>CM073136.1:34836450-37283950 GCA_037039145.1 Fundulus diaphanus
GCCGCTGGCTTAGGATCACCTGAACTACGTAGTCCCTGGAAATGTTGAGTTGGTCCAAGCGCAGCCGGTCCGTCAGCGGCCGACCTGAGAAAAACCAGCGCTGCGTCGCGGCCGGCACGCCCTCCAGGTTTTGCAGACGACGCTTCATCATGCCCACCGTGTCCGTGGAGCGCACCGCCAGCCGCAGGTCGCGACCCGTGGAGAGCCGGAGCCGGAGCTGGCACTCGCCGCCGGGAACGGGGTCGCCGGCGCTGCCCGTGGATGGGTCCGCCGTCACGGAGTCCGGGTCCGAGCCGTCGGGCTCGTCGGAGCGCTCTTCGATCATGTTGACAGGAGGGGAGAGGCAGTACACCGGTAGCTGGTATCGATTCCCCAGCTCATCGTAACACTCGGTCAGAGCGCCTGGAGGAAGAACACAACAGTGCATTAAAGCTTTTGCTGTTCGGTTAGCTTTGTTTTGGATACGGACCGAGGAGCCAGAAATGTTACTCAAGTAGGACGAGCAACATATTTTTACTCTAGTAAAAAAGTATTTGGTAAGAAGGCTACTCAAGTACTGAGTAAGTATTTATAACAGCTAACTTAATATTGGCCAGGCAAGAATATTTAATTATGTACAAATTCTGATATTTTAATGACTAACATAAAACATTTACAAACAATTACAAAGAAACAAATTCAGGCAGAAGAAACACCTTTCTAAACAATGTTTTTTGACATAAGACTTATTAAACTAAGCAGTTTAATATATATATATATATATACGGTAGGTTAGGACAGTGCAAAGTACTTCCAATGACAATATCTTGTGTTTACTGCATAGTTACTTGACCTGTAAATGGCTCAATGAGCTCAGCAGATAGAAAATACCATTAAAATTACAAACAAGACGTTTTTCCTTAATATAAACGGTAGATGTGTTTCTCTGGGCATTTTTGGTTGAAACAAGTTTGTTCTTTATTCAGTGCAGTTAAAATTGAAATTTGAAGTTGAATTTTTACTCAAGACCAGCTATATTTTTTTTATAATATTTACTGATGTAAAAGTAAAACGTAGAGTGCAGTAAAACTACTCCCAGAAGTACATTTTGTTAAAAGAGTTACTCATGTAAATGTAACTGAGTAAATGTAACTAGTTACTAGCCACCTCTGCTGAGGACTGAGACAATTATAAGTCCTCTGCCGTATGTCTCGACCATCTTTGCCATTTCTTCTTGCTAAAACGGTGCAAGCTCTGCCATATTGGATGGAGGGCAACAGAACAGCATTTGTTTCAAACCTCTGATTTAGGTCTGGACTTTGACTAGGCCATTGTATCTCTGGCTGTATGTTAAGGCTCCGTTTTCCCTATCAACTCTGACAAACATCCCCGTCTCTGCTAAAGAAGCTCCTCCCCGCAGCATGATGCTCCCATCACCATGTTCACAGATGAGACGGTGACCTGGGAGTGATGTGCAGAGTTGGTCTTTCTCCACAAAAACATAATTAGAAGACAGAAAGACAGAAAATGAAGATATTTTGGTCTTATCTGACCAGAGCGCCTTGTTCCATGTCTTTGCTGCGTCCTTACCTGGCTTGAAGCAAGAGGCGGTTGGTTGCACTGGATTTTATTTAAGGCTATCAGAGTAAAGGGGGCTGAGCAGTGCAAATGCACCACAGAGTTTTTAGATTGTTTAATCTTTTTTGTTTCTTTAAAAAAAACAAAACAAAGACTCCATATCCTGTTTTGTTAAAGTTAGGCACTACTTTTTGTCGGTCAAGCCAATCAAATCCAGATAACGCACCATTACATAAGCAATATATCCTTTTTGAGGTAATAATAAATTTTATAACCACATCCAGGTTTAATGCGTACTGGAAGCAATAACTCCTCAGCAACAGCAAGACCCCGCTTACGGTAACTCGCATCACGCCGACAATACAAACGTAATTGCATGACGGAAATGTTTTATCATCAGTGGGGTAAATAATTAACGGGCAGCTTCCAGTGGAAAGCTGTTAAACCAAACGGAGTTTAACCGTTGCACATTTCTTTTTCCGACCAGCAGTGTTGGGCGTTCTTACCGTAGAAATAACGGCACAGGCCTCGTTTTTCCTTGGAATTAACTAGCTAGTTTGATCAAACGGCAACATGGTTCTATATTTTTCTCTCCCGTTTTAACAGAGCTTACAATTCCCATTTTTATATGACGGAACAGGGAAATGAAAGTCGAGCACAACGGAAAACCGAATCTCTGCTACTTCTTCAAAACAAGTAGCAGGAAGACCTGATGAGACGGATGTGCTGTGTGTCAAGCGTTATGTCACCAGGGGGAACAAGACGTGTAGCGGTCCGGCTCTTCATATGGGAGACCCCCAGCTATCCTCAGGGGGATTTCAGGCAGCCTCGTCCAACACACGCTACCTTAAGGTGACTAGTTTGCACATCCAGTGAATCACAATCACTCTGTCCTGGCGTTGAAAGCAGCTTTTCTTCCATCGGTTTGACACGTCGAGGATTAATTCAATTAAATGTCACGCCCAAACAGCCACATCTCTGTTGTCTTATTTTTCTGAGAAGAGCTGGAAAAATTAGGATCGCTTTCTAAGTTAGATACTGCACACATTTTATTGGTGTAAAGAAAAAACTCCCCAGAATTGAAAGCAGCCCACCTCTTGTGGAACTACGTTTAGAAAAGGTCGCTCCACCGGTCGTGTTTGATGACTTATACGGCAGGTTCTGCGGTAACTGAAACCGAGCCGAGAAGCCCACAGGATGCTGATCTCAGTTGTCAAAACGCAGTCAGGGAGGGGACATCAGAGTAAGACCGGGACCCGGGAAATGTTTGACCAACTCCGTGTAGGAGTGGGCAGAAAACGAGAGCCTGACTTACGATGAGTCTAAGCGTGGTGACGTGGTTAACAACCGGCGCTCGTCTGTGAGCAGCACTCACCCGCGAGCTGACTGGTATGAAGATCAACGCAGCTGGGTTACGTGAAAGCTATTTTGGTTTTAAAATGCGTGACTTTGCTAGACCGCGAGGCTAAAACAGGACCCGTTTGTAGCAGATATTTTTAACAGCGCTCAACGTTTTGCTCAAGTAAATTAGGAAATAAATAAAAAAATCTACTTTGAATTTTACTAACGATTTTATTGTCTAAAAAAAAAATAACAAAAAACACACAATTTGATGTTGTTTTGAGTACACATGGGCCAGTATAAGAGTCTTTCAGTAAAGTATGATAATATAGTATCACAGCACTCAAACACAACCTATTAGCTTTTAATGAAAACCAGAAAAGGGCTAATTATTCCTACTGCTGCTAAAATACTCTGACAGATTACAATTATATTCAGGTTACCTATAACATTTATTCATTAACGTTTTACCTTTGATACAGACTTAAGCAACATTACACAGAGCTGTTAAGGTCCATTTCACAGATTTCTTCTTTTTTCTTGTCACAGTTTAGATCAAAACAAATGTCTATTATTAAAGCAAAGAAAACTTGAATGACGATTTTATTCATTAAGCAAATAAACGGCTCAAATACGAGGTGAAAAAAATGTGCTGTCCCCTAAACCTAATAAGGGGGTTGCACCACCCTTGGTGGGAAGAAATCATTTGCCATAAAGGGCAACAATTCTTTTACATGGCTGAGGGGGAATTTCTGGCCACTCTTTACAAAATTGTTTTAAATCCGTCCCATTGGAGGGCTTTCCAGCTAAATGAGCCGTTTGAAGTTATGCCACAGCCGCTCAGTCAGATTTAGCTCTGGGTTAGGCTGCTTTCATGGTCCGTCAAGAGGTGGACTTGCTGCTGTGCTGCATAACCCGAGTGTTTAAGGTCACAAACCGATGACTGGACATTCTCCTTCAGGATTGTTTCTTTTAACGCTCAGTATTCTTGGCTCCATCGATAAGGGCATGTCTTCCAGCCCCAGACCCTCACTTCATGCCAGACTGCCTGTATGATGCTCTTTTTCTTAAATGCAGTTACTTTTATATCAGATATCAGTTCCCATTTTGTCTCGTCAGGTCAGAGAATATTTTCCCCAAAGGTCTTAAGGGTCATCAAGATATTTATTTACTTTTTTTTTTTTTTTTTTTTTAGCAAAGGTGAAATAAGTGTTTATGGTTCTGCTGGTCAGCAGTGGTTTTCCCCTGGGAACTCTGCTTGGACACCATTTTTCTTGAATTGACCTCAGCTGAGGCGAGTGAGGCCTGCAGGGCTCTAGATGTTGTTGAGTTTTCATATGCGCTGCTGGAGCACTTTAGGTTGGCCGCTCACTCCTGGGAAGGTTCACCACTGTCCCATGCTTTCTCTTCTGACATCTCATTAAAGGGACTTTAAAGGTATACTATGCAACCGGGGTTGATTTTCCAGCGAGGCTCCCCCCAGAGGGCGAAAGTAAAAGTGCACTGTCGTAAAGATGCTCAGCTGTTCTGGTTTCTCCGTCAAGACAGGCGCGGTTGTTTTGAGCTTAGCAGACAGGCGAACGCAACGAAAAGTGGAAAAAACGGCAGTACAAACAATGACTAACACAGTGAAGGTATGAACATAAAGCTTCCCGCAGCGCTATCTTGGCGAGGCGGCCGCGGCCTAGCCAAGCCGCAGCCGCCGCCTTGCCAAGCCGCAGCCGCGGCCGCCACCTCGCCGCGGCCGCCACCTCGGCGCGGCCGCCGCGGTAGCGTCTCGCCAACATAAAAAAAAAAAAAAATAATAATAATAATAATAATAAAACTCGATATGCTTGAATGTTTATTTGACGTTAACACGCGGTTCTTTGTTGTTGCTTTCGCGCATGCATATAGTGAATGGCAGGGCAAAAACACATGGAGTTCTCGCCGTAAAGCAAGACTTCTGTGTGTGCGAGCCGAGGGCTCTTGCATTGCAAGTGCGGTATTTCCCCCACAGACCCCCAGGGCGGCCGAGAAAACCTTTGTTCGACCTGAAATGACTCATTTAATCATCCAAAACGGTATGGAACACATTAATTAACTGAAAAATGTTGCATAGTATGCCTTTAAACCGTAGGAATGGGAAGGAGGAAAATGTTTTAGCAGTTTTCAAACTGCAACTTTTTAAAGCCTTTTGTCAGTAATTGGCCCATGTCTAACTCAGACTTGTTTTATCACCTGATTAGAATGCAAGACTTTCGGTTCTCAGTCACCGAAAAGGAAAAGGTAGGAAATAAACCACTAATAGAACGTAGCCTGAAGCTGGATTTCCAACTTTAACAGAGCTTTCTCAAACCGAAAATGCAATTTAGTTGCGCGGTATATAAATCACAGTCAAACAGTTGCAATATTAAAACGTCTATTTACACCTCTGTCTCACATAAGATTAGCTGCACACACAGTACTAGACGACACATAGATGTGATCATGTTACAGCATAAAAAGGTGAGAAACACATAAGCTATGAACAACAGCCTGGTCACTGAGCACAACCAAAATAAAAATGTTTTTTGTGACTTGTAGCACTAATGTAATTTATTCAAATTTTGGTGGCAGATCAACACAAAATACGTTCTAAATGTAAAATTAAAGGAATAGGTTTCATGGTTTTCAAACTTTTTTTTTTTACAAATATAAATCTGACAAGCATAGCGTGCATTTATATTCAGGCCCCTAACTCTGAAACCCCTAAATAAAATCCAGTGCAAACAACTTCCTCCAGCGCTGTTTCTTGCTAGTAACACACAGGTGGACTCTGTCTGTAATGTAATCTCAATACAAATCCAGCTGTTCTGTGAAGTCCTAATGTTGTTTATTAGAGAACATTACTGAGCAAATGGCACCATGAAGACCAAGAACTATATCAAACACGCCAGAGATCAAGTTGTGAGGAAGTTTATAGCAAGGTTAGGTTATAAAACAATACCCCAGGCTTTAAAGCATCTCGTGCAAAAATGAAACACTATTCCACAACTCCGTATCTACCAAGACATGGGAAACCGCCACTCTCGACAGCCCTGAAAACAGCTTTCAAGTCTTTCAGGCAAGCAGCCCAGAGGCCAACGTTAACTCTGAAGGAGCTGCAGAGATCCACAGCTCAGTTGGGAGAAGCTGCTGACAGGACAACCGTCAGTCATGCACTCCCCAAATCTGGCCTTTACAGATTGACACGACTAAAGCATTCGTTGAAAGAAAGTCAGAAACCACGTAGAGTAAACGTATCAAAGAAGGATTTCTGGACAATTTTTTTTTAGCAAATAAGCAACACAATGTGTGCTGCAGAAACAAAAACAAGAGACTGTACATCGCTCTGAACATACTACCCACAATGTGATGCACGGTGGTGGCAGCCTCATGCAGCGGGGATGCTTTTCACCAGCGTTGAATAGTGAACTTGATCAGAAGTGAACGGCAGATGGAGATAAGAGGCTGAAAAAGACTTAAGACTGGGCTGCAGACTCAACGAACCTAAACATTTGAGCTAAGCCAACTGTTTATGGAATGATAAAGCTGTTTAAATTCCACCTTTAACTGATGCAACTACAGACGAAGCCGAATCTGAAGTGTTAAACACGGCACTCGTCATAACCCCACCACCAAAGACATCGATGAAAGCTGTCAATACAATAAAGCAGTCAGCACTGGAGCTGGTTTAGTAAAGCAAATGCTGTTTCCATCCTACGTTATATAATAAGAGTTTATCCTTGAGGAAATGGAATAAAGAACAATCACGGAAACACCCTCATTATTTTCTCTATACTAACCGGACCTGGAAAACTCTAAAGGCAAATATCACTCTTTTCAAGACTGTGCAGAAGCAGCTGAAATCTTTTAGCTGGTGGAGCTAAACAATCAACAGGCCCACAACACGGTTCTATTGCACAGTAAAGTTTTACATGGCATCGCTCTGCACTGTGGCTGCATCAAGTTGCAGTGAATCAGAAACACAGCTTGTTTATTTAATCACATTGTTTTAGTGGACACTTTCGTTCAAAGTTACTAAAGACAAGAAGTATCGGTACGCATTTAAAGGTATATAGCCACGTAATACGCTTAGAAAAAAAGGCCAAACACCATTTGATCATGATAAAATAAGGTTATATACACCAAGACTCCATCTTGATAGTGTTTTGAGCCAAAATCATTATTTAATCTTGGCAAATATAAACAGATGTGGTGCCATCTAGTGGCAGTATCGCAGAACTATCATAATGCCGGTTTGCTTATGTAACCCACATGGTTACCAGACCCATGTATGTAATCTAAAAGAAAAATAGGAAAACTGTAGTTATTACCTCCCACCACATGGTGGCGCTTTGTATTGGATTACCGCCAGTGAGCATATACACTCACGCAGATAGACCAAGCCACACTCACGCTGATAGACCGAGCCGAGAGCAACACTCCAGTTGAGCTAATTAAACTAAGTAAGAACATAAAGTAAAACTCATAAATTTACAATTAAATTTGGTGTAGAGTGTTTATAAACCTTTCGTTATTAGGAGAAAATCTTATGAGCCTTGAGAGGAAGAGAGGAGCTGCTTCAACCACATATAAGCCCTCTGAACTCCGGTAAGAGTAGGGCTACATGCTAATATGTTAAGATGCTAGGCTTCGGTTATTAGCTTTGTTGGAGTTTGCTCATGTGAGGATATTAATTGCTGAGATAGTTTCATAAAACCAGTCGGAGTTATTTTCCAATGTTTGACCCACCGTGGTACTGTGTATCATTGTGCTTTATGACAAATAACCGAAAAGATGGCTAATTACAATGCTACTGTGTCATTAGACACAGAAAGAGATAAAAGTTGATGGTAAGATGCAAGAACATTGTTCTTATGTACTGTTTTGTGTACATAATATGATTATTTTCATTGTGGTTATTCAAATATTCATGATGATTAAAAAGAGTGAATGGATAAAATGTATTCATGGTTAAAAGACAAAGTGTTCTAGTTAAAAAAAAGATAAATATTGATTTAAAGCTGTTATTAATACAAACACTGCTTTAAAAGGCTGTGAAGTCCATTTGTGTTAAGAATATAACTTCTTAATGTATAATTGTGTTGAAATAACACTAAAGTTGTACACAATCATTTACAATGATTTGGTTAAGAAAATGCAGAGAATCAGAGTAAGAATAGTGATGAATATAGTACTAATAGAAATTTGTTTCTGCACCATGTGTGTAGATTGGTTTTATATTTATGCTGGATCAGGAAACGATCTGCAAGAATTCTGAGCCTTCCATGGTTCAGTGGCGAGCCAAGCGACAGGAAAGGAGAACGGGATCAACCTCACAAGAACTACAAACATCTTCCTACTTCTCTGATTCAGATAAGCGCGCTCAATACGAACTAAAACCTACCCGGGTAGTAAAAGAGTAAATGAACAGACAACACATACACCACACAGAACAAAGCTTTTCTTCTGGCATTGAAGAAAAGGACACTTTTATTTGAACTTTTCTATTATATTTTTGTTTACCAAAGAGCTCTATTTTGTTGGTATTGTTTTAATTATTTGTATTAAAAGAAATAATACTTGTTGAATGCAATAAATGATCATTGTTCAACTTCCACTCAGAATCCAACTTTCTGAACCTAGAGAATGTGGTTTCTTCTTAACTTTAGGGTTAAAAGTGCTACACTTAATTTATAAATAAATTGTAAATAATACCGGACAGAGCCTGACCCTCTACAATGCCTCGCGATAAATCGGCAGCTCGGTGTGATCGAAGACCAACCTTTATTGATTAAATACACTGATCTACAGCAACTTTAAGAGCTTCATATCAGAACATTTACTCACATCTGTCAACTCTGCGGTCACATCTGAGCTATCAGCAGATTTAGCGTCTGCTTCAGTAAACACCAAAGGCCATACTGTTTTCCCAGCGACGTTCCAGTCTTTTCCCTCTTGGAATCATATATTGTTTTGCGTTGTTTTCACTGGATCCTGGACCTTTCATTGTTGTTTCGCTGGGAGATGCTAATAGCCGTTAGCCGCTTCCTTGTTTTAACCCCTGCTGCGCATGCGCAGTGCGTACTTCTGTTAAAATCGTAAATAAACATGAAAGGCTTTATTTACTAACAAACTGAGCAAAAACAAACCGTAAAACACCAAAATAATAACTAATACGCCAGCAGGACGTGATAACCTTTCATAAAAAACTTTGTATGCAACCAGTGTGAGCTATTGATGTATAAATAAAAACAAAAGTCAAATAACGTGGCTATGCACCTTTAAGGAGTTCATTAAACATGGAAATGTTTCAATTGACTGCTCATGCACACAGATAATGGTTTTCTCTCACCACTAAGTGGTTTGCAACCTATTTATGCCATTGCATTGCCCCAGTCTGGCTCATTTAAAACCTTGACTGTGGCAGCACCAAAAAAGAAAAACTGTAAATATCAGTCATGTGCTACTAATCACAGAAGGGGGAAAAATACCAAACTATTTCACACTCAGACCTGCAATGAAAAGCGGATGAGTCACCTTGTTTGTGGGTATGGCCTTCGTGAATAATTTCCAAGAAATTTCAGACAATTCCTTACTTAACTTAAAATGCAACCGGAGATTAAAAAAAATAACAATTTAAACCAATACAAATATGATATATTGTGAAAGTGTCCATTTACGCAAGTACACACAATTTATATCTAATGTTTAAAGTTTAAAAAAAAAAAGTCCATCAGTTTATGTGTTTCTAATACATCTTAATTAAAAAAAGAATATCACTACAAATTTAACTAATTTTAATAAAGAAATTCAGAAAGACAAACACACATTACTTATGCATCTTTTTTTTACCACATTTTTCCCTCCACTCAACTTTCCTATTATGGTTGGATACAGCACTCTTAACAGCCAGTTTCTTTAGCAAAGACCAGAAAGTCTGCTTCACATCTGTCAAGTTTTTCATGTCTTAGCCACACCATGGAAATGCCATTTCTGTACTAAAAATATCTGATTGACCAGATGTAATGTTGACAGTTTCTGAGAAACCGAAAATTAGGTTTCCATTAGTTCGAAGTAATAATCATCAAATTTAACAAAACCCTAAGCTTAATATATATCACTATGTGTGTAACGATCTATATCATTTGAGGGTTTAAAATTATGAATTTAATTATTGAAATCAATCCACTTGTTGATGATTTTCTAATTTACTGAAGCGAGGCAGTGAAATTACTCTATTACCGAGTGTGGAATGGAACCTCATCCAAAGCTATCCGATTCTCTGAATGGCACTATCAAAGCCTCCATGAGTAATGGAGGTAACTTGAGAATTACTGGCATGTCCCAAAGTGACCCGACATGTTTAACCATGCTAGGAAAATCAACAGTCAAGTCTGAGCAAGTGTTTTCCAGGCTATTGGCAGATTAAAAAAGGCCTACCCTGTGTCCAAAATGTTCAAACCCCTATTATTTATAAAAAATAACAATAAATATGGAATACCAAATCTCGATCTTTGGGTGAGCTACTAAAAAATGTGCTAAAATTTTGCATTGAAATGACTGTTGTCATTTCAGCTTTTAACTTTTTGTTCTCTCTCTTTTTTCTTCATAGTAGGTACACCTGGTCTGGCGTTCTGTTAACTGAGACATCATCCAGGGAGGACAGATCACCGCTATTACCATCTAATGTTGAACAGATTACTGGATCAATGTGTGCTTCTGTGCTTGTTTGTCTCTCTTGTTGTGTCTCTGCTCTGTCTTCTGTAACCCCCAGTCGGTCGAGGCAGATGACCGTTCATACTGAGCCCGGTTCTGCTGGAGGTTTTTCCTTCCCGTTAATGGGGAGTTTTTCTTTCCACTGTCGCTTCATGCTTGCTCAGTATGAGGGATTGCAGCAAAGCCATGTACAATGCAGACGACTCTCCCTGTGGCTCTACGCTTCTTCAGGAGTGAATGCTGCTTGTCGGGACTTTGATGCAATCAACTGGTTCCCTTATATAAGAAATTTTTGACCAATCTGTATAATCTGACCCAATCTGTATAATATGATTGAATTTGACTTTGTAAAGTGCCTTAAGATGACATGTTTCATGAATCGGCGCTATATAAATAAAATTGAATTGAATTGAATTAAAACATATTGAAAAAAACAACCTGAAGTAAACCCCTGATAGGAAGGAATTTATATGTCAAAGAAGGCATTATGTGCATTATTTTGCAGTGTGAGAGATATTTTCCATAACGATCAGAACTAATCAGAGCTTCTTATAACCAGGCAAGCTGAGCCCTTGGAGCCTAAAATCAGAAAGGTCATTTTAGTCGCCATAATACAGTATCGTTAAAATTAAGTGGGTTATTACTTTCTGATCCATTCTGCTCAGACTCTCCAACCAGGCGGCCAGCCCCCTCCCCTTGGACTGTGACTGTTATCTGTGGCGGACAAAGGATGTAACTTTGGGTCTACCGTTGGGGGAGTTAAGCTCTCTGCCAATTTATCTATTTATTTATTGAATGGTTTCATTTAGTCAATAATTTAGACTAATTCAACGTTCCTGTATTAGAAATACATTCTGATCCTTTTACTGAGATTTAATTAACTTTCCTGTTTTCTTTGTATTTACTCTGCACCTTTTCTGCTCCATGTCAGTTCGTCAATAATTAAAAGGCTTACTTTAGTTATCTTTTTTTCCCCCCAAAACAGGTTTGTAAATGTTTTATGAGATACCAAAATGACTAACTTTTCCAGGCGTATGTATTACATGATGCGCTATGATTTGGCAGGCAAAAATTACAACTAGATAAAAAAACAAAACAAAAAAAAAGCCATAAGTAATTAGAAAAGAGCGGCCAAAAAAAAAAAAATAATAAAAAATTTAGATGGACAATTTATTTGTTGAGGTTTGTAACCTGCTCATTTCTCTCTACCTCTCTTTGGTTACCTACTTTCACAAAAAAGTTGGAAAGCATTGTGTAAAAAAACTGGGTACCACAGCAAAACATTTCTGTCTGTATGTGGTCGCTGTGCTACTTTCATCTCTCACTCTGTTGCCAACTCAGACTCACGTGCGTTCGCATGCAGGTGAACACACGCTCCTGCCAGCAGACAGAGGGCGCACATGAAACGTCAAATTTGACAAAAGCTGGACAACAATACGCAAGAAAGAGATAAGGAAAAAGTTTTCGAGACTAACTAATGACCTGCGTTTTTTTTAAAAAAACGCACCGAATTTCATGATGATGATGATGGCAGCACTTACACTCTTATGAGCAGCAGCTCATAAGCAGGAGTGACTCTCCTACTTCCGGTGTTGTGAAGCAGATTCAACAAAAGCCAAGTCACTCGGTTAAATAAATGTAAAGCAATAAAGCTTTATGCATAGATATAAATCAAGCGGAGCGCTAAAGCGAAAGCAGTAATGCTCCACTTGTGAAAGTAAAATCTGTCGGGCTCATTTTGGCATTAAGACAGCAATTCTTAGTGCTACATAGGCCGTGGGCCAGAATCTGTAGGATGACTTTTCGTATGAACTGTCAGGGGGCAAATTTCTTCCACTGGGATAAGTTGCTACACATAGCAGTGATCTCAAAACACCAATGTTCCCACGTTTTCACTTGCACATTAATAAGTTATAGGCGATAAAAAATCTAAACTGTTGCGCTCCGGTCCAAGAGGTCACGTGATTCGAGTTTCGCTGCTCAGCCAATCAGATCGCAGTATTGTCAGCTGTGCGAGTTCAACCAGTTCATCATGGCTGCACCCGTAAGATGCTTGTATGCATCTGTTTCCAGACGAAGAAAGCCCAATAATAGCATTTTCTGGTGCCAGTTGGCAGAGATCTTGATGGCGAGGAAAAAGAAATGTCCCAGTCCATCCATCCATCCATTTTCTAACACGACTGTCCCTGCTGGGTTCGTGAGGGGTGCCGGTGCCGATCTCCAGCTGTCAATGGGCGAGAGGCGGGGTAAAACCTGGACAGGTCACCAGTCCATCGCAGGGCAGAAATAGCCCAGACTTTTGCCCAATTTACTGTGATATCACCAAGACCTGCTGCGCTAGGATAGCACAGGTGTCTGGTGAGCCTTCGGCCTGCATCATCTGCTCAAGTCAACTCCTGCCTTCATCACCTGGTCTGTCTGCGGTCTTCTGGGACCTCCTTCCCATTCCTGCCTGCCTCGTCTACTAGCATTCTACGTCTCAAACCTTTTTAAAACATACTGTGTTGGCTGGATTTTGGGTTCACACCTACAAACTTGACACTCTGTACAATTTCTCTTTCTGTGACCAAGTACAGCATCAAGGTAGGATACCAGGGGTTCCTAGTGGTGTGTGTGTTTTTTTTTTTGCTCCAGTTGTTAGCTTCAGTCTGGCTCTAACATAACCTGTTTATTATTAGCCACATTAGCCTCCACAAGCCCTTTCAACTTAATGGGGGGTGCAGTGGTTTGTTTCGTTGCTTTAATATTTAGTAGCAACTGGGCTGGTAGCTAATCACTTTGCTGCATTGATTCATAAACACAGAAGAACGGAGCGTTTCGTGGTTCTGAACTGAGAGGCACATCTCAAAGGGGCGCTCAGACTGACAGAACCCTGTCTTTGGGCTTTCTGGGTCTGTAACGCTAATATTCAAACAGTGTTAGCTTATGTCGTCCGGGTGGTTTACTATTTCACTGTTGCAAATTCAGGCGCTTTACTGACAGTTTAAGTTGCTCTCAAGCATCAGTGTGATAGGGTTGGCTTGTTGTGTTAGCATAGCAGGCATGTGGCATTGTTCAGTATCTTTTTTCTTTTTTTTTCTTTCCCCTGTAAACGACCGGTTCCCGATTTCAGTGTTTTTATGAATGAGAAAAAAATGTGGATGCAGCAAGCGCCATCACCTGGTCCTGCTGCTGTCAAGACATAGAAGAGCCAAGCATGCTTATGTGTCTTTTTGTAAAGACAGAAAAGGTTCCTGATTGGATTGCATGAAGCAGTGATGTCAAGCCTGGGGAATTCACAGCTGTAACACAGCAGGATGTGAGCTGACCTCCCAAACTACGAAGAGGAACAAAGTAAGAGCAAATGCTGTGTTTACAAAGAAAAAAAACTTTAAAAAGGTATCCAATATAAAGTCCCCTTCCATTCAGATAAAAGTGCTTCACATACTTTCTGTTAAGCTAATGATTAATAAAAAAAAAAAAAAAAAAAAAGTACAAGCCTGAATCATGGACAGGCATACATGTCATTATAAAATAACATGAAAAGCAAGTTCACTCTTAATTACCTAAATGTAAACCAAACCAATTATGCTGTGAGAGAAATACTGATGTAAATGTGTCTTTATGGCTTTAACACTTCAGTTAAAGCAACTACTCGCCATTTATGCTTTTGACATAATGAGAATATGGAGTTTGGTTTCTGGCACATAGCTCATCTCTCACTCTGACACCTTCACATTTACACTTATAATGAAACAAGATGTGTGAAACCCACTGCGGATACCATGGAAAACATTACAGCATCCAATGCTCACAACAGAAACGGCATCTTACCAGGGGAAGAAAAAGGACAATCTCTATCCTCAGCTGAGGCAACATGACTCATGGGATTATATGCATAAGGAATAAATGGGGAATGACGCACTTGCAAAGCACCTACTTGTGCAGCTGATCAGTGTTAGGGGAGGTTAATCTACTAAATAAGAGCCAAATTTAGTGTTAGAGATTTGCTAAATTTCCAAGCGGAAGTTGAAATACCTTGGTACGAAAACCAAAACCTGAAGTGAAACGTCTCCCTGGGCTTCATCTTCTCCCCAACAAACCTGAAGTCATCCTACATCCTCCACATCACCTGACTGCAGCCTAGATTAATCATGCACATTTGTCCTGATCAGGATTTTTTGTTTTGTTTCAGATTCAGTCATTTAAAAGTTGTGACCCAGTCCTATTTACTGTGGCCTGTAGTCACCCCCCTTGGTATTTTTCATGTTTAGTTGCCTAACAACCTGGATTTAAGATGGACTGTCTGAGAACTTCATTTACAGAACATGCCTACAAACTATGAATTTTTCTTATGAAGCAAACAACAAATATGACAGGATGCATAATTGTTCACCCTCTAACCCCCCCCCCCCCCCCCCCTTTCATGCCTGAAATCTGAAAACGCGGCGCGGGACCTCACGACGCACCCAGAGGCGTGTCCACCAGAGACTTTGCATGTAAACCAGATGCCCCTGATGCTCAAAACGTGTTTTGGTGTAAAACAGGAAGAACATCCATTCATCCATCCATCCATTTTCTGACCCGCTTAATCCCTCATGGGGTCGCGGGGGTTGCTGGTGCCTATCTCCAGCGTTCACTGGGCGAGAGGCGGGGTTCACCCTGGACAGGTCGCCAGTCTGTCGCAGGGCAACACATAGACAGACAGGACAAACAACCATTCAGGAAGAACAAGCAAATTCCATAAGGAAAGACCACAGGCCACACCAGACCGTGATCCAAACCCAGGGCTTTCTTACTATAAAGGCAACAACGCTACCAGCTGCACCACCATGTAGGCCCAAAAATACAAATTATTTTAATAATGGCATTAACATATTCATTCCCTAATATAGTTTTTTTTTTTTTTTATAATATAATGGCACTTCAGATCCTCCATATGACACTCGGCTGTCTTGACATCTATCAAACAAACCCTTTAGGTCCGTTTCCAGTTGCTAAGCTTCAGCCCTCCAAAATATGGTTGAAATGCCTTCTGCCCACTTTGCATTGGCGGTAAAATAAGCAGCCATAAAACAAGCTAATTAAAAGATTGGTTAGGAGACATTGCATAGGAAGAATTAAATGCTTGTATAAAATGTATTTATTACAAGGAAAGTATAATAGGAAGACTGTCTTTCCAATTAAAGCAATCTGAATTACAGAAAGAGTCAAAAGTTATGTTCTCAATTTGACTTTGTAGTGTTAAATACCACAAAGCCAGAATTATTGATCTCATTTTGGACTTAAGACTCGAATTTGAACAGCCTTAACAAATCAGCTACAAAGACGGTCTACTGTCACCTGGCAACGGTTTCAAGGATTAAAGGGATAATGTCTCAGTGTGAGCTAAGAAAGCTCCCAGGCTCATTACTGGCATTTATCCTTGTAGGCTGAATTATTGTAATGGTGTCTTGTATTTACTGGCTGGCCTAGAAAATTTAAGACTGCTACATTTGTTTCACAACACTACCATTGTTTTTTTTTTAATCTGCGCTTCCATCAAGTAATTTTATTACTATATTTTCAGTCCTTAAACTGTTGATAATCTACGCCAGTGAATAAGATAAAAGCCAAATGGCTAAGATAAGAAATGTTATTTACTTTCACGGATTGCCATATTTTAGCCTCTAGATAACAGGGATCCCTGAAAAATGTTTTAATGTCTTCAAACTCACGAAAAAGCAAGTTTAGAGCACTATGAACACCAAATGGTCATTACGAAATAAATAAGCCATTGGGAAAAAAACACCATTATGAAATAAAATAATCTTTTATTATAAAAGATAATAGAAATACCTCAATTTTATATTGTGAAAAATATTATTGTGAAATATTTTTATTATAGACATTTAATTAGAAATATTTCATAATATTGAGCTGATAATTTTAAAAGCATTCGGTTATTTCACATTTTCATTGTCACTTTAAATATTTCTTTTATTTATTCAAGTAGATAATTATTTCATGTTTTTATTTATCAACAGGAGAGATGATACTTCTCCAATTTTAGCTTCCTTTCATTTGCTTCCTGTTAAATCAAGAATATAATTTAAAATTCTTCTCCTTGCATATAAAGCACTTAATAATCAACCTCCATCATATATCAGAGCTCTGATTACCCCGTATGTTCCTAACAGAGCACTTCGCTCTCAGACTGCAGGTCTGCTGGTGGTTCCTAGAGTCTCTAAAAGTAGAATGGGAGGCAGATCCTTTAGCTATCAGGCTCCTCTCCTGTGGAACCAACTCCCAGTTTTGGTCCGTGAGGCAGACACCCTGTCTACTTTTAAGACTAATCTTAAAACTTTCTTTTTTGACAAAGCTTATAGTTAGAGTGGCTTATGTTACCCTGAGCTATCTCTATAGCTATGCTGCTATAGGCTTAGGCTGCTGGAGAATATCAAGATTTATTTCTCTCACGCTGCTGAGTTCTCCTACTGTTCCCCAATTTTTGCATTGTTTGTTGTTATTTCAACTTTTAGTTCTGTTTTTTTTTTTCTCTTCATAGTAAGTACGCCTGGTCTGGCGTTCTGTTAGCTGTGACACCATCCTGGGGAGGCAGATCATCTGCCATTACCATATAACTTAGAAAGGATTCCTGGATCAATGTGACCGTTCACACTGAGCCTGGCTCTGCTGGAGGTTTTCCTCCCTGTTAAAGGGGAGTTTCCTCTCCACTGTCGCTTCATACATGCTCAGTATGAGGGATTGCTGCAAAGCCATCAACAATGCAGACGACTGTCCACTGTGGATCTACGCTCTTTCAGGAGGACTGAATGCTCAAGACTTGATGCGATCTGCTGGGTTTACTTGGATAGGGAACTTTGTGACCAGTCTGACTGTATGATTTAATTGAATTTGACTTTGTAAAGTGCCTTGAGATGTGTTGTGAATTGATGCTATATAAATAAAACTGAATTGAATTTGTTTCATTTTGAGCACTTTGGTGTCCATAGTACACATATCCAAAGTTTTGAAATGATTTTCTTCGACTCAAAAAAACCGAAACAAAAAATAACTTTTATTACAGCTTAATTTCAAAATGTGTACAATTCCTATAAAATATTGACAACTAAATGTAAAAGTACTACAAAAGACTTATAGTATCTTATGAAAATCAGCCGTGAGTTCAGTAACTTCTTTACCTTAAGCAATACCGTCTAATTTAGGATAGAAACGTTTAAAATGTTCATGGTCAGGGCTGCCTAAGGTGACTTTTAGCAATTACTCCAGTTGTGCTGTTATAATATTAAACTGCTGGGGGATGTTCGAGATTACACTCGGCTGCCTTTAATCTTTTCCCTCTCCATATATGCATACATTAAATGTTGATGGTATTAACTTGTTTTTCCTTCACTTTATCATCTGCACAGCAGAGACCCCTGGCCTCCTCATTTTGCACGTGTTTTTGGACCCCATTTCTGTCGATCTAAGTAATGAAAACAACAGATTCAAGACTTTTTTTTTGTAATACGGAGACAATACTAAGCTTTTGAATTGAATTATGAAATAATTGAATCAAACTGCAATAAACAAAATTCAATTGTGCCTTGTTAACATTTTATCCTCACTTTATCATGCAGCCTTTAGCAGGGACTTGCTATTAAATAAACTTTATTCCACTACGCTACTTGGACCTTGCCACTCTATTTAGAGCTAGTCATTCCAATTAGATATATTAAACACATTGTGTATTTCTGTTTAATACATGCAGGGAGGTTTTCCAAGGAACCTTGCAGTTTCTGCAAACCTTTTTTTGCAGAAACTGTATCATTATGGTGAGGTGGGGGGTTCATGTATGTACTTTACAGTGTGAGAAATAAAGTATATTAACAGCCTTTAATTGAACAGGTAAGGAAAGGGCTCTCCATGAAGTTAAGATAATTTAGCAAAACATAACATTTTGTCACAGTTTTCATGTCAAAGAGGGGTTTCTGTTGTGTGAGCTGTGGGCGATGGCCCCAAGGATTGTCTTTTTAATATGCACCCACCTTCCTAAATGTAGTCACTCGAGGGTAAAACAAACAGCCACTTTCATGTGTTGGTTATTGATTTGCTCTGTAGCACAGACACTCTCCCAGCAGCTTTTACTCCAAAATGCAGTCACAGTGATTCATTTAGAGGAGTTCAACTCGCTTAAGCTGAGCTGCAGGCTGAAAGATGTACACGTTTATATGGGCTCCCTTTTTAACAAAACAAATTGCAATAAAATCATGACACGGCAGAAGGAGCAGTGAAAAAGCAGCTCACTATAGCGGCACACTTCCTGTTTGCGGTAGTTCAGATGACATCTGAAACTAAAACACACTTCCTAAGGAAGCTGTGCTGCTTAGTTATGTTCTCAGTTTTGACACATAATCTATTAAAGCTTGCAGCATAAGCCAGCCAGCATACACCCGTTGTCAACTGGGACACATTAATGTCAAGACCATTTTAGAGTTATTCCAACAAAAGTTGTTAATTTATCAGAATAAAGGCTAATCTCAATAAAAAGATAATATAACTGAAAAGTTAATTTTATTCCTGAAAATGAATTACACATGTTAAGGTCATATTAAACAAATAAATGACATGCAGAGTAATATTTATCAAGCATTTTGTTCTTTTAATTTTGATCTGATGTGTAGGTGATGTGCCTGTGGCCCTATATTGGTGTTAAGGACATCAGGCTGGTTAAATAGTCACCTTAGGTTAAAGCCTCTCAAGGCGAACGGCACTTTTACCTTCCACAAAACTTTCCAGTAATATACCTGAATACAGCACATATATTCCAATATTCTATCTAGCTTCTCGGTCCCCCTCCTTTTTAAGGATTGCAATCTTTTCTAATCACTATGCAAGCATAACATTTCAGTAACTAAACGTCTCTTACCATGTGGTAGTGTGATGCTGGCCCCGTCAAGGATGGCCTGAGCCAGTAGGTGGTCGTTACTCTCAAAGGCACTGGCCGCAGCTCGCAGCGCATCCCAGATCTCCTTCCGGCCCTCGAATGCTGGCGCCGTATCCCAGAATTCATCTCTCTTGCTGCGCAGCTGGCCCTCGGTCATCGGGTAGTCACTTTTCCATTTAGGTCGGTCTCTCTTCAGGGGCTGGTTACGGCCTAGAGCCACTGACAGCGAGGAAGAAAGAGAGAGGGATTAGACGAGAGGAAAGACCAGAAGACTGGATTGATGGAAGGTGAGAGAAGAAGAAGAACCAAACGGAAAGGTAGAACTGAGGGAATGCAATTTTTGTAAGAAAACAAAGATGTTTAAAGGAGAAAAGGAAGGAATTATGAGAGCAAAGCATAAAGCTTAAAAGCAAAAATGAGAACAAGTGGACTGCAGAGATCATAAAAATAAGGTATGTTACTGAGAGCAAAACTGAAAACACATATCAAAGACAACCTGAATAAATACAAAAGGAAGTTTTCAAATAATTTTATGAAGAGGAAAAAAATGAATGAACCCACACCAACTTGGTCCAAGATGAAAAAGTATTTACCCCCTACGGCTCACACCTGCCAATCCCACTGTTGGCGACAACAGCTGCCATCGAGCATTTGTCATAAGTGGCCATGAGTCTATTATGTCACTGTGGAATTGTTTTAATACAGCTACATTGGACGGATTTCAAGATTGATCGGCCTGTTTAAGGCCCTGCCAAAGCATCTCAATGGGATTTAAGGGCAAACTTTGACTAGGTGACAAGGCCGCGCTAGAACCCTCTATCTGTTTTGAGCCAGCCGGACGTGGATTCGCTGGTGGTCTCCGGATCGTTGCACTGCTGCAAAACCGACGCGCTCATGAGCTCAAGGTCACAAACCGATGAACAAGAAAACTGTAAAGTAGGAAAATAGGAAAATGTTCAGTGCTCTTTTAACAGCACTGAAAAATAAAGAATTACCCTTTCTTGTTTTGCTTTGGCACTGAGCCGAGCCTCACGAACTGACTTAACGCAACATTATACACCATTAGTGATGTGGAGCATTCAACCCAGAATAAACTGAGCTAAAGGCTGGCCACGATATGTCCCAAACCCAGTTCAAATGTTAGGATAGTTGCAGCAAAAAAAAAAAAAGCTCCATCTGCAGCAGAATGGCTGATGAATATCACCATCTGGATCAGCTGCGAACACGACGCAGGTACAGGACAGTGAGTGCGCGTGTGTCCCGGGTGCACAACAGAAAGGAGAAGAGGATCAAGATATCGCGTTCCACCCGCTGCTGGTACACGTGTACTCCGATCAAATGGCCCGTTCTAATCACTCAACTTCAACAGGCTGCTTATAGGAGAACAAGGCCTTCAGCGGCCAAAGGTTACGCAGAGTTAAAGGCACAGTAACTGACCAATGTAATCCATAAAACCACTACATAATGATCCATCATCAGAGCAGAGAGCAGGAGTTACTTTCTCTCTGGGACTGCTGCTGTTAGTTTTTATATTTTCAGGCCAGACCAGCAGTCTTAATTGCAGAATATTTTTATGCAGTCGTTTTGAGTTGACCTTGATGAAGCTGAATAATTCTAGGAATTACTTCCACCCAGCAGCATCAGCAGCGGGGACGACCCAATTTTGCACAACCTACTGCCTACGAGTCGACTCGCATCTTCTCTAAATGGGTAAATCCGTTTCATACGTACACAGCGGCATTTCACGCCGACGTCCTTCAGCCACGGTGAACGAGTTTATATTTCATTTTAGATAAGTATTTTTGGGAATCATGGAAAGAAATTGTCAATTTTAAGTTAATTGCATGCTAACTGAAACTTTTGTATGACGCCCCACTTTCCGTTTTAGTTTGGTTCTGATTTCCAACCGGGCCTGTTGGCCCCTATAAAATATGACAAGATTATGATGCCTGATCATATCAAAATAACTAGCCCTACAATCACATCTACTCCCTTGACAGGTACATATCAGTGCATGGTTAGCATGACATATCCTGCAGCCAAAAGGTAAAATGAGCACCACCCAACCAACCCTAACTGTTGTGCACAATGCGCACTGATCTCAGCATATTTTATAGTCCACTAGTGAGCCCACAACCGCCTGTACATTGACTCTATGACAGAGATTGGATGATTGGGGTTTGATACTTCTGGTTTATGGGTGCAAAACTGAAATGCGTTGCTATGAAGTGGTAGTAAGAATTGGCGAAGGGTTGGACTGAGCTATAGAACCATTGCGATCACTTAATTTAATTTGCAACGGCTCGGGTTATCTGCAAAGAGTAATTTCTCTGACTTATTTAAAGTATACACCACTTCCTACTCAGACTCCAGAAGGAACGGCCAAGTTGAATTACGCTGTGCTTACAAGCAACTACAGGAATTTGCCATTAACTTGTCAAGATTTGTTTGCAAACACTGTGCAGGACCCAGACGCACACTATCAGAAATGTTCTTTGTACGACTACAAATACAGATTCGGTGATTGTTTTGTATCCTCGTTGAATTAGACATTTTTGATTTTAACGTTATTTAAAATGCACGACCCTAAAATTGCTCATTGTTGACACACTTGCATGGAAGTAGGCAGTTTTGCAATTGTTACGTCTTTGTGTGAATTCAGTAGCTCTTGGGGGCCCCTGCTTGTCTGGGGCCCTCAGTAGGGGCTTTTCATCCAACTTAGGGCTGGGCGATACGGACCAAAAATAATATCTCAATATTTTTAGGATGATTGCTATTATACGGTATTTATCTTGATATGTTTTTTTCTTTTCATAAATTATAAAAAGGCATCTCTAAATCAAAGCTTGATCCCAAATGTCCCCCAGGCACATTTTTTTTAACAAACTGTAGATAAATATGAGAAATAGCTGAAAAACAACCTACTGGAATACATAAAAGTATAATTCCAGGCCAACATAGACCATCCCCGTATAAACAATTTAGCCTCATTTTAAATCTCTTTTGAAACAAATGTCGATATATTTCCCAGCCCTAATCCAACTGTACCCTTCGTTTATATTTTCATTTGTCTCCTTCTTCTACAGCTGATAAATCCCGTTATATCCTGTCCTCACAAAATATAATCAAATACCATCCACACATACATTAATAGGCAAACTGTGCATACAGCGTAAATTAAATTCTTCAATTTAAAATGTTATTTTTTTGTTACACACTAAAAGATATCATAGATCACGTCGAGTTAATTTAGGATTAATTAGGTTTAGAGCTGCACAATATATGGAAATGCATTTTGATGCGTTTATATGACCCGGCCAAAGTCTGGACCGAATGCAACTCAGGATCTGTGGCAGCCCTTAAAAAAATGCTGTTTACAGCAGGGCTGTGCGGTATAGAGCAAAAAAACAATCGTCACACATCATTAATATTATTATCGCAAAGGACTGTGTGGAAGGTAACACTTGTTGGCTATTAAACCCCAGCTTTCAATAATTCACCCACTGAAAGCCAATAATATAGCCACAGCAAGCTGGACAGTCTCAATGCATTCGAGACTGAAATTCAAAGAAGGGAAGCGGAAAAATAACATAAGGGAAAGAGATGGGTGATAATAAAACCAATTAAACGGAAATAACGCATTGATTGCTTGAAGATCGTTGTGAAAAGAATGTGCACGTTTCCAGCTGTGCAAAGAATAACGACGTGTAAAATATAAAAAACAACAAAAAAAAAACGTGCATCTTCTTCTTTGCTCCACTTTGTCTTGGCCCATCGCGTAAAACCTCAGAAATGCATCGAAGTTTAGCTTTGCAACCACGACATAAACGCAAGTGGCCTGAGTCGTTTTTTGCGTCTTATTAGACGTGTGCGCGCTCTCTCTCTCTGTTGCTGCTGAAAGTGTCAAATACCGGCAAAAATAAAATAAATATATATTTAAAAAAGCAGAAGTTTAGCGAAGAGCGGCCTCGGCAGCTGCTAGGAGAGGCGCAGCACCCAAGAGGAAGGCGTCCAGGAAACCAAGCTCTATCTCTGCATCGGCGCTCAGCCTCCCTCCCACCTCCTCCTCCTTCTTCACCCAGATCTGGGTCCCAGTCTGCAATTAAAGACGAGGATAAACGCAGGAAACTATCCCACAAACTCTGTGCAACAAGGACCCGCAAGCTGAAGGCAGCTTGGTCAAAGTCTACCGGGCTTTAGGGATTGGAACTCGCAGCAGCGCATGCCTTGCTGTCTGTGGCAGCCAAGGCATGGACGTGGTGCTGAAAACTAAAACGCTTCGTTCTACTCGAGAAGTTGTGGACGCCTCCTCCCGTTCCCTCCATCGCTTTACAGTTCAAATTAAGCTCCAAAAAAACAAAAAAAACAAAACATTAATCAACAAAAAAAAAAAAAAACTAGGAAGAGGTTCCCTAAAAACGGAGCCGGCGGTGGGCTCGAGTCGGTGCGTAATTTAAATCACGCCAGAGCGCCTCTCAACAAGCCCCCCCACCCGACGACTGTGACCCATATTTGTTGGACATACAGCAGCTAGCAGGCTAGCTAGCTCCCCTTTTAGCCGGGCTAGCTCAGGCAACAGCAAAGAACAAAGGGAGGCATCGCAGTCGCACTAAACGGGGCTCGGTTTGCCGAGTTCATGAAGCCGGCAGACTGTCCTCCCTCCCGGGTTTAAATCCCGCCGCCGTGGACGCAGACGCCGCGTCTGTCTGGCGGCTCCGGGCTGTTATCATGGCAGGCGAGGAGACCTCCAGCCAGGACAGCATGCCGAAAGCCTGCAAGAGGAAAAAACAAACCTCCCAGCGGCTCTCTGGACCGCGGGACCCCGCTAAGTTTACCTCCAGTGCCATCCGAGTTCTCGTTTAAGCTGCCCGAAGAGTCGTGGTGGCTCCCGACACAGCCACCCATGGATGTTTCGGCGGAGCAGCCCGGGTTAGGTAGCTCACCCCCCGGCCCACAGCTAGAGCTACAACCCCCTCCTCTCTGTCTCTCTCTCTCTCTCTCGCTCTCTCTCTCTCTGCTGTCTTCTCAGCTTCCCCCCTTCCTGTCTCCTCTTTCCTCACTCGGTCCTGTTCCGTCCTCTCTTTCCTCCTTCACTCTGTCTTTTCTCCCAGCAACTGCGCAGTTTTCCTCCCCTGCTTCATCCCAGCAGTAAAGGGAAAAGAAAAAAGAGGGTTCACATGGTTACAAGGTGACCGACAGAGGAATGAAGGAGGACAAAATAAAGAGAAGCAGGAGGAGACTCAACAAAGAAGAAGTGCACTTGAAAGAAAGGAGAGAGAGGGGGGTTAAAAAAAACAAGCCTGCGGTCTTCTTTAAGGGCACCACATGTTTGCTTTGGCGATAGTGAAGAGGGCGATGATGCATTTTGACACTTCTGCAGTCGTGTTTGGTGAGAAGCTGTCCGCTTGTCCCGACCAGGAGATGCTGAGATGCTTCCGCCTTGTCTGCAGAGTGTCAGGGGAGCCCTCCCGCTGTTATACTGCAGTGGCTCGGTTTCACATGAACAAATGGGACCGGCTCTGCTCCGTTCTGGCTCCCTCGAAAATATCAGTAGTTGAGGGGATGGTTGGATTTTTAAACGTGCAAAAAATCAGCCTGTGTTTTGGTAAAAGGAAAAGCTATCTCCACTTTGCATATGCCGCCTTACTCTAAAAATGTATCTGAATGAAATGCACTTTTTTTTTTTTTGCAACAACGTGTGGTTCCAACCACAAACCTTAATACATTTTAATAAGATTTTATGTGATTACCCAGCACAAATTTGCACATATGGGTGAGGCGGAAGTGAAACAAGTTGCTGGTAATGATAATTCCATAAAAGTGAAAAAAAAAATGAACAACTGGATTTTTTTACCGAAGTTTGAAGACGTTTCGATTCCCATTCACAAAGCTTTCTCAATTCAAATGTCTGGAGTTCCAAGCTTTATATTATTGCCCAAAGAAAGGCCTTGTTTTGGCTTAGATAACATGCAAAGTAAACCGAAACTGGTCCACCCCTTTGCAATGGGGAGTCGTTAGGGTCAAGTGAAACAAGGCATGAGTTTTAGATCTTCTTTTTTTATATTAAATTAGACTTTTTTTTAAATGTATTTATATAGCGCCAATTCACAACATGTGTCATCTCAAGGCACTTTACAAAGTCAAATTGAGTCATATCATCCAGACAGGTTGGTCAAGAAGTTTCCTATCTAAGGAAGCCCAGCAGATTACATCGAGTCTTGACAAGCAGCGTTCACTCCTCCTGAAAGAGCGTAGAGCCACAGTGGACAGTGGTCTGCATTGTCCATGGCTTTGCAGCAATCCCTCATACTGAACAAAAAGAAAAAAAGTGACATCTCTAGTCTCTGGTTTAGCTAGATCTTAAATGTCAGTTTATATTGTGCGACACATCTAGGACCCGTATGTAACCCAAACCTTTCCTGCATCAAACCTATTCAGAAATGGCATAGCATATCCAGATAGACCATGCCATCAGGGGACAATTTAGCTGCAAATTTCTTACATCGGTCCAACGTATACAGTAAATGCTGGCTGGATCTTACAGTTTGTCCCAACCGGCTTTGTACATCTCTAGGTTGATCTTTTTCTTCTTCTGCCCGTCCTTCTTTGAAAAATAGTCTAAGCACAGACAGACGTGATGGAGTGCATCTGTAAACACCACAGATTCTCAACTGGATTTATTTGTCTGG
Source organism: Fundulus diaphanus (assembly GCA_037039145.1). Classification (NCBI taxonomy): domain Eukaryota; kingdom Metazoa; phylum Chordata; class Actinopteri; order Cyprinodontiformes; family Fundulidae; genus Fundulus; species Fundulus diaphanus. The sequence continues at coordinate 34,862,668 of CM073136.1, forward strand.
ACTTTGACTGAGCAAATCTAACACGTGACTGTGCTTTGATCTAAAGTATTTCTCCTGTAGCTTGTGTTGAATGTTTTGTGTCTCTGTCCTGCTGGAAGGTAAATCTCCAGTCTTTCGGAGCCAATGATGGGATCTCTTCCGGGATTGCCGCGTATTTGGTTCATCTTTAACCAGTTTTCTGTTGTCTACCAAAGCATCCCGCCAGCTTGATGCTGCCACCACCATTAGGGCTGCGCGGCATAAGAAAATCTTGCGACCACTAGAAGTGGTGCTTCCAGTGGCCAGCACCACTGGAAGCACACTCATTTTGGGCAATGTGATTTGTGATCCGGTGTGAGCGTCTGCCCTCATGAGACTCTGTCCAACTGGGTAAATCTGACATTAGCATGTAAAATGCACAGTTATACCACTTGGACTATGTTAGCCAACAATTATTGCGCTCCAAACAGTCCTTTGCAATACAAATATTGCCCCCACTGATATTGAAGCGATGATATATTCACTCTATATCGTGCAGCCCTAATCACCATGTTCCACCAGAGTGATGGTGTGTTCTGGGTGACGTGCCGGGTTAGTTTCCTGTCACATATAGCCTTTTAGAGTCCAACCAAAATGTTCAGTTTTGGATCAGAAAGGTAGCAAAGTAAACATTTCCGTTTTATTCGTGAAAGGTTTGAAAAACCAACATACAATTTTACACACACTGCGGTCAGTCACATCAAATCCCAGTGAAACACATTCTACGAATACTTTTGCAAGGCCATCCGAGTTTTACAGTGTAACGTTTTGTCTGATCTTATTCTTTTACTCCTATCCTTTTGTCCAAAGGATCAAAATGTTTACTTCTCTTGTTGCATATATTTAAGAAATGAATTCAGTAAACGTAAGTAAACGCTCTCCTCTCTTCACACCACATGAACAAACTCCCGCCTGAGGACTATCTTTAGGACAGTCTTAAAGCGACTTGGAAGTAATTCGACACGCAGGGACAGACACACGCAAGCACTTTCAGACACACAGCTGTTAATACACACACACACACGCACACACAGAGAACAGCAACAGGATAGGAAGGGTACATTTACAACAATGCTGTCTGGAATTACAATTATTTCCCATTGCTGGGAACTGAAGAGAGGTGTTTGTGCAGGACAGAGCTTTCTTGGAACCCCTAAAAGAGAACTGCTGCACGCTGTCGATGACGCAGTGTGAGCTCACGCCTTATTCTCTTATCAAGGTCAGAGCAGGAGACTTCAGGGGATCTTTTGTGCTGCCTTCGGCATAAAAGATTCCTGTTTTTTGCACAAATGACTGAATATTACCGTCTGTGCAAGAATGTTTAACAAAGTTATTTTCCTTGGGCGCTCAGCTTCCACATCCTTTTCAAACACGCCCTGATAGATTAACTGAAAACTTCACATTAGTATGTCTGTGTTTAGATACTAAAGTTTGAGCTGTTTGTTCTTCGTGTGATGCTTTAAGGCCCTAATAAGATGTGATATATTACTCATGCTCAGTGCTTACGCTACAACAACCAAAAAGACTTGAGTAAACAAGCATGGATAAGTGTGAAGAGTGAGAACCGCAGTCACTCTAGAGTTTTTTTTTTTTTTTTTTAAAGATTCTTCTGTGGTTCTGCGGTTCGGAAGCCTGACCTTCACTCCTCCAGCCATTATTCTGTCATTGTGGCCAAACAGTCTTCTCTCGTCTGCAGATGGCAGTATGGATTTTTCACATGGGTGGCTGTAAATGTTAGTCAAGCTTGACGGTTTTGCTTTGGTAGGGTGATCAAGGTGTGGTCGCTATCCTCTTGGTTCCTTTTGATGTCTCGGTGGTTCCTTGGTTGATGCTGACGAGTTTCTTATCATCCGAGAAGACAGTTGGGTCAGATAGTTAAAACTCAGAAGGAGCTTTGGTAACAGGACAGTGATCCGAAACCCACCTCAAAGCCATTTTTTGGAATTGATAAAGCAGGCGGGCACTAAGCTTTGGGAATAACCCTGAACCTCAATCATTTTAAACATTCAAGACCTGGGCTTAAAAGCACAGTCTGTGGTAGAAAACCAAGAAATTTAGATAAACTACAAATTTGAATAGAAGGAACGGTCAAACATTCAGTGATGATTGTGCAAAAAGTATGCTGTTCCTCTTGATACTTTCTGGGGGGCATTTAACAGCATCTTAGCGGGGACCTAGGTATATATTAGAGCAGGCGTGTCCAAAGTGCAGCCCGGGGGCCATTTGTAGCCTCTGGACTGATTTTGTATGGTCCCCCCAACAGCATTTCAAGAAAGACTTGGTCCACCAGCAAAGATGGGAGCTGCAGATGGAAACTTTTTATTTTTTAATTAGGGGAAAATTATTTACAGACAGGTTGAGATCTTACAATTGGAACCGTTGGGTACAACACAAGGTATTCATCCTTTAAGAACCACAGTTTTTATTTCATTCTCTTTAATTTCATAGTAAATAGGACTACTTGTCGAAGAGAACTTTAACTCAAATGCAGACTTTTGTGCATTAAAATCTGTTTTGAATTGATACAATTATGTTTGTATCAATACCACAAATATGGTGCTGTTTCAAACTAAAACAGGTCTTCGGTCAAGCTTCAATAGTATGTTTTATCAGTGTCTAGGCTGCCTTATTCCTTTCATTTTTGCCCCTTGCCTGCTTGTTCTTTGCTCATACAGTAGATGGTGCTGGTGAGATTGCAAAGCACTGGAGTACCTAATTTGAGCCATAATATTGTATCAGTGTGTGTTCCTATAATAAACAGATGAGAAAACTCGCATTTTGAAGCTTAATTAAAACAGCCAGGATCCCTATTTACTCCTTAAAGTTGGTGTAAGGTGTCCGTAGCGATTTAAGTGGTATAATATGTGAAACCTATTTAATGTGGCCGATGTTCTCCATTGACAGGGACGTGCTTGTAGCGTTATGATGAAATTGATGGGACTTGTATGATGTTCAGCATGTTGGCAAAATGCAGAACTTTGCAAATAGACACAGTGGTTGTTCATTGGCAACTGAAATTGTTTTGCAAGCAGACTGGTCTGCTTGCACTCACGCATTTTTGTGACTTCCTCTTTCTTTCACAAAAGATCATAAGTTGGTTTTTGAATCATTGAGACTTGTGAAATGAACCTCTGCTCTTCTGTCTCGCTATACCTAATAACGTTTATGCATTTTCTTTCTTCCTCTTCTTAATGTCACATGCAGAGCAGCAGATATCGAGCTTAATAGGATTGCCTCTGACTGACTGATTGATTGATTGATTCTTAACTGCTAAGCAGAGGTCAGCGGTCTGCAGACATCTGCTCTATTATCTGTCGCCGAGGTTCCAATTGTCGGGGTGTTTAATGATGTCCAGTGCCCCATCTGTGTCAAAGACGGGCCTTTCTGTGGCCCCATTGATTTATTGTTATCTTCCAAGTGTCCCCGGGGTTTGCTTCGCAGCCTCAGAAGCGCTCCAGAGAAACGGGGGCTGTTGGAACCTTTTAAATCGACACATGGGCACACAGTTGATTGTACTTTCATTGATTTACAACTTCACGCCTAGTCTTGACCAGTTACAGTCCTCTACCATTTCACTAGCTTTGCTCGTTTCAAATAGTACAAAGCAGCAAGAAAGAGGCTGAGATGAAAGGGACGCAGATTTGAGATCTGAATAAAAATGGGAGAGACGGGATGATAAACAATTCGGCCTGGAAGACATTCAGGTCAGGCAGGCCCCTGAGGATAAAAGTGGCTGAAGATGTTCAATATAGTGTTGATAATAGGAGGATTGTTGGACCAATTTTCCAGGAAAAGGCGGTGTCTGTGATATGACAGGATGTGATAAAATGGACTGGAACAATTTACAGTATCAGAACCACGGGACATTTTCTAGCAGATTCTGTAAATGGGCATTGTATATTGCTTTGCAATAGTATTCATACTTCTCAATCTTTTCCACATCTTGCCACATTCACAAAAGGAAAACAGGCATAAATCAGAGGCAACCGGAAGGTGCTGTTTGCTGTTGCAACGACCGGGTTAACTGAGAATTTGTACAGGCATGTCACATTCACAAATTTCAACATGCTTCACTGGGATTATAGGTGATAGACCAACAGAAAGGATTAAATAGTTGGGAAGGAAATTTTTGTCCATTCTTCTGTACAAAACAGCTCAAGCTCATTCAGATTTGATGTAGAGCATCTGTGAGCCTCATTTCTAGTCTTGACACAGATTCTCAGTTGTATATAGATCTGGACTTTGACTAAGCAATCCCAACAAATGAGCAGGCTTTGATATAAACCTTTGCTTTGTGGCTCTGACTGTATGTTTACGGTCGTCCTCCTGCTGGAATGATGACTAGGATTTGCCAGGATCGCCCTGAATTTAGTTTCATTAAAGCCTATTAGCGATCGTCTTTGTGGTCGTCGCTGAAGACAAGCAGCCCCACAGCATGAAACTGCCCCCTAGGGCTAGACGATAATTTAATAACAATATATATCGATCGATAGACGTATATCAACGATAGAAAAAAGGGTCAATTAAAAGTTCAATAGAATAACAGTTTTCCTTCCTTTTCCATTCTAGCTATGTAGGTTAATATTACAGACGTTACATCCTCCCAACCAATCACAAACTCCACCCCCTTTCAAGAGTTCAGAGAGCGCATGTTCTTTTTTCTTTTTTAAAAACTGGCAGTTTTGGAGTTGAGTTTGAATTTAGTGTTTGTGTGTTCTGTATCTAAAAATAGGTCGCTAAGTAACAGCATAGGCTGCACTTAAAATATATGTTTTGAATTTCTTGATAATTATCGATATTGATCAATATCATTTCTGTTTTATCGATATGCTTTTTTTCTATATCCTCCATCCCTACTGCCACCATCATGTTTAAAGGAGTTGATGCTTTATTCAGGGGGATGTGGCGGTAGCTAGTTTGCAACGTTTTACATGTGGTCCAAAAAGTTCACTCTGGTCATCTGATCAGATCACCTTCTGCCACACATTTACATGGCTTGTAGCAAACTGCAGACAGGACTTCTTGTGACCTTTTTTTCAACAATGTCCTTCTTCTCGCTACCTCTACAAAGAACCACATTAATGCAGCCTATAACTAAAGTTTGTTGTGACAACCTGAGCTGTGGATCCCGGCGGTTCCTCCAGAGTAACCATAGATCTTTTGTCTGCTTCTCTGATAAATGCTCTCCTTGCCCGGCCTGTAAGTTGATGTTGACAGCCATCCTTTGGTAGCTTAGCTGCTGTGCCATACGGTTTCTGTTTCTGGATGATGGGTTGAACAGTGCTCTGTGAGATCTTAAGAGTTTTAGGTGCTTTTTGAAAACCTAACTCTGCTTTAAATGATTCTATAAATGTATCTCTGACCTGCCTGCTGTGTTTCATGGTCTTCATGATGTTCTATAAAATACCCTCGAGGCCTTCACTGAACACCTGTATTTATACTTAGATTAAATTGCACACTGTAATTAGGTGACCTCTGAAGACCTTTGGTTGAACTGGATTTTATTTAGAGGTTATGTAGGTAAAGAGCTTAATCCAAACTCATACCACAGCTTTAGAAAACCCTGTATGTATGTTTTTTTATTGTTTTGTCTAATATATAAACTCTTAGGTTGTGGTTGTAACATTGCAATATGTGTAAACGTCTAAGGAGTATGATTATTTGCCAAAGTATGGTAAATCAGCATACCTGACTGAATTTACCACTTGACTCCCTTCCCGTAAAACAGTTTTGGAGATTGAGGGAATTTAATGGTCACTTAAACCAGACTGTCCAGGAATTATGAGGAGATGTATACTTAAGTCTTCCATCTGTGTGGCAATGTAAAACACGCTTTGTTAGGCTCATATGCTGTCTGTCATCAGTTTTAATATCAACAAGGACAGAACTTGTCAGTCATGAACGACAACGTTAGTGCAATTTGAAGAGGTGCTGTGTTAATTCATCTGCATCGCCTCCATTAAAACTTAAATTACCATGGTTATGGTTCAGTGAACTGTGGATCTTTTCAAACGGAGTGAGGGAGGCTGCGAGAGGGCTGTAGAGCTTACCTCCTCTTACTAATTTTGGGCATTGACTCTTGCAGTTCTGGTGGCTTCATACATCTTATCGTTCCAAAGCCTGCCTTTCTCTCTTTTGTCGTCTCTGCATGAGCAAAGCCCAAACATGGACTTGATTTGTTATATTAGAGCTTAGTAACACAGAGTCTTGTCCGTTAGTTGGTTGAGTCATCAGTTCCTATATCCAACCCCAGACTGTGCATGTCCATTTTGCTCTATAAACACAGGTGGAATCCCTTTTTGTATAAACTGTGACATTCATTACATTACACAGCTGCATGTGTAACCTCACAGTTCATCTGCATTACTGATGTTCAGGACAAACGTTGTTACATAACACCTTGGTTCTGGTGGGTCATTTAGGACAATGCAATATTTCAGAGGGTGAACTCGGTGATAAAACTGCTAACCCGGACCAAAATATATTAACGTGTTTGTTTCACCTGTGGTCAGAGGGAGCCCGGGGGAAAAGTTCACATACACTCATGATGGGGGAGGAACATTCATAGATTACAAGCCATTCTTTCTGCCGCCCCACAATCCGGCTAAATTCTGGAGCTGGATAAAATGCAGTGGTGACCTGCAAAAAACAAAAACAGTTTCCCTATTCTCAGCAGTCAACTGCCCCTTGACTGCACATGTTTAACAGCAATTAAGGATTAAAGAAATTTGTTCAACTGTCAAATAAGTAGTATTTCATTTTTATGTGATGCATGTGCGCCCCTCTTCTAATGCCACCCTGGGCAAATGCTCATATGGCCCATATCATAAACAGCCACAGTGTAAGAATATCATGATGGCATTATCGACCTGACCTGGGAGGTCAGGTCGATAATGTGTTGCACTCCGATCTGCACTGTATCAGTCTGAGCCTGCTGCCATCTAATCCGGTCGGGGAAAGGAGGGACATTAAGCAGAACTTTCAGAGGTGATTGGGCAAAGCGACAGCTGGTGCCCGCCTACCAAAGTTTGGTTTTAGCCAATCATGGTATCAAATGAAAATGTCGTAAGCAGGCACAAACATCTTTGCCTTCAAAAATGCAAAAATTGCTTCTTGCTGTTGTTCTTTAAAAGATGAAATTATGGATTCTGACAAAGCCGATGTGATAACAGCAGCTACGCAAGTGTCCCCCTATGCTGATGTGTTTACTTTGGGCTGTGGGCTGTGCAGCTCTTGCTTTCTTCACAGCTGTATTTCCCGCCTTGAACCATAATACTGTGACGTGATTGGCCAACTGATGCTGGGTTTCACCTCGAACGGTTGAGGAGGGAGCAGAACAAGATGGATTCTCGTGTGTTTGTGAACACAAAAATGCCACAAGAATTCAGCTTAACAAGAAACAACTTAAAGGTAGAATGGATAATTTTTTTGGAAATGTAGGTAAGAAATGCCCAAGTCCTTTTCTGAACCACTGAGCGCTTACGCAAAACCATCTTACCTGCCCTTCCGCTGCTCAGAGGCGTCGCGTGGAAAAAAACTCCCAAATACAATCTGGTTTTATTTCTGTCTTCTGAGGCCTTCCACTTCTTCTCGTAAACTTGTAAGACAGTTTGCTTCTTGCGACTCTCAGCCATTTTCAAAGTACACGGTACGAGCGGTGGACAATGAAGCTACAATGAAGCTAACCGGATACATAAATACTTGAAATGCGCATGCAGAGCCAGCAAAGCGGAAACAGGAGCGTGCACGTACATTGCCGTTACGTGAGCGGGTCACAAGGGTTAGCATGTGGGACAACTAATAGATAAAAATAACTTTAAATACATTTTAAAAACATAGAATTCGATGCACAAGTTTGAATTTCTTGTCAATTTCCTTTTAGTCACAAATGGGCAAAATCATTAATAAGGGCTCAAATATTTTACACCATCACATTTTTTTTTTTAAAAAGTCCCTTAAATAGTTGGACCTTTACACTTCTTCACTAGTTGACATACATTTGACTACTTCGTTCATCAAAATTAAGAGAGCTAATTTAAACTTGTTGATTTCATGGCACGGACCAAGCTTTTAACCATAGTCCATATTTTTTAACACAGTTAAGGCCAGGCGTTATCTCAAAAGCCTGACATGTCCATCCCCCAACCAGGGTTTGGAATCATTGCCCTATTGGTGCACCAATCTGTTTCCAAGTTTCAAACGTTGACCCAAAATCAGTCTTAGATGAAATAAGACTGATCAGAATATTCAAAAACACACAAGAACCCACTTAGGCTCAGATTTTGTTCAACATCAACATGGGCCATGATGGTGCCGACCAAGAAATCCCCCTCGTTCATAAAGCGTTGCCTCCAAGCCCAATAACTACTAATGTGGCCAAGCCTCCTGGAAAAACAGTTTTATTAACAGATGAGACAAAGTTTGAGTTGTTGGGTTATAATTAAAAGTCAAGGGGAGACTTTTAAACACAAAAAGCTGTGAAAGATGTTGTTTGTTGCATCATTCTGTTTTGCTTACACTTGTATAATGAAGGAATTGTTTGAATAAAGTTACTGGGGGTCAGTGTGGTTCTCAGAGCTTGTCAGACTTATCCATGCATGCTTAGTAAACAGCGTATTTTCTGCTTTAGGCAGTCAGTGTGAGTAATATTTTGCATACAATTAGAGTTGAAGCTTCGTACACAGGACAAACAACATAAACTACACAATCTAAACAGAGAGCTAACTTCAACATTTTATTTTAACCTTATAGGATTTTTTTTTAAAAAAAGGCCGAAGACTATAAGGTAGTAAACAAGCCGTTTGGTCACGGTGACTTAAAGAATGAAAGGTGAGGTTCTCAAAGGGTATGAACACTGTACCAAATGGTGGCAGCAGCATACTTGGAGTCTGTTTACCTGTCAGTGGTAAACAGACTCAGTTGTTTACCACAGACTCAGACTAAGTTGCACAATGTGAGTGGAATAAAGATGAAGTAGGATTTTGTCAGCCCAAATTATTTGCTACATAGCTGAAATTTGGAAATGACTTAGTGTTCTGATAGGACAATGAACTCAAACAGACACCAAAATGGGTTTTGGAACGGAGAAAGAAGGCAGACTTTATGCTTGTTGAATGGTTGCCAACCTTATTCCAGAGAAAAATATGTGGCTCGGCTTAAAAGCATTGTATATGTGAGAAAACAAACCGACTCAAATAAACTCCAACATCAGTGATAAAAAGATTAGTGAAGCATCCTGACAACTACATCAGAATCCCAGTCGCTAGGAAAAGTATGTGTTTCTCCAAAACTTGCTGAGGAACATTACATCACATTTCAGTGTAGTATTTAGCCTATATATATATATATATATATATATATATATATATATATATATATATATATATATATATATATATATATATATATATGTTAGCTGGTATGTACAATTTATGGTATGCGCAGGTTAGTGAAATTCCACAATCACTTCAAACTTGTGCAACAATTCCTTTTTTGAACCCCTTTGAAGTTGAATGATAATTTCCTGACCTTCACGCTCATGGTGAGTCTGTAAACAACTGGTTTCATGTTGCTGAAATTTGATGCCCTTTCAACAAAGCAGACCAAACACATTTCTTCTCTCCCACTGGCTCATGAAAGTCAGTTGCTTTAATGATAAATTGAAACCACAACTTTTGCACAGGTATTTCTGGTTACAGTCAATTTAGTCATTATCGTGGTTACTATGACAATCGTGAAAAGGACTGATTAAGTAGCGCGTTTCAGCCTCACAAGATACCCAAAAATCAGCCTCAGCTGCACTTTATTTTCAGCACTATCAAAAGCTCACGGTGGCACAGTGACACGCTACACCGAGATGCACACAGTGCAGCCCAAACACTGGTATGTTGGGCAGTGTCACAATGAATATGTTGTCATTTAGTTCAAAGCATAGCTGTGTCAAAGAGCAACTCCCCCAAGGGAGGGACGCAATGCAAGGGCAACAGTCTTTTTTAGGTGACGGTTAAGCTTTGATCTCAGGAGATTTAAGGTCAAGCTCGCTGATGTCATGCAGGGGTTTTGTGCATTGATTAGGAGAAATGACTAAATCTGCAACAATGATAAAATAAAAACAGCGATATGAATATTAATGTCAAAAAGGCAATTGTTTATTGATTTTAAAGTACATCAAATCGAGACTTTATCATTGATAATAGAAGCTTAATTGAGCATAACTCATGAGAATAAATAAGAGTGGCCTGTAAAATAAATATGAAGTAAAACCACATTGTTTCCGTATCTTTTTCAAGCTGACCACAGCTTCTATCCACAGGGTGGCCCCCTCTGCTTCCACAACCACAGCCTGCCCTCTTGTAAAATCAATTTTAAGTCTTATAGTAAGTAAGTAAGTAAGAAAACTTTATTTATACAGCACCTTTCACATACAACAGTGGCCACAAAGTGCTTCACAGTGGAAACAAAAACATAGGATAAAATAGAACAAACATTTAAAATATAAAACTATGTTGGCTAGTTAAAAGCTTACCTAAAAAGATGTGTCTTAAAGTGTATTATAAAAGAATCAATAGGATCAAGGCTCTCAAGGCTGGAGGGAGAAAGTTCCAGAGCCTTGGAGCCGCCACACAGAAACCATGATCACCTCTTATAGTGTTTTTGTTCTTTCACTCTCTCACGTCATGCGTTTGCAGCATTAAAAAAAAAAAATTTGTATTAACATTATACGATTCTAGGAAATACCTGTTAAATGAGACTACCTGTAAAATCAGTGGCATAGATTTTATTGTCTATAGAGAAAGCGCACTCTATTTGAGATGGCCATCATCCAGTTCATGGACCGTTTGCTCCCCTGCCATCTGACAAGACATTTCACTCCATAAAAGCAAAGAGATCCTGAATATTTCTTCCCCCACAGGCTGTGAGATTGCTTAACAGAAACTATTTGCTGCGATGTGCGGTTTGCATAGCCTCAACATACTTCCATGTCTTGCTATTTCTTTGGTTATGGTTAGTACTGCACTGACACTAACATTTATTATTTTAAGCATTTTGGTTTTGATCAGACACCTTGAGGCAATTTCTACTGATCCATTAAAGGAACTATACCTGGTCTTGCACAAATTCGAACCATGAGTGAGGAGAACAGTTTAGTTTGAACTGTAAATTGTATCTATTGCAATATATTTAGGTTAAAAGAAGGTTTTTATTTTATTATTATTATTATTATTTTTAAAGTAGTAAATAAATCAAGAAATCCACAAAAATCAGTTAAGGGGCCCGCAACATACACATAAAGTATCACATACACGCCAATGTTTTTATATAAACTACTCAATGATTTTTTTGTTATTATTTGTTGAATGACAGTATTGAAGAACAATTTTTGAGAATACATTTGAGCAGGTGGCAGTCTAAGAAATACTGATATCAAAAATTATATCTTTGATCTTAGAAGATTAATATTGATTTAGAAAGAGGATCAACATTCTACACTGACTTTTTCAGAGAAGAATAGAAAATTGTAGAATATCTATACCCCTGTTTACAGTATGCTATTTATGTGGGATGATAATAAAGTTTAAATCTGGAATTTTTGTCAAAAGTGCAGTAAAGGGTCAAGACCAAGCTTGAACTAGTTTATACAGCGTAATACTTGGTTCCACTACGTTTTTTAAAGATACAGCACTAACTTTGCAATGCTCCTAGACAAGTTTGTTATTCTTCTCATAGCTCATATATTGATTTTATCATCTTACTTTTTGAATACATCATTAGATGAAAGGGTTGCTAACAAACCATCATTCTGCTTGTGAATTTTAATGGTTGTGCTCTTTATTTCTGAGCATCTGCTTTCCCCTGCCATGTTCATGCTGTCATGCATTTCTGAATCATTTGGCAGGAATTCCACATCATGGGCTTTTTGGGTCTAGTAAAAATAGCTGTTTTCATACAGGGAACTGTAAACTTTCCATGATACCACGGGTTCCTGGCTTAGGATCTGAGATGTGGGTGCTGCGGGATATTTCCCAATTATAAAACAAGGTCAGCTTGACGCTCTTCAGCTTCTTTTTTTTCTCATCTATTGCAGTCCTTTTTCTGACCCTTTGTAGCCTTTAACCGTTCCTGTGCTTCTCTCTTGCAGAACTTGCACTGCACATCTGGAGGCCCCCGTTGCGGCCTATATGATCTTGTTGCGGTGTGATCACCATGCGTCTGATAGTGTTGCTGAGTCATGCCACGATGTAATATTTTTAGACGTTACTGTCACTTTCTCCACAGTGTCACCGTTAAAAATGACCATGCTTCCAACAGTTTTAATCCCTCTTTTGCAGTGGTTTCATTTCAAGGTTGGGGTTCATGGGTGCTTGTGAGTTAGAAGTGATTCATAAGACACTGGCGGTTATGGCAAAGCTTTTTTCAAATACAAGAAGTACTTTTAAGCCCATCCAACTGAAATATGGCTTTAATTACAAAGGTTTTGAAAAACACGACTAATGTAAGACATCGTATCCTTCTCACAGATCTGTTTATAGGTATTTATTCACTCATCATAGGAATGAAAGTCATGGTAATTATGGGCTTTTATTGATTTATCTCAACAATTCTTCTTCCAGGGTGGTACTGTGATACAACAATTGACTTTCATATGAAATGGAACAAAAATTTGGTTTCCATCTATTATACATATATAACTTTAGTATCATACATGCTGGACAAGGGTACATATAGGGCATATACTTGGAAAAGCCAAACGTGAGGCTTTTAAGCTGAAAAAAAAAACACTGTGCTTTCAAACGTGATGGTAGCATCATAGTGAAGTTCAGTTGGTGGTACTACTGTATTACATGCCAAGATGCTAACCTGTTAAAATGAACTCTACCGTTTTTGATAAGAAATGGGATCAAATGTCCAGCCAGAACTTTAACCATTTGGTTTTACCTGCTTACTAAGTGACTTTTCATAAAATATAAGTGGGGGTGTATGCAAATGTTTGAGTCTCTGTGTATAATTTAGCTTAGAAGTTACATGCTTCCAATCATTTCACTCTGAAAAAATTAAAAGTATAATAAATCATCAATAAAAGTGATTTAAGAGGCACTCTTGCTATGAGTGAATGTAAAAGTCTGCAAAGAATTTTTTTAAGACAAATAAAATCATATAAACTGAATAAAAAAATTATAATCTCACTTGCATAAACCTATAAATTTAACACAAATAGTAATAGTTCATATTTCTTGTAGTTTATTGAGGAAACACAGCTGTTGGTCATTATTAGTAATCTGTGGTGCACTTTCAAACATGTCACTCATTCATTCCAAGTGAAATTAAATGCAAAAATTTAAAGAGGAAGAGAAATGACTCAGCAAACATTTGACATATTTTGGCTTTTTTGAGTGAAATGTAAACAACACGTGTCCCTGTTTCCCCCACAGGTACGTACAACGTTTCTGCTAAATTGCTCTCTGTTTTCCTCTGTAATATGCAGCTTGGCTGTGGAAAAATCCAGAAGGCTTTTGCAGAGCTGAAAGGGCAATTAGCAGCATAATGAAATAAACCAGCAATGGCCTGTTTGACAGGAGACCAATTAAATGGGTTCTATACAAAATGTTTGAAAATGTTCTTCTGGTTAAATGTCTGCAATGGATTTAACACATGCAACAAGAACCCTCTTCATTATGTGAGTTGTCTTTATGTGTTTTGCCACTGTGTGCTGCTGTTGCTGGATCGCCTCCAGGCAACTGAAAAATGCGGCCATAAAGTGAACGGCAGACACCTTGTACGTCTCGTTTAGATTAGCCTGTTGCAGCGCAAGTCAAATTAGGTTTTCGCTATTGGGGTATCCTCTAATGTGCCCTGGCAAGACTGGATAATGACATTTACAATGAAGCAAGGGGAGCAACGACAGCTTCAGAAAGTCAGAGTGAATTAAAGAGGATGTCCATCTTCCTCATTATCTGTCAGCGTGCTTCTCTCTGTGCCTGGCTAAGAAGGTGTCTAAGTGACAATCTGATCCTTATCTGCTTAGATCTAATCAGGCCTAATGTAATCAGATCCATTATCACACTCTGATTGGATTTGTCAAGTGATTTCTGAGTGGCACCCATCACTATCACAGCACAATTGATTGCGTTTATGAGTTAGCAGCTCTCTTTTTGAGCATAAAGGAGTGTTTAATGTGAAGTTTCTGCAGTATAAACCTTGCATTTGGAAATGACAAAATAGCACACACATTGTGAGCCAGTGCTTGCCAAATGCCATGCTGACCATCAGCAAAGCAAACAGGAGTATTTAGCCTCCTTTGTTTTGCTGGAACTGTACCATAGGCGCACAAACACACAAACCTACAACGATGGTCAACAGGTACAAATATGCACATGGAAAGAGCAGCTCATGAATATGGAAATCTACGCACCGACACATGCACAAATAAAGCCTGTTGCCAAGGCAGGCCTTTCAGATGGTGTGACACCATATGTTGCACCCAACATGTTCTGTTGGTGGACTGCAGACACACACTCTCTGAACTGTTTTTTTCCCCCAGTCTGATGTGTCTGGCTTTTTTTTTTTAATCTTAAATGAGATGGATTTTAAAGACAAGGAAATCACTGTAATCTGCAGCTTGGCAGCTGAAGCCAGTGATGGGAACATTATGGTTGTGAGTAACGGATCAGGATTTCAGCAGCAACAGTTTAACACTAAGCTAACTCTCAGTGTCTATTAAACAGGGAATGGTGACAGAAAAATAATAAGTTTTGTCTGGCCACCTACAAGGCCTTGCTGCAGTATTCATATCTCTGGAACTTATTCACATTTTGTCACATTACATCCACAAACTTCATCTTCCATCATTAGGATTTTGTGTGATGGACCAAAAGCAAGTGGTACCAAAGTGTCAAGCAGAAAGAAAATAATACATAGTCAAGAAAAAATTTTGGTCAAGCAACTTTCTTTAGAAATACCCAATTAGTCCCCTTGTTTGTGGTTTATTATACATGCAGCTGTCCTGTGAAGGTCTCAGTGGTATGATATCACGAAAGCCAAGGGGTTAAGGTGCGGAGATGAATGAAGCATGGTTCGGTTATGAAACAATATCTACTGACCACTGCTCAATCCATCTGAAAATGAAAAGAGTATGACAGAAATGCAACTGTACCAAGACCTTGCCATCCACCTTAACCAGGGATCGTCAACCTGTAACTAATCCATGCGTTCATCTTTAGTTGGACTGATTACTGCAAAAGGGTTTTCAGAGGTCTGCCTAAAAAGTGGAACAGACAGCTGCAGCTGATCGAGAAAGCTGCTGTCCGCATCCTCATTAAGACTACAGGTAAAAGCCAGTAAATTAGAATATTTTGAAAAACTTGATTTATTTCAGTAATTGCATTCAAAAAGTGTAACTTGTACATTATATTTATTCATTGCACACAGACTGATGCATTCAAATGTTTATTTCATGTAATTTTGATGATTTGAAGTGGCAACAAATGAAAATCCAAAATTCCGTGTGTCACAAAATTAGAATATTACTTAAGGCTAATACAAAAAAGGGATTTTTTAGAAATGTTGGCCAACTGAAAAGTATGAAAATGAAAAATATGAGCATGTACAATACTCAATACTTGGTTGGAGCTCCTTTTGCCTCAATTAATGCAATTACTGAAATAAATCAAGTTTTTCAAAATATTCTAATTTACTGGCTTTTACCTGTAAGTAGAGCACATAACCCCAGTTCTAAAGTCCTGACACTGGCTCCCTGTATCTCAGAGAATAGACTTTAAAATACTTCTGTTAGTCTATAAATCCCTGAATGGCTTAGCACCTAAATACATCACAGACTTGTTATCAGTGTATCAACCCTCCAGACCACTCAGGTCTTCTGGCTCCAGCCTCCTCTGCATACCTAGAACCAGATCAAACATGGAGAAGCAGCATTTAGCTCCTATGCTCCACTTATCTGGAACAAACTTCCAGAAAACTGTAAAAGTGCTGAAACTCTGAGTCCCTTTAAATGACGGTCGAAAACCTAATTGTTACGAGTTGCCTTTAAATGTTGAAGTTTTCAGTCCAACTTGTCTTATATCTGGATATGCTGCTACTATTCCACTGCAATGTGCTCTCCTCTGTAATGTTTTCCCTCTGTTTTTCTTTCTTTCATGTACAGCACTTTGAAACATCTTGATACTGAAAAGTGCTTTATAAATAAACGTACGTTGCCTTGCAGCTTGCTCTTTAGCTTCTATACACTGGCTATTAATGACTTTGACCAGTAACGATGTAGAACTGATCATGATTTTAAACAAAAAGACAGTTGTTCAGCAGTTCTACATATCTACATATGTAGAACTAGTTGGGACGTTCATATCTACATATGAACGTCCCAACAGGATCACACTACATGTACGTTTTTATTTTAGAATACCATTAGTGTAGAAGAATTCAGAAAGTCTCATTTTATTCAAGAATGTGCATTATTTTCCTTGTAGTAAATCTTTTCTTCTGTTCAGAAACCTAAAACTTGAAATAAATATTTTGAATCCTTAATAAGTGATTTTCTTTACAAGGGTTCAAGTAGATTTTGTAACTCTAGACACATCTAAAGTAACACGAGTTAGGGGAAAACGAAATGTCCCTTTGAAAAAAAAAAGGTTGCTGATATAATCTGACAGGTCGCGCAAGTGTTAACTGGGGAAGCAGCAGGAAGACCCATGGTAGCTCTGGAGGAGCTGCCAAGATTCATGGCTCAGGTGGGAAAATGTTGAAGCAGCAGCTATTAACCTTGCACAGCACAACCCAAACTGGATTTTGTTGGGGGCATCAGATTAAAGGAGAACAAATGCAGTTCTGAGAAAGCCGTCGATTAAGCCTAACAATCTGAACAAGCACACCTTACAGGCTCCTCCCCCTTGCTCTCTGCTTTACTGCAGCCCTCCCTCCACAGCTCCTCTCCCACAGAGGGGCCTGCCATGCTGCTCCAATGTTTACCCTCGTTTTATTTCAATTTCGATTTACCTGTCTTTGTTTTCTGAGTAGGTGCCAATCGATAAATTGGCAGTTTCCAGTAATGTTAGGTAGTCTCAACGCCCTTTTCCCCGCACAGCTACAGCACATCTGCAAATCTTGAGCTTGAACGACGGTTGTGAGCATTAAAGAAGCTGTGCTAAGACCCCCCTCCTGCTCTGATTGGTTGTTTCCAACTGGGAGCAGTGTATTTCTGCAAATGGCAGTAGGACCACCGCAAGGAGCCAGAGAAGTATGATTTTTTTTTCTTTTACAGTTTATCTGTCTCATATTTTACTGTCAGGATATAGTGACAGTTTTACCACTGCAGCTTTAAAATTTATGGTTGTGACATTGAAATGGGTATGAAAGCTGTTGCCATGCATAATAAATGCTGTCCCCTTAACAAGCCTTTCTGCATGTATAACATGATTTATATATATATATATATATATATATATATATATATATATATATATATATATATATATACAGTATATATAAAGCCTAATAAACCATAGCATGACATGATTATCCTAAATTCATCATAATACTTTCCTTGAAATTTTCCTTACTGAGCTATATTAAATCATTTGCCATCCTCAGTTTGCATGTAAAGCTATACGGATGATATAGGAACACCCTAAGCAGACAGCTGCTTGACTCATCGCTCCAAGAATACCATCAGGGCTCCTCCTGGCTTATTGTTTGAGGTTAGGGTTTGCTGTATTGCAAGCAGCTGCTTTGGGGATCTGAAGACCTATGTGTGCTGTTTACCTATATGACTTTTGCTTCACAGCCTCGTCTGAACCAACCTGCTGTTGCAAGTGCAGCTTGTGTGAGATGTGGAGCGGGGGACTGAAGGTGCCTCTCACGTTACGACCAATATGGCTGTTGTTTGACTGTGTCCTGTCATGGTTTAGTTTGGTCTGGCTTTTTTCCTGTTATTTCTCAGTTCCTCCTCTCACTCAGCTCACCCTTCACTCCCTCAGCAATCTGTCACACCTGTTGGACATTAATTAATCAGAACTCACTCCACCTGCCAGCCTCCCTACAAAAGCCTCCCTCAGTCTTCTCTTCCCTGCCGGTTCGTCATCAGTCTCCACTCACTTCACATCTGTCAGCCTGGTTTGCCTCTGCTAGCTGCTGGATTCCTGCCTAGCCTGAGCTTCAAGTAAGGCCTCTGCTGGATTTTCCTGCCACTCCTGTGCTCTAAATATGAACTCTGCTCTGTTACTGGACTACCTGTGCTCCCAGTTTGCTCGCTGCTTTGTCGCCTGGATCTCCTGCTGCCTCTGTACTCCAGCAGCCCTGCTCTCCCTAGAACTCTCTCGGGTCCGTCAGCTCCTGCTTCCATCTACACCCCCAGTTCCAGTCTGGTACAGCCTCTCTGGTTTCCTTCATCCACTGCTCATCCTTCATTCAATAAACTCTCAGAAATAAAGCTTCGTGTGCGTGGTGTGCTTCCAGGGTTCATCTTAGAAAACTGACATGTCCTAAATTACCTTCTTGATCATCCTGTCAGTATCCTCTGCGGACGAGCAATCCTTTAGTTAGCTGTGAACTGAGATTTTGGACATAACACTTAAACAGTGCAAAAAACACTTCTGAATTTTGTGAGATTGCATGCTTAGGGACTCCACGATCAGCTCTGAAAGAAAAGGGAACATAAATTCATATTTGAAAGATCTAATATCTTACGTTTGTTGCATGAAAAATGTTGTATTGGATGTTTTATACATGTTCTGATTTCAGAATTTTCCTACAACAGCTGTGATTCCCAAAAGGCACAGACTATTTTATTTTATTTTTTAACATGTCCCATCTGGCTGTGTAGCATCAACAATTAAGAATTGCTGTCTCAATGCCAAAGAGAGCCCAACAGATTTACTTTCACAAGTGAAGCATTACTGCTTTCAGCGAAGTGCTGCGCTTGATAAACTTTATTAGATATTATTTTGGGATTACTTCAAGTTCAATGGACACATGAACAGAAAGGTAAAAGGATAAGACAAAATGCTGAAAAGGTGACAAAAATAAAGGAAAAAGAGTACAATATAACATCCTTGGAGTCTGCTTCTACACCTGCAGAGAGAGAGAGAAAGAAATTGGCAAAACCAACCAAAAATGTATCACAGGTACATACAACCAACAACAAGCCCCAGGGAGCTGTAGTCATGAGCACATGGGCTCCACTAGATGCCACCTACGCCACAGCAGATCCGATCATGGGCCCAGAGACCCAAGACCCAGGAGCACCCCGTGCCCAAGCGGGGCTCCGACAGTACCAGGGATCCCAGGCCCCATGAAGCAGGCGCCAGGAGTGAGTCAGCACACAACCGAGCACCTAGCCCCAAACACCAAGGACGCATCAGCGGGTCAAAGCACCAGCCAACGGAGGGGAGACGGACGGGGGTGGGGGGTGGATGCCGGATGGGCTCTACCCTTAGTGGAGGTCACGCTAAGTGGCCACTTCACCGTGAGTGATTTCAGAGGGTCAGGCTCGGTTCGACGTTATTAAAAATAGTGATTTCTTAATTTTTATTTTATTTATTTTTATGCTTTCTGATAGTTCTGTGGTACTGCTGGTAGATGGCACCATGTCTGTTTATATCTGGCCATCGCGCGTGTTGGGTCTATTTTTACGCTCAAAAAGGACTATCGATACACTATAAGGATGGACGCTTGATGTATATAACCTTATTTTATCATGATCAAACGGTTTTTGGTCTTTTCTGATAGGCATATAACGTGGCTATATACCTTTAAAGAAAAATCTACAATTCTATACAACAAAGGTCTAATTTGTTGTTTATTTTGATGCTATTTTCACAGTTGTGTTGCCAAATGGATCCGATTCTGTAACAGCTGCAGCATTTTTTCATCAAGCGCCAGAATCCCATCTAGCTACTTCTCAGCGCTTCTCAGTTTGTCCAACTTAAGACCTTCGGTCCCACCCTTCTCCTGTAACATCTGGTGTCCCTCAGGGCTCTGTCCTTGGACCTCTACTCTTCATCATTTACCTTGCTCTACTTATCCACTGAACCCAGTTCTATACTCGCACCCTGTTCCCTCACCTCCTGCTTGTCTGACATAAAATCTTGCTTCATTTCAAACCTCCTAAAATTAAGCAGTGATAAAATTGAGCTCCTTCTAATAGTAATAAAATGAGTATTATCCAAAATACAGTTTTTCTCTCCCCCCTGACAGCTCCATTGTCACCCCTCAACTCAGGTTAAAACACTGGATGTCATCCTTGGTAACTCCCTATCTTCCACCTCTCATATTATCCCCCCCCCCCCCCCTCCGTTTTACATTTTATCATACCCAACATTAATTGTCTCCATCCCTCCCTTTCCCCTTCACTCCACCTTTAATGTTGTTCACAGCATTGCCACCTCCTGTATTGATTATTGTAACTCTCTTAGTTTTTGTCTCCCTCAAAAATCCTTCTATAAGAAGCTTTTTCCCTGCTGCCATCAGACTGTTGAACTGCTGAACTGCTGAAGTATAAAAACGGACTGTGTACCCCACTAGATTCGCTGATTCGCACATTTGTACATTTGCACATTGTATCGTATCCTGCAAAATTGCTGCTGCACCTTAACCGGAAACGTACTGCAAAACTGTGTACAATGCAACTGTCTACTTTTAAATCACTGACGCACCTTACTGCATATTTGTTTACATTTGGTTTACATTGTTTACATTTCAACTGCCTACTGTTCACTACTGCACTTTATCCGGAAGTAAATTGAAATTTATCCTGTAAGTGACTGCGATTGATCACTGCACTTTATCCTGTACTGTAATTCACTGCAAGGTATCCTGTAGAGTTACTGCAATATTTCTGAGCTGTGTGAAAACGAAATTTCGTTCTGTGTGCACTCTGTGTATACAAAAGGACAATAAAGAAAGTCTAAGTCTAAGTCTAAGTCTAAGATCAAAATTGTCCAGAACTCATTACCAGGACTTCTTCATTTCAACACCTAGCCCAGTTCTACAGCTGCTCACTGGCTCGCAGTCCAATTGAGAACCGAATTCAAAATCTTTCTGTTTACATTCAACAACATGTTAACATTTCTCTCCATACTTTTATTATTTCACAACTAGATTATTGTAACTCCTTATATTTTAAATGTTCACCAGGCCTGACAGGCCTCACGAGACTGCAGTAGAACTAAGAGGTGGGAACATGTTTCTCCAGTACTTGCTTCTCTTCACTGGCTCTCTGTTCAATTTAGAATGGAATTTAAAGTTTTGTTTTTGACTTATAAGGCACTGAATAGACAGGCTCCAGTTTATCTGTCTGACATCCTGTAGCTATACACACCCTCTAGATCCCTTATATCTATATAGCTCCTAAATCGTGGAATAAACTGCCCAGACGGGCTCCACCAGTTAATGTTTTAAAGTATACTTTAAAAACGCATCTCTACTTGCTGGCTTTTAATACAGTGTGAGAGAATTGGGGGATGGGGTCTCCCAATGGGGTTATTGTATTTGCTGTACAGCACTTTGGTCAACTTCGCAGTTGCTGTTAGATGTGCCATACAAATAAATTCGAAACTTGAGTATTATGCTTACAAAATACGTATTATTTTAATTGTCACTTCTATTATTAGCTGCTCTATTTGTCACTCCTCATTGACTTCAGAAAAGTAACTCAGATGTTTTGTGGCTAAAGCCCAAAATAGTTATGTTTTATTAGTGACCCAGTGTGTTTTCTGATATTAACACCATGCACATGTGATAAATGCCTCTGTCCTGAAGATGCTTTGGTTGGAGTTACCCCTTTATACTATATTAAGGACTATAGTAAAGACAGGGGTACGTTTTCTTTCTTGAATGACTGTGATTTTGCAACGCACCTTATGGCAGATTGTAGCATAATTATGTTTATTTTCCATCCTGTAAGATTTTTTTATACCTCGTAAGGTTTCCTTTTCCCTTACTTTACTATTTTTACCTAGGTTCAGGGAAGACACTTGTGTATTATAAACCTCTTGTCGCTTTAAATCTGATCTCGCAAGCATTACTAAATGTCTCTGTACAAAGGCATATCACCATGTCAACACCTATGTAGCCATGCCCTGCACTCCCATACTTGTAATTTATTTGAAAAACAGGGAAATACTGAGGAAAACACCCTTTTTAAATGCCCTATATTTAAATACTGTGTGCAAGTCTGTCTGCACGTTGTGTGTATGACTGAGACGTGCAAAACGAACCTCCCCACTGGGAAAAAAATTGACATGTATGTTGTAACTGCAGATACTGTTCTGGTTGTTGACATTTGAGGAGAATGATACGCTGAGCCTGCGGGGTTTAGCAGCTGCAAAGCCATACTGCGCCACTGGATGTACAGAAAACCTACAGACCTCACATTTAAAGAAATGTGAGATCTGTAGGTTTGTGACACCAACACACTTGTACATTGTATTTGAAAAGATCTTGCAAGTGTTTCTTCCTTTTTGGCAAAAGATGTTGGGTCGGCAACATGGCAGCAGCACAAGCTCACTAACTATAAACTGTCCGATCATAAGATACACTTGGCACAACCTAGTCTCTCTGTAACACACACTCCCCCAGGACATTGTGTATCTGTGAAACGTATGATCTGCATATCCTACATAGCTTGCCCGTGCTGATGTGTTGCAAGTATGTTCGTGCATATTAAATGACACAGCATGCATGCATGGTTGAATGCATGGGTACATATGTGCATATTTGTCAGCACTTTATGGACCATGAGAGCATAACTGGTTCAAACTCATTAGTTATGAAAAAAACTGTGGGAATGTACATTTTAAGCCTGTATCCGAAGGGAATTGCTCAGGTTGTCCCCTGCAACCGCAAAATTCAAACTAAGATCTTTGGGGACACATGAAAAAGTGAAAAGCAAAAATAAAATCAATTAATCTAAAAATAGATACTCAGTAAATTAACATACTTCCATGTAACCATGTTAAAAAAACAAGAAAAACAACTAAATTCAATTATCATAATGTGGGAATTGTGGGACTAACAATTATTTTGGTGACTGATTAATCTGTTGACTAATTTTTTTGATTGCCATCTGATTTATAATCAGATGGCAAAAGGGGCTTAATAGGATATTTTTTTACAGAACCTGGTGAAGCTAAAACTATGCCACTTAGGGAAGAGACAAAGGTTTTTCATGTAAAAGTAGCCTTGTTTAACTTTTAGCTACTAGGGGTGCTAGATCTATAACTTCCAGATTTAGCACCCCTGAACACTGCACTGTCACAAAATTACAAGTTTAGTAGGTTAATCCTCTTAAAGCGCACTGAAATTGGGGTAGCCCAGCGATGTTTGTTTAAATAATGTACTGAAATCGCTGTGCGCATGCCCAACATGCTCTCAAGTAGACAGCTGTGGGGCACAAATACTACGGCCCCAAGCTCGAATCATCCAATACTGGAATTGCACATGTTCTGCTGGATAGTTTGCAGCATCTAGTGTTAGTTGCCCTTGCTGGCTCATTGAAGGACTAATGTGAATCTTTTCTGTTCCATAAATGAACAATATGAGGGAGTCTTTATTTGTAGTTTTATGTATAAATATTGAATTGCATTTAGCCTATATAAAATGGCATTTCTAGTGGGCTGGATTTTGCTTATTTATCTGTTTCATTTAAAACGTATCAAAGTCAGGTTGTATATATCACAGAAATTTTTTTTTGTTGCTAATAGGTGTTGAGTTTTTGTGCCCCACTTAACTTATCATGCCAGAGACGGCACTGGATAGCACACCACTTTGGACCAGCTGATTGAGAAGTCATGGAGTTACTTGTAAAGACAAGGCCACATTCATCCCTCTACATTAAATCCTATGCTGTGTATTGACCTGAAAAGCCATTTAATAGATCTCAAATTAAGCTAATACTTGGGTCAAGACTTGCATGATGCTGCTTTAAATGCAAAATGTATAGATTTTTTTTTAACAGTTTTGGCTCAATGACTACTCTGACTTGGTTTTTATTTCAGCAAATGTCATGTTTTAGAGTCTGTATATACCAGTTAACAATTATTCGATTGCAAAATCAGTTTGACTATTATTTCAAAAATCGAATCAATCACGATTAATCAATAATTAATTGTTTCAGCCCTAGTTATAAAATGTTGACCCAAGCTTTGGATATCTCACACATTGCTGTTCAGTCCATTATCTGCATTAACTGCAAGCCTTCCAAGAGAGAGCAATCTAACCTAAACTGACAGGTCAGACTATTTATCAGAAACTCTGGAGGAGCAGCAGATATTCACAGCTGAGGTGAGAGAATTTGTTGATGGGACAATTATTAGTTATGCACTCTAAATTTAACTTCTTATGGATCTCTTTCAACAATGGCTAGTTACTTTCAACCTTCCCATGAAGTACAGATTTGTCTTTAAAGTTGCTACAACTATGTAAGAGATGGTTTGGCACCATCTCACCTCACTGAAATTTTACATAAACACAGTCCTCACTGTGACACTGATCTCTGAAAACCAATTGCTTTTAGTTATTCCGAGAACTAAAGGAGACCAAACTTTTTCCAGCTGCAGCTCCTAAACTGTGGAACAGTCTCCCACTGTCCATAAGGTCCGCTAAATCCTTGGGCGATCACTTTTAAAAACTCATCTGTTTTTATTGGCTTTTAATTCTGCGCAGCTTGAACACTAGGGCGGGGTTTCTATGGTATTATTTTCTGTTCTTTTTTTCTTTTATTGTTTTACACTGCAAAAAGGGAATTAAAAGTAAGTAAAATTTTCTTGGAATGAGTGTATTTGTCCTTGATTTGAGCTGCAAGTTTGAATGATCTGCCAATGGAATAAGATTTTTGCACTTGAAATCGGAACTCATCTCCATCATCTTATTTCAAGTGCATTATATCTAATTATCGTATTTTAGGGATCAAAATACTCATTCCATTGGCAGATAATAATATTTACCTGCTCATAACAAGAACAAATAGACAAATTTCAAGACAATTTTACTCATTTTCAGTTCCTTTTTGTAGTGTAAATATCCTATTTGTAAAGTTGTTTTTTATTGCCAATGGCTTTTACTTTTTTATCATCTCATTATACTTGTGAAGCACTTTGGTCATTCTACTGTGTGTAATAGTGCTATATAAACAAAGACTGATCGATTGATTGATTAATTGATTGAGATATTCTGTAAAGATGAATAACCCCACATAACCCCAAGAACTGCAGCAATATACATAAAACATTATATTCAGATACGCCATGTTTTGTGTGTGAAGCTGAAAGACTTCACTGTTGACGGTAAACAACTTTTCTACATGTTTCAGTCTCTAGTCACGTCTGGTCAGAGTGGCTTCTTATTTTATTTCCAGATGAATGGTAAATACCTATTTCATATCAAATACAATTATTTTTCTTCTGTTACAGCGAAGTTCATTTTACAAACCACAATTTGACTAAACTGACCATAAAAGCCAAGGTAATAACACATCCTTTTCTACCTGTATGTTGAGACGTCAGACCTCAATAACCTTTCATGTTCTTATGCCAAAAATAGCCGTTTTCCAGGTGGCATAATTAGGTAGAGCACAGTCAACGCAGCTAAAAGGAGCATGTTAAATACACGGACACACCGGGATTGGTATGGAAACAACCAAACGTTAACACTCAAAGACGATCTTACAGCTGAAGTGTGTTTCCTCTGTGTGTGTGCTGCAGCAGTACATCTGATAGTATTTCCTCTGTGGCAGCTGATACTGTAGCCGCTGTGAGCGCCTGCACCTGTCACCCCTCCTCATGGCTCACACAACACTGTCCCGCACCACAAATCTCGTCCGAGGCCAACGTGCAAGCTGAGTCTTATTTAATGACGTGGATGACTGGATGAGCACAAAAAGCCTCTGTCTCTGGAGCTTAGTTAAAAAAGGTCGAAGATGCAGCGGAATGAGAGTCGAATTTCCTGATGTCAGGTTGTCCCCAGATTTTATGGAAATTTCCTGAACACCTTAATGGCGAACTGTGTTGCTCTGCTGGGTCAACAACACATTAATGTGTTTCCCAGTTTATTTTTGAATCTATTTGGCTTTTTGACAAATGCTGTCTCTGTTGTGGAAATTGTGTGCCAGGGCTGGGATGAAAACAAAGCACCGCAGTAGTAGCCACTGCAAAACAGAAATCTGACTTACAAAGTATTTATTTGTCCCAAGAAGGGTTTCTGTGTACCTATCACTAGGATTATTTATCTTATTGAGACCCTCTTGGACAAGTCCAGACTAGTGGTTAGCTTCTTTGAGTGGCTGGTAAATGTCAGCTTAGCTGTATTTTTTGGTGTGAACTGTTTGTTTCTCAAAGTAGCCATTATTTTCTTGTACAAGCTCTAAGCTCCACGAAGTAGTCATTAGCTTCTTGGACTAGCAATTAGCTTTTTGAAATAGGGGTTTGTTTCTCAGCTCAACAATTGGCTTCTTGGACTTGCTGCTAGTTTCTTGGACCAGATGATAACTTATCATACCAGCTGTTAGGTTCAGCCTTTGTAACCAGTGAGTCTGTACTCATAATAAATGAAAACACCAAGACTTACTAGGGAAATGACTGCTTACGATGATTTAATACCTCATTTCAAAAAAGCTCCAACTGTCTCTTTAAGACTTTCATACTCAACTTTAACAGCAGCACCTGCAACTGTGAAAGTAGAGTGAATTTACAAAAAAAAACCAAATCATTTGTGTTTTTTGATCTTTTGTGTTTTTGGAAAGCAAGGGGTGGATATCTCTGAGATAGAGGAAATAAAAGAAGTCTGGATCTGACCCGCTCTGCTGCCCCTCCTTCTCCAACAGCACCGCCAGAATGACAGAAATAAACACACACTCACCGACTGAGGACAAGCAAAGGGACGTATTTAAATGACACAGTTTTAAACTTTGTACATTTACTTACAAACATATACAACAGCTGATGAATATATATTTACAGCAGCAAAATTACATTCATTTAGATCTTAAAGAGGTAGAAAACAAAAAAAGTTTTCGTCAAAAAAGCTTCTGAAACTTGTAGCACAAGCATAGTTTAAAATTCTTTTAGATGTGTTGAGTATTTTTTTTTTTTTGCTTTGCATCCAACATAAATAAAAAGAGCTTTGGGTTTAGACATTTTTACAAATTAAATATAAGTTTTTCTTTTTTGGCTATGGAGAACAGCAGTGATATATTTGGATCAATTCAAATTTAGATAAAGTCAAAACCAGGGAAATAAAACCATAGCTGTAGTCTGATCAAGACATGTATGGATGCAGAGTGGCGTGTTTCAAACTTGTACAGTTAACAGCCATAATTATTCAAATCTTTAAACACAGATATTTTTATATTTACAGGTAAATGCAAGTTTATCTGCAATTTCCCCAAACATCATTTTAAAACCAGCCTTGCAAGTTTATTCAAAATGTTAAAATTGTTGACCTTACACCAGGAAATCTTTGCAGATGCAGAACACACGGCCAGTTACATTTAAATAGTACAAAAAAATACAAGAACAGCAAAACACAGTCTTCACATTTCCATATAAACTGAGTTTAAACTCAGAACCTTTCATTCTAAGCACTTAAACATGTGTAAACCGACCACTGTGTTTGTAAAGTGAGCGCAACAGACAATGTTATCTAAACAGAAGGACCCAATTGAACGATAATGATCTCCTCGGCTCTGTGAAACACTGCAGTGTTTGTGCAGCTAAAGAGGGCAGAACAAAAGGAAAGGGTTGCTTCACAGGGATGTTTGGAGAGGCAAAAAATAGATCCAGTGCCTATGTGGTGATAGAAAGTGAATGAAGGGAGGAGAAAGGAACCATCTGATAGTCACAAGTTAAGAACCTCAGATGTTTATCCCATACACAAATATTCCCGAATAGTATATCAGAATAGTTGAGCTGTTCTTCATAATCTTATCATAAGTAGACTCCCCCGTATCATTTAAGACCTTTAGCCTGAGGGTGAGCAGAGCTCAGGCTTTTTTTTTCATGCTTAATGGACATTTTTCTTCCATATGTGGGACAGTTATTGCCATCCATCCATCCATCCATTTTCCAAACCGCTTTATCCCTCATGGGGTCGCGGGGGTTGCTGGTGCGGACAGTTATTGCAACTGGGTAAAACATAACAACAATGAAAATTGATTTATTTCCCTGCTTTGCGGTCTACAACTTGTGTGTCTTTAGTTTAAAGTTGATCACTGACCATATAGCGGAATCAATATTTATTATTTGTTATATATTTATAACACACTATGTATGCATAATTATATTTGATATACGTAATAATGATGCATACATTAACCTGTTAAGTAATGCATACCTCATTCTTTTTTATATTTTACAAAATGAGAGAAACCACATTTATTGACACTCCCAACAAATCTTACAACACAAATGCGAAGGAATTATTTTATAATTCCTACTTTACTTTTAGAAGTTGATCACAGTGCCTTTGAATTTAACTTTGTAGTTCATTAGTTCTGTTCCCCTGAGGTATAAACATTATGGAGCACTGAGACTATTTCTCTTAATCACTCTTTGACATGTGAAATACGAGCGACCCTCCAGGTTAAGATACAGGGAAAGCCTTACAATCAATTCACCTTTTTTGCCGCAGCAAACACTGTTATGCTGCAAAATTTTGTAACAGTATGACATGACACAGAAGCCCACATGTTAAATTTTCAACTTGAAATAAAGAAAATGTATGCCTTTATGATCAACTCACAGAAAATATTTGCACAAATTAGAGTCAGGTTCCTAATTTTGGAAATCGAATCCGCTCACACCTCATCCCCTGTGGTGACATTAAATTCTTGTAAATAAATGATCAGCACAACCAGGTTTTATAGGCAGTTACAGATATTTTTCAGGAAAACTTTTACTGATGTAAACTGCCAACACTGTGGTTAACTCAAAGAGAAGTTACAATCTTTACTGTTGCCATAACAAAAACCTTTTAACCAATCTAAACATTCACTTCTGTTGTAGCATATCCAGAAACATAATGGAATATATTGAGTCATTTCATGTATTCTACAATAAATATGTTGCATTTTTGTCTCAGCTTTACCCTAAGAAACTGGTAGCAAATACAACATTTTTATCAAGAACAGTTTTTTTTTTTTTACAGTTTTTAATCAGCAGTTTGGAATGACGTAGCCTGCACAGCATCTGACTCTCACTAAAAAGCACTAAAGGGGACTCTGGTCTGTTGTGAAAAAGAAAAAGCTGAGTCAAAAAAGCAAAGATCTCAATTTACCAGCTTGTCTAGGTTCTGTCTCAGGTATGGATAATTACCGTAAGAACAAGATCCCAGATACAAGCAGCCAAAAACAGCTTCCTTCGGAGGGTGGCCTGGCTCAGCCTTAGAGACAGGGGGGAGGAGCTCTGTCATCCAAAGTAGAGCCACTGGTTTTACGCGTTGCAAGGAGACGGTTGAGGTGGTTTGGACATTTGATCAGGAGGCCCCTGATGCCTCCGCTTCATTGGTAGGAGACAGCGGGGAAGAATCCTTCAGGTCATTCTGAGGGAACACCTTGGGATTCCCCAGAATAAGCTGGAGGATGTCGCTGAGGAGAGGGAGGTCTGAGTTTCCCTCCTGGACCTGTAGCACCCTGCGACCCGATCTTTGATA
Organism: Fundulus diaphanus; assembly: GCA_037039145.1. Taxonomy (NCBI): domain Eukaryota; kingdom Metazoa; phylum Chordata; class Actinopteri; order Cyprinodontiformes; family Fundulidae; genus Fundulus; species Fundulus diaphanus. Next base: position 34,892,338 of record CM073136.1, read on the forward strand.
AGCCAAAGACTGTAGAAGGATGGATAAAAGTACTTTCTCAATAGTGCTCAAAACTGTTTATGTAAAATAGCCTCTCTATCGTAACATCACTCTGCAACCGTCTACTTGGACACTTTTTTGGATAGTTTTGCTATGATCGCCATAAAATGCACCAGCGATACAAGCACCTGTTGATGTTTTTCTTGCAGCTGAACAATATGCACATACCAGTACCATCAGCATATATATGTAAAGCTATATGTTAGGCAAGAAGATATTGTTGAATAGTCTCATTTTTAGCTGCCTGTGCAACCCATTCTCACACCGAACTAGCCAAATGATTCCAACACAAAACATATTATGTTCAAAATTGTGACACATCCAATTTTAGACTGTTTTCACTGAAATGTTTTGTGTAACTAGCCAATGTCTTCCTCTGTGCACCAGAGTGCCTTGGAAAAATATCAATACCCCTTTAATTTATAGTTTAAAAGAGCAAGCTTACTAGTAGGTGCCGATAATAAGATATTCTCAGAATTCAAGCTTTTGTAGTTTTTTTAGTTTGTTTCATGGAATTACTGGAACAAATTTTAACAACCGATTGACACTAACATTACCAGTAATATTTTTTTCCAGTTAAATCATTAAGTTTCCCAGAAATATCAACATCCCAAAAAAGAGAATACGTATCCATCGCCGTTCAGCAAACATTTCATGCTTCTTTTGTTTCAAAACCCGAGATAGAAATCACTTTGGAACACTTTAAAAATCACAAATTTCCTGTAATAGAAAAAAAATTTGTGTAACATTTGCAGCTGTAAATGAGCCCCATTTAGCTGGACTGAAGACAAAAATGGACTTTGTGGATTGTAAATGTTCCAGACCCCTGCTCTGCTTGAAAAATATTTCATTCAGAAATGTCAATTAGTCCTATAGAATTCAAGCAACTGTCCACTGTGGCTCTACGCTCTTTCAGGAGTGAATGCTGCCAGTTAATGACTCCGTGCAATCTGCTGGATTTCCTTTGAGAGAAAACATTTTGACCAATGTCTGTATGATTTCATTAATTTGACTCTGTAAAAGTCGCTGAGATGGCACGTGTTGTAAATTGACGCTATGTAAATAAACTGATTTGAGTACAATTCTTTATGTTCAATATGTCAGTTGTTTGGTTTATTTCAACAAAGCCCTTCATTATTTACTGTGTTTTTACTTTGAATATATGAAAATCTCTCTGTTGTTTTTACTTTTTAACACAATGTGACTGTAAGTAGTTAGGTGATTGTTTGTAATATGCCCATTGCTGTTGTACGTTTATGTTCAATAAAGTTTTTAACAAGCCTTCTCACAGCTTTTGTCTTATCCCAGTGTCTTTTATAGCCCTGGCTATCAGCAACAGGCACATGCAGTTGAGTTGGTGATCAGTTCCCACTACCTGATCTTGTCCAGTTTCGACTCAAAAAATTAAAACATGTTTGTCTGACTGCGACTGAGGATAGAACGGGTCCTGTCTCATATTTGAAGATTTCCCTTTGTAACATATTTAAATCTTATTTTGGGATATCAGAATAAAGGGGGCTGAATACTAATTTTCTATTTTACATTTATCCGCTACTTTGTCTCAATTTATAGAACACACTGAAGTTTGTTATGACAAATTTTTCAAAGATTTCAAAGGACTTAAATATTTCTGCAAGGCACTGTACAAATAACCTGTCAACTCTTGCGGATCAAATAGTTTTGTACTTAAATATCTCACCAAGTATTACTACCAAATAGTTGGATGCAAATCCAGTTTAGTACCATTTTAGGGATGAAAGAATACCTAAATACAGAATGATCACATATTTTAGTTTATGTAGATTATCTTGTAAACTCACACCTTGTTTTTTTAGTCTTGATTAATTTTAACTTTCAGTTGCAGATTTCTGTAGAGCATCACAACATAAATCAAATGGTTAACCAAGTCACTGCCTAAAGGGAACCAGAAGTACATTGTTCGTATATTACAATTGTATATCTTGTGTTTGAAAATATTTTATAGTTTTCACTTTGGGTGAATGAATCGATGCAAAATTCTTGTCAGATGGCTGGCTTTTGTATTTCAGCCTATTAAATAAAAAGAACTGCAGCAGAGTAGGCGAGGGATCTCAAGTAAAACCACAGTAACACTGATCAAATATAACCGAGCGCAGCTACATTGTAGAGCAGGAAGTTCAGTCAGTCTGTCAAACATGAACAAAATGAGCTGATGCTGTATAGAAATGCAGTTTTAATTTAATGTCTAATGTCTTATTTTTGGTCAAACGACAGAACCAACATTTTCCCTGCAACCCCTGCTCCCAGAGCTGATTTCCTGCCAACTGGTCAATGAACCTGGAGCTACATCTAGAACCTGCTCAGAACATGAAGCTGGTAGAGCAAGGGTCAGCGAGCTGTCTCGAATTGAGCTCTCCAGACTTCCTTTCCACCCGGATTTCTCCTGGCTGTCCAGCCCCCGGACACGGCCCGATTCTGAGTTCCCATTCTGCTTTCGTGGAGTCTTGGAGTAACCGTGTCTCTCACTGCACCAGCCGCATGCCCCCTTCCATCCTGAGCTCCCGACCCTTAAATGAAGTATCTCCTGGAAGGCATGTCGGAATTCAGGGCTGCGGCAGTAGATGAGGGGGTTGAAGGCTGAGTTGGAATAACCTATCCAGTTAAGGATTCGAAATAGGTCCTTAATGCCATCGAGATCTACAAAGGCTATGATGATATTGAGGATGAAGAAAGGTAGCCAACACAGCGTGAAAGTTCCCATGATGATCCCCAGAGTTTTCACAGCCTTGTGCTCTCTAAGACAGAACTTAAGACGCTTCGCAGCAGACTGCTTTCCTTCTTTTTCCGTCCTCACTCTGTTTTCTTCTCCCTTTTCGTCTTGCCCAGTGTCTGTATCCTCAGTTTGCTGCATGTTTAGTCTGTCCTCTCCGTCTGCTCCTGTCCTGAGTTTATTCAGTGAGGGGCTGTCATCTGGGTAAGTCCGCTGTGCAGATTTATGCAGGTGGAAGAAGTGCCGCTCCCTTCCTCGGATTTTTTCCAGCTGTTTCTGAGCCTCTTGGAAGACTCGGGTGTAGACGAAAATCATCACCACCAGCGGCATATAGAACGACACAATCGAGGAAGATACTGCGTAGATCGCGTTGGTGTTGAATTCACAGCAGGTCTCACTGAGTAAGCATTTCGTGGCAGATTCTTTGTCCGACACCCAGACCTTGAGATAGATGGGCAGAAAGGAGATGAGGCAGGCAACTGCCCAAACCACAAACACCACCGTGAAGGCCCGAGCCCTGGTGAGCATCAAGAGACAAGAAAGTTTAAACATGTGAAAGATGATAAAGAGCATGCAGATCAGTGACAGTTATTGTTATAAACCAGGTGCCAAAAATGGACTTGTAAATTTTACTTTTAAGGAAACCGCCGTATTAAATATGTTCCTTTCTAAACAGGCCATTTTATGAGGCTCAGAGTGAAAACAGTTTGAAACGCTGGATGTTTGGAGACTGACCAGCTTAGTTTGGATTAGAGATGTGCAGATATGTATCTGCAACTTGAAATGTCAAAATAGGGTAGAGTCAAGGCTGGTTCACACGCCAAGATTTTCAAATTGTCAGCTGACTTCCAAAGCCCGAGAGACACCACGCTTAATGGTAAAATAAATCATCAATATTAAAGGGTTGTGTGTGGTGTCCGGTTAGACGGCAAGCACAACAAACAGAACTCACTCACGGTCATTCAGATATCAGATGGGAAATATTGCAAAACCTCACAAAATTAAACGTGAGTTCAAAGTAAATATACATGGACGACGAGGAAGAATAATGGAGATAGTTTATGGACTAATTTTAACAGAGAAAATACATTAAAAAGCTGCCGATTGAAGGAGTGGAGACAGCGCGAACAGCGGCTCAACGTTTGCTACTGTATGATATAGAGGTGAGTGGGTTTCCCAGGGTTTCCCTCATCCGATTTGAGGTCAGGGCGGTCCCAACGTTCTTCCAAGCGGACCATATCTCTCTTAACACACTCACAAGCGGCAGGAATATCTCTTAAGATGATCTTAAGAGCCATCAGGATAATCGGGGCATGTCGAAAGGGGAAGATTGGGGCAAAAAGCTACTGGATAAGGTCTAAGCTTTGGCAATAATGTGCCTAGTGTGAACATTACCACAGCATTAACTTCATGTCAATGTGTCTTTTGATTCTTTTGATTTATACTCAAAATCAGCATCCTACTTAGCCACAGCTCAACATTTTCAGCCTGACTGAGCTAAGGATTTTGGCATGCAGCTTGAGATACTTTAAGCCTTTGGCCAAAACTAAAATAATAACTGAAAAAGTTTAACGACCTCAACTTTTTGGAACTCGCAACTCCAGATTCTTTTCATTTCTGAACCAGTATTCACCACGAAATGACTTAAATGATCTAAACAGCACATCGCAAAGCCTCAAGTATGCTCATAAAATTAGTATGCTTTGTAAAACGCCATTAATCTGGTGTTCTGAACCAGCTGTGCAGTTTGCCCTTTATGTCTCGGCAACATGGCAACATGCTGGTTCGTGCACGTCTTTTAACACTAAGACAAAAACCAACTCATGCTCTTTCAGAAGCATTAAACAACGACCTGTGTTGACGGAAGTACACAATCATGCAAAGTTAAAAGGGTTAATAATTACCATGGCAGAGCTTAACCTATTAGAGAAGGGATAGCTAAGGTCATCTGCAAGCATTTGCAAAGACTGCCTCAGGTCTTAATGGGCTATTAGTGGGTTAACATTTTCCATCAACTTGCTCCTCTGGCCGCACCCAAAGAAACATATCTTTGTTAAAGTTTGTCAAATACCACAACTTGCAATATTTAACTGGCTGATATGCATTAAACATTAATTGTTCCTAAACATTAAAAGAACTCGTTAGAACTTGTTAAAGCTGCCTTACCTGGTTAACAGTGTCGGGTAGCGGAGCGGCCTCGTAATGGCGAGGTAGCGGTCCAGAGCAATCACGCACAGTGTTTCTATGCTGGCGGTCACACACAACACATCAGTCGCTGTCCAGAAGTCACACATGAAGTTTCCAAACATCCAGCTTCCCAGCAGTATGGTGCTGGAGCTAAAGGGGACCACAATCAGACCCATAATGAGGTCAGCAACAGCCAGCGAGGCAATAAAGAGGTTGGTGATAGTCTGGAGCCTCTGGAAGCGCAGGATGGCCGTAATCACCATCACATTACCTGCACAGAAAACAATGAATGAACTAAAGGTATAAAATGAATCAGGTTTGATTCCCCAACAATATATGCACTGAAAATACAGTTCCTTGCAAAAGTATTTACACTCCTTGAACATTTTTAAATTTTATCATGCTACAACCACAAAGCATTTTATGGGGACCTTTTTTCCAGCCCTATTGAATCTGTCCTGTGAAGGCCCCAAAAGGGTGTCGGAGAACATTAGTGAACAGCATCATGAAGAACAAGGCAGTCACCAGACTGAATATGAATAAAGTTGTTGAGAAGTAGTGGCTGGACATGTCAACACAGAAAACGGGACACAAAATGAAAGTTTTAATTTCCAGTCATATTCAATAAATTAGACTATAGGTTCTGATCAGGCCTGCTTGTCAGATTAAAATAACCTATAGAAAATTACAACCTTTAAGTAAGTATTTAACATGCCTGTCATTAAGAGCACTGTACTAAAAAGTTTTTTTCAATGTGTTTTTAGGTCTGGTGTAGTATTTTAATCCTAAATGTCCTCTTTTCATTAGCCGTAAGCAGAAAAGCATAATTAACATAAATAAAGGTTTACAAAATCAGTCTATGTGTAACCAATCTATATATTGTCTTTCACTTAGTGAAATGAGTTACTGAAATAAATCAACTTTTTAATAATAATCTAATGTTTGAACATCACTGTATGTATAAAACGCTGTTTGCCACAAAACTAACAATGAAAGACCACATTGTTGCAGTGAGACTCTGTCTGTGGCAGCATCATGCTGTGGGGATGGTTTTCTTCAGCATGGATGGAGAAGCTGGCAGCAGCTGATGAATAGATGGATGGAGCAAAACAGAATCAAGAATCTTCATTGTCATTATGTAACCATAATGACATTTTTGTGAAAAACCAGCTCAGAATTCACACAGATTCACAAATAACACAGACACACAAACAAGACACAATGTCCAAATTGTTCAGTGCAGCGACTGAAGAGCGCACAAACAGTCCTCAGCATCTGATAAAGTTTAAATGTTCAAGCCAATAAAGAGCGTTAGCAGTCATGTTACAGACTATGTAAATTACTGTGCAATCGCATTAATGAGTTTAAAAAGTGTGCATATAGTCATAGTCAGCAAAAATTAAAATGTTCAAGTTAATTGATGTTCAAGTCGAAAAACTTGAACATTTACATTTTTGCTCATGACTATTTGCACAGTTTTCAATACAGGACAATTCTGGAGGAAAACCTCCAAGACTCAAGAGTTGGATGGAAGTTTAACTTACAGCAGGACAATAATCCTAAACATGCAGCTGGAGTTGCAATGAAATGTCTTAGATCAAAGCCTATTGATGCTTTAGAATGGCCCAGTCAAAGTCCAGGTCTACATCCAGCTATTTTGCAAAGAAAAATATTCAAATGTAAGTCTCTATATGTATGTGGACAAGAAACATAACCCCACACTCTCCTGTAATGGTTTGTGTTGGCGAAGGACTGAAGCGGCGACAGGACATCGGTAGGCACATGTTTGATGGACATAATTTAATAATAAAGCTCATGACACGAAGGAAACTCAGGAACCAGGAGGTGACAACAGACGAGCCCACAAAGACAGAACAGCAGACACTGACTTAGATACAACAGAAACCGAGGGAGTGCAAAAACCAAAGCACAAACAGGTGCGGCTCATGACACCTCCAGCTTTAACAGCAGCAACGGGTGCTTTCCTGACCCTGACCCAGTAGGACTGAACACAAATACCTGGCACACATTTTTATCTGGAGTTGTGAACGATAAACAAAAACAAAATAAACAGGCATCCCTTTCCTTCTACTTCTCAGGTATCTCCTACTTTGTGTTGGTCAGTCTCATAAAATCCAAATGAACACAACGAGGTTTGTGGTTTTTAATGGAAAATGGGAAAAATGGTTCTAGGTGTGTGAATCATTTTCCAAGGCACTGTAACTGGCATTTGTTTTTAAACAAATACTTACCTAAAACTATTGCTAGAACAAGAATAGCCATAGCAACGCCACACAGCACAAGTTCCACATCACTATATTCTGTATCTGAGGTGATATTGAGGAGCTGTGACTGGTTCATGGGTGGTGGCACAGAGGTCACACCGGCCATGATCTACTGTCAAAACAAACAGTAGAAAACATAGTTAGTAATGGTGGTTAAAACAAACAGAGACTAATAATACAGTTTAGGACAGTAGGACCTGAGTGCACCTTAAATGTTTTGTTATATCACTGTGTAAGAAAATACATATGATAATTACAGCTTACTTTACATGGTAAAATTAAGTAATGAGAAAAAACCCCAAAATGCTGCTTTTTGACTATCACTGAATCTTTATCCCCTCTCTTCAAGATGGAGGACATCGCAGGTTGCAAACAATCTGCCTCGCCTTGTCTGTTAAAAAATCTTCTTATGGGATGAAGCCGGATTTAATTTAATGTCAGATCATAATGTCATATAGGGTCATGCACTAGTATACATAAAGCATATTTCCATTACCCTGAACCTTCAATATCCGCTCAGCTTTTAGTCGCGTTCATGTTAGCTACCTGGGCTGTTAATGCAAATCGCCTGCAGCGACTCAATCATCCAATATGGTGGCCTATACATGGCAGAAGTGTTGCTAAATGTGTATAGCAGAGACATTTAAAAATAAAATAAAAACTCTAAACACAGATTCTTTCACAATGGCTGAACTCTGTAACTGGATTAAAGTCTGTGCTAACTCTCTGTAAAGGTGTATTTATGAAAAGGTTTGTATTTTACATACACATGTCAGTCTTCAATGCATTTGTTGCTGAGGACAGGGGAATGAAAGCTCTGACCAGGACTACAACCTGATGTCTCATTGCTAACATTTCACACTTTTTTTTACTGTGGATACACTCCAAAATGAAAGTCTCCCAAAACTCAAAAGGAGGCTGGAAATAGAAACAGTGCCCACCCTGACTCCCGAGTCTGTGCAAAAACGAAAGAGGAGAAGAGTGATTTTAAAGCCATGGTCAATGATATTGTTACGTTATAAATGATTTAGAGTCACTTTAAACCTCATGGAAAAGTTAATTTTTTTTTACATGAATATGCAGACTTCCGTGCTCTCTCATTATTTAAACAATTAGAGAAAAGTAATGTCCAGTCAGGACTGGAGTCCTCTAGCGATAACTTGTAATTGTTTTCACAGCAGTTACGCCATAAAGCTGAATTAAAATCACTTCAGTCACAGGAAGTTTGCAATAAGCAATAGACTTTTAATACATAAAGTCTATGAGACATGTCCCAGAGGCCAATTACCTTCACAGGGGAACAGCTGCTAGAGTATGGCTGCTTCTTTCAAACTTGCTTCTTTCAAACTTAAAATCTATAGACTATACACGCTTTAACAACAGTGTCGCCTGTGAAGACACTAAACACTGGAATCCTAAATCCATTCAGTGGGACTGATTAATATTTCCTCTAAGGTCAGATGATTTCAGTAATGTAGTTAAATGTAGACACTGTGATAATAAGTATGATTGTTGTGTTTGCGAACAGAAATACAACTCACTCCTGTTGTATATATACTGGAATTTTAAAGATATTTTAGTTGTATTAGAGTTTAAACTGGGCAATGACTACAATTAAATACTAGGAAACAGTAAAATATGTTTAGCACTATCCCATAAGAAACTCTACAGTACATCTAGAATGTGCTGTTTCCCTACCAGGACCATTTTCTAGATTAGACTTCTCCCTGGTACAATAGTTGCTGTTGCGAAAACAAAAGGAGTTTAAAAAGTAGCACCATCAAATTAATATTTTATCAGACGCATATGTTTAAGAGCTGCATAAAAGAACTGCATATTTTGGGTGTAATTTGATCAAGAAATGTGCTTTTATGTCTTAATTTAAAGCATAGTTTTTGAGCATATTGTTGTTCCTGAATAGGAAAAACTAGGTTGTTATTTGAATTCTTGGTTTCTATCTATCTGTATATATGTAAAGAATACATATATATATATATATATATATATATATATATATATATATATATATATATATATATATATATATATATATATAACAATGAGCTGAGATAGGTAAAACTAGTATTGACGGTTTTTCCCACGCTTTCTACAATTGGTGATTTATTTATAGACATAACAGCTGTATATACGAAATTATAGCTAGTGTTAAGTGAGGAAGGGTGGCTCCTCTAACACGTCGGACTGAATGCAAAACTCCCCAACAGGCTGGATTTGTTCTCATCCCTCTTATCAAATAAATATCATGCTTTTACATGTGTTTCTTTTTTTACTTTTTTATTCTATCTGAATACTTGTAAACAATTTGATTTGGCAAGGGCTCAAGAATGTTTGAGACACGTTATGTTTAGGTTTTTTTCCTCTAAACCTATCACTGGTGTAATAGATTAGAGAGAGTTGCCCTGTCTTATGAGGTAAACATATGTGGTTTTTCACAGAGGAAGCCAACATTTTCCTTGGTGTTATGTGTTCATGAGGTTCAGATTTTTTTGCATGTCTTTGCATTTTTATCTCCCTCAGATAATATAAATCCACTGGCGGCAAGTAAGAGTGTTTATAACATCTTGTCATTTCTGGAATTAATCTCATTTTATTTATATTGACTTTATTATTAAGTTAAAGAGTTGTGCAAATTACATAAAATGATATCAAAGACACACAGGCATCTGGTCAAACCCTCATGCCATCAGGAGTCTGACATGTACCATAGATCTGAACGTACAGTTTGTACACTTTGCTCTTGCACTCTGAACTAATACGTCCACTTAAGTGTACACCAAGCAAACAGGCTGAAGCTGGCGACAGGCTAGACTTGTGACAAACCACAGCTACAGGAGCGTGTGCATTATGTAACGCAGGTCGCAAAATGCCAACGCGGTTGCACTGTTAGAGCAAGACCAAGGAGCTAAAAAAAAATGGAAATAAAATGCACCCTTATTGCTGCAGTCGTGCTGGATACACTTTGCAGCTGCGGTAGGCAGAATACTGGACACAGACATGTGGGAGTACTAGAACAAGGTGACCTTTTATGCATCGGGCCATGACTATAAACTTTTGATTTTATGAGCATTTATTTATTTACTGTCATGCATGAACAAACCGCTTTTATTTACAAATGGCCGACTGGCTGAGCATAACCCCCATCTTTTGCTCAGGCGTCGTAATTGACAGCAAACACATGCTAATTCAAGTAAATTTTAAACATCGGGGGATAGTTGGCCCTGTTAAGTCAGAATAAGTCATTTTCTCAGTTGGTTCTAATTGAGGCTTAAAGACAGGCAGACAGGTGTCATATAACTGTGAGTTTGTAGAAAAGTGAGTCTAACAGTAGTTAGACAAAACTCGGCATTTTAGATGATTTTAGCAACTATTATGGAAAATGTTCATATTTATATGATGCAATTCTAAATATTTATTTATTCTTATTAAAGTGTTAAAATTTCTCAAGACACGGTTGAAAATCCTGGGTTTTGAATAAAGTTGCGTTCTTTGAGACAAAAGATCAGATTTTGTAATTTTTTTTTTTTTCTGTTCATGTCCAGGTCTTGTGGTTGTTTGGAAATGGTCTCAGGCACCATCAGATGATCAGGTGAAGGATCTAATAACAATAATGTTTTGCAAAAGAGAACACTTTAAACATAACGTAACTGTTTCTTAACAATGAACTTGATTTTAGCGCAGCTTTCCCCGCAGTAATCTGTTTGGAAGCGAGCAATAGGCCTAAACTGATAAACTTTTACGTTTACCTTCTTTTTTTTTTTTTTACAGGTCATCTACCTTTAAATGTAAATTATTAGAATCTAAAGCTAGGTGCTTGCCGACAACTTTGTTTTGTACCTTCATCTTTGAGGGGACCTGTTACTGATCATTCATGCCCATACCCTCTCATTCTCTTTAAACCTACAATATGATGTAGCTGTCTAAACTGACCCTGTTGTTCCTTTTTGCAGCACGTGAGTAAAAAGAGGCTGAGAGTGAAAGTTTGCAGGTACCACCTGGACAACTATAGGAATGAAGTTGCTGTTTGATGCATTCAGTTACTTCACACTTTGCCCTCTGAGAGTTAAAACTAGCAGAAATAACCACATGTATTTTCTATTTGAATTATGTGAGAGAGGATTTTGTGCACGGGTTGAAATAGAATCTGGACTTTTTTAAGGCGGAACACCAACCTATCTAGTACTTGTCGTATGAGCGGCCGCAATTATAAAAATGTTCTCTTACAATTCAACTCTAGCTATGCTTTCTGTCAACTAAAAGCAGGAAAGCATATGAATGAGAGTCGGGTAAGGCATGCATAATGTCATGATCTGCATATTATTGAAGACAGTGAAGTTATATAATACGTAAAATGCTGAACTAGTTCTTCATTAGGGTGAAAGGGCACAACACTGAGATAATCTAGTACAATATTCTATAGAGATAAGTATTTTTTTTAATTTTAGTTGCTTCAAATGGTTAAAATCAGCTATAACTCAGGGTTGCCCTGACTGGCTGTTTGCCTTCTACCTCTAAGAGGATTTCTTCACCGTTCTACAACCTCACTGTGATATGACATCTTTCTATGACAGGTCAAGGGATTATTACAAAAAAACTACACAATTTCCCCAGTTCAAAAAATCCAAACTATCCCTTTAACAGGTTGCAAAGCATCACTGTTTATTTAACTTGCACATGTACAGTATGTACGTTAACGCACACGTAAACTCTGCCTGGTTAACAGGTTTCTCTGTGTGCTTGCCCACTTGGCTTAAAATGTTAGCTGGCTTTATTCCAACATAATCTAAACAATTTGAGCGCAATTCGATGGCATCTTTAAGGAGTGCCATTGATTCGCACGTGTTTACTGAGCTCTGCAGCATGCCAGCGAGCAGACGCACTGCATATTTAGGACACATCAAAAATGCCAGGGTGGACCACAACAGCTTTGCTGTTTTATGAAATAATTTTGCAGATGGAATAAATCGCTCTCCTGTTTAAACAATGCTGAAAACATAGCTCAAAAAGATCATGTTTTTTTTGTCGAAAGTCAGTATTGTGAATCCTCCTTTGAGTTTATTTGAGGTTGTGGCATTATGGGGGGAAAAGGAAAACAATGTCCCAAACTTTACATTTAGAAAATATTCCATGCCAGTGAAATGATGGATCGGGAAACATATTTCCAGACTCATTGTGAAAATCAATCTTTCATTACCTGCACTCACATGGCCCTTTCAGTCATAATGCATGTGGAGAGACTGGCCATGAGGGATGATCATTTAGTGCTCACAGTTTCAGGCATTACTTAAACATTATGATCCTTACATCATTATAAATTTATTAAAAAAAAAACTGCAATGAGTAGTGTTTATCAGCTCCTCCCATTCAAACTGATGAGTCTCAAACTGTTTGCTGGCCGTAGCAGCTGATCAATAATAGTCTTGGAAGTTACCTGCAATAACACAGCTTGCAACACAGACTCTGACCATCCCTTTTCAAGATGTCTCTAAAAAAGAAACTAGACCACTAGACCTATGGTCAAATGCAACAGATTGGCTGATGTGCACATATCAAAATATTTCAGCAAAAGCTGAACCGCCCAACGCTAAATAAAAAATAAAAACTGGCTCACAATCACAAATCTGGATAACATTCAGAAGCACCAGCTTTTGCTTTACTCAGCAGAATAAACATGTCTGCAGAACAAACTGACAAAATGCTAAAATGACAGGACCTATTTTGCTTGTGACATAACACGAAACACGTATGATGAATGCAAGTTTCAATTATCTGGACAATTCAGACTTGTCTGCAATATTATTTTCCATCAGGCTATTTCATTCTACTGAGCAAATGTAAGAACTTCAAATTAAATCCTTCAGAAAAATAAATAAATGTAAATCCATAAATGTATAATTTAATTAGCAATAAGGTCCGTTTTTTAAATGCACCCATGGGAACACAGTGTGTGTGAAGCTCATGCATGTCAAGCAGACTTGCAGCGCTTGTTTTCTTACCTCCAGGCTTTGCTCTCTTCAGTCCAAGTATTTCATTCTTGCGTTTCTTTTAGATCCACAACATGTTCGCACTGTGCTCCTCTGCAGCTTGGACTCCACTTTTGGACGAGGTACTGAGACTGTTACACAGGCACTCTGTCTCGCTATTTCCTCTTTGCTCTCCCTCATGTGTGTACTCAGTCTTTTCAGCCCTCAACTACACTTTGAAGCAGCTGAGCCTGTTGCCCTTATTTTAAGCATGCTCTCATGACATCACAGCCAGAGGGCAGCCTATCAGAGTGCAAAGAAACGTCTGTTAGTGTATATGGCATGCCTGAGGTGTTCTGACAGCTCAACAGTAGCCAAAAACCCTTAAGGTTTTAGTGTTAACCATCTTCCTGCAGAGCAACTTGTGTTTTCTCAGACCAAGATGTTTTGGTCACACGTGGCAGCAGCAGCAAAGCAAAACCACAAACCTCCACCTTTGACTGATGGAAAGTTTTGCTTCAGCATCTGAGCGATTTTGAACATTTAGCCAAACATGCTCTTTCACATTGCTATTTCGTGTGTGTCTTGGCTCCGAGGTTATGTAAAAATAGTATGTCTGAATGCGATTATGTGTTTTTCTTGTCAAATGTTTTAGTTCAGCAATAGACACAGACAGAAAGCAGAATGTCAACATTTTGCAGCCTGCTTTTACGGATTTTCTACTCCTAAACAAGCTGCGTATGAAATTGCAAACATGTTTTAAGGTCAGAGAAGAAGAAGAAAAAACTACATTAAAATCTTTACAATTTTTTATGTATATAAAGGTTTTATCTGAGCGGTGCACACATATTGGGACAGATGTAGACATTGTTATCTTTCCTGGGTCTGAATCCTGGCCTGGGGTCTTTATCCACGGGATTTGGATGCTGTCTGCATGCATGGATCCTTACTGGGTGCTCTGGCTTCCTCCCACAGTCCAAAAACATGACATGGTGTGCTCACACCGGACGCAAACAAGACATTTGGAGAGAGTGATTTACATGTTATCTCAATGTAAAGGTGCTTTCAGGAGCCGAGTAACGGTATGGGATGTAAAGGATACATTTCGAGCGATGTGAACGGCACGAATTGGGCAAAAAGAGCAAAGCGAAATTTCGCTCGAGTTCAACAACCGGACCTTTTCTGTCAATTAGGGTCGCGTTGAGGGTGCTCCTCATCCATTTATTTAAGCACAAAAATTACACCTGTAGCTTGTGTCCCAGAGGGTGGTCCGTATCCCGACTCGGGGCACCAGCTCCTCATGCTGGGTCCTGGGAAGACGGAAGTGTCACTGGATGAGACTGTCATCCAGACGCAGCTACAGGGGGCCATACTCACGTAACCGGGTGCATCTTTGGAGGATCTGGTGGACCCAGAGGTGCCAATGCTGTTGTTGCATGGTTACTTGGTTACAAGGTCATTTGGAGACAGAACCAATCTCTTTCAAGACCAATATGATGGATGGAGAATCCTATGCTGTTCAGCAGAGGAGCACCAAAAAGACTGTAGTCTCATCACTCCTTCTCACTTTGTTTACCTCAGACTCAGGAGTCAGACCTGAGTCCTGTCATTTTTGTCTCATTCAGCTCCCCAGCTATACTTTAAAACAGACTCACAGCTCTCCGCGGCCTCACCATTGTCCGTGACCATTCTCACCACCTGCCTTGAGGAGGTAAGAGCATGGAAAACTCCAAAAATGAAGCTTTGGATAGAATACAATGTGTCTTTGCTTACCCACCAATGCAACACTCCATCCTATCTGAAAGAACTCCTTCAGTCACCATCACGATCCCTCTGTTCCATCTCCATGCCCCCAGAATAAACTCTGCACCATGGGCAACAGGGCTTTCTGCTCTGTGGCTCTGTCGTCTGTGGAAACCTCTACCAGCATTTTAAGAAAGAGCTGAAGATTTTCTTTGAAAAAATGCTTATAGCATTTCTAAGCTATTTTAGTCTTGCTGCTGTTTTATATCCCTTTAATCACTTTTTACCTCCTGTTGCTCCCTGGGATTTAAAAATGTAAAGTGCATTATAGATTTAATCAGAGGGGTCGCGATACCAGTTTTTTCCAGACCGAGTCCAAGTACAAGTACTTTAGGTACAAGTACCGATACTGAGTACTTAATAAATTGGTACATATAGATCACAAATAACTTAACAATATAATTGACTGCTGAAAACGACTGAACATCAAGGGCGATGAATTCGGCTACAGATTCAATTATCTTGACTCCTTCTTTTTCTTTTGGAGGGTCAGCAAACAACCTCCTGCTGTATAACACCACTACCTGGTATAGAGTGGCATCGAGCCTTTGAGTTGCAGCGTAGCCCAGCCCAGGAGGAAAATGTGTACTGGTTCAGAGTATCGGATTCCTTTTACAAGTACGAGTACTTGATACTGGTATCATTATTGGCACACCACTAGGTTTAATAATTATTATTATTATTATTATTATTATTATTATTATTATTATTATTATTATTATTATTATTATTATTATTATTGTCTGCAGAAATTCTCAGACGTCTGAGGCATCAGAGATGGACAAGAAGCTGAGTACAGAGAGCTTGTGGACCCCTTGTGGCATGGTGTGGACACAATCATCTAATCATTAGGTGAACAAAACAAAGGAGATTATTGTTGGTTTCTGAAAATAAACACTATTTCCATTATGGGAGAAGAGGTGATGGAGGAGTATAACTATCTTGGTGTTCACCTGGACAACAGACAGGTCTGAAGATAGAGCAGTGAAGCCCTCTACAAGATGAGCAGACTGTATTTCTTGAGAAATCGCAGGTCTTTCAGTGTTTGCAGCAAGATGCTATAAGTTTGTAGTTGGGTGTACGACTTCCGCCACCATCTGTTGGGGCAGCAGCATAGGAACTAGTGACTCAAAAAACTAAACAAGCTGACAAACGAAGCTAGGTCTGTTCTGTGGACTGATTGAACCACTAGAGATCATTTAGCAAAGAAGGATATGAAAATTAAGAATATTACTGACAGCCCTGAGCATCTTCTTCATCAGACTGTCAACAGAGCGTCTCCAGTTAGAGGCATCTTCAAGACCGTTGTAAGACAGACCTCTAGAGAAGATCCTTGCTGGCCACAGCCAACAGCATCCACAACAAACCGGCATAATATGAGTTTTTATTTTTATTTTCCCTTTGGGATTAACAAAATAATGTATCTGACTAAATATCATCATTATCTGTGTTTGTTCATTTTTTAAAGCCATAATAGTCTTAGTCTATGAAACTCCTGATTTGAAAGAAAACAAATATCCCATTTCAGCTGTATGAGCTTTTAAACTGAGTAAAAAGGATACAAATTGTTTAACTTTAATACGAATAAAATTAGGAGAATCCAACTTCATGGAGTCATTTAATTTCTGAGAATTATCTATTCCAATTTAAATGCTTTTAAATGACTGAAATGATCAGAAAAACTGAGCAAAAGTCCATCTGACTCCAATTTAACCCTGTCTGGTGTTGCCATGACATGGATAACTGAGAATTTGCACAGGAATGTTAAATGATCTTTGTTAACACAAACACCACAATTCACTATGTTATTGCTCTAATTTCTACATTTACGTCGAGCGAGCCTAAAGCTTAGTTGTATTCAAGGAAACTACTTGCTTTAAATTATTTAGGACACATGGATTCAATACAAACAACATTTTTAACAACTTAAATCACAGACTGCATTAAATGGTGAACACTAAAACTAAGCATTCAGACTTTAAACATGTTCATGAACAACACTGTCAAACATGAACAAACGCATAAAATATGTTTAACATACTGTAAATACAAACAAATATGGTAAAACAAAATGTTGAATTAATAATTTGGCCGCACTCTAGAATGTAGTTGCAACATATCGGTCCATCCATCCATCCATCCATCCATCCATCCATCCATCCATCCATCCATCCATCCATCCATCCATCCATCCATCCATCCATCCATCCATCCATCCATCCATCCATTCCTCCCTCCCATCGCAAACAACAGCTCTTTAATCTCGTGTCTGAAAAATAAGATTAAGTGAGGCCTAAATCTTTTCATTGATGATTGCCTTGTCTTAGGCCTTTTAAAATAGCCGAGTGCCTCAAATGCACCTAATTTTAGCCACTCGATTAGTGGTTGTGATTATGTAGGTTCTCATCCACTGTTGCGCTGACTTTACTTGAGATTTAGATACCAATGGACTGTCATGGAGCTGAGGAGCAGTTCTTGGTAGCCGTCACTAAAGTATTATAGTACAATGTCTTAGTTTCTGCCTTGATACTCACATTTATGGCATGACAGTGGTGATTGCATGCATTGCTTTCCCTGAGGTATCATCACATATTCCTGGGTCAAATGTTACAATGAAAGGCATGGGAAAAACATCAAGCAGTCTTCAGAAAAACGACATCCTTGGCATTACTGATACTTCCAACAGGGCAACGATGTAAAAAAAAAAGAAAAAAGGCGTTTCCGAGATGTTCTTCAGAAGTGCGTAACAGAAGGAAAATGTTTGTTTCCTGATGTGGGCTAGCCTGAGTACAAATCGTAATCACATTTGAAATGTTAACAGAGATAAGGCAGAACCATGAGGATAGTGTTAAAAACAGGATTCTTTCAAAATCCCAGAGGAAGCGAGAGCGTTTGTTGATACTGACTTCTGGATATGGAGAAAAAAATGTGAATAGTTTTGAAAGGGGAATTTCTGGTAAAAACGTAAAAAAGAAAACACTAAGTAGGAGTATCAGGGGGGAAGTGCTTACAGAACCAAATTCTAACTGCTAAATCATCCAAAAGACTCAAGGCCCATTATGAGGCTAAATCTATATTAGTAATTGCTGTAATGGTGCAGCTAGTTTAGCTCTCCTGCAGGATACATAAAAGTATATAAACCAGTTAACATATTGTGCAACTTTTATCAATAAACAACTGCAGAGAACCCCTGAATGCTATTTAAGTACAGTAACACAATATCTTTCGAACATTTGGTGGACTCGTGGTAAATTCAATTGAATATACATGGTAATGTCAGATAATATGCCCCACTGGATGGTGTCACAGCTACGCCAGGCCAGGTGTGCCTACTATGAAGAGAAAAAAGACAGAGACAACATAAGGTTAAAAGTTTAATTAACAACAAAGAATGCAAACTGAAGAACAATAGGAGAACTCAGCAAAGGTAAATAGAGTCAAAACAATGAAAGTGCTTTATGCTGTGAAACTCACGTAAACATTATACTAAAAGGTCAACTTTGATGTAATCTGACTGGAGCAACTTCTTCCATACATTTTCAAATGTAAACTGTCTTGTGTCAGGCTGAGGTTTGTACAGGACTCTGGGCTGTGGCAAAAACAGAGTTTTTAAATAATAAAGTAAGAAGTCAGAGCGGGAATCACAGGAGGAGCAGGTCATCTAGCACAGGCAGAGTGGACGGACAGTGTCATGGAAGAACCCAGCTATGAACAATGAAAAACCAGAATGAAACTAATACTTTGTAACAAAGCTATGAGGGCTTTAACAGACAGGTGCATTTATTCACGGATCAAATTACACACAGGAGGATTTTTTTCCCGTTATTTGAAAGTAACCCTCGTCACCAGGCTTTATTTGTTATTGCAGGTGAAAGGATAAATGGACGCCCCACCTGTAAGGTTTTTACTTCTAAAACATTAACACCATGTTTATGTACCATCCACTTCTCAGTCAGACATCACTTTGGATCCATAACAATAAAATACATCGAAGTTTAATGCTTGATATCTCACAACATGTGAAAAAGTTCAAAGTGAATAAATAATTTTTGCAAGCCGCTTTAACTGTCAGGCATTTTTTCTGCAGGATAACTCACCCCCCCCCCCCCCTCCCCCATTATAAGTGTGCAATATTGGCTTGAGACGAAAGAAGTCTGGGAACCTTCGAAAGAAGCGGAACCCACGAGTCACAAAATACACCAACCAAAATCCCCATGTTGAGCCACCTGACCGTCTGATCAGTAAACACTGTGTTCTGGCTGTTCTAATGTGATGGTAACCTCGATAATTACCTCCCACACACACACCACATGTGGGCCGGCTGCCGATCCGACATCAGAGCAGGATGCCAGCAGTGCAGCCGCAAAGAAAAAAGCTGACACAAACGGAGCATTCGTGAACGTTCCCAGCCCCTTTATGTTTTTCTTTTTTTTATGTAAGTTGTCTAATTTTGCAAACAAAGGGTGATGCTTGTTGGTGAGAGGAAACTATATTTTCTCAGGATAAGGGCGAGCATCTGCCTGATGATTTGTGGGTTGAGTGTGCTGTCATGTTTTGTGCTCTGGGCTGCTCAAGGGAAACAGGAAGCGCTCAAATTTTGCAGAACGAGCTTCACACCGGGTCTTTTTTCTTTCCCATCTTTACAGTAATCAGCTATTTCTTCTTTTTGGCATATTTGGCAACCAGGCCAGAGCTATAGAGCAAAAAGACCTGATTGTGGACGTGTTCGATCATTTGAAGTCTAAGATTCATTTGTTGGAGCCTGGGTCAGCTCTGTCAGCTGATCTCCACTCTGCATTTTCTGTGCAGGGGAGCCTACACTCTGCAGCACACCAGCTGAAAAGCCCACAAAGAGTTCTTCTGAAGTTTTTTTTCATCTTCAGAGGAACCCATAGATTGTATCGTCATGATTTTAGTACCACCAATTCTGTTTATCTCTATTGTTGTGTTTGTCTGTTCACACGACTGTGTGTTCTTTAGAGTGAGAAAATGAATAAATAAATAAATAAATATGTTATTACGTATGACCATATCCTCCTGGCCAACACATTCCTCGCAGCGCCTCTTCCTGTCCGTGAGTTTTCCCTTCCTTTATCCCGCCATATACTTCACTCCACCCTCTGCACCTACACCTAATCCGGAGGTATCCTGTGCTAATAAAGCCCTGCTGCATTAACCCTCACCTCCCCAATTTATAACCCTGACACTCTTAAAGCTAGCAAAGACTTTTACTTTACAATGGTTTGCAAAAGTATTCATACCTCTTGAACTTTTTCCTCTCCTGTCATGTTAAAACAACAAACATTTTAGAATTTTATGCTAAAATGTTTGTAGTTATATATATATATATATATATATATATATATATATATATATATATATATATATATATATATATATATATATATACATTCAGCCCCACTTAGCAATTTCCATGTCCTGCTGCAGGCTATAAATTGGATTTATGTCTGGACTTTGACTAAGCCATTGCAACACATGAAAAGGCTTTAATCTTCTGATCGGAACACCTTGTTTTACATGTTGACCACATGGCTTGAGGCAAACAGAAAATGGGACTTTTTAAGTGTTTCTTTCAGCCAATCAACCAAAAAGGCCATTTTTCATTGCATACCTGATTCTAGTTCTATCAACAGTTTTTATCCTACCTGAGCTATGGGCCGTCTTAGCTGCTTCTCTGATTAATGCTCCCTTTGCCCGATTTCTCAGTCTAGGTGGACGGCCATGTCATGTTAGGGTTATAATTGGGCTTTGCACACCTTTTTTGGAGGATGGCTTGAATTAGGTGAATTCTGAAATTCATTTGTTGCACTGGATTTTGTTTAAGAGTATCGTTGTAGAGGAGTGGCTACATTTTGAAATCCATGTTTCAATTCCTTTCCCCCCTTATAATTATGCAACACTTTGTGGTAGCCCATCACATAAAATCCCAACAAAATACATCAAGGTTTGTGGTTAATGTCACAAAGGATGAAAATGTTGAATATTTGTTCGTTTTAATCAGATATGGGCTACTTTGTCATAAAGAAAATATTTATGTTGACTAACGTATGTGGTTTCAGATTGTGCCTTCAACTGGTCTATCAGCCGTCATGCGATAATTCATTCAGAATAAAAAAAGAAAAACGGGCCACTGACTCTGCAACATGCAGCAGAGGAGATGAGGTCATCGGCAAAACCACGTCGACATTAGTCCATTCATCTTTAGCTGAAAACAATACATTCATAATGTCCAAAAAAATCGTCTGGAGAAATATCATGATGACCAGTGGAAGTTCAAAAACAAACACATTCTTAACCCCACAAGGGATTCAGGTGCAGTCTGTTTGTTCTTCTCAGACAAGCCGGTTCTGTGAGATACATCCTGTGCATATAGCGTACACAGGGGCCGCTGAGACCACGCTAAAGCTAAACAGTTTCCTGCTGCTACATCCCATGCAGCAATGAGTCTGTGTCGCTATCTTCTTTTTTTCCATGCCAAGAGCTGACAGTGGCTGCACGGCTTTTTCAGAGCCTTTCAACGTTTTTATCAGCTACGGTCATTTGGCGGTTCTTGCCTCACTTCTCCGTTTGCACGAGCAGCTGAAGCAGCAGTCTGTACACAGCTGCCATATAAATGCTGGCAGATATACAGTAGGTTACTGTGGCTGCGCGTTAGTTTTGTTTTCACTACTCGGTCCTTTAGTTGCAGAAGACAGTTCTGGTCTATAGGTTGCTCGTTTAAGTGCGAATTTATTTAGCTGCAGACGCTGCCGTGCATGATTGCAGAAGCTGCTGCTGCTGCTGCTACAGTAATGACTGTTATAGAGATTGTCGCAAACGGCAGTAGATACATTTTTTTCTGCAATTTCTGCTGTGCCTGGTGATGTAGCTTTTATTATTATCATCTTTACCCTCCTAAGAGCGAAAAGAACAATCAGAATTCTTAGAATAGTTTTAAATGAATTCATAAAAGATGTATACTTGAAGGTTTTGAATGAGGGAGCAGCAGAGACAATCATTGGAAAATTGTTTCTAAAATCCCCTAAAATGCACTTTACTTGAAAACTGAAATGAATAAAAAAAACATAATATTTGCAATTGAAATCAGATATTTACATACACTCTAGGAATCCCCCCCAGTTAAAACACATATCTAAATATGTGTTTTAACTGCATCCATACCTTTTTTAATGAATCATTCAAATTTAATTCTGTAAGTTCTCCCTTATTTGCTGCTCATTGGTTTTTATTTCCTTCATTTTCAGCTTCAAGGTCTGTTTTTTAAGATTGTTTTTAAGTATCCACTTGATTATGACCCTGCCTGCTTTGTGTCTGCATTTGGGTCCACTACAGCGACACAACACGACCTATGGAGAAGAGCAGGTCAAGGGAAAATCAAATGAATAGGTTGGAACTGCAACCATTCGCAGTTTAAAAAACAAAGAAGATCGTTAAATTTGACTTTTACTGACTGGTTTAGATCAGGAATCTCTAAAGTGTGGCCATTTCTATGCCTCTATACTGATCAGTACAGAAGGTTGATGCAGGTGGAGATTTCCTCTTGCAATGGTAAATTCTAAAACACAGCAAAAGGTATCTGCCTTTTAAAAAACACCAAGTGTTCTTTGATTTTAATATGACAGTAAAAAGGACAACATAACCAGTGACTGTTGCTTTGGTGCACCCGGATGTTTTTAATTAACTTATTTAACTTTGCTAAATGTAGAAAGCGTTTCCAAAGAGGTCAGCCCATATTTTTATTTGGATAAAAGTCGACTGGTAAAATATTTGTTCATGGACACTTTTGACCAGATAAACATGCAAACCCTAATTTGCATTTTGATCTTTGATCATTTATACATATGTTTCCTACAAATATCCGATTTTTTATATTCTTTTAATTATTACACCGCATGTTTACTTTATTGTTGAGCACATTAAAATTGCACAATACATTTTGGTTTATTATTTTTTAAGCTTTTCAAAATGTGTAAAGGGCCATGGAGTGGAGGCCCCGCAGGAACCATAGGCAACAAGCTACCAACCCCACCAGGCTTTGGTCACCCAAGCTTGAGTCAGCTGCAGAATCCAGGGCTCTGTATTTTCATGCTTTGTGTTTACATAATATTCTCCAAAACAGAAAATGTGTATGAAGAGAGAGCTTAGCAGTTAGTCTGTGCTCTTTCTTTCTCCCCCTCCGTCTCTCTCAAACTGGTTTCGTTCTTTTTCCTCATTACTCTCACCTCCTCTTCCTTCCTGTCCACATATCCCTGTCTGCCTTTTCTCTCATCACTGGCAGTAACTAAATTCTTTGTCTGACATAAATCTAATGCTACGCCGTTCAGTTTTCATCTGTCCTGATTTTTCGCCAGTGTCCGAGAGTCCCTCTTGTGCCAGCTGTCCTTCCTGGAAGCACACCAAAAGGAAACAGTGGTATATTGTTCTCAGTGCTTATGGGTAACTTTATGAGTTCATTATTTGTTTTAGAATTCTTTCCAACAGATACGATGGACGCCTTTCATCCAAAAAAATTATAATTTCCTATTACAAAAACATCCATACATGTTCATCAATAAACTCTTAAGGTGAACATCAAGCTCCTTCATTCGCAAAGTGTATGTGATACGAGTATACTGCAGAGACCTGTCCATGCAGTGCTTTTTCAAAGTATTCATACTTCTTGAGTCAAGAAGAAAACTGAGTAGGTCCTCCTGATGGGTTCTTAGTTGAAACGTTTCATCTCTTCTCCAAGAGACGTATTTGTTTCCATCACAAAACGTCTTCATCTCTGCTGAAGGAAAGCATTACCATACCAGTTCCAACCCCGTGTGTTACGTGACGGATGTGTGCGCAGTGCTAGTTTTTAATCCTGCTCTCATCTGACCAGAGTACCTTCTTTCCTAGGTGACCTTGTGGCAAACATGGGAATTTTTATGACCTTGTGTCAACATTAGCTCTCCACCCATCCATAAAGGCCACTTTCTTTGGAAGTTCTTGACTGACAGTTGTCATGCTGACAGATTCTCCAACCTGAAAGAAACCGACCTAGCTAATAGTCAAGGTTTTGGGCTGTGAGGGAAAGCCAGACCTGAAGCGAACTCACACATGCATAGAGAGAAAATGCAAACTCCCATGAGAAAAGACCCCAGGCAGGGATGTGAACCCAGGACCTACTTGCTGCAAGGCAACAGTGCTAATAAATGCACCATTGTGCATGCCCTGTTGCTTGTTAGTGTTGTTTTTCTGTATAATGAATATCTTAGTTTTAGTTTCTTGTTCATTTCTTGTTTCTTTCCTCTGTGCATTTTTGTTTCAGCATGTTAGTTTCAGGCTTTTTTCCCTTCTTGATCATTTTGCTAGACTCCCTGTGTTATTGACCTCCGCACTTCAGTCCCCCTGTTCAGTCATATATCAAAGCTGTTCAATAATTCTCTGATTCGACTCACCTGGTCTCTGTGTCATTGATCACTTCTCTGCACTTCTCCCTGGTTTTCATTGTTCACTCCTGGTTTCTTCCACTGCATCCTGCCTTGTTCTTGTACAAGAACCGGGCAGCGAAGTTTTTTTTCTTAGTTTTGATTAAAATGAATTATGCTTCTCCTGTCTTTTAATTTGGGTTTTGGTCCTGCGCAAACCTCCCAAAACACGACACAGCGGAGAGTACATAAAACTATATGAATGATCTCATTCTGTACCGGCATTTTTCTCTCTACGCGTTTGAATGTTTCTCTGGGATGCGCACCGACTCATAGACGTCATTTAGTGCTTTCCTGCAAGTTCTCTGCTCACCAAAAGGCCTCAGAGAATTCCTGACTGTCCAAACATATCTGCTCAAGCTACTTTGGACAAGAACCAAAGCTGTGGAAGGCTGACTCCATACTAATGTTCAAACAATGTGAGGGAGGCTCTGGTCTGCCAGGGGAGATGTTTAAGCCTCAAAGCCTGTGCAGACTTAAGAAAACACTAAGGGTGGTAAGAACTACAGCTTAGAGCAACTCTGGGCTGGGTTACATGTATCCTGTGACTTTGCAGAGAGCTGTTGCTTTGTAATCTTCACATTGCTGTTGCTGTAAAAAAAAAAAGTAAGAAAAATAAGAAAGATAGCCTTACTGGAAAACAGTGTGCACTAGAAATAGATCTAGCTGTGATTTGGTGATCAACAAACTACTAGAAAAACCTGATATGTCAGGATTTTTATGATATTCTGGAACGTGGTGCGGGTCAAATACGGGGTGATTTGGTTATCTGATACTCTTTGTGGATGTACTGTACATAAGGTGTGGTCTGTCTTCTATATAAAGAAAGAGGATGATTATGTTTTGATATATCAGTCCTACTTGAATCTTCTACATCCATAAATCTGAAGATTTCTGGGCGTACTCCACCACCTCTGACCTCTGGATTTGTTTTAATCAACAACAGTTTTATCTGAAAAGCAACAAGGCCCCCCCGTCTGACCCTTAAATCATAGGAAGTGGAGGCAGATCAGGTATTACATTTACACAAACACAGACACACGCAGACATGCACACAATAGCTCTGACCTCACCTTCAACCTGTCCCATTTCCTGACTGACAAACATGCAAACACACACAATGTGTATTAAAGACCTTTTGGCTTTTGGAAAGACCAAAGTTTGTCTGTCAACCGGGCAAAGACTTGGGGCTAAAAATATAATCTTTTTACTTTCAGACGTTTACATGCAGTTACCACAGGCCCGTCATGTCATATTAAATTGGTCTTTTCATGATTTAACGGTACCTTTCTTTTGTCAGGGAGGAAAGATTGCAAAACTGCAGTGGTTTAATAAAAAAAACAAGAATTGGAGCAAATAAAGTGTTGTAGTTTTTGTCTCATCTCAACAAAGTCTAAATTATACATACAGGATCCAATAGACACATGCTACATTCACCTACATTTTATTGCTAAAGAATAGGGATGTCCTTTGACTGGACAAAGCCACAGCTTCTCGTTAGCGATCATGATTGATTGTACTTTCTTTTTGCCAGGCTAAAGTTTCGTTTGACAGCAATCCTTGGATATACGGACACTTCAGAATCTGAGAAAGTCAAAAGAATTTAAATAAATAAAAGTTATTTGGATGAGTCACCCCTTTGCCTCGAAAAACAAACTGGCTCTGCCAGATGAAGGGTAACAGGTAGATCAGAATGTCCAAGGAACAAGACAGGAACCCCCAAGGCTCAAGCCTGCCGTGAACAGGAAACTGCTGGAACCCCAGTTTCACTGTCCAGATCGAATCACCTTATACTGAGAAGATCTGAAGCAAATATTTCGCTCTAATTCACATTTTATACTTTGGGTCTGAGCATACAATATATTCATGGCAACCAAATGGTTTAGAAGCCAGAGAAGGGTTTATCATCAGATTAGACAAAGATTGAGCTATTAAACCACACTGGCAAGAAGTCTGTTTGGATTACTTATTCAAATCTAAACACATTACGCTTTCAGGCAATCGTGGTGGTGGAATGCTGTGGAGCTGTTTTACGCCTGGTGTTACTGATGCATTGCACAAGGTGGATGGCAAAGAATAGTAAAGAAAGATGGCAACCTCAAAATCCCAAAACTTAATCTCAAACCGGTATCTGATGGTGGAAACTTGGATGTAATTAGGTGTTTCAACAGGACAATAGTCTCTGAAACACATCAGCAGTGGTTTTGAAGTAGATAAAGTAGCCTCTCAATAAGTTTTTGGAATGCCCTTCCTAAAGCCATAAGTTCAACAGAATTGAAAATGTGTGGTCTATGCTCAAAAAACAGGTCAGTTCCAAGACACCAACCAATTTAACCCTCTATGGCATGATTTCTTATTTTGGGAGAAAAAAAATATTTCACCCAAGTTTTTGGGAGCTTGGGCATCCCTTATAACATATCAGGCATAAAATGTGTACCCCCCCCGCCCCCCCTACCAGATTTTGCTTTGTTGCCTCAGGGCAACAGCATGCTATGAGAGTACTAAAACACCAAGGTTTTCTATATTTTCATGTAAGTGGAATAAAGAACAAAGAAGTCATAAATGCATTAGAAGAAGGTTTATTTCAACAACAATTTACACAAGTTTTATTTGAACAAGCATTAGCAACAAATAGTTTATGAATCAGTGGGTTAGAAATTATCTGCAGTATGTGTTTGTGTTTATGAATGTGTTCCTGTGGTTGTGTGAAAACAGACACCGATTCAAACTAAGCACAGTGTGTATTATTCTGTATGAAACCTCAAGAAGCAGTTGCTGGTGGATGTGAAACAGAGGTGGACATCACATTTTTGGCACTTGGCTTTAGGTGTACCTTTGCATCCTGGTACCTTGCATCTCCCTTTCTTTTCATCCATGACCATCCAGTGGGCTGTGGCATCCAAACGCACATCGGGGACTGGAATGGGAGTAGTGGGTCCTCTTCTCTTCTTTTCTTCATACTCCCCAGCAATTGTGGAACTGGGACGACCTCTCTTACGCTCCAGATTCTTGCCACTTCTGCACAAGCTTTCTGCGATATACGACTTGAACGTATAAAGCTTCATCTGTTCCTTTTTTGTCATCCCATTGGTGCTGCAGTCTCTCTTGTAGAGCAACCAGGCAGTCACGATCGTCATGTCGATAAGGTGGAACATCAGCCGGTGATACCATTTCTTCGACCTAATTTTGTTGCGGTACAGTGCAATGAGAGAGTCCAGCAGGTCCACCCCACCCATATTCTTATTGTACTCTCTCACCACAGCAGGACAGGGGACTTTGATTATTTTCTTTTGCTTGCCATCCCACCTATCGACCTCGGTGACTGGGTGTGCTCCAATGTAATTACTCAGAAGACTGACTGAACGGTTATCATACCACTTCACAGCATGCAAGGTGGTTTCTCCAACCATGGACGTCTTCTGTTCAAAAGATCCACGTCCAGCTCTCTTCAACTCAGCGTCACACATCAAGTTGACACCTGGTAGTCTGTTGCTACGAACAGTACCAGTAGAGTGAATTCCCTGCTGAGCAAGTGTGAGTGTGAGAGGGACACTCGTGAACCAGTTGTCAAAGAACACCTTGTAGTTCTGATGCTTGGGTATTGGCTGGGCCAGGCGGAGGACAACGTTGCCACTTGCTCCTACATCTGGCAGTTCAGGGGGTTGCACAACTCTACCTGTGTAGATTTCAAAATTGTGTGGGACACCATCAGAGCTAGCCAAGACAAGCATCTTGTAGCCCCATTTCTTTGGTTTTGCTGGCAGGTATTGCTTGAGTCTATTTCTTCCCTTGAACGGGACCATCTGCTCATCTACAGCCAGCTTCTCACCCATTGGGATCATCTGCAGCTTTGAGGTAAGATGAGTGACTAGTGGTCGGATTTTGTGGAGTGGATCCACATTTTCTCCTTGTCTCACTTCATTGTTGTTGAAGTGCAGGGATTTTTTGATGAACTCCCATCTGTTTAGTGCCATAGTGTCAGCTACCTGGGACACTCGGGTGGCTTTGTTCCAAAACATGCGGGTGCCTGGTAATCCGAACAATGACATGTACACTGCTGTACCCATGAACTGCTCCAGTTCTTTAGCAGTGAGGTTAAGGGGCTTATTGGTGTCACACTGAATGGCATACAAATTTGACTGTTCTACTACTACTTTCAGAATGCCTTCAGAAAAAAACATTTTGAAGTATTCGTAGGGGGACATGATAATGTCTGATTTTGGAAGGGTTGCCTGCCATTCTGGGTAATCAGTAATGTTGATACTGTGGGGTGTTCTCCACCGGGGTAAGCGTGGAACATCTTCCTGTGGTGCATCATCATAATCATCATTTTCCTCTTCATCCAAAGATTCATTGCCATCAGACAGGCCATCTGTTTTCAAAAGAAACCAGGAAGCATACAATTAGAATAGGCCATAAACCTCTCTTCACCCACTGTTTTGGGCATGTGCATGCATACACACATTCATTACATACAGTATGTTATTCAACTGACTGAACCCTGATCTCCTAACTCTCCCTCAAACCTGATTCTGGGGTCCACTCTTCCTCATTGTCACTCTCCTCAAGCTCACTGTCCTCACTGTCAGAAGGAATGAGTCTAACTGCTCGACCAGTTCCATAAAATGTTCTTGCCTCCATTTTCTGTGAGTAATAGTAGATGGTACAGCAAAAAATTGATTATCATGATGACTATGCATCTGTGCACTTCTCCATCCATGAGAATGTTATTGTTCAAACAAAAGTGGTCTAACTGCGCAATGTTGCCCTGAGGCAACGAATGAAAAACTACCATTTTAGTAAATAAATAAAGACAAAAAGTGTTTTTACTCAATCAAATATGCTTCTTCACATATTAATGCACATCAGAGATATTATTTATACAAAGTTATATACATTTAACAATGTTAAAAAGTGAAAGTTATCTTACCTTCTGCTAGCAGTGTGTCCAAGCTGGCTATGGTCCCAAAAAGAACTGTTTCGCCCCCAGAGGAATGGTCTAAGCCACGCCCACCTCAAATTTCATTGGTCACAGACTTATCACCAGACATTTAAAGTGATGTTTTATTTAAAAAAAATTAAAGGGGCAGTGTGAGGGCAACAATAGTGGTTTGTTGCCTGAGGGCAACACCATGCCATAGAGGGTTAAACCAGTTATGCCATTTCTGCCAAGAAGAGTGGACAAACGAGGAAAACAGCTTCACAAAGCAACCTGGTCCTATTTAAAAAAAAAAATCTTCTTAAACCCAATTACTGGTTGCACCAACTATGCTGACAGTGGTTCCTATCGTTCATTTGAAACTACTAGCAATAAGTCTTTTACATAACAGAATTGAAATTTCGGGCCTCTCTTCTTTGCAGAATTGTTGTAATTCAGCAACATTGGAGGGTTTACAAACATGAACAGCCTGTTTAAGGTCATACTGCAACATCTCAATTATATTTAGATAACCATTGGCAATGCCATTTCTGAACCTTCATTTTTTTTAGCCATTCAGAGTTGGCTTTGATTGTTCTGTGGCATTACCAAGGTCTCTTCATTTGAAGGCCACAAAACAATGGCAGGAGATTCTCCTTCACCATATTGTACTTCATCTAACCCCAGACCACCAAATCACTACCACCATGTTTGACTGTAGGTGTGATGCTCTTTTTCTGAAAACACTATTAGTTTGTCATATGTAATTGGGCAAATAGGGTAAATACTTTTTAATTGTTATATTGATGATGATGAAGATTATGATGACAATGATGAATCTAAACTTCAAAAGGGTAAATGTAGTTCCCTATATATGCAATATGTAATGTTTACAAGTAAGAACCCGATATTCAACCAACACAGAGTTACGTTTTTAAAAGGTTTGTTGAAATGATGAGTAACGGATGATGAGGCAGGCAAGCAGGACCAGACTTGACCAGATGATATAATGGCTGATGGTGTAGGCAGGCAGGGATGAGCAGGGGACCAGAAGATGCAGACCAGACAAGACCAGACCAGAACAGACGGGGTGGAGCGGGGAACCACCAGAACGGGCAGAGCAATCGGCTGAAACTCACAGGGAAACAGGCAGGACTGCAGCACGCAGACACAGGCAACTTTCTTCAGTGAAGCGGACAGAAGAGTCCAGCTGGCTGAGCACACAGAAACTGGTAGAGTCAAAGCACATCACACGAGATGAAGAGACGTTCTGGCAGGGATGAGTACTATATGTAGACAGGTGAACAGGTGAGCCGAGTTGACTAATTAGTGGCAGCAGGTGGAGCTGATCTAGAGTAGAGTGGTGGCTGGAGGGTGGCTGAGCTGATTGGATAGTGGCTGATTCAAGAAAAGTCAGAAAAAGGCCCAAAACAAAGCAAACAAAAACCTAAATGATGACACAAAATTTCCTATTAACGGAAGACTTTGCTTAAAAACTAAAAATCACCCTATGTTTTGTAAAATTCCTCTGAAAAACATTCCTGAAGTCATTTGAGTAAGAAATTCATAACTGTGAGGCCAGCCTAGAGATAAGAGGCACACATGAGAGGTTGAATATACAGTTTGACTCCTTATCTTTCCCTGACGGGAAGAATCCAGCTTAAAGAACTCCAGGACATTTTTAAAACTCCCTGATCAGAGGATTTACAGCATTATACAGTAAACGGCGATTTTGTTACCCAACACTTCAACGGCAGGACAAACAAATGCTCTGCAGTTAAATGAGACTTTGTTCTCTCTGAATGTGTTGGGAAACCTTTGAAAAACAGCATCACCCTTCCTGACCTGGCACAGGGGGCTGCAGGGTGAAAGAGGTCAAGTCTTGCAGAGGGCTAGCTCGAGAATATATAGATGACTTTCTGACCTCCCCTGAGCCCAAATGCAACTCGAGATCTTCCAACAGGACACTCTGGTACAGTGTGTTACTCCTGGTAATTTCTCATTAAAACTTTAAAAGTGAAGCTTGCTGGACCCTTTTCCTATTCATGCCCCTCTTCTGTTGGATATACGGGGTAGATCAGAGAGACCTTTAAATTCAATTCATTTATAAGCTCAGTTTATTTATGTTGCTCCAGTTTATGTAATTACTAATGCATTATAACGGGGCGAGAATGTGGTTGCTCAAAGTACACTCTGTCTGTTTTGGTTAGCATTAAATGTTTGTGGTTCGCCCTCGCTGCTGTCATGGGAGCTGTTTCCAAACATTTTTTAACCAGGAAACCTTTGAGCTCCCTCTGGAAGCTGTCTGTTCAGGAACACACGGCATCAGTTAGTGACTCACTGTGGAACCAAGTGGATCGAGAAGTAAATTAGGAGCCATGAATTTAAGATCTAAAGATTTAAAAATATAATATAATAATAAAATCTAATAAAATAAAATATAATATTGTAAAAAAGTTATTATGGAGGTACTAAATATTGGCCAACAAATATTTTTCAAATTCTAATCTAGCATATTGGTTTGCAAATGTAAAATGCAACGGCAAAATTCATTAGCTATTCCTTTTATGGCACCAAACCTACCTAACCGTTTTGATTAAACCTTTTAGCCGAAAATTATTCTGCTTGTGTGAGATGACCAGCTGAGAAAGGTTGTGTTGATACATAAACACACCTTTCAATAAGTCCACATTTCTGTACTAAAAACTTTTATTGGCTTTATGTAATATTAATAATTTTAAGTGTGTTTTATTAGCTGTAAGCAGAACCTCATCTCCAAACAGAAATAAAGGCTTGCAAACATCAGTATGTGTGTAATTCACTAAGTGAACCAAGTTACTGAAATAAGTGAGTTGTTCCATAGTTATGCCTAAACTTATTTTCACCCAACCATTATTATTCTGGTTATTGTCTCTCCAAAATGTGAATATTTTCTTGGAAAGTGCACCAGTCCACCAACGCAGCATGACGCTCTCACCGTCATACTTTACGGTTGGAATTGTGTTTTCAGGTTTGCAAGCTTCTACCTTTTTCACTGCAGATACAGCTATTGTCACAAAAGCTAAATGGTTGAGTTTTGTTTTTATCAAACCATTTCTCCATAAATTAAGATTTTGCATTTATGCTTTAGCAAACTGTAATCTGCGTTTTCACATTGCTTTTGGAGTACTGTATTTTTAGGACCCTAAGGTGCACTGCATTATAAGGCGCACTGTGAATTAGCGTGTCTATGTGTCTTTGTCCACACATAAACCACACAGGATTGTAAGGCGCATTAAATATTCTTCCCAAGTGTGTAATATCACTCCGCGTGTTCACAGCTCTCTCCTGAAAGGGAGAGCTATCCGTCTCTGTTTGGAGTACAGAGTAGTTGGACTACACTGCCCTGTTTCTAACATAAAGCCAACATAAACATAACTTTTATACTGAATTAATTTACTTGGTTTATTGTTGCTAGCTGCCTTACATTATATCATGATTTGGGTTTTGTTGTTGGTTTAGTTTTGTACTTCTTTTTATTTAGCCGGTACAGTCAGCTCAGTTCATCTGCCAGTAGTCAGCCAGCTCACTTCACCTCTCAGTCACCACCCATTTTGTCTGCCTGTCACTCCCCTGTCACCTGTCAACCAATCAGTTCTTTCCTCCTCTAGCCACCACCCTTCCTCTGATTATTCTCACCTGCCTCCTGTAATTAGCCTTCACTCCGGTTCACCTGTTCTCTTCATTATTTATACCTGCTTCTGTTACCTGCTCAGCGCCAGATCATTTACGAGCCTTTGGTGAGTTTTGTCCAGCGATCTCTTTTGTTTGACCTGTTGATATTACCCGATTGCCTCTAGATTCTGAGCCAGCCTGAACCAGTTTTTCCTGCCTGATCTGACAGCCTGCCTGTTTTGCCTGACCTGGTTCTGTTTTTGGATTTACTGAGTTTGCCCGATCCCTTCCTGTTTAACCTGCCTGTCTGAGTACCGTTCTGGACTGTTTCTGACCACTGACTCTGCCTGCCCTCGTCCAGCCCGTCATCCTGTCCGTGTACCGTACCTTATTCTGTTTCCCGACTCTGAGCCCAGATTCTGTTTTGGACTATCTAGCACATCTGATTACTCGGTTTTGACCTTGGACTGTTTATCAACCATGAGCTCTGTCTTATCCTGTTTATATCACTGGCGCTCTGTCATCCCTGTTCCTACACACACATTACCTGTCTGAAAATAAACCTTTTAAAACGTACTTCCTGTTTGTTGTCCTAAATACTGAGTCCACCTGTTCAGTTCTTGACACATTAATGCACTTTTAGTTTCGACATTAGAGTCAGGCAGTCTTGTAGACAGCTCAGGGGTCCGATCAGGTAGTGACACAGTGTACCGTAATTCTCCGAATATCGATTGAGTGGAGCGGCTTCATTGCTAACCAAAGTCGTACTTACACATTTTTAATATTTGATTTGGTTCCTGTTGTTAGTTTTATCATCATTATGTTAACAGTTTTTTTTCATATTTCTGTTTAATCCCCATTTTCCTGCCTGCTTGTCCTTAGTTTAGTTGGTTAGTTTATTTTATCTTATCTGGTCATTTATCATGTATTCCTGTTAGAGTCTGCTCTCCTCCTGTCTCTGTCAGATCATTGCTCTCTCTCCCTCCGCTTGATTACCTCTAGCTTTTCACCTGTGGTAATTGCTCCACCTGTCTTCCCTGCTGTCTCTTCCCCTATTTATTCAGTCAGTTTAGTCACACTCATTGTCAGGTCCTCCGTTGTGCTACCCCGTTCTGATCTTTTCCTTATCGTGTTCCTGATTCTTGTTTTCGCCTGCCTGTGAGTCTTGTTGTTTTAGTTATTTAATAAACCCCGTTCTACCTTACCATGCTATCCCTGAGTGCGTGTCTGAAAAAGCGTCCACTTACCACTTACCACTAACCAAAACCTGACAGTAAACACTATCAGGATGAACAATTGGTGTAAAATTTTTATTTGTAGATGAATATATGTTTTTGCATTTTTTATAGTCACAGTACGTGACTAGGCCCCTTTAAAGTTAATTTGGCCTATTTTCTTGTATCTAGTCTATGTATGTGTACAGAGGATCTGAAATTAACACTCACGAGACACCAAATACGAGTAAATTTTCCTTTTTGCAAGTAAATTTCAGAGGGATAGCTGCCACATGGCGAGTAAATGTTTGTACCAAATAAAATTGTGTTTTTCAGCCATCATTTGGGTGGATGCTTATTTATATTCATCTGCTGTCAGCTCGTATGACAACAAACGCGCACGTACACAAACACTCGCACGTGTGACATGAGAACGACAGCAACTACGTCATTTCTGTTTGCTAACTACTAGCATTTAGCTCAGGCTAATTACGTAGCGGGATTATGTGGAGATATGTAGCAGGAGTCAGTCAGACTTACTTTGGCCGGTGAATCAGGAAGTTAATTTCGGACAGTGTGTACATTGCTTGCAGTTTGAGAGTGTAATATTCTGAACAGTGTACTTTGTTGTGCGACATCATGGTACAGTTCAAAAGAAACAAGAGATACAACAGCGAGGTAACAGCAAGAGAACTGTGGATCTCCACATGTTCGGTCTAGCTTTGGGTACAATTTTCCAGTTGCCTGAAAGCATCAGGTTCATCAGGTGCTCTTACAAGTATATGCAAGTATACACAGCATGGGACTGTCAGAAGTGAAATGAGTCCTGCTCTGACATGGACTGATAGGCCACTCAGCGGGGAAGAAGACATTACCGTATTTTTCTGACTATAAGGCACACTTAAAATCCTTAAATTTTCTCAAAGATTGATGGTGCGCCCAGGGCCGGATTATCCATAAGGGCCAGTGGGCCAGTGCCCAGGGGCACCAACCATGGGGGTGCTCCACATGACACATGCTTTAAAAATATATTTTTCATAAATTGTTATATTATTTACTTGAAATTGTTGAAAGACCATGCATTGTTCGTTTTGTTAGTAAATAGTAAATTACATTACAGATATCCCCTTGATCATGTCTGATGTTTTTGACCGGAGGACAGCACGGGTAAGGAGGGGGGGGGGGGGGGTGCTTTGAGGTATAGTGCCCAGGGGCACCACATTGTCTTAATACGGGCCTGGGGATGTGCCTTATATGTGATTACCGTTGTGCATACTGACTGATTTTATGTGGTACAATGTTCTCAAAAATCTGTTGAGATGACATCTGTTGGAATCCACTCAGATTCTCTACATTTCTCCCAATAACTGCCCCATTACTTTGGACATTTTAGATCCTGTGCCCCAGTATCGCAATGTTAAGCACCACCATATTTTTATAGGCCATCAACCAACACATTGTTACTTTTGTTTACCTTTAACATGGAAGACAAACCAGCCAAGAAAATGAAGCCTAATAATTAGTCATAACTGAACTACTTTTGCTGTAAAATGAAATTCTAAAATTAATTGGAATTTAAGATAATTTACCTCAAGGTCTTGTAGCCCTTACACTTGCATCAATTCTACTCAGAAATTTTATTACAATCTACCTGTCTGGAAACATATTGTGTACCCAAAATTCCAGCTAGACACTGAATGCATTTTTAAAAGTTTATTCACACAAGAAAAGCAGGTGAAATTTAAGGAACGTCTGCAATTCAATTAAATTTTTTCTATTGCACCAACTCACAACACGTGCCATGTCTACAGGAACTAGCAGGTAGCAGGTTGGCAGGGGATACAGCGGGTTTAACTCACTGCAGTGGCGGCTTGACAGAGAAGCAAAGAGCAATCCAGAATCTAAGGGAAAGGCAAGGTTCATACACAACCTTTAAGCATTTAAATAGAGCAGGTTACAGGTGCAAGGCATGACGCTGATTACAGAGAAGCAGGTGACAGTGGCAGGAGGCACTAATCATGACATTCCTGAAATAAAATGCCTGGAGACTGTTTATCAAAATTCTCTGGCCAAATTCTATCAGTTTGTTTCATCTGTGAATTGCCAGTTTACAGCTTGTTTCCTGTTTTAAATAAAAGGTTATGTTTGTTCATACAACCATGATGAATTATGTGGTTATCTTGCGATAGCTGCAGGGAGAAATCCCATAGATCCCTGTGTTTGGCAGACACATTGCTGTTGTGTTTACAACCTGGGGCTGTGCCAGATTTCCTTTACCATGTCCTTTGCAAGAGGATGTGGCTTCTCGCTGCTCAGGCAAAACACCTCCTATGTTCGTGTGATCTATTGTATTAATCTGCACATCTTTTATTTGTTCCACTATACAAAATGTTTCACTTCATGCTGGACAAATGTTTATGTGCTTCATAACAGTAGTCTCTTTCTCTTTTTTCAAGCTGTTCTTTTAAACCAAAGTTATGTGTTATATCAAGAAACTATTGCCAACACTGGCTGTTTAATTTACCCCTTGTTTGGAATACCTGACCCACAACATTGACACAAAAAAAATGTTGACTGAAGTAAGGCTTCGGTTGGGAGAAAAGTCACACATCAAAAACATATATACAGTGGGCAAGGGTAAGAGAGCAATAAATAGAGTAGAAACCAAGAGGGCTAAGGTAACTCTGGAAGAACTGCAGCGATCCACAGCTCAGATGGGAGAATCCTGGAAGAAAACCTTTTGGAGGCTGCAAAAGACTTGAGACTGGAATACCATGGATGCACATTGCATTCACCAAAGAAAAAAATAAACACCAAATCTCAGTATTATGAGACGAGATCTCGTAATTATAAGCAAATATCTCGTAATTATGAGCATTGGATAAGCTCTACAACTCTGTCTGTGGGTCTCTCTTCCTTTCACAGGAACCTTCACCACCGGTGTTGTGACGATCACAGCAGCAGCGCCAGGCGCTGCAAATGGCACCCTCCTTCCTGGTGCCCAGCCGAACAACAGCAGTAAAAGAGCTATCCTTGCCCCTGCTCCTGTTTCCCTTTTATCTCCCCCTCCACATGTGTGTGCAATCACTCATCAAGTTCACAGCAGGAGCCACAGAACTTCCTGCTCATCACGACATGAGTATGTTAACATTGTGCAGGTATCTTTCAGCAGTGGCCAGTAAATGCTACTTTTTTCTAGTTAAATCCTAATTACGAGATACTGATCTCATAATTATGACATCCTTTCTCGTAATTATGACATCTTTTCCGTTAATTAGAAGATCCTAATCTCATAATAATGAGAAAAGGTGGCTATTTTTTTTCTTTGGTGAATACAATGGACTTCCATATCCGCAAATCCCAAGTAAAAACATTAAAGTTTGTGGTTTTAAATGGGACTTTTTTTCAGTGATTATAAGTACTTTAGCAAGGCTTTGTGTATAAAGCTCATATTGTTGTCCAGTTTGGCTGGCAGACAATCCTTCTAAATTTAGTTATTTTTGTCAGTTTTTTTTAAAGAGGTAGACAGACTTGACAACAAGCCATTAATCACAAGTGAACTGGCACTCTGGATTCACTCTATGTTTGAATTGTCTTGTCACTGAAATGTGCCATACAAATAAACTTGCCTTGTGTTACATTGTTTTTCTGACACCGATGGACCTTGGATTGCATGCCTCAGTCAGGACTCACAGTTTCGACTCTGCACTTCTGTGTTTCTATCAGAGGAAAAAGAGGCCACGGAGATATGACAGGGATCTTTGAGAGGGATTCAACCCTACTGCAGCTGATGTTTGCAGAAAAAGCAGGTCAGATCTATGACACACAACGCTCAGGGCAGAGTTCAAAATGCTGCTGCTTTCACGCAGCCTTAAATTGGGAGATTTGTTTTTCTTCCCCTGTGGAGGAGGAATTCATACGTTTAATTTTGTCCCACATAGGCATCAGCAGGAGGTGTTGGAAAGTATCACCTGTCAGTTTGCCAGTGTTTGCAGGAAGCGTCCTGCACATTGTTTCTCAATTACAGGGAAGTGAGCCAGCATGGACTAGAAGTTGACTATAAACATGTTTTGTTGCTGGAGGCTGTTGCATGCAAAGAAAGAACAATCATACCAAAGGTTCTGCCTTTGAAATACAAATAAAAATAAATAAATAAATAGATAACTGAAAGGGCATGTGAATTTTCAGTTGTCAGATAAAAAAAATTAATCCAGTAAATTATTATTTTGAATAAAACACAGTCAGACCTATTCATAGAAAAAATAAAGAAAAAGTACAATAGAGGGAAACTTTACTGTAATACCAAGACACCCATGGTCACTCTTTGGACTGAAAGTGTTGGACTGTTTTTAAACATATACTACCCTCTGTTGGTGGGTCTAGGTAGTGCTGCCACCTGGTCTGATATTCCTGAACTTTAATCCATTTTGTTTCAATTTATCTAATTAAATATAACTCCATTTTGGGAAAAATAATAGATAGAGATGTCTATATTTATGACTTTCACAAAGAGATAAGTCCTCCTAATTGTCAGTTTCAGGCACTTAAACTTCAACTCAAATGTTCCGCATTTACCATCCCTGTCCTCTTGTCCTCTCATCTCTGGACCAAATGTTTCACATTTACTGTCCCTGACCTCATCTACACAGTGGTGCAGAGCAACAGAGAACTATGCACGCAAGTATGAGATTTAGTCGTTTGCACTTGAAATAAATCGAGTTGAAAAGCAGTAGGAAGATTAAAAAAGAGGGGTTTTATTTTCAGGCCAAAAAACACATTTTTACAAACATGTAATACGGAGCTGACAATAGAGGTCAAAAAAGCTAAAATTAACTCTAGCAAAAAAGAAAAAAAATAGAAAAAAAAGAAAACAAACACAATACAGAACTCAATACAACCACTACTACAAGAATCTACACAGTGTAGTAAAGTTTGATAGACTAAACACCAGGGAAGGAAATCAAAAACATTAAACTTTAAATGCAAATCTTTGGCAAAATAAAAAAAAGCTATTTGAATGAAAGAAAATACAAATCCTCCCTCTTCAGCAGGAGCTGGTGGTACACTCCAAACATTCCCTGTATTTAGGTGCTCTGAGCCACCATCTTTTGTCTGGGATCATGGAAAATAAGAAACTTGGTAAAAGAAACAAAAATTTGTCATGATCACCAACCAAAGGGAAAAACTGAGATGGAAAAATACATACATGATAAATGTGTGCTCTGAAAGTAAAATAAATAAATTTCAATCATATTCCAATGTAACGTGTGTCATTGTACATATACCAATACTAACTGAAGGTGCCTGTACTTTGCGGTATCGTGGCCATGGGTTTAGCCATCATCATACTAGTAAACCGAAAATGGTTCATCATCTTGTAGTCAATTGGTTGAGTTTTAAAGGAATTTTAAAATCCACCTGGGCACGTGTAATTTCCTTTGTAAAAATGTGTGATGGCTACACCTGCGGCCACACAAACAACCAGTTTTCCACTTTAAGTTTTCACACACATATACTGCAGCATAAATACATCCATCCATTTTCCTACACGCTTTATGCCTGTTGGGATCGCGAGGGGTGCTTGGTTTGTTTATTTTTATTGTGACAATATTGAAAGACATTAGTTCCCATTGTAGCGCCCACATTTGGTTAACTTTTGTATATTTCATTTTGTCAAATACTTAATATTGTTTGTGATTCCTTTTCTGGTGTTGTGGGGAGTACCTTCAACTGGGCTGAAGCAGAGGACTCTGGCTGGCACTCTCCAATCCCAGATTGACTGACTGATTGGGGGGTACCATCTGGAGTTCCACTAGGGGGGGAAGACCACAGAGTCCTCATTCTAACTTTTTTGCATAATCTTTCTTTTGCTTTTGCAATTAGCTTATTTTGTTAATTTTGTTTCGTCATTAGTCATTTAAGTTTAATCCTTAAGATAACTGTTTAGTTATTTTTGTTAAAGGTGTGTAGATGTTCCCTTTCCCTCTTCCTCAGTGTCTGTCAGTCTGGTCTGATCAGCCAGTATTTAAGCCCCTTTGTTTGTTGTGTGTAAGGTCAGTTTTGTTTGTTTGAGCAGTTAGTTTGAGGTTTTGTTCAGCCTTGATATTTTTTGCCTTGAGTTAGTTTCTTCATTTGACTTCTTTTAAGGGCCCTGTAATTATTGTTTGGAATTTTGTTACTTTGGGGAAATAAAACCCATTTTTCTTGAAAATCACCACTGTGTCCTCATGCTTGTCTGGCTCGGTCCCTCACAAAATGTCTTGATACATAACTATAGCTCTCATGTTCAAAAGCATCTATTTTCATGATTGACTCACAGGTTTTGGAATTTGCTAAAGTCTTTTATTTATTTTATCTTTTACTTAATAAAACACCAGATGGGACTAGCATAATCTAATAAATGATAGGTTTTGTAATTGAAGTCCTTTCCCCTCTGGGAAGCAGGTGTTATTATATAACTCTGGATGTTACAATAATTTCTACACGGTTATAATATTCACATGCTGGGTCGATTTTCCTTGATAAAACATGGCAGTGACAAGGTATGATCCAAACCTTTACGCTGTAGGAGTTCAAGATGTTTGACCTTTTCAATGAGAAACCCCTCTAAATATAAGTTTTTTTTTGCATCAGAAATTGTTATAAAATGTTATATATGTAGTAAAACTGCCATTGGTCTGTCGAAATCTTATTTATTCATTTTGTGACAGAAATGCATGGCACTGCTTTTGATGAACAAAGCAAAATGCTGTGAGGGCACATGATTTGTCAGACTGAACAGTAAGTACCATCTGTGAAATTTTAATTTAGCTCCTGCTAATTTTGATTCAATTAAACGATACATTTTCAGTAATAAATTTGAATTTAACAGTTTACTAAGATATTCCTGGCAAAATTGGATTGAGTATGTGTTAATGTACCCATGTAAGTCTATTTAGGAGGGCAGAGTTTTTTTAAAAAAAAAAACACTACTTGTAAGCACACTCTTGCTCCTAAAAGCTATTTCGGAGATCACTGAACCTTAAATGCTGATCTTTGGACTGTGTGAGGAAGCCAGAGTAACCGGAGAGAACACCCCGCATGCAGAGGGAGAACATGAAACAACCATGCAACCCTCACTCATTCATTTATGTACAGTAATCATTACTTTTTCTATTTATTCGCACATTTATTTATCTATTTATTTACACCCAGTTTCTTCCTTTCAATATTTCTTCATTCATTTGCTTATTTATTGTTTGATATTTTGTCGTCTGTTAACACGTGTGTTCAATCAGTAATTTAGTTAATGTTATGTCTTCATTCTTTCAATCAAACCTTTCATTCGTTGACATTGATTCCTTCGTTTGTTGACCTATTTGTGAATTATTTCTAACACTTGGTTCTAATCTTTGCGCAACCAAACACGACTGAACATCAAGTAAAATGCGACTAAGTAAAATAAAATCTCACACAGTTACGACAGGCTTCGCAGTTTGTTTTTCTGACGCTGCGCGGCGCTCTGGCACCACCGAGATGGAGGCTCCTCACCGGCCGGACTCTTTGGAAGCTCCCAAGCCTTGCTGCGAGTCACCAGCATCCAGCTGAGTCTGGCTGCAGGAGCGCACGCTCTGGCACGCAGGCGGCGGCAGAGGCGCGTTGATCGGACAGAGCGGGATGGACGCCTCGGCTCAGCCGAAAGCTGCTGGAGTTTGTCTGGTTGGGAGGTGCTGGGGCTGAGGGCATGATGAGGAGCGAACCGTCAGTTTCCATTTCATTTGCTGTCTTTACGCAGGCGGGAGAGGTGCGCTCTGCCGCCTGACGGTAATCCGCTTGCCGGGGAGGAGCAGAGGGGGGAGAGCTCTCTCCTGGCTGAAGCAGAGTGAGAGGGGAGGAACCGCAGGTTAAGTCGGACGCGGACCAAGAGCGTGTGGTCATATGGACCTACTGTAGTTGGCAGGCAGGCTGCTGGGATTCCTCTTGGCACGATGAGCGGGCCAACAAAAGGTGAGCAATGGGTAATAATC
This sequence comes from Fundulus diaphanus, assembly GCA_037039145.1. NCBI lineage: Eukaryota > Metazoa > Chordata > Actinopteri > Cyprinodontiformes > Fundulidae > Fundulus > Fundulus diaphanus. The sequence continues at coordinate 34,934,650 of CM073136.1, forward strand.
TCATAGCAGAAATCTGTTAATCTCATAGCAGAAATGTTCTCTCATATTCTCTGTGTAATTTATGGCAAAGATTGGCAGCGATGGTCAATGGTTAGAGACTGCTTCGTGATGTGTGTGGCTTACTGGCAGATCATAAATATTGCTTGAACTATTGATTGACAGATAGGCTGGAGAGCAGAAATATTTTTTGGCTCAATTAACTGATTACAATTTAATTTTATTAGCTGATCCTCTGTGTTTGGTTGGGGAATGGCTGTCTATAAAAATCCGGAGCAGAATCAGAATTGCCTGACTGCTCATCAGATCATTTCCAGAGAAAGAGTTTGAAATAGTCCAAAGACAAAATCTGTGGTCAGAGCATGTTGAAATTGCTCAGTGTCCAAACGCAGGTCATCATATAGTCTCTACTCTCACCAATATTTAAAAATCCCAAAATATGTTTACTGAAAATTTTAAATTCACTCGAGACGACACGATTGTGCATCTTAAGGCTCTGGTAGGAAACCCCTTGACAAAACGTAAACGTGTTATAGGCCAATGAGAATGTTATGTGATAGAGCAATACAAAGTACCACGTTAGTGAAGTGGAATAAAAAGTGACTCTTCTGCCCTTTTCACTGTCGTACGCAATAATATAGTCTGATCAATCACTTCAGAAGTCACCTAATCACTAAATACAATCTGCTTATGTGTAATTTAACAGTAAATACAGCTAACCAACGTAGAAATAGCCATCCTATTAACTGACAGGCAGGACAAAGAGAGCATTGAACAGAGAAGCAAGTAAGAGGCTTGTGGTGGCTCTGGAGGAGCTGCAGTGACCCAAGGCTCTGGTGGAACAAACTGTTGACTGAGTAGCTATTAGTTGCACCTTCAACAAGCCTAGCTGTAATGAAAGCTACACCTGTCGGGGATGCTGTTCTTCAGCTGGAACAGAGAAGCAGCTATCTCTTCCACGTTAGAGTGATCTATTGCTTCAGCTGTAGCCTTGCCGGGATAGATCCAAAACTGGAACCCCTTAAATGTCCTACAGAAAACACTGGTTGTTGTTTGGCTGACGGGCTTTAACACCACGACAGAGCTCATTGGTTTCTTTCCAGGTTTTCACAAGGTCAAAGGTGAGTGATGCTGTCACAAGAACAACCTTGAGTGACATTGAAGCCATTTAACAGAGAGCGGCGGGGATTCAATGGGAACCAGAATCCAGACAAATCAAAGAACAGTGGAGCCACTTCTGCTGTGCATATGCGTTCACATTTATCCATGCCTGATACTAGAACTACATTTAAAGCTACTAATAATAAACACATAAAAATAACACGTTCCTTTTTCAGCCATTCACAGGTGGCTCAGATCTTTCTCTGTCTGTTGTTCCAACCCTCGTGCTACCATCTGGCTACAGAACCAAAGCCAGCGTCTGTGATACACTCTCACAGCCCCACACATTCTGGAGGAAACATTTTTGTCCTACTTTTACCTTTTTTTTTTTTTTTCTCCCTTCCCATAAACATGTACACACCCACAGCTTGTTCTCTGTGCACCCCTTTCCTGCTGTCATCAGCTTAACCTGCCAGCATGTTGTGTTAACTGCGATTGCATAATGCAGCAGCGTTCACTGTAATGAAATTGAATCGAGCTTAATTTCTAACTCAGTCTTTTTTTGCACGGTGCATTGCACACAACTTCAAGTGTGCGAGTGTGCAACTACTCAAAAACTTTTTGTCACTTTGCAACCACAGACATCCATCTTTTTTTTACAGAGATTTGTCCTCATATCCAGAACCTTCTTGCTGCAAGACCACAGTGCTACCAACTGCACCACTGTGCAGCCACCTTTTACTCTGATACCCCTGAATAAAATCAAATGCAATCACTCAAAGTCCCCTTTTAAGTGGTCCGTTCAGGCCTCAGTATGTTATGCCAGAACATCAGTGAACAAACAGCATAATGAGAGTCGAGAAACACAGTAGGCAGATCAGGGATAAAGCTGTGAGGACGTTTATAGTTCAGGTATAGAACAATGTCCCAAACTTTAGACATCACGGGGAGCGCTGTTCAAATCCAGTATTAGAAAATCAAGATAGGATGGCAAAGTTGCAAACCTACCAAGATGTGTTCTTCCACCTAAAATCAGACGAGAACCACATGTCAGGTGGGAACATTTGCTGTCAGGACAGTTATTAATTGTGCACTTCACAAAGCTGGCCTCTGTGGAAACTTGACAAAAAGAGAGGTGTTGTTGATTGAAAGCTACAAGACGTCCCGTTTGCAGTTCGCCACATCATTGAAGGTGACTAAAAAAAACAGGTTGAAGGCGGCGTTCTGGTCCGATGAGATACATGCGAAAACAAAGTGTGTGGCGGGAAAAAGAAATCATTGCACATCCCCCTAAATAAACAATCTTTGTGAAACATGGAGGTGGCATCATCATGCTGTGGGGCTGCGCCTCTTCAGCTGGGACATGCTGAAGCGACTAAATGCAGAGCAATACGGAAAGGAAGACAGTGAGAGTCTGCAAAAGACTTTCCTGCAGGACTAACTGAGAATCTATGGCAAGAGTTGGAAACTGACGTTCATAGATGCTTTTCATCAAATCAGACTGAGCTCAGGCTATTTTGTTGAGAGGAATTTGTAAGAAGACATGTCTCTAGATGTGAAAAGCTGGTACCCCAAAAGACTTGTGGCTTTAATTGTATTGAAACATGGTGCTCCAAAGGATTGATTTAGAGCGGCTGAACACAAATGCGTTTTTATTTGTTCACTCCGACGCCATAAAGAATTGAGCTGTCAGGCTACTGCATGGGGATTCAAGCTTGTGAGTCCTGCGGATCTCCTGTTTACAGTAACAGACTCGTCAGTTGACACTGTTAGTAAAAAGGCGCTCACCCTTTCTCTGCAAACCTCCAGCCAGCAGTGCAGTGGATTATTGCATCGCTGCATGTTGCTCTGTAGAGCTTATTTTCTCTGTCATTTTGGTGGCAGGTTTGCTAAGCCTACTGATCTCCCGACAGTTCTCCCATCTTGTCACTTTAAACAGATATTATTGAAAAGAAGATCGGTTTTAATGATTTCGTTTGTAAGCAACTTTTAGATCCCGTTCCTCACAGTTTGATTTTGGAGACGAAACAGATGAACTAGCTCCTGGTTCAGTGCAACACTTTTTTATTTTATTTAGCACCCACATGTTTCTGTCATCAAACATCTGCCTTAAATTTGAAAATAAATAAATAAATAAGTGCCAGGCAACCTGTGTTTTTAAGCTCTGCATTATTTTGTCACGCTTTGAAGTCTTTGAGATCAGTTAGACCGAAAAAGAAAGGAACAGCCTGACAATGACAGCGAGCTGCTTGTTTTCAGTCCTTCTCTCTCTTCTTATCTCCCTCAGTTAAGTACCAGTCGGGCCTCTATGGAGGAAACCACAACAGCAGCAGCTCTCCTGTCTCCAGCAGAGGAAGTTCACCAATCATGTGTGAGCGCTGTGGGGAGGCTTGTCGTGGGGAGGTGGTGCGGGTTAAGAACACTCACTTCCACGTTCACTGCTTCACCTGCCAAGGTAAAAACAAAAAAATCCTATTCTTCTGTTCGTGTTCCTGTGTATGTTTCCTCTCGCTCGCTGACTAAAACATTTCATACTTTTTAGACTAATGCATGGCTTTCCATTTGTAAAATCACACCCCAACTCAGTTTGCATGATTAAATATTAAATTATTGCCAGTACTCAGACAGGAAGGAACCGCCGTAATCAGATCCATATTAGCGTCTGTACTCGATAAAAATATGGTGAATGTCAAACTACATCTGCGCCAGTGTTGAAAGTCCGAGTGGAAAACAATAATGAAATGCAATGAACTGCAAATATAGAAATACATATAGTGGGCTAATGTTTCTGTTGGATATCCCAGTAAAGTTTAATGGAGGGAAATGTTTGATATTTGACATTAGAGACATTACAGAATGTATTTACAGAACAAATTTTAACAGTATGTTTTTTTAAGAACTAAGAATGCACATTATTCACGAACAGAATAAAGGCTGCAAAGATCAAACCCGTGCCTAATGATCTTTAATCACCAGAGATTAACCTGTTTTCATCCAAAAGCGCTGGTTATTAGAAACATGTGACCCCAACTATTGCAGGACGTTGTTTGTTAACATTACCAAGTCAATTGAATAAAATTTAAAAAACACAAGGATGACAACAGCCTTAAGGATTCCGATACTGTCTGTTTATGACTGCTATTTTAGTCTCTTGCAATAACAGGAAATATTCTATGAGCATTTAAAAATGACAAACACTGCACTTCAACAGTCAACAGATAATGCTGATGATAAAGCATGGGGGTGGCAGCATCATGCTGAGGGGGTTATTTTTATTTATTTTTTTGCAGCTGGGGCCAGGTGGGATGGATTAAGCTAAATATTGGACAATCCTGATAGAATAATGTTGCAAAAGACTTCAGATTGGAGTTAAGGCTCACTTTACAACAGGACAATGACCCTAAACATACCGCCAAAACTTAACGTGACGAGTCTTGAAAGGTGATGTTCACGGACTCTTTTCGTTTATTCTGCCTGAGTGTGAGCTTTTTGTTGTGAGCAGGAATCAGTACAAATTTTGATCTACAGTTTTACAAAGCTGCACATACCACAAAAGACTGTTTAAATATTGACTCAGTGCGGCTGAAAACATGTGCACACTACATTTATTTTTAGATGTTTCTTTCAAAAACCATGTCTCATTTTCAATCCACTTCACAATTATACAGTACATTACCTTGGTCTGACATATAAAATCCAAGTAAAAGACAATGACGCTTGCGGTTGTAACATGACAAAATGTGAAAAAAAGTTAAAGGGGTAACAAATCTTTTGAAAAGTTAAGAATACTTTATTATCATAACAGTTACCACCAACACAATTGTTCATCACTAAAGACTGTAAAGGTTTCCAAAAGGCACATATTAGCCATTATAAATGTAATGTACCCATAATTCTGTAAATATAAGTATGACACAGATTTATAACACCTACAAAAAAAATGCAATTTGTGAATATAATTTTCTTTTCTATATGTCTGTGTTTATTTGGTTGAGCTAAACAGATGGGACCAAACACAGTAAAAGAGGTCTGGAGTCAGCAGCTAGCCTTGCAGTGCAGTCAGCAGGTTTTCACCCTGTCGTCAGACTCCAACCAGCTAACCTTCTTTTTAAAGGCTGGGACCTTCGCAGTCCCAAAGCGCGCTGCAAGACAACACCGCTTTCTTCGTTTGATCTGCAGCAGGCATCGCCTCACTGCTCTTGGTTACAACGCACCACAGAGGAGAGAGCTTCTATTTTTACATAAAACACCAGATTTTATCTCAAGCTGCACTGCTTGTGTGGTTTCAAAATAAAAATAAAATAAAAAATCAGAGCTGAAAATTGTTCATTTAGTTGTTTGTTTGGATGAGGAATTGACTCGTCTAATCGACGTTTTGTTAAAATGATGCGCTCATTCCCTGCGATAGGAAACAGAGCAGATTTATTGTCGGAAGTGGCCTTCTTTTGATATCAAGGTATTTATCTTTATGGGCGCTTGATCCTGCAGAGTAAGCTTAACGACAGCAGGCTAATGGAATCGGCTGAGTGGGCGTCAACTAATGAATTTGACAAAAATGAAATTGGCAGTACACAGACATCTCTGTTTTTGTTCCCCTGCTGCTCATTATTTTTCTCTCTCCTTTTGTCCCCCACTCTGTCATTTTTTTTGTCTCTTATTCTAAGCTTTCACTTTGGATGTCAGCGTCACAATGCAGCTTTCTTTTCATTTTCTTTCATATTTTCTCACTATTTTGCCAACAAAGAGGCAGGAAATGGTGTTAAAGTGGAATTTCAGATGATTTTTTTATTTATTTATTCGTGCTACTACTGAACTGTTACTGGACAGATAAAGAATCAGACTCAAGCGGTCCTAACAACCGTTATTTTATTTTCTTCTTCCACAGATTTTCTATCTGATTCAAGCCGAGCCTCTTGCTGGGCCCCTTTGAAACGTTAAACATGACCAAACCTGTTTATGATAACTTTAAAGGGATAGTTTAGATTTTTTTTAAGCGTGAATCTGATTTGTAGTTATAAGCACTCTGAATAATTTGTATTTAGATATACAGAAATTAGCATTCCCTGGGAGATCAAGCCATTGGGTAGTCAGTTCCACGTTGGATTAAAAGAATTAAAATAATTTCAGTATAGAAAATTCACACAAATACAGTTTAATAAACATTTACACCACCATTATGTTTGCTAGGTAGAAAATAATTGTTATTTCCAATGTAAATAATGTCTTTCCTAGCCTAAAAATGTCCATTAAAGTTTGGGTTGCACGGCAGCTTGGCAGCATGGTTGTCTTGCATTAACAAGGATTTGGGTTCAGATCCCAGCCTGGTTTTTCTTCATCGAGTTTGGATGTTGCACACATATTCTGGCTTCCCCCCACAGTTCAAAAGCATGACTGTTAGGTTTATAGTTCTCTCATTAGGTATGAGAGTGTCTATGTATGGTTGTTTTTCTTTTCTGTCTCTGTGCTGTCCATTGATGGACCTCTCACCCAACCAGCACTGGAGACAGGCACCAGCCCCACTACAGCTCTCCATGGATACGATATAGATGACGCATAGATGGACATTGAGGTTTGCAGTTGTAGAAACATTAGAAATAGTTTAAGTAGTATAAATTATTTTACAAGACGCTATGGTGTATTTTCAACGAAATCTAAGCAGTACCCCTTTTTCACCAATGAAAAATCAAAATGCAACTGGTTGGTCTTTAATTCATTCATCCAGGTAATGCAAATTGGGTACAGGGCATAAGAGTAATCCCCTCTGCTTTGATGATGCTAATAAGAGTGACAGGAAGGCAGATGTGTGTTAGATGAACAGATCAATAACCTCAATGATACCTCCCTAGGGTCCTACGCTCTGATCCCTTCACGTTGCTGTCTGCTTCCCTCTCACATCACAATTGATGCCCCTTTGACAATCTACTCGCTCCCCTGAATCCCATTCTCCTTTTCTTAACTTTTATTTTCCACTTGTATCTCATCTTTGTATCTGATATAATCCTCTCTTTTTCTGTTAAAATTGCTATGTACATCAGCAAGTATGGATAGAAATACTCAGATAACTGTTCTGGGATCACTGAAAGAATGGATCCTGATCCTGGTGTATGAGCTACAAATGCTCCCCCCTCGAAAGAGAAAAAAAAAAAAATCAAACACTTGTTTTTCAGCTTGCAAATCAAACCCACTATGGGATGAAATAAGCTTTCCTTAATGTTTTCTAAGCAGATTGTCATGCATTGCTGTCTCTTTAAACAAGAGACTTCAAGAATAAACTGTAAAAGCATCAGCAGTTAAAATCTGCCCTTTTTCCACAATAGCTCAGTATCTGTGTACATCTTTATTTTAACTTATTCATTACTGAGATAAAATTAGAGACTTAACATGTGTTATCAGCATGTTAGGAGTTCACCCCAGGCCTCAGATTGTGCATATAAGTCTGTCATTGAGGACCTGCAATTAAAAAGAGAGAAATGAAGCTACGTTAAAGAGCTATAAATTCAAACTAATGCGAATAATGTTTAGCAGAGCAAGAATTCAGTAGGTGGATTTATCTGAAGTTATACAGTATGTCATTGATTTTTCTCCATCCATTTACTTTGAAGATTTGATTTGATTACTGTGTTACTGTTTGAGTTTTTAATTGCTGGCAGCTAAGGTAGAACATTAAATACCAGAGGTTTAGAACATCCAGCATGTCAGGAGATACAGTTGTGAAATTGAACACTGGATTGAACAGACTTATCTGCTATTTTTTTTTAATAGCGTGATCAGTTTCTGTTAAGAGGACTTCATCTGCTAAGGTATATCATTAAGAAATTATACTTTCTGGCCAAAGACTGATGGTGTACAAGTTGGGACAGACTGCGGGGTGCTAATTCAGACTGATTAAAAGGGACATTAGTCTGCCCTGGTTCAGCTAAAGGAATGCACTGTAGCAGTATGAGAACGTGTTTCACATCCGTAATTTTGGCCTCTGTAGTTCTGCACAATATTATGCTGGACAGTCTGGTTTAGTTTGCTGGCATGTCCCCAGATAAAGTGATACGGGTCAGAAAGCTGTCAAAGGCAGACAGGACTTCATCCAGCGCTTCAAATATGTCCCTGTTGAATGTTTATGTTGAGGAGATTTAAGATATCTGGAGGGACTTTATCTGTTCAAGAAACTTTAATTGTGTGAGAAATTACATTTCACATTTGTTTTTTTAGTGTTTCACGGCTTGTCCATTGTGATGCTGTTACTTTAAAATCAGAGAAAAATTTGTCTTTTTCTTCCATCTGCCATTCATTCCTGTTGCAAAATATGTGGGTGAGGTCACAAAAAGCAAGAAAAATAGGAGTGTAGTATGTAAAGAGCGATTGTTGCCAGCAACCAGATTAATCAACACATGAATGTTTGTATGTTTGAATTTTCCAATATATGCAGGGTTTCATAAATCATGTTAAACTTGTCTTATGATCATTTTTGCAGCCATATTTAACACAGTTTTTGGTAGAGAAGATCCACTTTCTTTTATTTTTACACATGACACCACTGACTGAATGTAAGAGCTGGTTTTCTTTTACCGCCTCAGACAATTGCTTTTGGCAATAAACCAATAAATGATTTGCTGTCTTCAAAATCTGCATTTGTTTAACTAAAACACTTATGTCAAATAAGCTAATCTTTACTGGTAGAAAATACCAATGTATTTAAGTATTTTACTGTTTTTTGATAAACTGCACCTGAAGCGATAACATCAGCTAGAAAATATGACAGGAAGTTAGAAAAATTTAAGTTTTTAAAACATAAATAAAGGATACAAAGGGAAAAAACGCTATTCTCTAAAGACACATTTTTAGATCCATGGGGCACCGATAGTCAAGGCAGATAGTGGAGATTCTGGAGTATGGTAATGCTGAATAGTCACACTTTGAGGCTCAGGTCTGTAACTAACTTTTCTGTTCAGTTTTAGAGGGTCAATTATCCCAGTTCTTCTAAATTTCCATTAATGGCATTAATAGTAAATTCCGTATGTAAGAATACATAAAAAAGATCAATTTAATGATGATTAATCATTAATGATGATGATTTAATGGTGATCCTGTCTACATGTGGAAAAGTCTAGGACAACACATGGGGTCAGCAAAAGTCACACAGTCCTGATTTTTTAGCTTGACAGGTCTAGCAGAGATGCATCCAACAGGCCTTTGACCTATTTGAACGTTAAGCCTCAGTCAGCAAGATCAAATAGCAGCAGGAAGATTTGTTCTGACTGTTCATGAAAAAGTAAAATGCCATGTGACTTAGTGGAAATGTAAGATGGTAGCAAGCATTGTTGATTATATTCAAAACCCTCTTGGCAGTGACATTTTCCACTTCTGTTAAAACTATACTATAAATGCATTTAATTCAGTTTATTTATATATAATGTATTTCTATATTTATTTATTTAATTCACATCCTACGTACAGCTCCATTGCTGCCTCACTTATTGAGTATGAAATAATCATGTTTGGGAAGATGGCATTTGATTTCTAAAGAATCCCACAAAGTCGTTACTGCTGAAAGCAGAGGGAATGGACAGATCAACAGAGCTGTGACTCTGTAAGTTTGGCAAATGAACTGAAAAGAAACCTAAAATTATTCTTATTCTCCTCTATTAATGATGAAAATATGCAGTTAGAACTTTGCAAAGGGTGCTTTTATACAAAAGTATTTTTCAGATTCAGTAGGACTCCTCTTGATGTGTAGAGTGCCATTTTCCCACCAAGCTCTTAGCATTATGCTTTAAAGTGAATTAAACCAGGAAGCCAGCTTTCTATGAATATAGATTTATTGACATTTTTAATCAAATAAACTAATTTCCTCTTCTACTCACTCTAGTCTACTGACAGATTAAGGCAAGATGTTTTTTGTACTTTCAGCATTTTTCAACAAGTAGCAAAAAACAAAAAGGTCCATTTACTGAAAACTGTGTTTAAACTCGAACAGGCTGTTCATCAGCTGACCCTAAGTTTAGGACCACAGCACAAAAAACACCAAAAAGGTCGCAGAGGTGTGACCACTCTTCAGCCCACATGTTTTCCTAACTCAAATGTATTTAATTTTGATCACGTGCATGAAAATTATTATACATATATTTTCTGTGTTTTGTTAGATATATCGATTGGGAGATTTTACTGAAAACTGGAAATCAATAAATCTAACTTTAACAAAGAAAAGTATCAGCTACACTTCAAATAAAATACAGCGGATCATCTGAATAAAAATACTTTTTCATTTAAACAGGCAATTGGTGTCTTACAAATTTGTATTAGGATAAATAAATAAATGTAAGTGTTAAAGTAACATAGTGTCATTAAACTTAATGCTTGCTTGTAATTTTCCCTTAAAGATGCATTCACACCGAATGCGAATAAACCAAACGGAGCAAGTGATTTGCATGTTATCTCTATGTAAAGGCCCGTTTCTTAAGTGGATGTGACGTCAGCAGCGCTTGGGGCTCAGGTAGCGTCTGGAGAAGGAGGAAGATGGTTAGAAGGGTTTGAAATCACTGTAGCAGAGGGATGGATGAGTTGAATGTGCACAGTAACTTACTCTAATCGGAGAAAGGTGAGCTGAGGAGGTAATGCTGATCCTGGTAATAAGTGGTTCTGGTGAGCAGATGGTAAGCTTTTCAAAACAAGGCTCCTTAGAAGAAGATGGCAACAAAAAAGGCCCTAGTGGTTGGCTTTCAGTGGACAGCGGGCAGGCAGGTGCTGGAACCTGGAGATGTGCATTCTCGGTGAAACTGAATGTCTGCAAAATGCTCAGAAAACTCCGAGGGCTTGACTCTACCACACGGGTTGACAATCGGGCAACACATGGCTTTCCTGCAGCTCCTCAAATCCCCAGCAAACAAATCAACAAACAAAAACACGTGTCCCACCTGCTGCAGCTCAGCCACGCCTCCCAGCAGAGATCCCCTGTTGAAAAGAGCGGTCAGACCAGGAATATGACACTTTTTATGTTTATGGTCTTAAACTTTTCGTGAGGCAACGAACAGCTAGTTTGAGCTTGGATGCAGTTTTAAATAAACTTGCCTTCTCAATTTTTAGGTGTCATGCTTTCTTTTCTTTGTTCCATTTTTGCATTTTTGTGCTATAATGACGAGCCGCTTAGAATCCACCAGCATAAAATAGTAATAATTAGTAATTTCATCCCCTTCTTTCCCGTCTTCATATTTTGTTTCGGAGTGGTGAAGCTCAGGGTTAAATTCAATTGCATGTAAAACAATCATAATCAAGTCTTAATTTGTGCAGTATAAACAGTATAGCATGCATACTATGAGGAACTCATGTAAAAACATTTGAGTTGACAAAATGCTTTTAGTCCTAAAGTGAAGGAAGCTATTGAGCCAGAGGCAAATGAAAACACACTGCAGTTTGAGTTTAGAGTTGTTACGCATCAGACATGATATGAAAATGATCTGGACTTTACCAGGTAAAAAATTACCTAATCTAACTTTAAAGTTACAGAAACAGACATTAGATTTCACACTGTCACTATTTATTAAAGGGAGATGAATTCAGAACGATTTGTTTAACGTTTGTCAAAAACTCAGTACATCTTAATAGCTTTTAGACCCACGTTTTGCAGCGATATCTATCTTTCAGTGCTTGTTTTCTGTGAGACTTAGACCAAGCTGCTGCTGTCTGCCAGATGGTGTCACTTTTTGCTCTAGAATACTTTTGTGAACAGATGAGTTTATGGTCAATGCAATGGATGCAAAGCTCCCAGTTTCTGTGGGTACAAAACAAGCCCAAGTCATCTCTCCTACACCACAGCACTTCACACTTTCTCTGAGATGTTTGTGCAGATATGCTGTGGTAGGTTTCACCAAACATGGCGTCTGTTCATTGTTGCCAAGCATATCCACTTTGGCCTGCTCTGTCCATAAGGTATTGATCTAGAGATCTTGTTGTTCATTAAAATGCTAATTTGCAAACCTAAGTCATACTACAATCTTTAGGGAGAGGAACATTATCATGGCAACCCATCCCACCAGGTCATACTATTTCAGTTTTTCTCTAACTGTGCAGTTGTGAACCTTACGACAAAGGTTTCTGGAGTCGTATAATTTCTTCAAATTTCTCTTTGAGCTCCACATACTCAGAAGATTGTTCTGCTGAGAGATTAAATGTTTTTAAACTGCCTCATATCCGTCAGAGAATGGTGGACGGCAAGAACTGCTTCTTTAAGGCCATTGTTGTTGTTTCCTCTGGGGCTTTGCATTAACACCCGTGTGTGCTCCAGACCAGCCAACTGCCCAATCTCCTGCATTTATAGAGCTAATGAACCGGCTTATGATCAATGAATCGAGTGCTTTGATTTGTAGAGCCTAGCTGCCGCTTGACCTCTTAAATCCAATAAAAGCTGCAGGGATGTGCACATTTTTCCACACACAACCTTTTTCATTAGGTGGGTTAATGTACACTTAAAGTTAGATTCTGTTTTTAATTATTATTTTAGAACATTTTAAAGATCAGATCCTTTTAATCGTAGCCTCTAATACATGAAGCCCTAGAATTAAGAATATCTGATGCTTGATGGTTAAGAGATGTCTTCGACATAATAAGAACAGATTTAATTAAAATGTTGAGGTTTCGAGTAATGTTAGAAAACTGTTTCAGAAATGGTTTGCTTAGTTGACAGAGGGACATTTGTGCATGGACTTTAGTGGATGAGGGAAATTCTGTCCAAGAATCCAAATATACCAGAGATCCTCCAGAGAGGCCAAGTCTCAACAGCTCTCCCTTTTCTCCTGCTTTCCTCCGCAACTCAATCGTTTTCCACTCAGACAGTGATGAATGTGTGAAAGCTTTCAGATGGATGAGACATGATAAGGCGGATCTAACCTCAATTCTCAAGTGTGTGTTTATAGACAGCAGGAGGAGGCAATGGTACTTGTGTAGATTTGGTTAAATCAGGTCTGATAAAGACTCACATCAATATACGTTATGTTTAAAGTCCACTGAAGCTGGAGCTGTTGATTTATTGTGCACGTATCACTCCTGGTGATACAGCGTATGAATTGTTTTGCATACAAGAGCATGAAACATTGTTTCAGAAGCTTTAATTCTTCTGAGGAGAGCTTTTGTCCCAAGCAAGCAAATAAAGGTCAGACTGGCATTTCAACGTTGTGTGGAAGCAGTCGTGCTATGTTTGGGATGTTGTCCTCGTTTTTATTGCCTATTAAAACATCTTGCAGAATATAAAGCAATCATTTAGTTTAACATTACAAAATTAAGTTTTTAATAAGGGATTAATATTTTGAAATTGAAAGAAATTTACATGAAATGTAGACAGAACACCCAATCCACAGCTGAGCGGCGTTACGTTTGCGGTCCAGTCCAGCGAGGACTGCTCAGACTCCTACATTGGAGAAACTAAACAACAGCTACATAAACGCATGGCACAGCACAGGAGGGCCTGTAGCGCTGGGCAAGATTCAGCGCGCCACCTACACCTCAAGAACAAAGGGCACTCTTTTGATGACAATGATCCGGATTTTGGACAGAAAGAACAGATGGTTTGAAAGAGAGGTAAAAGAAGCCATCTTGGTCAAAAGAGAAAAAAAGCCATCACTAAACTGAGGGAGAAGATTGTTCTTCCAACTCCCCAGTATTTACAGCTCGATCCTCCAACACATTCCACAAAGATTACATCAGCAGTCTCATTATGATTCAGGCGACCAAGTCCTCCACTCACACCAAGCAATAGCTTCTAACAACCCAGGACAGTGACGGGTGGGTCACTGATTTTCACCTGACTTAGAATGTGCCTTAGAGGATGGGCCTCCATCATAAAAACAGCAGTGAACCAACTGCAGGTTGCTCAAGTGCGAGCCACCAGAATTGACTCCTGGATAGAGTTTGAAACATTTTCAAGAAAAGAAAAATTAGCAAAAGTCCGGTTGCCTCCGATTTAAGCCTGCTTTCTGTTGCAATGACCAGGATAGCAGAGAATTTACAGAGGCATGTTACATTAAACGATATTTTGTTGTTGTCATTCATTCAACTTAATGAATCAACTTTTCAGACTGAGCTTTTTGGAGTCATCCAAATGTAAACCAATGCGATTAAAATGCTCCCTTGTGAGTGTCCCAGAACGTACAGCAAATAGCCACAGCTGTATTTAAATAATTAGAAGAAAATGAAGCAAAAATAAATCATGAATTAACAATGCAGGCTTTCTCACGAAAATAAAAATAAAAAATACATTTTTTGTTTCAAAAATAAATATTTCCAGTCACTGAACACCCAGGTCGCTGATGTCACAGGGGGCCGTAAGGACTGACACTTAAAGCTATAGTTGGTAATCCTGTTCTGAAAATTTTTTTGTCATACTGGGTAAAATCGTCCTTCCATCCTGAAAGTAGTCAATACATTATATATTCAGAAAAAGGAGGTAAAAAAAATCGATCTCTATCTATTGGTTCTCCCACATCATTCTGACGTGCTCACGTAACGCCAGTGTGCGTGCACATTCCGCTCGTTCCTTGTTAGTTTCAGCTTGCTGGCTGCGCAATTCTAGTATTTATGTATTGGGTTAGCTTCGGTGTTAGCCTTTCATTGTAGCTCCGCTGCTCACACCGTGTACTTTGAAGATGGCTGAGAGTCGCAAGAAGCAAACAAGTTTATGTGTAGAAGAGGAAGGCATCAGTAGAAAGAAATAAGAGCAGAGTGGATTTGGTAGATTTTTTACCTCTGAGGAGCAGAAGAGCAGGTAAGACGGTCTTGCGCATGCGCGGTTATTCAAGAAGGGACTTGGGGAAGCTTCCGGAAAAATCGCAGACTCTACCTTTAAAGGTGCAAATAGTAGAACTCAACCTGGATCAAAACAAAGACGAGTTTCAAGGCGATGGGGCTTTTTCCCCAACCAATCTATTACCTACATAACTTACCTTATAAGGGTGTAGGAGGCTGCGGCCAGGAATAAAGAGTCTTCCTGTATTATAGCCTGCATTCGTGACTTTAAGTAATTATATTTTACATTATATGAATGTGTTGTGTAGTCACTCTGCACTTTTATTCATACTATAATTGTTTTTATATCCCCCTTTTCATATAGTTGTAATTCCTCTTAAGCTCTTCAGTCGCAATGTAGTTTATAGGCTTTATTCAAATAAAGTTGCTCTGTGTGAATCTGTACAGGTTGGGATGCACTGGTGACTGTTATTGGAGTCTTGGTAATAAAACCTGTCAGTTCATGGACAAGGAATATATTTGCAACTGCTAAATATACTATATATATATATATATATATATATATATATATATATATATATATATATATATATATATATATATATATGTATATATATATATATATATATGTATATATATATATATATATATATATATATAATTAGGTATTTAAATAAATAAGCCATAAAAGTCAATTAAGGTTTTTATTTGGCTTGTCAAACTCTTTCATTTTAATAAATATCCCCTAATGCATTTGGCTCCATGCTTGTCTGAAGCTACACTGAATCCACTCGGCTTTACTGTGCTGCATTTCTCCTGCAGCCTCACTCTCCGTCTCAGCCTCAGCCTCTTAACACTTTGGCTCGGATCAGCTCAGATTCATCCACTCCACTGGGTTTAGAGCCATTACCTTAATTACGGAGTGGACACTCAATTCACTGGCAGACATCTTGATCCATTGGCCGCCTTTCAGATGTCTAACCTATAGTTTAATTTAGGTTGTATCATCGTTTTGGTGTTTCTACTGATGCATAAGACTTACTTTCCTAAGCTGCTGATAATGTTGCTCTGACAGATAAACGGTTTGCTGACTTCTGCAGAAGTCAAGGGGAAAAAGATGACAGGGATTTTATTCATTCACATTATCATTACTTTTAAATTAATATTCATATGCAACACAGTAATAGCTCATACAGTGCATTGCAAAATACGTATACCACGTTAACATTTTAACACATTTTATCACACTCCAACCACTAACTTCAATGTGTTTTGTTGGGATTTTATGAGAAAGACCAAGCAAATAGAGTATAATTGTGAAGAGGAAGGAAATGTATACAAAACTGTTCAAAAAGAAAAATATGAAAACAGCATGCATTTCTATTTAGCTCATCTTATTCTGATGCCCCATAATAAAATCCACTGCAACCAATTGCATATACAAGTCATCTAAATACAAGTGGGTGCTGTTCAGTCCGTCATCCATAAATGGTAAGAGTATGACACAACTGTCAACCTACCAAGAAATGGCAAATAACCTGAAATGACAGACCAAGAAAGAAGAGAATCAATCAGAGAAGCAGCCAAAAGGCTCATGGAAACTCTGGAGGGGCAGCAGAGGTTCAAAGCTCAGGTGGAATAATCCATTGACATAAAAGTCAAGCGGTTGCCAGAATTGTGGTTTTTTTAAAAGTGGCAAGAAAAAAAAAACATTGGTCTAAAGCAACTCAAAAGAAGTCCAATTTACAGAAAGCCATAGTCCTTGTAGGGGACACAGCTAACTTGGTCCTATTGTTCCTCTCCTTAGATAAGACCACAATGGATAATTTTAGATCATGCTCTGGGGACGCTTTTCTTTAATAGGTACATGAAAGCTGGTCAAAGCTGGTGGGAAGATGAATGCAACGAAATACACTACAATACTGGAAGTACCATCTTAGAGGCTGCATTTGGGACAGTCACCTTTGTTGGCTGTAACGTGACAGAATGGGGAACGGTTCAAGGGATCCGAATACTATGAACACTTCATTTCCAGAAAATACAGTTAACATAAGGTGAGGGCCTAAGCTCCCTCTAACTTGACCACATCTTGGTTTGGATCAATTTAAACCGCTTAACCATCCAGCAGTTCAGAGGCATTCCCAATGTTGGCACAACTGGACCAGAAACAATCATTTGGCTGAGGGACCCTATATTTGCTAAATAAAAGTCATACATCATGCTGTCAGTAGACAGTAAACATGCAGCGTGCACTTTCTTCTTAAAGGGTCACACAACACTGCCTACATTAATGTGAATAAATGTATGTTTTCCTTATAAACACAAACTGGCTCCTCAAACTTTACATGCAATGCTTGAAAGTGGAGCTTTCATTGTTTGTTTTTGTTGATAAGCTAATCCTGCACAAAAAGCCAATCAGCAGTTTTCTAAAATATATTACACAATGAATAACTATTCTAACGTCTAAGGTGTATAAAATGTATTACTCTTAACATTTTCCTAAAACAGCCACAGTGTATCGTGTGATTTTAGGTCAGAGGGATGGGGTGACAGGATCGCTTTAAAGAACAGAACACAATCAGATCAAGATTTTTGGTAATTTAGTTCAAAACCAAAACTTTTAATCGATTGTTTTGCATAAATGTTTTCGACATACAAGGCAGAAATATGCAGGTTTTTAATCACACCAGTTGGAGGGGTCATCTTATAAAATTCAGGCCCTAATAAGGTGCTTTTTTTCCACTGCTTGTCCTGTCAGTCAATGTTTCTGGAAAACAAAACGAAGCACTGAAGCTGTGTCCCTCTGTCTGGTTAGTGTGTGGCTGTGACTTGGTGCGCTCGGGTTTCTTCCACCACTCTGGTGAGTACATCTGTACCGAGGACTACCAGCGCCTGTACGGGACCCAGTGTGACAGCTGTGACCAGTACATCACTGGAGAGGTGGTCTCCGCCATGGGGAGGACGTACCACCCACACTGTTTTGTCTGCAGCGTCTGCAGGTATGGCCCAGCTGATATATTGCACAGTAGACAGCAATAACTGATGAAAATATAAAATGTGTCCCCCTTGAAAAAAGTATAACTTGTCTGACAGAACGTAGTCTTTTCTTGCAAATATGCAGTTTAAATAAATACGAAAGCACAGATAAGAAAATAAAGGCTCGTGTCAAGAACCTTTGTTTTACTTGGTGAAGAGAATTGTGTTTTTTTGCTGATTAAATGTTGCAATTTACATGTTGCTAAATTCTTTCGAGCTCTGACATCTAATCGGAGATCCTGCTTTTATGTGCTACTTGTTAGCATGAAAAGACCAGCAATAAAGAGCACCACATACTGTGAAAGATGCCTTTTAAGATGTTTTTTTCATGCACTAGGTTTCAAAGTGAAAATAATATTCAGCTTTCTGCTCTAAAACAGTAATTTTAGACATTTTTAGTTCTGCTTTTACAGATGTTTTCAGGAAGTTACCTACTCATTAAAAACTGGGTTATATTTTTGCATAATGTCAGGAACAGCAAGAGACCCTGAACTGAACGTTTAAAGCCAGATTATTTACCAGGACAATGATCTTAAATAGCAAGTCCACCTCTGGAAGGCTCATAAAAGAGAGAAAGAAACCCTTTCAAATTAAGTTTTCCAAAAACCTACACAAAGTCTGGTCTTAAATACGATTGACATGCTGTGGCTTGACCTTTAACAGGTCATTACTACCCATTTTATTTCTAAGCTTTTACAGGCATCAGGCATTTAAATCTAAAACAGCATTCTTCTAATTATAAAATAATAGTAATCATAATAATAGATCACCTGTTAAATATAGTCTTGTGCCTTGGGAATTTCAAAATATTTGAAATCTTAAAAATGACTATATGGATTGACATTTTCATTTTGCATCACTGTATTTGGATCTTTCATCATTTATTTGATATATCAGTGTGGATCACTGTATTGTTACACCCCAAGCGCTTAACATATGGCAAACTTTTCTGTATTCAGAACCCATTAAGAACCAAACAACATGAGGGCCAATATTTTTGTGATGTAAGACATTTTTGACATTGTTGTTTTAAATGACTGAATGAATGTCTTCTTTTCTTAGAGGATATTGTTAACCTGTTTAGATTCTGCAAGTTACAGGCTATATTAGGAATTTGTCCTCAACTTTTGTCACTAAAAGTAAACTCCTATGCCACAACTAGTGATTTATTGGCGGAAAAAACTTTTAAATACCTAAACAATAGATATTTTAGCTATGCAGGTAATTTAGTTAGTAATTTTGCTGGTATTTGAGCATTATTTAGTATTTGGAATGATTTCCAGTGTGATTGTATACTATTTATTAATTAAAATATATATTTAATTGCGGTTGGGAATCAGTTTGGCAAATGATTAGAAAATAGAATATTTTAAATGATCATTGCTACACAGATGCTTTTTTTGTGCTTGGGTTGAAAGCCATTTAATTTGCTCTGTGTGTGTTCTCAGGCGTCCATTCCCAATTGGAGACCGAGTGACCTTCTGTGGGAAAAAGTGCGTGTGTCAGCAATGCTCACACTCTCTGAAAAAAGACAAGCCCGTTAAGATTCACGGACCGAGCTGTAAGAAGCAAACATGCACACGCTGACACATGTGCGCACAGATACGCTGCTCTAAGTCTTGCACGGGGCAAATGAAGAATTATGAAAGGCAGAACAGTTGCAGTAAAACAAAACAATAAGCGAGCTATTGGTGATCTGATCTCTGGAGCGTTTCGAATACATATGGGAACTTCCAAGCGAAACGGAGGCTGCTCCAAGAGCACGAAGCAGACTACAGTGTGCTGCATGTGATAATATATAAGTCCTCCCCTTTTTTAAAGGTGCCATGACATCACTGTTTAAACCATTTCATGTAGTTGATATTGCTGCATATGTAAATTCATTAAGAAAATAACCTCAGCTTGTTTTGTCAGGCCAAAAGTACCTCCTCAGTAAAAGGGTTCGGTTGGGGTAATGATATGCAGCTCTACTTAGTCGATTTCACTCTGATTGGCTACAACCATATTTGAAAAACTGGTCAAACATGGCTTGGAAGTACTTGTGTTGCAGGTTGTTGGACAGTTTAAAACGTTTGGTCAGCCAAGCTAACAGCCAAGTGGACCAAAGGCTTTAACCTGGTGGAGCGATACAACACAGTGGGGCCGAAATACAAAGCCAAATAGACCGCGGCGTGGCGGGGGAGCTCGCTTCAGCTGCACTCATGCAGCTGGGACCCACAGCCACTACCGTAGCACTGCGGAGAACCCGCTGCCAGCATACCCGCAACATAGTTACTTTATCTGCTCCCCTTTTTAGTAACCGCTGTTAAGTTAGTTTGAGGTTGAATGTGGGATATTTGCACTCTGCGGCCTCAGCGGTGATTGCCTCCTGTTTGAACTGTTACAGGGAGGCTGACCTGGGGCTGCCGTCTGCTCGCCTTCCTCCTCTCAAGTCAGACGGTGCAGAAAATGTGGGGAGAAGGAGAGGGGGGAGTCTGTTTGCTTGATAGTGTCAGGGTTTGTTTATCGATGAACTCAGGACGCACACACGGGACTAAAAGTTTGAGTCTTTATTGAAGGAAGTATGCTGGGTGATGAGTGATGAAGACCGGAGGTTCAGGACTGCAGAAGGTCAGGGATGTAGGTGATGGCAGAAGCTGACGGCCCGGAGAAAGAGAGTCCACACTTGCTAGGTGCTGCTCGGCTAGCAGGCCTCATAGCAACACCAGGACTCCAGGCGGCTAGTCAGGTTAGCAGTTATCCGGAGACTCCAGGGCACAGAGCAGGACTTCACCAGAGCAGTTTGACAGGTTAGCAATTCACTGAAGGCACCTGGACAAAGAGCAGAGCTTCTCCAGGAACGAACCACAAAATAAAAGACTTACAGAGGGACTGGCATGGAGTGGTGGATAGCAGATGACGGCCCAGTGCTGAACTGAAGACAGAGGGAGGATTAAATAGAGCACTAACAGGTGAAACAAGGGTCTGGCTAATTAACAAGCAAATGATTATCAGGTGTGACTGACTGCTGAGGAGGTGAAGTGAAAATTGACAGAAAATAACTGATGACTGAAAACTAACAATAAATAAAGTCAAACCTAACCCAAAAGAGATGAAAAAATGAAAATAACAGAAAAACTAAGCCAAACCAAAACTCAACCATGACAGATAGTGTACTCTGATTGGAGAATATGAATTATATAGAAAGACAACCTATGTAGAAAGATAACCCATTTTTTGATTTGACCGTTTTTGAGCAAAGCAACAAAGCTGATCGCCCCTGAGCAGGTCGTTTGGTATTCAAGTTATTAACACGGCCTCATCAGTGCACAACCAACCATTTCATACCCCCAAATCCTCAGAAAAACAGAATTTGTTCTCATGGCCCCTTTAAATAATGACAGCTGTGACAAATGATGTTTTTTGGTTCAATATTTCTAGCCACATTCTGGTCTGACTAATTCCTTACCTGTAGAATCAAGAATCACCTGAACATAAGCTGTCTGACAACATGGCGTTGGCCAAAAGATGTCAAAAAGCAACGCATTGTGCACCGCTCTAAGGAAATTTACAAATAGATGAGAAACAAAGTCATTGGTATCTATCGACATGGAAAGGGTTGTAAACCCATTTCTAAGGCTTTCAGACTCCAACGGTGAGAGCCATTATCCACAAATGGAGAAGTTGTTGCTGTCCAAGTAATTTAGTCCAAGAACATATCATGATGGTCCGGGACTGCTTTGCTGTCTCACAATCTTTACGACTTACCATAACTGGTGAAAAGAATGAATTCTTCTCTTTAGCAGTAAATTATCAAAGGCAATATCTGGCCATCCGTTGGCGACCTTAACATCAAGAACACTGAAGTGATTCAGCTGAACAACCAGCTGAAGCACACTAGCAAAGCCACCCCTGAAGGGTTCAAAATAGTACAGTGGATGGTTTGGATGTTCTAGAGTAGAACATCCAGGACTATGATTGATGTCCTTGTCAAAGTCCAGACTTAAATCTGATGGAGGGATGAGCTTAAACACACCTTTCACACTCAAAAACCATCCAATGTGGCTAACTTCAAACAATTCTGTATAGAAGAGTAGGTCAATATTCCTCTGTAGCAATGTAAGAAATGTATTGCCATTTACCATAAATGCTTAATGTTGTGGGAGAACCAGTTATTGGGTTTTGGGTTGTAACAACTTTTTCACATAAGACCAGGTTGGTTTGAATGACCTTTTCCCCTTTGTGGATGAAATCAGTATTTTTAAGTAAAAAGACAGGATAAAAGCAAGCTGATTCGCAATATATAGTTTAATCCCACTTACTGGTTCACATAACATGTACGAGTATGTCTCTATAGGAGTCAACCTGACCAAAAAGACAGGCACAGTCCCTACAGCTACACACCTTGAGACGTGCACACATACTCAGTGTGGTCTGTGCTTCAGGTAGTTTAACAGCCGTGTTTCAGTCGCTCCATCTGTCAGGAACAGTGTGACCCTCTCAACAGGATTGGGGGAGAAGAAAAAATGGAATAAAGGACAAGCAAAGCTTCAAACCACAACAGAAAAATGAGTGTGTCCTTTCTGAGTGCCTGACTTCCTGCCTCTCCTGTCCTGCTCTCCAGACTGTGCAGGCTGTGGCCACGAGATCAAACAGGGCCAATCTCTGCTGGCTTTGGAGAGGCAGTGGCACATCACTTGTTTCAAATGTAGGACATGCGGCTGTGCTCTCACCGGGGAATACATCAGCAAGTAAGGAGCTTAATCTAAGTTTCATACATTGCCACAGCTAGAACCAAATAAATGCTCTGAGAATTGGTATCTGAAATACACAGCATTCAGACGGTTCTATTTGGAAAGGATGAAAAGCATTATAAACACTTGCAATAAGCGTAGAGTTAAATGGCATTCATGTCCCTGTTGCTGGCAGAGATGGGATTCCTTACTGTGAGGATGACTACCACACTCAGTTTGGGATCAGGTGTGAGGGCTGCAGCAGGTACATCAGCGGCAGGGTACTCGAGGTAAGAGCATTTGTTCCTGTACTTATGTTGACCCTCCGTAACATTGTAAAATAGCAAATGATTTTCAACACTTTCTCCACTTTTTGAGACCAAAACAGCCTCGACCTTTTGATACACCGACTTCAACAGACATCTGAAGCTGGCGCACAGCCATAAGTCACATCTTCGTTATGATCCAAAATTTGTCCAACACATTTTACAGATGTTATGATAATATACAAAGTAAAACCATTAAAGTTAGTATTTTAATCAAATATTTTATGATTTATATTTGGACTATGACAAGATTATATATCTAGCAATCGAAGGAAAATTATTCCTTCTAAATGTGTTCTTTTTATGAGATGGAGATGCACTTATCTCTGGTTTCATAGAAGCTCCTGGGTTTTTAGGCTACTCCCTTCAGATGTCTCTTTAAAATATTTTTTCTCTCCTTGATGACGTGGTCTGCAGTTAATTATTTGAATTAGTCACGGTGAGTTTTAAGCTGGTCATTTTTTCTTCCTTCCCCATTTTGTAATTTTGCAGTCTTGTAATTTTCTACACAGTATATTTGGGTACAATGTGATGCTTTCTTTCATGGAACATTTCCTCCCAACCCTGCATCAGCTCGTACCTGTCAGGGAGAAGGTTTTGTATTCGCTTTGACAACCGGCAATTTTGAAGCAATTTTCTTTTTTCCAGCAATAGTCTGATATAAGAAAGTGTGGCTATGTGACTCCAATAAATAATATCAACCAGGCAGCAAAGGTCATTTAGAGGTGTTTTTATTTGATCAGAGATCGTAATATGTCACATTTTATAAGTTAACTGACCCCAATGGGATAAGAAGCAAAATAAATACATGGTTTTAGATAATAATACACAATTGAATTAACTTATGTGCAAGATTTAAGCATTTCACAACAGTATATAATCACAATTCAATTCAGCTCAGAAATGCAGCTATACTTTCTCCGTCCTAAAAAGAAATTAAATGTGGCAACATAGAGAACGTTTGTGTTATTCATCTGTCATTGAATTTGACTTTGGAAAGTGCCTTGAGATGACATATATATATGTGAGCATATATGTAAATGTTGATAATATATGTAAACAAGAAATACGCCTGTCCAGAATCGTTCTCTCTTTATGTCTGTGTGCATTTCTCTTTAAAACAAAAAGTTAATCTTTCTCTCTTCAA
Source organism: Fundulus diaphanus (assembly GCA_037039145.1). Lineage (NCBI taxonomy): Eukaryota > Metazoa > Chordata > Actinopteri > Cyprinodontiformes > Fundulidae > Fundulus > Fundulus diaphanus. The sequence goes on from CM073136.1 coordinate 34,958,697, forward strand.
ATAACTCATCCACCCCTCTGCCTTTGTTGTAGCTCTTGTTGTCTCTGCTTGTCACTCCAGCTGTTTTGTGTCTTTTATCATCACTCTGTACTCTTTCTCATTTGGTTCATCTCCTTTAGCTTTTATGTGACCCTTTCGCTCTGATTTTCTGCTCCTTGATTACATTTGCAGGCTGGAGGAAAGCATTACCACCCCAGTTGTGCCAGGTGTGCCCGCTGTCACATGATGTTTCAGGAAGGAGAGGAAATGTACCTCACAGGTGAGGGAACTGTTCATTGTTTATTGATAAATGAAAGTGCCACATGGCTCTGAATCACGACTAAAATTATTACAATAAAAACATCTTTTGTATTAATATGTTGTCAAGGCGATACAAATGTGCTTCCTGATTTGAACAGCTAATAGGCATCATAATAGAATCTATTGATTTAGTTGTACTCTGTGAGGATCCAGATGCCCTGTGTGTGATGCTGCATCTGTGCAACTGAGGGTGTATTTATAGGTGGACATGTTTGTGTGTTTAGTTGAGCTTGTATGACTCACTCTATGGAGACAAACTGTAATTTTGTTAACACAGAGATAAATCATAATATTTATATTACAATGTTTGCTTACTGGAAATGGAACAGAACAAGCTTAAGCATCCATATGACTATATAATTTGGATTTGTTCAGATGGCTTTGTGCATCTCAGTCACTTAGAATATCATTGAATAGTCAATTTATTTCAGTAACCCAATTCAAACCTGAAACATGGATATAGATTCAATACACAGAATGATATATATTAAGAAAACTAAAATACTGCAAGAGAGCAATAAAAATATTTTTTTAATGCAGAAATGGTATGTTATCTCCAGCACAAATATGGGGAAGACTGCTGACTTAGCAGTTTTCCATTAGAGACTTTGATGCCCACAAGCACAAAAAGTCATTGCTGAAGAGGATGTCTGTTCACAAAGTGCTGTATCCAGGCTTATTAACGGATAGTTGAGTAGAAGGAAAAAGTGTGGGAGAAAAGGTGAACAAGCAACAAACACAACTACAGTTTTGAGATGATTGAAAAAGAAATCCACAAGACATGTCCACGACATGGGATACTATAACCATATTACTTTTGTTAAGCCACTCCTGATTCATAGAAAACATCTGAACTGTCTTTCGCTCTTCTTGAATGACCACCAAACTCAGTTGAGAATCTTCAGAGTTTAGGTTATTCAAAGGAAGTTGAAAGACACCAGAAACAATAATACTGACAAATTAAGTTACATTATTTTTGCCTTGTAACTTTTGACAGTAAGCCGACAGAAAAGTGGGTTAAAAGAGAAGGGGAGGGCATGTGGCAAAGGTCCATGGGCAAGGACTCGAACCCGGAGCAGTAGCATTGAGGACTGAGGCCTCCAAACATGGGTCGCATGCTCCAACACTGCTGTGCCCCATAATTTACACTACTATAGATATCTGGGCTTCCTATAACACCACAACAAAGCCGCAGGTTGATTGTCTCTATGCCACACTACACTGATGCAATAATTCATGCAAATGGAGCCGTGATCTTATTGTGCGTACAGTGATATTCAATGAATTAGAATATGGGCTTCAATGACGCTCATTTGTCATGTAAAAAGTACCTTTGGAAAATAACAACCTTTAAGCAAGTATTAAACCTACTTTTCACTATAAGCATACATTTATGTATCAAAGGTTTCATGCGCTATTCTAATCTTAAATGTCATGTTTTCATTATATGTAAGCAAACAATCATTGTAATTAACAGAATTAATCATTCTGTGAATAATTAATCTATATAATGTGTTCCCTTAGTTAATTGGGTTACTGAAACAAATTGACTTTTGCATAATATTTAAATTTACTGAATATGACTGTACAAACGGTTGTGCAATATAGGAAAAGCAAGAAATTGCTATATCTTTGTGGAATATTTTAAGGATAGTGTTGGTTGCAACTGAGCCACATTTCCTCAACTGTCCCCTTCTTTTCCATCGTCAAGATGGAGGAGAAAGAAAGAGAAATTCAAACTACTCTGCCTGAGCTTTTTAGTTGCTGAAATCTATACCACGTAGGGATATAAACAGCAGGAAGGCTTCAAGCATCTGGCCAAATACATTCTTGTCTTGCAGAACCTGAATGCATCATGTGTGGAATACATTAATATAGCAGTGTTTTGTGACTGATAAGTTGATTTCACAGTTACTATTTTGATTTAATGTCTTGTGTGGCTACATAAATTTCAGTGCAATTTCAGTATGCTGAAATTTCTGTATTGAAATATCTTTATTGATCTTATTTTTTTTTTTAAATTTCTGGAGTAATGTAAGCCTTAATTATTCAAATTAGCAGAAGTAGATGCTCGAAATATATTAGTGTGTGCAATTAATCTATGTAAGAGTTTTACCTTTTGAATTGAATTGTCGAAATAGAATAACTTTCTAAAAGTATTCTAATTTATGGATGCACCTTTATTTCTTAACTCTAACCTCCAGTTAAGATATAGTGTATAATAGGATCATTTGTTAATTTTCTAAAGAGAAGGTAAGCAAAAGAGAGAGAATACAGTGACTAGATAAAAGTCGAACCTCTGTATCAACATTTATTGATCTCACATGAACCCCTGGATCTGGAATGAACGATAAAGTCGCACAAATGCACATGCATACACCATCCAACATTAGACACTCGAGGACTGAAGTCAATTGTCTTTTATCCTTCACTTGTGCTGCTGGGTTCATTCCTCTGTGCTGTCTCTGACTGAATAGTTCTGAGAGAGTCTGATTGCATTAGAGCTTGTATTTGAATCCACCAGGAGCTTCTGTGGAATTAAGGGAAAAATGTTTAGTTTTCTTTTTTTTTGCTTCCGTTAAAAAAGCAGAACAGATTTGATCAGGTGGGGGAGTTTTTGTAGTATATGGACTGAACTTATGTAACGCTTTTGTGGTCAGGCAGACCAATTAAGCTCTTTTACGCCACATTTACCCAGAGCACTCACAAGCAACACACATCCACACTCTAATAAGCGGATCGCTAGACACCTTGGGGTTAAGTGCCTTGTCCAAGGGCACATCATCTCGTAGCAGGTGAGGGATCTGGAACTGTCTTGTAACCGAGGATTACTCCTCCCACTGAAGAGAAGGAGAAACAAATGTTCATGTTTCTACTTTGAACTGTTTAATATATCTCTTTCTGTAAGATTTCAATTAAAGAACAAAAATCCTTATGTAAAAATTCATGGCATGATTCCGGAGATTGAATTTGTAGTATTTAACATTGAACTTCAGATCAGTTGCATTTTAAATACAGTGTGTACAGCTTATTGATGTTCTTTACATACAGATACAGAAATAGCACATTTATTATACTGTAAACATGATCAGCTCTTTTTAAGAAAATAAGTGACTGTAATTTAAGAACATATGAATTACCAGACAAAACAATATGCAATTGCAATTGTCAGTCGAGGATGTTGAAAATGTGTTCAAAATTGGATTTATGATAATAGGATTTCTGCTTTTTGGAGCTGGCTTGGTTACCTGGAGTATCGAGAAATTGTGAAAACGTCGGTAGCTGTTCCGGCCCATGTCAAGGCTGCCTGAACTATGTGAGAGATATGTCCGCTACCAACACGACTGAAATGCTGTGTAAGCAGAACTGCAGGCCAGCTGTGATTTCTGAACTTGCTGGCAGAATGGAAACGACCTTGGAGAAACCTGGAAGCTGGACTCTGGCAGAATTACCACAATTTTGTCTTTTTTGGAATCGCCATTGAGAAGAACCAGCGAGACTTTAAAAGCAGACAGAAAAACAAGAGTCTTCCTGCCCAAAACAAATGGTATTGTCAGAATTTGGCCTTCCCGTCAGCCTTGAAAGGCAAAGAATCTTAATTTATCCTAGATGTTATGTAAACTAGATGCTCTGTGACATCTGTGACCTAGATGAGAGCGCTACTGAACTGCTTGATAATGTTCCATCACTATCAGACTCTGGCTGCGAGAGCTATCTGCCACAGTTCAGTCTAACACAAACACATGATTACACTAAAACACACATGCACACATACGTCGCCTCTACTGTGCTTTTTTCCCTTACTCTGCTGATTTAGAAAGGTCAGGTCAGAGACCTTAAGTTGTAGCTTTGAGGAACGTATGACTAGAAAAAATTCCAGTGAAACAATGAAACAAAATAAGTTATTCTAGTTGTAACTTTGGACGAAATTACTTTGGATTGAAAATCCCCAAGAATATACTTATCTTATTTCTTATTATTAATATAAACAATCAAGTATTTCTGTATGTTTGTTAATGTATCAATTAAGTCTAGTCAATGATTTACTTAGCTTATTCCTTTGTTTTTTTCCTGTCTGTAATGTTTTTTCATGTACAGCACTTTGAATCATCTTGTTACTGAAAAGTGCAATATAAATAAACTTGCCTTGCCAAACAATACCAAAGTGATGTAGAGGATGGTCTAGTTTCATAAATATTTACTTAATAAGACTGCCATTTCCTTTCACTAGTCTTTCTAGTTAAACTGGAATGAAAACTTAGATTGAAAGTCCTCAAAATAAATTGCAACGACGGAACAATTAAGAAAGATGAAGTAGGAAATTGGGCTTCCCTGATAACTGGGATCGAAGCAGCTGGGATTAAATCTGGAGTTACTGTACCATAACACGTGGATGACACTCTCACACGTTGACCCCTCCCGTTTTGCCTCATTGACATTCTGCTGGCCTCCCTCTCAGAGGTGGCAGTGAAACTAAGCATTTGCATTTTGCACTTTAAGTCTATTAGAAAGAGTGTCTGAGAGTTGTACAGTATGTATCTCTGATTGAAAGCACATTGTAACATTTGCCCATATGGGATTACGTGAATGTGTGTGCAGCATGTGTTGAAGTGTGCCTGTGGCTATATGTGTGTGTTTCTGCTCAGCTACAGTGAGCCGCCCCGAAGGTTACATTTGCTCCTTTTGATGACTTGAGGTTGGAGGACTGAACAATCCCCCTCCTGAGACAGCAGTAATTAGGACACATGCACACGTGTCCTTGTAATCAATCTTATGAAGCTTGTCTGGAATATGAAATGGTGTCTATGCTTACATTTATTTGTGGGTTTGATGGCGTCGCACAATTATTTCAAGAAATGATTGTTCTTGTTATTTTATTTACTCTGAAAATATTGTGCTTTTGAGTATTTAGTGTTACTTTTAAGTAGTGGGGGAACATGTAAAAAGAGGGTTTGTGAGTAATTGATTATGATTAGTGTTATTTATTTATTTTAAATCAAATACCTGCATTTGACATAATGGACATTTTTTTTAAAACTCAACAAAATTTTAGGTAAAGGTTGAATCAATAATTGGAAATAAAGTTGCGCACAGCTCTGTGGAGCTTGCCCTGCGCTCAGGTCAAAGTTGAAATTTGTTATACTTTGACTGCACTGCGGTTCTGTTTGTTTGCTCCTTGCCAGTTTTCCAGTCTGGCTCACCACAGTACAGAGACCGCCCTTATCAAGGTGTTTAATGACATCCATATAAATGCAGACTGTGGAAGAACCACCGTGCTGGTTCTATTGGACCTCAGTGCAGCATTTGATACTGTTGATCACTCCATTCTGTTAGAGCGCCTGGAGAACTGGGTCGGCCTCTCTGGTACAGCTCTCCACTGGTTTAAGTCCTACTTAAAGGACAGGGACTTTTTTGTATCAGTAGGTAACTTTACATCCCAGACGACAAAAATCACATGTGGGGTTCCCCAAGGGTCCATCCTGGGTCCCCTCCTTTTCATTATCTACATGCTCCCCCTAGCTCAGATAATAAAAAACAACAACATCAGCTACCATAACTATGCAGACGACACACAGCTCTACATCACCATGTCACCAGGTGACTATAAACCAGTTCAGGCACTCAGTAAATGCCTAGAAGAAATCAATACGTGGATGTGCCAAAATTTTCTTCAGTTGAATAAAAACAAACCAGAAGTAATAATTTTTGGACCAATAGAGGAGAGATCAAACGTTAGCACACAGCTTCAGTCGCTTCAGCTAAAAACCACTAATCAGGCCTGAAACCTGGGAGTAGTAATGGACTCAGACCTGAACCTCCAAAAGCATCTAAAGACATTTACAAGGTCGGCTTTTTATCACCTGAAGAACATTTCCAGGATTAAAGGACTAATGTCTCAGCAGGATCTGGAAAAACTAATCCATGCGTTTATTTTTAGTCGAATTGATCACTGCAACGGTGTTTTCACAGGTCTGCCTAAAAAGTGGATCAGACAGCTGCAGCTGATCCAGAACGCTGCTGCCCGCATCCTCACTAAGACTAAGAAAGTAGAGCACATCACCCCAGTTCTAAAGTCCTTACACTGGCTCCCTGTATCTCAGAGAATAGACTTTAAAATACTTCTGTTAGTCTATAAATCCCTGAATGGCTCAGCACCTAAATACATCACAGACTTGTTATCAGTGTATCAACCATCCAGACCACTAAGGTCTTCTGGCTCCAGCCTACTCTGCATACCTAGAACACGAACTAAACAAGGAGAAGCAGCATTTAGTTCCTATGCTCCGCTTATCTGGAACAAACTTCCAGAAAACTGTAAAGGTGCGGAAAGCCTGAATTCCTTAAAAACAAGATTAAAAACACATTTGTTTAAGATTGCCTTCAACTGTTCTATTTAACTGAATCACTTTTTTGTTCTTTTTTCTATCTACATTTTATTCCTACTTGCTTTTATTCTGTTTTATTTTGCTATATTTTAATCATGTAAAGCACTTTGCATTGTCTTTGTACTGAATTGTGCTATATAAATAAATTTGCCTTGCCTTGCCTTGCCTAGCGGCAAACACACAGGGAGAGATTGTGCTAAGTAGTTTGCAGTATGCATTCTCTTGAACTGGGACATCTGTTATTTAGAAAGGTAAACACAGATGACATATGGGTTTCACATTCCATAGAGCAATTAATTGTGTTAATTTCTTTCAACATGATACTTTTAGTAATCAGTTCATGAAAATTAACACATTTAATTATCTCAAGGTTTTAAATTAAAAGGGTTGTCTTAGCAAGGGGAAAATGTCTTTCCTTCCTAATTTAGATTAATACGTTTGATTGCAGGATGTTTTGTGTTTGCATAGTGAAGGCTTCCCTGTTTAATAGTGTTAACAGAGCTCTTTAAACTTATGCCACAAAGACAAATATGTAGGTCTGTAATGCTCAAAATATGATGAAGTATAACAAGAAAGCTATACTAACACAGCTTTGCTACACAGCCATTAAAAGACTTGACAACTTTCAAATGTCTTTTCCAGGAACCAATATAGTTTTCTGGCCCATTCTTTTACATCTGTTGTTTCCACCACAGTGACCAAGACCAAGAAAGTTGCTCCAGAAAATTACTCCGTTGTTAGGCTATACTTTTGAAACTGCCTCAAACCTTCAGAGTGTTGTGAAAGGAGGAGCTAAATATGTCTGATTGGTTGAGCATTCCCAGCATTATGTTTCGATCATCCCAGATTAAATTCAGCCACCGTTTATATTTAATCTTTTATGTGACACCCGGTCACTTGTGTTGAATATGACTGTGTTGTAAATTGTTTACATTCCATTACCTTAATAATAACAGCTAATGATTTTTTGATTGACCTTCAGTAACATCTGTCTGCCTCCTTTGACAGCCACAATAATTTTCTCATCAGACATTTTTTTTTAGAGATTTTAAAATGTTTAAGGGATTTTTACATTTGTAAAATAAAAATATTGTTCTTGACAACAAAAAAACATTTAGGGTAGCAAAGAACAGTATAAACTTTTCTAGTTAAAATATGTAGTCTAATATACATGCTGTTTATATAATTTCTGTCAGTTGCAGCATTTAATCTGTCTTTTTACTTCCTGAGGTGCATCTGAAACTCCTGTCCTGTACACATAAATGGCAGCATTATACAGCAAAATGAAACTCATCTCAGGCTGATTTACATATATGCTGCTTTATATAGTACCATTAGAATTTCAAATGACATAAATACAAATGTCTATATTGCTTCCTGAGTTTAACACTGGCTGGTGTTATCCAGCCTTCTTTGAATATCTTCTGGTGAGAATCAGACTGCTGCTTTCTATGACTGATTTCTCTTAGTTTGCATAAAGGTAAAAGGATCTAAATGCAGCCGAGGCCTCATTCCATAACAAAGTGACATTTCTCTGAACGAAAACAAGCAGGGCATAGGTTGTGTTATAGTAGGACATATTCAAGCAAACAATGTCCCTGTAAAGGAATTACTTTCTTTGTACAAATGCAGATTCTTCTCATCCACACATCTGTTTGGCAGCAGATTTGAGGATTGTGGGAGGGATGGGGGTGCACTGAATCGCCTCGCAGGGTTTCTGTGTGCAGTATTGATTTTGTGTGCAGGTTTGTGTGTACTTTCATATTGCAAGTGTGCATGTTAGATTTATGGTGCTGATGGTGGTTGTATATTAAACTTAGGATCAGCTCAGAGTCCGTTCTGCTGGCCTGCATCGCCTCCAGACCCGAGGAAATGATAAATACTGATGTGAGTGTGTTACTGCTGGTGTGTGTGAGTGCACGCGCGTGTGTGTGAGAGCACGGCGCTGACCCATGATAGGCATGTGAAGAAAAATCCTAAACCTCACATTTATGTTACATTAAAGAAGCGATATTTCTCCACTGGGTTGTGCTTGAGCATTGTAGACCAAAACACGATGTGTGACAAGCCGCGCCTCTCTTTACCTTCTCGCCTCCTATGCGCATATCTGTAAAGGATAAAAAAACAGCAGAACAGTCTCACATTCTGGAGGAACACTTCTAGTGACGAAGTAAGTCCCTCAAAACTTTATAATGCTGTTAGTAGGAGAACATTTTGATCTTTTGGGGTTCTCTTTGGGGTGCTCTTTGTATGATACAATGCCCATGCAACAAAACATGTACTAGCCTGTCTCCTGGTAGCGCCTCCATTCTCTGGACACTACGCTGACAGACACAGCAAACCTTGCCACAGCTCGCATTGATGTGCCATCCTGGATGAGCTGCACTATCTGGGCCACTTGTGGGTTGTAGACTCCGTCTCATGCTACCACTTGAGTGAAAGCACCGGCAGCATTCAGAAGTGACCAAAACATCAGCCATATTGGGGGGGGGGGGGGGGGGGGGGGGTCCTGCTAATTGCCTCTAGTTTCAACCTGTTGTCTATTCCATTTGCACAACGGGATGCGAAATTGATGGTCAATCAGTGTTCCTTCTTAGACTTAGACTTAGTCAAACTTTATTGTCATTTTGTATGTACAGAGTGTATACAAAACGAATTTTTATAGCATACAGCTTATGACAATGTAACGAGATTGCAGTTGGAATAAGATAACATTACAATATAAAGTGCAGTAGTGATAAGAACAATGCAGGAGAATTTTTTAGTTTTTTTTTAAAGTGGGCAGAAGAATGTTCCACCATGTTTATGGTGCAAAGATTATGGTGCAAAAAGGCATTAATATGAAGAAGTTCAGTGCAGTGCAAAATAATATGGTGCAAAAATGCAGTAAACGTTCAGTTGTGTACTATTTAAATGGATTATAAAAGTTTGACAATGTTGGCAGTGCAAAATAACGGTGCGAAAGGGTTCTTAAGTGGACAGTTTGATTTCACAGAAATGTGATTGAATTGGAGTTACATTGTGTTATTTAAGTGTTCCCTTTATTTCTTTGAGCAGTGTATATATAAATGTATTCAAATTACATATTTTTTTGGATTCCTGCCACTGAGGAAAGAAGGGAAGTAGAGAGTTAGGTAGAAGTTGGAAGAAGCAGTAGGAATGCAGTATCCATCATGTCTTGAAATGGTAAATATTAGTTACTTTTCTACTGGTCACAAAATGCCGTGGATGGGGGCCCATCTAAGTAATCTTAGATAGGCCCCCATCCAGCCAGGCAAGGCTGTCAGGTGGCCTGTGTGTGTGTCTGTGTGTGCACACAGGGCGGATGTATTAACATCATTATCACTATCAGATCCTCATGCATATAACATCCTGACATTAGTGGTTTATTGTTATGAATAAACTGTAATAACCCCCATTCATTTCCTCTTTCCTCTCCTGCTCTTTCCTTCTGCCTCTGCTTCTCGCTGTGTTGTGCATTGCTGTAACTTGAGTTACAGCAATGTCAAGCATTGACAAACCAGTTAATAAAACCAAATGCTCAATCGGAGGCTGCAAAATTCCCGTGTGTCTCAGATTTGTTGCGTTATTCTTTGTTAGCTTTCATGGTTTTAATGAAGATCATTTCAGTTTTAATTTAAGTAAATGATGGAGAACATGAGTTTACAACACATTGACACAAAGTAGAGGAGGAAAAAAATTAAATCCTGATTTCTGTGAGCAATCAAAGAGGCAATGAAGAAGTTAAAGTGTGTTCGGAAAATAGGCCACCGGAAAACGTGGTGTCCAAACAAAACTACACAGATTTGTGTTGCTAGCATAGCTAAAGATTATTTTTCACTTTGTCCGTGTGCGCAAGGAACACCAAAAGAGCTACAGGCTCTGTTCTCAGACCAGACAAATGCCTCCATAGCCATGGAGCCCGCCTTCAGTGTGTGTGTGTTGATTGATGTTGATGCACTTGAGAGCGGCTGATCTGCTCCTCATAGGATGCCATAAAACTGTATGGCTGTTGCCCACACACAATAAACAAAGCTAACTGAGGAAGAATTGTGCGTTTCTGTGTCTGTGTAGGTTCAGAGGTTTGGCACCCCATGTGTAAGGAAGCAGCTCGGCTGGAAAGAAAACTGAGGGTGAGTGATACTCCGGATACCTGCAAGCCTCTTCCTCTCTGTCTCTGTTTATGTTCTCTCTTTGACTAAATCTGTTGTTTTAGCTTTATAAGCCACATTAGTCTGTTTTCATTATAAACTAATAATAACATAATAATAATAACAAACTTGTTATTAATCCTCAAATAGATCCTTGTATGTTGCCCTGATAAGAGATACAGGTATTACTGTAATGTAACTGGGGTCATTAATATTCTGGTCATTTGCAAAAAGTCACAGAAAGATCAGAAGAAATTACATACTGTACAAAACATAAACATAAGGGGCCCTAGCCAAAGCGAGAAAAGGCAGAGAACGTTTCAAACAAGCCCCTTAACAACAGCATTATATTCTCATCCATTGCTAAACCTGAATGACTTAAACTGAACTAATTAATTGAGGCTGAAAACAGGACTGCTGGTAAGTCCCAGCCCAATTAATAAGTGATGGAAATAAGAAAATTACAAATCAACATGAAGTCAGTAGCTAGTGGTAAGACCAAACCCCCTTTGACTATCAAACAGGCGTCCAACGCCTCAACTTGGACGCTTGTGCACATACAAGTCCAACGCGCTGTCTAGAGCCTCAACACTCTGACGGCACGCCTGGCAAAGTGACTCCCGTGGGGAGGAGCTACCCTCTTCTTTTCCTCTGCCGGACTCTTAGGAAAATTGCGGATGAAAGCGAGAGATTGGCTTGGCTTTATTTCCTGAATGATATAATATAATCTGTGCCGTGTTTTGAGTTTGGTGAGTTTCACCACCTACTGCAGGAGCTGCGCGCTGATGAGGGTCACTTTCAGCACTATTTATGTCTCACCTGAGCCCATTTTGACAACCTGCTGACAACCTGCTGACCGTATCCAAACAAGACAGCCTGGACCATGGCCTCGTCCTCATCGACCTCGGTCAGAGCATCAACATGCAGCTTTTCCCAGAAGGCATCATGTTCACCGCCAGGTGTCTGAGATCAGTCTTCGAGTGCACCGAGATGTTCAGCAGGAAACCGTGGACCTACCAGAAGGATTAACTCTGAATAGCGGGAACCGTGTTCTGCATGTTTTAAAAAAAAAAAAATCTGGGGTGGTGTATCGTCAAACCCATCGTTCAGATGGTCGGGAGGAGATCTTTCAGCTTGTTTTGCCATCAGTTCTCAAGCAGACGTTCTGACACAGCTACATCAGGAACATGAACATCAGTGTGTGGAGCGCACCACTGAGTTGGTGATAATGTCCAGGAATCAACGGTGCCAGGTTGCTAAAAAGGTAACATCAGACTCGGGCACCTTTTATGAGTAATTTTTTTGCCTCACGGCAAATTATTTGGGGTTCCAAGCACTTTGAAAGTGCGTTAATTCAGCGACTCTGTAACTTGTATGGGGTTAAAAAGCCATGCACTGCTCCTTACCATCCTGCTGGGAATGGGATGTGTGAGCGGTTCAATAGACCACTTCATGACCTGCTGTGCACCTTACCAGTGTCTAGGAAGCAGGATTGGGCTTCCTGCCACAAGTGCTTTTCTTTTATAATACTACCCATCTCTAGAGTACTGGCGAGTCTCCATTTTATCTTATGTTTGACCGCGAACCTCAGCTGCCTGTGGACTTCCTGTTGGGTCGTGTTCGGGACCCTGTACCAGGTGAGGTGTAGGATTGGGTGGCTGAGCATCAGACTAGACAAACTACGGCTTTCCATCATGCCCAGGAGCACCTGCAGGTGGTTGTAGGACGTAGAAAATAGCATCATGATCAGGGCATATGGGAGGCTCTGTTGCAAGAGGGCTAGTTGGTTTATTTACGCGATCAAAGTGCTAGAGGTTGTCGTAAAATCCAGGACCTCTAGAACCCAGCTGTCCAGCAGATTGTGAGAGTCCCAACTGGTGGAGGGCCAGTTTATACTGTTGCTCCTGTGGGTAATTTGCAGAAAACACAAAATGTGCATCGCGATATGCTGAAGGCTCGGATTGGCCAAGAGCCCATGCCGAATCCCCTCAGTCAAAACCTATCTTGTCTTCACGGGGGGTCAGATGACAGTCTGGAGGAGGATTTGTGTTTACTGGTCCCTGATACTTCAGTACCTTCAACCACTGCAGTTTTAGGGTTACCGCCACAAATATTCAGCAAATAGGGTGATCATTCCCTGAATGATCACCCTATTTGCTGAATTTAGTTATTCAGCAGATTGAGAGAACACACTGATTCAGTGTTTAACATGATCAAACACTCCCGCCACATGCACTGGGCATCCATTAACAGAGCTGGCCTTCCTGGTGAGCTTTTCTAACTGTTTTCTCTCAGCTGTAGATAAGCTCTTGCTCCAACAAACTACATTATAGAAGATTGCTGATGCCTGGTGAAACTTGGGATTCTCTGTGGCTGATTAAGTTTATTGGTCTTTGTCTATTCATTTTAAGGTAGAGGACAAATATTCAAGTCATTAATTACTTTTCTGGCTGGCTGCACTCTTGAGGTCAAATGAAGTCAAGGTCAAAAATGGTTCATATTGTCCCTTGAACTGAAATAAATATAATAAAACTTAACTGAAAAGAGTTAAACATACACATTCCAGTGTTTACCCCACTAATACAAACTGGTACAAATTTCCATGAAAATCCAAATGAAATGTATTTAACTGGTGGTTGTGATGTGGCAAAATGCAGAAAAGGCACTATGTATCTGACTGTTGCGTTGGTCAAAATTACTGTTGTTCAGTCATAAATAGGGATGTAACAGTACATAAATATACCCAGGTTTGAAGTTCTCTTGCATGAGATGAAACCAAACAAAATTGTCCTGCTGGTGAACATGGTGAACAAGGGAGGGAGCATTTATTAAGTAAAAACTGCACCATTCAAATAAATATGAAAAACAATCACACCTGAGTTATATTAACTTGAAATGAAAAATATAACTAACTTTATTTTATTGCATTGGGGCCAGATAAGCATCAACATTAAAAATAGCCTTAAAAAATAGTCTGTTAGTTATGACTTTGGCCTAGCCTGAATTTTCAGCCACAATCTCGACGTGAGCATGCAGACAACTGGGTTTAGCTTGAGGTTTAGCTCGCTTCTTCTTTGAGATGCAACGTTCTGAATTTTGTGGCTGATTTATGACGTAAAGTTTTGGTAATTCTGTGGCGATGCGTCTGGCCCTTCTCTGGACTCGTGCACCGTAAACCGAGTCCAGATCTTGCAGACGGCATCCAACAATTCCTTGTGCTGTCCTCACCACCCGAGCTAGGTCTTTCATCTCCTTTACTGCGCAGTTCCCATACCACACAGTTATGCTAAGACATAAAGCACTTTGTATTGTAGACATGTAAAAGTTTTTTAGCAGCTTAGTGAAAAGTGCAGACGGTTTCAGTTTTCTGAGGAAGAAGAGCCGTTGTTGGGCCTTCTTCACCAGGTGGGTGGTGTTTATGGACCAGGAGTGGTCAGAGGAGATGTGAATGCCCAGGAACTTGATGCTGTCCACACGCTTCAGCGCTTCCCCCTGTGTGTAGAGAGGAGCGTGTTCAGTCTTCTATAATCTCCTTGGTCTTACTGCTGTTCAGGACAGCACCACTGTGGGAGATTGTTGACCTCATCTCTGTAGTGGGTCTCATCATTGTTGGATATGAGACCCATCACAGTGGTGTCATATGCAAACGTCACTACTGTGTTTGTGGGGTGGACAGCAGAACAGTCCTGGGTGACAAAGGTGAAAAGAGCAGGGCTGAGGATAGTGCCATGTTGTGGAGCTTCAGAGCCAGCATGTCTGGTAGCACGGTGTTGAATGCTGAGCTGAAGTCCATGAAGAGCACCCCAACATAAGTGTCGGGATGCTGCACGTGAGTCAGAGTTGAGTGAAGTGCTAACGAGACAGCGTCCTCTGTGGAGCTGCAGGATGAGAGGCTGGTGGTGCTCCTCCGGCTGGGGAAGATGTTCAGGCTCCCTGCTGCTTGGAGAGTCAAAGCGTGCAAAGAAGCTATTTAAGGTATCAGGGAGAGCTAGGTCGCTGCTGGTCGCTGCGCCTGTAGTCCATGACAGTTCTGATGCCTCTCCACATGTCACGTGGGTTGTTACTGTCAAAGTGGTCCTCAATGCGCTGCTTGTACCTGTGCTTTGCCTTTTGGATGCCTTTTTTAAAGTTCACTTCTATCCCTGCTGTAGGCCAGTTCGTCTCCTGATCTGAACTCTGCATCCCAGGCCCTCAGTAGGGACCGCACTGAGCTGTCCACCCATGGTTTCAGGTTAGGAAACACTGATTGTCTTCTTGGGTAGGACAGCATCAGTGCAGAAGTGGACATAAGACTGTCTAAGTCAGCGTCCTCTTCCCAGTCTGTGTTTTCAAAACAGTCCTGCCGAGCTGAGCAGGCCTCCACTGTCCAAACCTGTACGTTTTTTATCACAGGTCTGGTTCTGCAGATCAGTGGTTTGTAAGCAGGGATCAGCTTCACAGATATATGATCTGATGGACTGAGGTGAGGGGCAGCAGCAGCTTTATATGCTGCTGGGATATTGCAGTAATCTAATAATTAATAACTAATTTAATTAATAAATAATTTCGCACATCCAAAGAGGCAACTGTGCCAATATATATTGTGTCTTTACCAAACACGGCAGACATCCACTTTGTCGGAAGGAGGCTTCGAACCTAAACACAATTGCCACGTTCTGCTTACAGAGCGGAGGTTTTCTCTATTGCAGTGCCTTTCTTAGTGTAGTAGTTTAAACATTAGCATTCAGCTGACTAAAGAAGATCTTCAGAGTCTGAGATGTACAGTAGCTTTTGAGTTTTTTGTAATCCCTGGAGTATTACGAGCATTGCATGATCTGACCTCCAGATTAACTTGCTGGAATGGCCTTTCTAGGAAAGATTAACAATAATCGTAAATGTTCTCCAGTTGTCAAACAGTCATTGTTGCTGTAAATTGAGAGATGTGAACAAAGCCTTTAACCCTTCCGAGACTGAAAGCCAACAACGGTTTCTAATGGTATTTCTGATGTCTTTGCTACTTGGTATTATGTCAGCAGACACCTGAATGCTTAAGACCAGCAAACTCGTAAGACCTTGTTTTTACTAAGCTGTTCCAACCTGCTATGGGTCAGTAAATATAATACATTTAATAATCAGCTGTTATTTTTACCTTTTTGAATTCAAGAAGAGGGTAAGAGTGGAGCAGTCCACTGTGTCATCAATATAGGCCCTTTTCCATTGCCTGGAAAGATCAGTGTGGCTACTTGCTGGACCAGAGTGGTACTGCAGTTTTTCCTCACAATGGCCCATACATCATTGGGGCTGTTTTACATAAATGGCCCCTAGCCCCAGACTTTTGTTTATCAAAACCTGGGGCTTTAAATCCTGGGAAGGGGGCTTTATTTATATATATATATATATATATATATATATATATATATATATATATATATATATATATATTTATATAGTGATGGCTTCATGCCTGCAGTCATCACCATATATGACAACTCATTGATAAAATACATATCAGTTACACTAGCATTTAAAGTATTCTTGAATTAAATAAATTATAGATGGTACAATGTACTTCATTTGATTGTTGTCAAGTGTACGAAATGTGAAATGAAGTGGTTGACCTACAACAGGGGCGTCCAAAGTGTGGCCCGGGGGCCATTTGTGGGCCATTTGTGTCACGCGGACCACAATTCGAGAATGGCACAAAGTTGATTTACCAGCCCTGGCGGTTGATGCAGAGACTCTTATTAAAAAATTATTAAGGTAAAATTTTCACTGAGGCATGGCCTTTCAAAAAAAAATGGTGGCAACATAAAAGGTTCCTAAAACGGAAAGCATAAACTTCATCTTTTAGTTTACTTTGACATTAATTTGATATTAAATGAGACTATAAATATGCAGGAATGTTCACTCAAAAGCAGACTTGGATGACTCCATCTATTAAACCCAGGCTAAATAAACCAAGAAATTTTGAAGAGAGACCCATATCCTGTTCTTGTTACTAACAATACACACGTTAGGCCGTTTTAATGTTTCATATCCACAATGATTTATATATCCTTTTTTCTTTATAGAAATCTGATCACTTCCTTTGTTTAATTAAAATAGTTGGTATTTTTTATTGTTTAGACTGTAAATACAGAAAGTTTTATGATAAAATTGCTTTAGCATCTATAATAAATTTAAAAAATGTAAATTGTTAGGCTACGGCTACTTTTAACTTGACAGTTTTGGTCCTCGTGGCAAAAGCTTTGCACACCTCTGACCTACAGCAATCAATCAATGGATGAGATGAGTACAGCTTAAACTTTGTCTTTCTTTTTTCTTTTAAGAATTCAGAGATTTAAATTTTTTGTGGGTGACCATATGTACAGATTTTTTTTTAAACATGTCCTGTAAGAATTGCTTTCTTAATGCCAAACAGAGCCCAATAGATTTCCTTAAAAACTTTATTGGACATTATGTTGGTATTATTTCTAATTCAATGGACACAGAAATGGATAGGTATAAACAGGAAGACAAGAAGAGAAAAAGAAGAGTCAAAACGTTTAAAGGGAACGAAGGTGACAAAAATAGAGTAGAGGAAAAAGAGTACAAGATAACATCCTCAGAGGGAGATAGAAAGAACCACAAAACAAACAGAAAAAGTGTCACAGGTACAAATAACCAACGCCTACGATAACATCTTTGAAAAATGTGGATTATTATTCAATATGTATTTAGTGACAGCCAAAGCTAATTATAGGGTTTATCTTCATGGAAGTGTATCCGTAAGCACCTAGATCCAGGCCCCTGTAGGTTTTTGGGAAAGCGATTGTATATGTAAGGTTTATCCATAAGACAAAATGCTCAATAGTGGTTTTGAAGTGCTGAGGCAGAAACCAGGGCAGACCAGAGCCCCATCCCAGAGGAAGAGCAGCGGAGAGCTCCAGGAAATTCCCCAGCATCCGGCAGTCAGCTACGGCAGAGCAGATCCAGCCATGGGCCAAGATACCCGAAGCCCAGGGGCACACTGGCCACCAGCGGGGCCACGACAGAGCCAGGGAGCTCAAGCCGTGCAAAGCAGCTGCCAGGAGTGAGTCAGCACAGACTCGAGCACCCAGCCCTGGACACCGAGGACGACCAACACACCAGTGGGTCAAGATGTCAGCCACCGGCAGGAAGCCTGAAGGGGGAGATGGGCCCCACAATTTGTGGAGTTCTGAGATGTCCCAGGAAATGTGACAGCCCAAAACCCAACCTGACAAAGAAACAAGCACGCAGTCACAATCATACATTCCCCCCAGTGCTCACACATGCAAACACTCATAACCATACGTTCAGTCTAAAAATCAAGAGTGGACGCTCTTGATTTTTCTTGATCCACACCCCACACCCGATTCCCGGGGAGAGCAGAAGCGTCAGCACCAGCACTGATTGACCACCGAGCCCCGTCCAAGCAGGAGAGCCCACAAAACCCCTTGAACCTGCATCTAGACAGAACCGGTATCGAGAATCATCAGGAACCAGAACCGAAACAGGGAGCCAGAGCCAGACAAGGAGCCACCCAGGGCAAAACGTAAAGTTTGCAAAAAATATATCTAAAGTACAGCATCTTATAAATAACAAAACAAACCTTCTTTAGAGTGTGTCCCTTTACAAAATGGGTTTAAAAAACACAAACAAATACTTCAGAGAAAAGCTATAAAAAATTTAAAGGTTTGTTGTTCAAAAATGAAACCTTTAATCCCCACATCTTTCAGCCTGCTTGTTCCTGCAGATCTTCTCAAATCTGGTTTGCAATTTTGAGACTACCTCTCTTAGTTAATTTTCAAATTCCAGCTTTGATCTGTATTTTATCTTGATTGAGGCCACAGCAGAAAATAACATATAGGTAGGATGTGGCAAAAGGAAGTAGCATGGCCAGGGCTGTTTTCAACATGCAGCCATTGTCTTTGACTTACCTTGCAGCCTTATTATTAAATCAGAGTTGACATCAATGACTGTTCCTCCTTCTTACTCACCATTGTGCAGGTGAAGCCAAGGGCAACATATGCGGCATCATATTTTCTGCTTTTTGGCTTGGAAAGAAGTTGGTTTAGAAGCATATTTGGCAATGCTTCATCTTCTGCTTTGCATTTATGTGGAAGCCCCATCAAAATATATGAGTTGTGCTTGCAGTATCCTACGTCTAATGTGCCACCCACTTTGGGAACCACTGCCTTATGTTAACCTACCCAGGACCAGGAGACCGATTTTTATAATTATATAAACCCTTACAGCTGTTTTTGTCCTTGACAATAATTGTGGTTACATTTATTCATATCATATTGCTGTCTGACTGTATGTGAATTAACTTCTCTCATGCTCACGCACTTGCTCTGTTGTTTGACCCAGCAGCTTAGGAGAACCTCTGAGACTGCGTCCATTTCTCCTTCAGGTTCCTCTCCCCTCCTCGGCTCCCCTCACCGGCTCATCTGTGTAAGTAATCGCTATCAGGGCTGCACCAGAGCCGCAGTGGTCACACCCTTTACTGTGTCTGTCACAGCTGTCATTCAGATGTCACTCACACTGACTCACTGATCTCCACCTCTGTCCAACTCTGTCTCTGTATGCAGAGGTTATGGGATAGCTCTTTGAATAAAACATTCACCTCCAGTTTTCCGTTTAGGACTCCATCTATCTTTACTGTCCACGTGTGAGCGTGTGCACGTCCTTCTGTTTCTCTTACAGTCTAGGACTGACAATGATGTTTTAGGCTATAAGCAGCTGGAGGCTCTGCCCAGGGTCAAAACCATTTATGACATCCAGCAGCCAGACATCATCCCTTATCAGGCTGACCATGCACACACTCAGCTCTTAGAGGATGCTCTGCAGACAAACAGCTGTGGACGGGTACACACACTCACACACGGAGACGCAGAAACTAAAAATTGTTCATTCTGAGTTACCTTTGGTTTAACAGAAAGAAGACTGACCACATTTCTTATTCAAATTCATATTTGTAATTTTCTATTCTCCTCCTTCTCCAGTCCTTGGGCTCCTTATCGCCATACTCCCATGTAAGTACTTCAACCATTTGTCCTCCGTGATCTAAAATGATCACATCATTGTCATGATCAGGTTTAGGAAGGACCCAAACTTAGAGCTGTGAATTAATCAGGTTTTAATCAGAAAATCCACAGCCCAACAATGTTGATAGAAAAAGCAAGCGGAGCATCTGCCCAACAGGGACCATGAAGTCAAGAGACCAAGGAAACCAGTGAGCCTTTATAATGTGGGGAGGTGAGGTTAATGCCATGGACATCAGATGTGTCAATCAGGGTATATGTGGAGCAGCTGAGGAGGAAGGTTAAACAGGGAGAAAGCCTAATTAACACAGAACAGGCTGAACATGAGCACAGAGAAAATATCAAGGGAAGTAGAGCTGAACACTAAACTCTAAAGTGAACAAAGCACACAAATAAACTAAAAACTGAACACAAAGCATTAACTAATAAGGGAAGATCTAAAAAAAATAAAGGAATGATCAGACTAGAACATAAAATCACATTATTCACATAATAATATAGTTAATTATTATTAAGTTTGGTTGTTATAATAATAATAAATTTTTGAATCCCATGTGACAGAAAAACAACAAGACTCAAACATCACCCCAACCCATCCTCAGCTATATAGCTCTCCAAAATGCCTTTTTTAAGAACTGTTTGGAAATTATTTATATTGTAGCTTTATTTCACTTAAATTATTCCATAGATTCACCCCAAAAACCAAAATACACAAACTCCTTTTTGCTGTACAAACACACAGTTTTGTTATTTTTTTATTTTACCCCCATTTGTCACTAACAATTGTTGGATATTGCCAGAAAGTAATTTTTTTTTTCTTGAACATAATTATTGCCATTTTGAATTTGATCCAAAAACACCTGTTTCAATGTTTGTGACCTTGAAAACAGAGGGTTCATGTGTTTCCTCTTCCTCACATTATTTGCAATCCTGATTGATCTTTTTTGTAATAATAGCTGTACGTTTGTATGTCAGATATAGTAGTACAAATGAAATATACAGAATACTCATTCATCTATGATCCAGTATATGTTTGAATTTCCCTAGAACTGCAAAACTTGTGATTTTCATTTTTACATCTTATTTGAGGTTTCCAGTAGATTTTGAGGTCTACTATTACTGTAAACCCAGAAATGTGTTTGCATGTACTAGTGTAATGTTTATATTACCAACAGTTAATTTTAAATTTGTATCCCTGGGTAAATTTGAATTTCTAAATATCATATGTTTGGTGTTATTTCTGTAAAACCACCGTTTTAATGACGTTATTTCTGTTATATATGTATGTGCAGTTCTCTAGCAGCGAGCATTGGATATTTTATTTTCCTTTAACTCCTTTTCCATCCTCCTCACCCTGTCAGGTAGCATACATTTATCCCACCTTGTTTGTCAAAGTTGCTGTTGTTTTTAACTTTATAATTCCTGCTCTTAATGTAAAAATGGGATAGTTTAGCTGAGGAGGTATTTCCTCATTGTCAGTTCCTGACTTATTGATACAAAAACATCTGCCTGCAGCAAATATAAGACCAGCATGCAGCATGTTTTCTTGTCTTTCCTATTTTGGAGTGCGGCTAAAAATGGTCGACTGAACAAGGTCAGATTTACATCCCAAGCAATCAGCCAATCGTGGTTTACAAATAAAAAAATTGTTTGCCACTCTAATCAAGTAGTAAAAGTAGCATCTCTATTGTAAAAATTCAACATTCATCTTTTTTAGAGATTGTGAGGGGAGCAATCAGTTGTGTAACATTTATTTCCTGATGTTGTGTTTTTCCCCCGCTTAATAAATGTGCTCAGCCTAAGGGTCAGATTTTTCAAAAAATATTTCTGTTTGATCATTTGTCGCTGTAATGAAGGTCAAATTGATTTTAAGGTTTTTTACCATTCTATAGATCTCCAATTATCCTGGAGGAAGCTGTAGAAATGTTTACTGAAAGAAAAGCTTTCTCTATGCCTCCTTGCAGGATCTCTTGGACAGCGTAGAGTTGAGAAAGAGGCTTTCCTCCAGCTCCGCCTTCACAGAGTCTCCTGCACAAAGCCACCACGGAGGATCCCCGCTGCATTATTATCACCCCGGTAACGAGCCCACCCAGGCAGACTCTCACACACACACACAGAAAATATGAGGGCCCTACCTGGCAATACTAATAATAACACCTCTTTCAGTTGGTGTATTATGATTTCAAGTGAAGAGTACCTCAGGGACAGAGACATATAACTTCATACACTCATCAGGTTGTGAGCCCCTGTGTCTCTCATTAGTCTCTGTCTTTCTGTCGGGGGCCATTCATGCTTTGGGTTCTGTCACTGCTTGCCTGGGCTGACTGCAGGCAGTGAGAGTGGCAGGAGTTCACCCTATTACACGCAACCAGAGCCCAGGTGTACCACTCCCACCACCTCCACCTTCCAAGTTCCCAAGCATTTCCATGTCCCAGGTAGGCTCTGAAACATTACCCTGACCTCTGATCCTCTCCACAAACCAGAATGAGCCCCTTTGGATTTCATACTGCAGCTAAAATGTTTGCAAAAGACAACTTTATATTGTGGATTATTAACCTGACTCACGCCAGACGCATGTCGCTCCGCCTAGCTCCACTCACATACATCTGGGACATCTCCATAGGAATTGCCTTTATTGAAGGCTGGGCCTTATCAAAAATTCTTGCATATGATTGGATAAGCCACTTGTCTGTCATCTTTATCGACGTACTATTTCAACCACTCACACCGAAGCTAACCCGTGACGCTGATGAGAGTGAGGCTCTAGTGGCACGCGTTTTATTGACAGTGAGCTGACAGGAAGAGGGGGGAAGACAGTCGATCCTGGGCCGACCGCGTCGAGGACTAAAGGCCTCCTAACATGGTTTGCGCTAACCGCTAACCGCTCCAGGACGCGCCCCGGAAAACAAAACTTGCCAAATTCGGTCGGGAGAAGGGCGAAAACATGGTTTCCACCAACAAAAGCCTTCAGAGGCGTTCTCTGATGTTCTTTTAATGAAACAATATTAGGTAGATTGGACAACACGGAAGAAATAGCAGCATCAATGTTAACGCTTGCTTCCTCGACGAGCCGCCATTGCTATCAAAACAGTCTCACGTCACGGTCGCGTCTCCACTACGTCACATCTATGAAACTCCAGCCCTGCGTCCTGATTGGCCAGACCATAAAATTGGTTGGAGAAATCTCTTTCTATGGGCGATGTCCCAGATGTATGCGAGTGGAGCTAGGCGGAGCAACATACAGCTGGCATGAGTCAGGTTAGTGGATTATAGGTAAAAACTTTAAAATGGTCCTTGTCTGACATCAAATAATGCATACATATCGAGGAAAAAAAAAAATGAAATTCCAATTAAATGAACGTCCACTTTAAAGAAAGCAAGCCCAATAATCTGATCTTGTTCTTTTTGTTTTATATCCTTGTGGAGAAGACAAGCAAGCTGAAGTGACTACGGAACAGCACCTTTCAATTAGATCAGATTATAATTTCAATTATAACCAGAGCAGACTTCTAAAAATGTTACCATCATCTTTGAACTGAAAACAAATAAAACAAATTCTATGGTGTAACTGATTTTGCAGCTTCTAGGAGATTTCCTTCCAATATTTCCCCATCAATATCTTCGCCTGAAGATCCTCCCAGCAGAATGTGGTTGCCAACCTCCCTGTTTCCTTGCGGAGATTGTGTGTTCAGGACGATTTATGTCAGTTTGCCACCTCCCATAGTGTTTTGCATGCAGGCTAGGCAGTTTTATTTTGGTCTCATCTGAACAGAGCACATCCCCACATTTGGAAAACTTGAAATTGGGGTTTCTTCAGTTTTTTTGCAACTGTGGCTTTCCCAGGGGAGTCATCAACTAATGGTTAAGCAGATTATCCCAACTAAGCTATGGATCTTTGCAGCTCCTCCAGAGTTAACCAGAGCCTCTTGGCTGCTTCTCTAATTAAGCCTCTCCGTTCCCTTTATATCAGTTTAGGTGGACTTCCATGTTGATGTTTTCTGTGGTTCCATAATTTACATTTTCAGATGATGGACAAACTCCAGGAGATGTTCAAGTTTTAGATGTTATTTTATAACCTAACTTAGCTGCAAAGTTCTCCACAACTTTATCTCTGACCTGCCGGCATTGTCTTTGCATCTTTTTGATGCTCTTTGTTCACTGATATTCTCTAAAAAAAAAAAAAAAAAACAGAACACAGCTGCATTTATATTGATTTTAAATTTCATACCAGTGGACAATGTTGACTAATTAGGTAACTTCTGAAGACGATTAGTTGTGCTGGATTTAATAGTTAGGGGGGTTGAATACAAATGCACACCACAAATTTCAGATTTTGTATTTAAAAATGTAGATCCTCTTTTCTGTTTCTAGTGGAGAAACTTACTGATTGAGAGCTCTTGAGTGGCTTGTGACCACTTTTGTCTACCAGCTAATGCAAGCTAATTTAATTTCCACACTCCATCAACCTTTCACTTTACAAATTTAATGCCGAACTTCACCTTTAAATCCACTTTACCCTGGGTCATTTCCCTTTTAAAGGCTTCATCCTTTCACTGCAAGCCTCTCATCTGATTTCCCCATTGTCATTCCCCCTTCAGCCCATCTCTGTATGCCACATTCCTCTTGTTTTTTTTGTTTTGACGTGCTTGCCAGCCCTGCATTAGCAATCGTTTCATTCTCCGCTACAAGAGCAAGAAAAAATGTATTTGGCACGTGCTTTTATCCAAAGTGCTCCACAGTACCACATGAGCGCATTTAGCAAGCATGGTCTGCTGGGAGTTGAAGCTCTAACGTTAGATCAGTGGCACGCTCTGTTCAGCGACTTGAAAAATATCCACACAAATTTATGGTAGAAAACTAGCAGTGATTTATTGTGACATACAGATGTGGGGATTTCCCCACATCAGTACAAATGAATGTGGAATAATGATCAAGTTTCTCCTTCCTAATATCCTTTCTTTTACTCCTCTGGCTCCTCCACCCTTGAACTGCTTTCTTCTCTCTTCTTTATTGTCCTGCCATCTGCCTCTCTTTTTGATCGAGCGCTGTAAGGCTGTTTAAATCATCCTCTCTGCATGCCAATCAGGATGTCTGGATGCACAGCAGCATCCTTGCTGTACCTACAGTTTCTACACGTTTTTTTATTTTTTTAAGGACAAAATTCTAGACCAAGTTTCCATAGGACTCCCAGTCCTTTGTGTTCAATTTAAAAAACAAATAGAAGAAGTTCACTGCCAATTTATAGAAGATATTTCCAGACTGCTGAAGCTTCAAATATGGAACCTACACAAAATGAAATGAAGGAAGGAAGGAAGGAAGGAACGAAGGAAGGAAGGAAGGAAGGAAGGAAGGAACGAAGGAAGGAAGGAAGGAAGGAAGGAAGGAAGGAAGGAAGGAAGGAAGGAAGGAAGGAAGGAAGGAAGGAAGGAAGGAAGGAAGGAAGGAAGGAAGGAAGGAAGGAGGAGAAGTAAAACAGGGACACAAGGAAGGAAGGAGGAGAAGTAAAACAGGGACACAAGGAAGGAAGGAGGAGAAGTAAAACAGGGACACAAGGAAGGAAGGAGGAGAAGCAAAAGAAGGGCACAAGGAAAGATAGAACGATGTCAGGAAGGAAGGTAGAAGGAAAAGCTAAAGAAGGAAGGAGGAGAAGCTAAGGGAGGGAGGAGAAACTAATGAAGGAAGAGAGGAGGAGAAGCTAAGGCAGAAAGGGAGGAGAAGTTTAGGAAGGAAGGAAGGAAGGAAGGAAGGAAGGAAGGAAGGAAGGAAGGAAGGAAGGAAGGAAGGAAGGAAGGAAGGAAGGAAGGAAGGAAGGAAGGAAGGAAGGAAAGCTAATGAAGGGAGGGAGGGAGTGAGGAGGAGAAGCAAAGTAAGAACACAATGAACAAAGGACACAAGGAAGGATGTAAGGAAGAAAGGAAGGGAGGACACAATGAAGTAAAGAAGGACACACCATTTAGACAATGGGAAAAAGAATAGATTGGGGAAATACAAATATTTTCCTTGCTCTTTCTTTCATTTAGTTGAATCTAATTCCAGACTTTTCCATACAGTGTATGAACCCTGTTTACCTGATTGTTACATCTATGGTAAATGTGTAAACCGTACGTGTACAAAATGAAGAGCGGAGCTCTTTCTCCTCTCAAAGTAAGATCTGCTGTCTGCCACTAACAATCAGTTTGTTTCTCTCAGCGTCTGAAGAAAGCAACATTTACAGGAAACCCCCCATCTACAAGAGACAAGGTTAGTGAATTTCTTCCAGTGTTCTGCCTTTTATTACCAACGTAAGCTTTCTTTTCCGCTCAGCTTGCTGATTCATGAATATATTGTATTGAATTCTCAGCAAAACACTTCTATTTTACTCTTTTAATGAAATAGAAGAAGCTTTGAAATATCCCGTGTCTAAAGGGGAGTAATTGGACAAATCCCTTTTGTGAAAGCCTGCACAGATCTAGTCAGTTTGCAAACAAGTGGAGCCCTATGCAGGAGATAATCTGAATGTTGCAGATGCTTTTTAATCTTATATTCAATTTTCTTCAAACGTCACAAAGAGCCTGAAAATGGCATGGCATAAACTAATGCAGAAACATATTTATCTACATAAAATTGCTTGCCCAACATCATTTATAATCAGTTATTTTTTATTGAATTAGTGAGAGAATTTATCTTAACCAGATTTTCAGAGATGTTGTTTTTATTACATGTCCTTTTAATTTAATTCTAATATGAGTTTTTGAAACTCACTGTTTTTTTTTCCTCCACTGAAAATATATCATGGTGGATTTTATAGTACGTCACCAGCAAAAAATGTACAATGACTGTGTGCAGTATGATGCATTTTATTTGAAAGGTTCACAGTGGAGAACTTACTTTGTTCATGGAAAATTATCGTGAACAAAATAACAATATGGGAATCCAAGAAATTGAATTACTCTTTCTGTAAAACTGTGGCTTACAACTGTAAGATTTATTGCAGTATTTTTACTTAAAACTGTAAATTCACAGTAATTTACTGGCGGCTATGGTTGCCAAAAGATTCACGGCAAAACAAATTCAATATGATGCACCTAACAATACCATCTGAAATAACGTTTAGGAAGCAATAAATAAAAAAATAAATAAAAATAGTATAAATGAAACATTCCCTGTAGGGAATAAAAGCATATAATACAGTAAAAAAGTTGATTATCTCTAGGTTTAAACTCCAGACTAATAATTGAAAGTCACTTAAATGCAGATTGTAATTAGAGTCACATTATTCCTGTTGTTTCCTGAATTTTGCCTTCTGGATGCCCTTTTTCAATTCACTTCTCGTGATCTGAATGCTGCATCCCAGGCCTTCAGCTGGGACCTT
The DNA here is from genome assembly GCA_037039145.1 of Fundulus diaphanus. Classification (NCBI taxonomy): domain Eukaryota; kingdom Metazoa; phylum Chordata; class Actinopteri; order Cyprinodontiformes; family Fundulidae; genus Fundulus; species Fundulus diaphanus. Next base: position 34,985,911 of record CM073136.1, read on the forward strand.
CTATGTCAGTTTACCCATTTACCACTCCATATCTATGCATTGCCATTTCCTTTCCCTTTATTTCAAATCCAGAACATGTGAACAAAATCTAGTAGACATGTAGTTCAACCATCACCAGTGGATTGTTTCTTTGTTGCTTTAGTGAAGCGATTTGTTGAAATCTGACGATAAATGGTTGTAGAAATGCTCAACTGTTATGTATAATTTAATAAAATGCTATTGCTTTGGATGCATTCTTATGAAATATTAACAGATTGTGAGCCCGTATCAAACCAGAATTTGGGTTACATCCCTGTTGAATATTTTATCGGGTTTAATAAAGACTTTCAACACACATAATTTTAAAACCATGCACTGACTGCTAATGGTTTTTCCTTATTAACCTAACCTGAAGAAAAGCAGAAAACCTGAGGAGGCAGGGAACTGACGGTGGTTGCAAATCAAAAGTTAGATTACAGATTTAGCAGGTAATTTAGGAGGTAAAATCAACTGAGAGAAGTGTTGCCAACACCGAGTGTGTAGGTGATCCATCAGAGCATGCACAGAAGTCGGGCCCGCAGAGTTACAATCCCTCAGAAAGACCTCTGCATGATTTACGCAGTGCTCCAAAGTGCTGACATACCTTTCTCTCGAGTCTGAGCAGGCAGTTTGTGATCTGGGTTGAACACATGAATTTAAATTTACAGCTTGAATCATTTTGCAAACCGTCTTTTTTTTTTTTTGCATTTTGGCAAAATATCAGCTAAATATGCAGCCTGTTTGTTCTGCAAAGCATGCAAGGATGGATTTGTGTATCTCTAGACTGTTCAAACACTAATACTAACACTTGTTGCAGTTGATGTAACTTAAACCAACACATGACCTTTGCTATCTGTCACAGCAGTCACTTCCTCTCTAATCTTTCTCATCACTTCACTGAGCCTTGCTACTAAAAAACAAAATGCCAGCTATTACCTGCAATACCATCCTTAAGAGTTAAAATTAGTTTATTCTGACATTAGGGTGTGCTATTAGAGACTGCAAGATAAAAATTCATTATGGTGGCTCATAAAATCATTGCAGAATGTTTCCCCCCTGGTCCGTCTTCAGTTTTCTTTGAATACAAACAGTATGAGTAAGGGAAAAGTTAAAAGTATGTATATTCTACAATTCTGTGCTTTCTGTCTCTTTTTGTCAGACATTCCTGCCTCTCCAACCAATAGGAGTAAGATCAATGAGAATCTCTTCAATTCCAGTCGCTTTTCCACCTCCAACTGTAACAGCCTTTATCACACAGACTCCAATTATTTTCCCTATGGTGGCTCCCCGAAAGGTAAATCTCCTTCGATTTAACTATTCTTCTTACGCCTCTTTGACATATTACATAATATTCAATGCCTTGTAAAATTCTTCACACCCCTCAATCTTTTTTTAATACTTTATCACATTGCAGTCACAAACTATAGTGTATTTAATTAGCGGTTCATTTGACAGATCAGTGGAAAGTGGTGTATGGTTGGGAAGTGGATTTATTCAAATATTTTTACAAGTTAAATCTGAGAAGCATTTGTAATAGCTTCCTCCAAACACCTCAAACCCAAAGTAAATATAGTATAGTACAATTATTGCCTAAAATTCTTTGGTTTATCCCTCTGCCATCTTTGTGCACCTAGACCTGTAATTTTAGCTCGATTATGAAATGGCTGAGACACTGTCAGGTTAAATTCAGGTTTAGTGTTTTTACTGCTGGGAGACGAACCTCTGTCCCAGTCTCAAAGAGTTTTTATTAGAAGAGACACTACAAAGTCCTAAAATGGAAATGTCTGTTCAGTATCTAGCAAAAATAAAAACAAATAATAAAAAAAAAACATACAAATAAATCATAAAATGTGCAAAGCACATAACAAAAATAAAGTAATTTATGGTCCCAAACAAACTTCCCCATAACTTCAACCGTGTCCAGTTTGTTGTTTCCTTGGACTTCTTGTTGCTATTTGTTCACTGATGTTTTCAATCAAACCTCTTTGGTCTTTAACACTGAGGTTAAATTACAAACAGGTCAACAATTTACTAATTATATGACATCTGAAGGCATGCATTTTACTGGACTTTAATTAGGTTTTAGAGTGAAGGGGTTAAATACAAATCTATAAACACTTTTAAGACACTTAAGCATGCAAAATTTCTAATAAATGTATCCTGTTTGCTTGTTTTTCCCAGTTCTGCACAATGAGCTGTTGTTATGTCACATGATGTCCAAATAAAAGTAGTTTGTCTTTGGAACTTAGCTAAATGTTATTGGGTTCAGAAGTTCTAAATAAATTTAGGTATACCCCTATGCAAGGATAGCTGCTTCACCAGACAGCTAAAGGAGCCATTTTGACCTTTGAATGCACAAAATAGCTTCGATTTAGCATTCTTCCTTCCTATTGCCATTCCATTTACCCTTCGCTTCCTTTTCCTCCCTCCATCTCACCTCCAGTCTCCAGGGTGAGAAGGTTTTCATCTGGAGGAGAAGAGGATGGATGGAATCATAATATAAACAAGGTAAAAAAGAAAGACTGCTTCCTACCTTTAAGTGGATGTTAATATTTAATGAGTCAGCTAATTAAATGCTTCTTTCCAACCTCACCCACTGGACACTGAATCAAAGTGATTCCCCTGTGCTTTCCTCTTCCTTGTTTACTCGATATTCTACCTTCTAGAGCAAGAATAATCATATATTTTCTCTCATTTGGCCATATCAGCTCATAAATCAAAATCCTTTATCACTTACGTTGTTTTTCCCTCTTTGTGTAAGTTTTAACTTAATTTTTTTTCTTTATCTCTCTTTTGATCATTTTATTCCTTCCATCATGCAGGGAATCGGCAGGATGATACTAAAGGAGGAGATGAAGGCACGATCAGGGGGTCAAGATAACAACCACTGGAGGAGCGCGCGCAGCTCCCAGAGTAACAGCAAGGAGACGCTAAACAATCTGGAATACAGCTCCCTTAATGGCTGTAAGTCTCTGTGTTTAATAGTTTTACACTGTGAGAGTGTCACTGCGGGATTTTAAATCCTTTGCCAAGCAAAGAACTATGGAAACTTTATGTGATTAAGTAAAGTGTGAAGTGTTTTGTTTATCTGGTAGCATTTCTGCTCAATCCTTGCTAAAGATTACTCAAAAAAGGCCAGCTTGTAAAACTGTGTGGTCAATGAAGGCAGATTTGTTCAGTTTTATTTTTATTTTGCTCTAGTTTGTTGTTTTTTATCTTGATTCAAAGCCCTGATAAGGATTTCCTCCTCTATGTCTAATAGTATAGGTTTAATTTTTTGTTAATGTACTGAACTGAGGACGTAAGTCTGTTGTGTCCATGGTGTCATGTGGACCGAAATCATCCGGTTAAAGGTGCCAGCAGGTCATAAAATCAATGTATTTTAACACTAAAAATTTAAGAAACAAATTGTATTTTTTTTTTACCTGCAGAAAAAAATAACATGTAAGATTTTATTTAAAACAATACCCTAGTCAGATTTTTGCAGAAAAGGAACATAAATCAGCATACATCAAAAACTGAAGTGCACATTATTTTCACCACTACCTTTTAAAACAACAGCATCCTGTTTGCAAATTATTTTAGGGTGAAATGTTTTCAATTGTCCTTGCCTAGAAACAGATTACTATCCTCATCATTAAGTACAGCCTTTTGTTCACTCTTTGTTAGGAACCCCAGGAGTTTGATTATATAGTGTTAGGCTCCTGGGGATCCTGCTGTTTGTGTTCTCACCTTCTTTATTTATTAGTCGGTTACTTTAATTTCCTGTCGTACTCAGTTCCTGTTCATTATGTTTTTAGTAGTTCTGCTAGATCTTTATTTTCCTGTCTGCCTGTTCTTAGTTGCGTTAGTGAGTTCTTTTGGCTATATTTGGTCCTTCTGCTTGTGTTCCTGTTTCCGTTCCCCTGTTTCTGTTGGTTCGCTTCCCCTCCTGTCTTTGCCCTATCATTGCTCTCTTTCTCCCTCTGCTTAATTATCTCTACATGTTTCACCTGTGCTTAATTGCTCCACCTATTTTGCCTAATGTCTACTCCCCTACATATTCAGTCAGCTTAGCCACACAACCATGTTTGAGTTCCGATCTGCATGAACCATGTGTACTGGTAGGACAAATTTGCATATTTCTGGAATAGCAGACGAAGGTTAAACGCAGTTGGAAAACGATCATGGTTTGACATAAGTTCTGACGTTCCTAAGCTACAATTTCACAATTTGCGTGAAAATAAACTTTTCTTCTTCTCTACTTTTACAAGTCATTCAACTTGTTCATCGTCACAGTTCATCACTAAAAGCTTTTAAAGTTAACTGTATAAATTTGAGAGCGAATACTGTATGAAGCTTATTAAGCTTTATCTTGCTGTGAGAGTTCCTACTCAGACTGTGAATTACTGAAAACTATGCAGTTTCTTTTAAATATTTTCCATGTAAGAATGGGGAAAGAAAACCGATTATGAAAACAATTATACATTTATTCACGGTCCAAGAATTGTTTAATTAAATGCCAAAGCTCTGATTGCAGCATAAATACAATAATCTGCTGTAAATTCTTTTATTAACTGTAATGCCCAATTATGGCTAATGTAACTAGGCCAGTAGGTGGCATGCCAGGTAGCACCAGCAAACATTAAACTTACCCGTCCAGAAGGAAAGCAGCAACCTCCACGTGGCTTATGAGCCACTTTGCTTCCTAAAGTTGGCACTAACGCTTAAAAGCTTGACCGATGTTCACCCTCTTTTTGCATATTTTTTGCTCCGCTTCAATCTGAGAAATGTAACGCTGAGAAGAATTCATTTATCAGCGCTATCACAGCGCTACTACGACTGAGCTCCGTCTCACGTGACTCCAACCTAGCATTCCTATTGGTGCAGGATCCATTCATACTGACATTGGCATTGTAGACAGAAGTAAATATTTATATATTTTGGACCCATCAAAAATTTAAAGCAATTACTTTTGTACTATATATTTATTATTCAGTAAAATTTGCCCTTTTATTCTGCACCACTCTAGACGTTCTGTGGATGTATTATTTTTGAAAAATGAATCGTTTGGATCAAAAAGTTGTCGCTATGACCTTTAAATAGGCATCTTTTTAAAAAAACGATTCATTTATCATGTAGTTGTAAATAAATTAATGCAGAAAGACGTGAGGTACTTTGAACAGTGGAGTATGGAAAAGTTTGGAATTTTGACAGGAAACGTGAAGAAATCCTGAATCAATATTTTCTTTGCCTAGAAAGAAACTAACTTTTCTCAGCCAGCAGTGACCAGTGTTAGTCCCTCTAACTTCAGTAAAAGAATGAAAAGAACAACAATCCAGAACAAACAGAATCTGACTAAGAATGATAAATGGTCAAATGGTAAATGGACTGAACTACTTACTTGTAGATTACAAATCTACAGCCATTACTGAGTGACAGTTTGATTTTATAAGATGGAGTTCAGAACTGAACAATAGTTCTAGGAACCCAGTCCAATCTTAGCCAAGAGATAAGGTGGGTGGATGAAAAACAGGACCCAACACTGATTGAATCTTTAGACAGTACAGTTTCTATGTTTAATTACACACCATTGTTTACACCACCAGGTTCAGGGCAGGTGGTCACCCAGGACTGTGATACTTCCCCCACTTAACCGAAGCATCTGCAGGGGGAGTTTTCCCATTTCTTTATTAAGTCCTCCTTCAGTCCCAGTCCTCCCCGCCTGCAGGGCACCTGGAAGGATGATACTAAGACAGAGTGACTCATAAAGAAGGAGAGGGTGGGAGTAGGGGGAGACCAGGTGAGGAAAAATAAGTTTTTTTTTCCAGAAGAGGCGGGGGAAGCAAATACAACAGAAATTGAATTAGATGGAGGAGCTGGAGGGAGAGGGAATGTGAAGCTAAAGCAATTTGAGCTGCTCTAAGAAGATGTACGGCATTCTCCTTGTAGGTAAATCAGGGTCAAAGAGCAAATGAAAGAAATGAACACAGGAGGGAGTCTCAAAGAAAAGTGCTGCACACAATCACTGTGGGTTTTGTGGTGACTGCTGCTATTACAGGTTAGATTCATGCTGACCCTTTTGCGCTTGTCTGCTGTTTGGTAAAAAAAAATTAAAAAAATAAAGCTAAAAAAGGTGGAAGAAATTGTGTTCAAATATAGTCACTTAGTATATTAGTTTTCTATTACATTCAAACATTAATCATCCCTGACTACTGAGAAAAAAAAATGTCTGACAGAAGGTCTGATAGGGTGCTGAAGCCCCTGGATCAAACTAATAGGGAGGTTCCCATCAGAATAATTTGCATCCATCCATGCATTTCAAGTTGACCATGTGTGGAAAAAGCTTGTGGAAAAATTTGTTCTCCTGTTTAATCAACCTTATTTTTTGCTTTGGATGTCATGGAATTTAAAAACTAGCTATTCGGCTTTGCAGGAAAAGCGAGGATGTCTGAGTGCAGGGCAGAGAAGGCCGGGGCAGGAGACGTGCCACGGACCAGGAGCTGCAGCAGCCAGCACAGTCTTTCACTCATCAACAGTTTAACTTTAAAATGTAAAAAGAAGTTGAAATCATTAGGGAAAATCAGATTAGTTTGATCCGTTGAATCAGTGATAATATATTTATTGACAATAAAGTCCCCTAATTTCTGTCTTACACCTGCAATAGGGGATTCGAGACAGACCAACAGAAATTCTGAAGACATGAGTTTTGTACCGGGACTCTTGATACCAAAAATCCTTTAAAGCAGTCCCCTGAGCCGACACCCGGGTTCAGATCAAGACATTCAAACGAAATGATATTTATAGTGAATGGCATGCTCATACAAATATCACCCCTCTGTGGAATACAATTTCAGGTCCGGAATTATGTAATTGTTGGGAAAACCCAGTTTTATTTATTTTTTGTTGAGTTTACCTTCATAATACAGAGCTAAATAATGACAATGGTTGAGTTACAATGGCAATATTCATGGGGATTATCTATTTCGATTACAATTTCCAACAATGTGATACATTTCTGGTTTTCTTTAAAGTAAGAATTCTGAGAAGAACTCTGTTGCATTTATCCATGCAGAACAACGCTCATCCTGAAGCCACACTAGTTTATCATTGTTTTACTTTAGTTAAATATTTTAGACGGGGTTGTTTTGTTTTCCCTATAATTTTCCGTCTTTCTTTTTCCTAGTCTGTTTTAAAAGGGTGGTGGTTGAAAGAGAACCCAGATGCTGGCCTCTGTTGGCCAAATGGTGACAGTAAATAAGATTTTTAAAAATCCAACTTGATCTATGAAAATAAGACGTTTAAGAAGCAGGTAATCCAAAGTATGAACCAGAGTTTGCAGCCCCATGACATGAAGCTAGTGTGTGAGAGGAGCAGAGGACAAAACGAACTGAACAAAACCAGTGTGATATAGATTATTTAATATGAGAGCAACAAATCATACCTGGCTGAACACAATATTATAAAAAGAATGTATACATTTTTTTTTACAAAGAATGTATAAAAAAGAGAAATTACACAAAATCCAACCTTAACATAGTCAGGATCACAAGACATTTTGTGTTGTTTTTTTTCCCTCCCAACTTGACTTAGCATTCAGCAATTTGCACCATGAACTGAGACTTCTCAGCAGACAACAAAGTGATTGGTCATTTGCATGTACGCACATTTTCCTGTTGAGCAGAAAGGTTTTATTCAAGAAATCGACATTAGCTTGCCTGTTTATGACACATTAGCTACATTAAACTGCTAGGTGACACTGATATCAGCAGTGACTATTGGGGGGGGGGGGGGGGGGGGGGGGGAGCACACACAAAAAAAAAAAAAAACTTTTTTCCAGTCAAATCTATGTTGTACACAAACTGTCTGGACCCAGTCTGGATGAGTAAATAAAACGGCTTGCAAATGTTTGTCAACCATCTGCATCAGCTAGAAATTGACTTTTTATTTTCGAGCTGAGGATGAATCGTTGTGAATATTATGAATGCAACAATTTAGCATTTTCATTCTGAGTGCGCTATTTTTCAACACAGTGTTTTTTTTTTTTTTAATGAAAGCTTACTCCCTTATCGTATGCATTAAATGCAGTTTCTATGGCCTCCCTGAATGGTAAAGACAAAGAATCACTCATGCATGCCACAAACATAAACCTTGCACAGTAGCTGCAGTGGTGGTGCCTGTGGTGGTTCATATTTTATATGATGGGTAGATTTTGAGGGTGATTATGCCTGCATGATGGTGCTTTGAGGGGAGAAATCCTCACACGGCTGATGTTTTATAGATGTCCCACAGCAGCGAGATTTACTACTTTTCCCAAACTGAAAACTCTTTCCATCATTAAGATTAATTCTACAGACTAAATGGGCAAAGTCAACTTTGGCGTATATTATAAGACAGAGATCTGAAAAGTTGAATAAACTGTTCTTTGGTTCTCATGTTTATATAGTTACGTACTCTAAAATTCACCCAACAAAATGCACTTGAGCATCAGGAGGGTAAATATTTTAATATATTAGTTGCTAGTGTAAAAAAATTAAAATTTTCAATAACCTTTTCTTATACTTTGTGTTTCAGAAAGGTTTTAATTTGTTACAAAAGTACCCCTAGAACCTTTCCCCTTTTTGTTATGTTGCAATCATGAATTTCAGCGTGTTTTATTTGGGTTTTATGTGAGAGACCAGCAGAACTATAGAAACAAAAGAGATGGATGTTTTTTTTTTTTCCATTCTATTGCAGCTCTGGCACCAGTTTAGGGTAGTAGTCCTGCAGGAAGGTAAACTTCCATCTCAGTCTGAAGTATGTTTTCAGTCTGTGATAAGTTTTCTGTTTCCCTATATCTAGCTCCATCCATCTTCCCATCATCTTAGACTAGCTTCCCTGTTGCCGCTGAAGAAAAGCCTCCCCACAGCAGCATGCTGCCCCCACCATATTTCTCAGAGTGGACGGTGTGTTCAGGGTGATGGGCGGAGTCGAGCTCCTACTAAATGTGGGATTTTATGGGGGAGACAGAACATTAAACTTCATCCATATTATTCTTGCTTTCTCCTCTCTTTAATGATTTGTTAACTGCAAGGTTTTTTTTTCATGGCTTTCTTTTAAACTTTCTGCTGACCTCTCTTCCGTTAGGGAGAGATTGTATCTGTACAGAGAAAATAACAGCACATGCAACTTCACTATGTACTGGCTACTTCTGATGGCATGTGCTTTAACTGGACTGTATTTTGGGGGTCTCAGAGTATGTGTGTGTGAGTGGGGGTGGGGGGGAAGCGTTAAAAATAAAATGCAGCAAAACGTTTTATATTGTTATTATTGGTAAGAAAAACGTTTCCTTCCCATTTACAGTTATGTGGTACAAAATAATAGACATTTGTGGTTGTCATAGGAGCAAATATGAAAAATATCAGAGGTTATGGTTACTTTTGCAAGGCCCTCTGTGTCTTTGTACAACTTTTCAAAGGTGTACTCTGCCTCCCACCCACTGAGCCCTGGTAATAGACGCCAGATCCCCTCCAACCCTGAACAGCAAAATGGATGGAAAATGAAGTGGCGCTGGAAGATGGATGGATGGAAGGACAGTTTTATGCTCATTCTGTCCACAGATTAATTTCTTTTTGATAAAATGTCCTTGATTTTTAAAGCGTTTTTCCCTGAAAGAAGATGTTTCAGTTGATTGCATTATAAATAATATGTCTCCTCCACACTGTTAGATTTTTAGGCAGCATGCAGATTATGTTTGTGCAGTGCATATGTACAGTGAAGCTGTAAATAATAAAATCCAGGACTTTATTAAAGCTGTGATTCTTGGTGGATAACACTTTTTTTTCCCTTTGTCTTGTCTCTTTTCTCAGCTCCCAGGTCCACATTAAGTGCAGACAACGGTGAGTTTACGGTCCATCAATGCATTTAGATCTGTGTGTTCGTCCACAGCGAGTCGTCTCCCCTATCTCCTTCATCCTCTTGTTTCTGCGGTGACAGAAGCAGCAGAGCTTTGAGTGGGAGATTGTTATCAACTCGCACAGGCACAGCCAAACACAGCTCAGTCTTGTGGGTTACAGGTGGGAGGATGAATGGAGCTGCAGCTCAGGTTTATATTTGTCAAGTTTTTAAAAACCGATCCAAAATTCACTGACTTGAAACCCCGTGCCATCTGTTTGGTAACAGCCTAGTATGTAGGGCATTAGAGGGGATGTTCGTTAGGAAATACCATGTCACAACTATGTGGGTTCATTGGTTCGAGAGGGAATAAATGGATCAAATGGATGAGCTTCATCTGAAGAGGCTCATTGAGAATTAGATTGGAAGCAACACTGCAAAAAGAAAACTAAAAATAAGTAAAATTTTCTTGAAATTAAAGTATTTTTCCTTGATTTGAGCAAGTAAATAAGATTATTTGCCAATAAGATAATTAGATATCCTGCACTTGAAATAAGATGATGGAGATGAATTGTTCCTATTTTAAGTGCAAAAATCTTATTCCATTGGCAAATAGTCTTATTTACCTCCTCAAATCAAGGAAAAATACTTTAATTTCAAGAAAATCTTTCTTATTTTTAGTTCTATTTTTGCAGTGAAGAGACTCCGAGTAGGGCTCCTGTCACAATTGGATTACTTTAGGAAAAATAAAATTCAGAAATGGATGTTATGAATGGAAATTATTTTTGTGGGAATGAGGGTGGACAATAATTTGTTTAAGATTTGTTAAAGCAAATTTGACTGTTACAGATTAGATCAAATTTGACAGTAGAGATCTTCTTTTAGACTTTTGTTTATTACTTCAGGTGGCAAAGCACTTAAGAATTGACACAAGACATCTTCTTGTGTCAAATTCTTTTCTGAAGAACTGAAAATTAAATGGAACCAAACTGGGTAGAAAGGAGTTGTTAAAGGGTTTGGGAAGGAAGACTAAAGCAGAGAAGAAGGATGAGTAGTATTTTTTCATCCAGATCAAATAAAAAAAAGGTTGTAAAGAGGGCTGGAAACAATGAGTGGAGTGAAAAGGGTGTTGTAAAGAGGAACGAGGATGATGAATGGGATCAAAACCCGGTCAAGAAGAGAGATGATGAGGATGGGTGGAATTAAAACAGGGTAATAAAGAGTGATGGGGAGGATACGGGTAGGCAGAGGCTCGAGGAAGTTGGACAGGATGTAAAGAGGGTTATGACCATGGATGAGTACAGTATATGTCATAAAGAGGATGAGGAAGAAGATGGCTACGACAAAAAGAGGTAAAGAGGGATTGCGGATGAAAAAAGGGTCATAAAAACGAATCAAGCAGATGAGTGAGATAAAAACTGAGTCGCAAAGTAGGTGATTAAGATGCATGAGGAGGATGAGTATGACAAAAGAAGGCTATAAAGAGGGAGGAGAGGCATGCATGAAATGAAAAGGGATGAGGAGGATGAGTAGAACAACAAGGGTCCAGAAAGAGAGATGGTGAGAGTGAAATTGACAGCTTGCAAAAGATTTCCAAAGTGACAGATTAAAAGGCGTCACACATCGGAAGGAGGATGAAGAGAGGGACGAAGAGAGATCAATGAGCACGACAAGAAGGAAGGTTGGGTTGAAACGGGGGCCATAAAGACAGGTTGAGTAGTTTGAATGATAAACCCATAAAAGGTGGATGGGTTGGGAGAGAAGATGGTTTAGGGCGAGGAAAGATAAAGATGGAGGATGGGATCGAGAGCGTAAGACAGTCAGCACTGCTTGGGTCAGCCAGCTATAAGGAGGCTTTGCCAAATGATCAGAGGTGACATAAGTTAACGCATTAATTACTCAGACGTGTACATAATTATATGCTTGTGTTACTCTCACTATCCTTCATATATTTTTTAACTGAAGCAATGTGCTATTCCACTTACTACACCTTTTTTTTTCTTGCTCGGGTAATTTAGACCCCTGAATTCCCAAGTTGATCCCACAGACCTTATTGAATGAAATACCGAGGCGAGTCGTTTCCTATGTATTTATTTATTTATTTTTGCTTTGCCGACAGAACACACACGTCAATAAAAACAGCTATGTTTGTAACACTCGTACTCATTTCTCATTTGCTGGCGAAAGAGGAGGTTGGTCTTTCGCGCGGCTCCAGGCACCAGTCAGTATTCTCCTGCATCACGCCGTTTTTGCTCAGCTCCCTGACACTGCTGTGCAATCCAATTCCTCTGAACATGAAAGTGATCAAGGGAGACTGAGGCTGGGAGAAAAGATAGACTAGGCTGAGCGAGGAATGGGGGTGGGAGGGGTTTTTAATATCAGGGGAGGAGTCAATGAGGAAGTCTTGGAAAGAGAAACAAATAATGATGAAGGGAAGAGAGGGGAAAAAAAGTTAATGCGGGAGTCTACTGTCCTCTGCTGGCACTGATACAGCAGCACAGGCAGCAAATCCATCACCTACCTAAAAGATGCCACCATAATGGAAATGTGAGGAGCTTTTCCAGCAACGTTTGGAGGCGGTTAGTAACAAGGTTTGCTTAAACCTGAGTAGCTTTTTGAACAAGATACATTTTTAGGAGTAGTTTTACTGTGCTGTACTTTTTTTCTTTTACTCGGGTGACATTGTTATCTCTATTCTTACTTGGGTAATGTTTCTGTCTACTCTACGCACCGTGAGTAACTTCATTAAATAAAGAACTGTCTGGTGTTAACCAAAAATGCACCAGAGAGACGCACACCTACAGTTTATGTTAAAGTGAGACTTTTTTGTCTGTACACAGGCTTTGTCGTTTTAATGCTATTTTCAAACTCCTGAGCTCATTGGGCCATTTGGAGTTCACCTGAACATGCAGTAAACAGTAGATAGTCATTGGAAGTACTTTGCACTGTTCTAACATACACTAAATTGCAAAAAGTCTTGGGGCCCACCATCAAATTATTTGGATTCAGGTGTTCCAATGACTTCCATGGCTGCAGATGTATAAAGCTTGGTCTAGTAGTCCTCATCTCAACCTTATAGGACGCCTTTGGGATGAACTAGACCAGAGGCTGAAATTCTGGTATTCATATCTAACTATGAATATGAATACCAAACAAATTTGCCCCTACAGTCATATGCAACAAAATAAACAATATCCCTCTAGACATTCAACAGGCATATTCTGTGTAGGTTTTTAAAGCCAAGCTCAAGACCCAGTTGTTCACTTTATGTTTCCACTCAATTCAATTCAATTCAATTATTTTTATATAGCGCCAATTCATGAAACATGTCATCTCAAGGCACTTTCCAAAGTCAAATTCAATCAGATCTTAGGATGCTTAATTTTATGTCTAAACTTATAGTGTTTTATTTTTGTTGGTGTTTCCTTTTTGTTTTTATCTGTTTTTACCTGTTTTGAAATTGCATTGTTTTATTCCATGTTTTACTAGTTTTATCACCTACTGTTCATCACTTTGTTTGAAAGAGCTTTATAAATAAAGTTATTATTATTATTATTACTATTATTAAATATGCATTTGTGATTAAAGGTGCCTTTTGAAAATACAACTTTTAAGCAGGTTTTTCAATAACCCCCATTTCGGCATTAAAAACTTTTTTATTGGTCTTTATTGGTCTGATGCAATGTTCTAATCTTAAATGTTTTTTATTAGCTGGAGGTGGGAAAATATAACAGAACATAAATAAAGGCTTTAAAACACCTTTATACTGTGTTAAAGTATATGATGTGTTTACCTTAGTGAATTGAGTTACTGAAATAAATTAACTTTTCAATAATATTCAAATTTATTCAATATGACTGTAGATTAAGAATAGGATGTCATCGAAGATCACCTACTTGTAAAAGCATATGACCAAATACTTTTGCCATTATACTATACAGACATTAACTGCATATAGACATTAGTATGTTTCACAAGTTTTAAATGTTTCTTCTTCCTGAATTTATTTCATAACAAGTTTAGTTATATACTTTAAAATACCAGATTTTGTACATAATTGTATATTTTTTTTCTGTGTGATTACATCATTTTTAAATATTAAATCAGATGTTATGATTAGTCAGTACATGAGTAGCGGTCTTACAAAATACTTCTTTTTCTCTTTCATGACTAATTCCTTGGTGGGATACTTTTTACATGACTTGAGTAAAACAGTGTTGAAATATCTTTTTTGTTTTACTCATTCCGCTCTGGTTACAATTTATATATAGCCTAATAACATAAAATCAGCAAAATGGAAAAAAATCCACACTTTTCAGTTTTCAATCATGTCCTGTAAGACCCATGTGTGATCTTTATGCCAGTTGCACCTTGAGACGCAAATGTTTTTTGAGACAGGAGCATCACAGGGAGGCATTCATTATTTAACAGCGAAGCAGCAGTTACAGTATGTGACAAGAACACTCCTGCTTTGAATTCCTGCTCCAAGTAGAGGGAATTGTTTCGCCTTCAGGATATTCTTAGAAACTGAGGGACAAAGACGGATTAGAAGTACTTTTCTAATCTTTCAGCAACATGTTTGTAAGACTCTGTTGAGCTGTTGAGAAGCGGCTCGGATGTAAATGATTCTGATCAACTACCATATGCAATCTGCATGTAAGCTTAGTCGATCCCTGTTGGTACATAAATGTGTGGCATTTGTAAACAATGGTTGCTTGTAATTGGATGAAACGTGTTCCAGCAGAGAATTGTACATGGCAACAGGTGATTAAAAAAACTATCTCAAGTAAATAGGAAATAAAACTTGTTACTCTCAAAATTAAAAATGAAGCATTGAGGTATGGAGTCTGTTCATAATGTGCCTTTGTTGGTTTGATTGTGGTTTTATGTTTGTGTTTTCCAGACTCGTACACTGCCAAATCTGCCTCGTTGCCAGGCTACGGCAGGATCGCACTGAACAGGGTAAGCAGTCTTGGTGCTCCTTCTGCTTTTATTACAGCGCCTGTTTCCTTTGAGGGTTTTCGAGAATTATTAAGTTTACCAAGAGTTAATTTCTCTTGGTGATTTTTTTTTTTTTTTTGTAAATTACTAAGTGAAATAACCATAATAAAGCTGAAACCCTGGGTAAAACTCATTATTATTCTTTCTTTGAAGCAGCATCAAAGTGGTAGAAATTAACATTTACCATTAATTGACAATTTTTTACTATGATGTTTGCTATCATTCTGCTTTTGCTTAGACTTTTATTTCTCTAAAGTAATGTCTTGCAAGCTTTTTTTATTGCACTGAAATTGTTTTGTTTTTTCAAATTTTCTCAACCATAACACTAAGCAATTCTTTTTTTATTCAGTGATGGTGTTGTGACATCAATGTATGCCTAAAGGTAAACTAAGGAATAGGGGCGCTAAAAAATTAAAGCAAATCCAACGCATAAAGTATGAGTACAGCTCTATGCTCAATCCACAGATGCCTTTTCTTTACAAATGTAGCATCTTTTACAGATAAATAATCAAACTTTTCAACCGTACAAACGACCAAACGCAGGATTTATAACTTTACGCTCAGTTTAAAAAAGTCCAAAATAGCCGAGGGGCGAAATGATCAGAACCCACTATTGAATCTCAAAAGAAAACAGAAGACAGAGAGACGTGGAGAGAACAAAGCTGGTGAAGTCCTTTGTTCACCGCTGAAGCTGAAATTCATTTGTAACAGTTTGCTTTTCAAGGCCAAGGGAGACAAATGGCGTGTTACAGTATTTTGATGAATTTTTGGACGCATCAATAACCAGATTTAATGTGTTTCTGCTGTGTTCCGTACTGCTGAATTATCCCACAGTTCAGACCCTTTGTTTTGTCCAATCTGCTCCTGTTCTCTTCCCGCAGCCCGGGAGTGCAAGCACAGATTATTACCAGTACGACAGCAGTAATGCAGTTAACTGGCAGATAAGAGGTAAGCCTGTTGTTAAGGTTAAAGCCTTTTGATGAATGTTTACCTCTGAATGTACAAGGATATCGGTATCTGCTGCTCTTCTTCATCATGTTTTCTTTTTTTTTCTTTTTGTCTTTCAGAATACAAGGTAAAATACAGCAAGCATAGAAAAAAAACTGTTAATGAGCCTCGAGGGGAAAATCTGGATCAGTCTATAGTGAGAAAAAGGTGCTGCCAGTTAATAATGACTGGTCAATGTGTCTCACTCAGAACTGCTCCCTTTAGTGATAGGTCTTATTCTTATGACTCTCTAATCAGAAGCATGAACCCCTGACAGAGGGAAACAGTTTACAAAGGTAAATGTTGCATTGTTAGGGTGATTCCTACACCTTGTTCAAGTGAAAATAATTGGCCTCTTACCTCCAGGATGATGTGGGGGAACTGAGTTCTATGAACTGTTTATAAAAACAAAATCAAGAACCAAATCTGCAAAAAAAGAAACATTGTTTTGCTTTATAGACTTTTTTTTCAAGGACAAGAACACAGATCAATGTTTTACATGTTTTATATGTAACGTCACAGAGTTACACTGTTGTTTCTACATCCGGTCAGTAGAAGGTGACAAAAAATCCCAGTGTTTTGCTTTTCATGTCAGTGTTAATTGGATTTCTTCACATGTCAGATAAACCCTCAGCTGCACATTTTAGGTTAGGAAGATTCTAAAAATGCCAACTAACATAAATGTTTAATGATCATTTTTGCAAATGTCAATATGGACCATCGTAATTCATCAAAACCAGAGAAAAGAATTTATATCACTCTCTTTATATCTGTTAGATCTACCCATATGAAGCTCTTGTGGTGTCAGTAAGAGGGCAGCAGCGTCTTCCCAGCGATGTGGATAGAGCCCGTTTAGAGGTAAATGGCTGCTGAATTCATTTTTTAACCTACATAAATCCAATTTTCTTGCTGAAAATAGTCATTTGCATTTACCAGATACCTTGAACAGAAAAATGCATGGTCGCATTACAGCTCCTTTTTCCCCTTTTATTAAGAAAAGATTGATAACATTTCCTCTGATGTATTTATCAAGTGTTGTGCTTCAAACAGTGGACCTTGAGATATTTTGATGTTTGTTTTGTTGCTACCTAAACCTACAAAAATATCCATTATTAATATTTACATATCCAGTGCCCCTCAGCTCATGGTATATGACAGAGGGAAACATGATTATGACATGTGAGATAGGACTGTTTCTTAGGGCTGGACGATAATTCAATATCAATATATATCGATCGATAGACTTATATCAATGATATAAAAAAAAGGGTCAATAAAAAGTTCAATAGAATAACAGCTTTTCTTCTTTTTGCATTCTAGCCTATCATGTAGGTTAATATTGCAGTCATTACATCCTCCCAACCAATCACAAACGCAGACTCAGGAACCAAACTCCGCCCCCTTCAAAGAGTTCAGAGAGCGTGCGTTCTTTTTTCTTCTTTTTAAAACCACAAGTTTTAGTAAAAAGTTGGTTGAATAAAGGTTTGATTTTGAATTCAGTGTTTGTGTGTTCTGTATCTAAAAATAGGTCACTAAGCAACAGCATAAAACGGCCAGGGCAGCACTTAAAATATATGTTTTGAATTTGTTGACAATTATCTATATCGATTAATATGATTTCTATTTTATCGATATACTTTTTTTTCTATATCGTCCAGCCCTACTGTCTTTTTGTTCAAATGTTGGCTAAAAGGCAGTAAAGTTACCAGAGCTTTTTAAATACCCAAAAGCAACAGTGTACCCTATCATCTCAATGTAACTTTTATGGCTTATTTCCAAACCTTGCTGTTGTCGTACAGCTTTGACCTGCATGCATGTCTGCGTGCATGTCTCCCTAGATTTATATTTGATGAACCAAAAAGTACAAACTTGCTCTGGAGATAAATGAGAATCTCATCAAATGCATCGTTGCTGGACATTATAGCAAGCAGATGCATAAGCTTGCTCCATACCTGAACTGAAACTTGGTGATGGCAGTATTATGCTGTAGGGGGGATTCCTGAGACAAGACTAAAAGATTAATAAGGATAAAGTGAAGGATAAATACAGGAAGATGCTAAGACAGCTGACAAGTTCTTACATTTCAACAAGACATATTAACAAAGCATACTCTTAGGAAACACAGGGAGGAATTCAGGAAAGCTCTGTCCTGGTATTAGATTAGCTTTGGCAGAGCCAAACAACTAAAAATGTGCACAGATGTAAAATAATGAGGGTAAGCATTAACAAAGCTCCTATAATGCAGACATATTGATGCAAAAAGTAACTTCCTTCTCAAGAACACCCAGAACCTGCATTGCTTCCAAAGGTGCTTTAATAAACTATTGCATTAAGGTTCTAAATAGTTTTATGGAAGTGATATTTAAGTTGTTTATCTTTACAATAAATAATTAAATACTTGTTTTCATTTTGTTGTAATTTTTTTTATATACATTTAGCAGCTTATTTTTAACTACTTTTATGATCCACTTGTCTCATAATTTGTTAAAATGTGTGACATGATGGACAGTGTGGTCACAGCTAATATCCTTCTGCTGATTTGCCTGTATAGCCATGGTAAAAAGAAAGTATGGGTTTTATGGCCTGTTTTAATGATTTTAGAAATATTTGAATATGACCTTATATAGCAGTATGTGGTGCATAACAGGATGCACCACAGAACTTTCTTTTTTTTTTACCGTGAGTTTATATTAAACAGACTTATGTCAGGTTTGTTTGAAGATCTTTCTCTAACAGGTCATACTCAAACCCTGCAGCGTCATAATTGTTTTCATTGCTCTCGTCTCTCCTTGCATAGCGTCACCTCTCACCTGAGGAGTTTTACAGAGTCTTTGGCATGTCCATGTCTGCCTTTGACCGCCTGGCTCAGTGGAAAAAGAACGAACTGAAGAAACAGGTCCGACTCTTTTAAGAAAAGTCACAAAATCCAGTCCAGTCTGCTCCAGTCCAGGCGGAACATCAACAGCACTCTGAATGCAATGCAATGCAATGTGACTGTACGCTTGAAGGAAAGCATTCAACCTGACATGCTGTAACTGATATGCACTAAGGCTTGTTAAGCAATAAGTATAAGGGCATCTAGGGCAAAATTGGATGATGGAAGGCTGCAAGAGATGTGCTGATGCTTCAACAAACAGACGGGGAATAGGATATGAGTGAAGCCGTGTTCCCATCTTGTACCAAGAGATGGCAGTGTGTTGCAGTATAAGATTCAGAGGCACTTTAATACATTCCGCCACAGAAAGATTCATGTAAAAAAAATTAGGGAGTGGTTTTGAAAATCAGCAGGTCCAAAGACAGCATCGATGATCCAACTTTACTCAGCAACTACCCTCGAAGACATGCAAACTTCTTAGTTAAATAAACCCTGTGAGAATCACGGCATTAAGGTTATTGAATAAAAAAAAAATTTTTTGTGGTTTTGTTTTTTATAGATTACAACTACTGGAAACCAAAACTTCTCCAATGCTTTTGTATTGTGTAATTGTGTACTTAATTTCTATTCCAGCTTATTTGAAGCCATATCAGCATTCGGACTTTTGTACCATTTACTGATGTGTGGTTTGGAACATATATCAATGTGATTGAGCTGTGACTCAGTCAAATTCATCATAAGTTCAGGTCAAAAGTTTAGGTTTACTACTTAAAAAACACTATTGTGTTTTGTCTTAAATAGGCAAATTTAAGTCACTTGTGTGGTAGCTGATGAATGATAATGAATATGGGTGTGTAATTACATTATATGTTTTAGAGTATCTAGTAAAGAGGTGAGAATGGAAAACAAGTGTGTGATAAAGAGATGTTTGAAATACTGGATGGACTGCATTCAAAAAACGATTTGTGTGGGCGCGCGTGTATGTGTATGCTTACAGATCGCAGCAATTAATCGCTTCTACAATAGTGTCACTGTAGGGAACTCAAACTCTAACTTTGTATTTATTGGAGTCAATATTCATCATCTTCCTTGTCTTTCACTGCAGCTTCTGAATAAACATCATCATTTATAATGATGCATTTTTTTTATTGATTTTCATCAACTTTTAATGCACACATACAGCTCATCCACACTAATGTGAAATGTAAAATATGACATGTAAAAGAAGAAAACTTTAAGTTGCTTTATATTGCACGCTGATTTATTTATTTTTATTCAACCTTCAGTGCCTTGCAAAAGTATTCACTCGTGTTGGTAAATGGACTGAATTTATATAGTGCTTTTCTAGCCCTACCAACCCCTCAAAGTGCTTTCCAGTATAGCCACATTCATCCAATCACACTCACTAATGCGAACAGAGTCCTGCACTGATCGGTACACAACTTGGGGTTAGGTTCCTTTCACAGAGGCACATCCACATGAGCCACGGGGAAGCTGGAATCAAACCCACAAGCTTCTTAAGTTTTCTGTTATTTAGTCCTATTTATTTTCTTCAAAATAAATTAAGAAAATACATCTACAAAGCTGTAGGCATGTTCTGTAAACTTTTGCAAACTCTGAAACAAACTGTTTTATTGGCAGGTTGTGAGGCAACAAAACATTTAAAATGCCAGGAGCGTTGAAGCTTTTACACATGTTACCGGAGTTTTTTTGTAAGCCTATATTTCCGCATAAATACTTTTTAATTGATGTTGTGGAAGAATAGATGGCTATTAGCCATAATCACCGTACACACCCTGGCCTGGACAGGATCACTGTGGCAGAAATGTGACTTCCATGTCCAGGTGGGCCGGCGCTAGGACCCATCGGAGTCCTGGATGGTGAACATGCATCCGCTGGAGTCACACTGTAAACCGTAGCGGTCACTCTGACTCACAGAGAACCGCTGTTTCTGTGGAGAAACGCGTCTCACGTGTTTGAGGCCGTTTCAAATAAAATGTCAGAGGGATTATAACTGGGAACAAGTTTGGAGACACAAGCGTGTTGCAGGCGCCATGGACTCTAAACGGCAGAGCGGTGAGTGGCAGCAACTCTTTATCACAACAACGAAGGAGGGGACTCATAACTTTGTGGAAATGCGAACGAAAATGAAGGCTTGTCTGAGTAATTGCAAACAAATATAAAATAGAGATTTGGAAACGTGTCGCAAATAATACATTGAGCTAATGAAATATGGTTTGTGGAACAAAAAAAATCATTTTTAAGTGAATTTATTATCAAAACAGTGAATGGGTGGAGACTTAGTTTT
This sequence comes from Fundulus diaphanus, assembly GCA_037039145.1. Classification (NCBI taxonomy): domain Eukaryota; kingdom Metazoa; phylum Chordata; class Actinopteri; order Cyprinodontiformes; family Fundulidae; genus Fundulus; species Fundulus diaphanus. The sequence continues at coordinate 35,006,952 of CM073136.1, forward strand.
TCAAATTGTAAGAAACCAAAAAGTGCCCTCGTGCCCGGCTCATATGGTTGTAGGTGAGAGTGACGTCACGCAGCCACGCGCCGGTTAGCGTGTGTACGGAGGAGGAGGTATCCCCAGGTAGAGTGATGCAACCCGATACCAACAGAGGACTGCCCTGTTGGAAACTGCGCCGCTGGCGGAGAAGCGGCAGCTGTGAATGGCCGCTCTGTTTGAACCGCTGCAGGGATGTGGACAGGAAGCGGCATTATATGCGACTCCGTGCAGAAGTGATCTAACTTTAAAACCTGGCACAAGAGGGTCATGAATGGTTCTCTAAAGGGAATCAACGAGACACCCTCCACAGAAAGTAAGTCTTTACAAAGGCCTATTCATTTTAGCTGATTGATTTAATAGGATTATTTCTTACTGAGAATTGGAATTCCAAACATTTAGGCATTCAAATCGGAAGTTGCAAACCATTTAGTAGTATAATGGTTGAAGGTGTTACTAGCAGTCTGTGCTGCTGTAAAAAAAATATTTTTTTTTAATATCATGTAGGGCCATATTAAGAAGGGTGTGGGCCCCTGGGACAGATCCACTTTAGGTGGCCTTCCCACATAAAATTCTGTTATGCATGTACTTCACAAATATTAATCAGTGTCAACATTTCAATATCGTACACACGAGCATGTGTCTTTCCAAAAAGTTATGAACACAAGATGCCTTCTTCCATACAAAAAATGACTAAAAATTGTACAGTAACAATGAAAAGGTTTGTCGCGATGTCACATAGTTATACAGATAAACAAACAAGGCTTCATACCATCTTCTTCCATTTATCTGGGTTCGGGTCGCGGGGTTAGCAGCTTTAGTAGGGAGGCCCAGACGTCCCCCTCCCCAGCTACTTGAGCTAGCTCCTCTGGGGGAACCCCAAGGCGTTCCAAGGCCAGCCAAGAAACATAGTCCCTCCAGCGTGTCCCTGTTCATATCATTTATGACTGTAGTGTCATACATGATATGGAAAAGGAAGGAAAATTGTTCTTCTATTGAACTTTTTATTGACCCTTTTTTTTTTCTCTATTGAACCACACGTCTATCGGTCGATATATATTGTTATTGAATTATCGTCCAGCCCTAGGCTAATGCAGATGTTTCACTGGCGCTACAACATTTTAGTTTTTTCTGCAAGTCATGTTATTGAATTGAGATAGAAAAACACAGCTTTTACGTAATCGTTTTTGGTGCTGTTGTCAAAATAATGAATATTTTGATGTAACTGATGCAAAAATAAAATATTTGGAGAGACCCATTTGCATCAAAATCAATATAAACGCACCCATTCGCAATTACCTAAATTATTGCAGATTTTCTGACAGGAGCGCTGCAACAACAGAGCCACCCTGCAGTCCCTCATTTCACCAATAATTTGCTGCTGGAAGTTTTAACTCATCTCACTTGTCGGGTACAACCAGAAAAACTTGTGTGACCCTCTTTATTGAGAAGACAAACACAAAAGCGTTGTTCCTAGGACATTTCTCTACAAGGAGGATGGACAAGAAAAAACTAAACACTTATTGATACCACAAAATCTATCACTACAAGCTATCGCTACGACACTGACGTTTCAGAGCAACCTAAAAAGGTCAGTAAAGCTCCTGTAGCTGCAATATTGAAGTTGTAAATTTAGACACCATAAGCTAGCACTCTCTGTTTAAATATTAGCTTCACTGACACAGACAGCCCAAGGACAGTCTTCTGTAGGCCAGAGATCCCACTGCGTTCCTCAGTACCAGTTAACCGAGGAAGATATTCATCAGCTGATAGCTCAATGGCTAAAGAAGGTGAAACAACAAAACAAACCAGTAGCCCCCCCCTTTAGTACGCCACCATTTAAAAGTAGGAATGTACCTTGCTGCTATAGTTGACCACTATAGCAGCAAGGTACTATAATTATTAGACAGAAATTGCACAGGGCTGCTGCTGAAGACATTTGCATGGAGCAGATTGTTTCTTACATCATGAGAAATATGTTTTGTATGCTCCAGATCCATGTATGTTTTTACCAGATCCATGTTGTTTTCACCAGATCCATGTATTTTTTCACTAGATTCATGTATGTTTTCACCAGATCCATGTTGTTTTCACCAGATTCATGTATGTTTTCACCAGATCCATGTTTGTTTTCACCAGATGATAAAATGCATGTCCTGTGATGGACTGGCAACCTGTCCAGGGTGTACCCTCCATGTATAGGCGGGAATAGAAAATGGACAGATTGTAAAATGTATTTGTATCAACAGCAAATTTAAAGGCAAAGCACACAGTTGCACACTAAAGACAAGCAATTCTAATAAAATAAAATAATTGCGTGACGAAATCACACTTTCATAGGGAATACTAACACTTATACAAAGTATTGTCTACTGTTTTGCTAACATAGAAGCCTCACTTAAATTGTATAGTTCTCTAAATAAGGGATGAATTGTCCTCTACCTATTGGTTTTGCCCTCATAAAGGAAGTACCAGTTAGCTTTTTAATTCTGTAATCAATGATATTTTTGCTCTTATTCAGAAATAACCCTGAGACAATGGTATCAAATATCGAGCATTTTTCTTAGTATCAGTGTCAAGTTTGAAATGTTAGTATTGTGACAACCCCAGCAGCAGCAAACAGGTATTTTTTAGACAGTTTGAGAAATGTGTTTTGCCCAAATCTAAACATAACATTAAAGTAGGTGTGTGATGTTCCTGTGCCCTTATCTAAAGTGACCATTAAATGTAACAGAGTTCATCATCTAGCCTTTTCTATACAATGTATAAACCAAGGGATGTGGTTTCAGTTTTTTTTATTCAAAGAAATTCTATTGAAATGAATTCAATTTGAAATCTTTAACATCAGGTGTCTTACTCTATGCCATTTAATCCATATAATAAACCACGTTTACCCTGAAATTTTAAACCCTTCTCCTCCTCCTTCCTTTACCCAGCTTATCTCCTATTTTCTTTTAGAATTCAACAACGAGGAATTTTATTTTTTTTAAATCATTTCCTAATTTCAGGATATGTTTCTTACTTAAAATATTCATCATCAAAAAACTCCACTAATCCCACACTTCAGACTGGGACTAAGCCAGTATACAAAGGCTGCTCTGCAACAGAAATATACCACAGCAGCTGGTTTGCATAAAGGTCACTCATAATGGGATGCTGGTTACAGAAATTACACGGGTGATGGAAAAAATGAGGAAAGAGGAAAAATAGCTTACATTTAGGTCATGTATCCAATGTGTCATTACCTGGGAAGCTTCAAAAATAGCAGTCAGGAGTCAGAATTTTGAGCATTTCCAGTGTTGGATCATAGAGTTTTTCAGATTACCATTTTATTACCAATAAGTTAGTAAAGGTTTAGGTGTGAACGTTAGCACATGCTAGCTATGATGCTGCAAACATAGCTTTACCACTCAGAAACTGGACCCATTTTGTCCCCTACTGCCTCGGCAGCGCCAACTTCTGACATTGCTGAGTCAGCGCCTTGAGAGCCTTGAATTCTGAAAGCAATTTGTTGCACAGAATTTTATTTAGGGGCATGAGAATGAAGGGGATTAAACAGAAATGCATTCAACAGTTTTCAAATTTTCATTTAGCTATTTATTAATTTCCCTCCCACCTGACAATTACTCCCCACTATGTGTTGGTCTTTCATAAAAGAAATCTTGATAAATATGATTATGTTTGCAAGTCAGTGGATCCACAAGGTGCGGTAATATCATCTTGTGTAAAAGTCTAAAAAAGCATTCTACATAACTACAAAATAATTGAAACACAACAAATTAGTTTGAATCCAAACAGACCATAACTCACTCACAATAAAACAAAGCAATTTCAGAAGCGTCTTGTCAAAAACATATGAGGCATTCATTTGAGTCATATAATTTCTTCTATTGTAATTTTCAACAAAGGCCATTTTAGTAATACATAATATAAAAGATTTCATATTATATAATAATTTATGCACAGATTCACAGTATGCATAAAAACTAGCAGTAGAGGGGTGTAGAGCCGAATTGAACACAGTGGAAAGTGGCTCGCTGAATAAATTATGGAACGTGGAAATCACATAACTGACACGAGAATGTAAATATTGAAATACTGATTGTTCCAATGTTGGAATTTCCATTGTCCTCTGCGCTTTCTATTTCCAGCCTTTTCAGGTCTTTCATTCGGTTTTTGAGTCACTTTGCTTGATGTGTTGACGGACATGACATTGTTCTGGCTGCTTTTGTTCCTCAGTTGTCATGGAAGAGAAAGTACCAACTGCAGCTATCCTCAACAGAGAAATGAATCATTTATAAAAGGCAGAATTGAATGGAAACATGCAGAAATTTCAGCTTTCTTTTGCACATTTTCAAAGAATGTTACAAAAGACGCATAGAGAAACCCAAATATTGTCCTTCAGGTAGCTGTTTATTCGTTGAAAAAACAAAGCTCTTTAACAGCGCGGGCTTGAAATGAACCTCGTTGACTGGATCGGCATTAAAACCTCTGTATTTTTTGGGGACTGCTTCACCATTTAGTATCTGCAGAGAGTGATAAGATACTGAAAGAATGTGGAAATGTGAATTCCTCCACTGTTTTCCCACAGCTGTTTCTCTTTACAGATTGTGCCAGCGTGATTATGTCCTTTTTAAAGTGTCTGGCTGGATGCTAACCCCTAGGCGAACAGTCACAACATGCATCGTTGTCATGAAGATATGAAAAACGGGGCGCTGAACTACTGAAACAGACTTTTGTCTCTTGAGGGAGCTGCCGAGCCTCGAACTCTGACCTCCCTCTGAAGTGGATGGGTGTCTGGAGAGGAGACGAGAATCAGATGCCGGGGAAAGGAGTTAAAATGGAAGGATCTAAGAGGGGAGAGACATGGTGAAAGAAAAGGGTGAGGGAGGAAGTTTAGGATCTTGAAAGGACTTCTAGAAGGTTTTGACAATGGGGCAAGCAGGTTGATGTTTGTTGATCAAACAGAAGATTCATATACCCTTTGATGCTTATCTTTAAATGAAATATATCCGTAAATGCTCCTCTTCGCATCTGGTAGAGGCTGCCAAAGTCATATGAGCAGCCAAGGAGTCATTTCAGAGCATTTAAAGGTTGCATTTCCTCTGCAAGAAAAATTCTAACGAGAAGGGAATGTTTTGATATGAGAGGAAAGTTGCAGAGGTTAGCCTTGGATTCGAGTTGATTGATGGGTCAGACGTGTCACAGAAGGGAATGCAAGCCTAAGGTTAGGAGGACAGAGTGTGTAGTTTCTCTGTGGTGAGATAAACAGCAGGAGCAGGAGCTGTTTTCCTCTCAGCTATAACCAAACACATTAAATCAGTTCAAATGATAGTCGCATGGCCCAGATCTCATGACCAGCCTCCGTCAGGAAGTCTGTCTGGAAACGCACACAAATCCATTCTCACTTGCACTCCTCTGACTCTGGGTTTGTTTGATTATCGTGTACAGCGCCTTGCGAAAGGATTCATACTGCTTGCGCTTCTGTCATGTTACAACCACAAACACCGTTGTGTTTTTCACAGGTTTTTTTTTTTATCTGATAGGCTAACACAAAGTAGGGTGAATTGTGAAAAGGAAGAAAACATGTTTAAAGTAGTATTCAGTGCCCTTGCGTCATTATCATCAAAAACACTTTTTTCACAATTAAAGCTTATGTTCTCCCACCTGAACCATTGATCTCTGCAGCTCCTCCAGAGTTGCTTTTGGCCTGTGTTTTATTTTTTTTTTACAGGTCCTGTCTGGCAGTGTAGCATTAGGAATTACTGTCTTAATGTCAATGAAAGCCCAACAGTTAGGGTTAGGGTTTTACTTTCACAAGTGGAGCCTTCCGCTTTCGCCATAGTGCTCCGCTAGGTATATATGTCAAAAACTTTATTAGATATTATTTTTGGATTATTTAAAGGTCAATGGACACATAAAAGAAAAGATAGAAGAGAAAGAAAGGAAGCGAAAAAGACTAGACAAAATGCTAAAAGGGAGAAAAGGAGGCAAAAATGGAGTGCCCGGCCTGCCACATCTAGGTAGTTTTGCAGTTGGCCCATGCTCTTTCCATTTTCAGGTCAACATTGTTTGGTCATATAATCAAAGCTTGATATATTGTTCAATAAGCTAAATCTTCTTTGGACGTTTCAACATCTTAATTCCTTACCATTCTGGTGTGTTGCTGAGTCTTCATGATGCTGGTTGTTAACTGATGTTCTCTAACAAACATCAGCTTCACAAAACTAGTAGATTCAGGGTGAGGTGAAATTACATATGGCAGGGGTGGACTTTATTTACTCTTAGGGGACTTCCAAGGGCAATCCGTTGCACTAGATGTTATCTAGGGGCATCAGAGGGGCCTTTTTTCACTAAACTGGTTTTGTGCTCAACAGGGCTAGCCCAGCACAATACACAACACCCCTTTTTGACTTGTAGTTGTGAAAGAATAAAAGCATGTATCTTCACAGCCTCCCCTTACAATTGTGCAATACTTTTTTTGTGTATCTCATAAATACCCCCCAAATACATTGGCATTTAAGGTTGTAAAGTGGCACTATAGAAGATCGAGTAAATGCAATATGTTCTTTAAATGAAATTATTGATCCTCCAGTAACAGTAAAAGGATTTGAAAAGGGAATGTAAGGCTTGTGTGTTTGTTTTTGTCTGTTGAATGGGTGGGTAACAAAGATCCCTCTGTGAGTGAGAGCATCCGCAAGCCTGCAGAACAGCTGATTCTCAGCCGCTAAACTGTCCATTCCCCTGAGAGACCTGGCTTTGACTGCACGGAGTCAGATTCTGACAAATAAATTGTAAACCAGAGACTCAGATGGCTTTGTTTATCCGTTGTTTACTGATAATGCTGAGTCATTTTAGCTAGTGCCCACCATAGAAATGAATGAATTGGGGTGGCATAATTTGAACTGTCATGTTAAGGCAAAAATATGCTCTACAGGATCAAATAGCCCCAGATCTCACAAAAGAAGACATTTAGGAGTACATGTCTGTTATAAAGATGTATTAAGCTCCCAAATGACAATATATTTGATATTTTTATTTAAAAGCAATCAAGTTTATTTCTGTTGTATTCCATGTGTCGTTACGAGCTCCAACATAACCTGACAGTGAGTCAAAAGAAATAGAAGACTAAAAAGAGTATTTACACAATACATGTCACTGTGACTGTAGCCTGGCCAGCCAGACCGACTTACGCTATGTGTTCAATACACAGCATGATATGCTATGTTTACAGTGTAAGTCGTTCTGGCTGGCCAGACTACCGTGACTGTGCAACTACACACACAGCCACGGACAGACATGCAGTCTAGAGCCATTGGCCTGACTCGGGTCTTTACTTGAACAGGGAAACTGCAGGAAACATGGTTCATTTCAGAGCAGCCACAGAGCCAACTGGAGAGGGGGAGTCTGGTGTGTGTGGCGCACAACAGGTGGAAACTGCACACAGGCGGCGGTTAGCGGTGAAACCTGAATGATGACTCAGAATGGGCTAATTGTAAGTCACGGCTAATCACCTATTCACTCAGCAAGACATGAGGTGGAAGTTTACTCTAATAAGCATCATCAGGGTCATCATGAGGAACAGAGAGAAAAGGACTTTCCTCTGAGCTAAGGTTAAACCTATAAGCTCTGGCTATGATAGAAAACAGTAGGAACCCTCTCTGGGAGCTTCTAGCTGGGTTTGAATCATGAAGTGAAAAATATCTGGTCCTTAGTTCAGTGAAAAGCAAAGAACCTAGTGCTAAAGTAGCTAAACACGTTAAAAGGTCCTTCAGATCACCAGCTTGGTTTTCATTCCTGCAGCCGGTCCAATTCTGCATGTAGACAGCAAAATGTGTTGCTCCATAAACTGGGAAAATATGATGCATCTACTGGTGTCAGAAGGACATAGTAGTAAGCCTCCCACTTCTGGTCCTCCTTTGTTTTTCTTTACATTCCTTCTCTGCTCTGCCTTAAGTTCTTAGGAGTTAATTTTCCATATTTCCCACTCAACCCTTTTGCAAACATTTTGCATTCTTACGAAACCTAAAACGCCATAAACAATTAATACTCAAAATCAAACGATTAGGGATTAGCAAACGATTAGGGCTCAAGACAGGTCCAGAATGAGGCTCTATGTTATATTCCAATCCCTATAAGTTAACAGCTTTTTCTCCATAGAAAGTAAAGACTTCCCTAATGGTGCATATGCTTGGTGGAAAACAGATTGTTATAAAATTTTTTATTTATTATTTTTGGCAGGACAAATAAAAATAGTTTCTTAAGTGGAATTAAGGCCTGAAAAGATTACCTGACTCTCGCCAGATGGATGTAGTTGCGCCGAGCTCCACACGGCTCCACACGTCCATCTGGGATTGCTCCATTGGAGATGTATTTCAGAAGGAGGGAGCCGTGACTAATACTTGCATATGATTGGATAAACCACTTGTCCGTCTTCTTCGCTGACGTGCTACTTCAACCTTTCACATCGAAGCCACCCTGTGACCCTGACGTTAGGGAAGATCAAGCTCTTGCCAAACCTGGTCAGGAGAAGCGCAAAAACATGGTTTCCACTAACAAAAGCCTTCAAAGCCGTTCTCTGGTGTTAATATTTTGGTAGATTGGACAACGCTGATGAAATAGCAGCATCAATGTTACCGTTTGCTTCCTCACTGTGAGCCGCCATTGTTGTCTGAATCAAAACAGTCGCTTCTCCAATACAATCTACAAAAATCCCACCCAGCGATCCCGATTGGCTCGTCCATTTTATGTGGCATTGAAATCCCTCCCAGTGGTAGCGATTCCAGATGGATGTATGGAGCCGTGTGAAGCTCGGCGGAACTATATCTATCTGGCAAGAGTCAGGTTATGAAAAGATCACAGTAAAACAGAACAGGTTGCCGCAGGTTATGAAAAGATCACAGTAAAACAGAACAGGTTGCCGTTGGGGGCTTTATCATATTCAAAAACTCACCAAACTTGGCAGATGCATGAAGACTGTTTAAAAATTTTATATTTTAAGGTCATCACAAAAATCTAACGGAAAATGCCTCAACGGCGCCACCTAGCAATTTTCAAAGGACCCTTTGCTATTCACTTACTTCATCGTAGAGACGTGAAATTTGGTACAGTTGTAGAGCTCACCAAGACGTTCAGAATTTATAATTAATGTCATAGTGCAAATATCACAGGAAGTCGGCCATTTTAGATTGAAGGTCTGATTTTGACCCCATTTTTGACGTTTATAGCATTGGTATTTGATCGAACTCCTCCTAGGGATTTTGAGCGAGCGACTTGAAACTCGGTCAGTCTGATCATAAGGCATGGCCAATTAAAAGTTATCAAAACGGTGAGTTTTTGAGCATGTTGAAGGGGCGTTAGCAGGGGTCAAAGTTCACCTACTCGCCACAAAAAATAAAACTGTTATATCTCCTACACAGAAACACACAGAGGCACCAAACCTTCTGTGATTGATCATCATTGGGTCTTCTTTAATATCCAATGGTCAAATGATGACATCACTTAGGCCACGCCCCCTGACAACAGGAAGTGTCATGTTTTGCTGTAAACGGTCGCTATGTTACCCCTCTGAGCTAATCAACATGAAACTGTGTCCAGAGACAGAAGACATGTTGGTGTGTTGTGGATTCCAGCCCCAAGTGGATTCGATGGAGCAGGGGGGCGTGGCGGCGTGGTGAAGTCACCTCAAACGCCGCTGCCATACGTTTGGCTCTGAATTCCACATTTCTGGGCCGAGCTGCTTAAAACTCACTTGGATGCATCCTTATCTAGCCCCCGACAGGAATCCATAACAAACTTTGGTGGGCGTGACCTAATGCCTCAACGGCGCCACCTCGCAATTTTCAAAGGACCCTTTGCTATTCACTTACTTCATCGTAGAGACATGAGATTTGGTACAGTAGTAGAGCTCACCAAGACGCTCAGAATTTACAATTAATGTCATAGTGCAAATATCACAGGAAGTCGGCCATTTTAGATTGAAGGTCTGATTTTGACCCCATTTTTGACGTTTACAGCATTGGTATTTGATCGAACTCCTCCTAGGAATTTCGAGCGAGCGGCTTGAAACTCGGTCAGTCTGATCATAAGGCATGGCCAATTAAAAGTTATCAAAACAGTGAGTTTTTGAGCTTGTTGAAGGGGCGTTAGCAGGGGTCAAAGTTCACCTACTCGCCACAAAAAATAAAACAGTTATATCTCCTACACAGAAACACACAGAGGCATCAAACTATCTGTGATTGATCATCATCAGGTCTTCTATCATATCCAATGGTCAAATGATGACATCACTTAGGCCACGCCCCCTGACAACAGGAAATGTCATGTTTTGCTGTAAACGGTCGCTATGTTACCCCTCTGAGCTAATCAACATGAAAATGTATCCAGAGACAGAAGACATGTTGGTGTTTTGGATTCCAGCCCCAAGTGGATTCGATGGAGCAGGGCGGCGTGGTGGTGTGGTGAAGTCACCTCAAACGCCGCTGCCATACGTTTGGCTCTGAATTCCATATTTTTCAGAGACAAAAGACATGTTGGTGTTTTGGATTCCAGCCCCAAGTGGATTCGATGGAGCAGGGCGGCGTGGTGGTGTGGTGAAGTCACCTCAAACGCCGCTGCCATACGTTTGGCTCTGAATTCCATATTTTTGGGTCGAGCTGCTTAAAACTCCCTTGGATGCATCCTTTTCCACCCCCGACAGGAATCCATAACAAACTTTGGTTGGCGTGACCTAATTTTTCTATAGCGCCCCCTAGAATATTTTAAATGATCAGCCCCAAGCCATGCTTTAAGATAGAATTACGAAAGTTGGTACACAACATACACGTGGAATATTGCTAGTGTTACTTTTACATTATTACTTTTGGGTGTGTATCCACCAATTTAACTGTCAAACTTTCATAAAAGCTGTCTTAATGCAAGAAACAAAACCCTTAAACACATGAAATAACAATTAACTTTAAATAACTAAAAAGGTTTTGTTAACTTTTCACATGAAGCTGGATTAACAGGTAGTTAGATACCTTTGATTAAATTGGTATACTAATGTTTAAACCAGGGGTGTCAAACGTATGGCCCGCGGGCCGGATCCGGCCCACCGAACGATTTTGTCCGGCCCAGTGGCCAAATGCAATATCAATATTCAACGGCTGTATATCCTCGCTGCATCGACCGATCTACACCAGATTTGTTGTGAGTCGTGGGGGAGCGCTGCCGAATGCGTTCGTGGGAATCTCCCGGCGGACGGGCGGGGAAAATGCGTGACAGTTTCTGCGGTGGCTGGCGGCCGGCGGTGCGCGAACCCCCGCGGTGGCCAATAGGCCGGAGCGGCGCTTGGCTGCGAGGGCCGATCGACGCCGCTTGCGGCTTTAATTATTATTATTATTGTCTTATTATACTAGTCTTTAAAATATAAATCATTTTGGTAATCCTAAGTGACCACAAACAAAAAATATTCATATTCCTTATGAATAAATAAGGAAATATATGTCTCCCACAGTTTGTTGGATTGTTATGAAGGAAGCTACCAAAGACCAAATGGGCTTAAACCATCAATCAGCAGTTTTTGTAATTTAAACTTCTAAAATTAGGTTTTGCAGATATTTTACCTAACTGATTTCAATCAAACCTTGTGCATTGTCTTCAAAATAAAGTTCTTAGTATGTCATTGGTTCAATAACTGTAAAACTGGTTTCTAAATGTTCAATTAAAAAAATTACCAAAATAATGTTGGACTGTCCGCTCCAAGTGGCAGATACAGTCTGCATTTCTTAAGGAATGTTCTAGTTTGTCTTTAGTGGGAATTGTCATATGGAAAATACTAACAGATCTGTAAATTTAGGTTTGGAAAGCTGGCAAGTTCATAAAAAAGGTGAAAGAGACCATAAATAAATAGGAGATGTTAGAACAGGAAGAGAAACAGCAGGATGGAGTGAAATGGAAGAGAGGAAAGTGAGACGTAAAGCAAGAGGAGGTGAGGAGAGGCTCGCTGTAGGATGGCGAAGAGATTGGAGATCAGGAAGGAGCGGGCAGACGCTTCTGTCGACAACTAAGACAGGAAACCACAGCTGCGCGCACGCACACACACATACAAAACCAAGCAGCTGCTGGAGATATATCCTTTAACCCTGAATGCCCGGGAATCGAGAACGACGCAGCTGTGTTGGGCCACACCCGTGTTACATGTGTGTGACCGTTTGTTCCCGTTGTGTTTTTTTGTTAGAGTTTATGTGACTCTGACAATACAATTGTGCGCTCTGGTCTTGCGGAGCTCGGTGGTGATCTAATTTTGGCCCTTGTAGAGACAATAGAGTATTGTTGGAGTTGGGGGGGGGGGCATTTGGGGGAGAGTGAGGGCTTTTTTCTCACTCTCTGGGACTCCACTTAAAATATTTTGATCTTAGATCAGCCTCACTTTTAAAACAGTTCTCAATCAAAGAATGGTCATATTTTTGTTTTATTTAATTTTTCACCAGCTTTATCTATCCAAAAGTGTCCTTGAAATGTGTCATGAAAAATGTGACACCCTTACCGTCAGACATTGAAAAATGTTTCTGTTCCTTTTTTTTCTTTTGTTGAAGAATGAAGAAATCACCTAATAGTACCTAACTAACAGCATGAAGTTGGCTAATAGGCCCAATCTAAAGATGTTGAAGTACAGAAGAGAAACAAGATCTTTTACAGATGTTACTCTGGAAGGGATTATAATACCATTTCTGAAGCCGTGAAACTCAAGCGAAGCATAGCAAGAGCTATTATCAACAAATAGAGTGTGAGGATCACTAAAAAAAAAACGTAACAACTGCAGCCCCACTTGACTCAGTTATGGTCAGTGTTCATCGTTTAATAATAAAGGAAGGACAAATATAGTAACTATGGGAGAGATCCAAGGCCAAAAGCACCACTGACCAAAACACAAAACCTCATTTCACTTTTAGAAAAAAACACATCGGGACAAATGTCAAACCTTATGGAAAGTTGCTGCACATCTGCTGTAAAACTAACAGCATTTGAGAAAACGAGCATCATACCTACAATCAAACTTAGTGGTGATAATGTGATGGTCTGGGGGTGCTCTGTAATAAATGCTGGAACCATGAATTCAGCTAAGCTCTAGCAGGAAATCTTGATGGAGAAAGTCCAGCTCAAACCCACTGAGGCTGAATGACAGGACAATGGTCCAAAGTATACCAGAAAAATCCATCTCTGAATTTCTCTAACTCAAACAAAATTAAGGTTCACTTTAGTCTGGATTTTTGCCTAATTCAGATGCTGTGGCATGACTTTACACAGGTCGTCCATGTTTGAATGCTCCCATCCATCCATCCATCCATCCATCCATCCATCCATCCATCCATCCATCCATCCATTATCTAACATATCTATCCCTTGTGGCTTTGCAGGGGGTTGCTGGTGCCTATCTCCAGCTGTCAATGGGTGAGAGGCGGGGTACACCCTGGACAGGTCGCCAGTCTATCCCGGTGAAAGCCCGCAATGCAGCTTAATTCAAACAATTAAAAGTGGGACAAAGTTCCTCCACTATAATTTAAACTACTGACTACCAGGTACTGCAAAGAGTCAGTTTTCAGAGAAAAGAAGATGCAGACATTTATTAAAATACATGGGTCAAATAACTTATGTGCTGAGCTTGTGCTGCAGCCAGGGAAAAAGGGAAGGTTTCATTAACTAACTTAATGCACATTAGCTTATCTGTAACAATGAAAAGAAGCTTAGCTTGTATCAATATTACTTTAATGCAGTGAGGAAGGCATGTAGACTTAAAGAGCATTGACAGCTATGGATTTTCTCCATTTCTCTCGCTCTCTATTCTTTAGGGAAGGAAGCCCCCTGACCTCCCCTCCTACCTTCTTTTCTCTCCAAACCCTCTTCCCTCCTCTTTTCTCTTTGTCGTCTCTGAACCGGCAGGATGTGTGAGTGTGTGTCAGGATATTTGGAACAATGTCAAGGTCAACAAAACGCACACATTCTCACACACTCGGACTCGCACAGGATGCCGGACCTGAACATAAAAACGGTTCTTTTTTTAGAGAACGCTCTAAATATGCCATGCTGTCTGTTACAGTGTGATATGTAAGGCTGTTTTGTATCTCATCTCTGTCAGCTGTTGCAGCAGGCGCTAACCGCTGAGTCCATGCCCTTCGGCCACTGCCAGTTTCCATGGATTGCCTTCCATCCATGTGTTAAGTTGGTATTTAATGCACTCGGTGCTGCAGCGCATGTTTCATCTATGTCAAGAGTCTGGCAAACTGGTTTGGTATTAGCTTGAACTGATTTGAGCCAACAAGCGTTTTATTTTTATGTTGGAATCTCAAACAATGAAAGCGTTTTTTGTTTTTTTTTCTTTTCTTTCTGGTTTCCAGTGGTGATGGAGCGCCTCGTGAATGAGCTCAACTCTCTGCTGAAAATGCTGGACCATGAGACGGTTAGCCCAGATACTGCCGATAAGATGGCCTCCGTACGCAAAATCCTGGACTCGGTTCAGCTGTCAGGTACTTAATGAAGCTTCAGACTTGGAGGTTATCCCTGTAATCTGAACGTGCAACAACCACATTGGCACTTACTTCAAAGATGTGCAGACTGGCTTAAGATAAATTCATCTTTAAATACAGCCGTCTTATATCATCAGACAGAAAACTTGCTAAAGCCCAACATTTGTTTTGGTTACATATATTCAATGAAGGGAAATAAAATCACAGATTTTTGGGGAATTTTTCTTTTTATTAAAATATGTGTGGCATAATTTTCCTGGTAATGCTTTGTCCAGACGCAAATACAGCTTACATGTTAGGTTGGAGCATACAGGGAGATGTCTTTGACCCTTCCTGTTTGTACAGTCTCTATAGATAGTCCCCAATCCTGGGTCCTCTCTTAAGTTCTCTGCTCTTCAGCTCAGTTCCTCCTGAGGATTCAGGTTTAAGGACTGGGATGGTCATGGAAGAAGAAGGTTGATTATGTGTCGGTGAACCAGTTTTGGATTTTTATGAGGTTGAAAGAGCCAACAACAGCACATTATGAGTTTATTTGCAGAGACAGACAGATTATTTATTTAAAATATCCTGACATTTCAAGAGTATTTTTTTTGTTGTTGTAAACTGTAACAAAGCTTCCAGAACATTTGGATTAGAAAACAAGCCTACAGTATCACAGATCCCCGACCCTACTTAACAGTTAATATGTGGTGATGTTCCACGTGTTCATCTTTGGGTTACACTTTATTTGAAGGGGTCTACATAAGACTGACATTACACTGTCATAAACATGACGGGTTACACTTTATTTGAAGGGGTCTACATAAGACTGACATTACACTGTCATAAACATGACATAACACCTGTTATGAACACAAATGACTCTTTATGAATGTTTAGGACTGTTGTCAATAATTGTCATTCGGTAAATTATGACACTATTATAGCAAAGTTGACATTGTTTAAAATGTCTTTGTTATGACAACTTGACATTAACAGAGACAAGGTTAAGTTTAGGGCTTGACTTGGGATTAGGTTAAATTTAGGGCTTGATTTGGGATTAGGTTAAATTTAGGGCTTGATTTGGGATTAGGTTAAATTTAGGTCTTGATTTGGGATTAGGTTAATTTAAGGGCTTGGGGGTTTGTTACGTTAAGGGCTTGTCATAACAAAGACATTTTAAACAATGTCAATTTTGCTTTAATAGTGTCATAATTTACCGAATGACAATTAATGACAACAATCATAAACTTTCATAAAGAGTCATTTATGTTCATAACAGGTGTTATGTCATGTTTATGACAGTGTAATGTCAGTCTTATGTAGACCCCTTCAAATAAAGTGTTACCCTTTGCATGCTAAATCTTAGTTACAGTTTTCATGTAAATAGCATCTCAGGGTTGTTATGGAGACTTATTGACTCCTTGAAATGGCGGTCTATGCTGCGCTTTGTTTAACAGAGATCTTTAAAGACTTGTTTTACTTTATTTACCTTACATCTCACTGTGTGGGCTAGTAAGATAAAGCTGAGACAAGCCGAGGCTTTCCTAATTCAAGGAGCGGTTTGTCATTTTTTACAATTTACTTTGGAGCTTTTTACATACAGCTGGAATTAAAGTATGTTTAGTTTTTGGCTCATTGTCATGAGGGGATAAACATATGTGAGTGAAGCTGCTTTTCATCTGATGTATTATTGTATGATGCATTACAACCAAAAGCAGAAGTAAATGCCACTAGTTGATACCAAGTGGCTTTTAATGTACAATGTTCATATTTCACTTGATATCCTGACATTTTCTCACCTAGTTTTATTTTTAGCTATTGTGGTATTTTCTTTTTGGAGTCGTTGTATGTTCATATTTTCTTATTTTCAAATGTTCACATTAATTTTGCTTCACTGTTCGATTCCTGTTTTATTAAATTTTCCCAATGAAAAGCATTGATTTGAGAAAATATCTAATTTCGTGCTCAATTTCCTGTCTACAACTTTGGGGATAGACACACATTCAGTTTATTATATTTGTTTTTTATGTGACAGAGCCAGCACAAAGTTGTGCAGAATTGTAAAATTGAAGGGAAATTGTACTTTTTAAATAATGTTCTCCTAAAAATAAAAAAAAATTGCTATGCTTTTTTTCTATTCACTCCTACTATCTCAATACTTTGCAGAACCACATTTTGCAATAGTTACAGCTGCAGTTTATTGGGGAGGCATTTCTTTCCCTGCTTTGCACACTCAGGCACTGAATGTTTGCCAAGTAGC
This sequence comes from Fundulus diaphanus, assembly GCA_037039145.1. NCBI lineage: Eukaryota > Metazoa > Chordata > Actinopteri > Cyprinodontiformes > Fundulidae > Fundulus > Fundulus diaphanus. The sequence continues at coordinate 35,023,731 of CM073136.1, forward strand.
TCAAACTCTGTCAGATTGTTTGAAGAGCTTCTGCAAACAGCAAATATTAGGTTTTCTACTGATTCTCATTTGGCTTTAGATCTGGACTTTGGTCTAGAGGGCCACATAGGTTAGGTTAGGTTAGGTAGGTTCTCAGCTGTGCTATCCATTTTTGATGGCTTGAAAAATGCCTCCTGCATGGCTTCATCCCTGATCTTTGTGCTGTGCTCCTTCGTCTTTATGATGATGTCTACTTAGCAACGTTCTCTAACAAACCTCTGACACCTTCACAGAACAGCCGCATTTATACTGAGATGAATACACACACAGCCGAGCCCTATCAGTTGTGTTCTATTCCTAATCATGTAACCTCTGAAGGCAGGTTGCTGCCCAATTATGTATTACTGTGTGCTGATCTTTTACATAAAAGCCCAATAAAATTGATTAAAGTCTGCAGGCGTAAGGTGACAGAATCAGGATGTTTAACAGGTAGGGGTACTTTTGCAAGGTGATGGTAAATCTTTCCGCCTGTGAAGGATTTAAAGCAACAGAACGGTGTAGAAATAGCTGCTGATTCTGCCAGATTGTGGCTGCTCCGTGAAACCAGCTGTAGACACAACATTTGCACCATCAGATCTCCCTGTAGTCTCTGACACAGTGCGTGTTTATCTGGAGGAGTGCAGGAAGTGAGGGAGGATAAAAGGATTGATGTAAGAGGATAATGAAATGCAGAGTTAAGACAGGATAATGAGACAAGGTCAAAGAAAGGGGATGAGCAAAATATCCTGATGGCTGACAAGTGCAGTAATAATGGTTCTGGCCTGGCCTGTGCACAGTCTGGGCTTAAGACTTCCACACACATTTTATGTCTTCACTTATCTCTGCCTACTGAGGACATAAGCTTTCAATGCTCTTCCTTGTAACCGGATGACTGTTTCTACATAATTTAATTTGTCTGAAATGCAGAAAGTTTTTACTGATGTTGTTCTCTGTATTCATATGATCCCAGGAAGAAAAAAAACACAGTAATACTAGTATATCTTTTTTTATCTTCCACAGTCAATGGATCGGACGTTTACATGAACGGCACAAGCTTCGTTGAGTCTCTGTTTGAGGATTTCGGTTCGTAAACCTTCAAATTATCTTGCGATCGGTTTAGTTTAATTTAGAGTGCCATGTATTGTGTCATAATGCTACACAATGCTTTTAACAGTGAGCTATAATAATCACATTTGCTGCTTTTTCAGATTGTGATTTGCACATGCTTCGTGCATCTCCAGTGGAGCAGAAAGAACCCAAAGACAAAGAGGAGAATACACAGCCTAGTAAATCAGTACGTTTCTCATAAAACTAGATTTTTCTGTCAGAAATTTCACCCATAATTCTGGCTTAATCTCTCTTTTTTTGCTCCTTAGATACCCACTGACACGCCACCACCTTTGCCAGCAACACCCCTTCCTGATGACTACTATGAAGAAGCGGTTCCTCTTGATCCTGGATCCTCCCCTCAGTATTTTACCACAAGTACAAATACTCACCCATATTTAGGGCTGCATAATAAAGATTACCATTAACCAAAGTGTCTTGATTAGGCCGGCCAAAAGAGGCTAAAGGTGCCATATCCCAATAAATATCCTCTCTAGATTCCAGGAACTCTGTTGAAGATATCTACTATGAAGATGCTGATAACAACTACCCCACCACCAGGATTAATGGACCCTCTAAAACCTCCAGTGAGTCTGCCCGATCCTTCTTCAATCATGCTGGCAGCTATAAAACCCAGTCTCTTTCTGAATAAGAATGTTTCACTAAATCTTTTAGGGATTAATCACTGTTTGTTTGTGCTGCCCAGACAATGACTCAGATGCACTGAGCAGCTCCTACGAGTCTTATGAGGAAGAGGAGGAGGAAGCTAAGGGACGTCGCTCTTCTCAGAGGTGGACGGCTGAGGGAAACCCTGATGGACCGGTCAGGGACTGCCGCATATGTGCCTTCCTGATGCGAAAGAAGCGCTTTGGCCAGTGGACAAAGCAGCTAGTAGTTGTCAGAGACAATAAACTCCAGGTAAATACAACAGCAGACACATTATTGTCAGAATTCAGCTAATTGTTTCTTGTCCAAAGTATTTTTGATGACTTCAGAAACTGTATTAGCTCAATGTCAGCCACAATAAATGCAGGAATGCAAGTCTTTTCGACAGTAATGTTTTTTTTTTAAAGGTTTTGTGTCAAAGTGTACATTATATTTGTATCTGAAGCCCTCCGTGTTTTCTTTTTTAGTGCTATAAAAGCATAAAGGAGACATCTCCCAACACAGAGCTCCCCCTGAACCTCTGCAACGTCATCTACGTCCCAAAGGAGGGGCGTAAAAAGAGGCACGAGCTGCGCTTCTCCTTACCGGGAGGTGAAGCTCTCGTCCTCGCCGTTCAGAGTAAAGAGCAGGCCGAGCGGTGGCTCAAGGTACATTTGTTCCCTGCATTTTGCTACTTGTGTTAAGACAGATGAACGACGAAAAAAAAAAGGAGGCACTGTGAAAATGAGTGCCCTACATAAGTTTGTGTCCAGAAGTAAAGGTTGCTTTCTTTTTCAACTGATCCAGGTGGTCCATGATGTTGGCAGCCAGTTTAACAACACAGAAGGACCGAATGGCTCAACATCTCCTATAATACAGAGGAAGCTGGAGCTTGACAAAGTGAGTGGTTTTCTCTGTAATTACCTTTTGTTTCCGCCTGTTTATCTACTAAACAGTCTTTTTAGTGAGTTAGGTCTCCCTTGGAGTGTCTGATTTAATTTCACTGAACCTCTAGGTGGTATTTTGTTTCTGTTAATGATTACAATTAGAACTTAAATGATGTCAGCTTTCAGACAACAAGTGACGTGACTATTCCTTTGGCTTTTAGCCCGCAAGTAATGAGTGGAAACATTGTTGTAGTTGCATGAGCTGACTCGTTTTCCAGTGGTTTCTGTCTGAGCAGGGCAAAGATGTGGTGATGAGGCAGTTTCTTTTTTTTCCTTTTTGTTATTTTTGTCACTTATGTTATTTCTACCCAGGTGCTGCAGTCCGATAGACAAACATCCGACTCAGACAGTGGTCCAATAGGAGACAGTCAGTCCAGCGCTCATGGACCAGGACGAGACTTCACCGACTCACTCAGTACGTCTTACAGTCACCAAAAACGTCATGTACCTGAGTTAGATTTACCATTAGATGTGCAATCTCAGTGGGATTTTCTTTGGACGTCAAAGATATGTTTTTCAAGTTCAACGCTCTCCTCGTGTTTCTTTTAGATCACTGCAAGAGTAGTAGGACTGTAGTTAAAGTCCTTACGGCTTATGTGGTTCTTATGGCTTTTTTACAGATGATTGAATACACCTTTGTGAACATAGTTAGGGGCATGGCTTTGATCGAATGCTCAACAGTTTTTTTTCTATCTTACCTCGGCCACAAGATGTTGTTGGCAATGGAGGAAAACGCAATTGAAATAAATGCATCAGATTTGAACGCTTTTTAATTCCAAACTTTATTGCTGATTTCCAATATTCTTACCTAGGACTTCTTGGTGTTTCTAAAATATGATCAGATTTAATAATATAAATTAAATGTTTGATGGCTGAAGTTGTGTTTCTATTTAAGTGGAGTTCCTCCACTTTCTGCCAGCAGCCGAACCATTAATGAACAAATAAAACACACAAGTGTGAATACAAACCCACAAATAAATACCCATTCAAACATCAAGGGACTTCTTTTAAAGCCTACCGATATATATTTTGTTTTTAGATTATAATCATTGAGACACAAAACAATGAGAGCAGCTTTTGTTAATCATCTGTATATAAATGTTTTGCAAACCATATTTGACACCATTCACTGTGGTTCTATAAGCTGTTTTCTTGCTATATTGTTTTATTTAACACGTTCAAAACATAATATGCACTAAAATGTTTTCATCAGGTTAATGTGATTGAGTTTTTAAAAACAGGACATTTTTGTGTAAGTTGGCAACGCAAAAGTTGAGAGACAGACAGAAATAAAACTGAATGGCCTACTTCAGCACCATTGCCTGTAATTACTAAACTTCAATAGTTTAATAGATACTTTGGCATAGTTTTGTGTCATTTTAAACTTTTTGTAATATGTTCAGTGGCGGTTTTTACATGAGCAGTTGCCCAAGGAAGCATTAAAAAGAGGGGCACACCAGATAATAAATTATAACTTATCAATAGTATCCTTTGTATTGCTTTTTTGCTTGTCCAGTACTCTAGTACCCTGCTTGCTGTTAATAATGAAGAAACAACATAACGGGCTTTCTGCAGGAATGCACAGCTTTTTATCCTGCGCCAGAATCTCAGATAATTTCTTGTGTTTTAATTGGATGAAAGGCGGTAGAGGGAGCCACTGAAAATATTTATCACAATCTTGTCACTAAGGGTGAATTAAACAATGTAAGTCTCATAGTACTCTCTGTTACCAACAAAAACCTTGTTTCACTCATTCTTTCAAGCGTTAATATTTTTAGCTGCATCCCCATTTCATGACCTATCTTCTATTTTTAACAAGACGGTACACGATGTAAAACGTAACGCTCTTCCTTTCTAAGAGTCGGTCACTCAAGTCCCTAAAAGGTTATAAGAAAACACACGCATGCTTTCAAGGGACTGATCCAAAGCACAATAAATGTTTTTTTGTTTTTCTGTCCTCTAAAGTCGGAAGGAAACACCCAGGATGTAAGCAATGTGTAATGAGTCAAACAAACTCATGTTGTTTCAGCGTTGTTTACTGATGGAGCAGCTTGGAGCCTGAAGAGACATGAGAGAGAGAGAGAAAGGGAGAGACAGGAAGCAAGGCACAAGCAGATATGACATCCTTCCTGTTCTCTTCCTGTAATTGTCTCCCACTGACATCATAGGAAGCTGGGGAAAAAAAAAACTACTGCTGCACCTGGTACATTGACAATAAACTTGGAAACACGCTCAAATTGTCTGAAATCAGACATCAGATAATGCTTGATTTATATTAAAAGCGTCATTAAGCTTGATTATTCTGATTAATATTTTATTGTTATATCAATGTATTTCTGATGCAGAAAGACTTGAATTGTATTAACATAATCTAATCACAGAAGATGACACTAATGCTGAGTTTCATTCATGCTTATGTTTGGCTTCAGGCAGGGGGAAGCGGGGCGCCTTCTCAGACCTGACTGGGTCGATGAGCCGAGCGGCGGGAAAGAAAATCAATCGGATCATCACCTTCTCCAAAAAGAAGCCTCCGTTACCCGGAGACCCTTCCTCATCCTCTGGCCACCATGACAACCCCCGCTGTGGTGAGGACCCAATCGCAGCGAGAAGCTATTCCACTGATTGGTTGGATGCTCAGCTGGGCGATCCTCATTTACTGATGATTTGACTGCATATGTACAGTTCTTCAAATACATTAAAAAGTGATCGCAAAATAAGTCATCTAACTGAAATGTATGCAAGGGACAGAAATGCATTTGAATATGTGATTACAAATATGACGCTTTTGTGCATTAGCAGCTTTAAGTCCTCTAGTTTTAAAATGTGTCTATTGCTTATCTTTAAATGAACGGCGACTGAGATAAATTAAACAACATGCGGCTTAGAACTAAACAACACTTCCATTTGACATTCTCAGGAACAAGTAGACAGAGAGTGCAGAGAGGATTCAATGTGCCGTCATAGCATAATAACTTCACGTTGCGTATCTGACACAAAGACTGATGGCTTTTATCCACCCCCCCTCTGCAGGTTATCTCAGCGTGTGTCTCAGCGGCTCTTGGAAGGAGCGCTGGTGTGTTCTCCGAGGTGGAAACCTTTACTTGCAAAAGGACCCCGGAGACCAGCGGCCTCCGGTTATTGTGGTCCCCCTCAAGGGGGCGGATGTGGTTCCAGGGGGCCTGGGACCCAAACATCCTTTCTCATTTCATATCGTGCAAGGCGGCAATGAGCTGGTAGCTTTGGAGGTAAAATACTTATGTTTAGGATAGTTATTTCACTTATCTGATATATGGGGTTGTGTTTTGTTTGTTTGTTGACATTTTCCAGGATTGTATGTACTGGACCAACGAAAAGTCGTGAATAATTGTGAATGGGACAGAAAAAGATGCATGGTTTACATGTTTTTTCACAAATAAAATCTGAAAAGTGTGGCAGGCCTGTGTATTACTACATTTACCCTGATACCCCTAAATATCATCTGGTACAGCCAATTCTCTACAGAAGCAGCTGTTCTGAAAAGGCCTCAGAGGTTCTTTAGTTAACATTAGTTAACAAATGACCAAGGAGCTCAGCAGACAGGTCAGGACAGGTCTTTTTACAGTTATAGATGACTTTCTGTTGGTCTAACGAGACACAATGTAAAAAAAAATGTTAACATGTGTAAATATTTTTGCGAGGTTTAGTTTTATTTAGAGTGTTACCAGGGTGTGCTGTTTTGAGCAGAACTCCTATCTGCAACAGTATTTTCACTAACTCCAAACGGCTTTTTTATGGTAGCAATTATTATTCTATTTTTCCCCTTTTATTTCACAAATCTAGAGCAAATGTTTGTGAACAGCATACAACTGATTAATGAGGTTGCCTTGGGACAAATTCTGCTGCTCTTATCTAAGTGTGTTTACATAAAGAATTTCATAAATGTAATATGTTCACTTTTAAAATTACAAAAAAAAATATTTTAGATTTAGAAGATAGTGAATTGTCATTATGCATCTCTAAAATGTCCTTAGGTTTGCTATAATTGTGTAATGTTAAGATGGCTTACGATTTTTTTTATGTAAATTGGATGTTTAAGTCTGGTAAAATTAGTTTAAAAAGTCAATTTTCTCTTGACATCTTGAACTATTTCCTTTGGCAGAAAAATTGACATGTAGGCGTACGGATGTGAATTTCTGGACTTTCTTTATATCAATATAGATCCAGATGGGAAATGAAGTCAGGGTGTGTACATATCAGCCAGAACAAAGGTTTTTTTTGGGGGGGGGGGAAATCAAGTTAGCTAATTAGATGGTTATATTTCTGTTTTGTTTTTGCGTTTGTGTGTCCATTAGGCTAGCTCCTCTGAGGATCTTGGCCGCTGGCTGGGGGTTTTGTTTGCGGAGACCGGCAGCGCCACGCTCCCTGAAGAGCTGCACTACGACTACATCGACGTGGACACACTCACCGACATACGGCATGCTGCCAGGCACTCCTTCTTGTGGGTTACGTCCAACAGTGTGCTACTGCATGCATTTAAGAGTTTCCTTTCCCCTGAGTGCAACTTCAGTTTTATCTGTTCTTTCCTCTGGTAGGTGGGCTACTACCACTGCTACTTCCTCCAGCAGCGCATCAATAGATTCCCGGACTTATGATGAAGTCTATGAAAGCATTGAGGTGAGAAAAGGTCAAATCTTTGGATGTTTTATCATGCCATCTGAACGGACTTCATTTAATTTAATTTATAAATCACGATCCAAACCAACCTGGCTGTGATTGAAAAAGTAATGCCGTCCTGTAAGTTAACTACAATTAAGCACATTTTTTAACTAGTCATGCCAGCCCTGATTGTTGTCAGACTTGTAAAATCAAGAAATCACTTAAACTGAGCATGCCTGACAATATGAAGAACAAATAACAAAGCCACAAACATTTTTCTGTTTGACAAAGGTTACAAAGTCATTTCTTAGGCTTTGGGACTCCAGCAAATCACAATGAGAGCCATTAAAGAAGGTCAATGGACTGAATGTATATAGCTACACTGCCCTCATACAGCCACAGTCGCTCCTGTATGAATGGAGAAAAGATGGAAAAAAGGAAGATGGAAAACTTTGCTAAAAGTGACTGGCCAACCAGAATTACTCCAACAGATCACTAAAGACTCATCCAGGAGGTCACAAAAAACAAACAAACAGAACAAGATCTCCAGCTCTGCAGGCCTAACCTTTCAGTTAAGGATGGTACTCGTGATTTAATAAAGAGATTGGATAAAATGGCATCCATGTAAGAGTTCCAAGGCCACAACCACTGCTGACTAAAAGACTACACAAAGGCCCGTCTCACATTTGGAAAAAAGAATATTTAAAGAAAATATTATGTGGACTGCCAAGAAAGAGAGGGAACTTTTGTGTAGCGTTGGATCTAGTGTAAAACAAAAGTTTGAAAACAATCGTTATACTCAGTTAGACATGGTGATGTCATTATCTGGGGCTGCTTTGTTGCTTCAGGACCTGGGCGACTTGTGGTAATTGATAGAAGGTTGAATTCTGCTCTGTACCAGAACATCCCGAAAGATAATGTCTGGCTATCAAGGCTTTGGTTATGGTGCTGGACAACAATCTGAAGACCGTCTGCAAGTCCAGCTTTGAATGACTCAAAAAGACAATGGCCTACTATTCGTTATAATAAAATCTGATTGAGATGCTGGTTTTGTTGACTGTAAACTTTGATTGCATCTGTGTTGGGCTTTAAAGAGGCCCGGGCAGTTTGTTGTTTCTACAGTTGCAACTCAAGGTCCTCTGCACTGTAAGCTAAAAACAATGAAACTCACCATGAAAAGTCAGTAAAAGGGTTTTATTTTTCCGATTGGCGCAGGATGAGGATGTAGAGAGCAAAGGAGGTCAGGTGAGACGTCATGCCTCCTTCTCCAGCAGGGACTCTGAAAAAACCGAACAACAGGCTGCCATCAAGAGGCATGCCTCCAGTGAGTCACCTTTTATTTCATAATTCATTGGTTTTGCTGCATATTTGATGGGAGAAAATGTTACCACAGCTGGCTCTGTCCTCCGGATCATGAGTTCATTTAGACTGATCTCACCTTTTTCTCAGAGTGCATCACCAGCCTTGTGCTGTCCATTCAGATACCTCTTTGTTTTGTTCCCTTAGACGTGAATCAGTACGGGCGCTATGGGAAGATGCGGGCAGAGGAAGACGCCAGGCGGTACCTGAGACAGAAAGAGGAGCTGGAGAAGCAAAAGGAGGAGCTCAGAAATGCTCTGATCTCCCTCCGTAAGGAAAAGAAGGAGGTGAAGGAGCAAATGAAGAGTGACACAGGTCTGACAGACATCAGGCAGCACTCTTTAGACTCCTGCTTTCGATTTGATACTAATTCTCAGGGTGTGTGCAGGTGATGCTATGGAAAAGCGGTTAGCTAAGCTAGAGACACAGTGCAAAGAGAAGGAGGAGCAGAGGGTGGAGCTGGAGCTCCAACTGACTGAAGTCAAAGAGAATCTGAAGAAATCCCTGGCTAGAGGAGCTCTGGGCCCACCTGTGGACACAAAGCTCAGCGTCAAGGTGGGCATCAACACATCCTTTTACACAACATCAAAAGTATTTTGGAAACTAGAGATTGATTTGAAACTCAAAGTCCAAATAGTTTAGAAAAAATGGCAAACTAGAAGTTAAACCGAGTCATATAACGAGGAAAGAATATCAGATTTCAGCCTACTTCTGTTTAAACAAATCAGAGTGTAATGTTAACATTTTGAATTGTTGCAATAAATCAATCAATCAACTGATTAGAGATGCCTCTAAACATGTGAACAGCAAAGTAAAATACAAGAGTAATAATACATAAAAATACATATTTGCATGTGGAAACTAGAATATTTTATCATTTCACCAATTAATCTTTTAGAAAACAAAATTATTCAAGGATTAGTTATTCTAGGTTTTACTGTAAAATGGTGACTTTACAATATTTCTCTGTACAGGAGGAAACAGTATAAATGAAAAAAAGCCATACCCATAAAATTAACTGTGTTTATGCATTCTGGAAGGATTTCTCTAAATATTGCCCTTAACATATAAAGCATGATGTTAAAACCTTGCATGAAATGTGAAAAGCTTGAAGGTGTTTGAATACTTTAGCAATGCACTGCCAACAGTACACAGTTTTGCTTTTCATTGCTATTATTCAAAATGCTTGGAGAAGCATCACGCGCTCCTCTTTGGTAAAGTTTGTGAGAACTTCCATTTACAGCATGTTTGCTTGTGGATTTCTGTTTATTTACAGACTCCAGGAAAAAAGGTTGAAAAGGTTTACAATGAGACCGTTCCCGTCAACTCGGCATCGGAGCTTCGCAAACGCCCCCCATCGCTTTGCGCTTCCACCAAGGGGAACGTCATGCAGAAAGCAAAGGTTCTGTATGTTACGTTGATGCTATGTGTGTGTGGGAGGACACTCATGACAGCTGCTCTCTGTTCTGATTCTAAATCCCGGGTTGGACTTTACCGAAACGTTCGGCACTACCATATGAAGCCGGGTTAAAACGTTAACAGATGGTCTCACTTTCCGTTAAGCGCCTTCTGGTGCACGGCAGAATTTCTGGTTCTATGATTGTGAACTGGCCAGGTGGAGTTGCAGCAAAGCAGCCCATGCCATGATACTTCCAGCTCTGGGCTTCACAGTGGGTAATTAGTTTATGCCAAGCATGTCCTCTGTTCTAACTTTAAACCGAAGATATTATCCAAGAAGTCCTTGTCTATGTCAGTGCTGGTAAATATCAGTCTGGCACTCATGTTTGTAGGGTAAATGTGTCCTGCTTGCACATTTCCAGCATCACTTCGACTCAAGGCAAGTTTATTTATATAGCACTTTTCATTAAGAAGACAATTCAAAGCGCTGTGCTCAGGATAGATAGATAGATAGATAGATAGATAGATAGATAGATAGATAGATAGATAGATAGATAGATAGATAGATAGATAGATAGATAGATAGATAGATAGATAGATAGATAGATAGATAGATAGATAGATAGATAAATAGACATATTTGTCATAAATGGCAAGCCTATGTCTGATAAGTGCTTTCTCATTGTTTTCAGGAGTGGGAATCAAAGAAGGGGACCTAGACTTCACACAAACCTATTAGCGGGAGTCGTGAAGTGAAAGGAGAAACTATCGTTTGTCTGGAAGGAGAATGTGTACCAGATGAAAGCATGAGGAGACCACAAGAAGACCGCACATCGACAAAGATGAAGAGAAGGAAGGAATGAAGAAGATAAACTGATTTTATTTTTCTCCTTCAACGTAAAGGAAATGCGCAGACAGGCTGACGCCAACTCAGCTACTGCAAATGTGACTGACTTTACAGATTGAACCAGCAAAGTATTAATGTGATCACTCTAACCGTGAGCTAAGCCTTGTGTTCATGTTTGTCGCACAGAAAGTGAACATTTAGCTGTTGAACAGAAATACAAAGTAAAGGGAGAGAAGTGTGATTTTTACTGTAGCTTAGAGATACAGGCTAGACTTCCTACCTAAATATATTGTGGTTTTTTTTACACAAAACATATCAATGAAAATTAAAAATGCAAAACCAAAAATTCCTAAATTATCATTGTCTTTGGGAGAAGGATCTCCTATGTTGATGTTTGAAAAAGAATCCTAATTAGTGTCACACTGTACCTGAAAATAAATAAACTGTTTATTATTGTAATGTTAAATGATTACCTTTAAAATTGTATGTTTTTATAGATATATTCAACTTTTGCACTTTATGCTGTATTTGTAATTATCTTAATGTTTTCAGTTATGCATCTCTCTAGTAGCCAAACTATTTGAAGAAAGATAACGCCATGTCTGCCCTTTATGATCAATGCACAGATGTGAACAAAACTCACATTTTGGAGTAAAAATTTCAAGAGACCCTTATATCCATTTTTTATTGTGATTTTTATTTTTTTGTTTTTTTTGCAAGACTTCTGCTTCTTAAGCTTCTCTACTTTGGGGTGATAAGTTATAAACAGGAAACCCAGACTTAAGTTAAACTGTTTATCTACAAGCACCATCTAGTGGCAAAATCAAAACAGAGCAGGTGTTGGAAACTCATTTGTAAATATTGTGTAGAATAAATCTCATACAGACAATATCTCTGGGCTTTTGCTCTCTTTTAAAAGCAGCTCCCAAGTAGCTATTTTCCCTTTTTTTTCTACATAAGAAGTAGACTTCAGTTTTGTTTAAATTGGACATCATGGGAGGTGAGAGTGCCTCGTCACCTGCATTAATATTTTAATCTGCATACATATTCAGAACAGCTTAGAACCTGTAATTTTTAGAGACTAAAACAGTTAACATAACTCAAGTTCTGCACCGTTTTTCTTCTACAAAAAGTTCACAATAACTTACTTTTTTCAAACAAAAAGAAACCCATCCGTTGCACAAGTTAGTGCTCTTAATGTCTAAAAGGTTTCTAGTCAGAGATGTGTGTCCACTCATACTTGGGATGAAATGGCATATTGAATGGGGGCATTGTTTATTTATTTCAGACATTTTTTCTTTGAGGGTGGTATGATTTTTATATAAATAAAAACCACTTTCCACATGAATGAATGACTGCCTGAAGGAATATCTTTATTGTCATTGCCCCTATCAATCTGACATTTTGAGACCTGTTCCTGTATGGTGCCACAATATAGAGGAAAAATAAATATAAATAGAGTGTTTAAATATCACCAAATAGTGCAACAATGGCAGTAATAAATGTATCATAGATTGTCTCTAAATTCTGCAGGGTCAAAATCAGGCTTTCAACATCACCAAATGCCAAGCATGGAGGTGGTGGCGTCATGCTGTGGGGTTGTGTCACTAGGGGTTTTACAGGTGACTTGTGTGATGAGAGTTGGATCGAGGTGCAATACATCCAATATTTTCTACTTTTTAAACTATCAACCATGTATAGTTGATTCAAACTTGGACACGACTGGTGGCTCCTACAGGACAATGATCCAAAACTGGAATGTCTAGTTTTTTTTCATGGGTGGATTGATGATACAATTTCCAATATAAAAATAAAAGTTGGGCGCACAGGTTTTAACATGATAGAACATGTTCAACAGTGTTTAGGCCGGGTTTATTTCAGAAGCTTAAAATTAGTCTGTCTTAATCATTCTAAGCCAGTGTGGTGTATTGTCTGGGATCATTATCCTGTCCATATTCCTCCTTCATTAATCCATCCAGTTTGTGTAATGGACCAGTACTACAGGCAGCCTTAGCTTAATTATACCACCACCATGCTTGACACTGTTCGTAGGTTTAAAGCCCCACCCTGTTGGTGTTAGACTTGCTTCACTGTAAACAGGGACACTGATGTTTCAGCATCTTCTAGTTTATCATTACCCTTAGATTTTGTGGGACTGTTTTTGCCCTTCTTGAATGTTATAACTAATTTCCTAACATCTGGGGGATGGGTTTGAAAACCTGGGACACAGTTTGGTCTTCAGGACAATGATCCCAGACAGATATTTAGATGGATTTTGGAAAGCCGCCTGAATCGCCACCCAAAGCCCTGGCCTCAACCCAATAGGAAATGTATGGATTATGGTTAAAAGCAGCTCATGCCAACAAACCACCATATTTAGATGAGTTCCTTCATTTCTGATTAGAGGAACGGTCACATTTGCAGTCAGAATGATACCAAGACCTCAATGATGCCTTCAAAAAGGATGTGGTTTATCTGCATATTTGCTAAGGGACATTTAATGAAATAGTTGTGGGTGTTTGCATGTATTGAAGGTTTTGTGCATAAATATGAACCTGTGTCCTTCTTGCACACCTGCTTCTTGTTTTTAAAAATCCATTGCAGCTGTATGCTGTGTTAAAAGCCCAGCCTGGAAAGAGAACATTTCAAATAAATAAATGTCAAATAAAAGTGAGTTGAAGACCCCTTTAAATATAATTAGGATCGTTACTCCGTCATTCTGTAATGTTATAAACACAAACAATGTTTACGTCTCCTAGATGTGCATGAGAAACAGACAAAAAAACAAAAACCAGCCAGTTTGCTTCTTTACAAAGTTTATTTAGTGCATTTCTAGGTTGTCCACGGCAGGAACCAAAATATGAAGTTAATCTGTGCTCCCATTGGTTTACCAAAGTTCTGGTTCATCGCCATTGGTCCACACATGTTCTGGTGCAATACTATTGGTCCAGTAGTGTTCTAACACCCTCACATTGGTTCACTAGTGTTCTGGTATCACACTATTGGCTCACTAGTGTTTTTCTTGTGGTCGTTAACATGTAAGACCCAGAGGAAAAAAGAAAAAAAAAAAGAAAGGAAAAAGAAAAGAGGCCAGGGGGACCTTCAGCATGCTGCTACTGAGCAGAGGTCTACGAGCTTCCATGCAACAACAAACAAACAAACAGCAAGGGACGACAGCTACCAACAGAAAGATAAACAACAGCGTCGCCCGTTAGAAGAGAGCATGGAAGCATATACAGTAAACCTTATACGTGACCTGCTGCAGCCCTCGGGAGGTTCGTTTGATATACGACAGATCTTAAAAAGGTAAAAGACACATGCGTGCGCCATCACACACGCCTACTGCAAACACATCTCTCCCAAACACACACACACACACACACACACACACACACACACACACACACACAGGCGCACATGCATGCAAACAAATGAATCCCAAATGTTTACAAGGAATACGTCCGTCATTTTTGAAAATATGACTTAACCCCATGAGCTGTGTGTAAACATAGCGTACAGTAGAATACAGGTGCATTTCAATAATGTATTTATTAAAATAATTCAGTTCATAAAGTGGAACTACGAAAAAGGTTTCATTGCACATAGGGTGAAATATTTCCTACAGTTTAAGAAAACTCCAAATTCTTTTTTTTCCCACACAATTAGAAATGAGACTAATTAGCTATACCTGTTGTTCTTCAACCACTCTTCAACCACACTTCTTCCTTCCACTCAACCTTCCACTATTGTGCTTAGATGCAGCACTCTGAACAGTGAGTTTCTTCATCAATAACCTTTTATTGGTTTACCCTTGATATGGAGGATGCCAATGACTGTCTAACCAATAAAAAATGACTTTAATACAGAAATGGTATTGCCAATGCGTCTGGCCTCCTCATTCATGGAGAAGACTGCTGACTTGACAGTTGTCGAGCTGGCAGTGAGTGATACCTTCCACAATAAATGTCAGAACAATTTACTGCTAAAGAAGCTGGTTATTGAATGAGTGCTGTATCCAAGCATATTACTGGAAAATTGAGTTGAAGGAAAATGGAGGTAGAAAAGCGGTGCACAAGCAATAGGGATAACTGTTAAAAACCCTATATTAGTTGGTCTTATGTGATATCCTAGTCAACTAAGAAATTGAATTTTGGGGCTTTTAATTAGCTTTAAGTAGTAATCATCAAAATTAACTAAAATAAACCCTAAAAAATAGGTGTACCTTTGTGTATTCGATCTGTATACTCTATGAGTTTCATTTTTGGAAATGAGTTATTGTAAAACAAAAACTTTTTGAGGTTTGATTTATTGATTTGCACCTGTAGATAAAGACTGCCCTCCTCACTTTTGTAACTCCGTGTAACTCTCCGGCCTCTTTTATACCCAGTTAGGTAATACTTTAACTCTTTGGTTCTCTGTAACAGTCTGTTGAACGTACTGTGTGACTGACTGAACTTGTCTGTCCCTTTGTCTCGCTCCCTCCTTCTGTAGGATCTTGTTAGGGTCGGAGAGAGGAGATCCCCCCCCCCCCCCCCCCCACACACACACACACAACGCCGGGGGCAGTGGAGCCAAAAGGGGTTGATTGTCCTTGATTTATGTACATCACAGTCAGTCACAGTGGGCTCTGAGAAGAGGAAGAACTTGTTCTTCCCACTTTTCGACCTCATCTCCTCCTACCTCTCAGAAGTAATGGGAATGTTGGCCTGAGATCTGTGTGTTTGTGGGTGAGCGTTTGTTCCTGTTGGGATAAGTGCTTGTGTTTGAAAGCATCAGCGAGGAAGTCCAGAGGCTAAGATAGGTCGTCGTTGCTGGGCGTCTTCCCTCCGCCGTTGAGCAGGGCTGAAGCACTGCGGCTCTTGGTCGGGGTGCCGCTGCCGGAGCGTGAGAGTTCTGTCAGGTCGTGGAGGGAGGGCTCCCTGTACATGGCCACTACACAAACAAACACAAATGAATTATTAATGCAGTTACAGCACCACTCGTTTGATGTGGTAAATGCATTTACATAACCCCCTTCTGGTCTTATCGACCACTCAGAGCACTTTACACCTCGAGTCGCGTTCACACGTGCGCAGATTGTTCGGTCGTTGCATTTAGCGTGCTTCAGCTCCTCCTTAATGATAGTCCTGAGCTGTCCAATGCGTTTAGAGGGCAGAAAATTAGGATTTCTTGTCAATAGTCGACGGTAATGTAAGAAACTAACAAAGAAACAACATCTTCAATAAAGAATCAATTAGTAAACCGTCGCTCATTAACAAGCGAGCAGATTAGTAGCAGCCTTAGCATTTATTTCCAGTGAGGTTTGTATCCATTTAATGAATGCAAATCCAATAGCCACTTCGTTCTCCGCTTTGTTTTGCTCTCTGCTGATTCCCAAGGGAAATTTACCACTCTTACGCTAACCTGGTGCATCTGGCAAGTCAAGGAGCTTTTTAGAGCTACTTGAGTTACTTTTAGAGGTTGGCCATTAGAAGCTGCTGCCTGCTGTGTACAGAAGCAGGCATCCAAACAAATCTGAAGCATTTGCGAGTCAGACATGCAGCCAAATGCTAAACACGGAGGTCCTTAGCTCAGTGAGGGTCCATTACTGGCTTTAGCTGTTAGTCATTAAATAGTTACTGGCGCTGTTGATCGCACAATACTATTGATTAGAAACCCAGGTTCAAACAATGTGGAATAACTGCTTTTGGAGCATTTTTCTTCAACTTCTCTATTTTTGCATGAAAAAGATGCTGACTTTGAATATTAGTTTTCAAAAAGACTTAATCAAATGTTCAAAACAAGTAATTCCTAGAAGTGATAGTCTGCGCATGGTTCATATGAACTGAAACCTCGATATTTATAAATTGAATCTGTGCATCCTGTAAAATGCCTTGAGCCGACATATGTTTTGAATTGGCGCTATATGAATAAACTTTATGGTACTGAATGATTCCACGGTGAAGAGAGAGCTCTTGCAAGCTTTGATGAGCACTTTCAGTCGGCTGATTGACAGGAAACATGAGCCCAACAAGAGAGCTGTCAGGCGGAGACAATGGGAAAAAAGGATTATAAAACTCCCTAGAGCAAGTAGAAAGGGAGTTTCCTTTATACAGCCTCTAAAATATGGAGCAACAAACAAAAACATGAATCTTGCAAAAGAGCAACATATAGGCAGTGGTTGTTTTTTTTTTGCCTAAGAGATATATAATTAACAGACAGTCAGATGGAGATGAGTGCCAAGTCTTTGAGGTTGCCATTGCTCTAATCTTTAGCTCCCTCCACAGAAACTCAATCAGATTTAAGCCAGGACTCTGGCTGAGTCAATCCAAAACATTGACATTACCTCCAGTCAAAAGAAAGGTGTCAAATTTTAAACATCACCTTGGACCTTAATCTAAAAGTGGTAGGAATAATTTGGGGTCTTCTTAAGAAGGAAGCTGTATCTTCTATGATAGGTCGGTAAATGTCTGCTGTCCCTTCAGGCTAAAAGAGAGAGCAAGATTTTCAGCGGATACCAGGAAGACTGAACAGACCAATGTAAAGTTACTTTGTCTTAACCGTTTATGCTTTCCAACTCTGACTGTCATGGAGTAGCCTGGATTCTTATACAAATACTTTAGGCTAGGAAAATATTTTTATATCTTCCCATGTTACAGTCACAAAGAGAAATCAGTATGAGAACAAACTGGAATCTAAGCAGCAGATTATCTCGTGTTGCTCTGTTTGTGTGTCTTTTTCTTGTTTCTGTAGTTGCTTAAGAACTGGTGGATTTTTGGAAACTGGTCGTAACCGACGTAAGTCACTGTTACTTCTAGCGGCGATCGTCACATTGAAAAGAAGGGACTACATTAAGTTTGAGACTAATGCCATGAGCAAGCAGTGCAGGGCTACACCCTGCTTCTTCAACTACATGTTAGATATTAAACTAGAAATGATCGAATGCAGGCTATAGCTTTTAACAACAGTGAAATAGCCTTTTAATTTAACACTGTCTTGGAAGCTGTGGACTAAATGCCTTATTCATTGCCATCACCAGCCCAGGTGCATGTTTTTTTTTCTTTAAGTGTTGCCTTCATAATAGTTAGGGTTGTTAAACATATGAACACACAGAAGGGTAACTTAAAAAAAGCACCATGATAGCCGACAGAAAGCAAATAGACCTTAAATATACAGACAAAAAAACAGCAACAATTGATGAACTGAAACTGGAGCCTGAAGCAAACAAAATATCTGAAAAATGGTCCCCCATTAACAGTTAATCAGAAGAAAACAAGGCTACGGTAGACTAAAGAGAAACAGTAGTGAGCCGAGGATGAAAGATACGCTCAGTAATGAGTCACTTTTCTGCACTGTAGAAGGACATAAACACCTAAGTTTTTCTTTAATGCCGATCCAATTAAACATCTGAACAAACTCAGAGACTTTCCACTGTCACTAATGAGGGCTTTGCATGTCAGATAGAGGAGAACTGATAGCCACTACATTGGCAAAGAATTTTCTACTTTTATCAGTCAAAAAATAAGATTGTTGGTAACAAATTTTCATTTTTAACATATAAAAAACTACAAGCTCAATGTAAACATCCTACTTGTAACTTTGTCTTTTCTTAGGAATCCGTATTTGTCTAACTCATCAAACTATTTACTTACTTACTTACTACTTACAAACTAACATAAAGCAAATAAATGTGCACTCAGGCCTCATGGCTAGACCAATCCAGGAGGTTGCTTTTGGTGATTCCAACCATATTAAAAAATGTCTCTTATTATTTACTTTGATCATTGTATATTTTAAACTAAATATAAAAATAATCATCTGAACATGTTTCAAGACCTATAATTAATCAGATTTTTTATAATCTTAGATTAAAACCTTTCAAATCTGTAAATATGTTAGTGCATTTGATCATGAACATTCAAAAAGTTAGGTACAGGTCACGTCAATGGAAAAGGTTAGTTACTGTCATTGCGTGTGTTCTAGAAATCACACTTTTCCAAGCCCCACTTGTGTAAGCTGCATATTAAATTAAACCC
Organism: Fundulus diaphanus; assembly: GCA_037039145.1. Lineage (NCBI taxonomy): Eukaryota > Metazoa > Chordata > Actinopteri > Cyprinodontiformes > Fundulidae > Fundulus > Fundulus diaphanus. The sequence continues at coordinate 35,042,702 of CM073136.1, forward strand.
ATGCAAACATCAAGTGTGTTTCTCTTAGTCAGACTAAAGGCTATCTTAAAAGGAACAGCAGCAGATTAGTGTGAACATCACTCTATTGTGTCACATCTCTGCTCACAGCTAACATTGTGCTGCACAATAAAGCTGAAACATTAAAGTGAAGAAAGAATGAAAATAATGCATTTGCAAAAGACTTAATTTAAACTGCTGCTTCAGATGTTAGGAGTCCATTTTATGCTTTGTAAGTTTTGTTTTCCCTCTGGTGTGTGATGTGGCTTTGGATATTTGTAAAAGTTCTGCAAAGTCACAAAGGCCACAGCAAAGGAGAGTTATTTTCTCCCACTTAAGAATCTGCTTCTGAACGGCATGAAATGCATAATAGCAATCCAGATTTTTCTTCTGTTCCTTTTATGCATCAGCATGTGACTAGTGTGGCACTTCTTAAGGAAGGACTAAACAGCTTCTTCTTATTACGTTTTGGCAAATGGCAGACCCGGTTAGTAGCGATTTTCAAAATTGAGGGCATAAAAAAGACAAACAAAAACAAAACAGAGCACTTCACACCAGACATAAGACTTGCTGTGCAGGATGTATACAATAATCTGACTTGTTTTACCTTTAAAGGACATATGGTGGCTGCGAGAAGCTTACCAAACAATCATCATGGGCACTGATTTTATATGGAAATAATTTTTTGCAGGTTTATATGACAACATACACCTTCAGTATTTTTGGAAACAATAAATAACTGCACAAATGTCAACATGTTGTGAATTTTCCCTATTCCATACATGCAGAAATATGTAGAGGTGTATCTATATGCACCTCCACTAACATCTAATTAAAGGTTAACAAATCAACGTTTTTTTGGTGATAATCTGTATACATTGATATTTTATAGTGCTGTCTACATGTCCTGGTCATTATTTTTGACAATTTACTGCACATTTGCTGAAATCATGCTTTTGTGTCTAAAACTGTCTGTGTGGCGCCCTCCTCGTGTTGAACGGGTGCTCTGCAGTTTGAAGTTTGAATCAGTATTGGTACTGACTCAAAACATATTGTGATGTCACCCAGAAAAACGGATACCAGCAGTTCGACCGCTGGGGGATATAAAAGTAGCTCTGTCTCGTACATAGCGAGTTGCAGTTGAAATAGTGAGCTTTGTGATCTTTCTATCAATTTTCAGGTTAGTGATTTATTAGCTTAGTATTCACTTAGTTTATGTAGCATTTATTTACCCCTTACTCATAGCCCAGACCATTCCCAGCTCTCACCCACGTTTCCTGGTCCGTAAGGCCCTGCCTCCTTTTAGGCACAATGATCAAATATTAGACATGCGCGGAGAAAGGCTCTGGTACGGGGGTGAGTTACACTTTAAATGTCTGCTGTTACACTCCTATTCTGCCGTGTATGGTGACATATAGGAAACATCTTTTGGGTCTAAACATGAGGAAATGGTGAATGCTTCTGTCACATCTCTAATGTACGTGTCTGTTTGATGCACTGCTGTTCTGAATAGCGCATGTCCAAAGCTCAGGAATTCCCAATGATCTGCTTGGTCAGAACGGGGTACGTTGCATTTGCCACGACATCACCATCTTGTATTTTTATCCACATTTAATGGAATTTCATTCAAATTGAATGTTTTTTTATTTGCAATGAGACATCTTTTCTGTGATGAACAGTGGTCACTATTGGTTTTGTACACTTTTGTTCCCAAGACAAGCAAGTTGCATTTGGTGGTATGCTCAGGAAGGGAACTGGATATTGTTTTTCCTAAAGCATTTACATAAAAAGAGGTGGAATAATAGTATTGGAGCTCCTTGGTCATTTTTGAAATTCGATGCTCTATGAGTGCCGCTGAGTGGCTAAATGATTATTAGCCATATGAATCAGAAAGTTGGTCGTGCCATCAGTTTCAGTTTCAAACATCTGACATGCCAAAGTCAGCAAATCTTAATCAGCACAGACAGAGCATCTGCATAGTCTAGCATGACATTGTGTAATATTACTATTGGGTCATTGCTGCAATATTAGAGTGACAGTTGTGTAAATGCTGGAGCAGTGGCTAACGTGTGCTACACATGGCATGTGAGAGCAGCAGTGCTCTTTGCCCCTCTCCCATCAGGTAAAAGCTTCAGAAGCCTCAAATCCAACACAAATAAGCTTAGAAACAGCTTCTTTCCAAGAGCCGTGAGGGCAATCGCCCCCTGATGGGAGACTACAGTCCAACACTTTAAAATCACCCCAACTGTTACTAACCCGTCATACATTACACCCTACTATCTCATTTTCTGATATCCGTGACTCTCCTGAACGCTTAAAAAATTGAACCCTTGTTCATGGCCTGTTTGTTTGTCAGTTTCTGCCTCATTATGTGTAATGTGAACCGCAGTGGCCAAAGAGAAATTTCGCCACGGTGACAAAACTTGATTCTACTTCTCTTGATTCTTGATTCATGCTGCAGGATTTGCATGGCTAAACAATCTGTTGTGGCCTGGATTGGTTTGTAAACAAATTATGGATGCTTCAGTGTTAAATATGCAGGATGACAATGCTGGCACATTATTTACCTAAGGGATGCCATTGAAACACAAAGCAAATACACAATATTGGGATATGGGTATTATCAAGCTGTAGAAAAGCCACAGTTTTTGTAACCATCAACAGGGTCCTGGAATATTTTTGACTTGATATTTGATCGATATTCTCATCACAGTTGGAACAGCTTCCTATATTTTTTATGGTTTTTGGCACGGGCAAACATTTATGAACTAGTCAAACGTTCTCAACAGTGTTAAGTTTGTGGCCGTTCCAAAGGTCTAATGTTAGTCGGCTTTATCCATTCCAAAACCAGTCTTAATTTACGTTTGGGATCATTGTCTTGGTGTAATTCTTCAACTTCACCTCAAATGATCAGCTATACATTTGTGATTCCTGGACACAATTTGGTCTTTTAACAGGACAATGATCCCAAATCCACTTCAAAACTGGTTTTGGAAAAGATAATGCGAGACAACATTGAGCTGGTAGCTAAGCTCGATCAGTGGCAGGAAACCAACCCATTTAAATGTGTGTCATATCTGATAGCTGATAAATTCAAACTTGCACACCCAATTATTGGTTTCTGAAATCCCAGAGATTGTTGTGTCCTTTTCTGTCAATGATCAGTGTATGTAAACTTCTCACAGACACTGTATACCTTTTAAAGCAGTCCATAAAATCAAGGACATGAGTTCTTTCCCAGATTTAGTGCATTCCTACCTTTGAGTGGTTTCGGTATGAAGTGTGCGGCGGCCTTGTTCTTCTTCACATGGTTTCCCTTCATGATTGCTCCCTCCTTGTTGAGTCCCAGGTACCACGCCCGGCCTGACTGCTGCTGTCGGTACAGCATAGACGAGTAGGTGACGTAGTAGTTCTCAAATACCGATTCCTTGAACTTACACTCCGGGGTAAAATGTTCCTGAGTGGAGAACATGAGGTATATTAGGACAAATTGCCTAAGAAAGGCAGCAGCTGGGTGATTTAGAGGAGCTGCAGGAAGAGAGCAAGGATACAGAATACATGTTTTGTAACAGCTGATCAGTTTAAAAACTTTCTAATCCGTCCCTCCTTTCATCCGTCAGGCGCTCCGCTCTTTGAATCATTATCTTGGCTGGGCCACGGTTTCAAAGAAACAAGCTGCACCAACTTAGGACAGCTGACATTTGCATTTCCTTATTCCTGTGTCTCCATAGCAACCAGCTACTCCCTTGAATACCAACCAGCCCACTGGGAAAGATGGTGGCCAGGTTGCTGAGGGAAACAGAACCATATAGAAAGGATGCTGTTTCTTACGGACATGTGTTAATACAGCAGGAATATTGATTAGGTTCGTGCTGCATGAGGCTTGAACAGACCTGGTGTGAAAAGCAGAGGACCGCGCTGTGTTCTGTTTTTCTAATATCAAGTTAGAAGATGGAACAAGCGATAGTGTTATGACAGAGTTTAGAAAAACAGCAGAAAGCACGTCGAAATATGATGGACCAGATATTGCGGTGGTGTACGTGATTGCAAAGGTGAAGGCGGGCATCGTTTTTTGTTTTTTTTTTGTTCCCTCTTTGTTAGTTTTCATCGCTTGGTCTTGAAGCTTTACTTGTACGGATTGCTAGAAGTGTGTTTGTGTGTTATTGCTGTTGGTTCTTGTTGTTATTGCTTCCACACCACCCACCACCAGCGCTGAAGAGCTAAAACGAGGTGCTTGAAGCGCGGCCCTGCAGCCAACTCCAACCTTCTGGCCTGTCTGATTAAATAAAAAGCAGCAGTGTCGGGTTTTTGTGCAGGCGTGCCGAGCTGGAAACGACACGAGGACAAAATTCAGGAGAAATCTTTTCATCAAGAATGACCAAAGGCGTACAAACAAGAGGGTGCGCAGAAGAACTCAATCTTTAGAAAAAATATAAAGGGATGGATAAGTTAGGCTCAGATGGTGTGTCATTAAGGTGTTGATGTGACGATAGCGCGGTAATGAGTGTTCTCACAGTGGAAGCTTTTGCTTCATTACTCAACGTGACAGAGATTTATGATATTAGTCATGATGGTGCTTTTTTTTTACCTACCGAGGTGTAGACGAAGCCTTCGTTGTTCATTGCCAGGTAGAGTTTGGTCTGGACGCCCTGGATAGCCACGACACGGAGCCCCACGGGGATCAGGTTGAACACGGCTGCACACAGAGCCAAACAAACAACACACACACACACAAAGAAAACAAATGGATGTTCAGAGGGAGGAAAACAGAGAACGATCCTCATCAATATTACCGACATAATGACACTTCCATTTTTGCCACAAAGAAGCTATTTTGAAAGTTCAGTCAGGCACAGCCACGACTGAATGGATCAATTTAGCTTCCCGGACAATTTATGCAAGGAAATAGGTAGGAATTGTCAACAAAGTTTGAAAAACATCTTATGGAAGATGAGCGAAAGCTGTTTTGATTTCTTCTTCTTTGAAATAAAAAATACGAAATATAAGTATGTTAATTAGGAGGTACAGGGCCTCTCAAAAATATTCAAACCAATTTAACTTTTTTAATTCTTGTCACATGACAAACACTTACTTCAATCTATTTAAAAAAAAAACTGTGAAGTCCTTGGACAAGGATATAGGCTTTCCAGTTTTTTTCAAGAATGAAAATTGGCAATGTGTAGCTTGCATTTGTCACCCAAAAATTAAGTCTAAATATAACCAAAATAATCATAAATCTACAAAAACAAGACCGTCCACCTTAACTGACGGACAAGTAGCCAAAAGTCTCATGATAACACTGGAGGAGTTGTGGAGATTCACAGCTCAGCTGAGAGAGTGTGTTGAGGAGATAACTATTAGTCATACATGCCACAAATTTGGCCTTTATAGAAAAGTTGGCGGAAGACAGTCCTGAGAAATCCTGTTTGTTGCCATAAGCCATGTAGGGGGGAACACACATGGGAAAAAAGGGATTTCAGCACTAAAATTTTTAGATTTTGTGTAAATGTGGGACATAAACTACCACTATACAGTATATAGCCATGAACACATCATTCCACATTGATACATGGTAAAAGCAGCACCATGTGATGTTTTTTTTTTCTTAAGCAAGGACATATAAACTTGTCAAAACGGGCAATGTAATGGTCCAGATTAAAGGTTATTCCTATTTGGAGTGGCCCAGCTAAAGTCCAGCCCTAAATGTGAATCAGCAGTACAACTGGGGGTTGGGGTGTGTGTTTGTTTTCTAAATATAAATAATTAAAAACACTTGTTGGACATTTTCTGAACCATTCTGACATCACATTACCTCCCCTACCCAACCCACATAACTCCCTTTTCAGCAGATGTTGCAACAAACAGTGTCCAACAGGTATTATTATTAATATTATTATTGATAATAATATTATTACCTTAAATGAGAGAGAACGAGCAAGCTATAATACACACACATACATACAGATGTATATAGTCTTCAGCTGCATATATATATGGATGATGTTATAAGCCCACTATATACATATGCACACTATATATACGTATGCATATATACATATGCAACCTTTGATCTCCCGCATATATAATATATATATATATATATATATATATATATATATATATATATATATATATATATATATATATATCCACCCACTCAATGGATATTTGGAGAATTACGGTACACTGTGTCGCTACCTGATCGGACCCCTGAGCTGTCTACAAGACTGTCTGACTGTAATGCCCGGAGTACGCGCTAACAACAATAAACCTAGTGAGTTAATTCAATATAAAAGTTACGTTTATTTTGGCCTTATGTTAGAAACAGGGCAGTGTAGTCCAACTACTCTGCTCTCCCGACAGAGACGGATAGAGAGCTGTGTTAGTGAAGGGGCGGAGTGATATTACACACCTGGGAAGAATATTTAGCGTGTTTTATAATCCGGTGCACCTTATATGTGGACACAGACACACATAGACACGTTAATTCACGTTGCGCTTTATAATCCACTGTGCCTTATGGTCTGAAAAATATGGCATATATGCATGAGCCACACATGCTAAATAAGGACCATAGAAATCAGGTTTAGCTAATGTAATCCAGAAAGGGTCTTCATGTTCTGAGGAATGAGTCTGGTTGTCCTGACAGTTTGGATATAATTTCCTCAATTAAAGCCATATTACACATTAGCTCCATCCAATGCCTGGAAAATGATTGTGCTGTTGCTTTGGACATCAAGCCATTCTGCTTGGTTGAGGATTTTATAATCGATAAACTGTGTCCGAATTGCTCTTGCAGAAGTGTACCAACCAGATGTGACTTTGTAGCCCATGTTCTTTTAAATCGCTGATTTGCACATTTGCACATTGTATTGTATCCTGCAAAATTGCTGCTGCACCTTACCGGGAAAGGTACTGCAAAACTGTGTACAATGCAACTGTCTACTTTTAAATCACTGCTGCACCTTACTGCATATTTGTTTACATTTGTTTTACACTGTTTACATTTCAACTGCCTACTGTTCACTGCTGCACTTTATCCGGAAGTCAATTGAAACTTATCCTGTAAGTGACTGCGATTTATCACTGCACTTTATCCTGTACTGTAATTCACCGCAAGGTATCCTGTAGAGTTACTGCAATCTTTCTGAGCTGTGTGAAAACGAAATTTCGTTCTGTATGCACTCTGTGTATACAAAATGACAATAAAGAAAGTCTAAGTCTAAGTCTAAGTTTTCAGGAATACTATTTGGTACCATTAAGTGTAATCTAATGTTTCCAATGCCAATTTGAGTCCCTCCATTATATGTATATTGGTCCTACTGAAGAGATAGTTTGATTTTATACACAGGTACCTGGAGTACTAGCTTTTTAATTTTGGTATTCAGGTTGGGGCTGATTTCAGGGTAGAAGAGAGATATTGTTTAAGATGGAAATATTTCCACAGATCTGTCTTAGGCAGGTTATATTTTTCTTTCAGATAGTGGAATGTTACTACAAGACCGTTTTCAAATAAATCCCCATAGCATAAAATTCCCGATTGCCCATTGCTAACGGCAGAATGGCTTCTTTGCCATCTTTATCCTGGGATTACACCATGATGCAGATGACAAAAAGGGATTCCCCCTAATGTAGTTATGTCGCAATTTCCGGCAATCTTTTGAAAATTCAATCACTGGCTTATGAGGCGGCAGAAATCGGCCTGTCTGTGTTACATCTGTGTCAATTTAAATGGGATGAATTATCTCATTTTCAATTTGGACCCAAGCAGAGCCTCTGTAGGGCGGTAGTTTATATTTGGAGAGTTGTGACAGTGAAAAGGAGCAATGATACTAATCTAGTCTGGGAAGGGAGAGCCAACCATCTTCTTTTCAGGAATATTATTTGGCACTATTGAAGAGGGGTTTGTTTCCTGCCAAAACGAAATAAATTGTTGAATTTGTTATATTTCTAAAGTAACTGTACTGGGGGAGACAGTAGTAAAATGTACATTACATAGCTGCCTTTGGGTATTATAATCACTTTAATTACATTTATTTTGTAGTAGTGATTCAATTTGGACAATGAGGAAGAGGTTAATCACCATCATTTCCTTAATGTTAGGTATAAGTTTATCCAAGGGAACCCACCTGAACTGCCACCCACTACAAAAAAACTCTGAAAAGATTTAGATATTACCATTATTTCAAATTTGGCCCAGTTAATTTTACAACCAGATATACGTATGTGAAGATCTGTCGATCCTTACTCAGTTACTGGAACGGCAACCTTGCGATTCCATATGACTAGTTAAATATCATCTACATATAAAAACAACTTCTGCTCCTAGCAACCTGACGGGACTCCTTTAGTTTCCGAGTTGCATCGTGTTGCAAATTCTAAGAGCTCATGGGTGATTGCAAAGATGAGGCGGATAGCGGGCAACTCTGTTTTGTGCCTCTGTGTAAAGAAAAAAGAGATTATATGGTGCCACTGCACAGGGTGGAAGCCACAGGGTTCTTATATAATAACCTGATCCATGCTAATATTGTTGGTCTAAAATAAAATAAAATTCTAGGTGTAAAATTAATACTCCCACTCAACCCCAACGGAGGCCTTCTCTGCATCCAGTGGAAAGTGGCACGACAGGATGTGGATTATTTCTTTTCCCCTAAATTATGGGCAGGAGCCTTTGTATATTATCTGGAAATTCGATGTTTAAAAATGTTTTTCACTTAATCTGACTGAGCTTGAGCTATTTTGTAAAGAGTGGACAAAAATGTTAGTATCTAGAAGTGCCAAGCTAGAAGGGATGTATATCCCAAAAGACCTGCAGCAGCAACTCCAGTGAACACCGTTTCTACAAAGTGTTGACTCGGAGGGAAAGAATGGAAATGCATGCCACACTTTATAGATTTTATTGTGTAACAAAATGAAAACTGTCTTATTTTCCTTCCACGTAAGAATTATGCATTGCTTCATGTTGACCTGTTAAAGACGGCACATTTTAACTCAACAAAGGTTGCCAGTTTTAAAGCGGGTACAAGTAAATTCAAGAATCAGGTCAGTCAAACAATTTCTGTCAAACGAAAAAAATCAATAAGTTTATCCTTCAGCATATCTTTTCATGAAAAAAAGATTTATGTCCACAGAGCCAGACTGAAAGCTTTTGACCTTTCTCGAATGCTACAACACAATGTTATTTAGAAGGTAGTATTACACATATTGGAAGTGACTTCAAAATAATTAACTTGAATAGCAGTATAAAGTTTCACGCTTTTTTGTTGTTGGTGCTATATTCCCATCAGTTGGCATTTCACCTAGTTAAAATCAACATAATATTTGATAATAAAAACTAAAAACAATACGAATTTGGGCAAGACAGCTGTAACTCTGGAATGGTTGCAGTGTAATTCCAAGGGGAAATCATCCGTGTCAATGAACACCCTTCAGCCATAATGTTACGGCCTCCCACCTGTTATTGAGTAGGTCCTTGTTTTTGTGAGCGTCCACTGGGAGTTGATATTATTTCCTTTCGGTTTGGCACCAGAAACAAGGTAAAACTTGCTTAAAGCTTTGAGGATTTGGGGTCATCAGATTGGTATTTAGGAAACTTGGGGTCAAAGAAAACACCACAAACTCTGTATGTGCTTTGAGTCACTTCTAAGAAGATTGTTGCAACGCCACTGCTATCTTTCAGTGTAAGAGGCTGCTTCTGTAGGGGAGTGCTGCTGCTGTGTGGGAGGTGTGATCGGTCTGCAGAAATGTTTAGGTTTAGTGTGCAAAATGCAAGGGAGAGCTGGTGTGCAGTATTTTTCCAGGCAGACATTATATTATATAGATTCCATTTAGTTAATTTATGAAGAGCCAGTATTCGCCAAAGATCGTCTCGGGGAAAATATTTAATCACAATAAAAGGACCAAATATGTTCAGTTCATTTTGTTTGGGCGAACTTCAGTTACTGTCATGATTTGGGTTTGGTTATGGGTTTTGTTTGTTATTTGATTAATTACTTTACTCTCCTGCCTTAAGTTCAGTTTCTATTTTTGGTTCTGTCTTAGTGTTTGATTTTGTTTTAGGTTATAAGTTTATCCGGTCTGCTCAGACCATTTCTGTCACCAGTCTAAACTCAGTTCACCTGCCAGCATTCTTTTGTCTTCCTGTCACTCCCCTTCACCAGTCACCATCCAATCGGCTTCAGTTTTACTCCCAAGCACTTCCCTGTTCCCGATTAGCTCCACCCATGTCACTAATTAGTTTCACTCCATTCACCTGATCACTCCCTTACTTATACCTGCCTCTGCCCCCTGCAATCTGCCACATCATTGTTTGTCTTTCCAATCCCTATCGGTGAGTCTTGTCCAGCATTCCCTGTTCCACGTTTGTTTGCCTGTTTAACTGACCACTGCTTGAGTTTATTCTGACCGCCTGTTTCCTGATCAGACTTATCTTTGGATTTTTGAGTTAGCCTGTCCTCTGTTTTGTAGATAGTTTCATCTGTGACTGCTTTTTGTTATTGGACACATTCTTCCCCTTTTTGGCCTGGTACCCGTTTTTGTTTTTGCATTTTTGTAAATAAATGTTCTTTAACCTAACCTCTGCTTGTCTGGTTGAATACTGGGTCCATCTGTCTCTCGTTCTTGACAGAATGATGTGGCCATAACCAGACCCATCGCCAGACAAGTACGTTGTTTTTTTGTTTTTTTTGTCCTCTCCTCTTTTTCTTTTTTCTCTCCCACCATGAACCCGACACCGAGTTTGCGATCTGGACTTAAGATTATGATGGACACTTGGGCTTTGTTTGGGACAAGAGAGGATGTCAGGCGCTTACCTGAAGTCGTCTTGGGAGCCTCGTTTGAGGGTTCCAGGCTGGCGATTTGTCCCCCTGGTGTTGGTCCCAGACGCCACATCCAAGGGAGGAGCGCTCTGCCGCAGCCGTACCGCCGCCGCAAACGCCGGCGAGCGGTTGCTCTGGCTGACTCCTCGGCTCCTGTCCCTGAGGGGTCGCCGCCAGCGGGCGACGTGAAGACCCAGGAGGGTCCGCCTCCGCTCGGCGACGAGGAGGGAGATTTGGAAGGTCCGCCTCCGATCGAGTCCCGTGAGGGGGTCCTGGAGGACCCGCCCTCAATCTCGGCCCCGGTGCCTGCTCCCCGCAGCTCAAAGACTCAGTGTCCGGTGCCTGCTCCCCGCAGCTCAAGGACTCAGTGTCCGGTGCCAGCTCCTCGTAGCTTTAGCGCACTGTCTCCAGTGCCAGCTCCTCGTAGCTTTAACGCACTGTCTCCAGTGCCAGCTCCTCGTAGCTTTAACGCACTGTCTCCAGTGCCAGCTCCTCGTAGCTTTAACGCACTGTCTCCAGTGCCAGCTCCTCGTAGCTTTAACGCACTGTCTCCAGTGCCAGCTCCTCGTAGCTTTAACGCACTGTCTCCAGTGCCAGCTCCTCGCAGCTTTAACGCACTGTCTCCAGTGCCAGCTCTTCGCAGCTTTAAAACACTGTCGCCCGAAACCTGTAGCCAGGCCCTGCCCGAAGCCTGTAGCCAGGCCCTGCCCGAAGCCTGTAGCCAGGCCCTGCCCGAAGCCTGTAGCCAGGCCCTGCCCGAAGCCTGTAGCCAGGCCCTGCCCGAAGCCTGTAGCCAGGCCCAGCCCGAAGCCTGTAGCCAGGCCCAGCCCGAAGCCTGTAGCCAGGCCCAGCCCGAAGCCTGTAGCCAGGCCCAGCCCGAAGCCTGTAGCCAGGCCCAGCCCGAAGCCTGTAGCCAGGCCCAGCCCGAAGCCTGTAGCCAGGCCCAGCCCGAAGCCTGTAGCCAGGCCCAGCCCGAAGCCTGTAGCCAGGCCCAGCCCGAAGCCTGTAGCCAGGCCCAGCCCGAAGCCTGTAGCCAGGCCCAGCCCGAAGCCTGTAGCCAGGCCCAGCCCGAAGCCTGTAGCCAGGCCCAGCCCGAAGCCTGTAGCCAGGCCCAGCCCGAAGCCTGTAGCCAGGCGCCCCCTTTAGTCGCCTGTAGCCAGGCGCCCCCTTTAGTCGCCTGTAGCCAGGCGCCCCCTTTAGTCGCCTGTAGCCAGGCGCCCCCTGTAGCCTGTAGTGCGGCGCCGTCCCCAACCTTTAGTCCGGCGCCAGTTTCTGTTTTCTCCCTCTCCAGGCGTTGGGCTCTGAGGTTCCTGGTCCGCCAACGGCCTCCTGAAGACCTGACACGCCAGGGCCGTGCTCCGGGACGCCCGCCGGAGAACCTGACACGCCGGGGCCGTGCTCCGGGACGCCCGCCGGAGAACCTGACACGCCGGGGCCGTGCTCCGGGACGCCCGCCGGAGAACCTGACACGCCGGGGCCGTGCTCCGGGACGCCCGCCGGAGAACCTGACACGCCGGGGCCGTGCTCCGGGACGTCCGCCGGAGAACCTGACACGCCGGGGCCGTGCTCCGGGACGTCCGCCGGAGAACCTGACACGCCGGGGCCGTGCTCCGGGACGTCCGCCGGAGAACCTGACACGCCGGGGCCGTGCTCCGGGACGTCCGCCGGAGAACCTGACACGCCGGGGCCGTGCTCCGGGACGTCCGCCGGAGAACCTGACACGCCGGGGCCGTGCTCCGGGACGTCCGCCGGAGAACCTGACACGCCGGGGCCGTGCTCCGGGACGTCCGCCGGAGAACCTGACACGCCGGGGCCGTCCTCCGGGACGTCCGCCAGACTTTTTGTTCCTAGAGACTTTTTTTTTAAACATTTTCGGTTTGTTTTTCACCCGTGCGCCCTGTTGGGTTTGTTTTTTTTGTTCTTGGTTTGTGTTTGGACATTTGTTTGATTCTGTCCCTCCGACCTGAAACCCCCTCCACCCGCCCGGTCCAGTCTGTTTTCTTTTTCATTAAGGTCGTCTGGAATCCGCCCTTGAGGGAGGGGCTCTGTCATGATTTGGGTTTGGTTATGGGTTTTGTTTGTTATTTGATTAATTACTTTACTCTCCTGCCTTAAGTTCAGTTTCTATTTTTGGTTCTGTCTTAGTGTTTGATTTTGTTTTAGGTTATAAGTTTATCCGGTCTGCTCAGACCATTTCTGTCACCAGTCTAAACTCAGTTCACCTGCCAGCATTCTTTTGTCTTCCTGTCACTCCCCTTCACCAGTCACCATCCAATCGGCTTCAGTTTTACTCCCAAGCACTTCCCTGTTCCCGATTAGCTCCACCCATGTCACTAATTAGTTTCACTCCATTCACCTGATCACTCCCTTACTTATACCTGCCTCTGCCCCCTGCAATCTGCCACATCATTGTTTGTCTTTCCAATCCCTATCGGTGAGTCTTGTCCAGCATTCCCTGTTCCACGTTTGTTTGCCTGTTTAACTGACCACTGCTTGAGTTTATTCTGACCGCCTGTTTCCTGATCAGACTTATCTTTGGATTTTTGAGTTAGCCTGTCCTCTGTTTTGTAGATAGTTTCATCTGTGACTGCTTTTTGTTATTGGACACATTCTTCCCCTTTTTGGCCTGGTACCCGTTTTTGTTTTTGCATTTTTGTAAATAAATGTTCTTTAACCTAACCTCTGCTTGTCTGGTTGAATACTGGGTCCATCTGTCTCTGGTTCGTGACAGTTACAATTCAAGGCATAACAGTCAGATTAAAGTTCAAATACACACAGTTCAGTTCAAGCCAGGTCACATTCAGATTAATACCACTACAGTTCAGCTGAATTCATACAGATTCGGTAACTTAGTAGTGGGAATTAGAAAATAGACCAGTTGGTACATCGCAATTAATGGGTCAAAGCCAATTAGTTAAAAAACTAATTTAAAGAGACTTTTGCATAAAATGTGTTTAATGTTGTGGGCGACTGCTTTAAAATGTATTTTGGCAGCGATAAATCGAGCAGAGAACAGTTAGCCATCTGCCATGGCTGTTTTAACCTTATCTCCATTCACAAAGGCTTGGCTACATACTTCATTGCTGGCAAATTCATCAAATGAAATGCGCCCACTGGTTTATTAAAAGTGTGTGGTTGATTTTCTGGAACCTCAATTGTTACATGTATTGTTTGATTATTCCATAGACAATTGTGGAGTCAGAAGGGTGTGATTAAATTTTGACTGCCTTATTTAATAAGATGTTAATGAGACATAGAGAAAGCATGTTGAGATAGACAGATAGGCAGGGCTTCTCTGAAACACCACAAAGCTCTGGGATCTGAGCTGCGTGCGGTGCGGACAGCTAGGGGGTCCTTTGATTATAACGATGGCTGTCATTTTTACAAAAAAATGGATATGTGTCCATGAGTTCTAATCATACCAGCTACAATTCGCTAAGCTACATTGGTAATGCATTTAACTTTGAAGGATAAGAGTCACCCATGACAATATCTGACTAGTCTTACTTCTAAGTAGCTTATTGTTGGCTTTGATACTGCATTGTTAAGTCGTCATTTGTAAGTTGCTTTGGATAAAAGCCTCTGCCAAATGCATAAACATGATACAATATAATAGTAACCCCCTTCTTAAAAGCAGTTGTTGAAGAATACTAAGTCTAGCTCCAGGCTATACTCAGCTTTTGCAGTGGGTAGCACTGCTGCCCACTGCAAGACCCTGGGTTTTTCTGCATGGGGTTTGCATGTTCTCCCTGTGCATGCGTGGGTTCTCTCCAGGTACTCTGGTTTCCTCCCTCAGTCCAAAAACGTGACTGTTAGGTTAATTGGTCTCTCTAAAGTTGTCCTTAGGTGTGAGTGTGTGCGTAAATGGTTGTTTGTCCTGTTTGTCTCTGTGTTGCCCTGCGATAGACTGGCGACATGTCCAGGGTGTACCCCGCCTCTCGCCCATTGAATGCTGGAGATAGGCACCAGCACCCCTGATCAGCGTGTCGGAAAATGGATGGATGGATGAATCAGGTGCAGAAATCTGAATCTAATGCAAGTTTTTATTTGATAAATACATGATCAAAATTACACAAAGACATACATACACCCTTGCTAATATGGTTCACTGTCACCGTTGTGCAATAAGCTTAACCTTATTGTTTAAAGGCATCAAGCTTTTGGCATAAATGTGACCGAATATTTGGCCATTTTTCTTATCAACAATTGTAGAACTGCTTTAAAATTGTTGGCTTTCTTGCATGGACACAACTTTTAAACAGAGCACATACATTTTTAACATAATTTGAGGAGGCCATTGCAATTATACGTTCCAATAAAATATGTCTTCTCCATTTATCACTCTAAGGTAGCAGTGGGCAGCTCACAGGACCAATCTGTGATAAGGATCTTGCTCAGGGACCCATAGTAACAGTCTGCCGGGTTCGTACTGGGTTCTTGCAGCTTTCACAGAACATAAACGCTCTGCTCGAACCACTAGGCCACCACTACTCCCCAAGCCCAGATAACTTTGGATGTGTATTTGGAATAATTTTCCTGTTGGAGCATCACATTATGTCAATGTTTCAGCTGTTTGAGCCAAACTGTCACCATTGTATGAAAAAAATGGTTTATCATGTTTACAAGGAACAATCCAGGAACCACCAAGGCTCAAAACAGACATAAAGGAAAAGATGCTGGAACACTAGTGTCCACAGTGAAGCGAGTCTTACTGCGGCATGGACTGGTGGGATGCTGACCAAGAAAGGGGCATTTCTCAAACATGACCACCTCCAGGCACAACTTCAATTTGTAGCTGTCCACAAGGACAAGGACAAACGCTTTCTGATTAAAAGTTATTTTGCCACAAGAACGGGAAAAGTGGAGGAGTCAATGCAAGGCTTTCAAGTGGGTGAAATAACAAAAGAGGGTGACTACCTCCAAATTACACATCTTTGCTCAAAACAAAGCTAGGTGCTTTAAACAACGATCCCAACACCCAGCATAACTGTTTTTGAATGGATAAAGCGGGCTTAAGATGAAAGTGCAGGAAGAACCCGTCAAAAAAGAGGGGATTATTTTAAAGTCTGGGCCATGGCAGAAAACATATTGGTTTCATTGAACCGTTTTATTTTGTATACGAACATATGTAAAGAGAATCCACCCAGAATTATGTCAGATGCTTGGCTACAAAACCATGTGTCATTTTTTTTCATTTCTTATTTTTTGCAATTGTATGGGGGTGCCATAAACTGTTGGACTTTGGTTTACTTTAGTTACTTTAATTCTTAGCTTTTGAGGCTGTTGTTCATAGATTCTGTTAAGTTATTGTTTTGATGTGCTCTGTATTGTTTTCAGCCTCAGTTGCCTTTAGCCACCTGCCTCCCAGCTGCTTACACTCAGTTATACAGTCTCGCCTGTTCCTTGTCTCAGTAATCATTCCCCCAGCATTTATATACCTCAGGTTTCTCTCCTGCTGTTTCTCACTCGTCATTTTGTATCGGTTATGCGTCGTGCTGCTACTAAACTTCAGTTGCTTTTAGTTTAGATTGGTTTACTCATTCGGCTTTCTGCTTGGTTGCCTGCTTCCTTGTATTTCAGTCCTCACAAGGCATGACAAAGAGGCAGATCAAAATATAAGAAAAGGTGTATGTATAGATTTGAGTCTGTATGTACAACGCAGACCTTTTGTGGAATTGAATTTTTTTACAATCTACGCTTGTACTCCTAAGTCTTTGTAGTTTCCTTTTAAATACGTTGAAGCTGTCCGTTGTGTAATCACTCCAACCTGGTAAAATGTTTCAAATGTTCTCTAAAAAATCCAAAATTAATTTGACATTCACATCCCTAATGAGTGTATTGCACAATAAATACCGTCAGGGGTATTTATTTGTGATATTTCGCATTCATATGGAAAAGTCACTGCAGTAGTCTGTGAGAAGCTGTCCAAAAGATGTGATTATTTCTCGCTGTTTTGTGCGTGAAACATTTATTCAATTACAGTCAATCAGCCAACCATGTTCTTTTTAATAACTGCGGTTGTTTGGAGACTTGGATTACAGGGATTATCTTTCCAAATGCCCCGACACGGGTGACCAAGTTCATGTAGGAGTTTACATGATGTATACTGCATGGAATCATTTAATTAAACAAAACACTTCCATGTGTTTTGCTTTTTGCTCAGAAGCCAGTGGCCTGAAGAGAAGCCGATTATTCAAAGATGCTGCCAAATCAACTGTGCACAAAATAACCCAATTGCCATCTTCGAAAACAGTAGAATTTAGCTGTATCAATGTAATAGTTTTGTAAACATATGTTTGTAAAAGGGACCGGGGAAGATGCAACAGAAGACGTAAGGAAAACATTTTTTTCTGGTGCAACATCGTATTTGTCATTATTTATGAAATCGGAAAACCGCACCATGTTTTCTGTTGATGCTTAATCAATTAATTTAACCAGCCAGCACGGATAGATTTTGCCGATATTGTTGCCACCTGACATTTAGCGGAAAAAACGTGCTCCATCTTACTAATTAAATGAGCGCTTGACATATTGTTGAGTGACTGTCTGAATTAAATGATCAGGATCAAACACGTTTCCACAGAGTGACGTTTATCTTTAAATTGGATTTATCCAGAGTTAGATGCTAACCCCAAAGTGCTTTTAAAGGTGCTAAATTAAATCAGTCTTTGCTAGATACCAAACCTTTGCCATAATGCAATACTCTTCAATTGTGTGAAGTTAAATTGATGAAATGAATAGGGAGAGTACAACACAGGGGATGCATTTTGTTTTTCCATTTCCTGACTCTAAATGCCATATAAAGCGTTGTTGTATTTGAGAAAGAGGTCCGTTGGAGCAAGAATCCGAGTTAGAACCCTGCTTTAGATAGTTTAGCAATGGCATTAAACGGCTTTAAAGCTTGCTAGAAAGCTGAGCTGTCCTTTTAAAATTATTTACTTTTTGAAGATTCAAATTTCAGAGTATCCTGTCGCATTCTAGACAAATTTTAAAATAAACACTGAAAACTTTACTGTGAATTTATGGCACTTTTATAGGCTTTAAATATGAAACCAACAATGGTTACAAACTACAATGAAGATGGACAGATGGACGGCCAGACAGATGGATGATTGGACAGAGTCTACATATACCTGCTGTTCTGATGCAAATATATATCTGACACTGACTTTTTATGCATACCAAGAAATCTATTTTAAATGCATGATTTTATTTCAACTTAAATTTGATTTTTGAGCTTCCTATTGGGCTGCTTACTGACTAAGAGAAAAGGATTTTATGCACTGATTTGGTTCAACCCATCACTACTGAACACGTGCACGGGACGCT
Organism: Fundulus diaphanus; assembly: GCA_037039145.1. Classification (NCBI taxonomy): domain Eukaryota; kingdom Metazoa; phylum Chordata; class Actinopteri; order Cyprinodontiformes; family Fundulidae; genus Fundulus; species Fundulus diaphanus. The sequence goes on from CM073136.1 coordinate 35,060,845, forward strand.
TTCATTTGGGAATTAAGAAAAAACCCTGTGGAGTCCCTCAAGGCTCCAGTCTCGCCCTCTTTTATTTAATATCTGCATACTACCCTGAGCACAGATTGTAAAGTATTACAACATCTCTTACTATTTGTAAGCTAATGACAACTTTACATTTCTGTCAACAGATGACAGTTCCTTACAGTTACCAAGTAAATGTGTCCATGGCATCAGTAAGTGAATAGGCCAGGCGCCTGCACAAATTCTCAGTTGTCCACGTAATCACAACAGCAAACAGGCTTAAATCCAAGGCAACCGGACTCTCGCTCAGCTTTCATGAAAACGTTTCGAAACCTATTCAGACGTCTTTGTCAATTCTGACGGCTCGCACTTCAGCAACCTGTAGTTGGAGCGCTGATGTTTTTATACACATGGAGGTCCATCTTCCTAGGTGCATTCCAAGTTAGATGCTAATCAGTGACCCACGTGTCACTCTCTTAGGTCGTTAGAGGCTATTGCTTGGTGTGAGTGGAGGACTTGGTCACCTGAATCCTAATGAGACTGCTGATGTAATTTCTTTGGAAGGTTTTGGATGACCGAGCTGTACACACTGGGGGGTTGAAAGTGTGATCCTTCCCCTCTGTTCAGTGTTGGCAGATGAATGTATGTATGTATGTATGTATGTATGTATGTATGTATGTATGTATGTATGTATGTATGTATGTATGTATGTATGTATGTATGTATGTATGTATGTATGTATGTATGTATGTATGTATGTATGTATGTATGTATGTATGTATGTATGTATGTATGTATGGATGGATGGATGGATGGATGGATGGATGGATGGACGGACATTCTTCTCTTCCCAGCTAGCAAGATGTTCAGTGAATGTTGTCTGAACGTTAGCTCACCTAGGAAAAAAATGCTTTTGCTAGAATTCTATTTAATCAGTTTTTTGTTATCTTGTACACCTTTAAGCTGTCCATAGTTATTTTTAACCAAATCTCTATTGTGGTCTTGTTTGAAAAAGTTTGCACTTCTGACGTTCACCAGAAGCTGTCTAAACGTCTTATGGGCATTTTTATAAAATGTGATCTTACAGATCTTCCATGCTGCGATATAATGTGTTCTACTTGCCTAGTTCAATCACTTTGCCTCTGATACAGCATTAAACATTTATAAGTGCCAGTTTGTGCATTTCTTTTTCATCAGTGCACAAACTTGGGATATACCAAACAAGACATACCAAAGAAAAACATTTGTGTTGGTAATATATTAGTATGGTCAAATATTTTATCACAATTTTTAATATATTTTTCATGATGATTAGCAATGATCAGTTGTGATTCCGAATGTAATAACAGAAGTTTTTAAACTAGAAACTATATTATTATGACACTAAAATATGTTAACTGGGAAAATATTTATGTTTGTGTGTGCAAATGTTGCTCCTAACCCTTCACTTCTAAGTGTTCTCCTGAAGAATCTGTTTTTCAGGGCTGAAACATCAGATCCCTTAGCCCTCCCAACACTCCGCAGAAACATTTGAGACAGACACCCTGTCCCTTTTAAGCAAAGAGCAGAGGGACACAGCTCCCACTTCATAGAGTTACCACAAACAACACTTCCTACATTCCCTGTCCCTCCATATTTAAACCAGGAAGTGGGTAAAGTATTTTAAAAAAAATCTTCACTCAGCGTGATTATTTCTCACTAATTTCAATTACATAAACATATAAATGTAGCATATATACTACAATATGCCTGCATGTTATGTAAGTAGTTATCAATCAAACACTAAACATTATTTAAATGCTTGCAGTAGAACAAAACGTAAAACTAAATAAATATTATTAAACAATACATGCATTTTTACGTATTTGAATGTTCTGTATTATATATAGATATCTATATAGTAGCCATGAAAAGCTGTATACTTTTTGTAAATGGTTGCAACAAAATAGCGCACTTTAATAATCAAATTAATTTTCAAATATACTTGGGGTATAGCGATGAGGTCAGACTATATACTTAAAAATGTCAAAACTTAGTCCAATAATGTTTCATTATTTGACTGTTTTATACATTACAATATATCAAACTGGCAAAAAAATAAATATCTTAGAGAAATACTACAGTTTGTTTCTGTTTTTTCTTGCTTGGTAAGAAGACAAAACCGTGGCATGCATTAGAGCCAAGGGGTGAAATGGGATCCAGCCCTACCATAGGCGCTGTCCTCATCCTTGGTTCCATCGATGGTGCCATCCGACTGCATCTGTAGCTGGAAGCCCTGGCTACTGGAAAGCCTGGTCACTATGCCCTTTAGCTGGGGCTCTGAAAGAGAGGAGAGGAGAAGAAAAGGAAACACATTCAGATGCACTGTCAAAGCCAGGACTCTCCAGGACGCAGGAAGTGTTTGTATCTCCAGTCTTTGCTGCTTTTATTAAAACCAGATGAATATGAAGTGATGTCACATGACAGACCCGCAGACTTCTTTTTGAATGATGTTCGCAGACACCTGCTGCTACAGGACTTCCCGGAGGGAAGAAATAAAGTTACTTCAAATGCATCCTGTGCATTTCAGCCTCAATAACACCAAAGCCTTCCAGATGGTGACACATGAAGAGAAGATGAGCCTGCCTTAGAGATGAAGAAAAAATGGTGTTGGATGGGGATGATGATGCTGATGGCTGGTTCTTTCAATCCCCCCCTCCCTGCCTCAAACCTGGTGGTCGCCTTCTCTTCCTCTTCTTCCTCGATCCAAACAATTTGACTCGAGAAAATACATTCAGCTTGCTCGGCTTCTCGTTGGCACCCTTGCTGTTGCTCGGACTGCTGCTGCCGCGGCAGGCGTTCGCCTTCTCCCGCTCCCTCGCCTGCCGCTTCTGGCGGATCAGGGAGCTGGCGATCGCCGCTGCCCGGGACATGCTGCTCACCCCGGCGGCGTGAAACGAGGCTGTGCGTCCCGGCTGGAGGGAGTGTTCGCGGACAAGCCGGTATGGGTGTGTGTGTGTGTGCGGAGAGCGGGGTAAAAGTGAGGGGTTCTATGCCACCCACGACTCAGTTCGCATCACACACTGGGCCGGCGAAGGCTCGCAGATTCCCGCGGGGCTTGTTTTGAGAAAACATCCAGAATCCTCCATCGGCGCGTCCGGGCGCCTCGTGGAAGTAGGTGCAGAAATGTTCCAGCGCCTGAACCTTGACGACGCCGCCTCCCATCCCCCAGGGAGGGGGGTTGGGGGGGTCTTGAGTGGAAAAAACTGTCTGACAACCCACTCAGGTGATTTTCTTTTTTTTTCAAAGTGTCCCGAGATAGTGTGGCAGAAGACCAGAGGCTGCGTAAAGACCCACTCTGCGTCCAAGTGACGAATCAACAGCTTCTAAACTGGTGTGAACGGCGCCGGCTGTTGTTGTTGATGATCACTGCAGCTGCTGCCTCCTCTGCTCCTCTTCTCCTGCTCCTCTCCGCGGAGACACTCCGCTCCTCGACGCTGTCCGCGACAGAAACGTTGGAGACGCAATGTTTGTCAATGAAACGGCTCGGGGCGCCATCGGCGCGAAGGGGATCATGATGCTGCCGTGCCGTTCATAAAACTGCTGCAGCCCAGCCCGCTCAGAAGAAGAGGAGCGACGGAGCGGGGTGGAGGGGGGTGCTGGAATAGGGGGAGGAGGGGGTGCAGGTGGGGAGGAGGTTCTGGAAGCTCTGTGTGATATAGGACACCTGTAGCCCTGCACCCCCACGTGGCATTATATTTACATGTTCCACTGATGTGTGATAGGCAGGGCTAGAGGGGGTTGGCATGGGGGTGGGGGGAGACGGTTTCTGGTAATATATGAGGAGGAGAATATACAAGAAAAAAATAGGAGGGCGAGGCGAGACTGAATGAATGAGAGGAGGAATAATAGAAGAGGAGGGGTTGAGGAAAGAGAATGAGATATTGAGTGTGACTGAGTGAGAAAGCAGCAAAAATGAACCCACCAATAGGATTAAAAAGTAAAGGATGGATGAAAGAAAAGGAGAGAGATTGTGTGGATAAGAAAGAGTCATATTCATGCGAAGGCACTTGAGAAAATGTAAGGAATAATGGCAGATAGATGCACCAATCAGCCGGGATTTGAAGTCAGTCAATTTCCCAAGGTTTCTCCATTAGTTCAAGTAATAAAAAAATCTATTTTGCTGCTAAATGCACAAAAGCTAAGAGCTTCCTGCATTTTCACTCTGTAACAAATCAGCCAAAAGAATATAAGCTTATGTAGTTCTGAGTTTATTAGTCAGATACATTAGATAAAAGTTGTTTTGATGTATAAATGGGGATACAGTTTTTTTTTATCTTAATAATGCATTTGGAATAACCAGTGCTTCTATCAAGGAACCCGTAGCACGCTTTCCCTTTAATATGTGTCTTTACAAAAAAGGGTCAAAATATCAGTCAGAAATCTGTTTTGGCCACAATAAGTCTGATCAGTCCATCTATGCGCCAATTGATCCATCCATCCATAAAGCTGATTCCAGCCAATTAGATCCCTTATGTTATTCTTTCAGTCATGATCCGTATGTCATGATCATAAGTTAGACTAGTAAACTTTGCTTCTTGGCCAGCTCTTTCACCACAACACAAAGTGCCCACAATATTGTGGATGTGGCCCACATGAGTCTTTCCATTACCCGCTCCATCCTACTATCACCCGGGATCAAAACACCAAGATATCTCCATATAATCGCAACCTTAAAGCACTCTTAGAGCACTCCTACAGGTTCAGAACCTAAATGACATTATTTTACATCTGATCTGACTGTTTAAGTACCATCATGTAAGTACATGTTCATGCACTCTTATTTGATTACAAAATGTAGCTTATTCTGTCAAATATGGCTACTTGAGAAAAATGTGCTTGACATGCATTAATTACATAGCCTATAACATTACTGTATACATACAGTAATGTTTTAATTTTTCCATTGTACTAAATACTAAATATATAACTCCTCACTAATATAACCCATAGGAGTCGAGACAAGCATGACACATTGGAATCACTGGAGTTCATTGTCAAACAACCTCATCAATCCTTTTGAGACAGGTTTTTTATAAAAACCTTATGGCCAGATAGAAAAACAGAAAGAAACAGGAATATAAACAGATACATGCTTCCTAAACCATTGGAAATCGTAGTCCTTGTCACCACCATCCAAATTAGTTTAAACTATGAACTGGGGGACTTCTGAAACCAAGCTTTCGCTCTTTCAAAGGACCTAATGCCAGCCGTATAACTCCACTGTTGTACCTCTTCTAGTGTCATTGACCAAAATAGACAAAAATCAACTCACATTTTTAAAAACGTGGTGAATTTCATGAAGTCCCACTGTGGGAATCCATACTTCATTCTCCAGGCCTGTTTTCACTGGCAGTGTACATTTGTTAGTTAAAAATACACACCACTGGATAATATCTTTAAAACAAAGAGGCGGGGCCTCTAACTGCCTTTTGGTGCAGAGAATAACCACTGCAGCTTCAAGGAGGAGGTGAATAACAGGGTGAGCAATTCAGATCAGATGAGGTGTCATTTTCTAGACATTTTGTTTGCATTAGCACTTGAGTCGAGACAAGCACAGAGCAGCAATCAGCTACTTCACGCATGTCTGCTGCCTACAGGCGGCCCCCATAGGAAAACAGATGCACAGCTGTTCTAGCTGGATACAGCTAGGATGGAGGAGAACAAGAAAACCCAAAAGATGGAGAGGAGGTGGTGGACAAGGGGCTGACAGTCTAACAACCGAGGTTAAGTTTCATAATAGAAGCCAATGCGTTTTGTTCTTTAGAGGAACAGATGCTGAAAATCATTAAGCAGTGATTGTAAGGACTAAATGACACGGCTTATGACCTCCTGTGGGAATAAGTTACAGTAGAAAATAGTGATAGACAGTGGAGTCTTTAAGCCAAAGCTACGTCTATAATCTAAAGACTCTTTAAAATGAGAGCGTTAGAGAGAGAGAGAGAGAGAGAGAGAGAGAGAGAGAGAGAGAGAGAGAGAGAGAGAGAGAGAGAGAGAGAGAGAGAGAGAGAGAGAGAGAGAGAGAGAGAGAGAGAGAGAGAGAGAGAGAGAGAGAGAGAGAGAGATTTCAGCGGCTGTTATTCAGGAATTGTCACAGCAAATCATTGCAACTTGCATACAGACTTAGTAGAGTTTTTTTCGCCAGGTGCCCTTCCTGACGCAACTGGGATTCAAACCCTGGTCTTCCAAATTAAAGTCATGGATTTAATTCACTAATTAAGACTCTAAAATGGGAAGGTAAAGGTTTTTAGTGTAGCTTCAATTCACTATGTGGAATCAATTAATGTTTCCTAACCAATAAAAACACAGAATCCCACAGAATGGTTTGAGTTGTTGTGGAAACTACTCTAAATGTAAGTTGGTAGAAAGATGAAACATTCATCTAAACGGTGGTCACAACACAAATCGGCCCTGAACCTAGATGTATTTTTAATTGCCTTGTGCTTTATGGTGCTAAAATACGTGCCAAGTAACCAAGACCACATATTATAAATGTTTATTGAAGCAGCATCTCTCCAACCACTGAGCACAGTAAATTTCAGACTAAAACATTTAATGTGGTTATAGAAAGGAGGAAACACGCTTACAGCCTCTTTAGCTAAATGCTCAATCATTCCATTTTATTGGTCTCATTACTGTTTCTTCATCATGTCTTATCTGAAACTCCCACTCACTTTACATCCGAAGTACTTACTATAATGTTCATACTCCACAAAGCCAGAACAATTTCTGTTACATTTCTGAGGATTTTGTTTAATAGACCAACACAAAGCAGCAAATAATTGGGAAGCTGAAGGGAAAGGGTATATGGTTTGTTAGATAACTGGTCTCTCTTGTAAATTAAAACTTCTGTCTTAATGAGACAATATATGTAGATAAAAGTTTAATGATAATAACAATGAACAAATGGAATCATGAATACCAAAGAACATACCAGACAGGTCAAGGATGAAGTTGAAAAGAGGTTTATAGCAGGGTTATAAAACAACATCCACATCCTTGGACATCTCACAGATCACTGTTCTGCTCATAAACCAAAACTTTAAAGATTATAGCACAACTCCAATCCTACCATGACATGGCCATTCAGCTGAACTGACAGTCCGGGCAAAAGGAGCAGGAAAGAGATTAGATGCTAAAAGGCCCATTAACTTTGAAGGAGCTGCAGAAATCCACAGCTCAAGGGGAGGTGATTTATTGATGGAACAATTGGTCATGCACACAAAAAATATGGCCCTTGTGGAAGATATGCAAGTTTTTAGAACCATGTATGGATCCTGGCATGGAAAAAGACACTCTGCTTAGGTGAGACAAATATTGAACTTTTTGTTTAACATACAAAACACTGTGTGTCAGAAAACTAATTTCCTGAGCACACCATCTCCACTATGAAATATGGTGGTTGCAGCATTACTCTGTATGGGATGGTCTTCTTCAGCAGGGAAAAAAAGGGTGGTTATAGTTGATTGGAGGATGGATTGAGCCAAACACAGGGCCATACTGGATGAACAGCTGTTAGAGGCTATACAAAACCTGAGACTGGTACAAAGGTTCATCTTCTCGCAGGACAATGAGGCGAAACATATAGGCAGAGCTAATATGAAATAAAAGCCAAGCAACATGGCCTAGACCTCCACTACATCTTATTCAGAACCTGTGACAATACTTACTGCCCCTAAAAACTAAGACAACAGAATTCAATCTCAAAAGACTTGTGTAGGTATAATAGCAGCGAAAAGTGGTTCTATAAAGTATTTACTCGGGTGAGGCTGAATACAAATGTAGACCACAATGTTTTGTTGTTTAACTTGTTGAAAAGTTAACTTGTTAAAAACTGCACTTACATTGATAATTGGACGCTATCCTTTGTTAGTGTAACAAATATTTCCATAAAATAAAAAGTTGTGGTTCTAATGTAAGAAAATGTGAATGCTATTACGAGGCACTGGACATGTATTAATTTAAGATCAGTGTTAACAGATCAGATTCAAGGTGACGCTAAAGAGCACTAACACCGGCCAGTCAGTCAGTTTTGTCTTCAGTCAATGATAAAATGAAATGTTGCTAAAGAAAGAGGGGGGGTATATGTGTCAAATTCAATCAATTAACTGTTTTGAACCACTGTATAAATACAACCAGCTTCATGAGCAAGTCAGATACTTCTATTTTTGTTTGCAGTTCTAAAATGCTTCCAACTGATGTTTTAATAGTTTGACCAAAGAGGATAAATAAGAGCTTCTCTCTGACTTGGCCCAAGGCAAAACTGTATTTGCAGCTGCTTAGGAAGCCCCAAGAACATTTGAAATTCTACAGGACAGATTAAAATATGTTTGTTAACAATCATTGACAGTGATTTAAAAATTGATAAAATAACTTTGTTCTAAAACATGATGAAAATTGTGAGGTTGCAGTTGTTTAAAGATGGTAGAACTCCTCTCTGTGCCAACTCTCCTTGATTAGTTCTAGTCACAGTAAATCTGGGGAGCTTTAACCTCTGATTTGAACTGTTCCTTTGAGAAATTCGTTGTTAGCTGAACAATTTAAATTTTAAATTAAGCAAAATGTGAAGACAGTTTAAAATGGACATCATTAGGGGTGCTTTGGTGGCTGGTGGACAATGACCTCTTAAATAAATTCTGCATAGGGACCAGTACAACCTGGGTAGCTCTGGTTTCTCTCAGCAGGCTAAGTATGAAAACAAAGATATTAGACCAAGTGTGAAAAACCTAGACTTTTGAGTACATTTTTGGCATTAATTTACTTTTTCGTCACCGGAACCTGAATTAGAGAAAACCTTCCACCTCTGTTAGAATTAAACTGAGTTGAGGAAAGATTCTGATTTAGGCTTAAATTCCTACAATTAATAGAATATTCTCAAGGACAACTTGTTACAACTTTAAAACAATATTTACAACTAACAACAAGATTTATACAAATTATGTGTTTACATGACCGTTCACGGTCAAGACAGAAGGGTGCGTCCTGTGCAGTTTTCAGCACCAAGGACAGCTCCTGAAGTCGTTTTCTAAGAAGGCAGGTTTTGTCCCGCATACACCGTTGAAGTATGAAGATTTTTGAAATACACTAGTTAAACTAAAAGTTCCATATTTAAGAACAATTTCATAACTTGCACAAAAAAAACACAAAACCTCAAACCCAATAAGATATTTTAGTATCTTCAGCACTAACATACCTTATTCTTAAAATCCAGATGATATCCATGCATCTTTATGACTACACTTCGAATTTCTTAAAAGTTTAAAGTTTTCCTTTCGGGCCCTACCTGAGGTTGATCGACGGAGAGGGAAAGCCATGCTGCGCCCGTGGAGCTCCTCCGCGGCCGTATGCTCATGGCTTTTTCACTTCCTGTTGTGCGCCCCTCCACGGACAGAGGCCGAGCTATTGGAGTCCAAACCACAGACGTCCCCACGGCATTGGATCCATTAAGGCCGTGCACGTGGCGTTGACGGGGGATCATTAGTGAACATTAGAGGCCATTAAGCTGTTGGAACCGGTCATCAATGATTCATCACCAGACCCCGCTGATCTGGCACAGTCAGAGATAGATGGAGCCAGCAGGCCATTCCCAAATCCAAGGAGCTATTGAAAAGACTGACTGCTTTGCTCCTTACTGGGATTTTAGTGTTTGTAAGTGATATAAAAGTGAAGGTGAAACACTAGTGGGCACAAACAAAGGACAAACTAAATTTATAAGGACTTAAACTTTTATCTCTAAAACCATGAGTATATAAATAGCACCCCAGCACAAGATATTGTTATGAATTTCTAATTAAAAAGTTGTTTCATAACTTATTTCATGCCAGGTTTATTTAGAAAGCATAAATTATTTTTGTTTTTCTGTTTTATTTTAATGTAAGATAGTCTTTACTGTGAAACATGGGGGGGGGGGGGGGGTAAGCGTTTTATACGGTGGGAATGCATCATTGGGTCTGGAACTAGTAATCTCCTGAAGATTGAAGGAACTAAGAATGAAGAAGGATGTCTGAAGATTTTTCAAGTAAAACCTAAAGCTGTTGCAGAAAAACTCAGTCTGGGTTTTCCCTTTGTGTTTCAACATGACAACGACCCTAAGAATTTATTGCTGCTGGTCAAGAATATCTTCCGAAGACCAAAGAAAAATGGGCTGGGATTCCTCATTATTCAAGTTAGAGATGTGTTTAGAACTACAGCAAACAACTGCAGGCTGTTATTTATTTAAAAAGATACAAGAATGACTAATCGCATGAGAGAGCTAACTCTGGTTTTTGTGGACTAATTCTCCGAACCTAAATAATGTAAGCTTCTGAAATAACCATGAGACATTTGGAAAAGATAGAAAAAAAAAATTGTAAAACATTTTTAGGCACTGTTTTCTGTTGCTCACATGGTTTGTTTTATGTTTGATTGTTCGAAAGCATTAAAAAAACATATTAACAAAATTAATAGTAGTGTCTGAATCCTAGACTCCAATAAATTCCAATATCCGGGAAGGCATAAAACATCTCATTTGTGTTGTACATTGAATTAATGTCAATAGTCATTCACCATTCACTTAAAGCTTTCTCAAATTAGAGGAAACAGTAAATCCACAAAATTTAGCTCCAGAGTTCTCTGTAAAAGGTCCTGATTTATTTGCATTGCCCTGCTAAAGACACAAATGTTCTTGTGATCCTGTAGGAGAAAATATTTTTAGGCTTTCTGGAGCTCCTTTATTATTTTCCCTAGACTGTTTTCTCATTTACTCATGATCGGTCCTTGCTCCTGACAATAACAAAACAGTTTGCGGTGTCTGCTAGAAAATTAGAAAATTGGAAAAATGGAGGGAAATGGAAAAACCTGAAAACAAATATCCACTGTGAATCAGCAATATCTGAATGTGGTATCTTTATTAAGCGGGAGAAAATTGAGCAGAAACTAGGAAAGGACCTGAGCATCCTGTGGATGGATGGATCGATAGATGGATGAATGGATGGATGGCTTATTAATTCTGGGAGCACCTAAAAATAATTTAAATAACACACCAGATATACACCAAAAACTCAGTACCACAATTTCAGTAATACTTTTGATATTTGTAATTGACATGGTCAGCAGGTGTTGTACAATCTTGCAGCAGGAAGATCATCTACTATAAGCCAAGTCCTCAGGTAGAAGCTTTTAAGACACACCTTGCTGGTGCTTAATTCATCTTCTCTGTCGGACTACCAGAAATATCAAAATGACTTCTTGTGACACGTTGTTAGAAAAAAAAATGTTGTTCACTGCCAAGTTTAGAAACAACGCAGGTGCATCCCTTTAGTTTAGGGGTCATTTTTCTGAATAAGTTATCAATTAAGTGGCTTAGCAAACAGTGACAATTAGTGAAAAAACAACCCATGTTAAAAACAAAAACCTTTGGAAGACCTTCAGACAGCCAAAAAAAAAAAGCTTTTACTGAAGTCCACTTTAAAGATTAGAAGATAGTGTAATTGCTTGGATGGGAATTGTAAAGAAACAGGGGCTGACTCTAGATTTCACACAGTACTTTATATCATACTGTGGATCTGTTTTTTTTTTCTTAATGGTTACATCACAGCATATCACTAATAATAGTATTTAAATACACACAGCTAACGATGCCTCCTCTGAAGCATTAGGACAACTGTAAATGCTTTCAGTTTGCTGATACCCACTGTGGAAGTATACTCCCTCCCACCTTTAAAGGCTAAAACACAACAGTGAGCACATTTCTGTGTTGATATTCTGGATTGAAGAGTGTCTGGTGCAGCACAGTCTGCAGCAAAGACATAAAAGTTGTTGAAGGCAGCGAAGCAGGATGTTGCAGGGGAATTTGCAAACTCAGCAGCTTCTACAGTAAAGCTGATAGAAGAGGGAAAAATGTAAGTTATCTGAGACAGCATCTTAGAAATAATTGCGGCTCTCTTTGAGATGAGCAGTAATTCCAGGGCACCAATTTTACAGTTGTGGCATAATGATTATCATAGCTGCATTGTATGATTACAAAGCTCTATTTTGGTTCAGGCAGATTGGTCATTTAAGTTTTCTAACCTTTTTTTTCTGCTTCATGTCTCAACTGATCTGCTTTGAACTCCACCTCGAAAATCAGATAATTTCTCCAAAAATAGCTCTTTATCCTTGGCCCGAAAAGGCAAGAGGTAATATTGCCAGCAAGTACATTTTGGCTAAAAACAATCCAGGTCTGGGCAGGTGTCCAGTAAACAATCACTGCAACCTCTTCCAAAAAAAGGTCTCTGCAGCTGTTGTTTTCCATCAGATTTCTCATAATACTTACTGTCATTAACAAAGTTTGTACACACGTTTAACCACTAGATGGCACCATATCATTGGGTACCTAAAAGTGAAAAATAAGGCAGCGTTCATGGTCAAGTTGACATAATAGAGAAAATCTAAAGATTTTGCTGGAAGAAAATGTGAATCTCTTGTTCTTCCAAATGCTTTATCTCTAATTAGATACAAAGAGCAGCACAGAGTGGCATATTTATATGATCACTTGTGCTTTTCTTCGTTAAAAGTCTTACTATTTTCATACAAATATTTATATATTAAGGTGTCGGTGTTGCTTTGGCTTTTAATGAGTAAGGTTCTTTCTGTTGGCATAAAGTCACAGGAGAAAATGAAGAAAAACAGGAAAACCTGCTACGAAGTTGGGCAGAGAACTATTGTATCATGTGAGGAAGATGCAGTTTACAAAAGCTGATCATAAATCCATCAATAGAGTCTGCTAGAATTACGTTTACTGTGGTATTAGTCTAAAAAATACTTTTTAATGATGCTTTTCAAAAATAATGAAAAATAAGTATTGAAAAAGTATTGAGAAGAATGTATTTTTTTAAAAAAACATTTATGTTATTTGTTTCCTATGATACATCAAGAAAAAGTAATTTTTAACTGTGAAATAATACAGTATACAATATAACAGTTTCAAACATTTTCACTAACAAAAAATCTGAAACGTGTCTGTTTTCTGAACCCATTCTTCAGCGACCTTACACCTCCTGGTCAGACAGCTGCTGACAGAGTACGCTCAACGCATATCATCCCCTATGAGTTAAGGCGATTTGAAATAAAAGTCCATCTCACGGTCTCAGTCCACTCTCCCATCAGTGAGCATGCTTCTCACATAGCTCCATACAGAGCAGTGGAGCATACTTGTGACATAACTAAATCAAGCTGCCTTAAAGACACACCACACAATCAGGACTTTGACTGGGTCATTTTAACACGACTGCGCTTTGATCTACTCCTCCGTAGCTCTGGCTGTATGTGTCATTTTACAGCTGGAATGTGAACCTAAGCCTCAGCATGTTGCAGCCTCTAACGGGTTTTCTTACAGTATTGCCCTGTGTTTACTGTAGCTCCTTCCATCTTCCTGTCAACTCTGAGCAGGTTCACTACCCCTTTAGAAGCATATACCTACAGAATTGTGCTAACACCAGATTATTTTACTGTGAAAACAAAGTGTTCGTCTTCCATCGCACACCCATTTTGCATCAAGGACAAAAGGCTCATCTTTGGTCTCATCTAACCAGAAAGCTTTTACAACATGTTGCTAGATTTGTGACGTCTATAGCCAAAGATTTCTTGTCAACCGTTCCCAGCTGAGCTGTAGTGCTTTGGAGCTCTGCAGAGGGGGCTGAACACAAATGCAGGCCACAACATTTTTATTCTTATTTGTGCAAAATGTTTGAAAGCATAGTTTTATTTTCATTCCGCCTCACAATTATGAACAACTTTGTGTTGGTCTTGTTGGCGTACAGCAGTGGTTCTCAAATGTTTTCTGTTGCGCCCCCTTTGAAGAAGGAAAGAATTTTATAAAGTTGTCGTTCGAAAGATTACCCAGAATCCCTTTTGAAACTTATGTCATATATATATGAGTTCCTTTATAACATGTAGCAATGGTTTATAACGACTAGAATGTTTCAACATTGCCACACTTTTTTGACCTTATTAACAATATAAATGGCTTTTAGCTCGACTCGTACCTGCAGTCGACTTTTAATTAGCTATGAACCTCGTATGGCAAAACAATATCAAGCCATTGATATTAAAGATAAATTTAAGTTACATTAAGTTTTGTACTTTTTTAAGAGTTTATTAATAATATTCAACATACTATTGACAGCAGGTACAGAACAAACAGAAGGGGGGGCTGTGGTCACATTTAGAAGGCCTGTGTGTTTTCTGGACAAAGAAAAGACAAGCTTTTCTTGCGCCTCCCTGTAGTACTTTCACTTTTTCTTTTTAATTTGCTAGTGAATTAATGAACAAATTAACTTTGAGCTACACATATGAACACACACGCATACTTATGTATATAACCACCTATTCAAATGAATTGTAAGTCTGATTTACACTGACTTACAATTTGATACTTTGATACTTGTAGCAGCCTATAGAAGAATCTAAATGCTTTTTAATTATTGTTATTAATCAGGTATGCACATAAATAACAACATACGTTTTTATCTAAACAACAAGTCATATTTTGGGAGTGGTGACCTAGTGGTTAGAGAGCAGGATGCTTGCATCCTTGCCATGCTGCAAGTTCCCCAGTTCAAATCACAGACTCTATAGGTCCCTGAGCAAGACCCTCAGCCCCAAAATGCGGCCTGGGTGCCGCACAGTGCTCCCTAAAAGTTTAAAATCACTGGACAAGTTTCATTGGAATGTGCGTTTCAATGACAAATACCTTATTATTATTTTCCTTGTGACATTTATCACAGAAAAAGGTCATAACCCACTTTATGAATTAAAAGACAAATATTCTGCTTTTACACATTAGAAAGAAAACAAAAAGTGGACAAAAATATCAAATTAAAGCTTAATGGGAGCAGGGATTCTAGTTGACATCATTAGGCTATGCTTTTTTTTTTTACAATGGCTTTTTAAATGACAGATATCGCAGTAACTGTTTGTTACTGCATCAATTTTGCCTCATGAAAAAACACATACATATCAGATTTCTCAGATCATTATTCGTTTATTTTTTGAGACGCACTGAGCTATATTTCGTTGTGAACTGGTGGTATGAATAAACTGCATGAATGATGGCGTGCTCTGGTTGCTGGAAACTCCCCTTTGTTTCCATGGCGAGGATAGCTTCCCAGTTTCCATCACGGGTGGATCCCGCATTGGTGTTTCTGCTGAGTGACTGTGTTCGCTATTATGCCATCTGAATTCAACTAAACAGCAATAAACTATAATAGACATTCTACCAGGGGTTATGATAAAAGTCGAGTATTTTGCGCCTCATTGTTGTATTTGATGCAGTAAATTAATTCAACATACCTACAGAATATACCATATAGGGGAAGAAATCACTGATTAATATCTGCATCATTAATTACTAAAAGTTTCAGAAGCTGGTTTTGGTCAGTTTTAGAGGCTCTAATACTTGCCCCATACGGTAAAAATAATGAAAATAAGAGAGCCTTATGTGCTGAGCTCAGCATTCTGTAAAAGCATCATTCGATCCTGGCATCTTCTTTTTCTAATACCGCACGTTCGTAGGCCATTTCAAGTTTACAACTCACCTTTACTGCCATTGTCCTCCTTGCCTTTTATTTTTCCGCTCATGGAGCTCCACTTTTCCGGCTGCTCGCTGAATAAAACTTCGGATGAAAGGTGCAGGGAGGCGATTTTACTCCTTCATGTTCAGCAGTTTTGTAACCCTCCGCTAAAAATGTCCAGCTCCTCCCGCCCTCCCTTAGTTCCTTCTGTCCCCTCTCTGCCTCGGTCCCCTCAGACCGACTGCTCTCTGGATGTCACCATGTTGCTGCAGACACGTCAACAGGCACGAGTGCCCGCTCTAAATCTGCACGCGCTGGATCTGAACGCCCGCACGCACGCAGCGGGAGACAAAGAAAGATGGCACGAACGAGGTGGGGCTATAAGCAAATTATTTATGCCATAATTGCAGGTGAGGCACTGTCTTTGCTAACAGCTTATGCAAAAGTAATCTTATTTAAATATAATAGAATTAATAATTCAATTAAATTTTATTTATAGCACCAATTCATGATACATGTCATCTCAAGGCACTTTACAAAGTCAAATTCAATAAAATTATACAGATTGGTCAAATAGTTTCCTATCTAAGGAAATCCAGTAGATCACATCAAGTCTTGACAAGCAGTATTCACTCCTCCTGAAAGAGCGTAGAGCCACAGGGACAGTCGTCTGCATTGTCCATGGCTTTGCAGCAATCCCTCATACCGAGCAAGCATGAAGCAACAGTGGACAGGAAAATTCCTCATTAACGGGAAGGAAAAGCCTCCAGCAGAACCAGGCTCAGTGTGAACGGTCATCTGCCTCGACCGACGGGGGGTTAGAAAAGACAGAGCAGAGGCACAAAAAGCACAGAAGCTCACATTGACCCAGGAATCCTTTCTATGTTATATGGTAATAGTGGATGATCTGTCACCCATGGATGATGTCACAGCTAACAGAACGGCAGACTAGGTGAAGGGGGAAAAAATTACAGAGAACAAAAAGTTAACAGCTGAAATAACAACAAACAATGCAACTTGGAGAATAGTAGGAGAACTCGGCAGAGTGACAAAAATAGACCCTGATGTTCTCTAGCAGCCTTAGCCTATAGCAGCATAACTATAGAGATAGAATAAATGTATACCACACTAAAACTCCAACACCAATATCCTTCTGAAAAATTATTAATCTTGATGGATCTGCACTATAAAAAAATTAACTGGAGACATTAAATGTTAGTCAATGGAATCCTTTAAATTTACCCATGCATTTTAGTTAGTAAATATAATGTCAATTATGGTCAAATTCTTACAACCTTCACTTCTTAAATGTTGGTATCCATGTAGAATGTTTTATTTGGACTAGTTTAATTAAGCATCTTTTAGCAGTTACACATACATAGTTTAAATTAAGAAATCTTTATTAAAAGCTGTTTAAATAAAGGCAGCTGTTCAACCAGTTTCATTGGTATAAAACAGTTAGTTTTATCAGTGTAATCTCACTAACATGAATAAACACAATGTTTAAAAACTTGATAGATTCTCCTCAAGGATGTTCTTCAGCCCCTTTATTAAAATTGTTGGTGACGATTCTAACATATTCACAAATATGACTCCCAGAGTGCCCAAGAGAAAAAGGAAGGTCACCATATCTATTAAGCTGTCCAATTAATGCAGATCTTCTGGCGAACTCAGCACATAAAAAACAGTGCAAATGAATTAGTTAATCGATCATTAAAATCAATGTGTGCTGGAAAATTCTCAACTCTTTAACAAGGCAAAACAAGAAAACACAAGTGTGTGCTGAATCTGGATTTTAAGAGGGTTATATATCTGTCATGCAGCTTATTGTCACCTTCCCATCTCCCTACATGGCTGCTGCATTGTGTGCACATATTTCAGGCAAATAGTGATGCAAAGGAAACAGAAAATCCAGATTGCAACAATTGACAGTTTAATACAACCATCCCTGCGCTGTCCATTCTTCAGCGGTCATTGGGTGAGAGGCAGGGTACACCCTGGACAGTTTCAGTTTAACTACCCTGGAGTATTTTTTTAAAAAATTGTGACATGACTATTAAAAAACATGTATTAATATTTATCTCAGTTAATTATGTTTTTCTTTTCCCCACTTTGTTGGTGTGGTCCCCACACTCTGTTGAGATGAGATCCTCTCGGTGGTAAAAACAAGACTGATGCATCAAGCCATTACTGCAGTTTGACTTATGGTAACTACATGTGTGCCAACAGAGCAGCTGGTCCTCTGTAAGAGTCTCCTTCTGTGGATTATTAATTCTGTGGATTATTAATACAACAAAAAGTGCCGCATAAATCTGTTCCTATTCCATCCATCACAAACCACTCTGGAAATAAATATCTTGAACATCAGAAATTCTCCCCAACAGCTACTGCATTTAGTTGAATCTTTGAAGGTCTTGCCATGATTCCTGCGAGAGGGTTTTATTGGTCCGAAGACGTGGATTTTTTCCTGGTGAATCTATTTTCTGTTGTATCACAGGATGCACTCATTGTTTCTACTCATGAGTAGACTGGGACAGGGTATGTAATAATTACTTTTTCTGTATCAACTATAGTAGCCATTTAATTAAAGTCGAATGCAACCAAAGTACAAACATTAAGCTGATTTCCTTTTCTTGGGCAAAGATTGTTCCTCTGGGTCCATTTATCTCGAGTTTTTAGAGCTTTTATGAGTTGAATCATGTCATGTAATACATGACTTTGTTCTCATGGGTCAAATTTTATGCAACAAATAAAGAGGGAAAGCATTTGGATGATCCAGTGCTCATGAAATTGTGTACAGTCTGGTAGGGATTAGGAACACTGATGCCAGTTTAGCCAGCAGTGTGATTTTTCAGGCTTTAATCCACTTTTTTCCGACTGTTGGTATGTTTACATCTGATTTGACGTCAGCTGAGATATTGTGGAAATCATCAAATAATCTGTTCTTGTGCCGGTAATCATTGTTGAGTCATCAAGAAATAATTGCCACCAAAAGGAGTGTGCCTGGTCTTCCCTAAAAGTTTCCATCTTCCATAATTAATGAAGCCATAAACTGGAATGAGTTGTAATAAAAAGCTTGATAAAAAATCCTTCCTCCTCCCATATGATTGTATAAATCAGAAGAAGGCTGTCGTGGCTGAGGAGCTGCCAGCTCCTGACACTAAGTGATTTGTCTACAGCCGCACCCTGTGTAACTCAAACTCTCAGTCGTCATCTCTGAGCCTGGAGATCAGCTGCTCTTCAATCTCCCCGAGTGAACAGCAGCAGCAGCGGGGGAGTTTGGTACCACTGGTGTCTTTCCTGGTGTATTTAAAAGGCTCTAAGCTGATTTGCCTGCTCAGATTTACAGCAACATTTGGCTGCTTGAATTGGGATGGAATGATGCATTATTAGTGGTTGTGATTGTGGATGGATGTGCTTTGTAATGCCAGTTATTATAGTGTGGACGTGTGTTTGTCTCTAATTTGGTTTGTATATTTCTGTAAATCAGCGTAAAACCGAGGGAGAAACTGCTGTAACTGACATAACTTAGATTGCAAATATATTAGTTATTTGTAGACAGTGTCTCTGATTCTTGTTGAAACAATAAGCAGGCACGTGGAGGACAGAGCAAAGATGCTGTTTCCTTTATGTCTTCATACAGCAGTACTTCAAAAGAGCCATGTCATTATTTTTGAAAACACTTTAAATAAAAAGTTGCCCAAAAGTTTATCAAGTTTCTCCATCTTTTCTTTGAATATTGACCTTTTTTAACTTTATTTTTGTTGGTGTAGCACTGAACTGTTTTTTGGGAATAATCCGTAGCCTCTGACAAATAATTCCCTTCTTTTTCAAGGGGGCTATATTGTCTAATGCAAAATGCAGAGAGGAAATAACACAATGAACAACAAAGTCAATTTGAGAAATGGTGGAAATGCCCTCTGTTGTGTTTTTCTGAGGGTTTGAGGAAATAAAAAATGCTAGATTCTTAAAAGTTTCAGTGTTGTCTGATAAAAATCTACTATAGTGAAGTTTCCCTTCAGTGGTGAAGTCCTCGGTTAAATTAAACTCAAAGGTTATTAAAAAATAGTCAGAGCGGACAGGGAAAATGCTGCTATTTGTTCACAGTCAACATCCAAACAAATTGTAGCTATTAAGTGGCCCAGGGTCGATCAATAAATCTGACTGAAAGAATATCTAAATAATATGAGTGAGCTGACTGCT
Source organism: Fundulus diaphanus (assembly GCA_037039145.1). Lineage (NCBI taxonomy): Eukaryota > Metazoa > Chordata > Actinopteri > Cyprinodontiformes > Fundulidae > Fundulus > Fundulus diaphanus. The sequence continues at coordinate 35,080,611 of CM073136.1, forward strand.
TCATACTGACATAATCCTCTTGCTGCAGCCAGGTTTCTGTGAGACAAAAATACATTTTGGAAAATTTGGTGAAAAATGTCATAGTTTTTCTGAGGGAAACGTCCGTCTCCCGAACCAAATTCTAAAGTCTTTCTCCAACTTGTTTTCTGACAACAGCATTGTGTTTGTCTCTTCAAAACATTCACGCTTTGCATTGGGCAGATGAAAGGGGAGATACAACACTGACATACAATCTGAAGTTCATTTGACCCAAAGACTAAGACACAAAACAGTCTCCGCTGCATTTAATTATTGTGTGTAAACATGCTGCCGGAAGGTTTGGAGAAACTTACCTAATAAGGTGTCTCATGGATATCAGCAGACATTTTGTACTGACAGAAAAACCATAGAAAAATCGTTTTAAAATAGCACTTTTTCTTAATTTTGGAAACTCACGCTTCTACACAACAGAGAGCCGCAGTCACATCAATAGTGTGGCTGCTGACTTCACTGGAGCTCCCTGTCCCAGCGGTGTGACCTGTGTTGTGTCCTCTTTCCTAAACTTTGGATTATAATTGCTTTATATTCCAATTTTAAGAAGTGTTTAACAAGAAAAGCAATGTTTTTGATAAATTAAAAGATATTCTCTATAATTCTTAACTGTTTATTTAATTGTTTCTTGTCCACTTTTATGGCATAACAGGATCTTTCAAGAAGAAAGACAAATTACCTTATGATTTACTGTGTAGCCAATAGGAAGGTGCTCTTCCGCTGGGCATATTTGATTTTGATCTATTTCCATATGCTTACAAAGGAGAGTGAGTAATCCATGTAAGAGCAACTACAATTTCTTGTCTGGATCTACAATGCAATGAAATTTGTCCCATTAAACGTCTATTAAAGGTTCAAAGCCGTTTGTGTCGGTGCCTCTGTGTGGATGTTTACCACACGTACCGAAACGGTTGCTAAAGGTAGTCATTGCAAAAGGCTTAACTTTATAAACAGCATTAGTAATAGCTGGTAATACGAGCACAAACACACACACGCTCAAAACCTTTTCGACTGTGTCATGAACTGTCAATATTAGACAATGTTCAACTTGAATGTAACATGATGGGTTTAAAAATCAGCAACTTTGCAAATAGTCCCTCTGTAAATCTTATTTTTCTTATCAAACGTGCCACATTTTTAATTCTGGGAGAATTAGGTACGATATTTTATTTTTCCTGCTTTCTTTCCCACTTCTAAACAAATAGCAATGAACAAACAATTACAGATTGTGACGACACAGGTGAGCAAACAGTGTGTTCCTGTACTTTGGAGTGGCGAGTTAGTCTAAGCGGCACTGCTAGGGCTCTTGTGTCATAATGAGCCTGATCGCTGAAAACATTAAAATGGCCAGAGTTGGTCTGCTGGTTTTTATTGTTTGTTTTCAACTGGGGACACATGGACTGAGTGCTGAGATTACAGAAGACAACACAGGTAAGCCGCAGCATTATAGGTATAGCTTATGGAAGAAAGGTCAGACGGATATCTGATCTAAACATTATTGGACAACAGGACAAGACAGTCAACCATTCTGACTATTTCTAAAGCACTTAGGTCCTGAAGTGATATTCTGCTGAAGAATCTCTGTTTTTACTAAGCAGAGATTCCATTTTAGCTGTAAACAACATTGTTGTCATCTCTGAAAGCGTAACAATTTAAGTAATTTTAAAATAGGTAGATGTGGATTAAATAAAAGAAAAATAATACAACAGATCGTCCAAAGGAAGCCGAGTATCTAATTGCTCAAAATGTAACTAAAATATTTTGTTACAAAAGAGAAATTTATTTTTATTTATTAAATATTTTGATAGAGTCTCAATTGACTCAATCAGAACAATATGTAACATTTTCTAAAATTCAACCGTCTATGTATAGGTAAATGGTAAATGGCTTGTACCCATATAGCGCTTTATCTAATCTGGTAACCTCAAAGCTCTTTACACTACAGTCAGTTATTCACCCATTCACACCCTGATGGTTATGCTATATTAGTAGCCACAGCAACCCTGGGGCAGACTGACAGAGGCGAGGCTGCCATACATCGCCGCTTGTTACCATCACTACAATATGTCACCACTAAATGAATCAGAATACGTTAATTTATGGTAGAAAATCCAACAACAAGGTAAATTATAAGAGTTTGATAACAATATTTAACCAGATTGTAATGATCTCAGAATCTTTTCTCTTCAGAAACAGTGTTTGTCTCTCAGCAGACGGCACATGTGGTGCTCAAACGCCAACGGAGATTCAACAGTGGCCGTCTAGAGGAAATCGTTCAAAAGGCTAACCTGGAGCGGGAATGTAGAGAAGAGCAATGCACCATGGAGGAGGCCAGGGAGTGGTTCGAGAATGATGAGAAAACTGTAGGTTTGACACAAACACCAAAATGACCAAAGCTTCTGCTTTTATTTATTTGAAAAAAGAAAACTGAAAACTTGTCCTCAATTTCTGTGTTTTACTTCCAGATGGAGTTCTGGTCTTCCTACACTGGTAAGTCAAATATTTCTCAGTGTCCCACACTGAGAAGTTAAATCTGCTCTGACCCTTAGATGTGTTTGTTTTATGCTTGTGCACAGACGGTGACCAGTGTGAGCCAAAGCCCTGCCAAAATGGAGGAGCTTGTCAGGATGGAGTAAACTCTTATATCTGTTGGTGCAAACCAAACTTTGGTGGGAAAAACTGTGAAACTGGTAAGTGTTAACAAAAAAAGAAATCAAACAAGGAAGTTGTCTTTCAAGCACAACATCGCTGGTCCGTTAGTTTAGGGTTTAATATCTACTTTTATTTTGTACAGAGATGACCAGACAGTGTTCGATCAACAACGGCGGGTGTTCACATTTCTGCACAATGCAAGGACAGCGACCTGTATGTCAGTGTGCAGCTGGTTACAAACTTGGAACAGATCAAAAAAGCTGCGAACCAACAGGTAGAGTAAAAAAAAGCAGCCTATATACAAGCAAACACAACAAAGAGCAAAGTTGTTTGCATCTTGCCTGCAGTGTTTGGTATCTACTCCATAGAGAATCAGGCACCTAGAATCCACAACACAGATGTTCTCCAGATGTTCAATGCTGGTTACGTAATATTTACCTTTAGAATTTATATACAGAAAAAGTTAACAAAGACGTTGACATTTTCAGTGTATGTAAAAAAAACTATTCAGTTATTTATTTTTATTCTGTGCTTCAAGTGAAAACCTTTATTGTTGTTTCACTGTGTCTCCATTGCTAAATCCCTTTAGTTTCTACTTTGATTCCCACCATGTTAAATGTGACCAAGTTGTAATAAAACCATTTGCAACAAAAATAGTCTCATTAAAAGGTGAAAATAGATTTAGATAAGCAAGAGTTAATAAATAAGTAACGATTGGTGAATGAACTGTTACGACTTTGTAACTTTATTAAGTAACTTAATAAAGTAACTAACAGCTTGTATACTACCAATTCAATGTTGAATTTTATACTAGAGGATGCCATGATTTTTGGCATTAAAAAATTAAAACCGCTGTCTTAGTGGAGTGTTATTCTGAAAATCAGACTGAAACATTTTATAAATGTAGTGTTTTATTTTATATTGTAGTATTGTTTTAGTCAAACTGAAAATGTTTGAGCTTCTCATTTAGAAGCGCTGGTATCTGGTTGTTCTAAAGCAAAAAGACAGAAAGCTGGCACCGTCATGTTAGATCTCTCATCCATCCATTAGGGCATAACAAACTGACGTTTCAGTTGACAGCTGTCAAATAAACGACATTACATTACTGAGACTGACAGCTTGAAGCTGCTTAGAGCCAGAAAGCAAACAAACAATGATTATCACATAATTACACTACTGAAATGGAAACATGGAAAGCAGATTTCACTACCCTAATCCAAACACAAAGTAGGAATATGATCTATCTGCTAAAACCAATTCTTAACCCACCAGGTAAACATGCACTGACAAAACCTGAAGCTTGTTAATTCAGAATTTTGCAACGAGAAGATTACGAGTAAACACACTGGAAGACTGAGTTAAACAGATGCTGTTAAGTTTACAGACATTGTTTGAGTGACAAAACTCTATCACCTGCCTCTTTTCCATATTTGTTCCTCAGGGCTGTTCAGTTGTGGCATTGTGAGCCTGTCCTCTGGCTCTGTTGCCCGATCTATCAGGCAGACACGATCATCAAACACAAGAAGCTTCGTTACAATACCACACAATTCCACCATCAGTCGATATGATTACGACTATGATTACTATGAAGAATCTGAGGACTACCTCGACCCTCCAACGAACAAAACAGACCTGTTCAACAGCTCATCAGATTCTGTGTTAAATGTAAGATCAGTACGGTTGGGTTCGAGTTCCCTTGACGAAGTGGAGACTGGTAACATCAGCGCAACGCATGATCGCAGCATAATTCCCCCACAAAAGCCTTCATGGGGTTTCCCCATGCTTCCCAATGTCACAGCTGAGAAGAACTCGGACCAGAGGATTGTAGGAGGGAATGAAGCAACACCTGGAGAGATACCTTGGCAGGTACAACGATGTTGAATGCAAAATGAAAATGGTTAATTTTGACTGATGTTGTTCTGTTTTAGTATAGAATTAAAATGACTACAGAAAAATAAAACAAAATGCGTGAGAACAGAATGAGGTTTATGTGTTTAGATTTGATGGACTAATAGCTAAAGTAAAAGTGTCCTTATTGGTGTTTCCAGGTGGCCCTGATGGCTTTTGTACTAAGGAATAACAAAACGCAGCCTGTCTGTGGAGGCTCTCTGATTAATGAATATTGGGTGATCACTGCAGCCCACTGTCTGGTGCTGGCCAAAGAGGCAGGACAGACTATTTTCGTCAGAGCTGGTAAGAAAAACAGAAGACTCTCCAACTGCATACTGTAAAAACTTAATTTTCTGTAAAGTACCTGCAGTAGCCTATGTCTGGATCCTAATCAATATACAGGGGTTGGACAATGAAACTGAAACACCTGGTTTTAGACCACAATAATTTATTAATATGGTGTAGGGCCTCCTTTTGCGGCCAATACAGCGTGAATTCGTCTTGGGAATGACATATACAAGTCCTGCACAGTGGTCAGAGGGATTTTAAGCCATTCTTCTTGCAGGATAGTGGCCAGGTCACGACGTGATGCTGGTGGAGGAAAATGTTTCCTGACTCGCTCCTCCAAAACACCCCAAAGTGGCTCAATAATATTTAGATCTGGTGACTGTGCAGGCCATGGGAGATGTTCAACTTCACTTTCATGTTCATCAAACCAATCTTTCACCAGTCTTGCTGTGTGTATTGGTGCATTGTTATCCTGATACACGGCACCTCCTTCAGGATACAATGTTTGAACCATTGGATGCACATGGTCCTCCAGAATGGTTCGGTAGTCCTTGGCAGTGACGCGCCCATCTAGCACAAGTATGGGGCCAAGGGAATGCCATGATATGGCAGCCCAAACCATCACTGATCCACCCCCATGCTTCACTCTGGGCATGCAACAGTCTGGGTGGTACGCTTCTTTGGGGCTTCTCCACACCGTAACTCTCCCGGATGTGGGGAAAACAGTAGAGGTGGACTCATCAGAGAAAAATACATGTTTCAAATTGTCCACAGCCCAAGATTTGCGCTCCTTGCACCATTGAAACCGACGTTTGGCATTGGCACGAGTGACCAAAGGTTTGGCTATAGCAGCCCGGCCGTGGATATTGACCCTGTGGAGCTCCCGACGGACAGTTTTGGTGGAAACAGGAGAGTTGAGGTGCACATTTAATTCTGCCGTGATTCGGGGAGCCGTGGTTTTATGTATTTTGGATACAATCCGGGTTAGCACCCGAACATCCCTTTCAGACAGCTTCCTCTTGCGTCCACAGTTAATCCTGTTGGAGGTGGTTCGTCCTTCTTGGTGGTATGCTGACATTACCCTGGATACCGTGGCTCTTGATACATCACAAAGACCTGCTGTCTTGGTCACAGATGCGCCAGAGAACAATTTGTCCTCTTTTGAACTCTGGTATGTCACCCATAATGTTGTGTGCATTGCAATATTTTGAGCAAAACTGTGCTCTTACCCTGCTAATTGGACCTTCACACTCTGCTCTTATTGGTTCAATGTGCAATTAATGAAGATTGGCCACCAGGCTGGTCCAATTTAGCCATGAAACCTCCCACACTAAAATGAGAGGTGTTTCAGTTTCATTGTCCAACCCCTGTAAGTAAATGCTATAAACCTTATTTGTAGATGTTGAGCTCTCCGGATTTATTAAGGTACATCTAAGTCCATTAACATTTCCAGGTGAGCACGATGTGAATGTGGTCGAGGCTACAGAGAGCGACCATGATGTGGCAGAAGAGCACATGCACCCCCTTTATGAATTTAAGAAGTCCCAGTTTAATCACGATATTGCCCTGCTGAAGCTTGCCACACCTGTGGAACTGTCCAATGAGAGACGTCCCATCTGCGTTGGCCCAAAGACCTTCGTGCAGAACCTTCTAAGAGAGTCCAGAGGCTCCTTGGTGAGTGGCTGGGGACGGATTAGGAGTCTGGGCCTTGAAGCCGACAAGCTTCAGAAGATAACGGTCCCTCTCGCGGACCGTACGCTATGCAAAGAGAACAGCCAGGACCACATCACCCGTTTTATGTTCTGTGCCGGCGTTGCAGATGGATTGACTGATGCGTGCCAGGGAGACAGCGGTGGGCCGCATGCCACCAACTACAAGGGCACTTGGTTCCTCACTGGCATTGTAAGCTGGGGGGAGGGTTGTGCCCGGAAGGGACGATTCGGCGTGTACACCAGAGTTTCCCGGTACTACAATTGGATTGTTCAGACAACAGGGATCTTAGGGACCAACTGAAAATTGTGGTTTAGCTCATCAAGGATGTTTTAATCTGTTTCTTTTTTTATCATAAGCGATTGACATTTTGCCTGAAGTGAATAACACCCTTTATTCCTTAATTTGGAATAAGACCAGATGTGTTAGAGGCTGAAGCTAACAGGTAGTCTGAAAATGACCAACAACAAAGGGGAATTGTACTGTCTAAAGCAACTCTGATCTCAGTCTGCTGCTTTACATGGCCTGTAGGCCTACTCAGTTCAAGCTTCACACCAGAATGTCAGCGATGGTGGAATACCTCCAATCTCCGTCTCCTGCATTAAGAGTTATCTCCTACTGACAAATTAGCCGGCCAATACAAACATGATGATTAATGGTTCATAAAACAGCATTAAACACATAAACTGCTGTGACCTTTTTGAGACTGGAGTTGGCAGAAGTCCTCTTGGTCTTGGCATCCTTCAGACAAGTGATTCCCTCAACCCCCGGGATCAACTTATATGGCTTTATACTAAAGGAAAAACCCCAGACAGTCATGTACTAGAACACTAACAGAGCTATCCCTTTAAGAATGATGTAGTGTTTTAGATCAAGGTTGTATTCAAATGAATTCTGACACTTCCAACCTGTTGTTGGTGAAGATTCTCAGCAATCCAGGTCATGATCAATCCAAAAAAAGGTTAAAAAATAAAACAGCTGGACTTCTATTCTGAAGCTGAAGACGTTTTGCTTCCCATTCAGGAGGATTTCTCAATTCCAAATGAGTGGAGAGGTGTGGAGTTACAAGCTTTACAGAGCTGCTGGCGAGGCCTACGTAAGAATAGAGAAAAGCCGCATAAAAAAACTACGTAGAGCGAGAAAAAAACAACTTTAAACCAAGGAGGAGGACTCAGGTTTCAACTTTCAAAAACTTACAACACAGCGATAGGTTTGATTCCTGCCAAGTTTCACACCTCCATGCATATTTTCACAACATTTCTCCTGTGAGCCAGGCAAACGATGAGCCTAATGACTCTCCATTGTAGGGGCGATCAGTTCCAGGTGAATCTACATTCGAATCTAAGCTCTAACGAGGCCTCGCCAGCAGGTCTATAAAGCTTGGAACTCCACATTACTCCAGACATTTTGAATTGAGAAAGCTTTCTGGATGGGAAGTGAAACGTCTTCAGCTTCTGGAATAGAAGTCCAGTTGTTTTATATGTTTAACCTTTTTTGGATTGATCATAACCTGGATGACTGAGAATCTTCACTAAAATATTCCTGATTCATTGTTTTAAAATAGATTCTTGCCAACACATCTTTTATGTATGCAGCAGCTCTGCGTTTATTGACATCCATGGTTTCAGTGTATAAAACACCTTATAGCGAATTCCTTTCTTTCCTTCTTTTTAATATCAATAAATGATTGTTTTTAGTTCAATCATGCATGTCACAATGAGTGGCATCCTTCACAATTCCTATAAAATAATCATTAAAACAATTTTGACATTAAGGTGGTTGTGAAGTGGTTGATATCCTGCTTTGAAATGATGTTAAAATGCTGCCTTCCCAGCTCAGCAATTATTAAATGTGTGGGATAAATAGGGCCAAAAACTGGAGTTTTACACACATCAAAAGCAGTGAAATCTATATATTAATCAGTGGTAATAAATATTGAATACAGGTTTTTGGATGGATCAAGAATGATAGGAATTCAAAACTGGTGTGGTACAGATGAAGAGCTAAAGGAAGTGTAAAACAATGGAAAAAAGTTAAAAAAAATAGGAGTAGAGGGGAATTTATCTATAATACAAGGCATAACCGTCCAATAACCATAAGATAGTCAAAAAACAAACAAACAAATCAAAAATATTCTGACTAAAAAGTGATTCCCCTGGCTGTGATGCACATTTTGGGTCCAATGTGGGCAGCCCTCATAATTAACTGGTATATCACAGTTAAGGAATTAAAAAAACAACCATGAAAAGCAAAGAAAAGGAATAATCAAGATAAGTACACGCCAAGCGAGCTCTGAGAGGATGTTTTATTAGGCACTAAAAAAATTAAAACATCTTTGTGGAACTTTATGAGGTTCAGTAATCCTGCAAAGAAGCATACCATCGAAAACGCTGTTGGAACCCCCCCCCCAAAAAAACAACAACCATAAATTAGAATGAATCAAATGAAACATCCATGTGCTTATATTTTGGAAAGTAATTACAGGCATTATGCATTATAATACAAGCTTTGTCTATGCTTCAAAGGATAGAAAAGAAGTGCAAAGTGAGCAAAAGCAGCAAACGAGTTCCAATTCAAAATAATGACAGAACAAAACCATTTCCAACCTCTGAGTTGGTTTGAAAAATCTGGGGTGTCTGCGATCACCATCAAGTGGCTACAGTCCAACTGTAGTTGTTAAATACTGTGAGATTAAATGTAGTTTTACTGGTGAAGTTAATCTTGGATTTGATACTACTGTTAGGTTACAGTTATTTATTTATTTTATAAAGGAATGAACTAATATTGTGTATTTTTAGCTTATCTGTTTAGGTCAGTTGACAGGTTTTGACTACCAAAGTGGCTTTCCCTATTCAGATCAATTGTAGATACTAAACTAGCTATGTTCTTTTTATTTACATATTCACATTTGACTGCTGCTCTCTCAAACTGTCCATGTTTTTTGGCCGTAAAGTGGCCACTTAGCTTTACTCTGACAAGATCCTTATGACAGTATGAAAAAGTCAGTCCTGGCAGTTTTTACACGGGCAGTAAAGCTTCAATCTGTTTTTTTTTTTTTCACCATTTCAGCCTTAGGTTACTATTTTTACAATTACTAACCAACATTAACCGCAGTATCCTGGTTGTGTGAAACAGCGGAGGCAGAAATAAAGCTGAAGGCAAGTGCAAATCTATAGAGAGGTATTTCTCTATGCAGAGCCACAAACAAAACAATAAAAGAATGTGCCAGATGTTGCATTTGAAAAGGACAAGAAATGACAAGGTATAGACCAACTTGGAACAAATACATACATAAATGCATCAATCAAAGAATAAAGTTTAAAAGAGAACAACAAATCACAGGCCTGCAGTTGCCTCCCTGAGCAGAATAAACCAGATGCAGAAAATTGATGGAAATTAATCTTGAACAAAAGCTGTACATTTTCACTGATTCCATTCCAGTTTTTCTTGATTATTGATCAACAATATGTTATGCCTTCTTTTTTTTACTTTTTTTACATAATATGAGAAATGGTTGCGTTGTGTTGTGAAGATCGTTTCTCTCTCACAGAACGATTCCTGACTGAATGGACAATATCAGGAATTACTAGATAGAAAACTGAACTTAGTCACATTTTCTCATCATCATCATGCCCTAAGAGGTTTTACTGTAAATGAATTAAAATGTTTTTCTTCAGAATGCGTTTATGTATTTGATCATGAATTATCATAAAACAGCTGCAGATAGTCGGCACTGTTTGCATGCACGATGACATGCTAAAAAGTGTCCTTTTATTTGACCGTTTTAAGACTAGGAGGCAACGTAAAGTCACTGACATAGATGCAACTTGTATAAAGAGTTAGGGTATTGCCTTCGCGCGCCACCACCTGTATGGGAACTGACTCATAGATCTTGTGGTTTTACTGTCGCCAGATTAACTTTAATAAGTTAATGTGTTTTTGTTTTTTTTATCATCCAGAAGAGCAAAAGATGAAAGAATGGCAGCAAGAAATAAAGATACCTGCAAGACCTGTCATATGTTGACCTTATTAAACCCCTTAGTTTCTGTGTCCTGCAATTGCAGGTAAATGTGGCTGGAAGACTAACGTTACCTTTTGTCACTTCAATTATAACCCCGTTCACACTAGATTAAGAAAGCTCTATGCGCTCTATGCGCTCTGAGACCTCCACGACCGTTTGAACATTTCTGGATCACGGCAAATTTAGACGACCTCCTCTCTGGTTGATGGCAACTCCGACATTACTGCATAGTTAATATTTCGGCTCTCTTAACACAGTAAATATCCACACACACATAAGGTAGGCCTCTGCAACTCCTGACTGTACCGTCCTGCGTAGAAAATTTAACCTGGTGCAGTGATCTGTGTATGTCATAATAATAAATGATCACTATGAGATAATGAAACAGAAGTTAAGAAGCCTGGTATAATTTTTTAAAAGCTGCACTTTGACAATTAAATAATATAATATGAAACATACAAACAGTTGTTTGCATCTTTTTGTCATCCTATTCCTTCCCTTAGCCTCCCAGCAACCATGTTACAATTTTGGAGGTATCAGCGCTTCTTCCCAGCTAGCAGCCATATTCCACTGGGAACCCAGAGCTTTCTGATCTCTTTGTTCAAGGGAGGGAGCGTTATTTATTGCTATGGAGGTAGCGGATTATTTCATCTGCTTGGTGAGATCCTACTGGGTGCAGTCCAAGCAGTGGAATGACACAATGCTGGTGTGGATGAGATGAGGTGGTAGTTCTGATGTGAGGCCTGCAGGGCCACAAACATGGATGACCTACTACCGCTGCAACCCAACCGGGCTCCGTTATGGACCACCCGAGACCCATATGTCGCTCCATGATAATAACCCCCCGGATCTTGCCATGGACTTTTTGTGCAAGCACAAAAAGGTCAGACAGCTTTGTTGGTGTGGCCTTCATATGTAGCAAAATGATCTCACCAAGATCCCGCAAAAACCATCCGGTGGATTTTTATATTATAGTGCAATCTAACTCCACTGTGAAGGGGGCATAAGAGGCAAAGAGTGATGTGGCGATATGTTCACTCATCTAAAGAACAAACCTTATAATGGCAAATATGGCTGCAGTTGTAGAAAGCAGGCTTCCCTCAACACAATGTCACAAAGAGACGCCGCAGTGGTCAGCCTTGCTGTTTGGCACACAAATGAAAGGTCCATAAGTATCTGCTCGCGTTTTTTTAAATATGTCATAAGAAAATATTATTTGTACAACATCTAAAATAAAAGTCCATAAAGGAAGTATGAGGAGGACCCACTGAACCGGTCCAGTCCAAACAATCTTCTGCCTCATTGCTGGAGAAGGTAGATAAAAATGGCTTGTGTGTGCTTTCAATGTTTACAGTCTTCTGAGGTCCGTCCTGTAGTACACAGCTTCTGAAGGGGAACCGTCACGGCTCTTTGAAGAGTAGAACGAGTGGCTGATGTTGTGTTTTTAGTCTGACTTGATTGAATCAGACGCCCGCATTTATTTTGCAAATGAATGGATGATGTGTGAGTTTTCGGGAATGGGGGAAGACTTTCATTTGGCCCTCAGCAGCTCTCTCCCAGAATCCTGTGCAAGTCCTCAGGCTGAACTCGACCTTCCTCCCCACGGCTGATATTCTTCACCATCCTAAAATTACAAACAACACAGCAGAGTACAGCAAGCATTTCTTAAGATGTTTGCACTTAACTTTCTATCTCCATGACGCTATCACAATTGGAACGTGGATCCAATCAGCGTTCCTGAATCTCTTTACCACACTCCCGACGAATCCTCATGAAGCAGCTGGATGACGTCGCCGCAGTTAAAGAGGATGTCACCAGAGCTGGCCATGCTGCTTTCCACCATGACCCTGTACCTTCCCGCCACCTGAAGCAAAAGGAAATTAAAGTAAATGGTAAACCTGAACATGAAAATACAAACCCACTGTTTTTTCCTTCATGTACTGCAGAAAGAAGAAAATCCAGGTTCCATTAAGAACAATAGTTTTCTTTTGGGCTTTGAATGGAAGCTGTTTTCTTATTGTTTCAATTGTATGATGGTGCATAGAAAAATGCCTTTTAACTCAATCTAAACAAAAAGAAAAAAAAGTGCCTTTTGTGAAACATTGACATTAAATACGGCTGCCACTCATTTAAAACTTAATAAAAGTTGGTGAAATAAAGTATTTATTAGCACATCAGATGGTTTGTATCTCATTAAACCAACAGCTCACATAGGACTGCACAACTTTATATGTAAAAATGTTCCTTTTGTGTTCAAATCAATAAAATGGAGATATACTGTGATCAGCTTGTACGGCTGTTAGTAGTCAGCACAACAGCATTTAACAAATCCTACGCTCATCTTTCGTCATTACCAGATCCAAACTTTGAGGGAAATCAAATACAGCATAAGTGATCCCCTGACCATCTAGGGCTGAAAGTTCAATGCTTTATACATAGTCCCCCCAAGTGGTCAAGCAAATATTAGCTGAGTTAATTAGAAAACAGGTCAGAGTGCCATGCCAATTCAACCATTCTGACAGCTCAACACACTGATCACCGTATAATTTGCTGTCATGAGACTCTGTCAAACTGAATAAATATTACATTAGGATGTATAATGCAAGTTCATAACGTTTGTAATATATCAGTCATCACAGCAAACAGTTCAATGCGCTATGAATATTGCACATACAAATATTGGGATTATGATATATCCGTAATATATATTGTGCATCCTTGTCATTTGCATAAATTGCTATGAAACCATCTACATGTGCTCTATATTGAGTACCCCTAAGGTTTGAGGTGGCCTGCTTTAGCTTGAGATAAATAAACAAAGAAACACACTTAATAACGTGACGGCCGGGGTATTAAAATGAGCAAAAACATAAATGCTAAATGTGAATCCCATCACAGAGCTACAACATAACATCGGCGTTACACACTATTCACCAATACTGCGATGAGATGGGTTAGTAAATGTAAATTACAATCCAATTAAACAATTAGCAAAAATGTAAAATGTAAAACACTGCATTTAGCCTAATGTTAGAACCAGTTATGGTTCTAACATGAACAATTATGGGTTTATGGGCTTATGTAGTATAAGCCACATGAAGATAAACAAAGGAAAAACCACCAGTAAACTGATATTTTGTCAGATCAAAAGGTACATCTTTCCTGAAACCCTAATGGACATGGACTAAAGGCACTAATCCCTGCAGTAAATGTGTTTATACTGTATTTTAAAGCTTTCCCACAGAGTCATTAGTGTCAGGCAGTAATACAAAAAACAAATCTCCAGGACTCATCCCACCATTAAACCAATTGAAGGTTAAAGGCCAGGATGAGCTTTGTGGTTTTCTGTTAGTAGCAAGTTAAGTTGCTATGACATTTGATCCACAAAGTCCTTATACATAACAACATTCATTCAATTTGTTCTTTATGTCCCGTAAGAAACGTTTACCAATGGGGAAGGTTGATCCTCCTCATCAGAGTCTGATAAGGCAGAGAGGTCTGTCGCACCCCAGTCCTCCAGGCCTTCGCAGATTGCCACAGAGTGAGCAGGAGCTGGCCAGCCTGTGGATGACAGGCAGCTAAGCTAAGTAGGAAACTGCATTGCTGCACTATTAAGCCAGAAACATTGTATATACTATATAAAACCTCCTGTGCAAAAAAAATGAATTGAAGCTCTTGTGCTATTTCACAATAATCCAAAAAACAGATGTGGTCAAAGAAATTATGAAGTTGCTGTTGCTTAACATGATATCAAACTATTAAGTTGTGTAAAAGTACATTTTCTACAATGCTTCTAGACATGGTCATATTTCTATTAACTTAACAAGGACTGAAGAAAAGTCTTGAGTCCTTTCTAATTCCTTTAGATTTTGCTTCTAGTGAGTTCGATTTATATATATATATATATATATATATATATATATATATATATATTAGGGCTGGGCAAGTTAACGCGTTAATTTCGCGTTAATTCATTAGACTATTAACGCCGATATTTACTTTATCGCGCATTAACGCATGTTGCTTAGACTTAGACTTAGACTTAGACTTTCTTTATTGTCATTTTGTATACACAGAGTGCATACAGAACGAAATTTCGTTTTCACACAGCTCAGAAAGATTGCAGTAACTCTACAGGATACCTTGCGGTGAATTACAGTACAGGATAAAAAGTGCAGTGATAAATCGCAGTCACTTACAGGATAAGTTTCAATTGACTTCCGGATAAAGTGCAGCAGTGAACAGTAGGCAGTTGAAATGTAAACAATGTAAAACAAATGTAAACAAATATGCAGTAAGGTGCAGCAGTGATTTAAAAGTAGACAGTTGCATTGTACACAGTTTTGCAGTACGTTTCCCGGTAAGGTGCAGCAGCAATTTTGCAGGATACAATACAATGTGCAAGTGTGCAAATGTGCAAATCAGCGAGTCGAGTGTGGTACACAGTCTGTTTTTTATACTTCAGCAGTTCAGCAGTTCAACAGTCTGATGGCAGCAGGGAAAAAGCTTTTGCAGAACCTAGTGGACCTGCAGCGGATGCTGCGGAACCTCTTTCCAGAGGGCAGCAGGGAGAATAGTCTGTGGTGGGGGTGTGAGGGGTCCCTGATGATGTTACGGGCTCGAGACACACAGCGCTGCGATGAAATGTCTTTTATGGAGGGAAGAGGAGTCCCGATGATCCCTTCTGCTGTCCTCACCACTCTCCTCACGTTCTTCCAGTCGGAGGCACTGCAGCCTCCACACCACACAGAGAGACAGCTGGTCAGAATACTCTCTATGGTGCTTCTATAGAAGGTCGTGAGGATGGGCGGGGGCAGGTGGGCTCTCCTCATCCTCCGCAGAAAGTACAGTCGCTTTTGTGCCCTCTTCACCAGTGACGTGGTGTTCACAGTCCAGGTGAGGTTGTCCGTGATGTGCACCCCCAGGAACTTGGTGCTGCTGACCACCTCCACCGCTGAGTTGTTGATGAGCAGTGGAGCATGGTGAGGCCGGTTTTTCCTGAAGTCGACGATGATCTCCTTCGTCTTCTCCACGTTCAGGATCAGGCTGTTGTCTCTGCACCAGCCCGCCAGCTGCTCCACCTCCTCTCTGTAGTCCTGGTCGTTGTCGTCTCTGATCAGGCCCACCACCGTTGTGTCGTCTGCAAACTTCACGATGTGATTGGTGGTGAACCTGGGGACGCAGTCGTGTGTCATCAGGGTGAACAGCAGGGGGCTCAGGACGCAGCCCTGAGGGGAGCCCGTGCTGAGGGTGATGACATCAGAGGTGTTCTGTCCGACCCGGACTGACTGAGGTCTGTTGGTGAGGAAGTCTAGCAGCCAGTTTCGTATGGGTGTGTTGAAGCCCAGATGCTCCAGTTTTCCCACCAGATGTTGTGGGATGATGGTGTTGAACGCTGAACTGAAGTCCAGGAACAGCATCCGCACGTGCGTGTTCTTCTCCTCCAGGTGTGCCAGGCTCAGGTGAAGAGCAGAGGAGATGGCGTCCTCAGTGGAGCGGTTCCGTCGGTAGGCAAACTGGAACGGGTCGAGTGTTGGGGGGAGACTGGAGACGATGTGTTCCTTTACCAGCCTTTCAAAGCACTTCATCATGATGGGAGTGCAACAGGCCGGTAGTCGTTGAAACAGGTGACTTGAGGTTTCTTTGGCACCGGAATGATGGAGGCAGACTTGAAGCATGCTGGCACTATGGCTTGGTCCAGCGAGGTGTTAAAAATGTCTGTGAGGACACCAGCCAGCTGACCTGCACACTCCTTGAGCACCTGCCCAGGTATGTTGTCGGGGCCTGGGGCCTTCCGCGGGTTGACTCTCCTCAGAGTCTTCCACACGTCGGCGGTGTCAAGGCAGAGGACCTCCTCTTCCTGATGGGGAACAGCCTTCACTGCTGGTGTGCTGTTTAGTGCCTCAAACCTCCCAAAGAAGTTATTTAGTCCATTGAGGAAGTCAGCATCAACTTCACCCACCGGGGGGGAGGGGGTGTTGTATTCAGTGATCGCCCGGATGCCTTTCCACATGCTCCTGGTGTTGCTGGCGTCATGGAAAAGCTCCTGGATTTTCTGACTGTGGTTCCGCTTTGCTAGCCTGATGGCACGGTTCAGGTTGGCTCTCGCTGTCCTCAGTGCCTCCTTGTCACCAGACTTGAAGGCTGAGTTCCGTGCTTTTAGCGCTTGACGGACCTCCGCAGTAATCCAGGGTCGTTGGTTGGCTCGGGTGATGATGGTCTTGGTGGTGCTGACGTCCTCAATGCATTTGTTGATGTAGGCTGACACAGTCATGGCGTACTCATCAATGTTGATCTTGTCCTCATAAGTTGCAGCAGCTTTGAACATGTTCCAGTCAGAGCACTCAAAACAGTCCTGGAGCGCCTCCATTGCTCCCTCAGTCCACACCCTCACCTGCCTCGCTGTTGGTTTTGCTCTGATCAGCAGGGGCCTGTATGCTGGGAATAGCATCACGGAAAGGTGATCTGAAGAGCCCAGGTGGGGGCGGGGGGCTGCTCTGAATGCTCCTTTTATATTTGTGTAGACTAAGTCTAGAGTGTTCTCTCCCCGAGTTGCAAAATCCACGTGTTGGTAAAAATGAGGGTGAACAGTTTTCATATTTGCCTGGTTAAAATCCCCAGCAATGATGAAAACACCCTCTGTGTGTGCAGATTGCAGCTCAGAGATAGTCCGATAGAGAACACCCATAGCATCTTTAGTATTAGCGCTGGGAGGGACGTAAACCGCTGCGATGATAACAACAGTGAACTCTCTAGGCAGATAAAAAGGTCTGCAGCTAACAGTCAGAAGCTCAATGTCCGGAGAGCAGAAACTTGTGACTAATCTAGCATTTTTACACCAGGTGTTATTGGTGTAAATGCAGAGTCCTCCACCTCGGGTCTTACCGCAGAGTTCTGTTTGTCTGTCGGCGCGGAAAGTAGCGAGCCCCTCCAGGCTAACGGCGTTGTCCGGGATTGATGAGGTGAGCTCACGTGCTTTTATTTTGTGAAGGTCTGTTGCTGCGGTGTAGGGGTTTGAATCAGAACAGTAGGTGGGGATAATGCGCCAATAACCTCGCTGTCAGCCCAGCCTCGGATTCGGGGCACGCGAGAAAGCAACAACAAAAAACCGCGTGTTAACATCAAATAAACATGCAAGCATATCGAGTTAGCAAGCATTTCAGTTTAAAATTCTTCCAGCAACGAATATGATAGAAACAAGTTAGTTGTAACCACTGCCAAGTTAAACTTTCTTATCACCGGAGCACCTTGACTTTAACATATCACTTAAATGCCAAACACACTGTAGACATCACCAAACAATTCAATGACTCAGAGAAGCTAACCAATGTAATGGAGAAGTGGATAGCTACTGTAGACCTTTTTTTGTACTTCACACTTTTGTATTGAACATAAAATGGTTATGCTGCTCCCTGCTGTTACCTCAGAAATTGCCTGTTTTTGGTAGATTTTTTCCCCATAAAGAGAATTTCCTGTCAGTGACAATAAGCTTTAATTTATTATTATTGCTATTTTTTGTTTTACATGTTTAAGTTGAGCTTTACACTAAATATATGTGTTACTGATAAGTGCTACAAATGTTACAACACTTTTGTTCATATGGCAGCAGAACATTAAAATAAAAGTGCTCTTTACACTACTTTTGAATTCATTCTTGGAGTTTGCGCATACAATGCGATTAATCATGATTAATCAGGCAAATTATGCGATTAATCGCGATTAAAGATTTTAATCGTTGCCCAGCCCTAATATATATATATATATTTTAAACAGATGTTTAATAGTTTTCCATTCTTTCTGAAAGACTAAATGGAAAGACTAAACTTTTTCCTTGGACACTATGCAATTTTCAGTTGCAATTAGTAGGTTGATAAAATTGTATTTGTTCAACAATCTGATTCCCAAAGCACTGTTAGCTAAAATGGTTGAAAAGTTTTGCAATGAGTACTTTTTAAAGGTATAGTGAAGCTCTGTACTGTTATTTTACAATGCTAAAGATAATCCAGTCTGTGTTTTAGATTCATTTAAGTTGCTGAAAAACACATTTGTTGAATTTTTTCTTCTTTAAAAAAAAATTGCACTCTCTTAAAAATCCAAAATGTATCCCATAAAGGACATAGCCTATTCCAACTCACTGCGTCGAGGTGAGTGAACCACAGGGTCCGAATGGGCGGGGCTGGAACGTGTTGACTCCTCCCCTCTGCATATGTGGGAGTGGCTTGTTGCTGAGGAACTGTGAGGAACAGGAAGACACGCTGAGCAGCCTCCCACCGGCACGCCGGCCCACGACACACAAATCTCTGATGCGCTAAAGAAAAACAACAACGCATGGCCACAGAAACACAGACACGAGCACCACAAACAGGACAGGCAAACAAACATCCACAGTGTCACAAAACCGAGCTCAAACCTCATCCACATTCTGGAGGTTAACACTGCATTCCACTCATTTCACAATCACATATATTTCAGCCACGGATTTCGGACCATGTCGAAACACGGACGTCCCAGAGGGCTGCAATATATGGAACTGTTGTTTTTTTCTTTTTATAATATCCCACACAAACACATCAACCAGGTCCTTCATTAACAGCATACACAATCTAAAGTGTAGTTTGACTTGCTTTAAGTAGCAGATGGGTGAAAATTGTCCATTTAAATAAATGAACAAAGAAAATTAGGGAAAAAAATCAGTGAGTAGAAAAATACTTTTAATTAATTTGAGCTCCCCCATCACCTTCAGAAAGCAGAAACCAGTTTTCTCAAACATTTTGTGAATCTCTAATCAATCTTCAGTTTGTAAAAGCCAAAAAGTCTTGCAATATCAAACATCCTCTGAGCAAAGTTACTGACTATATACTATATGAATATAAATGTACGACAGGCTATAATTCAATATTCTCTACAAGTTAGTCATTAACATCCAGCACCTGTATCACTATCTACCAATCCTGGTCTTTGAGACCCCTCTGCAGCATGTGGTAGATGTTTTATTGAATACAGAATTTGGTAAAACTGCCTGTAGTTTATACCAAAAACTTCAATGCTCAATTCCTGGAAGAAGAGATGATGGGAACTTCCTGACCTAAAAACCGTCTTACTATTATCTGCATGGACTTTCTACACGTCATTCAGAGAGCAGGATAAGAGCAACTAAAGAGGATGTTTACCTTATCTACTACCTTGTTGTAAAATGTCCCCAATGGAGCTATTTTGGAAAAACTGAAATATCATGCATGGAAACAACTTTGTTGGGTTTCGTCTTTTTTGTGATACATGTTGAAAAGCATTCTTAAAAAAACCCTGCTCAATGAAAGGAAAAGTAATGTTCTTCGCAATGTGACACAAAACTCACGCATTCCTCAAACCCCTAACATGCTGGCATGCAAACACCAACCATTGTTGTTTTTAACACACACAAAGCTAAAAAAAAACCACCCTGTAAAGAAATATGCTTGACCTCATCCTGACGAGGCTGAACTGTCACTGACAAGGTATTAAAGAGTCAACTCAAAAAGGGCGGAAGACCTTAAACAGGTTTCAATTTTCGACTGATGTCTCGATTTCTTGGAAATATCGAATACGTTCGTTCAAGCCGCTGCAGAAACCTAGAAGTCATAGGTCTCTTGAAATCAACCAACTTTCTTAGAGGTTATGAAAAAGTTTGGGTCTAATGTAGAGAACAGCGTTATCCAGCCCGTTTCACAAAGCGCTTCAAGGTGGAATCAAGGCGCCTTTTTTGCCATCTCAATGCATTGCGTGAAAAGAGCAAAGTGGCATGGGGCGCAGAAGTCACACTCCTGACTCGCCAAGCAAGGCACTGATAGGCCCGCATCAGCTGACTTGTATAGGGGCAAGTTGACTTTGTGGGTAGAGGAAGTGATGTAGAGCTCACATATCGTTTTTCTGACCTGATTTATTGGGTAGTGATGGCGTCAATTGCGCATGATACCTCCTGTCGGTCAAACTGAAAAAAAAACCCCACTGCTGACCAGAGGGAAGCTCAGAGACGTTGCAGTCTTTGCAGGTCTATGGCGGAAATATTTTGTGAAAGAGGCTTTTGTTGAATTAAAAAGCTTAAAATGTCACAGTTAAAAATTGTTAGGATAATATTCAAACTCACTCGTCAAGGGCATGAAATTTGATATTGATTTCATACTCCTATTTGAAGTTTTTATTTTTGAGTTGGACTAATGATAGAACATAGAACAGCACATTTGAATTTTTTTTTTATTTTCTCTTAAGGCTAAAGGCTCAGCTATGCACATACCTGCATATACCTTTATTTGGACAAATGTACCTTTGCAAATTGCAGAGCTTTATCAAATTGTCAACAATGTCCAGCCATAATTCCTGAGGGATATTTTACCATTTCCCCACATTTGACCAATTTGAATCTACCACTTCTGAAAAGACATGTCGGAGATTATTTAAATTGGTTGCTTTCCTGCCATTGACTTGATGTTTAAACATAAATTTTAACATAGTTGAGAGCTATTCCAGACACTAAATGCTAGCCTGCTCCACCCATCTACTCATTCCAAAACCAGTTCTGATGTGTTTGGATCACTGTACTGTAGACTCAGTTGTTTCCAAGGTTTAACCACCTAAATGTTGATTTGAGTCAAAGTTTAAGAATTTAGAGGCAGTCCTCCTTCAATATTATGCCCACAAGTACCCCCAGCAGCAAAGCAGCCCCATAGCATGATGCTTCCACCACTGTGCTTTACAGTTGGTTTTAAAGTCTCACATTGACTCCTCCAAATTTACTTCTTGTCACTGGCCAAATAGGTCAATGTTTGCTTCAGCTGAGCATAAAACCTTTCTCCAGAAGGTATTTGGCTTGTTCACGTTGGTGGCTGCAAATCTATTTTGAGCTTTAAGATGTCAATTGTTGGTGCAGCTTGAGATGGGCTTGAGCTTTGGTGGTTCCTGAACATCCTCATTAGAGCAAATAGCTAAACCTGGATACAAGTGGAAATGCAAAATGAAAATGTCATAAAATCTCATAAAAAACAGTTTAAGCATCCCAAAAAAGGCCATGCCCTTAGCTCTATTGAAAATGTGTGGATTATGCCTAAAAGCTAGGACCATGATTGGAAACTAACCAATTTAAATAAACCCTCTCCTACCCAAAAGATTGGTGAAGTATCCAAGCAGAAGTATGACAGAAGCTAACCAATTGGGTACAAAAAGGATGTGGTTGAGAAGCAATTAGGTAAGAGAACGTTCATCCAAATATTAGTGGGAGTATATAAATGTTAGAGTCTGTATGTATAATTTAGAAACTTTTGGAAATTTTGTCTATTATTGAAAATTCCCAATTTGCACACCGAGTTTTTGTTTTTGTTAAATCACTAAAGTTGTATGTTGTAATATTATTCCAACTGGAATAAAGGATGGTTCGAATGCGCCGTTAAAGTGGTAAAATAATATAGATTTCAGGACCATGGATAGCGTACATACACATCTGACCAGAAGTTTGTGTATCACAGAGGTCTTTCAATGGGATTCACCTGTCGGAAAGAATGTTGTCTGAGAGTGGAAGAGAAGAATCCTCGTCTGAAAAAAATGAAGACAGACACAGTGCCTGAGTTAAATCCAAAGGAATTTGAATATATAAACCATATTAAATTGGGAGGGCAGAAGAAATTTACTAAGATAACTCTAAAAGGAAACAGCACCACATCAAAGAGGATAAATAAATAACTACCACTTTACATGCAGAAATTACAGCAGACTGCAAGTTCTACTGAAAAACGGTATTTTCTCAAACAAAATTAGAAAGGGGTTTTAACTAAACCCCACAAGTGATAGAAACCTTGTCGTAGTTTCTGTGGGTTGGCGAGTATTTTTTGAATTTCGTTCAGCCAGGCAACTTTGACCTCCACCGTGGGAGCCTAGGACAGACATCACACACACACCAGATTTTTTTTTAGAGGCGTTCACACTAAAATGATATGCAATTCAATATAAAATAGCAAACAAAAAAAATACCTGAACTATATATACAACTTCTCTGCCACTGTAGCAGATTTCAAATTTCTTCACATCTCCTTTCACAGTTTCTGTGATCGCCACAGTGCTCATCTAGAGAAAAAGTGATGATATTATGTTATAGTATAAAAATTACTGAATGTGCGCCAGGAAAATGTATAGTGCGGTTACTACCAGGAATTCACTTCAATTCAATTTTATTTATATTCACAACACAATTCACAACACATGTCATCTCAAGGTACTTTACAAAGTCATCTTGCCTTGCTTGTATATTTTATTTATTTTTAGTTTTCATGCACAATCCACATTTTAGTTGTTAAAGTCTGGTCTGAAAATGTGTGAAATCTACAAGATGATTGCCCAAGATCTCCTTAGTATTCTGCTGCACAAAAAAACAACAAACCTGGAGTCATACTATGAGCTTCATTTATGATACTAACCCAACATTAGAAGAACCACACCCCCTCACTACTTGTCATAGTCTCTCAACATGGTAAACTTTGAGAGACTATCATCTTTTAGTCTTCCACACATCATCTTACTGCATCCACGAGTACCAAGCAAGCTCTTTACTCTGAGGCAGGATTTGAAGCTGTAGAAGCTGTCATGGCTGTCCTCGTCTCGTCGCTTGCAGAAGAGCAGGGCGTGCTCGTAGAGGAAGAGATGTCTCTGCATGGGTTTGAATCTGGCCAGCTCCTTCATTCGCACCGCTGCCCGTTTGTGACTGATCCACACGCTAAAGCTCCCCTGGAGTATTATGCGGCCCAGCTGGCTAATATCACCCTGAAACCCAAGACAGTAGCGCAAACTGAAATGGTCCTAAGAACAAGAAGAGCATAATTTAAAGGATTTTTTTTTTTTTGCAATATATATGATATACTTTGAGGAGATTGGATTTATTGTACACAATAAATCCTGTGCACTAAGTTTAAATCATTGGGTTGGCTGGCTGGTACCGGGTATCCTGTGATGGCTATCTGATGCATGGAGTCATTGACAGACTTCAGCAGCTCCAGCATAGAGTCAAGCGCCTCCTGGAGCTCACAGCGGTACTGCGCCTCCACACAGTGTTTCAAAAGCTCCTGAGCAAAGACAGACACACAGCAGGAAATGTCAGCAGCTTCTACTTAATCTAATCTAGAAAAACTGAAAATCACTGCCAGTTAGTCTGTAGATCAGCGAATCGACTAAATTGAATCTACCTTTCAGTTTGTCTTGCTGGGCCTATTCAGACATGTCTACTAGAGTCGCTGTCCTTTGTTTTCTTGTACTTGAAAGTGAAAACACTATTATGCAAAATAAATTATTTTATAGTGATTTTATTTTAAAAGCTGCAATTGACTGTTGCTAAAATAACAGCAGAGAACCAACAGTGGTGCAGGAATAAAGACTATGACTGATTATCTTACTGGATAATGACTAATAGTCACAGTGAAAATTTTAAACTACAATGCACCAATGAGAATGCTGTGGCTGACTTGTGTTTAGCTTTAACTTGCTGATTTTAGCCCACTCGGATATAAAAACCTAATGAGGGCACACAAAAATGATCTCTCTAGTCTTCCTGCTGTGAGCAGCGATTAGGAACTCAGATCACCAGACAGTTTTTTACTTGCATTTAATAAAAAATACATAATAGTTACCAAATTCACATATTAAAGTGCCTTCGGCATCTTATATAAGCAATTAGCTCAGTTAGTGTGGCGTGCATTACTGAAACCACAGTTACATTGGTACTCCCTAACAATTCATTTATGACAATTACATAAATCTGCCAACATTTTCAACTTTAGCATTTTTATTTGACAGACACAGGTCTAAAGCTAAGAAGGATAAACTAGAGCACCTTTACTTCACTCTGTCCAGCCTTCTTGTTATTTTTTTTTACCTACAAAGCAGGAATCTTCATATTGGCTT
The DNA here is from genome assembly GCA_037039145.1 of Fundulus diaphanus. Lineage (NCBI taxonomy): Eukaryota > Metazoa > Chordata > Actinopteri > Cyprinodontiformes > Fundulidae > Fundulus > Fundulus diaphanus. Next base: position 35,105,119 of record CM073136.1, read on the forward strand.
TTTTTTAATATATTGTATAAATATGAACCTTGTTTTAGATTTTATGCTATTTTTGTTGCAATAATCTTTTAATATCATTTTAATGCAATAATGCAACCCAGAGACTAAAAGGTAGTCATAAGTTATCACTTCAAGTGAAATTAAAGTATTGTATATTTAAAACGTTTTGTTTAATGGTCAATGGGAACCTGTATAGTTTGAAACAAGGACCAGTTTGAGCCCATGGTCCTGTGTGTGTTTTGTTCGTTTAATTTTAAACCTCTAAATTGTGATGAGAAATGAGGTGGAAATTTAAAACCTTGATCCAAATGATTAAACTTGGGAAATTTTTTGCCCGTGGCATTAATACAGGCTAAAAGTTGACTGTTAAAAACAAAAATGGGATAAGAGGACCCAGTAGGGTAACGTCTTCCCCAGAGGTCTAAGGAGCTCACTGACACTGGAAATAGCTAACTTTAAGTCCTCTTCACTCAGTAACAACTTCCATAATGAATAGTATTGTTGTCAGTATGACTTTGGAGACCTTTCTCTGGTGTGTTTCTAAAAAGGATCCTACTTTATTTACTTTCTTTTTGTTTTAAACAAGTCTAAACTATTCAGACTAGTCAAGTCTGAACTGAAATGTATCCAAATCCAGTCAACAGCCGATTTCTTGCTGCATCTCTATTTAAAACCCAGTTTAGATAATCATAAATGTAACTACCTTATTTGTTTATGTTCAATGAAGCCTTTTGGGTTTCAAAGAAAAATTACTTTTTTGTTACTAAGTTTAAACCCAGTTCATAACATGTTGCAACACGTTTGCAACAAAAATGTACTTTCTTAACAATTATCATAAAAACTTTCAATGTAATATTGCATAAATTTAATATTTCTAATTCATGTGAATCGCGCGTCTGTAGGGCTCCCCAACCTTAAGCAAGAGCTGGTACTTGGTGAGCCGTTGGATTGGTTTCAGAAGATAAGAGTCCAGACCTAATTTGTGGTCCAATTTTTTCTGGCACTCCTGCAGGGGGTTATAACGAGAAAAGAGGGACAAAGAGACATAGTTTAATGAATGACAAGCAAATGGAGAGTTTTAATGCTTCCCATATGTAACTACCTGGAAAAAGGGCGAATCAGAGCACCGTCTCCAAAGCAGCTCGGAGCAGGGCTTGTTTTGGCAGTAACGCTCGTACACCTGGAACTTGTCTTTCTACTCAAACACACATAAGAGTCCACTGCGTTTTTTCTTTTGATCAACTTGGATTCAGTCCTCAGGTTTCTGCTCATGTCTACTCACCCGCTGCAGAAAGCAAGCCCCCACCCTCTCTGGTGTTTCCAGGCAACCCTGCAGATCTTGGAGGAAGATCCTAAACAGAGAATCCAAGAGAATAAAAAAAGGAAGGGAGGTTGGAATGGAGCAAAAAGACAGGAAGTGAGGGGCAACTCAGTGAGAACTGGAGAGCCCTGGGTCTACGTCTGAATGAGCCTGCACGCTTGCCTGCTGTGGAACTGGTAAATCTCTGGCATGTTGCCGAACAGCACATCTTTCTGGCAGCGAAGAGCCGAGGGAAGAAGATAAGACATGGAGGGGTCTTCCATTTCTGCCCTGTAGCCCTGATGAGTAAGAAGTAAAGATCAGGCGAAGCAGATAAAGCCTAGAAATAAAAAATATACATTCTTTTTCCAACCTGGGTATAATCTTTGAGCTGATTTAGCTAAAAAATGCAAACTCACCAGAAGAACAGAGAGCAGCTCATCCACATAGACCCTCTCTGTAGCTATTAGTTCCTTCATTATGTGCCTAAAACAGTAAAACCAATAGATCAATTGTCTCAAATCCTCAATAGAGAAGCCATTAAAAAGGGATGCAATTATTTGGAAGCCCTCTTAGAGTATGCTAACACAACTGCAGATTGAAGAAAATCCGGGATAGAACCAGAGGTCAAACTTTAGACCAGCGATTAGCTCTAAGGGGAGCGCGGTCACTTACCTTGTGACCTGTTCTGGATTGTCCTCTGCTTCTGAATCAGTTTCAGGGTTGGGACCATAAAGGCAGCTGCGGTTACCCTGGTAGTCATGCATCACCTCAATCTGACAAAACACGCACGAAATACAATATGTTAGCCAAAAAAAAGAGCTTTAGAGTACAGCGTCCCATGGAAAGATGTGCAAAGAATTTTTTTTTGTTGTTGAAGGAGCACAATCTTTTAGCTCACATAAAAGACTTTTCTCTGTTTTAGGTTTGGAGAACAGGATGGCTTTGACATGTCTGGTGAAATATTTCTGCTTATTTGGCCATATATTTTGGGTAATTATGCTGTTTATGCAGTTTACTGGTAGAATCCCCCAAATGTATTTAAAATAACCTGATATTTCAAAGAGCTGATCATGGCGTGGATTTACAAGGTTCCCGGGATCGTTGGAGGAGAAACAGGCTCACAGCATTATAAATCCTCCCCCATGCTAAGCATAGTCATCCTTTGCTAAGTACCTAAAGTGTCATTACTGATCACTTTCAGGCAGAAAAATATAAATAACTGCTTCAGTTACATGTATTTTCTGGGAAGTTTTAGGGATGTCAAAAACTGTGGGAGTGGTGATTTTTTTATTTTTATTTCTTAAATTTAATGAAATTTTAAATTATATGTTTTATAGCAGTTAAAACAATTATTTATTTGAAGAGTTTTTTCAACACCTTTACATTTGTGGTAAATTTGGCAGATTATTGCAGATCTATTTCTGACCTAATATGGGCAGAAACCAAGAATTTTTCCAGACATGAATAGTAAATGAACAAACACCTTGCGCGGGCTGTTGTTTCTCCTTGCAGCTCTTTTCCCAGGAAGGAGGTCAAAGGAGAACTTTGAGTTCAAGACGTTAAAGTCCACACCTGTAGGAAGAACATATGAACAAAGTGGAAATGACGGGCAAATATTAGAGGGTCAATGCAAGTGGAGACATCCTCATTGAAGAAAGGATACAGGAAAGAGATCACTAAACACTTAAAAACATCATCAGCAACAGATACAGTCCAGATCAAAATAAACTGCAGTAAATCGTCATTTTTTTTATTTAAGCATTATATCCTGTTCAGCAGAAAAATGCCATAAACAAACAAACTCTAACAGAAGCTCAACAATCAAGGCAGCAGCTGAAGTGGCGATTACCGTGTTTTGGGGAGAAGAGGGGTGACTTGCAACGGAGTAAGGACTGGTCCGGTTCGGGCCGAGGCGCCACCAGCTGAATGGGTCGAACCTGCAGGTCCGCCAGCTTCTTCAAGCACTGCTCTCTGTTTCTGATCATGCACTGAACTGAGCTCAGCTTCTCTTTCACCATAGAAATCTGGGACTGCGAAGAGAAGAGAGTGTGAAAACCTATATTCTCTTGAGACCTGAGTCAGCAGCACGTACACACAGCTACCTGCAGCTGTGGTGTGAGTACAGCTTCAAACTCCAGGCTCAGGGTGTCTTGGCTGTTTTTCAGCACAGACGGCGCCCTCTCCTGGTGGCTGCTCAGGTACTGCAGAGCCTCCTGAGCTCCCTCTTTGGTTTGGAACTTGTCCACCATCTGACTGGCGAGCAGATAGGCCCCCTCATCACACCAACGAAGAGCCTGCTCAAACAAAGACACAACTATCGATTTTTCTATTGCTTTCCTGAACTGATGATAAAAGAACATCACCAATCTGAAACAAAAATGAAAAGAAATAATGGGGATGATTGCGTTTTGTAACACTTTTACCTCCTCAAGGCGCCGCAGCAGGTCTCGTGTTCGGGTAAGCGAGGCCCGCTTGGTGTTTATGGCAGTGCTGATGACATCACAGTGATGTCGCAGCTCATTGCAGCGCTGGACGATAAGCGCCAGAGCGTAGTGATGGTTGGCAGCCAATTGGTGACCGTGCAAGATCACAACCTGGGCACGAGTCATCTCCTCCTGATGCACGCAAACACATGAAATTTTTATAATGTCTGGGTATGAACAATATATGACACTTTATTAACACTTTTTTTCTTGTTTTTGAAGAGATAAGCCTTATAGGTTGTGTCACCCATGGTACACGGTCTAGCATCAATATGTAGTGCAGTACAATGCCAACAAATTTAAAGATACGTGTTTATCTTAAAACGTGGACTTCTGAAAATTAATGGAATATGTCCTGAAAATCCTTGCTTAGCAGGCTAGATGGACGAGTTAGTGCTTTTTTTTTTTTTGGTTTATTCGGGGGGGTTTTGCAACGTTTACAAGCATCGTTGGTTGTAAAGCTATGCTCACTCCATCCAATGCTTACCATATTGAAGGTGTAGCCTTGGAGCGGTAACAGAATGCATGAACAAAATTAGTGAAAATCTGTTTTTGCTTATTAAACTTCTCAAAATAATAGAGCTCCCTAGTAGTGAACATTTGCAACTTTTTGTACACATGTACAGGATCATTTTTCCTGTCTGTGGTATGAATCTCTTACAATATTTGAGATATAGCCATTTGACTTTTTAGCTAGCTAGCACCATAGGTTTGTTCATGCACAAATTTGTCACTTTTCTAATTGACAAATTTCTAAATAATTCAAAACAAAAAACTGTCTTCCTTTATTTCTTCCAGCTTCATCTCAAGGTGTGATTTTCAAAGTGTCTTCCTCTTTGAAAGGTGATGGATTTGGATATCAACTGCTAAATCATACAAGCCTTATGGAGGGATTACGTTTTTGTGGAATTTACTATAGATTTATGAGTTAAAGGCTCATAATGGGTAACAGATAACCATATCAGCCCACCCCTTTCTACGCCATACTATACAGATTTGATTAAGCCCACATTTCTGTGTTCAATTTGTAGTTTTTTGAAATATTTTAATCTTAACTGTCATGTTTTCATTAGTTTTAAGCAGAAAATCATAATTTCTAACAGAAAAAAGGTTTTAAAACATCAGATTATGTGCAATTAATCCATAAAATGTGTTATATGTAACTGAGTTACTGGAATAAATGAACTTTTCAATAATATTCTAATTTATTGAGATACACCTGTACATTAAGTAAGGTGCATCTTTGTGTGTGTTTCATGACCTGGGCACGTTTGTTCAGACTCTCCAGGTCTTTAAGTAGCTGTTCTGTCTGAACAACTGTGGTTCCCACGGAGGCAATTTCCTTCTCCTGGGCAGAGAGCCGCTCCAGCACCTCATCCATCTACACTCAACACACACAAACCACAAGAGCGTAAATCAAGAGGCGGTGCTAACTTGACTTTTATGGAAGGGAAAGCACAAACACCAATTATCCCACCTGCTGGAAGCTGGTTTCATAATGCAGCAGCTGGAGGTACTGCTGCAGCTTCAGGTGATGTTTTTCAAAGAAACCATCGAATGCCTCCTCCATGTCTCTGAGCTGTGCCAGAAGCCTAAAACACACAAGGCACACAGACCCCCAAACAAACTCTCTGCTTGAATAAAGTTGAAACTCCCCTGTAAAGACTCCATGGAATCAGATCTGCACAGCGTTTAAAACTTCAAAGAAATGTTCCTGGGTCTTTTTTCCTTTGAATCACACCTCTTAACAGTTTCCATGTCAGATTGTATCTCCCTTTCTTCCTCTACGTCTCTCTTAGCAGCTTTTACTGTCTCCAGGTTTGTCAGCAGCAGGCGTCCTTCTTTCAGCACACCCCGGATTTCGTCCTGACGAAGCGAAACAAAAAACAGCAAGCTATTAAAACAACAAAAACGCACAAAACTTGAGCAATTTGCCCAAAAAAACTGAATAAAAACATCGAGTTACTTATTACAGAAACTGGCAGAAAAATGGAAGAACAAAGAAGAGAAGGGTAGACGGAAAGTAAGGAGGTATTACCTTCATCTGTCTGTATCGATGTGTGTGAGAGTGAAGCAGGAATTCAATGGCATTAGCTTCATCTGGCAGTTCAGTCTCAGAGAGCTCCGAGCCAAACCCCTGCAGCTGCTGGGCGATCTCTTTCACCGTCACTGCAAAAGTCTCAATGGACTGCCGACACAAACGGGCACAAATTTTCACCCACAGATACATAAAACAATACAATTTAAAATAAAACTTGCTCTGGTAGAATTATATCAGCTAGTAATTCACCGATCGTAGAAGGACCCAGTCACTTTGGCAATATTCCACCTTTGCAGTAAAATCTGAAGCCAGGTGGTTTTCGTCGATGTAGCGCAGCAGGTCACCAACTGAGCGCAGCATCACCACCTGCAAAAATAGACCCAGAATCCAACTGGCCAGTTATATAAGTTGTGCAACATTTACAAAGTCTGAAAATGCACCCTTCAAATGCAGCATACTGCCGGTCATCAGAAATGTTGCACATATGGTATGCTGTGTCACGTTAATAAGTTGTCCTGCAAAATGTCTTACCGGCATCTTTAGCAGGAAGTCATCCTGGCTGAAGCGAAAGCCCAGATCTGTGCTGGAGGAGGGACTGGGCGTGGAGCTTAGCAGGCCGGTGGGGCGAAGCACCAAGACCAGGTGCAGGTTACCAGGAAAAGAAGTCTAAAAGGAGTAAAAAGTTATCAGTTTTCTTCCTTAATAAACTCATGAATTCTATCCAAAACTGAAACATAACAACTACACAAAAGTCTTTCACATGAATGATATGTATTGCTTCCAAAGAGACTTGTACTTGACCCTTTTCATAAAATGGCTTTGCTGTTGGTGGTTAATCAGATGATTATGTCCTATGAATCCACAATCAAGAGTCTTAATTGTCATTATGTTACCATGGGGTCTGTGTATGTAACCATACACAGACACAAATCAAAGACATAAATGTTCAAGCTCAGTGTACCAAACAACAACACTCGCCGAGAAGCTAAAAGTGACGCAATTGTGTTTAGCATCTGGCAAGATTTGAATGTTCAAGTCAAAAACAGATTGATAGCAGTCAGTTTACAGAGCGCCATGAAAATACTGTGCAATTTCATGAATCTGCCACATAAACGCTCCCTGAGAAGTAGCAAAAGTTGTAATGTTCAAGTTAGTAAAAAAGTTTTAAAAAACTGTGCAATTTGCATGGATGTCTAAACAAACCCTCTCTGAGAAGCTTAAAAGTGTGCAAATACTCATCTGCATCTGATAAGATTTAGATTATGCAGTGAATGATGAATTATTCGGGCATAAAAAGCGGAGCTTCATAACACTCTGAATGTGTACATTTGCTGGCTAACGGTATCAAGGTATTCTTAGGTTTTAAAAAGTTGCAGCTTCAGAACTGCTGTGATTTTCCATCATCCCCTTCCTATATGGTTAAACGCCTTTTAAATCAGATGCTAGAAAAAAGATCCAGTGTAACCAGATTTTCTTTTTAGTTTTCCTTATTTTTTCTGCACACTGTTAGTGAGCGGGCTGAAAGAAGGCTACTATATATTTTCCCCGCATGTCTGTTCGGAAATATTTCCGTTTGCCAAAAACATGGACAGGAATTGTAAGGGAGCTTGAGAAGGACAAGAACTCTTATTGTGGTAATGTGGCTCTAAAGCTACAATTAACAACTAGCAGCATGTACGTTAGGACACTGACTGAAAGCAGGCTTCCTCAGCAGATAGTAAATTACAGTTACTGGATAATCTGTTAATACCAGCTTGTTACACTTGCTTTAAAATTAATAACCAAACGGTATATTCTGCATAATGAGTGAAAGAAACCTGCTAAATTTAGCAAGTGCTTCTGCTATATTTTCCTGAAATTCACATATAAAAATTAAAATAAGAACAAAATGAATGTAATTGATAACATTGTTGTAACCATAAACATTGACATGGTTGCATCTTTTTTAGCAGCAGATAGGATGCCTTTTTAAATTAAATCAGTTTACTTTTTTATTTTTCTGTAAACACAGTGGTATCATAAAATAATTATGTTTTTCATTCAGGGTTATTGAGGCATACCGGCCCATGCCTAATCAAATCAATAAGCTCGCTTCAGTTTCAGTGTGGGCAATACCCCAATGACAAAGAACTGCCTGGGTGTACAGTATGGTAGGAAATTGTATTTCAGTTGCCAAATTGCCCTAAAATTCATGGTTTTTTTTGGAAGATAGGGGAAAACTGTAGCATCCTGGATATACAGACACACACCAGAAAGATATTCAAACTGTAATCAAGAGCACAGCAGATATGCAAACTGGAGGTTTTCTTGCAATGACGTAGAAAGTGTTGTTTTGTCTACTAATGCACATCAAGCATTCTGTCTTGCACCTTGTTTGTTTCACAGTGACAAACGCTTTGCATTGCAGAACATCAGTGTTGCAAACTGGCTGTATTGGCCAGATGATAGACATTAACCAGAAATATCCTTAAATTTCAGGTCAAGCATGCTATCTATATATAGTATTATAGACATAATTATTCTGGCGGGGTTGTTTCAGCCACATCAAGGTGACTTTTGTGGCTTGTTCATCCACTGGTGGCAGACAGAAAAAGGAGTGATGGCACCGAAGGAGTTAGACTGCTAACTCAGAGAAAGAGTGCAAAGCTCAACACAGCATCAGCATCCTTAAATGTCAATCTAGAAGAGCTTTGAGCTCCGGTATCACTTCAGTGCCTCCAAAAATTAGCTCTTCTTACTTACTCGGCTGCTTAGTGAAACATCTCCGTTCAGCCTCAGTTGTCAAGCCAAGCTCCCCAACAAGCAGTCACACTTTCTTTCTTTAAATAAACTGTAGAAATGTCTCTGTGAATTTTGTTAGCAGCTGAATACCAGTTAGTTACTGTAAGGGTGTTTATGGTCCTATCACAGTAAATATATGTACACTATAGAGACAACAACAGTGTTTAAATTAGCATCAATATGAGTACCGGTATATATATCTGTGTGTGTGTGTGTGTTGTATTTAGAGGTACTGTGTTAGTACACGTCTTTAAAATCACAGCACTGCTGCTTCTTTTTCCGTTTTACATATATTTACTATATAAACATATTTACAGTTTTCTGTTGCACAGTGAGTTACTGTAGTTGTAGCTGTATTTTCAGTTGTTATGATATGAATGTCATTTTAGTTTGTGCTTTGTGGTTTAGTTTCTTAGATTATTCCTGTGTTTTGTTCCCTGTTTATCCTAGTTTATTCCCTTAGTTTAGTATTTATTCTGCTCTCTATAGAGTAAGTAACCTTGCCAGCAAAATGAATTCTTGCGGTATTTGTGCGTTCACAAATACGCGAGAATCCATCTTATACCGCTTCGGCTTCAACCGTTTATCATTATTCTATCGGTTAGGGTTTCCGTGACAGTGGTCATGTCAAATGCGACAGCTGAGCAGAGTTTCTCCAACCCTGTTGACTGAAACCTCCCTCCAGTTGTCGGAGGTAGGATAATGATAATAACTTTTTTTAAATAATACCATAAATAGATCCAGGGTTTCTCCCCCATTGACTGCTGGAGATAGGTACCCTGCACGGATAAGCGGGTAGAGAAAACGAATGGATGGATAACATTCTAACAGTTATGCTTTTTATTTATAGTACTCTTTAAGTGTCTCAAAGTGCTATAAACAAAAGAAAAAGTAAAGTTAGATTTAAAAGATTACATATCAATGATAGAGCCTAAAGAAGCTGACTGTCAGCTCTCAGCTGCTCCCCGACCCTCTGAGTCTGGGAAGGAGCTGTGTGGTCAGACTTACAGCTAGATTAATCTCTAAACAGCTGGGTTTACCTCCAGCAACACTTCACAACAGCTGCTTTAGCCAAAATATTACAAATCAAGGAAGAACCAAAACAGTTTAATACAAAATGACTGTGCCTTGATCGCTGGTGATCCTTGCAAACCTAGACGGAAAAGCCAGTATAGATAATGGATGGATGGGAGTTACATAGCCTGTATTGGAACAACGTGGGAAGGAGTTATGGATAACTTTTGGACCCGCTTTTCTAGAATGCACACATCTGGATTAACAGGGACAGTCGATCTGTCCCCATTTGAAATGTACCCTGATTTGTCCACAATTAAACCGTTTAATGAGAACTAGGCTGGAAGTAGACCACTGTAATGAGAGCTGCTGTTAGACAAAGAGAGACCCTGGTCAATGCCCCCTCCCACACACACACACACACACACACACACACACACACACACACACACACACACACACACACACACACACACACACACACACTTTAATAAATCTATTCACTAACTGCTCCAGAGATCCTGTCTAAATCTTGGTCCAGCACCCAAACCACAAACTCTGACAAATGTCCTCAATTTACAGTTGTTCTGAATATTATGGTAGAGATCAAACCATTTCACTCTGCCAAGACACTGGTACACATTACTCTGGTCTCACGCAGGAAACAAAACCCAATTGTCATCAGAGAGTACGGGATCATCTGTCTGCCGCACTGTTTTTAGTAGAAATTTAGATGACAACTGATAAAACTTTGAATATTTCAAGGAAAATTGCACATGGTTTCCATTTCTTTTTTTACAAATTAAAACCTAAAACCCACAGCACATATTTTTATTCAACCTCCCTGAATCAAAGCTCTCCAGAAGTATGTTATAGAAATTACTGCTAAGATGCTTTACCGGCTTTATGTGTCTAGAGACTGAAATGTCTAAACTTTCACAGATTAGAAGGAGACAATCTGTGAACATAAATGTTCACTTCTTGCTGCCAATTGTCAGCAGTCTATGGCCACATCTAACTGGGTGTCCTTCAGGGTTACCATTAGTTTAGCTCCATTAACATTCTAAGCAACTTTGACCAGCTTCTTGCAAGGCAGAATAACCAAACAAACAACAACCATGATACTGCCACACATAAAGTTTAGTATGCCAGTCATCTGACCAGAGTCTCCCTGTTAGGGATTGTGGCCAGCTCCAAATGGGACCTGTTTTGGCTTTATCTCAGTAGAGAGCTTTTATTGTTTTATAACGGTACTCGGCTGTTAAAGTTTCTGCAATTTTGTTCCAGACCTTTCTGTTCTTGGTGTACATGATGCTGTTCGTTCACTATTGTTCACCAGTAAACCTCTGAGCCCTTCACAGAAAAGCTGTATTTTTATTGACACGCAGTTGTACGCTATTTACTAATTAGGTGACCTCTAATTTAAAGACAATGAGTTGCAAGGAATTGTTTTTAGGTGTATCAATATATAGGGGCCTGAATGCATATAAATGGCACATTTTTCTTATTTTTATTTGTTAAAAAAAAAACTCTTGGAACTAAGCCATCATATAGTGTATTGTGCACTCCTATAAACTAACCTTTGAAGGGAAAGTGAGATTTTTAGATATGACTCAGTTGACCCGTAGACCAAATGCATCAAATCTTTCGTTTTTACAGCTAACCAAATTGAAGTTCAAAATGTGAATCTAATATTTTCTCATTCTGCAGTCATGATGATGTAACCTAAAACTTGTACGAACATCAGCATTGCACAACTGTCCCACTATACACAGATTAATGGAGCATATTGGATTTATTACACAAAACATGGGTTTAACAGTAACATTTTCCTTTTAATCTATCAGTAAAGCTTGCAGTTCTGCACCTCCAGGTCCACTCCAAGCACATCTGTCATTGGCCTGTCCTAAACCAAACAGACTTATTGACATTGAACTCCACTCTGCAGCCTCTTGGAGATAAAAGCATGTTAAATAAGTATCGCATCTTGGAAGCACATCACGCCCTCTGTGTCGCAGTATAAAGCAGCATTATCTCTCCTTGCTGCTGCAGTAGCTATCCTTTACCGCCCAGTCGGGAAGCCTCCCACATTCCCCACCTCCCGGTGGAGCTTACCGCGGCCCGGCGCAGACGGGGGAACCCCCACCGCATGTTGGATTCGGCCATGGCTCCCGGTGGTTATCCACCCCTGTTCCGTCCCGGCTATAGCGGGACGTTGTGTGTGTCGGGAGCGAGCAGCCGCAGCGATGGCTCGGTACCTCCACTGCAGTGTCCGGGCGGGCCGAGCGGCGCGCTCAGTGCGCACCTCAGTCAGCCAGCAGACGTCCTCTGCTCTGCACCGGGGACGGAGGGGTGTGCTGCACTCACCTGACGTCAAAACTAAAAGCAGCTTAGTATTACAGCATACAAGGTTGGCACTCTTTTTACTGCCGTATATGCCACTGGACTGAATTCACAGAAAACTGTTTTTTTTTTTTTTTTTTCTTTTAACAACAAAACTGTCACACCTTATTATAACAACAATAATAAAAACCGCTAAAAACACGTTTGCATTTTTTCTACGTGTTTTCTGATCATACCAATAGAAATGAAAAGCAGCAACAACTCACAAACAAACTAAGACACAAATATAAGCAATAAATAAATAAATCTAAAAAAATGATTAAAACATTTTTAACAGAATCCGCTAGATGGCAGCAAATACCAGATACCAGATCTGAAGAGCAGGAGCGAAACTAACAAAGCAGCAGACATAAAAAATTATTATATATAGTAAAAAAAATATGTATATATATATATATATATATATATATATATATATATATATATATATATATATATATATATATATATATATACGGATTTTTTTACTTACTCAACAATAAACTACACATCCAACATTTTAATGGCAAAAAATGAAGCAAGCAGGTTTTCTGTAGGAAAGAGGTGTATAAATTATTATGGATTCACAACCTGAAAACGATTTAGCACTTTTGCCTTATTACAAAAAAGACACTCTGTTTGTAAAATCTTGTGGGATCAGTTGAAAATAATAAAACAAGTGTTGTCTTTTTTCAGCAATAAGAGCAGGATTTCAGTCAATATTTATTGAAAACATTATTGCGTTCATCCAGGTTTAATAGACTGAATAGTAGATAAGAAAATCTAAATATATTAGAAAATCTAGTCTACGAATCTATTATTCACAGACTTGGACCCAAATCTGATTTTCTAATCTGATTTGGGTCCATGTTTGACTAATTGTTACGGGGTAGATCTTTTTCAAAATGTGAGTTTTTTCATTGCAAGAACGTTGGTTTTTTTTGTTGTTGTTGTTGTTTTTTTTTTGCTGGCAGCAATCTTTCCTGAATAAAAAATATTGGAATATTGGAATTCTCCATCTACATCAACCACCTCTGCTCGATGGACAAATGTGAACAATTCTTGAACTGCGGTCAGGGGCTGCATAAAGTTAGTTCAGGGGACACAGACGCATTAGAGTGATGGGAACTAGGTCTTCCAACGTCAAAGACTTGGAGCTCATCATCCAAGACAAATTATTAAATACCCATGGAAACATGTAAAGTGTTGGTCAGCCATGATGAATAATTCATTCATGTGCACAGACACTGTCTGTCCAATCTGACCAAGCCATGCTATTTTGTGAAGAAGAATTTCAGTCTCTAAAAAAGGGATGAAGACATACCACAAAAGACCTTTGCAGAAAAAAAAATCCAAAATGTTTTGAACTCAGTTGCTTGAGACACTATTCATATATGAATTTGTATAAAAAGTTAAACACTTTGTTTGGATCTACCACATAAAATCGGAAGAAAATGTAGTTTTAATGTGACAAAATTGAAAAAAATGAAAGAGCGCAAAAATATTTTTTGCAAAGTGCTCTACATAGCGACCTTGACCTGTAAATGCTTTTATGTAAATTTTGAGATTGAGCCGAGGATCTAATTAATCAATGGTGTTTTAGCGCAATATCACTGAAACTTAGTTAGTCATCATGTTCTGTACTTCACGCTCATAGTTTATGCAACCTGTACCATGTTCCATGTTTGCTTGACATAACAACACAGTAACCCTTCCCTTGTTAACCATGCTGGCCTCAGAGGTTTCTTATTAGATAAATTCAAATTTAATTTGTTTTAACTAATTTCTTGATGGCATTGGCTTTTTTTTAAATAAAATGCTTTACCTTTTTTAAATGACAATCTCCACACTCCAAGCCAGCAGTTTAAAGTATTCTTTTTTAAATATTACCTCACTCAGCGGGAGCTTCTCAAAGTAGTATGTTTTTTGTCTGTGCTGTTGGAAAAGTTAAAGAGAAACACCTCTGATCCTATGTAACCCTTGGCCTTTTACTGAGACAGTGTTGAGTAAGGCAGCTTACTCTGATGTTTCTATCAAGGCTCCATCATCCGTACTGTAACGTGACTGGGAGCCCTTAATCTGCCTGCATCAGACAGACTTAATTACAGAGAATCCCTACATTGCCCCACGGAAGACCCTGAAATTTTTAGACTCACTTTGTACCTTTTAACAGAATCCATTTAATTGTTTTTGTCAAACTATGATCCCAAACCCATTAAGTTCTCCATGATGTCTTTGTCCATTTTGTTTCCACCAACCACTGGTAGGTCCATGTGTCTTCAGCTCTTTGGGCCATGCTCGGTCTTTATTGGCAATTCTGTGAACATTTTCAAGAAGTCCTTCTACTGCCATGTTTTTAATTAATGCACCCTGACATCCAGCACAGGTCAACCTAAAAATAACAGCTTTAAGGGCTATTATTAAACTCTAAGTAGATAGCAAACTTCTCCAAACCGTTTAGAGAAATCGTAATCTCTGTTTGGAAAAACCCTGGAAACGAAACAATATGGATAAATAGTCCTAAATAAATGTGTATTTTTTTGTTGGATTTGTGTTTTTTGCAGTGAAGAGTTGGATGGATTATCAGCCTACTACAACCACATCCATGTGGTGGCTGTGTGGTAGGCTGAGTGACATTTTTAAACCCTTTGTGGCCCAAAATAAGCTGTGGACTGATTGCTTAAATGGATTATGGAGGAGGCAACGACAGCAAAGATGGAGCTGTTAACTCTGAAACCGATACAGCAGGAGGCTGGTATATAAAGGGACATCAACTGTTGTTGGCCACACACTCAACTCGCCTTGACACACGCTGACGCTCACAGGCAGAGGTAAGACATTCATACAGCAGAAACCCGTGAATATATTTGTTTGGATGCAGAGATCAAGGAGTGTTGACAAACCTGACAAATGTTGCCTTCGATCCCTGCCGGTGCAGCTGTAGAGTATGCTGCAAATTTATTTTCATTGTAATTTCGGTGTGTGCAATGTTAATAAGTTTGGATTGCAGCAAACATTAGCTGCCTATGTAAATGTCATACTGCCCACTATCTGGGGTCTTTGAATTAAATCCAATGCTGACTGGCATTGACAACGTGGATTTAAGTCTTTTTATTCGTTTATTGCATGTCATATAATCATTTCAACATTCACCAATAATATTGTATATCACATTTCATTTTCTGATATTATGCAGCCCTAATCTTTTGTCAAAAGAAGCCATTTTAGAGTCGAAAACGGGATCATGTACTTAAAGCAGAGTAATAATCTGGCTGTATGAACTCTTTTGAACCGTTTGAATGCTTATTCAGATTAAAGTAGATTTTAACCGTCTTCCATGGTGAGATTTCTCTCCCTAGAATTGAATTAGGCCTTATCAATGAAACTTCAATGTCGTCTGCAGCCAAAAGACAGACTAACCGACTAACAGTATTATATTTTTCCCCAGTGGATGTAAAATAATTTGTCAAAAACAAATAACATCTGTCCTAGACGCCCCAATGTGTACTGCCAAAATTCGGGGAGAAATTATATTAAAAAAACAAAAACAATTTCAGTTTCTGCAGTGTAACAAAGATAGTTCAGTGTTAGTTACATCAACTACAGAGCAGTTTTTGTGTGTTTTACTTTTACCCACACCTCTTTTTTTATGCCTGAAATGATAACTCGTGACAGTCACTTCACTACAATCCATGGCGAGGTTATTGATGCACACTGAGAGGATTCACACACTTCTGGTTAAATTAACGGGCATAAGCATGGATTTCATAGGTATACTTCAGGGAGTCAAGTGTCAACAACATGTATCAAAAAAGAAAGTACACACACTATCAATTCCAGGCATTGAAAGCAGAAATCATCAGGTAGTTACCAAGTTTTAAGGTCATGTAAATTTGATCAGAAGTGGAGAAAACCGCATGTCGCATTTTCCACTATTTCATTATAGATAAAGCCAAAACGGATTGATTTAGTTTGTGAAAAAATTAGGTACACTTTAAAAACCCTAGATGTGTAAATTCAAGGAGATGTGTATTCTTAGTACCATGACATTAAAGGAGATGTGTATTCTTTGTACCATGATTGTACCCTGTCAAACAGCCAATCTTATAAATGCTAAAAAATGCTTAGGAAATAAAGTAAATAATATCTATATTCTTATGCATCTTCTACAGTAACCTTTGGACATAATCTTGCAACATTTTAAAGAGAGATGAAGAAAAAAATGCACATTTATATCCATAACTATATATATACCATAACTATATATATTTCAGATGCAAGTCATCGCTAGAGTTGTAATTTATCAAAAAGGATAATCAAACATTTAATTTGATGTAATTTTCGCACAAGATTTAAAATACTCCTGAATAAAGAGAATTTAAAAAATAGTAGTAGTCACGGATACAACTGCAGATTATTTTATTATTTAGATTTTTCTAAATATTAAAGCCGATCTCTCATTCTCTTTATCCATAAGAGATTGCATGTAACTGGGAACTGCTTTTAGGGCTCATGGGTCTAGAAATACCAACACAAGATCAACACTTTGGGTTTAATCATCTAATCAATTCTTGTGCACATCTTGGTATAGGTGCTGCACCTTTATAATGAGAGAACAGACTGTGCTGAGTGTAAACCTTTTGCTTTTCTTTTTCCTGATGCGTATGTTTACTGAGTTGAGGCCAGATGGCCGAAGAAATTACGGCTTTGGCCGTGGTATTTAACACCAGTGGCATAATCCTGTCACAAAAGATTAACCTTCAGTGGCCCCTTGAAAAGAAATATCATCAAAGCTGCCAAAAAGCCAACAGAAGGCGCAGAATCAATGTCTTAATCCCTGTTTATGACCAAAAGGGTGACCCTTCCATAAGTTAAACCAACTTTTTTTGTTTTATCTCCTAACAGAAAGCTTTGAAACATCTCCCAGAAATGGCAAAGTAAGTACAATTTATTTAATTTTCTTTCCTTCTTTCCTTCTTTCCTTCTTTCTTTCTTTCGTTCGTTCTTTCTTTCTTTCTTTCAGAAAAACGTGCCACATTTTTTCAGTGTTTTTATTTGCATGTCCGATTTTTTTATAGTTTTAGCATAAAATAGACAAAGGAGGAGTAAATACTTTTGCAAAGTGCTGTGATTGGCTAATTTCAACAGCAACTGTTTAGTTGTAATGTTTGAGATTAAACTTGGGATATTTTTTACAAAGTTAATTTCAAACTCTTTCACTTTCAAATATGAATTTGTTTTCAGGAAAAACTGTTTCAAATTCGATATTCTCTGTTCTTACTCAACATACTGATGATCAATTTGATTAATAGTTGATCAGAATCTTTAGGGTGCAACTCCATTGAATTAAAAAAAAGTGAAATTCAGAAGACTTAATATATCCCTAAATGCAAATTCCTTTTAATAAAACACTAAAAGCATCATCTAAACATTGCATCAAAAGATAAGAAAAGTAAGTTTATTATATCAAATGAATAAAGAAATGTAAACTTTTGTTCTGTGAAGTACTTATTTTTACATCAAAAGTCCAAGAAAAAAGAAAAAAGTGGCAGAAGGCGTTTATTTGTGGTTTGTAAGGACTTAGGCGGTGATGCCTTGTTTGAATTGTGCTCTTAGACATTAGCACTCATAAGGAGCTTCAGGCAGGAGCACAGAGGTTATCGCCTATTTTGGGATGCTTTGGTTGCAGCAATTATGGCCTCTCTCAGCTGACACAACCTCTCAATCCGGGCTGGATGAGGCAAATCGGCTCCACAGTTAGCTATTCTTAACTGGATAAAGTGGAATAAAGATTTGCTGGGCCTTCTGCTACATGCCGGAGAAACCAGTGCTTCCCACTGAAACTTAATTATGTCGCCCTTCCATCCTGGTTTTAATTAGCAAATCCTGCAAGAGTGTAAATAGATGATGTAGAAGGTAATAGAAAGGATGAGTAATGTAAATACAGATATGAATGTTAAGAGATTAGGTTTCTAAATTTGTTTTGGTTTTTTCTCATTTCTTTACAGGGTTTTCAAGAAGACCAGTGGAAATGGAGGGGTAAGTGCTCCTCTACTGTTTCAACATTTTGACGTTCTGACTTTTCTTTTCTAAGTGTTCTACCTCCCTGTGTCTGACAGCTTACCCTCTACTTGGGGAAGAGAGACTACGTGGACCATGTGTCCGCAGTAGACAGAGTTGGTGCGTGTTGATCTTAATCTCTACATATCTATGAGGCTGCACTGTCAAGATTTTAATAAGGATTCTTCCCTGTGCAGATGGTGTTGTCAAGGTGGACCCAACAGATTTTGGTGATAGAAAAGGTAACGTCCAAAAAGACTCCTCATTGTCTAGTCTCCTTGGAGAGGAAGGTAACTTGGTGATAAATGCGCAAATGTCCGCATGTTTGCAGCTTTCGTCCAGTTGGCCTGTGCCTTCCGCTACGGCAGCGAGGACCTGGATGTGATGGGCCTGTGCTTCAGGAAGGACATCTGGTTTGAGCAGATACAAATCTACCCTGAGAGCAGCAAGCCTCAGCTGAGCGCCATGCACGAGACCCTGCTGAAGAAGGCAGGGGACAACTCGTTCCCCTTCTCCTTTGAGGTAAAAGGGAACTAAAAACCACAACTGGATCAGATGTTTGTGCCTCTGTCCATGGTGCTGAACGACTCAATACGAAATGATGGGGCAGAGATTATTTTGGAGAGTAAAGCTTGTTGGATTAACAATTAATTACAAAAAGAAAATAAGTCAGAAAGGAGAAACTAACTGTGGAAAAAACATTTATTAAACTCGGTATAATGTTGAGGCTCAGTGTTTGTTAATTCAAAAAATCCTCCTTTCTACGCCTGTAAAAATGTACTGACAAAAAAGCCCCCATGAAATCTTGTATTTCCATCATTTTCTCCCATTTCATTGGGCAAAAGGTGGAGTACACCCAGGAAAGGTCGATAGAACAAACATGCACCCTCATGCAGAAATTTTACATCTGTTTCAGAAATCTAAACCACTAAAATGAAACAGACTAAACGAATCAAGTGGATTTCATAGAAGAAAACTGTACAATTACTTTAATACTTTCATTACATTTTCATGCTAGACATTTATTTCCTTTTTTTCCTAAAGGATTTTAATGTGTTTTAATTAGCCATTACTGAATGGAATATTTGAGTTTGAATATTGGAATATTTCAATTAAACTCTTACATTGGTCTGTGTGATTGTAGGATAAACTGGATTGTATATGATTGATTATAAACTGAATTTGTTTGTCTTTTAAAGTAACTTGAGCTAATGTTTGTTGTAAAATTGCACCATATTAATAATTTGAACTGAACTGAATGTAACTTAAATCCAATTAATTAAATGTTGAATTGAATTTTATTAAATTGAATTGAATTTAAATAATATGAATATACAATGAGCCCTTAAAATTATGTTACAATAAAAAATGTATATATTACAATAAAATAGATCTTGATTGATAATTTATATTCAGACATTCAGTCTGTGAACGCACATATTTGTGGGTTTGGTAATACAAAAGGAGTTGCTTGTTGATAAGTCTCATCGTATTGTTTCTCCAGATTCCCAACAACCTGCCATGCTCAGTCTCTCTGCAGCCTGGACCTGATGACAAGGGAAAGGTATGCCTCTTTTAAACCTATACATCAATAAATATGCAAGAAGCATTTCATAGCATTTTTGGGCTCCTTACAGGCATGTGGTGTTGACTTTGAGGTGAAAACCTACCTGGCCAAGGAGAAGAACAACCCAGATGAAAAGGTTGAAAAGAAGTGGGTCTTTCATATTCTTCTTACCTTCGTTTTTCAACCTCATTCACATTTCCAGTGCTTAGGTCAGTTGTTTTGCCTCTCCCTGTTTGCTCCGAACAGGGACACCGCTCGGCTTGTCATCCGTAAAATCCAGTACGCCCCATCTCAGGTGGGGGCTGGCCCCAAGGCCGACATCTGCAAGAGCTTCATGATGTCTGACAAACCTGTTCACTTAGAAGCATCGATGGAGAAAGATGTACGGGGGCAAATATATTTTATTCATTTATCTAACCTTAATTTAACCACATGAGAGGATAGAGAACTAATTCTTATTTACAATGCAGATCTGGGTAAGAAGCAGCAGAATAAGCAAAAAGTACAAACATTGTAAATTACAAGGAAACACTGATGATATGGAGAGAGGAACAGACAAAAAAAGAGTGTGAATTTGTGTTTTTTACAGCTCTACTTTCATGGAGAAGCAATCCCAATCAAAATCAAAATCAATAATGAGAGCAACAAAACAGTGAAGAAAATCAAAGTCTCTGGTGGGTGCCTATGAGTTATTGATCCTTCAACAAACATCAGGTCACACACTGGTTATTTATCTTCTTCGCTCTCTTTCCACAGTGGACCAAACCACCGACATTGTCCTCTACTCAGCGGACAAATACACCAAGGCTGTTCTTTGCCAAGAGTTTGGGTATGTCTCAGAGCCTAGGAAAAAAATAACATTTTGGCATGTCAATTTCACAAAAGGGTTAACATCCATTTTTCACACTTACTGTTACACCAAATTTGCTGTAAGGCATCTAGACTCACCATACTGTTTGCCTAAGCTGTCAGGATAGTCGGAATTAAAACAAACCATTAAATACAATTTTCTGAACTTATATATGCACTTGCTTGTATTTTATTTTCAGGGAGACAGTGGAGGCCAATGGCACTCTGGACAAAACTCTGACCATCACACCAATACTGTCTGAAAACAAGGAGAAAAGAGGTCTGGCGTTGGACGGACGGCTGAAGGACGAGGACACAAACCTGGCCTCCACCACCATGTCAGTGCACAAACACATCAGACAAAATTGAAAAACAGGATTTACTTGTATTTTCACTGTTTACACCTCTAGATGTTACATCTTTTTAGACTTTGTAGTTTTTATGTTGTTGTTGTTGTTGTTTTTTAATCCATGATTTCTTATAGTTGTACTCTTAACTAAAATAAACCCGTTAATCCCTGAAATCCTCGTAAATCCCTCCTTTACACAGGCTGCGGCAGGGTGTGGAAAAAGAGGTGTTGGGTATCCTGGTTTCCTACAAGATTAAAATTAACCTCATGGTGGCTGGAGGAGGGTGAGTCTATGTCACACCTCAAATAAAACTAATGATTAATGAGGATTAATTGAAGGGTGGAAAAAAATCTTCTAATGTTGTCCTTCCCCCACAGCCTGCTGGGCGGCCTTACTGCCAGGTAAGCAAGCATCCATCACAGTGGTTATATCACTGCTGATTAGATAGAAGCTTTTCCTAATTGTTTGGTTTCTTTTCTGGTGCAGCGACGTCACAGTGGAGCTGCCACTGAACCTCATGCACCCCAAACCTGAAGGTATTTTGTCTTTAAAACACATTTCAGGATGTTTTTGTTATCCACGCTGGTACTAATAGTATTTTTTTATTCCTCCAAACTGGGCAGAGTAAAGACTCCACATCACTGTAAGTCCTACTTTTAATGTTATGTGCTCAAAATCATATAGCTGGTATAAAATCTTTGTGAAAATAAACTTGCGGTGTCTGGAAAGACTATTAATACCCTTTGAAGTGTTGTTGCCTCACAGCAACAAACTTCAATTTATTTTATAGGAACTTTCTGTGATAGACTGATACAATGCAAGGCCTCGCTGGATGCATGTATTTCCAAAAAAAGTTAAAAAACAA
Source organism: Fundulus diaphanus (assembly GCA_037039145.1). Lineage (NCBI taxonomy): Eukaryota > Metazoa > Chordata > Actinopteri > Cyprinodontiformes > Fundulidae > Fundulus > Fundulus diaphanus. Next base: position 35,126,814 of record CM073136.1, read on the forward strand.
AACAACTGGACTTTTTTCCGAAGTTTGAAGACGTTTCGCTTCCCATCCAGAAAGCTTTCTCAATTCAAATGTCTGGAGTAGTGTGGCTTTCCCAAGCTTTATATTATTGCCCAAAAAGGCCTTGTTATGGCTTAGATAACATGCAAATTAAAACGAAACTGGTCCGCCCCTTAGCAATGGGGAGTCGTTAGGGTCATCGTTGGCCTGGCTTACAGGGGAGATGTTGTGATCACCTGCATGGAGGTGAAAACTGGAAGGAATCAAACCTATTGCTGTGTTGTAGGTTTTTGAAAGTTGAACCCTGAGTCCTCCTCCTCTGTGTAAAGTTGTTTTTTCTCTCTTAACGTAGATGGCTTCTCTCTTAACGTAGATGGCTTCCTTCACGCCCCTTTGAAACCATCTGTCTTCTTTTTTGGTCCTCAAAAGAGTGTCCTTTGTCCTTAAGGTGTAGATGGACAGCAGAGTCTTGTCCTGAGGATGTAGCTCTCCTGTGTTGAGCCATGCATCTGTGGAGAGGTTGTTTGTTTTCTCCAATATAAAGATCAGAACATTCCTCACTGCACTGAACTGCATACACCACTCCGCTAATCTTAGGTTTGGGTGTTTTATCCTTAGGATGCACCAGCCTCTGTCTGAGGGTCCTGTTTGGTTTTAAATGAATGAATTGCATATTATCTAAGCCATAACAACACCTTTTTGGGCAATAATACAAAGCTTGGAACTCCACACTACTCCAGACATTTGAATTGAGAAAGCTTTCTGGATGGGAAGCAAAACGTCTTCAAACTTCGTAAAAAAGTCCAGTTGTTTTGTTTTTTAACTTTTTTTGGAATGATCATGACCTGAATGACTGAGAATCTTCACCAGCATAGATGCATGTATTTGTATTCTGCCGCTGTTACGCTGATACCCAAAAGAAAATCCAGTGCAACTGATTGCCTTTAGAACTTGCCTGATTAGTAAATAGGGTCCGCCTGTGTGTAATTTAATCCTACTAAAAGTCTAGCTGTTCTGTGAAGGCCTTAGAAGTTTGTTAGAGAACATCAGTGAACAAATAGGTTCACTGGTTTAGATCAAACTAGGCTCGTGTGTTAGAATGGTCCAGTCAAAGTCCAGAACCTGAAGATTTGTGGCAAGACTTAAAAATTGATGTCCATAGACGCTATCCATCCAATCTGAGCTATTTTACAGAGAATGTTAAAAATTTCCAGATGGTGGAAATTGGTAGAAACATCCCCCACAAGACTTGCAGCTGTACTTGCAGTGAATATTTTTGGATACAAATGAACACAAAACTTTCCATTTCTTTAACACTTTTGAAAACCATGTTTTAAATTGTGTTTTACTTTGTTTTGGTTGATCACATAAAGTCATAATAAAACACACTGATGTTTGTGGCTTTAAGCTGAAAAAAGGAATAAACCCAGGCGGTATGAACATTTCTGCAAGGCCCTGTTGAATGAATCAATCCCTATTACTTAAAACAAATGGACTTACAGTCTCAACTCTGTGTTTTATCCTGAACAGAGAAGATGTTACCCTGCAGATTGAGAAGACACCCACGGAAAGACAAGATGACAACCAAAGCAAGTGACGTGACACAAAGAAGAAGAGTGTGGCTGGTGTCAGGAAGTGAAGAGGAAAATATTTCAATGCAGGAAAAAAGGATTTAAGATGTGACATCAATCCCCTCCTAGATTTTTGTTGTTTCTGTTCATGTAGAGAGAGCATTGCCATTTAGCTGTCGAGATTGTCTGTGCACAAGACCCTTGCTAAGACCCTTATGTAAGTGGAGCTTTCTTTCTCCCATAAAATGTCAGTTTGAAGCCCATAAAACCACTGTGCTTTTGAACACTATGATACACTTACCCATAAAGTGAAATAAAATGACTTGGAAAAAAAGTTATTGTCTTTCAGTTGTGTTTTCAAAGAACAACCATTTGTCTACTTGTTGATTTTCAAATATTAAAATCAAAAGTTTGTTCCAATGTTTATGTTTCCCAAAACCTTGCCAGATGTTGTGTGTGTCAGCTTTATCATGGTAAACATTAAACTTCTGAAGCCTTGTGGTGGCTCTGTCCATGGTGCTGACCGCACCAAAACTTGGCAAACGCAACCTAAATGTAGGATTGTTTGATCTGATCTAGGGTTGGAAGCAAGTTCTTTCAAGGAGTATGGAGCACAAAAGCTATTTGAGATTCTGTTTATCGACCTCAAGTGGAGGAATTCCAGTATCTCCAGGTCCTGTTCACGAATGAGGAGAATGGAGTGAGGGACTGACAGACGGACCAGTGCTTCTGCAGCAGAAAAGAGCTGCACTGGTCCATTGTGTTGAGGAGAGAGCTGAGCCGAAAGGGGACGCTCTTCATTTACTGGTTGGTCTACGTTCCAAGCCTCACCTTTGGTCATAAAATTTTATTCATAAAAGAAAGAGGGAGATCCCGGACACAGGCAGCTGAAATGAGCTTCCTCGGCAGGGTAGCCAAGCACTCCCTTAGAGATAAGGTGAGGAGCTTGGCCATCTGGAAGGGTCTCAGAATAGAGCCGTCGCTCCTCCACATTGAGAAGAATCAGTTGAGGTGGCTTGGGCAATAGTTTCAAATGCCCCCTGGACACCTCCCTCACGAGATGCTCCAGGCATGTCTCACTGGGATGAGGCCTAAGAGGTGACCCATGACACACTGGAGAGACTATGTCTCTCAACTGGCATGGGAACGTTTCAGGCGTCCCCCAGAGGAGCAGGAGCAGGTCCCAGATGAGCAGAAGATGATGAGTAATGAATAACTGGTAACGAGTTCTGTTTGTTGTTTATATTTATTCATGCAAACAACAGCATCATGCAGTTTATCATTAGTCATAAAGGGGACACAGCAAACATGATGGGAAGAAGATGTTCAGGTGCAACAGTTTTTGGCCTACATGTAAAACCCTGCACGTGGAGGAAAACTAACCTTTTATACACCATCCCCACTGTGGCATGTGGTGATGGCTGCAACTTACAAAGCTTTTCTTCAGCAGAGACAGATAAGCAGCACACAGGTGAAGATGAAAAGAGCCAAATACAGGACATTTCCGAAAGAAAAAAACAGTAGATGCGGCCAAAGACTTAATGCAAAGGTGGAGGTTCTTTTTTTAGAAGGATGGATTACCTTAAACATACAAGCTACAATTAAACTGTTTAAATCAAAGCAAATAAATGTGTTAAAATGTACCACGCTCTCCATCCATCATCTTCTGTTTCTCTGAGATCTAATCATTGGGACAACAGGTGAAGACATCCCTCTCCACAGTGACACCCTCAGTTTATTCTGGAGGATGCCAAGTCTTTCCAAGGCCAGATGAGACATATAGTCCCTCCAGGGAGTTTTGGGTCTTCCCTGGGGCCTCCAAAACCTCTGATCAAAATGCATCCTGATCAGAAGTACAAACCAGCTCAACTGACTCCTTTCGATGTGGAAGAAGCAGTGACTCAACTTTAAGGTTAAGATTTACTTTATTAATCCCCAAGGGGGAAATTGAGTTGCCATTGACATGTCAAAAACACATATATACAGGCAAAGAACACTCACTCTGGACTCTGCTATAGAACACAACAAAAATGCCACATCATTATAATAAAACAACATCAGTGTTAATATCATTATCAAAAGGGAGATCATACAAACTGCTCATTATAAAAGCGCACTGCAGCAGTAACAAAAGGGTTTCTGAAGTGATCAGTTGAACAAGGAGGTATTACCATTCGCCCACTAAAAGAGCTCCTGAGTTCGTTGAAGACACTGTGGAGAGGGCGGTCCTTGAGAGACAGAGCTGTCTTAAATTTACTCATCATCCTTTTGTCCATGATAATGTTGAGATTTAATCCAACTACTGAGCTGGCCTTTTTGATCAGTTTGTTCAGTCTGTTTTTGTCCTCAACCTTGATGCTCCTGCCCCAACACCGTACAGCATAAAACAACACACTGGCCAAAATCCCCCGACAAAACATATTGAGGAGCCTCCTGCTTATGTCAAAGGACCTCAGCTTCCTGAGAAAGAAAAATTTGGTCTGAGTCTTTTTAATAACAGCATCACTGTTCTTTTTCCAGTTTAATTTACTGTCAAGGTACACCCCTAAATATTTGTATGTTTGAACAATTTCAGCAGTTTGACCTTTGATGACCACTGGAGTGAACGTTTCTTTTTTCTCTCTGAAATCAATAATTAACTCTTGTGTTATACCAACATTAAGTTGCAAGAAGTTGGCATCACACCATCGAACACAGGATTTAACTTCCTCCCTGTGAGCCTGGTGATCACCCTGAGAGATCAGGCCAAGTAGGGCAGTGTCATCTGAAAACTTCTGTAGATGACGATAAGGGAAACTATGCCTATAGTCGGCTGTGTGCAATGTGAATAAAAAAGAAGATAAAACTGTCCCCTGTGGTGCACCACTTTTTGGTCAAATTAGATAGGAAGACTTTCTTCCACTCTCACAAACTGGGGGCGATGCAAAAGATAGTCTAGAATCCAGGCAATAGTAGAATTGTGCAGCTTAAAATCCAACAACTTGTTTGCTAAAGTAATGAGCTCCCTTCGGATAACAGAGCTCCTCACCCTATTTCTAAGGCTGAGCCCAGCTACCCTCCTGAGGAATCTAACCCTCATGACAAATAGATGAGCATTGGAACACAGACTGACCCAAAAAACTATGCTTTTTGGCTACGCTCTTTCATCACCACAGCAGACTGGAGCAACGCCAGCATTGCTATAGACTCAGCCCCAATCTGTGTGTACACCGGCTCAAGCCTCTTTCGGCTGTGCTGGCTGAGCCAAAGTTTGATCACCAGTCACTTGCACCCCCGGGCCTGACTCCAGGTGGGTGCCAATTTCACCCTTTTTCTTGTTGTCCACCATACCTTCGGAGTCAGTGAAATTGCTTTTAGTCTGACCCCTTCCCTGAGACAAATACGCCATATGGGAGCCTACCAGGAGCTAAAGCTCTGGACAACATAGCCCTCAAAATCATAGCCACACAATCCTACCACCACACCAAGTTGGCAGTTTAACAGAACTTGAACTATTTTACAAAAAAACACACAAAAACAAAAAACAGGACGGTCATAAATTGTAGTCCAGATGTGCAAAGCTGGTAGAGACATACACCAACACGCTTGCAGCTGGAATTTCAGCAAAGCTGGTTGATTCAGTCGAGCTACAAATGCACACCACAGTTTCATATTTTTATTTGAAACAAGAAATGTGAATGCCATATATTCTCTCCTCTTCACATTTGCACTACTTTGTGGCAAGGTAAGGCAAGGCAAATTTATTGATATAGCACATTTCAGTACAGTGCTTTACATGATTAAAATATAGGAAAATAAAACAGAATAAAAGCATGTAGGAATAAAATGTAGAAACAAAATAGAACATGGGAGAATAGAAACTAAAAGCAAACATTAAAAACAGCTGGACTACAAAGTTGAACTAATGATGTTTCAGTAAAACAGTTCAACTTGAACAGTCGAAGGCGATCCTCAACAAATGTGTTTTTAACCTTGATTTAAAGGAACTTAGGCTTTCAGCACTTTTACAGTTTTCTGGAAGTTTGTTCCAGATAAGTGGAGCATAGGAACTAAATGCTGATTCTCCATGTTTGATCTGGTTCTAGGTATGCAGAGTAGGCTGGAGCCAGAAGACCTGAGTGGTCTGGAGGGTTGATGCACTGATAACAAGCCTGTGATGTATTAAGGGATTTATAGACTAATAGGATAATTTTAAAGTCTATTCTCTGACATACAGGGAGCCAGTGTAAGGACTTTAGAACTGGGGTGATGTGCTCTATACTTTCTTAGTCTTAGTGTTCATCTATCTATCTATCTATAGATCTACATATATATATATATATATATATATATATATATATATATATATATATGTGGGAGTTGTGGCCTAGTAGTTAGAGAGTCAGGTGTTTGCATCCAGGAGAGCCCCCAAAGGTCGGTGGTTTGAAACTATGGGTCCCTGAGCAAGACCCTTGACCACAGAATTCTCCCCATGTCAGCAGCACACTGCTCCCTAGTTGATGGGTTAAACGCAGGGACAAATTTTCCCCTCAGTGGGACCATGAAGGGAGATATTTATCTATCTATCCTGAGTTAAGTTATCCTGAGAAAGAGAAAAAAAAACAGATACATCCTGTCTGCGTTGATGCAGATTTTGAGGACGCTGACCGGCGTCACCGACAGGGGGCGGTAGAGGGCCAGCTGAGCAGACAAGAAGAAGACACGTCCCGCACAACGTGTAGCAGCAGTGAAACACCATGGCTTTGAATGGAGGTTTGTCAACTTAACTGTCTGCTAACTTTGAAGTTTTTCAGCGGCCGCTTGTGCTGTTATTTCTGATGTTGTTTCTCGGTTGTTTGCGTTAGCTTACAGCGACCGAGCCGCTGTTTCCTCCGTGTTTGTGTTGACCGGACGGTGCTCCGGGTGGTTTTGACTGCTAGCTTGTCATTATTTTCTGACAGCTAGTCTAAGAAACAAACATAGATAAAACCTGTGCTGAAATAGGCGTTAAAGCGTTAAAGAGCAAATAGACATGTACACTATATATATATATATATATATATATATATATATATATATATATATATATATATATATATTACAGCAGCGTTTTTATTTAGAACGGCTGATAATGTCAGCGTGTTTGCTCGGATGTTGTTTTTCACTTGTTGCCGCCCTGCAGATGAGGAAGACTTCCAGTGGGAGCCTCCAACAGAGGCAGAGATGAAGGTGATCCAGGCTCGCAGAGAGCGGCAGGACAAGATCAGTAAGCTGATGGGAGATTACCTCCTGAAGGGGTACAGGATGCTGGGGGACACCTGCGAGGTGTGCGGGGTAAGCATGACGTTTGGCTTTTTGCTCTTCTTCTAATCAGAAGAAAAGTGAAACCACATCAACATATAACAGATGTCTTATCGTATGATGGATGAACTCAGATGTCGACGATCAAGCTTCCTCTTATGACAGCCTGCATACTTTCGTCTCGATCCTCCTTTTACTACCAAAACAGCCCTGACCTGTCGCATTGCCAAGATGTTAGCAGCAGATCCTTTAAGTCCTGTGAGATGAGAGCTGGGGCCTCCATTGATCGGACCTGCGTTAAGAGCTGGGGAACTCGGAGGCCGATTCAACACATTTAACTCATTGTTGGGCACCTCTGAACCATTTTTTACTTTATGGTAGGGTGTATGAATAATCCTGCGGAGAGAGGGTGCAGGCATCGGAATATGTTTTCCATGAATGGCCGTACGGGGCTTGTAGGAATCCGTATGTAGTTGGTACCATACCAGCTTTTATTTGATAGTGTTTTAAACATCCACAGGACCAAAGTGCTGTAAATGAAACAGCGGGCGCATGGTAGAATAATAAAATCAATAGAAACAGCCCTGTGATAAAATAATAAAACCATCTTTCAATCAGTCAGAATGAAATATATTAGCTGTAAGCCATAATCATCCAAATTAACAGAAATGAAGACTGGAAATGTGTTACTCTGTGTGAAATTGATCTATTTAACGCATAGAATATTGCAATAAAGATCCAGTCCGAATGATATTCGAATTTTTTTGGACATGCATCTGTAATCACATTCAATCCTGTTTACAATACAGCTGAATTCAGTTGATCATTTAATGCCGGTTGGCAAAAAAAGATCCAGCCCCGTTGATTGCATCACGTCGTGGACATCCTGAGTAAGCACCTGGGAGCCTTGGAGACAAACTGTTCCTTTTTTATTGAGGACAAACCTTCAGCAGACACTGGCTGCCATCCGCCGCTGCCGACGTGACGAAGAGGCCCAGAAATACCGCTCTTAGTTTGTTTTTTTGTTTTTTTTTTAATAAGCCAAAAGGCCACTGAGAGTCGATGTCAGCGATATCTCACATTTGAACCGATACGGTACTGATATCCGGTACTGAGTATCGGTATTATTTTAATAGTCGACTAAAATATCGATAATTTTTTTGTATGAGCTCCATCATCACTTCAGTTGCTTGTAAAAATGCTTTGACTCACTCACCCGTTCTAGTCTGCACACCTTTGAACACCTCCTTATTGCCTCTTGTTGTCACTCTCCTTCATTTATTAGTTTAATAAATGATCCTGCACAAAACATTCATTTTACATTTAACTGACTTAGTTTTTCAATGCTCATATCAAAATAAAAAATAGTTTTTAAAGCAACCTTTCGACCTCCAAGCTTGTAACATTGCTTAATGTTTTTATAAAAACTGAAACTACAGTGTAAAAAAGAGGAGCGTATTAATGTGTTTGCAGTCAGGTTTGTTCTCTTTAATAAGGCAATATTCCCAGCACCATTATTAAAAACGAACAAATTATTCATCTCTAAATAAACTCCGTCGCTCTAGTCAGATATTAAAGTTAAATAAAACGAACCCGTCATGTTACTTCACATTAGTCTCAATCTTAATGATAAATGAAATAAACCCAATACAAACAGTTACGCCGGGATTCCACCGTACACGGCAGCACTACGCTTCCTGCCAGGCAGAGCGAAGCGCCGGTGTGCGTTTAGACTTGGATCACGCGAGGATTGCATCTTTTCGCGATAGTAGTTTACTTGTAGGCTTTAAGTAAAATGAATATCGTCTATGGAGTAAAGTATCAAGTGAGATCCGCTGGTGGATTGGTGCTGGAGCCGCAGGTAATGACATGTTGGTGCTTCAGCTTACAGCTGGTGAAGCGCAGTGAGAACGGACATAACGAGCATTTCACAGCTAAGCCATATATTGATAAACCAAGCAGATATTTCAGTGTTACGCAGCCACATTCTCCCCTGAAATCAATCTAAAAAGTAATTTTGTATCAAGGGAGTAATTTACACAACTTTACCAACTGAATCATTTGCTTTGGGCCATTACTGGATGGAGCTGCAGTCCAGGTCATGTGATGGGGTTCTCTTTGCTCATTGGATGACTGACTCTGTACTGCCCTCTGCTGCAGCCTTAGTGAACTGCATGTGATCTAAACTGTCCACCACTGAGTAGAATATTGAGAATGCAGCAATGCTTATATATTTTTAAACGGCGCGTCGACGCATGGATTTTTGCATCGTCAATTTTTCATAATCGACATTGTTGATGATGTTGACTAATCGCTGCAGCCCTAGATGTGTAGTGGGAGCCAGGAGAGTAACGTGAAAGGCGGATAAAATGCGACATGATCATTCAGACTGCAGACGCTTTGACAAATACCCGATACGTACACCAATTAGTATCACATATGGAAGTGGCACAAGTCGTATTTTTTTATTTTTTTGATGTGAAAAGATCGTAATTGATCCGTTCACGCTGCCGTGAAAAAGAAGGATATGGGTCACATATGGGCAAAAAGATCTGATTTGGGTCGCAGTGTGAACATAGCCTTGGTGACCGTTTCCTGAGTGACTGCATGGAGGTTTGTCGCATGGCTTTGAGTTTAAATAATCTAGAAAGATTAATCCAAGACGTGCTTGTGCTTCCAGACTGTTCTTCTTCAGGACAGACAGCAAAAAAACTACTGCGTCTCATGTCAGGAGCTGGACTCTGATATTGACAAGGATAACCCTGGTAAACGCCTACTTTCTTTTTTTTTTTTTCCTGCACTAATTTGTGTTTTACATTTCATTTACCTCTCCTCTTTCTACAGATGTTTATGGCCCTTGTTTTAGTTTATTCTCTTTTTCTTTAATCAGCTTTAAACCCACAAGCGGCGCTGTCCCAGGTGAGAGAATGGCAGCTGGCAGCCCAGTCCCCTGCAGTGACCCGTGTCCCCGAACTCAACGGAGGGCAAAGCACCAGCAGTCAGGCGGGCGTGACGGTTCCTCAGCCCAGACCGGAGCACTGCGAAGGGGCCGCCGCTGGAGGGAGGGCCGCTTTGCCTCCGCCCGCCGTGGCGTCTCCTCCGCCTCCTGCTTCCGCCACCGCTGCGGCGCCCATTCGTCCCCCGGTGTGTCCGCAGACCTCCACCCGCCTGCCTGTTTTGGAAGAAGCCGAAGAAGCGGTCCTGACTAAACTTCGCTGGGCCACCGCCCAGTTAGAGAGCTCGGCCTCACTGGAGGCCAGCATCCAGCTGTGCAGCCTGATCAGCAGCTGCGCCAACTCGCTGCGAAGCCTCAGGGAACTCAGCCAGTAAACACAGTGGAGCGCTTGAACAGCATGGAGCGATGGGACCGCTGTTTCTATTCTGCTTCAGAGTACTGACTGATGCCTTGCTTCTCTCTCGCATTCTGAATACCTGCTTACAGCAGAATCCCAGTTTGTTTCTAAATGCGCCTGAATTAAGATCAAAAGGTTTTAGAGTGCACCACTTCCTCTTGAGAATATGCGGACAAGTAGCTGGCAGAAAGATGGCACACTGAGGTAATGGCTTTAGTCAAATTGTAACTTAAAATTATAAGCGCGTAACATTTTCAGGTCATTCGATTTAAAACATAGAAAAGGAAATCCTATGTGAATCTCTGTATATAACCTAGTCGCCTCTGGGCTAACCACAAACTTCTGCAAAATGTTTTGCTGCAAGCCCCCAGATCTGTTTTGTTGCGCACAGATTCAGGCTGCCGGCACACACCTGGCTGTGGGGTTCGGACAGTAACATTCATCTAAACTTCGGGACATCCGTTGTTTGGTCTGACCCTTAAAAATCCTCTTCTTGACCCTCCTGGGAGGAAAAGATGGCTGATGTGAGGCTTTGAGAAAAAAAGATTGTGCTGCATGGATGCTTGTATGAGATGTATCCCTTTTTTTCCAGTTCATTAAAGCAAGTAGAATAAATAAGTATTTGCATTGTACATCATACGGTGGCACGTCGTATTATAGAACCCATCCTTAACGATGTGTCCAAAGTAGTTAGTTTTCTAAGAATGGACCAGAATAAATCCTCTTCTCAAGTTGCGCAGCTTGTTTCTTTCCACAAGAGGGCGACAAATGTATTTAAGGTTATTCCCACAGGCTGTTTCAGTGCAAACAGTTCTTGTGTGATGTAACACTTCCTGAGTTACTTCTACATTTATTTCATGTTACGACCACATCCATCAGTGAACTGATTGGGGGATTTTGTGATAGACCAACACTAAAGTGACACGTAATTGTGAAGTGGAAGGAAAAAGAAACTTCTTACCAAGAAAAGTGTGCTGTGCATTTCCCATCTCCCTTTTTACTCTGACACCGCTAAATAAAATCAGTGCAAACAATTGCCTATACAGGCTAGTGAGTAAAACATGCCTGTATGCAATTTAAGCGCATAAATACAGCTGACCTGAAAAGGTTTGTGAACAAACGCCTTCAGGAAGAGCAGCACAGAATAAGATGGGAGCAGAAAGGCAAATCTGCAGAAATGTGAGAGATTTAATCAGTGAAGCGTCCAAAAGGCTGATGGAGACGGAGAGATAAACTACCTTGTAAGGTAGGGAAATGTGTGAACCGGACAACAGTTGTCCGTGTACTCCACACATCTGCCAGTTATATTAAGTTGTAGGAGACACAGCACAAACATTTGAAAGACGACTGGGTCAGATGAGACTAAAAGTGAAGATTCGGCCAATATGCAAAATGTTTTTGGTGGAAAATTACCATACCCTTCACACTGTCCCCATGGTAAAACGCGCGGATGGCAGCATGATGCTGTGGGGAGGCTTTTATTTAGCTGGGATAAAGAACACTGAATCAATGAGAAAGCTGGAAAGAGCTAAAAACGGAGCAACCGTGAACCTCTGAGGCTGCAAAAAAACAAACTCCAGACTGCAGAGGACGTTTAGCTTTCAGCTGGTCAAAACCTGGACGTATAGCTGTAGCTACACCGGAACGGTTCAGATCAAAGCAGGTTAGAATGGCCCAGTCAAAGTCCAAGTCTAAATCCAAATGAAAGATTTGTTGCTAGACGGGGGAAAAAGTTCTCACGCCTGCTCTCCTTCCAATCCGTCAGTGTTCAAATTTGCAAAGCTTGGCTGTAAGCTACAAATGCCCACTGCTGCTTTCAGATCTCAAGCTGTGAAAGTGATTCTCTTTCCCCTTGATAATGATCCACTTCTATGTTGATGTATCACACACACAAAAAAATCCTGATGAAACACTGCGGTGTACAGGTGTGAATACTTTTACAAGGCACTATAGGCATGTTTATATGTTTTGGGTTAAACTGCATAATTTATTCATCATCAGGAGAAATAACTGCATCCACATCAAAGCTTAAAGCAGACATGTCCAAAGGGTGGTCCCTGCACTGATTTTGAGTGTCCCCCCCCCCCCCCCCCCCCCCCCCAATGGCATTTCAAGAATGACTTGGTCCAGATGGCTGATGAAGAAGCTTTTAGTTTTTAATTAGGGCAAAATGATCACACAAATGTTAAAAATCCTACAATTGAAAATGTTAAGTGCAACACAAAGTATTCATCTTTTAAGAAACACACTTTTGACACTCTTTAATTTCATAGTAACATCTATCCAATGACATTTAACTATTCAAATGCAGACTTTGGTCCATTAAAATCTTCTTTGAACTCAATTATTAAAATTGGCGAATTACAACAAGTGTTCTTAAAGTACAACTGACCCAAATACTGTTCTTACATTGCTAGACCAAAAAGAGTTCGGTTTATTATTGTTAAAGAGTCAAATTAAATTATTCAAAATAATTAGCAAACTGGATGGCCATCTTTTAATACGACAGATGAGCAAAGCATTTTTTTTTACCTTCATCTACAATGATTTACACATTCATTTCCTACAAAAAATCTGACTTATTTAAAATGATCATGTTTTGTAGCGCAGGTAAAAAATTAACACAATTTTTTTTTTTTTTTTTTTTTTGTTTTAAAAAAACTGGGTTCATATTTTTGGCCCTCTGGTTCGTTTGACTTGACACTTTTGGCCCATGTCCCGGAAAGTTTGGACTGGACACCCCTGGTTTAAAGCAATCGGTTTCGCTTTGTCCCAAGCGTGCTGCGGGGTTTTGCTTTGTCCGGGTGGAAAAAGGAGTGTAGGGGTGGGGGGCTGTCAGTGAACGCCCCTTCTTTTACACAAAGAGCAGGATGCAAAACAAAGCCCGGAAGCTTCCTATTCCTTCTGTATCCAAAAGGCTTTTATTCCCCGTCTGGGTCCAGGAAATCGATCTAATTTTCTTTGAGTAAACAGCACCTCTGTGGGACCAGCTATTCCTGAAGAGGATTTGAACCTGGAAAGTGTCAGAGAACAGCGGCGTTAACTGAGAAAACGGCGTCTCATGGACGGGAGTTTGAGCAGAGCGGACTGTCGGGCTGGCGCTGACGCGTTCGCCGCAGAGGGGCTGCCGCCGCTGCCCAAGAGCCTGGGCGGGATCCTGAACACCAGCGGCGGGTCGTGGAGGGACATCCAGAAGATGCACAGCAAGAGGAGCCGCATCCAAGCTGAGATCAGCTGCCGAGGAGGCAGGGAGGCGACTGCGGCCAAACCGGGCGGACTGGACGCTGCGCTGGCGCTCCTGCGCAAAGAGATGGTGAGCTGTTCACTCATCATCTCCAGCAAGGCAGGTCCACGCCACGGTGGGACAAGAAATCTCCCAGTGCGACCTGTGCCATTGAAACTTTAAATCAGCAGGCGTGATCTCTGATTTTAGGGGAGGGAAACTTAACAAGTAAACTTGACCATTAAACCTGTTTGCCTCCCCTTTACACCTGGTCTCCATCAAAAATAGTCCACGTATTCTACTATTCTGGCATTTCTTTTACCCATTTCCAGAGCAGCCCATGTATGGAGGCTTTAATGGCTTCAAATTCTTGCAAAAAAAATTAGTCAACATTTGTGGTTTCAAAATGTTTAATCATATTTTGGTCTTTATTTGACAATGCAATTTTACAAATGTATTCATGCCTGTATAACTTTTTCACACTTTGCCATGCTCAGGGGTGCCGCCAGGAATTATGGGCCCCATGACAAAAAAAATCTAAATCATCCCAAAAGCTCATATAAATATATGCATTTTTCTTTTAGGGGGCCCTGTTAGTCAGGGGCCCTTGTAATTGTCGTAACCTTTCAATGCCGCTGCAACCTTAAACTTCAATGTATTATATCGACATTTCAGGGGATAGATAAATAAAAAGCAGTGTATTATGGAGGGTAGGAAGTGTTTTGCTGCAATTACAGTTCTCTGGGGTATGTCTCTCCTGGCTTTGCACCCCTAGACACTAAAATCTGTGGCTATTCTGTTATTTATTTATTTATTTTGAAAATAGACCAATCTCAGTCAGAAAGGATGAAGAGTATCGGTAAACATCAGTTTTCAGGTCTTACCACAGAATCAAATAGATTTAGCTCTGAACTTTGACTAGGCTCTTTTAACACGTAAATATGCTTTGATCCGAACCCTCCAGCTCTGGCTGGATGCTTGGTTTTGTTGTCTGCAGAAAGGTGAACCTCTGTCCCAGTCTCAAGCCTTTTGCATCCTCTATGGCTTTAGCTGCATCCATCTTTACTTGAACTATGACCGGCCTTCCTGTCCCTATTGAAAAAAAACGCCCCCTCTGTATGTCGTTGCCATCGCAGTGATTTATGGTGAGGATGGATTTTCCACCACACATGCTGTAATGTTTTGCATGTAGAGCAAAAAGTCTACTGTGTCCTCTGTAAGGCTCGTTGCAAACTGCAAAGGTTGCTTTGTTTCAACAACAGTTTCCTCTGGACATTCTTCCATAAGGGCTAGATTGGTGCAGTGCTAGTAGTCTTGTTGACTGATTTTTCCATCTGAGCTCTGAATCACGGCAGCTCCTCCAGAGTTACTGGGGTAACCTTGGCTGTTTCTGATTAATGCTGATGTTGCGTGGCCTGTTTAGGTGGACGGCCATGTCTCACTGGGCCTGAAGTTGTTTGCCACACTCTTTATATTTTTAGTTGATGGATTGAACAGTGACCTTCTTTACACCTCTCCACCACTGTATCCATGGTGCCAATTCTTCATTAATGTTCTTTAAGAAACCTCTGAGGCCTTCTCAGGACTGCAGTATTTGTATTAAATTACACATGGGTGGAATATATGTGCTAATTAGAGCTAATCTGAAGGCAATTGGTTGCGCTCGGTTTTATTTAGGGGAATTATACTAAAGGAAATTAATTAATTTATGCATAACACAACTTTTTCCTTCCACTTCACATTTTATAAACCAATCCGTGTTGGACTATCATACGTCCTCCCAATTAGATACATTGTAGTTTGTGATTTTAATGTGATCCAGTACGAGGCTCTGTGTAACTAAGGACTGTGCTCTCTTTGACCACCTGGCCTTTTTGTTTTATTTCCTGCATCTCAGGTGGGTCTACGCCAGCTCGACATGTCTCTGCTCTGCCAGCTTTGGTCTCTCCACGAAGCCATCCAAGAATGCAAGGGGGAAGCCTCCTTCACTGCTGACAACGGATACTCTGAGGACGAAGAGGAGGAGGATGAATTAGAGGAAAAAGGAGAGGATAAAGCAAAAAAATCTTCTCAGTCTTGCCCCAGTAACTCCTTTTATTTTCACTAGTAAAGCTCCACACATGACATGGCATCTTTATCTCTCCACATTCTTTTCAGTCAGAAAGCAATCAGTGCCTGTTTTGTTAACTAACGTGTTTTCTACCCCCAAATCACCTAATCTGAGATCACCTTTATTGTTCTGTCAACGCAGCAGTGGCCTTTACCTTCTTTTTAAGACAGACGTTTGTTAATTCTGCCACTCTAATTGGTTAGTTTTGTTTGCGTGTAGCGACACATCATGCAGACCATCCATCTATCACCTGATAGATTTCCTAACCTTTTTATGTATCCCCTTCATTTGGACTTTTATACTGGATTTAATAAATTATTATTATTATTATTTACCATCTTTTGCATGTGATTTGTCTTTGAAAATTTGAATCTGGAAAAGTAAAGAGTTTTTACATGAAACATAAGTTTAGTTTTATTAGTATTTATTAGTATCCAATGCAGCAGAAGTTTTTTTTTCGCCACTTTTTGAAAAAGCCAAACATAAAACACAAAGTGATAAAAACCAGCAGATCAAGATATTAAGATTATTCTTATATTGGTAATGCATTTAAACGACAGCGGGGACGTTTTGACTGAATACATCTGGACAAAGAATGCTTTTTTGGGGAAAAAAAGAGAGAATTAAATCTAAAGTACAGAGATTTACACAAAAAGCTGTCCTGCTAGCCCCGCTCTCGCCACCGTCAATCTATAATAATTGTCTATTATCAAGCAGTAAATGACAGTTTAGTAGTGAAATAGCTCAGAGTAAAGACCAGCTAAACTTCATGGGACTGGTGTGATCTTAACAGATTTTAATTATTTTGGGTTATATAATAAACTTTAATTTGATCAAAATTCAGTATGAATTTTTTTTTTTTGCTCATTCGAGACCTTTTGAAACCGGGTAAGGTTCGCAAATTGTGGACATTTATTTCTCAGGAGTGAACATTTAAAAAAATAAATAAAAAATTCTTTTCTGGCATCTTTGTTGCCGTTATGATCTGGGAACTTGACAGAGAAAATAGAGATATGCAATTTTCCATGATCCTTCATTCAATCTTTATTTAGTAAAAAAGGTCTGTCTAAGTACATAGATCCCAGTCTGTTTAGGTTTGGAACCTCATCAGATTACATCTTTCTATCTGTCTTGATGTAACGCTGCAGTGTATTCATGTATCTGAATTAAACTAATACAAGCATGCTGTCCAACAGGAGACAGATGCGCTGTGTCTGTTTAAGAGAGGACTCCCTCTCCGTCTGCCAGCGACTGGACTGAAGAGCTGAGCTTGCCAATATTCGGTCCATGTCATCCAAAGTAATTCTGGCCTGTGGTCTTCCATCAGCTGACCTTCAAGTGACAGACGCCTTTTCCCCCCACAGGTTCTACCCATAAGGAGGGAGATAAAGTGACTATTTAACCATATAGTTATGAGCACTATAGATATGCTCTATCTGACAATGGCCAGTGAGATATACTGCACAGTTTAAAAAGCCACAAAAAAATTTGGAATGTTTGTGTGTCAGTATCAAACCCTGTGGCTAAAAAAGGATGAAGCATTTGTTGTCAAGCCTGCTTTCATAGCAAAATATTAAAAATGTGGATGAGTAAAGGGAAATATATGGACAGATAACTGAACAGGCAGGAGCCAACGTCAATACCTTTATATGAGATATTTGAGGTAATATATCTAATTAGTACACTGTCTTGGGAAATTAATAACACCCTTAGACCTCTTCACATTTGTTATGTTGCAGCCCCAAATAAATTGTAATTGTTATGTGACAGAGCAACACAGTTTAGTGAATGATTGCGACAGAAAAATGATCCGTGGGGTCAAACGTTTTGCTGCCGAGTCCTCCTTCATCCTAACCCATGATTGTGCTTCGATCTGAGCCGCTCCATCGTAGCTCCGGCTCGTCGTCTAGTGATGTTTGGCCTGCTGGGAGGAGAACCTTTGCCCCAGTCTGAATACTTTCCCAGCGTCTAACAGTTTTTCTTCCAGGATTATCCTGTATTTGGCTTCTTCCGGTTCCCGTCAGGATGGGGTGCAGGTTTGTTTCCTGCGTGTTATCCGCAAAGTCATCTGACCTTCTTCCAGATGTTTGCTGTGTCCCCAACGGGGCTTTGTGGCCATCTTTAAATTGCGTTTCCCGTGGCTTTCTTTCAACAAGGGCTTTCTTTTTTTTCCCCTCTTATCTATGAAAAACAAATGGAGTTCATGGCTAATAGTTGTCCTGTCAACAAATTCTCTCGTCTGAGCGGTGGATTCCCGCAGCTAATCCAGAGCTGCCATTGGCCTCCACTGGCAGCCATAGATAGGTTTGCCTTTGTGTCTTCCTTTTTCTATGTTCAGATGATGGATTGAAAAGTGCTCTGCGAGGCGTTAAAAGCTTGGGAATAGTTTTATAACCTAAATCTACAAAAACCTCTCCACAGCTTCATTCCTGACCTTTCTGCTGTGCATCTTGGTCTTTATCATGCTCTTTGTTCCCTTATGCCACCTGTGTGCGATATTAAATCACATAAAGTTTACATTGTTTTATTATTTAGGGTGCATTTTATTTGAGGTCATCAGAGTAAACGGAGCTGAGTAGTCAGATTTCTGTTACTTCTGTTTTTTAACTGCATGTACTTTTCCTTCCACTTCAAAATTCTGTCCTACTTTGTGTTGTTTTGTCACTTTAAACCCAAATGAAACACAATAAAGAGGCTATCTGGACCTCATCTACATTACATGTCACATCGTCACCACGTCAGGAAGGTTAGCATGGTTGGTTGAGGGGCGGACAGCACTGGAGACCGTACCCAAAGTGTAAAATTAGAGCGACTCTGAGTCATGGGCGATTTGTCCCCCCCTGTTGCAGTTGCTGCTTTCCCCTCACTCCTCCATCCAGCTGCCTCTGTCCATAAATGATCCTCCACCTAAAAATACTCTGCTGCTCTCACTGAGGAAAATCCCTGTGCTTTGACCTAACTTGAAAACACACACAGTGGGCCTGGACTGCTTTTCTCCGGTGGAAACTATGCATCTGTAAGTTTGTGGAATGAACCCCAGTTTTCCCATGAACATCAAGCTGATGTAGCCAGAACTCAGGAAGTGACTTCAATCATAACTGTGAGCTTTGCTACAAACCAGGGACAGGATTTACCAATGCACGTTTCTCACCCTTACAGCCTGCAAAGAAATTAGACTTTGCAGAGTTGATTATTTGAAATGAAGCCAGATAAGGCTGTTCCAAAGATACTGACAGTCAGGTTCAAAGTCTGCTGGTATGATTAAGGACTTTGCATAGCCTACTGCTGCATCAACATACACTCGCTTTGCATGTCCTCTCTCTCTCTCTCTCTCTCTCTCCCTCTCTCTCTCTCGCTCTTTCGCTTTCTCTGCGACTGCGGCTGCCAGACAGAAAAAAAGGGAGGGTTGACTGAGTCAGGAGGAAGCAGATCTGTGTTACAACAACCCCGGGTGAAGTGAACTGCGCTGTCTCCATGTGGATTGCAGCCAAAGAGGGAGAGAAAAGCTCTCTGTGAGAGCTCCTGCAGTTGTTTAGTTGGACATTTTTAAAGATTGGTTGGGAAATCGTTTTTTTTTCTTTTGCTGCTCGAGCCTGTTTTTTTCCCCCTTCCTTTTCTTTTGTTGTCTAAGTTTACATCAGGGCATTTCGTGTTTAGCGTGCGTGCACTTCGAGGTATTGCAAATGAGCGCAAGTCGCAGCTTGTGCGAGTTTCATCAGCGGCGGATGAAGAGGAGGCAACCCCTCTTCTAGACATAAAGAAAGGAAACCCAGAACCAGTGGTAAAAGTTGGATTATTCTTCTCTTCCTGGGTGTAGGACTCTTTACCAACAGAAGCGATGACTTCGGTGTGGAAACGACTCCAGCGAGTTGGGAAAAAGGCTTCAAAGTTCCAGTTTATCGCTTCTTATCAGGAACTTACTTTGGAGTGCACAAAGAAATGGTGAGTACAGTCGGTTCATCTGCGTAATGTTTTTGTGTTCTGCTGTTTGTCTTGAAAACTCTCTTCCTGGTAGCTGTTTGTGTGTTATCAGCTATAATAAGACTCCGTTATGACCAGCATCAGCCTCATGTTGCGGGTCTTTCCGCTACGCGGGTTGAGATGAGGGCACTCCGTCCGCAGGCGAGAGGTCGCTGGTTCGATCCCCGGCCCCGCCTTTGACTGACAGCTCTGTGACACTGAACATGCGGTCCTTAAGTGTCTTTATCTTTAAAGGCAAAAGTTCGACACGCCCTGGAGTACTATTGATCTCAGGAATGAGCCTAAGGGTACGATGTCCAATATTGGACCCTATACTCGACTTTAATTTGTTGGTTTCTCTTCGTTTGATTAAAAAATGTAAATACAAGCAACCACACGGAAACAACGGGATAAAACGACCTTTCTGCTACTGTCAGTGAAATTATTTGAGCCAATTTTTCAGACCTTTTTCTTTACCTTATGAATTACATTGTTGACCATTTTGAAATTTTCTAAATAAATTAACCTAAAATTTTAACCCAGACCCCAAGTTGAATCAAACTAAAGTTGGCATTATTTCTGTAGCTGTTGTGTGTTACTCCATTGCCATGTCTTTAAACGCGAGTTTAGGATGTGATCAAACATGTAGATTTGCATCATAGATGAGCAAACTCTCTGATGAATGTATGAAAACTGATGCCACAAAGATATCAGGCACTCCTGGAAGCACAGGAGAGGCTCGATCTGGTACCAGCATGTTATGATCAGTGAGTCTATAGCAGTTTTCCAGTCATACCTCCCAGTCAGTGCCTTTGTGGTGGTGGGGGTGAGGGCTGGACTTAAAGCTGACTGATAACTACTCATCCTTCTGATCCTCAACACCCCCAAAGTGTCCGATTAACACTTCTGTGAACTTTTAACACTTGCAATGGTGCGTCTGAGAGGAATGGTGTGTCCCCCACTCTCTTCTCCAACTCAACAAACTGGGTCACAATTTTTCATACAGGTTTTGGTTAAAATACCCGTGAACCCAGCATTTGGGTTAAAGAAACAAACCACTATTGTTTAGCCTGTAGGCATATTATTACTCAGGGTGGGATTTCCAGCTTTTTATTCACTAGTAAATAATTGGTAACTCAAAGTAAACCCAATTTTCTCTTGTTATTTTATCCCTGAGGTACATTTTATTATGCTGAGGCTCTTTGTATTTCGCTTCTGGGGAAATTTCCTGCAATACAAAACAATTGGCAGCCGAGGCACAGAGAACGAATTGACTCTTACATAAACAGCAATGTGAATTAATCACAATGTTTAGCTTGAAACGTCTTTTGTTTTGCCTACTTTGGTCAACCACTTATCTTGTTATGTTATCTGATGGGACACAGTTACTATGTAATGTCAGCACTGTGATATGAACTCCGGTTGTTCAACACAATCAGAGTACTCACAATTTTGTATTTAATAAACAGCAGAAAAAACTTAGGAATTACTTACAATCAAAGATATCTGAGGATATTTGCTACCATCGGTACAGTACATTGGAAAAGTATTCACACCTTATATACTTTTACCTCTTATTTTGTGAGGATACAGCAACAACCTCCATCGTATTTTATTAGGATTTAATAGAATAAATCAACACAAAGTCAACACACTCAGTTGTGAAGTTGTGGGGAAAGGACACAAAAATAAATAATAATAATAACAATGATAATAATAATAATCTGCCAAATAAGTCTTCATTGCCGATGTTCTGCTGGAAGAGGAGCCTCTGCACCAGGTTAAAGTCTTCTTCTTTTAAAGATTTTTTTGCCACTAGTGGCCTTTATTCGCAGCAATCTGACAGGAAACAGGCAGAGATAACACGCAAGTTCAGAAATTGAACTCCACAGTCCGATACAGAGGACCAAGAGCCTCTGCAAATGGGCCTCCCACCCCAATACTAGGCCATCACCTACCCTAGTCACTCTAATCTTCTGCAGTCTGTGTTTACCTCCATCCATCTTCCCATCAACTTTGATCAACTTCCTTTATCCCAAATTGAGAAAAAAAGCAACCCCAGAGCATGATTCTTCCACCACCATGTGTCACTATGGGGATGGTCTGTTTGGGTTAATATGCTGTGTTGGTTTTCGGTCAATATGCCATCAAACTCTCCCAACTGAACTGTGGATCTCTGAAGCTCCTCCACAGTTACCGCGGGCCTTTTGGCTGTTTGTCTGAGTAACACTGTCCTTGGCTGTCAGTTTAGGTGAACGGCCGTCTTGGTAAATTTGCAGCTGCGCAATTATCTATAATTTAAAATATTCAAAGCTTATGGTATTGTATTGTTTATTGTATTTAATCTAACCCTACTTTAAACCTTTTAACAACTTTATCCCTGTGTTCCTTGGTCTTCATGATCCTATTTGTTCTCCAACAAATCTCTGGAGCCTTCACAGAACCGCTGTAATTAAGATAAGATAAGATAAGATAAGAAATACCTTTACTGTACCACAATTGGGAAATAATGCTGTAATAGAAACACACATGGGTAAACTCTGTTTACCTCTAAACGCAATCGGCTGCCCTTTATTTTATTTAGAGGTATCAAAGTAAAGGAGTTAAAAAGAAATCCACTGCACAGTTTATTTATCTGTACAGAAAATGAAAAGCATGTATCCTTTTCCAGCCACATCACAACAGTTCTCATCTTTATATTAGCCTATCATATCAAATCCGAGTTAAATACATTGAGGCTTGTAGTTATAAAGTGCATGATGGGAAAAGGTTCAGGGGTGTGAATACTTTTGCTGAGATCAAGGCAGTAAGAGAGAAGATCCAAATAAGAAAGAGACAAAAAAAAGGCTGCAGAGTTTTCCATAACTTTCTGTCATCTGTACTTTAAACCGTACAAAGGTTTCAGACGCCTCGAAACATCACATCATTTATCAGGAGTAGGAAGTGACAGCATAGGACACGTGGTGGATTAGATATGCCTAAAAGCTTGTCTTGCTACATGAGTAGTAATAAGACTGCATTTGTTTGGATGGTGTTCTTAGGTCACACAATACAATTTATATTTCAATTCAGATGATTTACAGCCACTGCTCCACTGTCTGTGGAGGCCAAGAACCTCCAAAAAGAGGACACATTAATAAAAATAAAAAGAAGTATGACTAATCACTTCTTTTAGGTTTAAGTTTTGCTAAAGATAAGACAACCCACCAGCAAAGTTGATGAGAAACACAAATAAAGACTTATACAGTAATCCTTTGATTGTACACTAATAGCATGTTACTAACTTTAATCCCACCACTATTGTCCATAAAAACCTCAGCCTAAGCTATCTATCATTACGCACAACCTCAGAACTTACTTAACAATTTAGCATATTTCATTGTAATAACAGTAATAGTAATATCATCTTTATTGTCATTGAAACATACATGGAAACATACATTACAACGAAATTTGTTCTCTGCTTTTAACCCATCCCCTTGGGGAGCAGTGGGCTGCCATGTGCGGCGCCCGGGGAGCAATCAGGGGTTAAGGCTCTTGCTCAGGGACCCAGAGTGCAGGCGCTGGGGATCAAACCGGGTACTTGCATCCTTCTCTGAGTGCAAGCGCGCTGCTCTAACCACTAGGCCAACACACCCCTGTCATGGCATAACTCCTATTTCTGACAGTCATTTTATTTCCTTTACTTTGCGGCCACCCACACTCTGTGCCCACCGGGCTATTTGAGAAGCCAATATCGACCCACTAACACACATACCACATTAACACTGTTGGCTTAGCATAAACGCTCATGTACAGAAATGAATAGTCAGAAGACATCAGTAAGTATCACAGAGCCATCAAATCGGATTAATCTAGTGGAAATGTGTTGGTTTTTATCATTTGACTGAGTTTCCAGTGACTTTTAAAGATTTATGAATAACCATTATTATGTGATTACACATCGGCGTCAGCGCCGCTGGGGGTTCCTTCTTCCTGTAACGAGGCATACTTCTCTGTCGGGCACGTGACTTTGCAACTTCCTGTTTCACTTCCTGCACTAAAGAGAGCAAAGCACACATCTACAAGAATGAATACCCTGTTCAGTCTAATAACAGATGAGCAGCTGCTCGGGTTATAAATACTGATAGACAAATTGGACATGTCGCCATGTGCTCGCCGCCATCTGCATAAGCACACACTCTTGTATCACTAACACTGCCTTTTTTTCTCTTCGACTCAGTGGCAGTATTACTCAGCAGGGACAGTCATGAGACCTCGTATCGGACCCCGTGGTATCCCTTTGGCATAAAATCCACTTTGTTCAGATGCTCTGAGGTCCAATTTAAAAGTTTTCCTGAGTTCCTTGCGAAAGCATTTTCCACATCCTCTTTTCTGGTCTTGTTCACTCTGTTCTTAAGCAGACTGTGTAATAGATGTAATTACTGAGTAACAACGAGGCCTTATTTCTGTTTTGGTGTGTTTATGTGTTTCTAAAGGCAACCAGACAAGCTGAGAGTGGTGTGGACCAGGAGGAACAGGCGAATGTGCTCCAAGGTAAAGCTAAGAAGCAATAAACAGACTCGTGTACTCTCAGGGGGCACTGCTTTGTCACTGGTACGAAAACCATTTCGGGCCAGTGACAGATTTTACTGAGGCACCCTTTAGTTGAATTGCTGTTTAAAGTCCCTGAAAAAATTACAATTCAAAAACATGTTTTCCTTCAGTCTGTTTTCTGGAAGAACTCTTTGATGTGCTGGACACCAAAAACTCAGTATTTGTCACTACTTAGAGCGTAACTCCAGCTGCGACCTGAATGTGGTCCACATGTTGACTCTTCAGGTTAAAACCCCTTAGATGGACATTTCAGAGAATAGCTGAGGTCAAATTTGCAGCAGCCTCCCTGTCTACAGAAGAAGTAATGTTTATATTGACTCCATGCTCTATGACGGCTAAGTTATATTTTTTCTGGTTTTCAATAGAAAATCAGATAACCATCAGTATAGAAAATAAAGAGTGCTTTAATGATTTTGACCAGCTCCATTGACCAACCTCTCTGAATCCAGCTGTACATAGCAGCCATGCTGGTAGAGAAATAATTCATGACTGAAATGAACAATTAATACCATTAAATAACGTTTAAAAGGGTAACTGATGTATCGGTAATACAGCTCAGACAAATGTAGGTGGGAAGTAGTCCAATGCCGTGTCATTACATCACACTGAACAGTATTTTATTGTCCCCCAAACCAAATGGTGCTCTAGCTGCTGTCAGTTATGCCAAACATATTTGCTCTTCTAATGGAGGCTTTATATCTGTAAATCCTCCCTTGACATACAGCTCTTGATGATTAATTTAATTGCTGTTAATTTATTACGTACAAACTGATGGCAAACATCAGAGAGGGAGAGGGGAAAAGCAATAATACCATACCATCTTTATTTATAAAGCGCTTAAAAACAGCCTACAGTTGACACAAAGTGCTGTACATTGCTACAAGGAAAAACACATCCATTAAAAAAAATAAAAAGTAAAAAAGATAATGCATGAAAACGCTTAAAGGAAGCAATAAAACCAATTTAAAATGTAATAAGGACAGAGCAAGAAAAGTGAGAAAGGACAAAGACATGAAAAGAACACTTATATACCAAAAATTATGAAACCTTACAAGCAGCTGCTACAAAAAAAGTCCTCTTACAGCCACCATGAGGAAACTGGGGAAAGACAACCACAAACACCTGCAAAGAGACAAAAAAATACACACAGACACATACAGCACCAACTCCAACAGCAGCAGGGAAATAAAGTGTTGATGATAATGGAGAGAGCTACAGGGCAACACGGCCAATGTGTTATGAGTGCATAAATGTGTGTGTGAACATGCAAAATATGTGATGTAGGCCTTACATGAATTGGGCTCAATGGTGGGTCCACACGGCCGCCTCCATCCCCCCTTCAGGAACCAGAAGCAAGCAGGGAGGACCAAGCAGGCTTGGTACATTTGATGTGCACACGATGGGGACATCTCTGTTTAGCCCACCTCTAATACAATACCAGAAATATGAAAATGTTGGTTTACTGAGCCAAGAGGTTTTTGAAATAGGAGAGTGTTTACCTAACTGCTCAATGAAGACTTTGCAGGTAAAACAGCCTGCATCCGACTGAAAACTGTGTTTCTATGGGGGAAAGCATTGATTTTTTGCATTAATGTGATCGAATAAAGCCTCTTATTAGCTCTCATGTCCCTTTTTTCTTCCACACTGTTTTACCTTTTGAGTTTACTAGTCTTGAAACTTTTCCTTCTTCGACTTTTGATGATTTTTCTGCAACAATTTTAAACAATTCAAAGATTTTTATCCAGCTAAGATGTTTTGATCTAAATCAGATATCTGGCACCAAAGGTGTTTACCCATTTCATTGGCAGCTAGCGTTCATTTTGTTCAGGGGACAGCGTGGTGAGTCTGCTGTGAAACCAATAACTTTATGCTGGAGTGTATATCTGACCTAAAACCTGTGTCTGCCACCATTCGCTGGCCATTTAAACCGCTGGTTTATGCACAGGCCTTTCATTCAGGGTTGTAGAGACGCGTTGATGACCAAGGTGTCAGACGGACTTCTTCTCAGACGGCTTCCCTCCTTGCTTTTGGCATCACGAAATGTGGCACACGCTGTTTGATCTCCTACAACTGAAAGAATAACAGGACCTTGTAGATATCTTCTGAACACAGGACTCACACTTTTGTTTTATTACTGTTTCATGTATATTTTTTGCTACGTATTTTTGATAAAAGTGCTAAAAACCGTTTAGGAAAATGTCCTCACTCATCCAAAAATGTCCTAATGGAGATTGTGTAAAGCCCAGGGCAGTCGTCCCCGAGGGATCAGTACGAGTTCAGCCGTAAAAGTGTTTATTTGTGTTGACGTTAACTGTTTGTTGTGCAGCTCCACAGTTGGCAGCCTGGGATCAAGAACCCCTACAGGGGAATGGTGGTGTGGCCTGTTCCAGAAAACATCGACATCTCTGTTACACTATTCAAGGTACCCAATTTAAAACACCGGTTTACAGCAAGCTTCAGCTAAGAGGGGACTCATGGAGACAGTTCCTCTGTGTGAAATCCTGAAAAAAACGGTTAAAGGTTGCTAGGTTGGTGAAGATTCTCAGACATTTAGGTCATGATCAATCCAAAAAAAAAAGGTTAAAAAATAAAACAACTGGACTTCTGTTTCGCTTCCCATCCAGGAAGCTTTCTCAATTCAAAATGTCTGTGATTTTGTGATTTAGTCTCTGTTAATTGTAGGAATAAACATTTCCCTTAACTACAGCTGTGTTTCTATACCTTCAGTTCTGCAAAGGCTGCAGCTTGAACCGAATCACAACTGACAATATTGTTCTTTTCTCAAAGTACAAATGGTTCAAGTGCTGTGAAACATGCTGAGAAGGAGTATACGAATAGACCAACGTTACGTCAGTCATCTTGCCTTAAACAAGTAGAGAAAACATTAGTGAGGTAACAGGGGCTTTGTCTATCTTTTAGATAACGCTCTGGGTTTGCATACCTTTTTTCCTAACAAGCAAAATGCAAAGATGCAGGAGTGGAATGCGGCCATCATTTAAGTGCTTGAGTTCTCCCGACTCATTTCTAAATAGGCTAATGGGATATATGGATGCGTGAAATAAATGTATACGTGCAGAAAAAGCAAAAAAGGATCAAACAGGCTGTTCAGATATGAAGTGAATATTTTGAGTTGCAATCAGGTTAAAGAAAAAGGTGGCATGCAAGGGGATCATTGATATCTAAATATGAAGGAAATAGCCGCACAAGGTTTACGGGATGTTTCGTTAAAGCCATTTTTTCTTTCTGCCCTTTCAGGAACCTAACACGGATGAGTTTGAGGACAAAGAATGGACATTTGTACTTGAGGGTGTAAGTATCGCTCTACTTTCTGAGCTGCAAATTTATCCAAATGATTTTTTTCACCCATTTTCAATCCCGTCTTTGTGCCGGACCGTGACAACACATCGGGCAGCGTGTGCTTTAAAATCAGAGTGGTGGCAAAATGAAGCACTAAATAATAACTGCCTGCTCACTGAGTAACCTTCATCAGAAAACCAAGACATAAACTGATAACGCGTGACATTTTATGCGTTTCAAATTGTTATCTTGGATACTTTTCAAACAATTAGGCAAAGACATGGAAAATACTTGTCTCTTAGGGGCAGGATTATTTTCTGTGTGAAATTGCATCTGTGGACACAACGGGGGGTCCATCCATCCATCTGTTGTCTATACGTGCTTATTTGTGCAGGGTCGTGGAAGGTTTCAACTTTTGCATAATATTCTAGTTTATTTTTACAGCTAAATCTTTCATAATGACTTTGAGTGCAAAGACAAAGATACAATGGTTAAGAAGAAAGTGGTTTAAATTAGGGACTGTTCTACCTTTGTTCCAGGAGAACAAAGGTCACCGTAAGGTGCTAGCATCTGCTGACATCAACCTGAAGCGCTTTGCCAGTCCCACGCCAACCCAGACGGACCTGACTCTGAAGCTGAAGCCACTGTCAGTCAAAGTGGTGGAGGCTGAGCTCAAACTGTCGCTGTCCTGCGTCTTTATCCGAGAAGGAAAAGCAACGTAAGTGGTTTGCATTAGTTTACTCTCTTCTACCGTCTGAACGCCTTGAAATACATTTGACTATAAATGGACTAACCAATCTTACACTGAAATCGCACCCTAAATTTGAGTCTATTTATTCAGGGGGAAAGAAAAAAGCAGCCCTGCAGCAAATATACTTTGTAATACCCATTTCCCCAACATGAGTAGCTTGTCTTGCTACTCATGTAGCAAGACAAGCTTTTTTTTTTTTCCATAACAGTTTACAAGGTTCAAGCATACAAATAGAGGGATTTTTCCTAGGTTCTTTCTCATTGTTTCTTCGCTTCAGCTTTCCCCACAGGTTTTCTGTTGGATTTCAGTCTGGGGACTGAGATGGTCATGAGAGAAGGTTGATTTTGTGTCTGGTAAACTACGTCTGTGTTGATGCAGACGCATATTTTTGGTCACTATTGTGCAGAAAGGTTCAATAGCCCCTTTTTTTCAATCTTCTAGCTGAAGCCACTAGATATTAGTTTAAATGTTCTTGTATTTCAAGATGCCAGTGACACGGTTTCCAGGGTCCTTGGGAAAGAATTAGACCCACAGCATCACAGATCTTCCACCATGACCCAGAGTGTCCATGAGGCGCTTAATCGTACAGTCATCCTTTGTTTCACATAAACCACCTGGAGTGTTTTTGTTTAATCTTAGCCTCTAGTAACCAAGGTACAAAGTGGCAGTTAATGTTTAGAAAAACTCCACTTGTTTACCTTTGTAAAGGTAGGACAGAAAAAATACATTTTGGTGGTATATCGCTAAGCAAGTCCCTGAGGGAGACTGTGACAATATCCTAATTTACAAAGATCAACTCCTCTGTGTCTAACTTGAATGCATGTTCTGTTGTATTTCACATTATGAGGAGAGACGAGGGGAAATTGGCCTCTGTGTCACATTAGGAAGTCATGGGTTTCTAATTTAAAGTTGTTAGGTGCTGTAAATAAACTCCTTTTGGGCATCTTTGAAATATTTTGTTGGCTATTTGCCAAACTCTGTAAAAAAGAAAAATCTGTTGCTCAAATAAAAAAAAACAGACAAAAAACTGTTGGGATACAAAGAGTTATGTTACTGGTGATTTACTTCAAAAAAATCTGAAAAGGAATTTCTTTTAAAATCCCCACTAAATAAACATGCTCAAATTAAAGGTTAGATTTTTCTAAATTCAATACAGCGAGATTAAGCTGTTGCGTGAAGGTTATAGTGGAGCGTGCTTTTTTTCTTAATACTTGTAGGTAGACTGTAGGTAGAGTTAATTTTCACTGTTTCATCTGATTTTGTATTGTTATTGAGAATAAAATACAACATTTTCCGGCAATTGCATCATATTGTTTTTATGTATTTTTTAAGAGAAAAAAAGCATCAAATTGTTAAACTGTTAACATCGCCTCAAATATTTCAGCTATGGTGAATCTATGTCAGAAATCAATGTCGCCTACCCGTCTGTGACAGTGGTGTGATGAAGGTTTGTAACTGTTGCTCAGTGATGAAGACATGCAGAGTCTTGCCAGCCTCATGAGTGTCAAGCCCGCCGATATTGGCAACCTGGACGACTTCAATGAGAGCGATGAAGAGGAGGACAGGAAGTCGATCACTGCTACAGGTACGTAGAGTTTTTCTTGATTTTCGCTGCTATTTATTTCCTCTCATCACACCTCTGAGACACCCTTCTCCTCCATTTCCCTCTGTTTTTCTGCCTCCTCCTCTGCTGTACCCTTCACTCTAATGGCTCCTGCAGCTGTTGCTCACACCCTGACTCGTCCAAACCGTCCTGCTCCCCCTCCGCCTGACTCCCGAACTTCCACTGCAGCCACTCTTCCAGCTTCAGGTAGCTCCATCTTGCTTTTTTCTGACCTTTTCTTTCCCTTCCAGTTAAGAGGAGGCGTGGATGGAAATACTGTGTCTGTATCTGTTGCTGAAGCACTCAGGTTGTGTTGCAGTATTTCACGCCGTCCTGTCACTCTCCTTGCTGCTGAAACCCACATACTTCTCACTTAGACACTGAACACAACAGACTCATCCCACCACTGTTCTTTAATGCATCTGCTAGTATGAAACGCTTTAGCTGTGAGAACTGAAAAAAAAAAAACGCCCTGTGTAAGCTTTCACAGATATAAAACTACAGAACGGAAACTTTTAACACTATATAGATGCGGACATGTGCTGACATCCAGTTAAAGATGTGTAAGAAATAACATAAATACATAAGCTGTGCACCTTTCTGCGGTGGGGTATGTGTCTTGCTTCACTTGTGCGGGAAAACTGTCAAAGGCCTTGACTGAAAAATAATCAAAAAAGAAACCAGCATGTGAAATAGTAAAGTTATTAAGAATTAGAATGGGGAAATGCACAAGAACAGAAAAACATTTAAAAACTGTAGCAGAAAACAACTAAACATAGTCATGTTGAAACATCAATTAAAAGAAAAGAAAAATCATTTCCTGCAGCTAGTCAAAACATTAAGTGTGTAAGGAGCCCCCAGCACGGTCTTGCAGACTGAAGCTTTAATGACGTGCTGCTAACAGGGCCAATCCAATGTCGTACCTGGCCCTAAGAAAAATGTAAATCTGAGGCCCTCGAGTTAGTCCTCATCCATCATCAATCACAACATCTAAACTGATATTCCCATAATTTTAATACTTTACAACTAATTCCACAACAACAAATTTTATTTTGAAGATACAGTTATGCATAAGAATCATTCATAACCCATGTAGATTATGGTTTAATGTTATCTTCTAATTTTTCCCAACATATTTCTTAACAGTTATGGACTGGCCCAGTCAAAGTCATGACTTGAATCTGACAGAGAATCTGTGGAGGGAGCTATAAAATTAGGGTGATGACAGGGAGGCCTTCCTACCTCAAAGACTTGGAGCTCATCGGTAAAGATAAATTGTCAGAATATCAGTAGAAACATGCAAAAGCTGTTCAGAAATTGTAAGGAAGGTGTGATCACTGTAACACCAGTAGATTTTTCCACTTAATATTATTGTCAAGTTTGGGGAGCTACTACCTGGACCTGTTTGCAGGCAGGAACTCGGTAGCCACATATTGAGCTGAAACAGTTACATTTAAAAATTGAACAAAAGGAACTTATGAAGGAGCACAGGACACGAAAAATGAGCAAGGAGCGAGGAATGAACCGGAGGATAGCAGAGAAGCCAACGAATGGGAGGTGAAAACCAGACGGCTTATATACACAGGAAGTGAGGAGAGAAAACGTTAATTTAGTTGTATGAATAATTTGGATAACAGCCATTTGTATTAGATTTTCACTGCACAGGTTTGCATTACAAAATATGAAAATTTAGAAAACAGGTTTTACTTTGCATTGCACCACTAGAGGTATGAGACCTTTAATTCCAGCTGAGGTTCTTTATGTTGTTTCACTTTAAGTCAATAAGAGGATCCACATGACTGTATCACCGCTGACTGTCATGTGCGTCTACCATTGTTTCATCATTCATTGCACGTAACAAGCCTCTCTGTCTGTTTCATAGTTTCTCTTTTCCCACACTCCATCTTTCATGACTTTTTCTTCCATATGTTAAACCAGCCTGTGGTCGTGATGTTGATCCTTCTTCCACTCTGCATTCTCGTCCTCCTCTCCCGACTGCTCCACGCCCCTCACCCCGGCGTTCCCGACATCCATTCTCAGCCACTCCTGTTCAGTCAGGGGTCCAACCTGCCCCTGGCCCCTCACCCCAGCCTTCGCCTAGATGCAAGCGTCCAAAAACAGCCAACCCTGTCCTTCCTGACGCTGCTGTGTGTGACTCTGTAACTAGTCCTCCTGAAACTCGAGCCCCAGCAGATCATCCTCCAGTTCAGAGTGCCTCCTCCGTCTCTCCTCCCCCTGAAAATTCAAAAACTTCCTGTAATATGTCTCCAGCTTTTGCTGAGACCTCCTCCCCACTGACCTCAAATACACCCCCAGCTCTGTCCTCAGAGGTCCTCAAAATTCCTCTTACTTCATCACCATCAGCAAAACCGGCAATAACATCTTCATTCATGTCTACTCAAAACACATCCCTCATTGTATCCACTACTGTGATCCATACGCCCATCTCCACAGCCTCCCAGCATCCTTCTCCCAAATGTACCTCTCTCCAAAAACCCTCACCGCCCCATGAGAATCAATCAATTCAGCCTCATCCCACATGGACCCTTTCTCAGCCCCCTTCTCTGCCCAGAATCTTCCAGGCAGGTCCAGGTAAAGATACTAAGATGCAGGGTGTAATACAGGCATGCCTCATACACTCAGCTGCGTATTTCTATTAGTGTGGTGCTTTTATGGTTCTCCTCCATGACCATGAAATGTACTGTACTCACAGGTTGGTGTGTGCACTGTGCATGGTGCTTGGCAGACGATTGTCGAGTTTAACATTTCAATGTTTTACCAGCGATGTCTCATTTCACCCAGGGAGTGAAAACGTACCTTCTCGCTTTGAACTCATCCTTTTCATGGCCTGTCTCCTTTCCTTTGAACCATCTTACTTTGACTTGCGGCAAATTTTATCTTAAAGACAGGCAGAAAGAAACCACCAAGATTAGAAGAGGTCTTGGAAAACAATAATTTATTTTGGTTGAAATATTTTCAATTACCCAACGTAGTTAATTCAGACACATTGTGTTGTCAAGCTGTAACACAAATAAGATTACAGCACTGGCTAAAAACACGTTACCTAAACCCACTGCGGGTATGAATGCCAAAATAATTTTAGGTTTATAAGGATGCGTTTGTACTGTCCTTTTTTAAGGCTAGAAACTCAAATGCAGTCATAGACCCACACCAATATTAAATGGCCTTTGGCAAGGTGCTCATTCTGTAGCCATTAATGAGCCTCTGATATAATTCTGTCTAGACATTTGACTACTCTTCTTTACAAAATATGTAATTAGCTAAAATTGATTTCTATTCTTGAGACAGGGCGGCTTTTAAGCATAGAGCATGTCCACATATTTTCAATTAGTTAGAGGTTTAATAGGAGCCTTAATGTGTCCAAGGCTGCGTCCAAAATGTTCTAATTAAAGCTCCTAGCTCCTGCTCTTTGACCTTTCATAAGGTCAACAGCATGAACTCTATTGTTCGTAGGAAAGGAGTTTACAGTTTTGGACAGCCTTTAACTCTGACGTCATTACGCAACAGAAACGCACATGGATGATTTTAGTCAAATCCTGGCCTACAGCCTTCTGAGAAAGAACTACAAATTGCGCAGTCTCTTTTCTCCAGATATTGTCGTTAATTTCCTTGAGGTGGGCTGTGCTTATACGTCATGTCACGCAAAGGATTGTGGGATTCCTTATGGCTCCTTAGGGCCAGTAAGGGACATCACAAGGTTCCTATGCTAAAGGAACTATGATATGAAGCATAAAGACTCCTTTTTCTACTTCCTTCCTTTCTGACTGCACTATTCGGACAGCACTTATCATGGTGACCGCTGACGCACTTCCGCTTTGGCTAAAGAGTCCTCACCAATTACACCCTAGTCTCAACTGTCTGAATGTTATTTTGATGTAGTCTTACCACTGGCAGCTGAACAGACCCTGGTCATGCTACCACTGCCATGTTTTAGAGCTGCTGCTGTGTTCTGGGGTTTAAAAGACTCATCAGGACCTAAATATTGCAATTCATTAATATTGCTTAGTATATAACCGTTCCAACCAAAAGCAAACAGCTCCAACGTATCCAGGCCTAAAATATTGACTTTCATGCCCATGAGTGAGTGTCTTTTCACCACAACTGTACATCTGCCTTTATACACTACAAAACATTAAGGATATTTTATTGCAACTCATAAACAAGTAACACAAAAGTTGATCTTACTAAGACGCCCCTTCATGACTTTTTAACATGCAGCAACATATTCAGTAGAAAACATTACACAAGGGTTGCAAATTAATAGAATCCAAAGAGGGATTTCAGAGAAAGCAGTGAGATAGAAAACTACAGATCTTAATTATTCACAGAGGAAAATGAACATTAAAGAATCGTAAGGCAGGCAGAAATCCAGATAAAGCCCGACAGGAACCACAAAAGGTCAAACATACAGGTGTATGAATGACAGGAAGTTCTGCAAACATATACTGCACAGTGAGGTGGCAAAAAGCAGAAGGAAGGACAGCAGAATTTACAAAGGCGGAAGCAGGCACTAATAAACGGGTGTTAACGTCATTGCTGGAACCTGAGCAAGGCGATTGAGCTGTTTAAATCCTCGCTAAAATGCTCCTTAGTGATCAGGGTCTTTTGTTATTGAACAACTATTGCCCCTTGTGGGATTAATAAAGTGGATTGAACTGAATTTAATTGAATTGAAGAGGAGTTCTATGGCAATAACTCAGACTATCACACCGTGGTGCCCATATTGGCAGTATATTTCAGTAAAGTATATTTCAAACTTTGTCACGTTATAATCACAATGTATTATAATTCAATGTATTTTACAAGCCATTTTATGCTATTGATGAATTCAAATAAGATATATATTCAAAGTGGAAGAACTTTGATACATGGCTTTCATATGTTTCTTACTAATAAAACCCTGAAAAGTACGGTGAGCAGTTGAGTTCCTCCCCCCTGAGTCAGTGCTCCGTAAATCCACCTTTTGTTCTAATTACAGCTGCAGGTTTCTGCGTTGTCTCAACCAGTTTTGCATATTTGGAAACCAAAACTTTGCCCATTCCTGTTTGCAAAATAGCTCAAATGGAATCAGCCTGGATAGGAAGTGTCTGTAAACATCAACTTTCAAGTCATGCGTTACATTTTGAATTTGGTTTAGAGCCTGACTTCTGACACATTAATATATGCTCGAGCTAAACTATTTCTCTCTAGCTCTGTCTGTTTTTGCTTGCCCCCGCTTAAAGACGAACCTTTGACCTAAGTCTTTTGCAGCTTCCAACAGGTTTTCCTTGTGGATTGCTGTGTGTTTAGCTGCATTCATTTCCCATTACCTTTAATCAGCTTGCTGCTGAACAAAAAAACTATCCCCACAGCATAACACTGCCTTCACCATGTTTCACTGTGAGGATGTTGTGTTAAAGGGTAACCCCAACCCTAACCCGTAGTGTTTTGAATGTGGCCAGAATTTTTAGTTTTGGTGATGTATGACCAGAGCACTTTATTCTACATCTTTGCTGTGTCCCCTACACAGACACAAAAATTATCCTCTTTTCTGCCTGTGTGCTGTTATCCTTGGCCATGATGCTTTTCGTTCACTAATGTTTGCTAACAAACCTCTAAAGCCTTCACAGATCAGCTGTGTTTATACAGAGAGTAAATTACAACTGAAGGCCACTGATTGCAGTGGATTTTGTTTATTTACTTTTTTTTTTTTTGCTCTGTCACATACAATCCCAATAAGATACAGCGCTGTTTGTGGTTGAAAAGTGACAAAATGTGCAAAAGTTAAAGGGATATACATATTTTTTGCAAGGGATTGTATATACAAAAATCCTTCAAAGTGATTTAAAAAAAAATCAGCAAACCTTGAAATGTTTTTTTAAGCAAGTAGTAAACTTTGAGAAGTCAGACCAGTTTCTAACGCCACAGGGGTAGCTCTTGTTTAACCTGCCCAGACCAGTTGATCATATTTTAAATTACAGGTTTTTGGCTGCAAAGGGCCTAACTCTTGACGACTATTTTCCTAATCTCCGGTTGCAGAATCAGCTGAGGAAAAATTAAAGAAAAAACAAAACACTTCCTCTTGACTGAGCTTGTTGGCATAGTGCGCTGTGTATGCTGCGTTATCTTTATGGAAGATGAATTTATTTTGTTTTAAGCCAGTTAATTCAAAGAAACTATAGCTTTGTCTTTCCTGCTTCAGAATACACCCTCCTGGAGAACAAAACACTGCAAACATAACGAACAGGTTAAACATGTTTTAGCAGAAAGAAGAAAAAAACATTTTTTTTTGTGGTTTCTAAACTGCATGCTTGTTTTCCATGCATGCTCTTTACCAGTCTCTGCCTAAAGCTTCTAATTTGCTTTCTTCTGACTGCTCGTTCTTCTCTCCTCTCAGCTCCTACAATGCACAAGCAGCGCCCCCAAGCGGTTCAGAGCGCAGAGGACTCTGCCTCGGCCTCTGCCTCGGCCTCTGGTGTGTCTCTTCTGTCACTCTTCAACCAATGAGATTCTTCTACAGTCCGTCTCTATAACATTTCATCTTTTCTCTTGCCTCCTCTGTCATTTTCCTCTCTGCACATTAGGCCATTCCCATGTTTTCAGACCTCAGGTTGTGAAATCAATCGCCCGCCCCACCTCTCCCTCTCCTTTATCCACCGATTCTTCTCCACTATCCTCCTCCTCGTCATCATTTGTCCCCAAATGCCCCTCCTCTGGCTCAGAGTCAGGTAACCCTTGTGTTTGGTCTCCCACACTTCCTACACTGTCCCTACCTCCTCTGTGTCTTCCTCTTGTCAGTTCTTCTGTTTATGAGTTTTCTTTCTCGTTCCTCCTGTCCTTTCTATCCTTGCTCTCTGTTTTTTGCAGCTACTCATGGGCTTCAGACTCCCTCAGACCCTGCTTTGGCCATTGGAAGCATTGCCCCTGTCCCTCTGCTGACTAGTCCAGATCTTGATGCTCTCTGTGACCCAGAGACTCCAGCTCGTTCTGCCGCCCTCCTTTCCTCCCCGACTTTTTTCTCCTCCTGTCTCACTTTTACGCATCCTTCCCTTCCTTCTGCTCAAATTGGCTTTAGTCAGACAGGTACATCAGCGTTTTAATCATAGTCTCATGTGTTTATTTATTTAGATCCACTAGAATAATTACAAAATCATCGGCCACACGCCGTTTCTCAATAGAATTGTGTTTTTCTAACTTTTACTCTTCTTTTGTCCTTGTTATCTGTCTTTTTAGGCTCGTCGTTCCCTGTTCCTCAGGTGGATAAAGAGACCACTCTAAACCCAGTGATCCAAGACAAAACCTCTCCTAAAGGTATCCAGGCTGAAACAAACAGAAGAACATCAGAACAGTCAAGGCTGCTTATCAAAGAGAGCAAAGCTGGAAAGACCAGGTGAGTTCAGAGCATTGTTCCCAGTCTTGGTTTGGTCCTTTTAGACACAGGTGGAACGCCAGAGGAAATTAAGCTGTCTAGTGTAAACAAATCTTAAAAAGAAAGATTTTTTTTAAAGTGGATGGAACTTGACTATCGTTCTAAATACAGCTCCTTTCCTTCTGTTGTATACAGTTTGTCAGGTTGCAACCTCAAACTTTACCGCAAGTTAATTGAATTTTACGTGACAGACTAAAACGAGGGGAAATGCAATGAAAATGACTAGTGCCTACAGCTGCAAGATTTTTAGGATGTCTCTACCAGTTTTGCACATGTAAAGACTGACATTTGTTACTAGCAGAAGACACATGTTTGGTTAGATTGGATGCAGAGCTGATTCCAGATGTTTGCTGTTTTCCCTACATGGCTTTTGGAAGACTCTGAATGTAACTTTTAATGCCCTTCAGTCAACAATTTAATATCTCACTATTATCACAATATCCACAAAGGCAAGATTTGTGAGTTGCACAATTAATAGTTGCTTATGAACAGGTTATTATCTGGGCTGCAAATCTCTGTTTGTTCATTAATGTTCTCTAATAAACTACCGAAGCCTTCAGAGAGCAACCGAGAGTAAATCATACACTAATAGGTTGCCCCATTATGTTTGTCTTTTACCAACAGTCCCGACACAATACATGTAAGTTTGTGGTTGTAATGTGACAAAATGAAAAACAAAATGTTTTTGAAGGGTGTGAATACTTTTGCACGGAGCTGTGTTTAGAAAACTTGTCATTGGAAATATTTCGGACATAGTTTAACTTCCCTTCTATGTTGATTGCCTCAACCAAACAGGGACCTTGAAAACAAGTGTGTGGTCTGGGGAAATACGGATTTCCTGAGCATGACTGAAACCAGCTTTCAGGCACTTTTTAGTGTCGAATCCTATAAAAATTATTCCCAAACAAGGATTTTTCTTTACCTGACATTCTGTGCTGTAATCATGTGATACGTTTATTTAGTCAGACTTAGAAAATCTGGTTACCTGAAAAAAATCTTCTCAGTGGCTTTTAATGTGTTTTGTGCAATGCTGCATGATTGTGTAACGGAAACAGCTGATTGCTTGAAAAAAAAAAAAAGCTTTTTTCATGGACTCACACTGTTGGCTGATGTTCAAAAGCTTTATATCTGCCTCTGTGGTTATGAAGCTACTGCCAACGGCCTGTTGATGTGCTACATCTTGCCATGCTCAGTCTAAATGTAACACACTTATATCAGTGGATGGAAATATTTATTTTTTAGGTGTGTTCACTTTACCAAAAAGTCAAGGATCCGTTTCTGCCTGTTTAACAGAGCCAGGCTTAATAAACGCTGTGCATGTTTCTAGAATCTAGATCCGTTTCTAGAACTTCAAGTTGCTTTCTCTGGTAGTTCTTATGGTTGTGAATAATTTGAAAATAGTCATTTGACACGATTGCTCCTTAAGTTTGGGAAAACATCACATTTATGTAACTTAGAAATAAGAGAATCTTTGCAGAGTGGGAAAGAAATCATTTCAATAATATTTAGTTGTCCTCAATTGTGTTTTTTTTCATTTCTTTTATCTTTTGGAGCTAAAGTCAAAGTTGAAATAGAAAACGGAACAGCCATAGTCATCGAGCATCACAGTTACATTTAAACTGCCTGCATGTGAAGTGATTGTTTTTGTTGTGTGCCAACTGCTAACACTCATCACCCGTCATGATGAATCCATCATGTCTGCGGTGCGCTGCTTGGTTTGTTCTGCTTGGATCCCCTTTGGCTTACTGTGTGCTGCTTCCTAGAGCTTTCAAGGTCAGTTTTTTTAAATAAATTTGAAATTTCTTGTGAAAAATGTTCAATGACAGATTTTGTTAAAGTCCTAATGTGTAATCCAGTACAGAAAGTACTGTTAAATCAAGTTCAGGTGCCAGCAAATGGCAGTGTGAAACTGGCATTTGTGCTTTTTATATATTACTATTTAGAAAAGTGTTTTTCCATTCAGAATGGATGACGTGTTCAGTCCCCTCATCTGCTTTCAGTGTTCATGTTAAACGAACCGTCTAGTTAAAATGTCCTATTTACTGGACTGTTATTATTCTGTTAATGATTCTTGGAGGGAAAAGTAGAAAATCATCTGACTGACTACAGACTTATTCCCGATGCTACGGGTTATATCAGGGGTCAACAACACAGTGCCCGTGGGCACCAAGTAGCCCCAGAGGACCACATGTGATGCCCATAAGCCTGTTCTAAAAAAAAGCCCAATCCACCAATTGCATCTAACACTTTATTCTGTTACTCTTCCTTTTTTCTTCACACTTGCATTTATATAGATTTAAAAATGACACCATCTATAACAAAGCATATTTTTTTATTTTTTTTATTTTGACTCTTCTATCTTAAAGGTCAGTACTGGCAGCCCTTCATATGACACAGAGCTGTCTGTTAGTCAGCCGATATCAGGCTGATTATGTAGTTATCAGCTTGTTATAGCTGTGTTTCTCAATAAAAGGCAAAATGACTAAAAAAGGTGTCATATTCTGGTAAATACAGATTTGGAAACTAGTACAAGATTTTACATGCATTTATTTAATTTTTCTTAAATCTGACAGATTCAAAATAACAACAAGAAATATAATGGACAACATTATTGTAATAATAATAATAATGAATGTGTTTTTTGCTTTAGTAGCAGTAGGAATTAATGTTGCCTTTTTGTTTTAATTAAAATAAATAAAATTATATGTGTTCAGTTTCTAAAATCATACGAGACTTGAACCTGTCAGACAAGCTCATCATGATAAAATCTTGACAGCAACGCCTGTCAGTGTGCACAATGGACAGGAGCAGCAGAAACATGTCAAACAGACCCAACAGTAAAACATAGTAAAATAATAAATGGAAAGGAAGTGAGGGGTTTTGTTCCTCTCATCATTAGTTCCTAACTGTGAAAACAGAGCGAGGAAGATGAGGGAGGAGCTCATAACCTGGAAAAAGAGCAAAGCAATCAGACATCTGCAGACACGCCGCGTGGGTTTCAAAACATTTCCAACTGTGGTGCATATACATCGTAGGTCATCCCTGGTTGTGAAAGAGCTAAACCAGCAGCCAACGCGTCTGTCACACCAAACAACCACATGCCACTAATTTATGCTCTTGACCCTAGATTTTCTTTTCGTTTTTTCAGTCGCTCATTATTCTCATAACAGATATTCAGTCTAATCATCACTAGTAAGGGTGTTGGGAACAGGACCAGGAGTGCTTGATGAACTCGATAAAGCCTTTCTTCTCTCATATTCATTTTCGTTCCAAATATTCTTCATATACGACTGTCTGGCCAGAGTGGATGGTGCAACAGATTCATAGATTTAAAGGGGCATCAACAAGCCCCTCCACCTCAATACCCTCTTGGTGGTGCCACTGTTTTGACAATGATTTTATAGAAAGCAGAAGAAAGTAAATTGATCCTTTTGGTGCTTTGTGGATAGACTAAAGACAGAGTAAATAATCCCGTACTATCAGGTTAGTACTGTATTACCCAACCTAAGTATTTTATCAGCACTCATAGTGATCCAAATGGCCTCAAGGTAACCAGCCTGAGTGATTCATCTCACTGATATGAATTAAGGCTTCTGAGAAATGTCTGCAGGTCTGCTTTCGTAGCTTCCAGTAGGCTAGCATGCCTAACCATTGCTCTTGCCTAACAATTGCGCAAACACCCCCCTTCAGAGCCGCACCTATTCACCCCTTGAGTCTGACTGCTTGTATCTCTGTCCTCAGTCCCGCTCCGCCCTGCTCAGAGCTGATCATAGCCCCGCCACCTCCCTGGCCTTTTTCCTGCAGTGAGCGGCCCGCCTCTGAGCAGTCCTCCACCAGTGTCGTTGCTGCGTTTATCACGCCTAAGCAGCCGAATGTTGAGGAAAAAACAGAATTGAAAAAGCAAATCGGTGAGAGTGTTATGAGTGAAAAGGTGTCCCGAACAACACCTGAAGTCGGCTGTGAAGACTTTGTTAAGAAATCACTGAACCAGAGACAGAAATCAGGGCGATTGTTTCTGGAAGAGGACGACTCTGGGTGTGATACCATCAAAAGGTGTCCTCCAGGGTGAGTTGTTTTTTTTTTTTTTTTTTTTTTACATGTCAACGACAAGATCAAGGTCGCAAAAACCTTTTGCATTGGAAAACGTTTCTTTTCACATTTGATCACAGTATAAAAACAAACCTCCCTGTGTTTAGCGTGGGGTTTTATGTGAAAGACCAACACGAAGAAGTGCAGGATTGGAAGGTTTTTCATATTTTGTTTTACAAACTAAAGTCTGAAAAATGTGCCTTCTTATTCACCTCCCTCCGCGCCAATAACACCAAATAAGATCTAGTGCAGCAAGTTGCATTCAGGAACCGCCATTAGTAAATCAGTTCCACTTTTTGAGCCCCTTCAGAGGGATCAGACGTTTGCTAGAAGACATTAGTGAATAAACAGCATCATGAAGACCAAGAACCGCTGCAGACAGTTCTGAGATAAAGTTGTGCAGATGTTTAAAGTAAGTTTATTATAAAACAATATCCCGACCTTTGAACATCTCATAATGCACTAGTCAATCTATCATGAATCTATCTGAAAACGGAAGCAGTATGGCACATCTGTAAACCTACCAAGACGTGGCTGTCCAGATAAACGTATGACTGCATAAATCAGGGATGCAACCAAGAGGCCCACGGAGACTCTAGAGAAGCTTCAAAAATTCAGAGCTCAGGCTGGAGAATCTGTTGACAAGATAACTGCTAGTCCTACATGTCCACAATACAGTTAAACTTATATTGTCAAAAGAAAGCCTTATTTAGAAATTGACAGAAAACATGCAGGAGACATAAGAAACATCTGGAAAACACAGCTAAGAGCTACATTTTGACACTATGTGAGGTGGCGGACCACATCATCCCTGTGGTGAAACACAGTGGTGGCAGCATCATGGTGTCAACATACATTTTCAGCAGGAATAGGTCAGGGTTGACAGAAAGACGGATGGAGCTAAATAAAAGGAATATTTTTTATGTGTGTGTGTCCTGTCTGCCAATGTGGCAACAAGAATTGCCAAAAAGAGCCCAACCGATTTTACTTTCACAAACAGAGCCTTACCGCTTTCACCATAGTGCTCTGCTTGATTTATACTTGCAACAAGCTTTATTATAATTTATGCAGGGAATATTTCATGTTAAATGGACACTGAAACAGGAAGGTAGAAGAGGGAAAAAAAAGAAGAAAAGGTGAAAGAGAAAGAGGAGAGAAAAGGGAGAGAGCGATATAACATCCTCAATCTGCTTCTTCACCTGCAAAGAGAGATATAAAAAGAACAGCACAACCAGCCGACAAAGTGTTACGGGTAAAAACAAGTAACGCGTTTATACCACCACTGACGAATATACAGTATGATTTAATACGACACGTATAAAGTGACAGCTCAAGATAATAATAGGGGTTTTCTGTATAGACGTGAGTCTGTATAATAGGTCAGGGTTGACAGGAAGATGGATGGAGCTAAATAAAAGGCAATCCTGAAAGAAAAAGAGTTAGAGACTGCGAATGACTTGAAAGTACAGGACAGCCACTCTTATCAAGCCAGAGCTAGCATGGATCTGGTTTAGATCAAAGCATATCAAGGTGTAAGAATGGCGCGGTCAAAGTCCAGACCTAGGTTTAACTAAGAATCAACGGTAAGACTTGAAAATTGATGTTCATAAACACTCTCCATCCAGTCTGACTGTGCTTGAGATATTTAGAAAATAAGAATGAGCAAAATTGTTTAACTCTATCTGTCAGTCTTCCTTCTGTCACTGCAGTGAAGGGTGGGTCCACGGAGTCTGGACTCAGGGGGCTGAATACAATTGCGCGTCAAACTTTTCAGGCTTTTTTTTGTGAAATATGTTACAAACCGTCAGCATCAGAAGGAACATGATTCCTCCACTCCAGCCCTTTGCGTTGCTCTGTCACATGAAATCCCAATAAAATTCACAGAAGCTTGTGGCTGTGACATGACGAGATGTGAACAGGTGCATGAGTGTGATTACGTTTGCAATGCACAGTAAGATAGGGCTTCAGAATGTGAGGTGATGATGCTGACAAAGAAAATTCAAAAGTTAAGCCTTTTCATTTATCTGTTCTGCAGTCTTGAGAATAAAACAAATGAAAAGCCATCACTGACAGAACAGTTAGAGGGAGCGGCTGTCCAGACGGAGCAGGAGAAACAATCAGAAATCCATAAGAAAGAAGAGCAGAGGAGAAAGATGGAGGAAGAACAAAAACAGGTGCTCCTGAAGCAAAAGGAGGAGGAGATGCGAAAACACGAGGAAGAGCGGAAGAGGCTGCTTGAAGAGGAGAAGAGGAGGCTCCTACAGGAGGAGGAGGAGGTAAAAAGAGAGAGGGAGAAGATGAAACTCGAAGAGGCGAGACTCCTGAAGGAGAAGAGAGACAAACAGGAGAAAATGAGAGAAGAAGAACAAAGGAAAAGAGAACAGGAGAGGAGGATTCTGGAGTCTGAAGCAGAAAAGGAGAATCTGAAAAGGGAGGAGGAGAAACAACAAGAGAGAGAAAGATTCATGAAAAAGATGAAAGAGGAGGAGAAACAGATAGAGGAGCAAAGAAAGAAGAGGGAGGAAGAGAGACTAAGACTCTTGGAGAAGGAGGAGAGGAAAAAGGTGGAGGGGAAAAGTTTGAAGGAGGCAAAAGAGAGGGAACAACAGAAAATTAAGGAGGACGAGGAGAGAAAGAAACAGCAGGTAGCGGAGGAGAAAAGGAGACGTGAGGAGGAGGAAAGAAAGATGAGGGAAAAGGAGGAGAGACTGAGAGAAGCAGAGGAAAATAGAAAGAAGGAAGATGAGAAAAGGAAGGCAGAGGAGAAGAAGAGGTTGGACGATGAGAGGAAGAGCAGAGAGGAAGGGGAAAAAAGAATCAAAGAGGCGGAAGAGAGAAAAAAGAGGGAGGAGGAGGAGAGGAGGATCAAAGAAGCAGAGGAGAAAAGAAAGAAGGAGCTAGAAGAAAAAGAGAGACTTTTCAAAGAAGAGACAGAAAGGATAGAGCGGAAGAAAAAGGAGATAGAGGAGAAAAGACGCGAAGAAGAAGATAACCGGAAGAAGAGGCTTTTAATAGAGCAGAGGGAGAAGGAAAAGAAACAGAAGGAGGCAGAAGAGAGAAAGAAAAGAGAAGAAAACGAGAGACAGTTGCAAGAGGAGCGAGTGAGGCTGGAAGCAGAGAAGAAAATAAAAGAGGAGAAAGAAAAGGCGGAAAGTAAAAACAAAGAGGAACAAAAGAAGAAGCTTTTACAGCAGAAGGAGAAGATAGAGGTGAGGGAGGAGGAAGAGGAGAAGATGAGAAGCTCTCCACTCAGCATTGTGGAGGGCAACAAGTCAGATGAGGACAAGGAGAAGATGAAAATCATCCCTCCTCTTGGTTTCCAACAGTCCCACACAGATGTTAAAGATGAAACACAATCTCGGCTCCCTGCTCCACGCTTTTCTCCACTGGTCAAAAC
The DNA here is from genome assembly GCA_037039145.1 of Fundulus diaphanus. Classification (NCBI taxonomy): domain Eukaryota; kingdom Metazoa; phylum Chordata; class Actinopteri; order Cyprinodontiformes; family Fundulidae; genus Fundulus; species Fundulus diaphanus. The sequence continues at coordinate 35,171,470 of CM073136.1, forward strand.
CAACGCCACAGCCAAACAGCTGCCTGAACAGATTTCCATCCAATCAGGAGACAGAAAGCAACTATCTGAACCAATCTCTGCTTTTGACGAGCGGTAAGTTGCAGTAATGATAGAGAGATGCAACCTGTTGGTGTTTCCCGCTCTATGTGGTCTGTTTCTATGCTTACAATGAAATCTGTTGATACTACTAGTAAAATGAATCATTTTCCAAACTAAAACTCCCCTTTTCGATCATTTTGTGCTACAGAGGTGATTTATTCCATGTTTCTGATATTTCTCCAATGTGGTGTTGTGTTTATTCTTTGTTGATAACCTCTGTGGTACAGGGTTGGAAAGACTGATTCCCACAATTTAGCTAAAAACAAGGATGACGCTCTGTTAGTCATCAAACCCGTAAATTTGACCTAAACGAGCACTCCAAGGAAGATCAGCTTTTTCATAACAAAAAAGGGGACAAACAGCCACCAGTAAAATTCTGCACATTTAAATATGTTAAAATTCAGAAAAGGGTAATTTTCAATATTAGGAAAAATGTGTTCAAGCATAATCCATCATCTGTTTTCAATAATAATGCACAGAGTTAAAAAAAAAAGTCCTCTTGTTTTGCTTGAGTGTTCTATCACATTTCACAGATCAAATCATAAAGAGAAGGGGAACTTTAAACCTTTCTCTTTCCCTGATCTTCCCGAGGCCTGGGAATCCTGGAGCTCTCTTTTCTTTAGCTCACCCCTAACGTTTTCTGTAGGACTTACAGTAGATCTGGAGACTGAGTTGGCCATAGAATTAGGTTGATTTTGTTTCTGGTGAACCATTGCTGTGTTGATTTCCCCAAGCGTTTTGGATAATGTCCCTGTTGAAAGACACAATTAACGTCCTGTTTCTGGTTTTCTGGCTCAGATTATTATTTAAATTGTTGTGCTACTTCAAAAAGAATCATCACACAAAGGACTCTAACAAGGTTCTTAGGACCTTTGGGAAAGAAACAGCACACCCATAGCACCACAGACCGTCCACAATGCTTAACAGTGGCTAGGAGGTTCTTTTCCACCAATGTATCCTTTGTTTCATGGCAAACCCACTTGGAGTGTTTTAATGCAGAAAAGCTCAGTCTGAGTCAAATCTTACCAAAGCACCTCCGGCCAAAGTCCATGTAGAGTTTTGCAAATTCCAGATGCTTTAGTCGTTTTTCTGTTCTCACACCGAGACAACCAGTTGGTTTGTAAAGAGCATCTATGGGGTTGTTTTGGAGCCTTTGTGACCCCAAGATGTCCCGCTTTGCTTCGGTTCTTCAAAAAAGGGAGTCCCCGTCCAGCTTACCGACCAATAACTAAAAGGAATAAGCCTCTATATCATGTAATTTTACCCCAGGGAAGCAGAAACTCGTGGATTACTAATTAAAAGTGCTTAGAATCGGGCACCGGGGTAGAGCAGAAGTAGATGACCCATGTTCAGAGGCCTGAGTCCTTTACGCAGCTTACTGAAAACAAATTCCTCTAACTAAAAACTGAATTGTCAAACATTTTACTGTGAGACCTGTGAGATTATGCTGCTTCAATAAGGGATGAATTTATTTTAAGGGTCTTTACATATTTTTTTACCAGCAGTGCTAATAAGTAGATTACATACATTTTACTCATTGCCACAAAAAATCATTTTTGAGCCGCACGTTTTTCTTTTCGTATGTTGAGTGAATGTGCAGATTAACATGGAACTGCCCAAATTAAAGATTTCAATTTCTTAAACTCCTCCACCTCATAGTAAAACTTCTTCAGTCATCCCACCCCTGCTATTACGTTGCATCGAGTTCTGTTTGGTTTCCCAATTTGCATCTGTCTAAATTGTGTGTGTTCGCTTCAATCTTTGACCTTTTTCTGCCTGTTTCTCTTTATTTTCCTTTGTGTTTTCCTTCTTTACCTCCTTACATCAGTCTGAAGCAGCCCTCTGTCACAGTGGATTGCTCCCTGTCAATCACTGATACCCCAGAAAAGAAAGAATCTGCCTCACGTCGTTCAGGCCCCTCTGTGGAGCTGAATAAAACAATGAGATTAGAGGTCTTGACGCTGGCGCCACCTCCACAGAGGCTGTCTGATGCAGAGACTCCTCTGTGGAAAGTGCTAGAAGGGCGAAGTTGCAACGATACAACAATTCAAATCTCTGCCGAGGAGGGTGCAAAACCTTTGTGCAGAGGGTAAGGACGGACATGGGGACATCTTTGTGCCTGCTTCTCTGCGACATCCTCCTGGCGACGCTTTTCTTTGTCAAATGTATTAAACTTCGGTTTATAAATAATTCAATCTCAGGAAATATGAATTTGAATTCATCTGACTTTTTTTTTTCTCTTGCAGTTCACCCTCGGAAGAATCTACCAAGTTGGAGACTCTGGTAACCCAGCAGCACCAAACAACGGCGGCAGAAGATTCAGAAATACATTTGGAATCACCAAAACCCAGCTCAAAACCAGTTCCAGAAGAGCCTGAAGAGCCTAAAGAGCCCGAGAGACCCGCTGTCCAACCTGCAACCCCTCCTGAGCCTTCCCCAAAACCAGCTGGAGAGTGGACAGATTTGTTGCCCCCGAAACCAAAACGAGACCTGCGGCGGGAGCAAGACGTCCAGCCGTCGGCTGAACCGCAACAGGACGGAGGAGACGAGAAGAAACCGGCTGAAGTTGTTGATCAGGGGAGCCTTGTGATCAACGAGGAACCGGCGTGCCATGTAGAGAACAAACTGTGGGCAGCTGTGGAGGAGACCACGGTCGAGACGGGAGTGCAAAGAGGGACAGAAAGTACTGAAAGTCCCGCACTGCAGGAGGAGGAAGAGAGTGTAGCTGGGGGGTGAGTCAGTGATGGCTGTAAAGCATTCAGACGCAAACCTGCTCTTATACTAACATAGTTCCACTGTGCTGCATCCTAACAACAGCGAGTCACTAGCGGCAATTAACCCCATCCGAAGCTCTTCTTTCCATACTGCCTGTAGACAATCAAACTGAAGGAAGTCTGTCTGAGCTTTTCAGTAAAACGTGTGTGTGTGCGTGTGCGCGTTTGTTTTTTTGTTTTTGTGTGTGTGTGATAGCGCCCAGCAGTGTGCAACGGGCGATGTGTGTTTTGCAGAGGAGCAGAAGGAGACATCTGCTGGCTTCATGTCAGCAATGTTTGGGGTGATCCACAGAGGGTGAGTCTGCCTGCTGCTGCGGTCAGATTACCTGATGAGGTGTATTGCTGAATGCAAGTCTGTTGCAGACTAAAATAACAATGGTGACTGAAAGTTTGTAAAGTGTTTTTATAGATTTCTGCATAAATATACCCAATCAGTTATGAAAGGAGTTAACCGAAACCAACTTAAACAGCATCCAATTTGGTTGAAGCGTAAGTCTACAAGCAGCAAAAGTTAGTGAATCTTTGCTTTCAGTACCAACTGTAATAACATGGAGAGTAGCACGTTATCAATTCTTGGTGTTTTGTTTTTTGCTTTTTCCCTTTCTTTAGGTTCTGTAAGTTATGCCACCAAAGTTCCTATTCACCAACATCAAAACTTTGAAGTGTATTCCAAAACATAATTTGACAATAATAGGATAATTTTAAGCTTGATGTGACCTTAATGCTGTCCAGAAACCAAACATCCAATCATTTTCTGCTCAGATACTGCAGTAAGTGTTTCTATTTAGAGCTGGCAATTAAATTGTTTAGTGTGGATGTTGTTACTCAGTGAAAAAGACTGAAAGTGAGCTATTCTCACTATCAACAAGTTATTTAAAATGTCAGAAGAAGTAGAGAGGTGTAAAAAAGAAAACGTGTTTTATAAGGAAATTCTTTTTCTACAACATGTTGAGACATTTCCAGTTTGTCAAGTATCACCATACTGACAACATTTTACAATAGTTGAAAAAAATAACTTGGACGTTTTTGGCTAGTTGAGTTATAAACAGAAAAAAAGAAAATAAATTATTCGTATCCATTAGAATTGATTGATTGGCTGAATACAATATAATACAGGAATACAGTTCAATTAGGTTGTGTATTTTACCTCAGAAGTTGACATTTCCAAGTTTCAAGTTTGAAAGATAACAAGAATTTCCCCTGAATTTGAATTTTGATCCAATATGGCTGCCTTGTGGCTTTAATAAATGATAACATCTATTTTTCAGTTCTTTGTCTAAAACATTAGCCGTGTTTCCATCAATGTTTTTTATAGGCATTTTGAAGTACTGCATTAGAAACGGTTGATGGAAACGGCAAAATTTAAAATCCCATCCTCAATTTTCACAAAAGAAAATGTATGCCCCCCTTGAGGTAGTTTCTGGCTTTTCCAAAACAAGGAGTTAATGCACTACACGAGAGATGGAAACACATTTGTATTGCAACATTGACATTGCAAACAAGTGCTATTTTCTAGAGTACTCCACTGCAGGCACAGTGCGCCGATATTACTGGTGAAATTACGAAAATTAACCCACATGCCACAATTGTAACATTATATTGAATCGACATACATGCACGCACAGCCAGCCCGGCTTTGTGAACAAGAGATTGGAGAACAACACTTGCGGTGAGAGATGCTGTGTGACATAATACCATATTCCTTTTAAAAAGATACTTTTAGTTCTTCACAAAACTATTTGTCAGTTCTATTTATCTAAAATAATGAAATTTCACTTGTTGTTCATTTAATTGTAGGTTTCCTTACCTTTCTCTCAGTCTCCGCTCAGTAACGCTCAGTGTTTTATAATGTCCAAAGCTTTTGGTGTGAACTTCCAGTATTGATTGTAAACATGGCTGTGCCCTGTGCCTGCAGTAGGGTGCCTCAACTGTCACAACTGGTAGCCCATGCACCATCAGTGACATTTCTACCACAGTCTTAGAACCATAGTTTAATAGAAAACAAATGTTTTTTTAAATAACAGCCTACTTTTTGCTACATTTACTGCAGAAAAAGACACTTAACTCTAATTTTAAATTAACTATTGTTGTCTGTTCTGTTTTGTAGAAATTATATGGCTCATATCATATTTATGCAGAAATATTCCTTATGGTTCCTGAAACCTACAAGAGAAAACTATAGATTGAATAGTACCCAGGTTTGGAATGCATAACTTAACTGGTGCTAGTGATGTATGCTCAATGTTTTCATTTTGCATTTAAAATGTACTTACTCGTTACTACTGCTAAAACAAATATTGCATTCACTACAGCTAGTAGTAGTAGTAGCTAGTTGTACAAAACCTGTCTTGCATATCTAGTATTCCTTCTCTTTAATTTGAGCTTTTAGTTTCATTTGGAAACTATTTCACTTGGTCCTGCCTGTACTGGTATTATTTGCACAAGAAAAAAAATAGTGGCTCCCTGAATTAAAAATAAACCCATGTTTCCTTTGGGTGCATTGAGCAGCTTTTTGGAGGAATACCAAAACAAAGTCTGCTAAGGAAACTAATCAAGTATGATGTTTGGCTGATTGTCTGTCACAGGGTTCAGTTGTGGTCATATTTCTGGGTCATTTCAGGGTGAGCTCTGTCTCACAGTTTTCCTGTCTGTCATGTTTTGCTTCTTAGCTATGAGACAATGGCCACCATGCTGCACACATCTGGATCAAATGGTCACAATCCTGAGCCTTCAGTAGACAAACTACGGCCACTTACAAATAGTGAAGAACAGCCATGTTTACAAGAAGGAGATGCAGTGATCTTGTCCATCACTGAGCCAGATAATGAGCCACCTTGCTCTGTTTGTGTGGACATTTCACCTCCCGTGGCTTTCTCTGACACAGCAGAATGTCAGGCGATTGTTGAAGATGAGGGTCTCAAGACAGAATCAACTCAAGAGCCAGACAACATGATGCGAGGACTGAGCTTGGTGGAGCGTCTGCGACTAGCAGCCAGTGAACAAGAGAAAGAAAGAGAACTGGAGATGGAGAGACGAGAAAGAGAAGAAACAGAAAACCATCAAAAGGCTGAATGGGAGAGAGGAGAAAAGAAAGAGACTGAAAAGGAAGAAAAACAAAGACTTAAAAGAGAAGAGGCAGATAGGAAAGTCAAAGAAAGACTGAAGAGACAAGAGGAAGAAAAGAAAGAAAAGGAGATACTCAGAAGGATAGAGGCAGAGAAAAAAGAAAGGGAGAGACTGGAGAGAGAAGAGATGGAGAAGAAAGAAAGGGAAAGACTGAAGAGAGAAGAGGTAGAGAAGAAAGAAAGGGAAAGACTAGAGAGAGAAGAGGCAGAGAAGAAAGAAAGGGAAAGACTGAAAAGAGAAGAGATGGAAAAGATAGAAAGGGAAAGACTGAAGAGAGAAGAGGCAGAGAAGAAAGAGAGGGAAAGACTAGAGAGAGAAGAGGTAGAGAAGAAAGAAAGAGAAAGACTGAAAAGAGAAGAGATAGAGAAGAAAGAAAGGGAAAGCCTGAAAAGAGAAGAGGTAGAGAAGAAAGAAAGGGAAAGACTGAAAAGAGAAGAGGTAGAGAAGAAAGAAAGGGAAAGACTGAAAAGAGAAGAGGTAGAGAAGAAAGAAAGGGAAAGACTGAAAAGAGAAGAGGTAGAGAAGAAAGAAAGGGAAAGACTGAAAAGAGAAGAGGTAGAGAAGAAAGAAAAGGAAAGACTGAAGAGAGAAGAGGCAAGGAAGAAAGAAAGGGAAAGGCTAGAGAGAGAAGAGGTAGAAAAGAAAGAAAGGGAAAGACTGAAGAGAGAAGAGATGGAGAAGAAAGAAAGGGAAAGACTAAGGAGAGCAGAAGCAGAGAAGAAAGAAAGGGAAAGACAAAGGAGAGAAGAGGTAGAGAAGAAAGAAAGGGAAAGACTAAGGAGAGAAGAGATGGAGAAGAAAGAAAGGGAAAGACTAAGGAGAGAAGAGATGGAGAAGAAAGAAAGGGAAAGACTAGAGAGAGAAGAGATGGAGAAGAAAGAAAGAGAAAGACTTAGGAGTGAAGAGGCAGAGAAGAAAGAAAGGGAAAGACTAAGGAGAGAAGAGATGGAGAAGAAAGAAAGGGAAAGACTAGAGAGAGAAGAGATGGAGAAGAAAGAAAGGGAAAGACTAGAGAGAGAAGAGATGGAGAAGAAAGAAAGGGAAAGACTAAGGAGTGAAGAGGCAGAGAAGAAAGAAAGGGAAAGACTAAGGAGAGAAGAGATGGAGAAGAAAGAAAGTGAAAGACTTGAACGAGAAGACACAGAGAAGAAAGAAAGGGAAAGACTAAGGAAAGAAAAGGTAGAGAAGAAAGAAAGGAAAAGACTAGGGAAAGAAGAGGTGGAGAAGAAAGAAAGAGATAGACTGGAGCGGGAAGAGGGAAAGAAAAAAGAAAGGGAAACACTTAAAGGGATAGAGGCAGAGAAGAAAGACAGAAAAAATTGGGAAAACTTGGAAAATAAAGCACTTACAATTGAAAAAGGGAGGGAAGAGAAGGAGACAGAATATTTCATGCAACAGAGGAAACTTACTGAAGAGAAAGATGAGGAAAAAAATAAGGAAGAAATTGTAGAGATTGAAAAACAAATGAAGGGATGTGAGAACAGAGAGGTAAAGACTCCCTCTGGTTCCTTATTTGTTCAAGGCAACGACAAAGGAAACAAAAACCCATCAAACTACTGGCCGCTTCTGAAGGAGGCAGAGCTGGATGATATTGCATATGACGAGAGACTACAAGGAGGCTGCGAGAAATCCAAAGCTGACCCCAAACCAGGCAGCACTGTCACCCCTGAGTCTGACAGTACATATAAGGCGATTGACAATAAATCCAAAGACTCTGCGAGTGCTGTTAAAAAGGCACAGCACAGTTCCAATCTGAGACCAGTCAAGCTTGGTACATCCAAACCTATACATGATGCCATCCCGGTGTGGCTGCGAGAAGAAGAGGAGGAGGAGGAAGTAGAATATGAAAGGGGACAGGAAGATCTTGGCTCCATCTGGCTGACTGAGCTGTATATGGAAGGGGGAGCAGGGTGAGTGAGGGGTGGGGGGGGGGGAGCGAAATGGCATCAGGAATGTGTGAGTAACTTGGCTGTCAGATCTCCTTGTTGCCTGCTATTGTCCAGAGAGATCTCTAAAGCATTTGTGCCTGTTTCCTCTCAACACAGTTCATCTCTTAGAACATAATATTTACCAAACTCATAACCTTTGCATAATGAGGGTTCGGCCTTTCTCTGCAAGTCTTTCTCATGCCAGAAATGTGTCTGCATGTTGGTCCTTTCCTAAAAACGGATTTGCAGCATCATTTTTAAAAAAAATCCTACTTAAGTGTTTGTTTGATAACAGGTAACAGCTAATTTATTGCCAATTCATACACATCAAAATATATTATGAAACAAAAATTTGTCTTTCTCTTGTACGGAGGATATCGACACTGTAATCCTTGGGAGGAGATCTGCACACATTTGTAAAGCAGGTTCACACAAGAAATCCCCCTGACTCCACGGTTAGCAGTGCCTGTCTGTCAGTCTACACGTTATTCTGCAGTTGCAAATACGGCCACACTTGCCGATAGATTGTTGTAGTCTGCAGTATATCTGTTAATGTTGTGGGGTTTTGATTTACCACACCAACCTGTATATCCATTTAACAACATCTGTACCGCTTTGTTGTCTAGAAATAATGATTAGCTGCCAGCGCTGCTTGTACGTCCAGTTAAATTCAAAAGTATTGCGAAGAAGTCAGAAACAAAGGCATTCTTGCAAGTAAGAGATTGCTTGCAAGTAAGCAGTCTCTTACTTGCAAGTGTACATACTATGTATGTACTAACAGCTATAAATAATCCACTCTGTTATTCAGGGGATAAAAATTAGGAGGAAAATGCAGTGTTGCAGTTGTTTCCTGCAGGTCGGCTCTCTTTTGTGTCCGGCTAACATATCTGCTGTCCTTTGTCTTCAAGCACACCGCATTGTGTTTCATCACCAGTCAGATTGGTCAGTGGTCTGTCTTTCCCACAGTCGGTCATTCAGTTCCTCCTCTATTACACGCTGACTGTTGTCTTTCATATTGTATAGTGTTATCCTGATTTCCATATAAAGACTGAGCAAAAAAATCAACACTTTTCCTGGAGTAAGAGAGACTACTGCAGATGACAGCCACAGACAGCTATTCTCCAACTAAGATAACTAATATGGTGCCTTTTGGCAAAAATGCTTTTCAATATGATAAGCAGTTAAAACGTGTAATCACTTAACAAGCTCTTACTAATGCTCATCTTACACAATGCAAAACGTTGCTTATATGTAGTACTAAAGCCAGTTTCTTGGAATAAACGGCATCTGTCGCCTTTTTATTATTGATGGCCAGCATAAATGTGGCAAAGGGGCTTTTCTCGATTAACTCTTTTAGCATCATAGCATGTCAGTTAGCATGGCTGAATGGACAGCTTGGGTCCCTGTAAAGCTTCAGTTTTGGAAAAGAAACTGCATTATTATGATGACACCTTTGGTCCACTAATGTTCAAGGCACATTGCAGAGAATCTTTTAACAATTTAAGGTCATAGAGAAAGTCCTTTGAACGATTAACTGTTGTGCTTTGCAACATTAAAACGATATGTCTTCTGCTGCTTGGATGTGATGAAGCATGCCTTAAACGCTTGTTATATTAGTAATACGTGGTCCAGGCTGTAAATTTAGCTCTGAATTCTCCTCTTTTTATCTTTAGCCAAGGCCACCCATCTCCTGCTGTGGCCCAGAAGCCTTCATCAGCCTCCTCAACTGAACAAACCCCTAATCATAGCTTTGATGTGAAGCAGCAAAATAAACCACCTGTCGAGACTGGCTTTCAGCCTACCGACCCTCTTTTCATAAGTCAGATGAAGGAAGCACAAATTTCAGACAAACAACCGGTGGAAAAAAACAGTGATGGGGTTCTTAAAACTGATTATAGTCTGAAGGGAACAGGATTTGTTCAACCCACGTTGGTGCCTATAACCCCCACTGGCATCAGCATCAGCAAGATAGATGAGACAGAAATGCCCTCGCATTTGCATAGCAGTCTTGAATTGAGGTCTGAAGATGACCAGAAGATCCCCAGTTTAACCAACAAACTCTCCAGAGAGCAGCAACTCCAAGAGGAGGAAATACTTTTACTGGCTAAGATTCAGCAGATGTCTGGCGACACGTCGCCTGTTAGTGCGTCTCGTGCCATGAAACGCCTCATTCCCACTCCTGGTGATATTGACAGCAGTGCTACGGAGAGAGGAAGCCATTCAAACCCCCCCGATGACGTTACTGATCACAGTCAGCCCTTGGTTATTACCTGCTCCGGTCCTCGGCAGGAAATAAGACTAAGTGACACAGAAGAGCCACATGGAGAGGATGAAGTGTAAGTCGTCAGAGGCTGTAAATTTGCCCCGCTGTCTGAAATCACCTCTACTAAACAGAGTTGTTGTCTTTTGTTGTCTTCAAGCATATCTACTTGTAGTACCCCAACAATAGCCTTTTTTTTTTTTGCTGTTTGAGAATTTCTGGAGCTGAACAGTGATGTTAAAAAAGGTGTGAACTCGAAGATATCTCTTAAAATGTTAATTATAAAGTCATGTCAGCACAGCAGAGGAATGGGCTTTGTAATAAGGTTAACGTTTACTTTATTAATTCCCAAGGGGGAATTGAGTTGCCATTGACATGTAAAAAAACACATATATACCGGCAAAACAACACTCACACTGGACTCTGCTATAGACCACATCAAAAGTGTCCCATCAGTATAATATAACAACATCAGTGTCAATATCAGTATCAAATATTAGACCATAATCTGTTAAAGCTGAGGCAATAAAAGGGTAAACATTTAATTTTTGCCCTTTGTCTTGTGAAAAGAAAAATGACTCGTGAATTTAAAGCTCCTAGATAGGAATACACCAATCAAGCCTTTATGCCCTAACAGCGTCATATCTGGGAAGATAAGTAGTTTTAGCTTTTTAATTGCCGACTTGAATTTTTTTGGTCTCGCTGTGTACTTTTAACACACTGTGTAGTTTTTAAATTCTCATACAGCATAGATCCAGCTTGAGCAAACTACACTGCAAATCCGTGTTAAAATTTCTGAGTGCTATATGAATGTTGCCTACGCTACCTAACATCCAGTCTCTCTTCACCAGCTCCATATGCTTGTCCAGCTCCGACATCACTGCACGGCTGCTGCATGTATCTCCTTACAGCGAGTGGATCCTATCGGTTTTTGTTTTTGTTTTCTAGGCAGATCTCTGACACGTCTGTTCATTGGCTGGCTTTTGTCTTGTCTCCTCATAGGACAAAACACAAGAAAACAGACCTACCTGATGGTGGACCAGAGAAACAATCATCTCAGTCCAACACTCATACAGTCGTTTCCCCACATCATTGTGAGATCAAGAACTCTCGGCTTCCGACATTACCAGAGGAAGAAGCGCCAGAGCTCAGGGCCACTGATCCAGTGCCAAGGGTCACAGAGTTGGATGGCAAGGATGACACTGAGGTAAATGTATCATAGATGGACACTGAAAAGAGCCCTTGTAAATCCATAACTAAAACTGAATGGTTTGATTTTTGTTTTTTTACTGCTCTTCCTCCAGGACCTTGTGAACTCCAGCCAGTCACTCCTCAAGTGGTGTCAGAGCGTCACCAACAAGTACCAGGGTGTGAAGGTCACAAACTTCAGCACGTCCTGGAGAAACGGCCTGGCCTTCTGCGCCATACTGCATCACTTTCATCCAGACAAAATGTCAGTAGGATGAGTAGGATTTATAAATGCACAGTTCATGGTTTATTTGTCTTATATTTTATATATATTTATATTATTCTTCTGCTTTGACCCAATCAGAGATTTTGAGCATTTGGATCCCCATGACATCAAGTTAAATAATAAGAAGGTGAGAATTCGAAAGACGCTGTTCGATTTTATACTTTGCTTATTCTGGCTGTTTTTTTCCTGTGTGTCATGAGAGCAATCACTGGAATAAATGTGTCAGTTTTTGAATCTGCTCTGAAGCAGCAGGGGAATTTAAAGCAGAAACTGAGCCAATAATGGGAAAATTTGGGGACTGTTTTTTTATTTAAACATTTTACAGTACCTTGCATATATATCCAGAAATATTAATTTATTATACTGGGATTTTATGTCAAATGCCAATATAAGGAAGTGCGTTATTATGACAAAAAAATTACCTGTGTCGTTCTGTACAATAGCTAATAGATTGAAGTTCAGTCAATCAATCATTTGATGGAGGGATCTGGGTGCACCAATTTTCAAGTCTTTCTACAAATTCTTCATTTAATTTAGGTCAGTGTCCCTGTCCCTACTAATAAACGTTCCCCCATAACATAACGCTGTCACCACTATGTTTTACCACAAATTTGTGGCTGTACACAATTTTGTAAAATGTGTCCTTTTAATTCCACTTCCCAATATGCACAACTTTGGGCAGGTCTATCAGATGAATTTACTGTGAAATGCATAGAAGTTTGTAATATCGCAAAATGTAAAACACTTGCTCAATCTGATATATCCGTTGTCTAAACTTAGGCGTTCGACGGCTTTGAGGCACTGGGGATCTCTCGTCTGCTGGAGCCATCCGACATGGTCCTCCTGTCCGTCCCGGACCGGCTCATTGTTATGACCTACCTTAGCCAAATTCGCTCCCACTTCACCAACCAGGAGCTGAGCGTACTGCAGATCGAGCACAACAGCAGTCAGTCCAGTTACGGGCTCGCTCCTTCGGGTCCTGCTCCCACCAACGTCGACGCCGCGGCTTTCTGCATGGCCAGGCTGAACGAAGGGGTCAGTCTAGAGGAAGGAGGGAGCAACGCGCTGGTGGTGCCGCCACCCAGAACCAAACGGACTGTCAAAGGTGAATCTCTCATTTTGTTACACTTTGACTTGTTCATTTTTCCTTTTTCTAACCTCCTAATTTCAGAGGAGGGATAGCCACCCATATTGTCATTGATGTGTTTTAATCAGCACTTTTAACTGGTCCAGAGAAAGTTGTAAAGAAGTCACATTCTGTTTCCTGTTGCATTAGTTTATGAGAGTTCTCTTTTTACACATTTGAGCCCTAAATCTAAACATCTAACTTGTAGTCTGATATGTTTTTTAAGACCATGGCTGCCTGTATGAATGCCTTTTTTCGAGGAGGAAGAGTCAGACATTTCATTGCTCCCATTATTTTATTTTATTTTTGTAGTGGAAGAGTCAAGAATCCCAGTCCCACCCCCAAGATCGCTAACCAAAGCTGCCAAATCTGAACAGGTTACATGGCTTGTCATCAAATTAAAACCTCGTGTGATGTCATAATGTAAAGCATGGTTGAGTGTAGTGTTTAGGTATTAAGTTTGTTCTCCTGCATGATGGTTTGATTTTTCAGGATGAAGATGCTAAATCTGCCACTGAAAACGCTAATAACTCAGGTAGGTTCCTGGAATGAGCCTTGGTATAACTTAAAATACTGGATATTTCTTCCCACTTTGATTAGATTCTTCTTCTCCTTTGTTGTTCAAGCTTTAATTTGCCTCATGCGTCTTTGTGTTTGCAGAGCTGCAGAGTGCAGATAACACCCAACCTCCTAAACTAGAAGAAACAATGGTCAGTTTTATGTGATTCACTTTTTTTCTTTTGCATAACAAAACTGCCCATTACAAAATTCCATTAAATCATGGAGATGCACAATAAATCCACAGTTAGTTTTTTTTTCCAGTGATTCTGACTTCCCTCTAATTTGTGAGTGTCCTTTTTTCTTGTCTTTCCTTTTCCCCTCTTCTCCTCTCCCTGTGACTGCCGGGCCATTGTCCTGCTTTGTGTTTATTTGTATTTTGGTGTGTTTGCCTGTTGCGACCATGCATGCCTGTGTGTGTGATTGCAATTGTGGTCAGTACATGCAGGACACCAGTCAGTATGTCTTGAGCGAACTGGCGGTGCTGGAGACGGAGCAGAAGCACATCGACAGCCGAGCGGCGGTCGTAGAGAGACGACTACGAAGCCTCATGGAAACAGGTCGGTTGCTGGCATGGGAACGTGAGGATTGAGTGATGCAAAAATGGATTAAACTATCTTAAATCAGGTGCTCTTTTATTTTGTTAATTTGGTAAAAGGGGTAAACAATAAAATAAAGGTAACTCAAGTGTTTTTTGAAATTCATCCTTTTGCCTTCTTAAGTTGGCTAGAGTGTTTACAGAGTTTAAACTAGTAATCTTTTTCATTTCCTGGGGTATGAATCTGATTTAATGAAAGGCCCAGTTTTTTTAGTCTTCATTAGTTGTTTTTTTTAAAATAGGAAAGAAAAGAGAACGTGTTATTCAGACAAGGCAGATGTGCGTTGACCTTAATAAGTCAGGAAATGACTACTAACTTAAGCACCTAAACAAATTTACAGTGAGAGCAATAATGAAACTGCAGTTGTGGCAAACAAGGCTGCATCAGGACCCGATTTTGTCTCGCCGCTAGCCACAGTGATGAAGATAGTAATGGGGCTAAAAACAAATCTCTACGACTGACTGTTCCTAACAACAATTAGGTGCTATCTGCATGCCAAGTGGATGTTTGGCAGTCATGACAGGACAAAAAAACAAAAGTTCTGCCCCAACATCACAAACTTAAATGTTTGAAGTTCTCTACATTCTACTGGGACTTCGTCAGATGAGACTAAGATTAAGCTTTTTCCACAGCAAACCATCCAGGTGGGTTTGTGTGAAACCAAAGACCGAGCTCCTGTCCACTGTTGGTTAGGGTGGAGGATCTGTGACATGTGCCATGGCGCCATTGCAGCAGACTCCACTCATCCCAGAATATTATTCTCCACTCCCATCTAGTAAAAGGATTAAAAAACCGCAGCAAATAATAATAATGTAGTTGTTCAAAAAACATCCAGAGAAAATTAACTGGCTTGAAAAATATGAAACAAATAGAATATAAAGATATCTACACAGCTCTTGGACAGACTACATTAAACTTTTCTGCACTTCTAGAGACTCCAAGTACACAACAAAATGTATTTAAAAAAGGGGATTTTTCATGATATGTCCCCTTTAAATTTGATTCCTGGTTATTTTTCACTTGCCAAAATTCCTACATTCATTTCCACATTGCTTCCTTCTGTTTACAGGAAGTGATCGTGATGAAGAGGAGAGGCTGATACAGGAATGGTTCACTTTGGTGAACAAGAAGAATGCTCTGATACGCCGACAGGATCACCTGGAACTATTGTGAGTGTACTGGAAATACGCTTCCTTATTGTATGCACCAGATTTGTTGAATTTACCTAATTTCTGTCTCCCTTGCAGACAAGAGGAGCAGGATCTGGAGAGGAGATTCGAGCTTCTTACTAGAGAACTGCGGGTCATGATGGCTATAGAAGGTCTGTATGCAGCAGATGTTTTTATGTCAGCGTTATTGACTTGTTTTGAATGGGAATCCGTATGGTTGTAGTTTTCCCAAGATCTGTGTGTATTTGTGGATCTCTGTCTTGGCCACTGTGAAAACAGAGCTTAGGTTAAACTGAAACATAAAATACATGTGGTAGAACACATTTATCATCACTAATATTTATAACTTTGACTAAACTTTGACCTGTGAACATGCTAAAGTGATGTTTCTCTCAATGGCTATATAAAATGCTTGCAATAAGGTGTTGCATTCTTTGTGAAATTATTGATAAAATCTAATCCCCGGTGTCTTGAATCTCTGCTTTAAAAGTTCTCATACCTTTTTTAGCATTAAACGTTACATTTACTAAAGCTTGTATGATTTGTATGGTTGACAGAAGTTGTCCCAGTAAGAAGAAAATGCTAACTGTGATCTGAAAGCCAGTTGAATATTTATTTTTTTGATTGAAAATGTGTCATACTTGTCAGACATTACTTTGTTAGCTTTGGATTTATTGAAAAAAAATTCTTTGGTATATAATAAATCAAGGAGCATAGAAGGCAATATAAATATAAATTGAATATCTAAAATGCTATTGAAAGAATACCATTTGGCATCAAACTGTGTATTTTGCAGACTGGCAGAAGACATCCACTCAGCAGCAGAGGGAGCAGCTGCTTCTCCAGGAACTGGTGTCACTGGTCAACCAGCGGGATGAGATCATTAGAGACATTGATGACAAAGAAAAACGGTGAGTGGAGTCTTTTAAAAAAGCCTGAAAAATTAAACTAAAACATTATTGCCCCCTCCCTCCCAGGTAAAAAGGTTTACAAAGTGTAGTGGTCATTATGGAAACGTGCTAATTCCAAGATATTTCTCCCTGCTCTAAATCAAAAACAAGCTTTGGGTTTGTTTTTCTGCCTCCTTTATCGATCATTGTAGCAGGCATCTACCTTATTTGAATGTCATGTTCTCTTGTCCTACCCATTATGAAGAGTGGCTGAGAGAGATGGGCCTCCATAGCCGTGCCGAGAACGGTCCGAATAAACTGAGATAACTATCGAGTGTAAATGGAACGCAAACTGAACCGTGCCAGATACAACCGAACTGCGCTAAATCTAGACCAGTTCGAGGTATGGGCTCGGCACGGTTTTTCAGTGGCTCGGTTCTCTGATAACAAAGAGCGCATGAGTAGACCGCGTCATCTCCTTACAGTCAGCTGACTAATCTCGCGGTTTCAGACATTCATAAAAATGCTAGCTTCCCTACCGTGCCACACGATTTCCAGTGATGAATCTGCTTAGCAGTGTGATGAACCTCATCGTCTGTCGTTGTTTCCTGCGTCTGTAAGCCCTGATTAGACATATGTTTAACTCTGTCAAGTAAATTCACCAAAGGTTGCCTTCTTCGCCTGACTCTCCGCAAAAAGCAATAATAACCAAGCATAACTTCCTGAATGTTACAGGCGCCGCCATTTTTATTTGCTTGATTCCCTCCTTCAATCCTAGAGAGCAATAGTACCGGAGATCGTCACTAGGAGGCGAGGAACCGTGCTAGGGTGATGTGTAAATGGTCGTAAGAACCAAGCTCGGCACGTTTAACTGATCCAAGCTCGGTTCGAACTCGGCATGGTCGGTTAAAAAAGGGTAGTGTAAATGGGGCTCATGTGCCATCTTATACAAACCCGTGGATCTGAATAGTTGCGATCAAAAGTTCCAGGACTCTGATCAACTTGAAAAACTAAAATCAAGTAAAAAAATAAAGCAAATCCTACAAACAGTCCATTCTTACTGTATTTCCCCCTCTATATAATTGTACTTGAGTTAAAAGTGTGGGTTTTAAAAGTAATTGTGTGAAAATAACAAAATACAATTATTTTGAGCCATTTTACACTTCTTAACTAAGAGAGATTAATTTAGAAAGATTCTTTCACTAGGCACTTATGTATGGCGTCAAAGTGATGTTTTGATCTGTAGCTCAGTCATTTTAGTGGTCTTTACACTTATTGGTTAATAATAATATTGGTTAAGAAATTATTAATCCTGAACCATAACGTGTTTTTTTGTGTTTGCAGTGCTCGGGAGGAGGACGAGCGACTGGAACGAGGTCTGGAGATGAGGAGGAGGAAATTCAGCAACAAGGAAAAATGTGTGTTGCAGTAAAAAGGACAAGCACAAACGGGATTTGTAACTGAATCCCAAAGCCCCAACAGAGTATTTTCCTTGAATGTAAAGAAGTTAAAATACAAAGATATCGGCAAGAACTCTGGGGATTTCAAGTGCCTTTTTCTCCCTAGAAAATTGCTGTAAGCCTGATGCTGAAAAACGTTTCTCTGAATGTGATGTGTGTGTTTTAGTAGTATTATGTTGATTCCTTTTATTGTTTTTTTATTTATTAAAATCGCGTGTCGTCTTGTCAGACATTTATTTGCACATATGGTGTTTTTCATGTGTTGTGTATGTGTTTTAGACATTATTCAGTATTCACACACAAGCTGTTCATCTGTTTTATTTTAAACTTTTTTGTTATGCTGTGTATTTATCTTCTGTGCCTTAATAGAAAGTTCTCCATGTTTAGGCCGAAACGCACCAGTTTTAATGAGAATCTAACTGCGCAGGATCAGAGTGTGCAAAGCGAGGTGTTCTGTTTCAGGTGATGCTTTTATCTTTCCTGAGATTTTCCAAACAGAAACACATCAGAAATTAGTATATCTTGTTATTGTTCGAGCTGGACTCAACCCCACAAGGCTCTCAGTGCAGATTGCATATTTACTTTCTGTAGATCCTAACAGCAGTCTCACAAATGCTGAAAGCGGTAACACATCTTAAAATGTACGTTATAAGATTGTTTTATCATTTGATTGTTGCACCCTGGTGATTTGAGTCATCCACGGCCTCAGTGGAGCAAACGCTCCGATCTTTTTGACCGGCAGGAATGAAAATGTGCATAGTTTGAAGAATGTGGTTGTTGTTAATCTGCTGCCTTAATGACTTTAACGACTTCCCATTACTAAGGGAGTGGACCTGTTTCTGTTGAATTTGCATGTTATCTAAGCCATTACAAGGCCTTTGTTGGGCAGTACTATAAAGCTTGATGCTCCACATTACTCCAGACTTTGTGAATTGAGAAAGCTCCCTGGAGAGGAAGCGAAACGTCTTCAAACTTCGGAAAACAAGTCCAGTTGTTTTGTTTTTTACTTTTTTTGATTTGAAGAATGTGTGCATGTTTTTTGAGGTGTGCAGATAAAACGGTACCTATCACTTGGCATGTCGGATTTGAAATGTTGCTCTCCATATTAATGAATGTTTTGTTCATGAATGTAAAAAAAAAATGCATAAGAAAAATTGATAGACGTATATCAAGTCTTTCTGTTTGTGAGGTACACCCAGATGCTTCAGACATCCATGTGTATCAAATGGAGCACAGATTTTACAACTACAAAATATTAACAAACTTGTGGTATACTGGGAGTTCACATTAAGATGTTCAGCTTTATGCAATACATATGATTTATAGTATTAGTAAAACGTAAAAAACAGGTATTCAAATATAAATTTAAGGGTCATTCAGCTGCTATAAACCCAGTCAAGGTAAATTCACACAGAACTGGACAGAAAGAAGTACCGCTGTAAGCCACCATCATCCACACTCTGTCTCTGGAGGATCTGCTGGACCCAGGAGCAAAATGTCAAGCGAACAATGGCAGGCGATCAACTCAAAATTTGTCTTGTTCGTGTTCAGTGTGAACGTACCTTTAGATTAATAAAGTAAGTTGGTGCAGCTGCTGAGAAAAACCCACTATTCTAACCCATTATATTCTCACCGTGTCACCCATGATGACTGGATAGTCCCATGGTAACTCTGCAGGAGCTGCGGAGATCCACAGCTCAGGTAGGACAATCAATTTACAGTGCAGCTATTAGTTATTTAGTCCAAACATCTGACCGTTATGAATGCTAAACAGTAAAATGGAAAAAAGAAAACTATTAGCAGTCAAGTGTAAGGCCTGCTACTAGAAGAGGTGAGTAAATCCAGTTTCAGAAAGAAAAAACCCTGCCTATTTTCATTCATCCTGTTCACTTAACCAGATGATTTTAAACCAGTTGTCTCAAACTGCTGACCGGCCCTTGGGGACTGGAGTTTGAGACTGCTTGTTTAAGTATTAGTTGCTGTCTATGCTGTGGAGCTGAAAATGCTGATTACCCACCTCTAGCTACAAGCCATCTAAGGAGAACACAAACCCTTTGGAAGACGCTGTTCAGCTCATGTGAGATGAAGGTTTTTAGCCTACATTTAAAAAAACACTGCATGGTGGAAGATCACCCTGCTTCAAGAAAAAAAAAGTCAGATTTTGGTTAAACACTTTAAACCATGTATAATATTTTACTTCACAATTATGCGTTACATTTTGTTTATTTACTACTTAAAATCCCCTTATTTTACATTGTAGGCCGTTGTATATATGTCTGTGGTTGTAAATATTCACCAAAGCAATGTACTGTATATTATCAGGAAAGTCAGAGATAAGCTGCAGTCTGCCTCTAGTGGTCGTAGGACGTATTGTTCGTTGAGGGAACTGGTGATTCGCCACATGATCCAGTTTTCCATAATGACCAAACTACCATTAGCAAGCATTGAGGCCTGGGTGGTTGAGAGACCTATGAATGTTTTACATGGATTTTTTTCAAATTTGAGCATCTTCCATTATATCTTTCCGACCTGAGCGAATTGGAGCGGGTGCATGTGCACAAATTCAGATATGTCCACTTAAATCCGATATATATAACATAAATTTCGTCATGCACCGGTATAGAAATCAAGTGGACAAACACAACTGTGGGTGGCATGATTAATAATCATGTCTCAAGGTGTGCAACACATGGTCCCTGGTGGTCTAGTGGTTAGGATTCGGCGCTCTCACCGCCGCGGCCCGGGTTCGATTCCCGGTCAGGGAACATTTGTTTTTGTTGTGTTCTAACGCTTTTTTTTATTTTATTTATATTATTTTCTTTATACAAACATGTTGCAATCACAATATGTACCATACAATATACATTATGTGTTTTGAACGTGCATAGAACAGAAAGTAAAAGGAATATATGAGGAACATAATACTCGGCAAGGCATATGTTGTATACAACGCGATATTGAGGGGAATACATTAAAATACAAATGTTTTCAGAAAGTGCATCTTTCCTTTATACCAGAAGAGAAAATAAATTAGTATCTTTTCTTATGTGACGTATAAAGTTTATTTTGTTGTTCTGTGTGCCCATTGCGTTCGAGCTAATCGGCTTCTCTTTGCAACGCACATCTTCACCGCACTGCATGGGATCTACTAATCTAAACTGACATATGGGATCAAGCTTATCCATTCGAGCATGCTGAACCTTTGCTGCTTTATGTTATGCAGCATCACCGTACTTTGGTACCACTTGAATTTCTGCATTTTCTAAACCTCCTGTACTGTCATGCAGGCGCCAGTACATGGTTGTATTAGACAGGAGCAGTACACAAGCTGTTGGGTGAGTGTCATGAGCTGCCTCCTGCTGACTTTTCTCTACGTGGGCAGTTTATATGTCTGGTGGAGCACCTTACCAAGGTATGCAATGCAGCTCATCTAAAGCCATGCTGCTGGTTCTGTTCGGGTAGCCCATAACTGAAAGTGTGTTTGTGTCTTTCAAGGGACCATCCAAAGGTGGTAAAGCGTCGCTGTGTCAGTGTTGTGCTGGTGTCTGCAGCGTCTCCTGCGTTTGTGAACATTTGGATGCACTGGGCTGATATTACAGTGAGAACACAAGGAGCAAAGCTTTGCCTCTACCTTTAGATTTCTTCGGTTTAAAAATCATCCAGAAAATTATTGCCATTCAGATTCTCTTCTTGCATGCCTTGCTTTTGAGCTGCTAATAATCTGAACTGCTGTCATTAAATGTTGCATTAAAAATCAATTTTAGCTCTAACATGCTTCAGTCCAAGCCAAGAAAAAGGAATAGTTTATCGATAGATTTGAGTAGTAACCGTAAATATTTGTTTATTTGATGCTGTTACATGAATAAAACAAGGTGGATGTCATATATATATATATATATATATATATATATATATATATATATATATATATATATATATATATATATATATATGTGTGTGTGTGTGTGTGTGTGTGTGTGTGTGTGTGTGTGTGCGCGTCTGTGTGTGTGTGTGTGTGTGTATCTATGTATATGTGTGTGTAACAAAGCTATATATAAAAAAGCTTTTCATTTTAGAAAATCAAATTTACTTTCACTTCTGATAAATCTGTGTGCAAAAGGTAAATAAGTAAATTGTTGTATGTTTAGTTCTCATGAGATCTTCTAGTATTTTCTCAGGTAAAAGTGAAACTATCCCACTTTTACACTTATTGAGGATTTATGACGTACATTTCGTTTAAACTCTGGCACAAGGAATTAATTCACTTCTGAGACCTAGCCAGTAAACCTATCCGTGTGTGTGTGTAATGACATGGGGACAGGTATGTGCAGAACATAAAATAGAGACAAGCAAAACCCCTCTAACATTTAGCATGTGGAGTTTAAACTTAAACAATTGGAACTGTAATTGTGATGTAACTGTAATACCTGACTGTATGGTGTTAATCTTTGCACGGCAGACACAGCTACTGAATTTATTTTGGAGTAGCAACATCACTTCCTCTCTAGATCACGTTGGCTTCAGAGTGTTATTTGAATGCAGGCCACATGCATTCAAATGAGGTTGGTACAAAAAAACCTCCCTGAAGCCTTTTGATCAAGAACTTTATTAAATTGTAAACAATGGTTCTGATTGGAAAACTGAGCCATGCAGACTGAAAAGTCAAGTTAGCTTCTGTTTTCTGGAGCAATTGAAAGAGAGCACTGACCCCAAGCAGAAAGGCAGATGGCAGAGTCCCCGCTGTAAGAAACTGTTTACAACCCATAATGCTCAGATAATGAGGTCCTTTGTTGAAATAACATCTAACATTGATCAAAGAGCATTCTGCGCCTCCAGGTTGACGGGTTCCCGTGGGAGCTGATGGGAGTTCGTTTGAAAGGTTTCATTCCTGCATCCATACTGCCTTTGCTACTGACTATGGTAAGCCAGAACCGACAAAACTTTAAAGGAAATAGTTTTCCAGCAAAACCTTTGGATTTATTTTGTTCTTCCCAACTTAGGTTTTAAAATTCAAACAATAACTTTTTTTATTTGAAATGGAGCTAGTGACCACAATCAGTCCTTGGATTTATTTTTAATTTTTATTTTTTGCATTTTAAGTTGTCATGTTTCAAATGATTTTTCCAGCATCTTATAATACAGTTCTGAATGTCCACTTTTCTATTAGATTTTATGTGTGCCTTATTGAGACAGATTAGACATTTCAGATACTTTTTATTTAACTCTTAACATTTTACAGTGATTTTATTTTTTTATTTCAGGTCCCCGCCGTGTCTTTAAACCACATACTGAAAAGTGTGCCATGGTGTTTCAACATTCCTACCTTTAATCCTGTTTTTATTTATTGCCTGTGCATGTTATAAACATTTCTATTCATTCTACTCAATAGTTTTTTTATCTGGGGCCCCTGGTTCAGTCTGCTTTGGACAACCCTGATGGCTTCACCGGGGCACTGCAATCTGCTTTGGGTCTGTTTGCTTTCAGAATATTCAAAAGGTTCTGTTGGAGAAATCTGGTGCAAAGAGTTTTACATGTGTGGGGTTTTTTTGCATTATAAATGATCCTGCTGTTCTGACTGTAATGTCTTTTCCCAGATGTTCAGAGCTGGAGGCTGTGCATGCAAGACACAGAGTGGCTCAGGAACCAGGTGGTGGCGCCAGTGACGGAGGAGCTGGTGTTCAGAGGGGCCATGCTGCCTATGTTGGTGCCCTGCACCGGAACCACAGCTGTTATCTTCATTGCTCCTCTGTTCTTTGGTGTTGGTATGACAAGAAATGTTGTCCAGTTAACCTCCTGCAGTTTTCTCCTGTGTCCCTGTTATAATCTTAATAATTTATTGAAAGCAATCATTTCGATTTTACTGTCGTTGCAGCTCATTTTCACCACATCATAGAGCAGTTGCACATTGGAAAGGACAGTGTGAGTGCCATCTTCCTGGGGGCAGGTGAGCTTGTATTCAGATAAAATTCATGAGCGAAAACGTTATGTTAGTTAGGGAGTTTTTCCAGTAATTTGTGGATTGCCGGTTTGATCCCCCACTTTGACCATTTCAGTTGTGTCCTTGGGCTAGACACTTGACCTGAATTACCTGCTGGCAGTGGTCAGAGGGTGTGGTGGCGCTGTTGTATGGCAGCCTCGCGTCTGTCAGTCTTCCCCAGGGCAGCTGTGGCTGCTAACATCGCTCGCCACCATCAGGGTGGGAATGGCTGAATGTATGTAAAGCGCTTTCGTGTTGTCGGACTTCATAAAGCGCTGTACAAGCCATTTATCATTACCTTTTCCAGATGATTGATGTATATTTCTTTTTTCTTTTTTTTTTATTAAATACCAGCATACATTGTCAGTTCAACCTTGAATACTGCATGCAGACAGTAGCAGTTTAGATCAACCTTCTCCACTTCCAATTTATTCATATGCCTTGAACATTTTCAAGTTTTGTTACCCTACAAAAGCAAACCAAATAATGTATTTTGGTAGAACTTTTGTGACATTACAACACAAAACTACACAAAGCAATTCAAATTGACTGTTTTCAAAGATGAGGTAAAATGGTACATGGTTTTCCCTTTTTTTCTTTTTTTACACGCCAAAATCTGAAAAGTGTGGCATGTTTATACAATATACTTTCCAGCTCTTTTGTGGTACTGTATGTCTTGACCAGCTTTACACATCTAGACTATTTTTTGCCTTTTCTTTCGTATAAAATAACTCCTGCTCCGTTAAGTTGGATGGATAGCATCTGTGAACAGCAATTTTCAGCTCCTACCAAGAATTCCTGATTGGATTTAGATGTGTGGACTTTGACTGGGCCATTCCAAGACATGCATTTGATTTAAAACCACCCCACTGTAGCTTTGTGTTAATATTTAGGGTTGTTGACCTGCTGGAAGGTTTACCCCAGACATGAGTCTTTTGCTGTCTCAAACAGGTTTTCTCCAGGACAGGCCTGTGTTTAGCTCCACCCAACTTCAGGTTGGCTTGTACCTGCATTCCTGTTCTTGCTGAAGAAACACAGCATTATGCTACCCCTACCATGTTTTACAGTATAGATAGTGCATTCTGGGTGATGTGCAGGGTTAGTGTTCGACCAAAAATCACTTTTTGCATGTAGGCTATAAATATTGTATTTAAGGATGACAGAGAAAGGAGGCTAAAATCAAATGCAAACATCACTTTTCTGTAAAACAAGCTTAACTTTTCTTTCATGTTGCACTTTGGTTTATCACATAAAATCCCAACAGAATGCAGTCAAGTTTGTAGTATTACTAGCGTGACAAAATGCAATCCAGTTACATTTTATTCACTGTTCCTTATTGTATTCTATTACAGGGTTGCAGTTCTTGTACACAACTATTTTTGGTGTCTTTGCTGCTTTTATTTTACTGAGAACTGGTGAGATAGCGGTCACAAAGTACACATTTATCATAAACATATATGATAAATTCACATCTGTGTTCTGTTCTTCCGAAGGTCATATTGTGGGTCCGGTTTTGTGCCATTCATTCTGCAACAGCCAGGGTCTCCCTGACTTCGGTTCTGCTCTGAACCACCCTCAGCGTCTAGCCGTGCTCTTCTGTTATCTGACCGGAGTCCTGCTGTTTCTGGTGCTGCTCTTCCCCCTGACAGACCCCTTCCTCTATGGAGCCAGACCTGTCTGCAGCCTGGCTCCCTCTCAAGCAAAGGAATGTTGAATGAAAACTTCATGAATGCACAAAAACTTGTGAAAAATACATTTTTATTCAATATTTTACCTTAATATTATTTCATTTTTTTAATAATAATAATCAGACGATTTTTTTTTAAACTTTGTCCAAATGTTTTGTGGGTGAGCAAGGCAGGAGAAAGATCCCAGCGCCTCAGACATTTCCTGCATGGTTCAAAACTATTTCCTACTGTATGAAACTCAACACCAGGACGAAATTCCCTGGTTACAACAAAGAAGCAGAGGTGTGCATGTGTGCAAGCAGAGAAAACCAGATGAAGTGTGGTGGCGATGAAGCCCAAATGGAAGGCAACAGAGGACACTGTCACAAAGAAAGACGCAGAGGCAGGCGAAAAATGCTGACATTGTTGCCAATAAACACACAAATGGGACCAAATTGGACAGACACAGCTATTTAAAATCATGTTTTTAAGGCAGACAAGGCAATGAAAGCCAGAGGAAGACTTAAACAGAGAAGAGTGGAAAACAAGTGGCTGGAGCCAGAAGCAATAAGAGTAATGCCAACTGATGAGGAGACTCAAAAAGAAAAGGGGGAGCAGGGGGGAGCTTGAGGAGAAAGGTTGTTCCTCCCTGAGGAAATTGAAAATATGGAGTAGTAGAGCAGAGGAAAAAGGAGAGGTCATTCAGGGTATGTGGAAATGTCTTGGAGGTGAAAGGTTGTGTTGAAGCTCCAGATTTATGAGGCAGGTTTATGGATAATAAAAACTGTGCAACCAGGAATTGGGCAAACAACATTCATTTCCATGCATGTGTATTTCCTCTTCTTTACATCAATGCTTTAGAAACCTTTTATTTCTACCTATTTTTTAGTTTGTAGCTGTGTGAAATCTGGTGCGCATATTGCAATATTCAATTTCACCTGGCTTACTAGTTAATGTTTCAATGACAAATGGTAGAGGCATGCAACTTCAAACATGTGTGAAACCATTTGCAGTGGCTACATTACTTGCTCATGAAATAAGTAGTAAGTAAGTAAGTAAACTTTATTTATATAGCACCTTTCACAGATAAAATCACAAAGTGCTTTACAGAGTGTAATAAATACCAAATAGAAATAACACAAGAACAGCTCACAAGGACAACATCAAAAATACTTACATTTAAGTAAACGCTTGTCTAAATAAGTGTCTTTAGCTGCTTTTTAAAGGATTCAACAGAGTGGGCCACACAAAGAGATAGGGGCAGGGTATTCCACAGTCTGGGGGCTAAAGCTTGGCAGGACAGGGCTCCTTGAGTTTTAAACCGGGTCTTAGGGACCTTCAGAAGGTTTTGGCCCTAGGACCGGAGAGCGCGGCCTGAAGAGTAAAGGATTAAAAGGTCTGAGATGTATTAGGGGCCTGTCCATTAAAAGCTCTAAAAGTGAAAACTAAGATTTTTAAATCAGTTCTAAATTTGACAGGTAGGAAATGTAAAGAGGAAAAAACCGGTGTGATGTGAGCCCTTCTGTTTGTTGCTGTTAAAAGCCTTGCTGCAGCATTCTGGACCAACTGGAGACGGGTGACTGCTGATTTGTTAAAACAAATAAAAAGAGAGATACACTAATCTAAACGAGAGGAAATAAAAGCATGAATAATCATCTCCAGATCCGATTAGAAAATTATTGCCCTCAATTTAGAGATATTTCTCAAGTGATGAAAGCAATTTTTGACTAAAAGTTTTCAATGGGAATCCAGGGACATTGGCTGGTCAAAAAGAACACCTAGGTTTCTTAGGCTGGGCTGGGAGGAGGAGCCCAGGAAACCAAGGTGTTGTTTGATCACAGAAACTTTCTGTTCTGGGGGAATCCTCAGAGTTTCAGTCTTACTAGCGTTCAGCTGAAGACAGTTATTGATAAGCGAATCCTTAATACGAGCAATACAATTTAATAGGTCATCTAACTTGTTTAACTCTGCGTCATTAAAGGAGCAGTAAAATTGAGTATCATCAGCATATAAATGGTAAGACACATATTTAAAGCTGCTAATAATCTTCCCAAAGGGAGCTGATGTACAAAAGAAACAAAATTGGCTCTAGGACTGAGCCCTGAGGAACACCATGCAACAGAGGTATGACTTCAGACATAATATTATTTACAAACATGGAAAACGTTCTGTTATTCACATAGGAAGAAAATCACTTAAGAGCAGTACCAAAAAATCCTAACTCATTTTGTAGTCGGTCTAGCAGAATTTTATGGTTGACCATTTGAAAAGCTATGGACGGATCCAATAGAACCAATACAGTGTATCATCTAAATAACAGCTATAGATGTCTCATCCAGAAGTTTGCATCCAGCAGTCCACTGCTCCCTAAGGGATGGGTTAAATTCAAAAGACAAATATAATTGAAATGTATCAACATCTTTATTATCATGCCAACAAATGTGACACAATGAAAGTTGCCCTCTATATCCCTTATGGAGCAGTGGGCTACCACTGTGCAGCACCCAGAGTGACAGTCGAACCAGGAACCTTGCCTTTCCAGGACTCATGCACTCTGTTCTTCTAGGCCATCATTCCCTGTAAAACAGCAGTTACCAATGAAGATGGGATTCAAACCCACATGTGCAGAGTACAATGAATTAATAGTCCATCGCCTTTGACTTTACTTCAATAGGTCTCCAAAGGGAAATTTGTTTCATTTGCAGAGATTGTTGTTTTTATTGTTGTGAAAGAAGTCAAACTGGTGTCAAAGAAGTTAAAATTGATACATTTATATTCCACTGTGCTCAACAATGCAGATTAAGGTTTAACAAATGAGGGCTATTTTGTACTGTTACCCTTCTCATAAAAAAGATAATCCCACTAATGGTATATTGTCCCTAAAACAGATTGAAACCTAACCCAAACATAAAATGAAAGCACCTACATAAACCTATTCACCCTGATAAGATTAATTTTAATTTTCACAATGCAAAAAACTGAAAAAGAAGGAATTTTAGATTGGAAGTGGCTGCCTGCACAAAAATACTGTACTGCTTTTCAAGTTTGCAAAGGAGTGTCACATTTATTTGTTTGTTTTGTTTTTGAAGTTTATAAAGTTGTGCCAATAATCCAAGATTCAAATTTGAAGGAGCAACAACACGACAAACTGCAAAAACTCCTTCGATAGGAGAAGCACGGAGGAGGCCGCATTATTATGTGGTCCTGTTTTTCTACCATACAATAGTAAGACAATGCGATCTCCAAGCCATGCTGAGCCATACCTGAGGACATCTGATGTGTTCTCCATCTGGTGCTCTTACAAAATTTCAGGTCCCAGGTTCAAAACCTGGCAGAAACACTGTTTGGAGGTCAATGTCATCAATGACCTTTTGTAGGGGGTGGTGGCCTAGTGGTTAGAGCAGTGCGCTTGCACTCTGAGAAGATTGCGAGTTCCGATCCCCGCAGACTGCCACTGTGGCTCCCTGAGCATGACCCATAGCCCCAGATTGCTCCCCGGGCGCTGTGATAGCTGCCCATTTCTTCCTAAGGGATGTGTTAAATGCAGAAGACAAATTTAATTGGAGTGTGCAATTGCAATGACAAAGATTTCTTCTTCTGACTACTGTAGACAGAAAATCGGAGTAAATGTCGAATCCAGAAGTTTGCAAGGTATGTAAGTATGATAATAATAATTTGCCTTCAATTAACATATTCATTTGCCATTTCGAGCCAGGTGTTCAACAAAGAAGGAAAAAAACCCTTACCTCCCCGGGTGCTGCATTGTGGCAGAAGACAAATTTAATTGTATCATCATCTTTATTGTCATGGCAACAAACATGACACAATGAAAGTTGCCCTCTACATCCCTAATGGAGCAGTGGGCTGCCACAGTGCAGAGCACTCTGGGGGCTGCAGGTCTTGCTCAGGCACCCAGAGTGAGAGTCGAATCAGGAACCTTGCAGCCTAGCCTCTCCAGGACTCATGCACCCTGTTCCTCTAGGGCTAGGCCATCATTCCCTGTAAAACACCAGTTACCGACAAGGATGGGGTTTAAACCCACGCGTGCAGAGCACAATGGATTAGCAGTCCGGGAAAATGTTGAAGAGCTTTCAACATTAGGGTCAATAGCGTTTATGCAATGTTGAAAATGTTAAAATGACTAACCAATAATGTTTAAGGAATGTTGAAAATGTTGAAAAATGTTGAAATCACCAACCAATCGCGTTTCATGAATGTTGAACATTTCCCAGCACCTATTCTGGTCATCAACAGCCTGTGAATATCATTAAGCACAAAAAGAAAATGACTATTTAAAACCTTAAAAACAACTGAACTGATGCTTTAGATTTGCTAAAATATGGGATAATGCAGGATTTACACAATAGTAGCAAATAGCTGTTACTGACCATAGTTTCATCTAAAGTATCTCCAGCCTCAGATATGCTGGAGGCCAGCATGGAAGACATGCCCGGAGTCACCGTGCAGGGAGCATGCCTGGAGGAGGGACTAGGAGCCACTGTGGAGGAGGTGCTGGGAGAAACCTCCAAATCCAGCAATGTGGGGTCAGCTGTGAGCTCAGAGAAGTCCTCATCTCCCTCACCGACCACCGCATCGTGCTCGTGTTCATGTCCTGCAGTGCCTGACCATTCTGCCGAAACAGGTCCTGCAGTCCGATGAGCTCACCTGAGACAGAACAGAATACATAAGGAAGAATAGAAACTGGAATATGTAAAACCAGATCAGCTGTATGAAACGTTAATAAAATGGTTCAGCTGAGTGTCAATTGTAAAACCTAATTTCATATAGAACACAAAGATATGGTTGACTCCCTTAATTAAAAATGTTTTTGTCCTATGTTCCAGCAGCATCTTTATATTCTTTTCTATAATGTGCTCAAGTTTACTGCTGTTTTCGCTTAATGCACAAATCCTCCCCTTGTCATGTTATTTTGTATGCTTTGTGTCCAGTTGAAACAAATGTGTTTACTTCTGAAATAAAAATAAAAAACATGCAGTAACAAAATTGACTTTTTTCACTAAAAGCTGGTTTTATTGTGATGCAGCATAAGAGTCTTCAGTGAGATCACAGACTCAGCCTCATACTTTTCCTTTGGCCTGGTAGTACTGATGTCATTCTTGTAGGGGACCTAATCAGATCAAATCTGAGCTGGTTTAGCATTTTCTGGTCTCTGTAATCAGTGAATATTATGTTTTATGATAATCAACTCCCTGTAGTTGTCTCAGAACAGCAGACTTTTAACTTCTCGCTGCTCTCTTGGCCAGGACACGTTTAAAAGATATTTGTTTTGTTATATAAAACGTATTTCCATATCCACGTTCCCCAGCTGGTTAGTGATTTTAACATTTTCAGTATTGCATAACCTGATTGGTTGGTGATTTCAACAATTTTCAATATTTTCAACATTCCTTAAACGTTATTGGTTAGTCATTTCAACATTTTCAACATTGCATAAACGCTATTGGCCCTAATGTTGAAAGCTCTTCAACATTTTCCCGGACTGCTAATCCATTGTGCTCAGCACCTACATAAAGCTATTCGTCATGCTAAGATTCATTTTCACAAAGCAAAAAACTGTAAAAGAAGGGAATTTGGATTGAAAGTGAAGGGATAAAGTTGTGCCTATAATCCAAAATTCTAATTTGAAGAAGCAAGATCAGCAGAAATTGCAAAAACTCCTTGGATGGGAAAAGCACAGAGGAGGCAGTATTATTATGTAGTCCTGTTTTTCCACCATAAAATAGTAAGGCAATACGTTCTCCAAGCCATATAACAAAATCAGAGTGCCTTTGATTTAAAACAGTCAACTGACCGAGTCCACCCGTGATCAAGATTGCACAGACAGGATCACATCTAATAGCTACATTCCAGTAAACCCTTTAATAAGTTGCATTCAAGGCTCTAAAACGCCAAGATGTTTTTTCTTCTCCTTCAGGATCATAACTAAAGAAGTATTTGTTTGATAACACGCTCTGGATTGGCCCAATGCTCATCACAATGGGAACATCCAAAAATTTTAATTTTAATTTCACACAGAAGGTAATTTGGTCCCGTTTCTAAAGAAACTGAAATGCCAATATCGTCAGCTCAAGCCACTGATATCAAGTACAAGTTAGTTATACATTTCCCCATTTTCAAAAACCCACACTGTTGCCTTCAATTGAAAGGAAACCGGTTGGATGCTCAGGATCAACCAAGGAACCTTTAGGGCTCACCCCAGCTGTGAAGTGGAAACTGTGAAGTGTGTCTGGAGGAGTCGAGGTGAGGATGTCAAAATATTGCAGAAAGTGTTTCTGAGCAGGATTACCAACTGTAGCTTTTGTGATGGGTTAGACATGGGAAATGGTTTCATAAATTTACCCTGCTTTAAAAATTGTTTTAACATCCCTGACTTGTCTGCTGTGTTCCTTGGTCTTCTCCATGTTGTTTGTTCATTGATGTTCTCTAGCAAACCTCTAAAGCGTTTAGAGAACAACTGTATTTAGATTGAGGGTAATTTCCACACAGGTTGCACTGGAATTTGTTCAGCGAAACCAGAGCAAAGGAGCTGAATACAAATACAAGCCACACTTCTTCAATTCTTGTTAAAGAAGGTTGAAAACCATGCATCATTTTCCCTTTTGCTGCACAATTTCAGTGTAATTTGTGTTGGTAACGTAAGATCCCAATAAAACAAACAGAAATGTGTGGCTTACGGAGTTTCAATGCTTTGCTCGGGTCTGTAGCTGTGCATGCTGTACGTTTCACTTTTACAGTTTCTCATTTTAAAGTAAAAAGGATAAAAGTTGAGCAACTCATCCACAGGTTTGGAAAATTCCCATTTCTCTGCTGATGTGAATACCAACAGCAGCTCTGGTGTCAAGATCACTTTTTCCCCCTCTGCTCTGCTCTGTGAAATGTTAGAAAGGGTTTGGTCCAGAGGGGATTAAGAAGACCGTTCTCTTTATTTATTCAAAGTCATACTGCTGATTTCTCACTTTGCTCCTTCTCTCCCCCCTGTTTAATACATGTCAGCTAAGTCGCACTCGAAGTCTTTCCATTCCAACAAAGTACTCAGCTGCTGAATCTTTGGAGGGGGAGTAACACTGCTGCACTAGATCAAGCTTGTCAGCGGCTTTCCAAGAAGCGACCGCCTTACCTGTTTGCTTCCTCTGTGATTTTTCTAAATAATTACACACACACACACACACACACACACACCTCCCAGTTGGACGGGTGAGCAAACTAATGAGCGAGGAAAAGAAGACCCTGTTATTAGACTTCCCGGCACATAACAAGTCTGCAGAAGATTTTAGCATTGCATTCAGGGAGTAATTTAAATTCTTTTGCCGATGCAAAGTCAGGCAGTTGATGGTCCCCCCCCCCCCCCCCCCTCCCCAGCCCCCCATTTTTTTCCCCAAAAAAAACCAGGCGCACAGTCGATTGCCAGTCCTGTTCATTCAGGGGATGTGGACGTGTGGTGCAAAAATTGAAGTTTGAATGAAACTGTGCAGAAAGAATGGCAGGAAACGGTTCAGAAATAAGTCAGACAGAAACACATCAGACGCCGGTCTGTCTCTTTGTTTCTCTGTGGACTTTTTGTGTCCTGACCCCTTCTTGTGAAGTTGTCATCCTTTCTACTCGCTGTTAATGCCTTTACCATCGCAGACACACACAAGATGGTCTTAAGAGCTGTAGGGTGATAGGGGTGCAATGTGTCTGTGCACATCTACAGTATTTCTGCAGGGCTGACTCTATGGAAAAGTTGAGCCTGTCATCTGGTAAAGGAATAATGTGTCAGGAGTTAGCCTATCCATGCTTTCTGTTCTTTGTCCCTCAGCCTGTCTGTTTTTCCTGTGGTCAGGCCACGCATGTGGAGTTCAGCTGAGACCGCATTTATCAGTACTAAACTGAGAATTTATGTTTTGTTTTCTGTTTATTTCTTTCAGTTTTAGATTGTCCCATGTTATGGGTGAGTAAGAGACTGAAAGACGATGATAGATTTTCCAAACCAGCTCGCAATTTAAAAACCTCAAGTTTTTCCATGGGAGCAGCGCTTGCGCTGGGCATCTCCCAGTGCGAACACGAGTTAGACGAAGCATGCCGAAAAAGAGACACGCTTAGTTTCACTTAAAATCCTTCCTTTGCAGTCAGCTTTAATCCAGATTTACAGCTGCATGATTACTTATGAAACTGTCCTAATATTTTCAGCTGACTGATTCAGTCACATTAGCAGAAGGAATCAATCTGAGTTTAGCACTCAGATGGTGGCTCCAGTCGTTTCAGAAGCTTGTGATGATCGTTTGTTTGACAGTCTGGGTGCGGAACGAGGGCATCCGTGTCTGCTGCAAAAGATGAAACATATGGACTTTGTAGAGTAAAACCATCATCTTTCCCCCTCTCAAAGAAATCGCCCATAATGTCCCATATTTAACCATGATGGAGGTTGCTAATTGTTTCAGTGTGTCCCTGTGTGGGTGACTGTGTGAGAGTGGAGAAACAACTGATGGGTGGTGCTGAATTGAATAGGGCACAAGCGCTTCTAGACGCACAATCAGGGTGACTCTGTGATCATCTGACCCATGACTGCAATGTAATAACAGACCTTGAAATTAGTGGGAAGTTAAGAGACATCAGACACAGAGACAGATCTACGTCTTATTACCAGAGCTGAGGCACTTGGTTAAGGTCAGTCCCTGCATTTATTTTTTTACAAAGAAAATGGGTGGCATGCATTTTCTGCTCTTTTTACTCTGACACCCCTTAATGAAACCCAGGGCAAACAGCTCCCTTCACAAGTCACCTACTTGGAAAATGGAGCCAACTTGTGTTCAATTTAAAGGAACTATAGATGAATTTATTTTTGTCTGGTCAAGAAAAATGCTTTTATGCAATTTATTATAAGTTAAAGACATAATTCGATCAGAACAAATTACTAATTGATTGTGTGATCAAACAAGTCCAGGCTTTTTTTTTTAGCAGAAATAAGCAGTGAAATGGGGACACCCCGGGACAACTTTTCTCTGCCAAGCACATCGAGGTCCGAAGCCCTTGTTAAGCAGCGGCTCCTCCAGCGCTGTGCACAACATGGTATTTAACAGAACAGCATCCTTTACCCGAGACGTAAGCAGAGGTTTGTTTGTGAATATAAGAGAACAAACAGCATCGTGAAGACCAAGGAACCCAATCGATAGATCAGGAATACAGTTGTAGAGATGTTCAAAGCACACAACCTTGAGTATGTTTTTGGCAACATCCTACCTTTCTTGTGCAGGGACTGGGGAGGCGGTTCAAAGCGGGGTAAGGTTCTAAAAAATATTCCAAGCTTTGAATGTCTCACAGAGCACATGTTCAACCCATCATTTCAAAAGGGAAAGAGTATGGCACCCCTGCAAACCTACCAAGACATAGCTCAAGTGGAAGACTCTGCTAATAGGACAACTATTAGTTGTGTACTCCACAAACCTGGCCTTTATGATGAAAGCCATCGTTGAGAGAAAGCAACAAAATGTTCAATTTCCAGTTTGCCACAATCCATGTCACAGGGGTCTCAAACGCTGGTCCTCAAGAATCATAACTCAAGAGCCTTTATTGTCATTATGTAACCATAATCAAATTTTGGTGAGACACCAGCTCAGAATGCACATATAACACACAGACACACATCAGACATCCATGGGAAAAAAAACGAAGAATGAGCATTTATAGTGAAGGTGTGCAAGGAATGCAAAAGAAAAAAAGAGAAAAGGCTAAATTTATTAAGCTGTACAGCAGAAGAGAATGACTTATCAGAAGGGAAAATACTGTGCAATTGTTAGTATATAATAAAGCATGTTGAGATACAAAATAAAATGTTTAAGTTGAATATACCAAACAACACTTCCTGGGAAGCTAAAAAGTGTGCAAATAGTCCCTGGCATCTGATAAAGTATAAATGCTCAAGTAAAAAAAAAAAAAGTAACAGTCAATTTACAGAGTGGTGTAAATACTGTGCAATTGTGTGAATTCACCAAACAAATACTCCTTGAGAAGCTAAACTTGTGCAAATGGACATTAGCATGTGAGAGACTGTGTAAATAATTCTCAATCGCATCAGGAACCTGTGGAACCAGCAGCATGTTTGTAAACATGTAAACAGACCATGGACTGGGCAGGTGGTTTATTGATTCTCAGCGGGGGGCGACAACCCTCACAGCTTTGGGAAAAAATCTGTTTTTAAGTCTATTCGTTTTTGATTTAATGCTCCTGAATCGTTTACCCAATGGAAGTGGGACAAACCGTGGGTTGCCTGGCTGGGTGGGACCTGTGCCATTATGTCTGACCCTTTTCTGGACTTGTCCAGCATAAACCATGTCCAAATCCACTAGGCGGTATCCCACAATCCCCAGTGGTGTCCTCACCACCTTTGCTAGATCCGTGAGCCGTGCAACACCCATACCTCGCTATCATGCTGAGACAAACGATGCTTTCGTTTGAAGCTCTTTAAAAGTTTATGAGCATCTGAATAAAAAGTCCAGCCCCTTTCAGTTTCCTGAGAAAGAAGAGACATTGTTGGGCCTTCTTCACCAGGTGGGAGGCGTTCACAAATCAGGAAACGGTTGGTTTCCTGCAACTATTTGATGTATCCCAAGTCCAGCATACCTGAGACAAATGGTTGAATTACCTCCTCATATATTCTACTACTACAGAGTCCTGCTAATGACATATTTATGTGATTCAGGTTTTGTTGACAGAGACACATCTAAAAGATGCCGGCACTCGAGGATGGGAGTTTGACACCTGCAATGGGGGTCGAGCAACCATGACATCGAGTGGGGATGCTTTTCTGCAGCAGGGATGAGCTACAATAGGTTGGAGTAGACCAAAGCATATCTTGGTTAAAATGAGTCAAAGTCCAAACCTGAATCCAGTTACGAATCTGTAGCATATCAGCAGTCTTCATCTAATGTGACTGAAGTTGCACTGTTCTGCCAAAAACCGTGAGCAAAAAGGTCTATCTCTGTATGGTTTTAGTTGTAGAAAACTCTGACTACAATCTGTCCATTTTCTACCACTTTCAAATGTGGGCTATTTTGTGCTGTTGTCTTAAATATAAAAAAACTGCTGAGAGAAACAGTTTTAAGTCACATCTCTTCAAAAAATAATGTTTGGTCTGAACTGAGCAGCTCCCATTAAGGAGCTATTAGTCCAAATGGAGAAGCACATGATTCACTGAAGAAACCTACAAACCGAGTGGTCTACCACACATCGGATACATTATGTTAGTTTTTTTTTTTTTACCACGTCAGGGTCGAGTACTCACGA
This sequence comes from Fundulus diaphanus, assembly GCA_037039145.1. Classification (NCBI taxonomy): domain Eukaryota; kingdom Metazoa; phylum Chordata; class Actinopteri; order Cyprinodontiformes; family Fundulidae; genus Fundulus; species Fundulus diaphanus. Next base: position 35,207,860 of record CM073136.1, read on the forward strand.
AAAAAGGGATGAATAAAGCGTTCAGAACTATCATGGTTGGATTATTTGGGGCAATCACAATTGTGTCCCCCTAAGTAAAATCGGGATTCAATTCCTTGATATTTATTCAAAAATTGTAATGTTCTCAAAAACACAAATCTAACTTACCCATAGATTTTCTGCAGATCTCCACTTACCCAGGAAAATATCTTGACATCTGCTGAATAAATTGGTAGACAATTTGTGGGGACAATTATTGGTTCTAGCAGCACAAATCACACTGACTTGGCAGTTTGCATGTTTTTCCTTTAAAGCCATTATTAGGTTAACATTTTTGAGTCTCAGTGGAAAAAAAAAAAAAACTCCCAGACACAAGCGTTTAATTTGGAGCAGAGCTTCATACTCTGTTAGCCCTTTCTATTTTGATATATTTGGTAATAATGTGGGTTATGAAGCATCTTCTGGTTTTCGTTCATCTGTGTTGCCAAATACAAAACTAAGCAATGCAAGACATATGATATGACATTCTGTAGCAGCTGCAGTTTATTTATATTGGATAAAATTGTGAATGTCAGCATACTGACACAAATACTACGCCTGTTTAGTATTATCAGAGAGATGCTACGGTCGAATTCAACTGAACGGATCAGGATAAAAACAGCTCTCAACATAAACAGTATGGTGACCACATTATATGGCAGATATCAAGATGAAAAAAAGCCAACCCACTAATCAAAACAAGAGTTCATTTTTCTATCCAATACTTTTTCAGACTATTTAGGCAATACTTTGTTGTGAAAATTTAGGCCTTTAAATGTGTAGACTGCAAATGCCATGAAAACAGAAACCCTTTTAGAAAGATATTGAATAAAGGATGAAACAACAACACTTTGCCGTTCTGTTTCCTGACAGGTTTCAGGCTTGTAAATCCCAGGATTCCTCTTTTGTCGTTACCTGTTCTATCATATGAGCAGCGTCTATTCATAAAGCATCTACAGCTGCACACATGCGCTGACAGCTTCCAGGATACTGCCTAAAACGTTAAACCCGAGCTAAGACAAGGTGTAGGAAGCATTTGACATCATGGTAACCCTTTTCAAGGTGGAAGCAAATGACAGAGGCAATCAGGGTGAAGGAGAGCTGGTTGGATCAACTCATTTGGAAGTTTCAGATCTTTGATTACAAGGGAATAAAGCATGGAAAGACAAAGGTTTTCCATCGTCTCAACTGAAATCTAATTCCATACCTTTTCAAGCTTTTCAAAACTGTGCAGGAAACGTGAGTAATATACTAACTGATCTAATACAGATGTCTTTAAAGTTTCATTGAGCACATTTTATGGCCAGACTATGCTGTTTTGAATACGATTGTGTCTTTCTGTTGGAACTTTGCCACATGCTTGTAAATGTGAACCCAGACGCAGTCATTAATGAGTCTGCAATAGCCACTTAAAAACTATAAATCCAAAGCCAGAGCAATTAGGCGATAAAGACGCCGCAACAATCAAAACACCAAACCCCATTACAGCATGTTATATTAGAAAATATACAAATAATTCAAGTAACCACTTTGAAAAGGATCAAATAAAAAAAAGTTTTGGTATCGCTAAAATCAAAAAATGTCATGACACTTTTAAATATTAAAATTATATTATCCACGTATCTCAGTGACAAGAATTTACAGTGTAGACAAACCCCAACTCACACAGATGATGAGAAATGCAGGTCTAAGTATAAGTTTAAATGCATTCGTTATGAGTATGAACATGTTTCTTTTGATTAGAGTGGGGCACCAGGTGTCTTCAATATTGGACCTTTGCACAGTATTCTAATTTTCTGAGATCCTGAATTTGGGGTTTTCATTAACTGTCAGTTAAAATCATCAAAATTAAAGAAATAAACACTTGAAATATATCACCCTGTGTGTAATGAATGAAAATAATATACAAGGTTCAATTTTTGAATGGAATTACTGAATAAAATCAACTTTTTTCATGATATTCTAATTATAAGACCAGCACCTGGTTTATCTATTTCAAAACCAAGATTTGTCTAGATGTGTGCTTCAGATCATTGTCATATGACCCAAACTGTCTCCCTCAGAAGATAGTAAATTGGTTTGGAATATCCTGGGAACCACCAAGACTTGAGTCTATAAACTGGAAGCTGCTGGAGCACCAGTGCCGCTCTCCACAGTGAAAGTCATTTTAAATCATCACAAGTGGAGAGCTTGTCGACCAAGAATGAGCTATGTGCTCTTATGCAAACACCATCAAGAAGGTATGAATTCAGCAGCTGCCCACATGGACAAACTCAACAACTTGAAAAGTTTCAGGTTCAGACAAGACAAAAGTATGTTTGGAAGAGTCCAGGTGAGAATTTTTTTAAACCTAAGAACATACCAACGACGAAGCATGGTGTTGGTAGCATCATGCCGGAGGTCCCATTCCGGTGTCAGCAGTACTGGAGTATTCAACAAAGAGGATGGAAAAAAATTAAACATAGAAACAGTGCAGGTAAATTAACCCAGACAGAGCTGGTTCAGGCATGGACAATACCAACTAAATTTAAGCTTCTGAAATTCCCCTGACTTCAACTCTTTTCAGAATTTGTGGATGTTGCCTGGGCGACAGAGACCAACAGGAAATTAAAACCAGGGCCCCCCAATCTTGTTTTTAAACATTGTTAAAGACGTGCATTGTATTATCAGTCCACACTGAGAACACAACTGTTCAAATAAGAGAAATTCACAAATTAATGTGACATTTTTGCACATGATGAGTGGACAGTCGGGTCAGAATTATTATTGTAGTATGAGACCATAGGCCTTGCTTAGGGAGAAAACTTAGAGCTTCTAGTGTGCACTTCAGCTGAAAAAAAGCTAGAAGGTGTGAAATAATCAGAGCCAACAGTGACATGTGGCAAGAGGTTAGGAGTCAAGGGTTGACTTCGACTTAAGAGGCGACAGATATAGAATAAAGATGTCTGTGTGTTCCATTAGAGGACTTTGGGTTGGTGGATAGAGAGGCCTGAACACATTGTGTCTAGATTAATAGGAACAAAGGGAATTGGGAGCGCACAACTATGGAAAGGAGAGGTTTTGTCTGCTCTATCATTTATGCTTCTGGTATGTTTCTGGGAGCTTTTCTGTCTGAGAAAGAGGAGGAGCCAAAAACAGGCTGACCTATGAATTTAGCAGGCAAAGAATGAGGGTTTGGGGATTTAAAAAAAAAAACTGGTATTCTGGAAAAACAGAATGGGAGCCTGATTAATGCTATCAGAGAAGAGTTGGTGGGAAGGAGCTGGAAGGCGATAAGGGACGCATTGGATAAAAAAAAAACTAAGGAGGGTGGTGATGATAAGCTTGGATGGTAGTCCAAGAAAAACAGAGAAAAATGAGAGATGAGGTTGGAAGAGGTGAGTGACAAGACCAAAGGGCTCACAGGTTCTCCAGGATCCTGAGGTTTCATGTTCTCCCTCCAGCTACAGTGGTCCTTACATAACTGGAAAAGACTGCTGAATAATAATACTGTATATTTCTGTCTGCCAGAACCAACACACCACATCCAGCCAGCTCATCTGCACAGAGAGAACAGAGGCTTGGACCCAGTTTGCTTGTGGTTATTAACTGTTCAAGCTGCAGCTAATGCATCACTTTTCCATCTCATCATCCTTTGTTAGGAGGGTGAGTGAGAGAAATTGGGCTGTCAGTTTGTAATTTGCATTACACATCTGTTTTGTTGCAGAACTGCTGGATTAAAGTGACATTAAGTCACCCTGATTGTTGTTGTGACTGTGTCCCATTTTCCATAAAGAAATTAACTGATCTTTTGTGCAGTCCTTTGTTGTCTTGCAGTTGAGTTTTTGTGCTAATTGTACGCTCCCCTCCACCCCTTTCACGTTTTATAACATTACAAAAACGTCAGTGTGTGTCAATGGTATTTCATGTTAAACCAACAGAAAGTAATGAACAACTGGAAAGGGGAAGGAAGATCATCTGTACTTTTCAATTTGTTGTACAGATAAAAAAACAATGAAAATGTGATGTGTATTTGTATTTAGCCCCAGAGAGAAATGGTAAAGTTTAAAGCAGGGTTATGTTATGTTACCATGCAATTTTAGTTCTGCTTCATAAATATGCACTACTTTGTGTTTATCCAGAACACAGAACATGATAAAAGACCTTGATGTTGGTGGTTGGAACAAGAACGCTGTTGTCTGGCACTGTGGGCTTCAACATTCAGCTTCCAGGTCCCTTCAACGCTCAAGTGATAGCTATTGGTGTCATTTAATATGCCCCAGCTTCATTCTCCACTCAGCCAGAAGGAAAAATAAAGAAATTCGGGTTTTCTTTGGAAAAATGCAGATCCAGTCTTTGACTTCCCACCATGCATTTGATAGGGGATGGATAGTGTGGCGGCGGTGGAGGTGCACCCCACAGGTCACTCCTGCCCCCTAGCTATGGAGAGGTCAAGCTGATGCACATCTGGCATTTCCTGTTTCCTCTCCTCCACATGCCCCCAAGTTAAACTCACTCACACACTGAGGAACACACATAAACATCTGCGCCTCCGTGGAGTTAATTTTTACCAGCAAGAGAATGAAGTCACCCACACAATGTGCACATTTCAACAGGTATTCCTGCGCCATAATGTTTCCATCGGGCAGTAAAAACTTCCAGCTGGCATGGACCGAGAGAAAGAGAGAGAGAGAGAGAGAGAGAGAGAGAGAGAAAAATGTTTGTGGAGTGAATGTAAAGAGATGAAGGAAAAAGCAGTGAAGAAAACGTAAGAGGGGAAACAAATCAGGGATGAGCAAGAGTGTGGAGAGCAATGGAGAAGATCTCAGTATCTGCTGAAGCTGACCTACACTCTTCCCCCTGCTGATACTGTACATCTTAAATCCTGATGTTTGTGTTTATGTGTGTGCATACTGTATAGGATGGAGTGTCATCATATGGTTTTCATAGCTCTCTCAGGGTTTTACAGTCTCCAGCTACCCCATTCACCCCCAGCTTCCCGACACACAAACACAAACACACACACACACACATCATCCCCTCCCGTGTGCCTTTAGATACTCGCACATTTTACCAGCCCCCTCTTCCAAAAGCGCACAATTCCTCTCAATAATTTTCCTCTACGTAGCCTTCCACCCCCTCCTCATTCCTCCCCAAGTCTTTCTCTCATTCCTCCCCAAGTCTTTCTCTCTCTCTCTGAAGCTCAGTCTATAAGTCGGCCTTGCAGAGGCAAGAGCCAGGATCGGAAGTATAGCACAGGGTTTCGGCTCCGGATATTTACTGAATGCATATATGGAACAATACAGCCTTCCTTCTGGGACCTGGATAACTGGACTGTATTTTCAATTTTGAAGGATTTAATCGGAGTGTGTCCAGGAATTTATTCATGCTTTTTTTTTTTTTACTTCTTCAAATTGTCAGCAGTACTGACAGTTTGAATGAAACTTTGTCTGCTTTACACTGGAGGTGTCTTTCTCTGATCAACATCATCCACAGATGTCGTTTCTGAAGGTTTCTCCTCCAGGTTTTGACTAAAAATCTGCCTTTTAGAGGTCAAGAAACATTTTTTCTAGTTGTTGGGATATTTATTTTTAAGAGTAAAAGTTATATCCCACATTTTGCCATTATTGACAATGCTGAATTTACAAAGGGGCCGTAGCAGCTGCAGCAGCATGGCTCTGTTGTGCGTCGTGTGGATGCTGACAGCTTGTTTGGCTCCTGGAAGTCAGGGCCAGACGATGAGAGTGCCTGACAGGGAGCAGTCAGCAGCTGGAGCTCAGCTGGGTGAGAGAGACGCCGTCTGCCACCATGAAAGATGCTACGCTGTCTTCTTCCAGAAGAAGACCTTCAAGGAAGCTAGGCAGGCCTGCATGGATCAACGCGGGACCCTGGTGACAATGCACACCCCCGAAGAGGCAGGTGTGGTCCATAACCTGCTATCAGCGGCTGGGGTTCACGGCTCAAGTGAGAGGCTTCGTTTCTGGATCGGGCTGTACCGACCCCCGCGCCAATGTTCAGCCACAAAACCCCTCAGAGGATTCGTCTGGGTCACAGGCAAAGTTTCTCCTTTTTGACTTGCAATTCACAGATTTTGATTCATGTTATATGTTGTTCTTTACAATGGTTGGCTGTTGAGATGCACTGATTGGCCAATAAAAAAATGCAAGTTTTTCTAGAGGCTTGGCCTGCTAATTTGGATTTTGCCTGATTCTAATTAGTTTTTTCCTAAAGACTATGACACATAAATGAGAAAAAAAAATTCCTGTAGGTTTTTGGCTAGATGAAGTTGTTTTAAATCCAACAGTAAATGCAGGAACCACCATATTATCCCAATTTACTCCTCAAAGCATATGTCACTAATCTTTTGTCTGATTTTTATTATGTTGAAAGAAAGCCCATCAATAGTTGATAATTTTACAGACCAAAAGTGGAAGGAAATTCTCAGCTTTGATGGATTCTATCAATTGAAAAATAAATCTGATTTTTAAGTGTTTGATCTGCTGATCACTTATAGAAGCATATCAAGTGAAAACCGGCAGACTCTGATCTTTGGTCTGATGTGGTTTTAAACAGCTTTGCCTTCATAAGACTGATATGTGGAACTCTTATCTGTGTGTTTTGCAACTGGAAATATTTATCAAACAACCAAATTGGTCTTCTCTTTGAGAAATAAAAAAAATGTAGTAGCCTTATTTGAGTCAGCTGGCAGTGGGCAGCAACAGTTGGGGGAGGGGCAGGGCTTGTTTATTCTTTGCTACTGACAGAATAGCCAGTGAAAATTCATTTAAAAGGACTTTAAAGACTAAAACCTTCATATCCCTTGACACCGGTAACCAGCCATTATCACACAATGGTAATGAACCGATTTGCCAAATCCCATCCTGTCAGACACTGGCACTAAACCCAGTTGGCTGAGTTCTGTGCTCCCTGTTGGTCAATGCATTATTTTCTTCGATTTCTCAGACAGACTAGGTGCAACTTGGGTATTTTATTCCTTTTGGACCCCATTGTTACTCCCCAAGTCTGATTTAGTCATTACACACACTGACAAAAAACAGATGTGTCTCTCTTGGTCTACAGTTACAAAAGAGCATTCAGTTTTTGAGAGTTTTATGGTCCCTTTACTTCTGTTGGTCCTCTGTCAAGTCAAGCTTCAAGTCAAGTCAAGTTTATTTGTATAACGTTTATGCAACAAGGCGGTTGAAAGTGCTTTACGCCATGTAAACATAAAAACATCATAAACACATCGAAACGGTCACTGGTTGTGAGACCAGAAACAAAAATTAAATTGTATTAAGTGAAAACATCAATATACATCAAGTATGTTGGTCAATGATCCTGTTATTAAGGGCCACAAGCAACTCTAAACAGGTGGGTTTTTGTCACTAAAATAACTGCCTCACTTATCAATACTAGTGCCTTGCCATGCAGACATGTTTGTTTTTCTTTATGGAGGATGGCACTATGAGACATTCATTATGTCTCATAGTGTCGACTGACCCCAAATGGCAGCGATAAATTCCATCAAGGTTTTATTTACACCGTTTAAGCAGAGCAAGTAGCTGAGTGCTTGTTTAAATCCTGCTCAGATCACCAGTGTCTCGCAGTTTGTTAAGAGGAACTAATGCTACCTCCATAAATGCAAATAACAAGGAGACAAAGGGGCCCTAAATAAATAAGTGCATCCTAAACTTCACACGGGAGTTTTATTTATTGTGGCGACATCTAGTGGTATAATCTCGACCTTGCCGAACAATTGCCTGACATCAATAATGCCAACGAAGCCCAAAAAGGAAAATAGTTGGAATATTCTTCTACAAAATGCAATTGGATTTATTTATTGGAAAGAAAGAAAGAAAGAAAGAAAGAAAGAAAGAAAGAAAGAAAGAAAGAAAGAAAGAAAGAAAGAAAGAAAGAAAGAAAGAAAGAAAGAAAGAAAGAAAGAAAGAAAGGGGCCATAATAAAGAAACAACAACTCCACTGTGTCAGGTCAGAAATAAGCCTTAAAATAAAATCCTGTCCTTAGTTTTTTCACTGACTGGGGATTTGTCCTTCTCTTCTAACAGGAAACCAGGAGGCCCTATTCACCAACTGGATCCGTAAAGAAATGCCAAACACTTGTGCGGTTCCCCGCTGTGTGGCTATATATGCGCACGGCGGAGAGAGCGGTGAGAATTTCCGTTGGGCTGAGGGTCCCTGTCTGCTGAAGCTGGAAGGATTTATTTGCCAGTACACCTACAAGGCGATGTGTCCCCCCCTGGAGGATGAGGGTAGTGGTCCTGCTGTTTATGAGACCCCATTTCATTTCAAAAGCACCCAACTGACTGACGTTCCCTTTGGGTCTGTAGCTGACCTGCCATGTCCTACGGACAGCTCAAACCCAGATGCGCCCTCTAGGGAATCCGTGCTATGTATTGACAGGGATGACGGCAGCGTGGGCTGGTCCAAAGATGCTCCTCTTTGTTCATCCGGTTCGCCCACACTGTTTCAGGACTGGTGTAGCCAAGAGCATGATTGTGAGCAGCACTGCCAGCCAACGGAAAATTATTACTACTGTTACTGCTCTGAGGGCTACATATTGGATGTGGATGGCTCCAGCTGCAACCCAAGCCAAACTGACCCACCCGAGATGTCGGACTCTACTTATGCCAAAGACCAGCCCCGTGTCAGTCGGATTTGTGTGGATATGGGTTGCGAGTACAACTGCTCAATAACACCTCGGAACACCCGCTGCACCTGCCCCCCGGGCTACCAAATCGGTCCAGATGGACGCAAGTGTTTGGATGTGGATGAATGCCGACAGCAGCCGTGTCCGCAGCTCTGCATCAACACTCCGGGGACGTTTCACTGCACTTGCTACCCGGGGTACCAGCCAGACAGCGCAGACGAATGTGTGGACATTGACGAGTGCCTTGATGAAGGCACCTGTGACGGGCCCTGTGAAAACACAGAGGGGTCCTTCACTTGTCTGTGTAACAACGGCTACAAGTTGAATAGCGAAGGAGACTGTATAGATTTGGACGAGTGCAAGGAGTATGAACCCTGTCAACAGCAGTGCCTCAATTTTCCCGGAGGGTATCAGTGCGGATGCTACAGCGGCTTTGAACTGAAGGAAGACGGACTCACCTGCCAACCTTCAAATTATGATGGAGAATATTCCACTCTGACCCCTGACCCCGCTAATTACGACGATCAGGATGTTGCCTGGTCAACTGTTGAACCTTATGTTAAAGCTGATGTCAACTTTAACGTCAATTTCCTGACAGACACCCCTCAAGCACTCACCCCTGACACGGCTCATAAGTCAGACAACCACCTAAACCAATGGGATCAGCTATCGCCAAGGCAATACCAGACAGCTCCATCCCCAACCCAAAAAATGAGAACAGGCAACAACATTGAAGACGATGCTCACACAGGAGACGGAAGCCGCAACGATCAGATGGTACTTGAAACGGCAAAGAATTCACCCACTGAGACCGAGAACACTGAGGCACCTAGGATGGACAGTGCAGATGAAACGGACATTAGTGCAGAGATTAAAGATGGGTCTGCCGATGGGAAGCGCAAGCATGACAAGAGCTGGCTGCTTGTGGCTCTGCTGGTCCCTCTGTGCGTGTTCCTGGTGGTGATGCTGGCGTTGGGAATCGTCTACTGCACCAGCTGCGCAGTTGACAAGAGCGTCAGCTTTGCGGACTGCTATCGCTGGGTGCTTCCTGCAACACCCCCGGACAGGAGGGAAGGCAAAACCCATGCATGAACTTTTTCATTAAGAATACAGAAAAAAACTATTTCTCTACATGTTTGTTAACATTAGTCCGGTTTCTGGTGACAAAATTGCTCACTAAATGTACAATTTGGATTTAGTACCAAGGACTGACTCCAATAGTTTCTGCTGCACAGCCTTTGTAAATAGCTGACAGTCAATTTTTACAAATTCAATAAAAACAAGAAAAATGATTAAACACAGTGTGGTCTTTAAAATAAAATAAGACAACATCCAACCACTTAGCACAACTCTCTTGGCATATATATATTTACTTTAGATATATTTACGTCAAATAAATATTTTGAAGCTAGTTTCAAAAGAACTTAAAAGAAAGCAGAGCTCTGCCATGTTACTATACCTTTACTGGCCATTGAAATAGCCATATGATTCTCTGTAAGCAACAGATTAAGACACATAAAGAATCAGTTGCATGAACCACTATTACCTTTTGAGACTGCTGTTGTTTTAAAATGGAATAGGACTGCTTTAATTTCAGTTCAATTATCAGATTTGTACCAAAAGAAGATACTAAGAGAGTTATCTACTCCAAGTAAGATATTGACCGCTTATGACCTTTGAACAGAACCTCACTTCAAAATTCTGAACTCTCCCTCTCATAGAAATTACTATAAAAAAAGTTTTTTCCTGTAACAAGAAACAAAAATATTTTTTTCTCTTTATATTCTCACAATGGTTTAATGTACCTGCCAGTTGTTTCATTATTTGCACCAAGAAAGTAGAAAAGTACTAATATATATTTTTCATGCATCTGTTGGCTCCAAATTTTTGTTTTGTTACTTCATTGTTATACAATAATAGTTATTAACAAGTATCTTCAGTTTAAAATAACTACACTGCTCAAAAATAAATAAATAAAGGGAACACTTAAACAACACAATGTAACTCAAAGTCAATCAAACTTCGGTGAAATCAAACTGTCCTCCGTTTAAGAAACAACACTGATTGACAATCAATTTCACTGCTGTTGTGAAAATGGAATAGACAACAGGTGGAAATTAGAGGCAATTAGCAAGACCCCCCACCCCTCCCCAATAAAGGAGTGGTTCTGTGGGTGGTGACCACAGACCACTTCTCAGTTCCTTTGCTTTATGGCTGACGTTTTAATCACTTTTGAATGCTGCCAATGCTTTCACTCTAGTGGTAGCATGAGACGGAGTCTACAACCCACACAAGTGGCTCAGGTAGTGCGACAGTGTGGAGACGCCGTGGAGAACGTTCTGATGTCTGCAACATCCTCAAGCATGACCGGTCTGGCAGTGGGTCAGTGATGGTGTGGGATGGCATTTGTTTGGGGGCTGCACAGCCCTCCATGTGCACGCCAGAGGTAGTCTGACTGTCAATAGGTACGGAGATGAGATCCTCAAACCCATTATGAGACCATATGCTAGTGCTCTTGGCTCTGGGTTGGAGGGTGTCAGCAGTTCATGCAAGACGAAGGCATTGATGCTATGGACTGGCTCGCCCGTTCCTCAGACCTGAATCCAATTGAGCACATCTGGGACATCGTGTCTCGCTTCTTCCACCAACGGCACGCTGCACTACTGACTGTCCAGGAGTTGGCGGATGCAGGTCTGGGAGGAGATCTCTCAGGAGACCATCCTCCACCTCATCAGGAGCATGCCCAGGTGTTAAGGAGGTAATACAAGTATGTGGAGGCCACGCACGCTACTGAGCCTCATTTTTACTTGTTTTGAAGACATTACATCACAGATCTGCCTGTAGTGTGTTTTTCCACTTTAATTTTGAGTGTGGCTCCAAATCCAGACCTCCATGGGTTAATAAATTTGATTTCCATTGATATTTATATTGATATTGATAAGTATTTAATAAGAATATTTCATTCAGATCTAGGATGTGTTATTTTAGTGTTCCCTTTATTTATTTGTTTTTGAGCAGTATATATTTAAGGCCATCAATTACTTTGTTTTGTTAGATATGCAGTTGCAGCTAAATTGCTTAAATTGTACATGATTAATTGTATGCATTTGGAAGATGGCCGACTAATCTTATAGAGATAGTAACCTTCCAGATCTGCCACAGATTTGGCAGAGGTTTTACATACCCTTCCTGACGCAACCCAGATTCGAACCCCAGTCCCCTGTATCAAAAACGCACATTTTGATTGAATTTGTGAATTCCGGTGGTCCTTGAATGCAACATTGAGAGGAGCAGCCGTTCCAAATCCCACTGCCCTTTCCCAAGGGCGACTCCGAGTTAATCCGTGAGTATATGCCGAAAAGTAAATTGTTTTTTACCAGTGTATGGTTGCAGATTATACTGAGCCCAGTAAGATGCATTACTTTGTTCACTTGGCATAATAAGATGCGTTTATAGTTTGTTAAGCGTTGTTTATCATTAGGCTAACTAAGGCCCCGCAGCCTGCGCTAGCTAGCTAGCTAGGTCAAAATAATTCAAAAAACGTGAATAACTTAAAGTTGTTGTTGTTTAATTGCAAATAACTGGGACAAGTTGGGACAAGAATAGTCAAGATGAACACTGCGTTCTGCTAAATTAACCATTTGTTGTGTGTTAGCGCATGATTTGATTTAATAAAGTAGGGGCTGGGTGATCACCATGAGTCCCGGGCTTCCTAAAAAAAAGGTAAAAACACAATTGGAGCGGTGATATTTTGGCATGGAAGCTTTCTTTTCTTCGAAAGTCTATAAAGAGGACCATACTGCGAGATGCTGTCAATTAAAATTAGCCTTGAAAGGCATCATGAGTTCAGATTTTAATATGACATTATCATACATTGCCGCTCAGTTTCTTCATTTCACAAAGTGTCTATGGGTAAACGGTTCGTTCAAAATGGCGACTAGACTGTGGCCAGTTTCAATGCTGCAATGTAAAAAAAAAATTGTATGTCAATTCTGACAGGTAATAGAACAAAAACATAAATTATCGACGAGGATGGGATTCGAACCCACGCGTGCAGAGCACAATGGATTAGCAGTCCATCGCCTTAACCACTCGGCCACCTCGTCACTGTGCATTGCGTCTTCCGGGTATTTTTTCAACGTTTATAGCAAATAATCTTACATTGTTTGTGCGGGCGGCTATTTAGAAGCGATGTTTTTGCAATGCGTCTTTTATATTAACAGTACGTGATGAAGAAAGTTTAAAAGTAGTTGCGTTATGAATGGTTGAAATTTACGTCAACTACAAAATACAACCTTCTGATTGGTTGAGAGGCGGGACCAGCGCTGAATGAGTACAGGAAGTGAAACAGCGTGAGACTGCACTTTGGCTTTCGACGCAACCGTTAACATTTTCAAGGTAACATATTTTTTCAATTTTAATAAGACCTTTCTAATTGAACATCATTGAAAAGGCAAACGCGTGTGTTTGTGTTTTTTTTTCTTCTTACGTATGCTCGAAATCCGGGATGCAGGCTGTTAAAGTTGTGTCAGTACATTTGCACTCCACAGACTGCACTGTTTAGCCGCTAGAAGCTAATGTTCACACCGTTAACCTCGCCTTTACTTAACATGTATTTTTAAAAAGGCTTCATTCCTGCTGGATGTTAAAAGAGGCGGTGACCACGACGCTTATTTCTCCAGACTTTTTCCTCTTATACTTGTTTCATGGTTTAACAGCTGGCTAGAAAACCCCGTATGTGTTAGCCTTTGTTTGTGTACTGCTTAATGGTTCTAAAGTATCCTTAAATCAAATGTTCAAAAGTAAAAGCAGCAGATATTTTCAAGTATGAATTGTCACTGGATGAATTAGTAGCGGCTTGATCACAGCAGTCAGTTGAATTCTGAATTAGCCGGATTCTGACATTGCATAAATATCTTTGCTGCACATTAGAGAAATCAGACCCAACATTTCTGAGCTAATTTACTGAAAGGAGATATCTTTTGCTGCTTTGCAGAGTAAAACTGCATGAAATGACACCTGGAAAATGTCCATGTGCCGTGCTGTTTCACTTTTGGCTTGTAGTTAAACTGGTTTTTGAAGCAAATCATGAGTGCAATGTGAGACATGTATTATGATACATTTGTCAAAGAAAAGACTTGGTTCCATAATGATACACATATAAATCATTATATGATTCATTACTTTATCATCTGACGGATCCAGTTGGTGTGTGTGTTTATTTATATATATATATATATATATATATAAATAATTATTACTATTTTATTTTTTTCTCAGACTCAAGGCAATGGATTAGGTGGATTAGGGCCTGTTAAAGTTTTGGAAATATAATAGGTTGTAAGATTTGCACGTTCGGCTGCGTCCTTTACCTGGGCCCTGTGGTATCTGTTTTATTTAATTCCTGATTCATTTATTTTCTTTATTTTCTGTTCTGAATTGAACGTTTTATCAATTAAACAAAGTATACATGCCTACAATAATCAATACTGTTCATAAGCTTAATATAAAAAAAATCCACAGTTTAATAGATAAAAAAAAAATATATATATATATATATATATATATATATATATATATATATATATATATATATAATGTGTTGGTATGAAATTTCTGTGTTCATAGATCCATTTAAACTCTGCATGCCATTAGTTTTCTGGATATTTTTATACAACAACCAGAAAACACCTTTAAGATAAGACTTAAGATAAGTTGGAAATTTTAAAAGCTTTAAATATGCATAGATTGCAATAGTATTGTAGCTGTTTAACTTACCTCACTCTTTTTTCTTTTTTTTTTCTCGTGGCCGACGTTTAATATTTTGTCCCCACAGGAGTTTGTGAGGCGAGCCCTCTCTGCTTTCACCTGTGAGTTTCAAGGAGTTGCCAATAAGTTACAACGGCCCTCGATGACAGCTCCTTTGTAAACGAGCATCTCCTTCTGTTGTCGATCCTTGCGTAGTTTTGCAGTGAAACGACTCGTTCGTAGTTTGGCTCGTAACATGTTTTTTTCCCCTGGTACCTCCAATTATTCCTAATCGCTTTTCCGCATCGGGCCATACTTTTGCTAGCGGCTTTTCTGCGCATAAAGTGTCGAAACCAGAGAGGTGTCCTTGCAGAGGTTTGTGAGAGGAGGAAAAAGTGCAAAGGTTTTAGTTAGCCTCAATTAGGACATTACCTGATTCAATCCATGCTCTATCTGCTGAGGTGTCGTTGGGTTGGACAATCCTCCTTGACTTGTTCTTTAGTTGTGATTATAGAGGGAGGAAAGTACATGCATAGCGATCTATGTGCAACAAAGTGCAATGTGGCACATTGTAGAAACAAGATAAGCTTTAAATGTGCTTAAAAGTGTGGGCAATTTAACGTTTATCTTGTGATTTTATTTATTCTTTCTTTCTTAAATCCTTTTTTTTTTTTTGCTCTGTTCTTTTTTTCTTTCTTTTTTTTGCAGTACCTCATCTGCATTATTCATTTTCTCAGAACAACCATGGTGGACTCTCAGTACTACCTCCCCAACGACATTGGGATCTCAGCGCTTGACTGCCGCGAGGCCTTTCGTCTGCTGTCACCTCAGGAGAAGATGTACGCGCACTATCTGTCACGGGCAGCTTGGTAAGTTGCACACCTCTGGGTGCAGTCAGGCAGGAAAGAGTGACAAAAGATTAATCATTCACACGGGAGTCTATCCTCATTAAACTGTATCTTTTTTTTTGTTTATTTATGCTGTATCTTTTGTCTTAGGTACGGCGGTCTGGTGGTGCTCCTGCAGACATCTCCAGAGTCTGCGAACATCTTTGTCCTGCTGCAGAAGATCTTTAGAAAACAGACTGATGAAGAGCTGGAGCAGGTCGCTAAAGCAGCTGGTCTCAGCTCTGACGAGTACCAGGTAAATGGTCTTGTATTTTATAGTTGTTTTCAGGACAATCATTTTCATTTTTTATTTTTTTTTTGAATGACACCTCATTTTTCTGCATGCTATCTATAGGCCTTCTTGGTGTATGCTGCTGGTCTTTATGCAAACATGGGCAACTACAAGTCTTTTGGAGACACCAAATTCATTCCAAATCTACCAAAGGTAAACAAAAACAATCAAATGTCTGCTGTAAATGTAGTTCTTCTACTTCATAATCCCTATTAAAGAAGCTTGGGGAGTGAGTAGATACCCCAGCTGTGCACATCTGTTGAATGTTTATCCAGGACAAGCTGGAAGCTCTGGTGAGGGCCAGCCAAGCGTTTCAGGAGAATCCCGCTGAGATGGAGGCTCTGTGGAGCAGCAGCTCAGGCCTCATTTACTCCCTGGAGGACAGACAGAAACAACTCGGGCTGGGCGATAAGGTGAGATCTAGTTTAACCCAGATTCATAGTACTTTCTGGGGTGATATTGTATTGTACAAACTGGGCAGATCTGATAGTTGTTAGTCTGTTTTAATCTCTACGCCGTTGATTCCTTCTAATATTTTTTTTAGTGTTTCAGCTCTAACTGCCTTTGTTTTCTGCCTGCAGTTGAATTTGCTCAAAGAAATGAAACTAAGTCATGTGTAAAGAACTTGCATTTGTTCTCTTGCACTTTCACTAGTCCATTGCTTCCTGAGGCTTGTTCTGGCTTCTGTTATTTTCATAGTTAATATTTTCTGTTGTGGTGTTTTAATGCTGCAACAGAACATAGCTGGGAAACTGTGCTGTCCTACAGGAATGACTATGAATTATATATTTCTATCTGTCTTTGTCTTTTTTTATAGGGAATTACTACCTATTTCTCAGGAAACTGCTGTCTGGAGGATGCTGAGCTGGCTCAGAGGTTTTTAGACTCCAAAGTGAGCAAATCTGTTTGAAGATTATAAGACATATATCCATCATTCTGCTATTTTCCTGTGGATTTATCCTGTAATCTGTAACAGTTTTGTATCCTTGACATTTCAAACCTAATTTAAAGATGAAAAATAAATTTTTCCCTACTTTCTTGATCATATAAAATGTGTTTAGTAAAATTCTTAACTTGAATAAAACAAAAGATGCCCAAAAACAGGCCAGAGTTACAGAGCTGTGTCTCACTGCATCACTTCCATCAACAAATACGGTAAAATCACCTAGAACCTGGGACAGAAAAATCCAGGATATAAAAAACCGAAATGTAAAAATCTTATCCACACATCTTATTTAATCCTTTAGAAGACAGATTTTAGCTCACTTAGTTCCATTTTTTACACATCTGATAATGTATTAGTCACTGCATCCAGAGGTATTGACGAGACAGTTTTATACTAAATATGGCTAAGCTTTTTTTTTTTTTTTACTTAGTCCAGCTTTCACACGAAAGAGAAACTGGTTGTGCTCAGGTCTGGTGTGTTCACTCGTTCCTAATCTAATCTCTTTCCTTGCGATGTCATGCACGTACGTTTTATTGATGATAGTGATCATTTGTTGCAGTTATTGTTTAATCTGCTCAGCCTTCTTCTTGTTGATTGTCTCCAGAAACTCTCTGCTTACAACACACGCCTGTTCAAGAGGGACAACGGAGGAAAGCCCAGCTATGAGGTGCGCTTGGCTTCAGCCGTTCAAAAAGGTTAGAACTGGTGGAAAATAACTCTTTTTAATAAATGTTGCCATTAACCAGGCTGGCTGCCTGACATTCTGATTAGTGACATAAATTGGGTAATTTGTGTAATAAGGGACATGTAGAGGCTGAATGAAAAAATTCTCCATTATTACTTGACAGACTGTGCGGTGGATGGAGAGAGTGGGTCGTCCTGCGGCAGCTTTAACTTTGAAGACAAAGAGTTCATCGTTAAGAGAGGAGACTACAGTCCTCTAATGGAGAAGGTCTGCCATTATCTCCAACAAGCCCAGGTGAGACAGGAGAAGAAGCTGTTGGCCATAAATCGGCTGCCTTAGTTTTTCTCTTTTTCTTTTTTTTAGATTATTTGGCAGCAACAAAGATTTTATTTATTTATTTTTTTCTTAGGATGAGATCAGTGTTAAAAATATTGCGGTAGATGCGTGCTCCGATGGCGCAGGGATGGTGGGCGCAAACCATGAGCGGAGGCTTTGGTCCTCGATGCGGCTCACCCGGGTTCGATTCCGGCCTGGGTGCCTTTGCCGCGCGTCTCGCCCCTTTTCTCAAGCCCCTGTCAACATACTTTGAGAAAAACGAGCCACTAATGGCAGTCAGCAAGCTCAGTTCCCAATAACGGTCCTGTATGGTGCATCTGTTTATCGCTGCTGTACTTGGAAAAGAAGAATATGAATTACAGAATCAGCCTAAAACAAACAGAGCTTTGGTGGGGAAATTAGTTCACGTTGGCCTTTTAAAAACTAATCTAATTTAGTTTGGAAACGATTTATGCAAGTAAATTTTACCAAGCACTGCTGTTGAGGATCACAAATTCATTATTTCAGAGTTCCCATAAAGCCTAGTCAGAAATAAAATTATCTAATGATTTTTCAAACCAAGGAAAAGAACAACTGGGTCTTGGAAATGTAGATAATTATTCAATTATTTTAAAAATACATGTCTGAAATGTTAAAATAATTTTACATTGATTAATTTTTAAGTTAACAGAATTTATCTGTGATTTAGATGTAAAGTTTTAGATTAGATGGATATAATTAATGATTACAGCTTGCATGTTTGTCAAATATATTGATGGCTAAGACTCTTGAGTCACTGAGACCCAGAAATTAACTCACTTGCTCAAAAGTGAAAAGTCTTAAGAGAAGAACTGACGTAGTAAAACCCAAGTAGGTGAAGGTTTCCGATTGAAACAGAAACACCGAGTTTGGAAAAGTGTTAGATTTTTAAAAATGGAAACTGTAGGAACCCGATGGTTGAAATAAGATGCTTTGGATGAACAGAGCGATTGAGTGGATAATCCTGCTTCAAAAGGAGCATGTGACTGATTTTATTACCTCAGGGGGTTTTCTCTTCTGCCTTTTTTTAAGTTCTGCTTTTATGTGCTGATATTAAACAGGCCTATGCTGCTAACGAGAACCAGAAGAAGATGCTGGAAGAGTACCGGCGCAGTTTCGAGTTCGGTTCTATTGAAGCCCATAAAGAGGGCTCGCGGTTTTGGATCAAGGACAAGGGGCCGATTGTTGAGAGGTGAAACTCAGCACTGAAGTGATTTACCGTTTCAGTAGTATTAACATGACCTTCTTACAAATGAGATCAGATTGCCTTACATCAAATTTGGATCATTTGTGTGACCTCCTAGTTGTGTACAAGACACTAACTATGGCAGTCTTTACTTCCTCACAGATGTTTGAATACGTTTTTTTATTGGGTTTTCACTTCAACATTGACCTTTGCTCTAACTACAGTCAGAGCTACTTTCTTTATTGACCTCTTAAACTTCTGTGCCTCTCTGCTCCTCATCCCTCTTTACTCCTCTGCTGCTTCTTTTCTTTCACTTTCTCACAGTTACATAGGTTTCATAGAGAGCTACAGAGACCCATTCGGCTCCAGAGGAGAGTTTGAAGGTAACGACAAAGCTGGCTGAGAACTATCCTGTTATTTATTGGGATTTTAGGTTAGGATCCCAAAGGTCTCTTACAGTTTTATGAGCTGAAAACTGGCTGACCTGCTTGAAATTAGTTGGAAGAAAAGTTGAATATATATTCAGTAATTTAAATTCTGACCTTTTTAAACCAAGTTGTTCTTATTTTGCTTCCATTTCATACCGGTAAACCAACCGTGTAAGAATTTATGTAATTAAACAATTGCGTCGTACATTATTTTTCTTTCCGGTTAAGTATTTTTGGGGGAATATCAAAACAAATAGTCGGAAATAATTCAGATCTCCCGGCTATTTTAATTATAACACCCTATTTCCAATTATTTTGTTTCTGATCCCCAGTTGGGTGAGTGAACTCTTATAAAATAAAGACAGATTAAGACCCCTGATGAAATGAAAATAACTCTGAGAGACCTATTGATGTTGGATATTATTTATTACTATTATTTAAGTCATAAAACTACATTTTACTTATAATAGTCAATGGGCAGATCATTAAAAAAGAGGACTTTAATTAGTTGGTTGTCAAAGCAGGTAGAAAACATCTCTGATGGGACGGCTCCATTTAATACCCAAAAAAGTTTGGTACAAAACTACAGAGAAATGAGCAGCGCCTTTCCTCTCTGCTTCCTGCTCAACATACAAATAAACCACAGCACCCAGTGGGCCGAGGAACTAACAGGACAGGTCTACTGATGTTCATGTAACATCAAAGACACATTTAATAACAGTAATCAGACCTTAACCTGACTGAGATTCTCTTGATTTGCATTTTTGTGACACTAATTGCTACAAAATGTTTGATAAACCGAGTTAATGTAGCGTAAAAACTCTTGTTATTTTAACCAGTAAAACAGCACAGCAGTAAGATCATTGCTGGCAGTTTTCTGCTCCATTAAACACTATAACTGAGCTCCTGGTGCTCCGATAAAGCGAGGTAAAATGCGACACACCACTCTAAAGCTCATATTCTGATTGGGGGGGCTATTTTACCGTAGCAGGAAGCCTAGAGTCATCCCCACAACCGATCCGAATAAACATCCCAATGCAGAGAAAACCCACCCTTTGATCAATTGACTTAAAAAAAAAGCAGTTTATTAAAACTATCAACCTAAAAGAAGTAATCTATTTCACTATAGTTGTAGTTGTTTAATCGTTTGAAGTTACCCAGCAGCATTGTCTAAATTGCACGGACTTCTGCTCATTCCTGCCTCTCAATCCAGAATAACAGTTGGCATTGAGGGCATTATTAGAAAGCAGTGAAATGGTATGTGAGGCTCAATCCAAACCCAGCTTTGGATTGATGAGTTTATTGGTATATGGTACATGTTTTGTAGAATCTAATGAAGGCCAAAAGGCCCCAGATGTGAGCGAGCTGTTTAGCATTTAGACAAATATGTATGTTTGATCCAAATTGGACTTTGCTTTTAGGATTTGTTGCTGTTGTGAACAAGGCGATGAGTGAGCGATTTGCCAAGTTGGTGAGCTCAGCAGAAGTCCTGCTCCCTGAGCTGCCCTGGCCCCAGGAGTTTGAGAAGGACACGTTCCTCAAACCCGACTTCACCTCCCTGGATGTCCTCACGTTCGCCGGGAGCGGCATCCCAGCCGGGATTAACATCCCAAACTGTAGGCAAACGGAGAGTCCGGCTTGATCTTGGTTCTGAACATCAGCTCTTCTGTTTGTTTGTTTTTTAAGGTATTGAATGTACTTCTATGTTTTTGTGTCTGCAGATGATGACATCAGGCAGTCAGAGGGCTTTAAAAATGTGTCGCTTGGGAATGTGCTGGCTGTGGCCTACGCCACGCAGAAGGATAAACTCACCTTCCTAGAAGAAAAGGACAAGGTAGCAGCCTCCTCGTGCTCTTACACTGTGTGATTTCCATAACTATGAAGTCCCTGTTTCCGACTGCGTGATATATGTGTTATCTTGGTGCCTCAGGATCTGTTTATCAAATGGAAGGGGCCATCCTTTGAGGTGCAGGTTGGTCTTCATGAGCTCCTGGGTCATGGAAGCGGAAAGCTGTTTGTCCAGGTCAGTCGAACACTTAAGACGCTTTAGTTTTACACCCAAATCAGACCCTTGTTTGAGATAATGATGTATAAGGAGTAAAAAAAAAAAAAAAAAAGATTTGTCCTTGCTAACGCATTTGCTCTCTCCTAAGGATGACGGTGGCAAGTTCAACTTCGATCAGAGTAAGGTGGTCAACCCGGAGACGGGGGAAAGGGTGAGATTCTGAGCATAAAATAACACGCATTCCTCACTATCTGGTCCGAACATGAAAACCAATGATGTCCCCCCCCCCCCCCCCCCCCCCCCCCCCAAAGGTGTCGAGTTGGTATCGGGGCAGCGAGACGTGGGACAGTAAATTCTCCACGATTGCCTCCACCTATGAAGAATGCCGAGCAGAATGTGTCGGCCTCTATCTCTGTCTGAACAAGCAAGTGCTGAGGTAGATTTTTGTGCTCTGGTATTACAGATTTGATGTAAATGCACCTTATATGTATCCACTGAAAATACTTTACAATTGAGATTGTAAAAGTGAAGGTATGTTAATATTAGAGGTATAGTTCCCCTTCTTTTAAATCTAGGGTTTTCCATGTCAGGATTACAGGCCAGATGTTCATCAAAGGCAATTGATTAACCGATTAGCAGCCGGTCTGACTGCCTCATAAAAGCAGAGCTTTTATAGTCTTGATTTTAGAGGCGTGTGCTGAAACAAAGGAACTATATCGGCAGTGACCTTTTATAACACAATGCCATGGATGTCCCACCAGGAAATGTAGTGTCCAGAGAAACGGCAGAAACCCCGAGGCTCAATCCGAATACCCGTATAGAGTAAGGGCTCTTTAGCCAAAGCGGAAGTGTGTCAGCGGGCGCCATGATGAGTGTTGTCCGAATAGTGCAGTCAGTAAGGAAGGAGGAAGGAAAAGAAGTCTGTATGCTCCCTTTTGCCTAGGAACCCCGCGACGTCCCTTGGCAGCGCTAAGTGTCCTTAAGGAATCCCACAATCCTTTGCGTGACACGAGCCACCTCACAGAAATCAACGAAAACGTCCGTAGAGAAGAGATCGCGCCCTTTGTAGTTAATTTTCGGAAGGCTTTGACTGCCACCACCCACGTGTTTCTGTCACGTCATCACGTTTGAGTTAATAGCTGTCTGGATTCGGCAGAGCAGTCCGAAGGATGCATTCCCTAAGCAGAGCGTTGCGTAGTGCAGCTCAAAGGGAGCTGTTCGTCAAGCTAATAAAGGCTAGCTAATGTGGTTCGGCAGGTGTATAGCTGCACTGATCCACGTTCCAAGAGCTTTACTGACCTTTCTATGTTGCTCTCAAACATCCGTGTTGCACGTTTCCATGTAATCGTGACCCTTATACTCATAAAATGAGCGTAAGGGTCTAATTTCAGCGTAACTTTGACAACTTTCAGCATAACAGTCCATTACGCTGAAATTAGGTGGCGAGAACCTTGGGTTGGTGCTTAACTTTCTACGTACAGCTTTTCCATTTTGGCTTCATCTCAGTTTAATAAGTGATGGGTAGAACCTGTCCTGCTGTGTTTTTGTGCACCATTTAATTTAAATGGTTTTAGAACCAGGGGAGTAACTAGACGTTTTGTGTTGTGATCAGTAAAAACCCGAGATCCGAAAGCAGATGTGCTGATCTAAGGTGGATTTATTTTGGAGGACTCTCTTTTAGGTTTTGGTTCAACTAAGAAATTTCCAATGAATGCTGGGTGATCCATAACTTGTTAATAAACCGATAAATAAATGAATATGAGAAGTTTATTTCTGTTCATCTCCATCTCTGCTGTGCCGGCTGACTCCACCGAGGGAGGCCAGCTCGTCAACTGTTACATGCGCGTGTGTCTTGTCGCAGTATTTTCGGCCACGACGCGCAGGACGCGGAGGATGTGGTGTACGTCAACTGGCTGAGCATGGTCAGAGCGGGACTGTTGGGTCTGGAGTTCTACACGCCTGAGAGCAAGAGCTGGAGACAGGTAATCCATCTCCCTGAGGTGCAGCTGGAGTCGCTCCTCGCTTTGTTTTCTAGTCCGGTGATATCTGGTGTTTATGTAAAACGTCATCTTACACGTCATTTAGCATGTCTTTCCCATGCGTCTGTGGTGTTTTACGCCTTATGTTTACGTTTAGTCGGACTGTGCGCTTACATGATTGTCAGGAGATGTTTTCAGTATGTTACCTTCATTCTGTCTGCCTCAGGCCCACATGCAGGCCCGATTCGTGATCCTGCGTGTGCTGCTGGAGGCGGGAGAAGGCCTGGTGGGCTTGGAGGAGGTGACGGGCCAGGACGGCAAACCAGACGCACGAGTCACACTGGACCGGAGCAAGATCAACACCGTGGGCAAGAACGCCATCCATAGGTTCCTCTGTAAACTGCAGGTAGATCCAGTTCATCACACGCAAAGCAGTTTCATTATGCACCCTTTGTCAGTCACGTTTTTCAGGTCTGTAGGAAAGGAATGAAGGGAAAACTTGGAGTGCCTTATGAAAAAGATCGACTGAACTTCTTGACATTTTGTGATATTACAAACACCAAATATAGTACGTTTTATTTTGGTTATATATGATGCAGAAAAAAGTAGTGCAATGCAGTCAAGTGGAGAGAAAATGATAAATTATGGTTTAAGCATCCTGAAACAACATCATAGCTGTGTTTGAGTGTTTATTGTTCTTGCTCTGCTGGAACATGAGACCAAAAAGTGTCTTTTCCATGTACTTAACTCCATTAACTCTGACCAGCCTCTCTGTCCTCTCTGGCAACAAAAGCATCCTCACAGCATGATGCTGCCACAAAAGCTCCATCTGACCAGTACACTCTCCTTGAGCTGTTTCCTGGGGCCCCTACATGGTTTGTGACATAGTTGACTGGACTCTTTCTTTCCATTTAAGGATAATAGCGTATAAAACATTATTTCAAGCTTTCCTGGCCTTCACGATGCTCTTTGTTAACCTTCTTTGAAATACTTCTGGCACCTTAACAGGACAGCCGGGTTTATTCTGAAAGGAAATTACACGCACGTCGACACACTTTTCAGATTTTTATTTGTGAAGGAAGTTGTCCACTTCACAGTTACGCGTCATTGTGTGTTGGTTTATCGCATAAATTCCCAACAAAATACATTGAGGTTTGTAGTTGTAAAATGTTTAAGGGGTTTTAATCCTTTTTTCAAGGCACGTTGTGTTTATGTTTTAATCAGGCCTTGTCTAAAAAAAGATGGAACGATGCATAATAAGGAAAACAAAACCAGCAGTTTTCCAGGATGAGCCTTTATTTAGTGAAAAAGGGGCAGGAATTTTTAAAATGTAAAAAAGGTGTAAGCATAAGTCCCACCGTCTGATTCAAAGAGTTGGACCGTCTGTGAAATGATCCTGAGGATTACAGTTATTGTTTATCCTAAGCCACAGCCATGATTTCTTAAGAACTACAGGTGATCGTCTCTGTTTAACTGGCCTGTTGAAATCCAAGTCCACCAAATCTAACCCAGTCGGATCCCGCCCGTTTTCAGGTCTTTAAATCAACAGCTGATGTGGAAGGAGGCAGGGCTCTCTACGAGGGTTACTCCGCCGTCGGCGACACCGGAGCTCACAACTTCCTGCGTCTGCGGGAGACGGTCCTGCTGCGGAAAGAGGCTCGCAAAATGTTTGTTCAGGCCAACACCAGAATCAGCGGTAAGGAGCTGGAGTTCATTGAACCATGAGTCCGATTAGAGGGAAATTAAAAGATTAGGAGAGACTAAATGAATTATTGCCTCCAGTGCTATGAAGACAAATATGAAATGTACATTGCCAATAGATAATGGCTGTAATTCTGCCAAATCCTGCCGATTGTTTATTACGTTCCGGTAGGGCTTAGCAACATATCGCGATTTTCAAAATATCAAGATTTTTTTAAGCAGATATATCATTTATATCGAGACGGTCTATGTTACTTTATAATTATACTTTTATGTATTCCAGTAGGTTCTTTCTCAACAGTTTCTCATATTTGTCTGCAGCGTTTTGTTAAAAGAAAATGTGCCTGTGAGACATTTGGGATAAAGCTTTGATGCAGAGCTGCCGTTTTTATTACTTTATGAAAAGAAAGACATTTTGAGTTAAATATCTTATATTGAGATATTATGGCTCGGAGATAAATGGATTTTATCGATTAATTTGAATTTGCAATTTATGAAGATTAGATTTTTGGAAAATCGAGATTTTCTTTTATCAATGCACACCTTGGCCGTCTATGAATCCTTGTCGGTATAACTATATCAGTCCTGAAAGGGGAAATAGTTTTAGTGATAACATGCACGATTATATACATTTTCAAGAAAATATGTTGTCACAATACCCTAGAGTAAGCCTTTTTACCATAAGATGAGGCATTTACTTATAAAAATAAGTTTGAGATTACACAAGTGAAGTGAAGCCTTTTCTTAAATGTATTGTCTAAACTAGCTCATCCTGTAAAACCACTAGCAGCAAACATTTTGTTATTTTTTTAATTGTTTACGATGGCAGAGCCTGCCATTTTATTTTATAAGCATGTTTCACAACTTGTATTTAGTTTCCCTTTGAATTGGCTCAATTCTCAGGCAAGACTGAGAAAAAGCAAGTTTTTGAGAAATAATTTCTGAAATTTGTTTTTATGAAAATTAAGGTAAAGGGGGGAAAATGGATTAATCGGATTTCCTATAGTAAAATCCTATAGGTGATTTTAGTTTTAAGCCGTATCGCCCAGCCCTACTTCCCAGCATTCAACTTGTGTCACTCTGTGCGGTTTCCAGGGGAGAGCGTAGAACTGGTGGAATATGAAGGCAGCGCGGCAGGTTTGATTCGCTCCTTCACCGAACGCTTCCAGGATGACGCAGAGCATCTAGAAGTCACCCTTCTGGATCTGAACAAAACAGACGCCTCCTGCTGGTGTTGATGGATGACTGGCTCCACTGGTTTAAGAGAGAAACAACAAGTCAGTTTTGATGTGCTGAGAAGTCAGAAACGGTTTAAATAATACTGCCAAAAGATCAATTCTTAAAATGACAAAGCCATAGGAAGTGTTCGTCAGCTATCAGGTGCTGTTTTGTCTGCACCGTGCTGGATGCTTGATCTGTTCAAATTAAGGCAAATATGAATGAACTGATTTGTAACGCAACAGATCTCTTTGTAAAACGCACTCAGACATTTTCTGATGAGAAATATTAGAAACTGTGCTACCTGGAAATTAAATGGATTCTCGGAATCGAAAGATTGGAGTGGAAAGATTTTTCTCTCTCATGACATTTGACACTCTGTACCTAAACTGAGTTTGATGCTAAACAAAAAATAAAATTAATGTGTCTCACTTTTTGTTGGCTCTTTTTACAGGATTTAACCATCTTCTATGTGTAAAGTTGGTAAAAACAGACTCAAATAAAAATGTTCAAAGCTTGACAAAAAGAAAAAATTGTTATTGTAAATAGCATAAATGTTTAATCCAGTCATACATGAATTATGAAACCCTCAATCAACTAAACAAACTAGCTAAAGCAAAACTTTTAATTCCTTTTTTCCCCAGATGTCTACTTAAGCAACATGTTTTGATTATAAAACACATGGACGACCAAACAAAGTAAAATTGGCATACATTAAATGAAAACTATAAAAATATTCAAATCTGCCACAAATTTGACCATTTGTTAATATTGCTCAGTTTAATGAGAAAATAATTGTACTTATTCCTGACTTCTTATGCCCTGAACTTCAGCCTTGGGAAAACAAAATGTTTACAGTCTAATAACAAAATATGTTAAACAATTACTCCTCTTGAAGTCTTTTCAAGAACAAAATAAGAGGACAGGTTGAAAATTAAAGGAGCTATAAGTAATACTTGCACCATGTGACTCTAATCGGTACAACAGCTTGCCAATCACTACCATCTAATATGCAGTTTTTAAACAGTGTGTTGTGCACTTTCCCCCAAACATGGAATAAAAATGTGAACAAAACATTTTTTTTGTAAAATATTATGTCCACTTTAATGCATAGATGATTGACAATTTCCAAATTTTAACCTTTTTTAAACAAGTATATTAGTCGTCC
The DNA here is from genome assembly GCA_037039145.1 of Fundulus diaphanus. Lineage (NCBI taxonomy): Eukaryota > Metazoa > Chordata > Actinopteri > Cyprinodontiformes > Fundulidae > Fundulus > Fundulus diaphanus. The sequence continues at coordinate 35,235,122 of CM073136.1, forward strand.
TTCAGTTAATTAAACTGGCCATATTTATTTCTTCTTATCATAGAATGACTGACCTGGGGTCATAAACCTTCTGGCCTTCTGGCTTTGTGTTAGCCCTGGGGGTCTGAACAGGATTATGGTGGACTTTTACTATCTGCTGTGTGTGTGTGTATGTATGTATACTTTCACAAGGGGAGCATTACTGCATTCGTTATGGTGCGCCACTTGATCTATATGTAGAAAAACTTTATTAGATATTGTGTTAGGATTATTTTAAGTTCAATGGACACAAATGGAAAGGTAAAAGTGAAAGGAATTGAAAAAAGATGAGACAAAATGCTAAAAGGGAGAAAAGGTGACAACTAGAGGAGAGGAAAAAGAGAGCACAAGATAACATCCTCAGTCTGCTTCTACACCTGCAGAAAGAGATATATAGAAAGAACAAAACCATCCAAAAAAGTATTACAGCTACAAGCAACCAGCACTGTGATAACGTCACTGAGAAATCTGTATTATTTAATACAAGATGTATAAAGTGACAGCTAAAGCTAATGAGGCCTAGGAAAGCGCCCCAACAGCCACACTGCCGTACCCCCCGAGAGCTGCAGCGACGAGCTCTCTGGACCACACATGGAGAAATAAAGGGACACTGAACACACACAACACATTCTATACTCACAGGTCCAGGTACTGGCACCCCTGTGGGGTAGCCAGCACCCAGACCTGGGAGGTGAACCCCATCATCAGGATGGGTGGGGGGATCACCCCAAACCTGACATACACGTTCCATACTCCAACCCCTATCCCAGCCCCAATGACCCACGGAGCCTATCCACCTAGAGATGGAGCCAACACGATCTGAACGGGCCAGCAACCAGAGCCCACCCCACAAACCCGGAGGTGCTGCCTCCACCACACCCTGCCCTCCATATACACCTCCATACACCAGAGCTTATTTGTGCAAAGGCTTTTGGATAGCTACTACTTTGTGTGAAAGGGCTTGTAAAATCTCATTTACGTTTTACAACAAAAAAAAAAAACATGCTTATTCAGATTTAAATAAGTTAGATCAAAATGTTCTTCTGAATTAATAGATTATATATTTTTTTTTTTTTAAAAATCAACATTTCATTGAGAATGCTTTATTTACAATTTGCAAGTACAAATATCTCTCTTCACAGATTGAGAGAAAAAAAAATGTTAATCCAAAAAGCTGGATCGTTAGTGTATGTCTTTTAGCAAACATTTCAACAACAAAACACTAATTGCACTCCCAATTCAAAACGAAGACCAAAAAAAAGACGTTTAAGTCTAGAATTTAAATTCTAATATAGATATTCCTGTAAGGTATCTCTGCTCTGCTCTTTAAAAAAGTATATAACTGTAAATGCTTTGAATTTCATAAAGAGTCTAAGGCGTTTGCTCTTCGCCCTGTTTAACCGCGTCCTGCCTGTGGGGGGACTGAGCTGGAGTCTCTGTTTCTTCAGGATTACTGACCACTTCTCCGCTTCTCTTTAACTCCACGTCGTTCTCCCCTTCTTCCCTCCTTTCATCCAAGTCCTTTGTCTCTCCGTCATCGTCTTTATTCCTATCTGTGCGTGCTGCTTCCTCCTCGGCCTCCCGCCCCGACCTCTGCCCGTCTGGTGCTGAGGGAGCGGCATGTGCTCCGCAGGCTTGTCCTGTCAGTGGAGAGGAGCTCAGAGAGGTCGCAGGGGAGAGGGAGGGAGAAATGCTCGGTGAGTCGTATGGAGAGAGAGATGGAGGCACTCTGGTGGATAGGGACGGGGACTGATAAGGTGAGGGGGACGGGGAAGCACTGGGAGAGTCGTGAGGAGAGAGGGAATGACAGGTTTTGGGGAACAGAGGTGGCGCTCTTGGAGAAATGGATGGCGACTGGTAAGGAGAGTGTGAGGGAGAGCTGACCACTGGACCAGGCTGCACGTAGTCATCTAGAAGATGCTCTATTATGCCTGGAGCCTGAGCAGAAGCCACTTCCTGTTTGACGTCAGCTTCAGCGTGGCCCGTTTCACTTTCTGCTGGGTCCTCCTGCATCTCTGGCCAGAAATAAGGATCTCCTGAAGGAGGTTGCTCTTCTACTTCGATGAGAGGTTGGACAGCCTGAGCAACACAAAGTGTGCCCCCATTGGGTTTAACAACTCCTCCTTTCAGAGCCTTACATCTCCCTTTGGTTTTAGGCATGAGGGGCGGAGGAGGCGGCGGAGCGAGCGGAGGCGAGAGCATAGTGGACGTCTCGGTGGAAACCCGAACCTTTAGGCTGCGTTTGAACATGCGCCTTCTGGAGAAAGCGCTCTGCGACTGCAGGAAAAGAGGGTTGATGAAGCAGAGGTCGCCCTGGCCGGAACCGCAGTCCAGTTCTCTCGGGCTGCGAGTTGTGATCGGACAAAACTCCTGGAATAGAGTTGGATTTGAATCAGATTTAGTGCCGTTTGAGTGGGGTTCAGCTGCGTTGAGCAGGTGCTCTGAATCTGGTTGGAGGCCGGAATCTGGCTGAGCTGCAGAGTTGGTCTGTAGAACAACGGGTGTGGCTGATGTTGACGCATCTGGCTGCTTCTCCTCTTTTCTGGGCTTTGGAGGCTCCCGGGGTCCGCGAACGTTCAGATGCGAACGCCAGAATTCTAGAAGTGAATTGCAACGATATAGTAGTAAACTTTTCAGTGAACACCATTTAATAAGCGAATAAGAAAAAAATTCAACTGGGGAAAATCCTTTCTACATTCAGAGTACAGTAGCTCTCAAAAGCGCACACCCTGTGAAAATACCCGGTTTTTATGACAGAAAACATGATTCCATGCCAAAACCTACACGTGACATTTATCCTGGGCAATTCAACCAAAAATCAAATCTGTTAGAGGGAAACAAACTAAATACCCTTTATTATTAGAGCTCCTCGCTCCTGTTCCTTGACCTTTGACGGGGTCAACAGTAAGAGCACTATCATGGGGAGGAGAGGAGCTTTGGACTGCTGGGCCGATTTCAGACAGCCTTTAACTCCGACATCATTACGTGACAAACGCACATGGATGATTCTGGTCAAATCTGGGCCTACAGCCTTCCAAAAATGAACTACAAAGTGTGTGCTCTCTGCTCTCCGGCCATTTTCGTTAATTTCCGTGAGTTGGGCTGTGCTTTTACATCATGTCACGCAAAGGATTGTGGGATTGCTTATAGGACCTTAGCACCGGTAAGGGACATTGTGAGGTTCCTAAATTAGCCGCGGCAGGGAGCATACAGGCTTCTTTTCCTACCTCCTTCATTACTGACTGCACTATTCGGACAGCACTTATTATGGTGATCGCTGACGCCCTTCCGCTTTGTCCTTGCTCAATAAGTGTACTTGGATGGACCCTAAATCTATCAGATATTGAGGACTTGTCCACATCCCTTTTTTGGTGAACCCACGGATTTTTATGTCCGATTTAGGTTGACTAAGACAACAGATGTAATTGTTGTCAAATGTCAGAAGAGAAATGTTAAAACCAAAAATGACTTTACCCTTTTCCTGACTGGTACCTTTGTATAAAACCATACATTGGTTTTAGCTAAAGAGCACAAGGTTGGAAAATCCAACTAGAGTGGCTGAACTTTATTTCAGGTCAATTAGATTCATTATAATCAATGGCAGTAATGATCTCCAGAAGACTGAATGAATAAAAGTGAATAAGGTGCCTTAGCAAAGCATTTGTATGATACCAGTATTAGTTTTTAAAATCATGTCCTGTGGTCTGTTTTTTTACATCACAAAACCCCAGATCCATCTGAGGAAAAGTAGCCGCACAGCATGATACTGCCACTACCATGTTTCACTGTGTGTATATATGGGATACCTTCAGTGATGCTCAGTGTTGTGTCTGAGCTTAACATATCCTTAACTTTTTTAGTCCAACTGTTTATTGATGTTCTATTTTGTTTCTACATTTTCTGTTTTCTTTTCCTGTATTTTAATCATGTAAAGCACTTTGCATTGTCTCTGTACTGAATTGTGCTATACAAATAAATTTGCCTTGCCTTGCCTTGCCTTTGGAATCAGGGTCAGAAGGTTCAGAAAGATTTCCTCCTGGTCTAAAAGAAAAATAATGTCTTGCAACCCTGTCCCTTTTTACAGACGTTTGGAGAACATAGATTCCTGTCACATGTACAGTTGAGCCTTAAATCTAGACTTTAAGTACTATTTACATTGTACCATCATGCTTCTTCTGATTTGAAGTAGTATTAACGTTTTGGAAAAACCCAGCTTTAATTTGTTAAGAGAATCTGTAGGGGCAGCTAAGGGTTAGGGTGGAGGCAAGCAGGCCTTCTGACTTCATAAACATGTAGTTCATCAAATTACCAGTGGTAACATGCAAAGAGCTGGCAATTATAAGGAAGGTTTTAATGCCGTAATGCGTTAAAACCAACCATGAAAAGGATTTTTCCATTGAATGTTCATACATAACTTCCAACATACCACATCAATGTATATAAAAGTTATTATAGTATCTTTTAGAGATGCATGTTTCATTTCTTGCAAGAAACGAACTTCTCGGTTGAGATAAAAAAAATATTTTAAATCTAAATCTGCCAGGGATATGACATTTTTCTGGGTTTAACTGTAGAACAAGTCAATAGTACTTGCCAGAAATTTCTGCAGCTCCTTCGGTGTTGCTGTCGGCCTCTGGGCAACCTCCCTGACCATTTTCATTACTTATCTTTTGGTTCATTTTGGAGAGCTGATCCTGATTTTTTTTTTTTATATACAGGACTGTCTCAGAAAATTAGAATATCGTCAAAAACTATACTAGTAGGCTATTCAACTAATCACTTGAATCGTCTAATTAACTCGAAACACCTGCAAGGGTTTCCTGAGCCTTGAAAAACACTCAGCTTGGTTCAGTAAACTAAATAACAAGTATGGGGAAGACTGCTGATCTGACTGCTGTCCAGAAGACCATCATTGACACCCTCCATCAGGAGGGTAAGACACAAAAAGAAATTTCTCAAAGAGCAGGCTGTTCACAGAGTGCAGTTTCAAAGCACATTCACAAAAAGTGTGTTGGAAGGGGGAAATGTGGCAGGAAACGCTGCACAACCAAGATCTGGCACCTGCCCACAGTGCCAAAACCACCAGTAACTGGTGTACTGACCATGGCATTACTGTCCTTGATTGGCCTGCCAATTCCCCTGACCTGAACCCCATGGAGAATTTGTGGGGTATTGTGAAGAAGAAGCTGAAAGACACCAGACCCAACAATGCAAATGAGCTAAAGGCCGCTATTGAAGCATCCTGGGCATCCATAACACCTCAGCAATGCCACAGACTGATTGCCTCCATGCCACGCCGCATTGATGCAGTAATCTGTGCAAAAGGATTCCCAACCAAGTACTGAGTGCATTAATGGACATTTTCAAATGTTTGATTTTGTTTTGCTGTTATAATTTTTTTTTTTACTTGGTCTGAGGAAATATTCTAATATTTTGAGATAGGATTTTTGAGTTTTCTTCAGCTGTACGCCATAATCAGCGATATTAAAACAATAAAAGGCTTGCGATATTTCAGTTGATTTGTAATGAATCCAGAATGTATGACATTTCATGTTTTTTAATTACATTACAGAAAATAAAGAACTTTATCACAATATTCTAATTTTCTGAGACAGTCCTGTATATATCACAGGCGTCCCATTTGTAATTCTTTAGTATTTTGTCCTGATTGACACCTTTGTACATTTAGAATTTTTTTCAAAAATAAATTCAATAAAAACTTACTTCAACTGAGTATTAGTATTTCATCATGTACAGCTATCTAATTAGGTTTTAACAGACTGTGTTGCATTCCATATGATTTTTAACAAACATGCCTTAACCTTTTTAATAGTTATTAAGTTTTGAACTTTTCTGTCACAAGAATTTGGCACTTTAACAAGGGTGTGTACACTTTCAAGCGCCACCGTCTGTGAATGAGTCATGTAAATAAATCCCTTTTTCAAAGCCTTAGACAGTTAAACGTTAGGTTGCAAGATCTGCTGTGAGGAAACAGGTAACTCCCTCACCAATTCCCATGTGGGAGATGGACTCGAGTTCTTTGTGTGATGCTGCCTTTGCAATGGCTTCAGGAAGCTCCAGAGGGAAAGGTAACACATCTCTGAAAGACAAAAGCAACACGTGGTCACACAAGTAGCAACCTTTGCAGCTCAACACTTAACGATCCCAGGATGAAAAAGATGAAATACAGATGGAAGAAATTGATAGAAACAAAATTGGAAAGCAGTTTTTTGTTTGTTTTTTACCTGCTGACACAGTAAAAGGAAATTAGTCTTGGGAGATCCGGAAAACTGATGGCTGAGCCCGCCAGAGACAGAGCTGTTGACAAGACAAGCATTGAAACGTGTTCAAACTTCCTTTGATATAGATTTCTAAGGAGATTATATATAAATAAAACCATATAAGATTTTAAACACACTACCTGGATACAACATTTTCTGTTGCAAAAAAAAAAAGGTCTTTCAAATGTACACTGCTGTGACACGTTGAAGCAGTGTGTTGTTTACACTGGCTAAAGCCTGCAAGGGCTTATTCGTTTAGATAGGGCCGACCGTCAGACATGCTGCAGTTGATAGAGCAAATATGTGACACTGTTTTTAAAACACCCAAGATTTTGGTTTTCACACAGCTCACCAACATAAGTAGGCTTTGGAAATGAAAATGTTTTAATTGGAAAATCAGGAAGGAGGGCTGTGAGCCATTGGTATGAGGCGCTTACAGAATCCTACATATTCCTAATTGATTGATTAGAGTCTGGACTATGACTGGATCAATCTAACACATACATATGCTTTGTTTTAAACCTTTCAATTGCAGCTTTGACTGCATGTTTAGGGTTGTTGTCCCACTGGAAGGTAAACCGCCGTGCCGCCGCAATCTTTTGCCGCCACTAACAGGTATTTTTCCAGCACTACCCTGTATTTAGCTCCACACATCTGCCCATCAACTCTGTCCAGATTATCCGTTCCTGTTGAAGAGAAGCATCCCTGTGGCATTTTTGCCGACACTGCCGTGTTTCATTATGGGGATGGTGTGCTACGAGGAAAAAGACTAAAGCAGCAGTGTCTCCCATCTCAACAGATGAAAATGCAACTCCAATTCTGGCACTGCTAAAGGTTGCACTGCAAAAAGGGTACTAAAAGTAAGTAAAAAAATTATTAGTGTATTTTTCCTTGATTTGAGGAGCTAAATAAGACTATTTGCCAATGTAATGAGTATTTTTACCCCTAAAATAACATAATTAGATATCCTGCACTTGAAATAAGATGATGGAGATGAATTGTTCCTATTTTAAGTGCAAAAATCTTATTCCATTGGCAAATAGTCTTATTTACCTGCTCTAATCAAGCATAAATACACTGATTTCAAGAAAATTTCACATACTTTTAGTTCCCTTTTTTCAGTGTGTCAAAATCATGCAATCAAATATGTGTGCCTAAATGAAGGCTAAAATTAGTGCAACGTAATATTTGGGCTAAAATAAGCTGCACTGAGACAAAAAAATTAATTATTACAGGCCAAATAAGCCATAAAATCAAATAGAAAATGTTTAAAGACAGACAAATCTGTCTCTGTCAGACAGTCTCACAGAGGATGCCCTTTGTTGCATAAAGCATATCATTTGTGCAATAAGCATTAACTGAGATGAGCTCGACAAAGGAAAAATTATGGGTTAGAGGTGGATTAATGTTCTTACTAGACTGTTCCTCCCTTATGCCAAACTCCTGTACAAAGGATGGCACACTGTCATCTGCCAGGCGAACACAGAGCACGTTCCTCTTGGATGTGCGGGACTTCCTCACCAGGAATGTCTGTGGGACAACAAATCTGATTACTCAATGTAAGAGACTCCTTGGGAAAACATCACAATTGTATTTGTGTTTATGTATGTAGCACAAAGACAAAGTATTTTCTCCTTTCCAAATTCTTTCTATTATTTGTCACACTTTTTTTTCAGAGCCTCAAACTTTCTCAGACAAGTATAGCATATCAGCCTGGAAAGGGTTACAAAGTTCAAATTCAACCTCTGTGATCATGATTCAACAGCAAGAAACACCCAAAAAATGGCACTTTTGGGAAAATGTCTGGGGGACTGACGAGGCAAGAGTGACATTTTTGGAAGGCCTGCATCCCGTTACATCTGGCGTAAAACGGACATGGCATTTCAGAAAAGGGGATCATACCAGCAGCCAAACATGGTGGTGTTAGCATGATGATTTGGGTCTGCTTTGCTGCTGCAGTACCTAAACAGCGTGCCCTGTATTTGATTGGTCAGAAACCCCTGAGGAACAATATCCGGGCTAGGGCTGGACGATATAGAAAAGAATAATATCAATGAAATAGAAATCATATTGTGCGATATTGATAATTATCAACAAATTCAACACATATATTTTAAGTGCAGCCCTGACCATTTTATGCTGTTGCTTAGCGGTTTGTTTTTAGATACAGTACTCACAAACACTGAATTCAAACTCAACCCTTTATTCAACCAACTTTTTACCAATACTGCAAGTTTTTCAAAAGGAAAAAAGAACACGTGCTCTCTGAACCCTTTGAAGGGGGCGGTGCTTGGTGACGGAGCGTTGCTGGATCTGCGTTTGTGATTGGTTGGGAGGTTATAACGACCATAATATTAACCTACATGGCTAGAATGAAAAAAGGAAGGAAAACTGTTATATTATTGAACTTTTTATTGACCCTTTTTTCCATCGTCGATATACGTCTATTGCTCGATAGATATTGTTATTGAATTATCGCCGGGCATCAATTTATTACCTTGAACTACAGTACACTTGCGATGTGCAGCAGGGCAATTACCTAAAGCACACCAGCGAACCCACCTCTGAATGGTTCAAATCTGCTGGAAGTTTTTAAACTAACCATGTTCAAAAAACCTTCCACTGTGGCTGAATTCAAACAATTCAGCAAACCTCCTTGCATTGAGCCAAAAATCCTTCCACAGTGTTAAAAAAAATGAGTACTGTTGTCAGTTATTTGATGATCTGAAACACGTAAGTGTGCCAAAAAAAAAAAGCAAAAAGAATAAGTAATCTGTAAGTTTCCAACTGCTTATATTAGACTTAGACAACTTTATTTGTCATTTTGTATGCACAGAAATTTCGTTGCATACAGCTTGTAAATTGCAGTAAATTAAATTACAGTATAAGGTGCAGCAGTGATTTAAAAGTAAACAATTGAAATGTAAACAATGCAGGAGAAAATCACAGTGTACAGGTTATATACGGCACTGTGTGTGTTTGACAAGAAAGCATGCGGCATAGATATGTGTCAGACCCCAGGAGGCTCCCTCTGCAGAATGTGAAGTGCATTAGCCGGGTTGATAGACAGCTGCAACCAGACAGGAACTGTAAGCAGGAGACGGTCCAGCACGCTGATGCTTCTCAGGGAGCCCCTTCCTCTTTGATGCCCCAGCAGCTTGGGCTGCAATGGCTGGGTAGGCTCTGGGAAATCATACAGAGGCTCCTCCTGCTGTGCCATCTGAAGAGAAACACACACGCCAGTAATTACCCTGTTATTAGCCATACCTTTAACGATCAAGCTGTCCCACTGTAATATCGGTGTTGGTTATGCCCTTTAGTCAGGAAGATGGGTGAGACTGCAACACCTAGAGACACACACCTGCGTAGAAAATCTGCCTGGATTTGGACTGCAAGTCCAGACTTGGTAAAGTGCAGCAGCTCGGGGAGAGAGGTTAATGGAATGGCAATTCAAGTCAAAGCTTTCAGTTCAGCAGACCCAGAGAAAGAAGAATCTGATAGGCTGTCACCTGCCACATTATGCTAAAACACAATTACATGTCAGACATAAAGGTCTTTATGTATGTTCTGTAATACTCAGAAACGCTATCAGTAGCATGCATGTCAACATCATTCTGGCTGCGCAGCATGCATTCCTGAAACGTCCACATTTGCCTCCTCAAACTACGCTCTCCGTCCTTTCTACAAGCTCCAATCTCACTGTCCAGTATGCACAGTTCAGACACTGGCATTGCCAGGTTTGGTGTTTCGTGTCTAGTAGTTACCTTTCCGCTCAGTTCCTGTTTTTTGTTTTGTTTGTTTTTTTCTTATCCCTTCGGGTTCCGATTTGAGGCGGCGTGCTCCATCTTCTTCCTTCTCCAAGTTTACAACCAAGAAAAGTTCACTTCTCTTTCCCTCTGGCCTGTCATGGCGTGCGTCTACATGGCTCCTCCTTCCTGCTCACCTGATCTCACCTGGAAACAAATCTCCCCATTCGGTCGTGTAAAAAAAGAAAGGAGGGAAAAAAAAGAAAAAGAGAGAGAGAGAGAAAGGGAGAACAAAATAATTGTGTAAGCGTGCGCACTACTCTTGAGAAAGCAATGGGTCAGACAGCACAACATGAACGACTTTATCTGTGTTGTTCTGCTGAAACAGCGCCACCTGTTGGTGACTTGTCGGAAACAAGCACACTGAACAAGCAGGCGAGCCAGGAAACCCGTCACAGGAAGAGCATTTCAAGGTTTTCATTTTAAAAATATTGCTAATATTATTGATTTTAGTTTGTTTGTTAATAATTTTTCACTTATTTTTTATTCAACTTTTCTTTGAACAATTACAGTGGAGAAGTATCACCATAATTAAAACACTATACAAATAATTATTTTTTGATGTCAGTTAATTAATTCAATATAATTTTATTTGTATAGCACCAATTCATCACATGGGTCATCTGAAGGCACTTTACAAAGTCAAATTCAGAGAAACTGGTCAATAAGTTCCCTATCTAAGGAAACCCAGCACGTTATTGTTGTCTGGTTGGTGTCTTCCTTGTTTCTATAATCAAACCATTTCCCCCATTTCTTTTAACCATTTTAGCCTTCCAATCTAAGTTTATATGTGAGTTTTTTCCATCACAGAAATCTCCACAATGTGCAGCCACTGCTGTACGGTCAGTTCCTCTTTGTACCATAATCTTGTGATGACCTTTTTACTTGCTGATAGCAATATCTTCTTTTTGTTGTATGTCAGGACTTATGTGTGATGCATCTCAAATACAGTGTTTTTTTATTCCCTGTAATTGTTCTCAGAGTAAGACATATTTTATCCCAGTATTCTGTTATCTTTTGACAGGACCAGATTATGTGTACCACATCCATTTGACCACCAAGTCTCCAGCAAGGCTGTGGGCTGGGCACCATCCTCTTCCAAATCTTTTTTGGAAGAGGATGGTTATGAGAAATCAAACCATATTTTTCCAATTGAATCCTCTCCATACCCGGGAGCAGGTGGTCATGCCCTGTGTTTTACAGATTGTAAACCACTCTTTCTCACTTATATGCTCCTTCAGTATTTATTTGTAATATAACTGTATTTATCTATAAGATGTTGTCACCATCGTGATGTCACGCTAGACACAACAAAAAATAAATAACTCAATAAAACACTAATGAATTAATAACTACTACTGCTACTTCTACTACCATTAATAACAATAACCACAAAATAAATAATAATTAGCATACTCCTGGTTTTACACTCACTTGAAGACAGTAATTTTTTGCATTACTAACACTATACATGAAGGAGCTACCCACTCCTCATTGATTAGTAATACAAAAAGGTTGCAAAGCTTTGTGTTTTTCTGTGTGTTGATGAAACCTATTAATTTCAAAGGTCACCCCCTTGCTATTTCTGACCAAGTAATAGGCTTTCAGAATTTACTTAATACGTAATACATACTCTTATTATACTTAGATTTTGACATTGTTTTGGATGGAGTTCATGAGTGGCCTCCTCATTTTTTTTTATTTTTCAATGTTTGGTTTAAGAGAATAACACTGAATAATCAAACGTATTGTTGTTTTTGGTTTTAGGAATAACCAGTGCAGTGACAAATGTGTCATGTATACGTTCAGCTGTTCTGGACCTTTGGCAACAAAGTTCTTTTGGTGCCATAAGACTATTGTAAGAAATATATCATAATCATTTTAATAATAATAATAATCTTTCATATTTTGACTCAAGAAATTTTTAAATATCCCGAAATTTTAATATTATTAATGAATTAATGAAACTATTTTATTTGGAAGTTATGCCAAATTTGGTATATTTGCATGTACCAAGTTTTAATTTTTAAAATAGATTTTTGCTGCTCAAGTGAGGATTTTTTTTTATCAGCTGACAGTTTGCTTTAAATAAACAATGAGATGTCATTGTCTCAAGAAATTTTTAAATATCCCGAAATTTTAATATTATTAATGAATTAATGAAACTATTTTATTTGGAAGTTATGCCAAATTTGGTATATTTGCATGTACCAAGTTTTAATTTTTAAAATAGATTTTTGCTGCTCAAGTGAGGATTTTTTTTTTATCAGCTGACAGTTTGCTTTAAATAAACAATGAGACATTGTCAGTGCCAGATAATGAGTACTTTTCCCGTACTAAGGGGTACTTTTTTTTAGCGCAACACCTCAGCCGGAAGTTACGTCTGAACCACATCAGCTTAGAACCGCGTTGGGTAAGCTATCTGTGCAACATGTACGCTTAAACGTTTATCTGCGTTTGATTTAAATAAAAAGGTCCATACAATTATTCGGTATCATTGTTTTAGGCGCGTCAAACAAAACTGCCTTAGTGGTAAAAACAAAACTTCGCAAATGTATTCATAAAACGTCAGCGTTAGCTTTAGCTAGCACGGCTAACGCTAGCGTTGGAACAAAATGGCCAGCAGTTTTATCTTAACTGTTGTGCGTATTCTTTACAACAGGAACACGGTTTTATTTCCATATGCGTGCCCTTTGTCTCGGGTTATCTATTGTATCTGGCTTGTGGTATTCTTCTTACTTCACTCACCCAATTTTTACTGCTAAAGTTAACGGTTATGTTAGCTTAGCTTACGACACGCCTGTCGGCACGTTACGCGTCTTTGTAGATATTCTGACCCCTTTTTGTACCATTGCGCTTGTTCAAAGATAACACGGTAAACGGTATGTTTATAATTGTGCCATTACATGTTATTCCAGGAGGGCAGCGCTAACTTCACAGAGGGGATGCTAACATTCGGCGGGGTGCGTGTAAGCTAACCTAACGGCTTGTCGCAGTGAATCGTGTTTGTTCTCTTTCAGATGTCCGGTTGATACAGAGATGAGCGGGGAGAACGTGAAGCTGTTTGTGGGGAACCTTCCTTTAGACGCGACTCAAGATGAACTAAACAAGCTCTTCGGTCCTTATGGGGAGATCGAAACCTGTTCGTTGCTCAGACAGTATGCGTTCGTGACCCTGAAGGGGGAGGGCGCAGCCGACAGGTATGCAGCTGACCACCATGATCCGAGGTGTTCTCGCCATGTCTTTGCGTTCAGGTTTAATAGAACATGACCGTCTAAGCACAAGTGTATAAACTGGTGAAAAGGCCATAAACTTTTTCGCCACTTTGGTTTCAACGTAGAGCTTTTTTTGTATTGTTAGATAACTAGTTATCTAGTACAGATAATTCATTATTTACATTATTCATTAAAAACACTACAAGACTCTTTAATATGGAAAGATTTTCTGCTCTTACATTTGGTCTTTGATTCAGTTTTGTTGAATTATCCTGTGTTTATCTTACATGATTATTTTTATTATATAAACTTTATTAGAATATTCTTTATAATATACAGAAAGAAATAAGTACAATTTCCAGTGAACAATCGCCAGGGGTTTGAACAAAAATAATAATAATAAATGAAAGACTCTTTAATATGGAAAGATTTTCTCGCCTTACATTTGTTCTTTGATTCAGTTTTGTTGAATTATCCTGTGTTTATCTTACATGATTATTTTTATTATATAAACTTTATTAGAATATTCTTTATAATATACAAAAAGAAAGTGAACAATCGTCAGGGATTTGAACAAAAATAATAATAATTAATAAAAAATATCTGAATAAAAGTAAAAATAGTAATAGTAATAAAGCTACACATAGCAGCAATACAAACCCCAATCAGTCAACCCACTTATTTACTACTGGCTTGTTTATCATGGAAATGGGTATATTTAAAGAGATCTGGCTTAATAACAGGGATTTCTGTATTTGTTAATAATAGTCAATAGCTGTTATGATGCTAACGAAACTTAAAATCAAGCTGGTGAAACTGTAAGGTTTAAAAGCAATGGGGTTATATGCCAGAGCATAAAACATCAATGTAAGCTGACAAAGTTAACTTAGGGTTAATAAGTAGGGTAAGTACAAGTTATTAAGTATCTCAACCATTATGAAATTGTACGTAATTCAAAACGGGGTTAGATTCATGTTGTTTTTAAGGAAGTGATTAGAGTGTAGGGCTAGACAATATATATGGAGTGATAGATGTATATCGATGATGGGGGGAAACAAGGGGCCAATAAAAAGTTCAGTAAAATAACAGTTTTCCTTTCATTTACATTTTAGCCCTGTAGGTTGATATTACAGTCATTACATCCTCCCAAAAATAGGTCGTTAAGCAACAGCATAAAATGGTCAGGACTCCACTTAATATATATGTTTTGAATTTGTTGATAATTATCGATATCGATCATTATGATTTCTATTTTATCGATATTCTTCTTTTCTATATCGTCCAGCTCTATTGGAGCAGGGCGCTTGCGTCCTGAAACGGGGGCTAGTTCCCCGGTTTGAATCCCTCAGGTTGCCACTCTAGATCCCCGAACAATACCCTTAACTCCAGGAAGCTGCATTGTAATGTAAAAAGTTGCAATGACAAATAAATAAAGGTGATTGAATTGGCCGAAAAAGTTTCCGAGCTAAATATTTCCTCTTGCTCAGTTTACCCAGTCACACTTATAAACGTACACACATACACATATGATGCACAGAAGGGATAGACAGCTCAGGATTAATTGTCGCACAGAGGAAGCTGGAATTTAACCCAGGGCTGGATGATATAGGAAAAAAACATATTGATAAAAGAAACCGCATCGATAATTATCAAAAAATTCAAAACATATGTTTTAAGTGCAGCCCTGGCCATTTTATGCTGTTGCTTAATTACCTAGTTTTAAATGAGGGGCAAACTCAACCCTTTATTGAACCAACTTTACCAAAACTGCAAATTTTTAAACAAAAAAACCCTAAAAAAACAGGGTCTTTGGGCTATTGCACCACACGTCTATCGATTGATATATATTGTTATTGAATTATCGTCCGGCCCTAATTGAACCCACAACTTCCTTTGGAGCACGACTGCACCAATGAGCCAAAGCCGCCATCACTGTAAATGCAAATTGCAGATCATATTTGCAAGCTCTGTAGCAGCTATGAGGATAAATGTGCACTTTCACATGTAGACCTTTCTTGGGCCTTAATGGATTAATTGTACTTTGGGCAGTAGAACATTCTCTTGAGCTTTAGTGCTGTATTGTCTCATCAGGTTTTTGTTAATGAAACCAAGAAGGCTGCTGTATCACAACCTTTCCTTGTCTGGTGCTTATAACTAGTTTACACTTATGTTAAAACTGAATTAGTTTCCCTATGTTATGATCATGTCAATGCATTGTAATGATGATGTTTGCTAACCCTGAATGGAATTGTTATTTCAACATTAATTTCTTGTGTGTGAATAAAAAAAGTCTGTCTGTTTGGAAATCTGGTTTAATGGGACTGCTGTGTATGTAGCACAACAGCTACACTGCTGAATGTAGGTGTTTTAATGGGGAAAATTTGACAATGGGAAGGCTTGATGACAAATGTTTTAAACATTTTATTAACGTCACAATAAAAAGCACAAAAAGTTTGGCGAGCATTTTAATCCCACGTCAACCATATTTTTAGAACTATAGCAACTCTGTACTTAACATTATTAATAACACTGTACAAAACGTGAATTCTGAGTTTTAGACATTTTCAACCCTTGTTTTACGTATGAGGTTTAATCGCTTGTCTGGGTGTTTAACTTGTCCTGTCAGTAAGTTCTGCTCTTGGTTTCATTCCCTCAGGGCCATACGGCATCTAGATGGCAAAGAGTACAGAGGCAGGCCCCTGGTTGTGGAAGAGTCACGTGCGCGCCCACCCAACTCTATTAAAGTGTTTGTTGGGAACATCAGTGCGACGTGTTCAGCAGATGATCTACACGGGCTTTTCTCAACCTTCGGAAGAGTTTTAGACTGCGATAAAGTCAAAGGTAACAATTTTAAGTTGGTAAAGTCAAAACGTGTGTTCAAACGCTGACATAAAGGGATTGATTGAAGGAGTTGTAAGAGTGCTTGAACCAGAATAATAATGGCATTTAAAAGAAACTTAGAACTGAAATGAACATTTGTGTCTTTTACGCTGATGGCCTCACACTTTGTTTTGCAGCAAGATTATGCTCAAATGTTGGGTATGCATTTGTGCATATGGAGAGGAAGGAGGAGGCCCTGGCAGCTATTGATGCACTCAATGGGACCATGTTCAAGGGGCGTCAGCTGGCTGTAGAGCTTTCCAAAGCTCAACCGTTGATCAATCAGATTGCTGGGGCTGATTCGGCTGCAGGTGTTGTAATTGATGATGAAGAATTCAACTATCTATCTATCTTTTTAAAATAACGTGCAACCCCTTCAAATATCTGATCTTCTCCCCTTGATTCCAGGAGGCAGAGAGGGTCTTCTTCCTCGTCCTACTTCGTCACTCGAACATCACCAGAGTCAAGCTGCCGTGCTAGCTGCAGCCGCAGCCGCAGCCGCTGGCCTGCCCATACAAGTAACCAGATTTTCTATTAGGATGATTGCAATATCCATTATGTGGTCAGATTTAGTAACAGACACGGTGATGGACAAAAACCTTCCATTAGATGATGTCAGTTTTATAATCTGCCATTTTAGTCTGAAAATTAACTCTACACCTTCCACTTTACATTCATGTTTTGCTGCTATTTAGTCCAGTCAAATCGGAGTTTCCTGTCATTTCAGTAATGTGCATTTTTCTTTCTTCAGGTTCAACAAAGTGTCCATAACTCATTTTACAACACAACAACCTTTGACCCCACCTACGCTGCTCTCAAAGGCCTTACAAGTTCTAAGGGCGCAGATGGAGTCATTTACGGCGCTCTTGCCAGCCAAGTGTATGGAGCTGTTGCTGATCAGGTCTACCAAGAGATGGCCAATCACAATCCTGCCACTGAGGAGGCAGAGCAACCTGTCGTGCCAGATCCAACAACACTTTTTGAAGCAGCAAGAGCCAAGTTCTTTCAGGAAGGACAGAAGGTTTGCTAACTTTTGCATCCCAACGTGTTTTTTTCATCCAAATGCAAAACAAATGACTCACATTCTTAATACTTATTTCCTAAAACTTGGTTTTAAGGTTCTGGCAGAGCAGCAGGCAGGAAGGAAAGCGGCAGCAGCCGCCGCAGCTGCAGCGGCAGCGTCATCCGATAACGAACGCGACCGCAGTCCAATAAGAGGAAACAGGGCCCCTCTTCTTCCCGACCCCGTCCCGGGGTCCTTTGCTCAGATACGCCCCAAGCGACGCACCCTGCTGCCTACACCACCTGGAGTCTCTGAAGATGCAGCTCCCGTCTCCACAACGTCTGAAGGGGCGGATCCTGTTGCTAGGTAACGCACTCCTGTAGGGTGGAGCCTAAGGAAGCATCTAAATTTTTAATTCTATTTAAAGGAACCAAGTGATGTACTATGACTATAACCAAAAAAAACATATTCATCTTGACATAAAACAATATACGCCGAGCGTTTGTCCTGATGGTGTTTCCTTATTCCTTTTTGAGCCTGAAAAGAACTTTGCACCAGGTGTGATCAGCAGACACAAAATTATTTCCATTAAAGTCTGGATTTTATTGACTAGAGAATTACAGGAAAATGGGGGATTTTACTATTGAATATGTTGCTTTTTGGGTTTTTTAAGAGCTGCTTTTATCTGTTCCAGTCGCACAACCCTTTGTACAGCATTCTGTTTAAATGATCACTCGCTAGATTACAAAGCAGCCTGTGCGCAGTGAAGCCACAGCTGACGTACGCCACCGGGCCACCTGGTGATTATTACAGTGAGGGAGAACATTTAGTTCAAAGAAAGGTTTGTTCTTACTCTGAGCTCAGCAAATTGACACAATTTGTTTTCTTAATGCTAAGCTGTGTAGTTGAGCTTACCAATAGTTTTTATATATGAAACATCTCCACCGTAAGTGTCAAAATTGATCTAGTGACATCAGTAGACCTGGTGATGTTCAGATTATGGCTTACCTGGAGGTCCTGTGTGCTCTTTTGACATGTATGGATCCCTATCCAAGGCTGGGGTAGATCAGTCTTATGACGTGGTGAAGAAAACTTTCATGTCCCTGACGCAGCTCCACTAGGAGGCTGGTGTCGTGTGCCATGCTTTTTTTTTGGCACAGTGAGTACAGAGTTGATCATTACATCCCGCCGGCGTGACGAATGACAGAGGGGATAATGGTCTCCCTGGGGGACAGCGGTGCTGCGTGGCTTCCTGCTGCGTCATGGCTCACCTTTCTGGCCAATTCCTGATTGAAACAGCCCAAAGAGCCCCAAGGCTGGCCCCACAGAGTCGTTTTGAGTTTTGTTAAGCACATGTATTGGAAATGTCTCCACACCGCCATTTACGGTGTTTTCACAAATCTGGGGAATGCAGTGCTCTGGCATATATCTGTGGGGGTAAAAAGTACTTTAATTTTTATTAGATACTCAAGCAATAAATCAGACATCCTCCACACCTCGCCTGTTTCGAGCAAAGGTCGCCGCCATATGTCACCGCCGCTGTATGCTGGGGTAGAGCTGGGCAATGTGGACAAAAATATCAGCTTCTTCCCCCCTGTTATGAACAGTTTTGCTAATTTTCGCAATATTTTTTTTTTTTTTTAAATAACATCTGGTTCAAAAAAAGATGAAAGAACAAATTAAGATTATTAATGAATGGGTAGTGTTTTCAATGATTCCCGAAACTTAAACACACAGTTTCCTGAAGCATTGTGGGACATTATGGATTAAAAGAAAACAAGTTCAAAGGTTCTATGTTTCTTAAGTAGCAATACTTTGTTCTACAAAACCCATTTGCTTTACTGGTAAGGAGTACAAGAATGTTTGAGTACAAGCGTAAAATAATGCAAATCAAGTTCAAACTACTGGTGGCATACTGCCTGGTGGGCCACATGTATTATCTCTCCTATTGAATTGTAACGCCTACCTTTATCAAGTATTGTTGCCAGATAAAATACTGGAGACAGGATATTTAGGATGAATTTAAACTGGCACTAAATCTTAAATCAGCTCGCCCAAACCAAAAACGGGCTTTTCAAAGCTACTGATATGAACCTTTTTTTTTTTTTCTTCAGTAGTTGGTGAGAATTATTTTGTATTTCTTCCTGCTTCTCTCACTTATTGCTCAACTCTAACTTGCTTTCTAGGTCGTACTCCGAATACTACCAGCAAATGCATCAGTACCAGCAGTATCAACAGTACCAGCAACAGTATCAGTACCTCCAGTACGCCTACACCAATCCTCCGCCGCCGCCACCCCCTCCACCGGCCAGCGGACAGACACAAGCCCCCACCACAGCCCCCGCGCCGCCAGGGACCTACACGGCACCGCCGACGTACGCCGCAGCGGACGCCTACGCGACCCAGGGAGCGTACGGCACCTCGGGAGGCTACGACGCGTCGTCGGGCGCCTACGACACTTCGTCTGGGAATTACAATGCTTCTTCAGGAAGCTACGACGCCTCAGCAGGATATGACACATCTGGAGGCTACGGGGCATCAGGAGCATATGATTCATCTGGAGCTTACCCAGCCACGGGAAACTACTCCACATCCACACCGTATGAGCAGACAGCCGCACACGGGCAACCCACGCCCCAGCGTCACGATTACCCTTACCACACGCCAGAACCCCCTTATCGATAGTCCCCACCCCCCACACACTCCATACACGTCGCCGATGTGTGTGCTCACGTATATCTATTCACACGAGGGTCAGTTTAAATCAAATAAATTCAAGCAGGAGGCCGGGTTGGATCGGAATGTGCTCCGAGTCTAGAGCGCCATTCGTCCGCCTTGGCTGAGTGTTTTTTTCCCCCCATTTTTGACGAGTTAGCGAGGTCTTAAGACACGTGGCGGTAATTCTGCACCTCGAACCGGGATATTCTTAAGCTTTCAAAGTTTCTTTTTAGATGTTGTAGTGGCAGAACTGGTTCCTTATTGAATGTCGATTCCTAAATGTTGCCTGGGGCAAGGTTAGCACTGGAGGCAAAGTTGACCGTCTTTAGTTTTCCGCTGGATCACGTCCCCTTCTACAACCCTGCGCAGCTTCTACACCACAGACTTGTTTTGCTGGTGTTACTCCGTGATTTCTTTAGGAGACCCAGTATGTTGCAGAGGTGGAGCAATGTCCTCTATTCCTATGTCCAACAATATATTAGATTGACTTTCAATAAGGCGACATAACGTTTTCTCCGATCACCTATCTAAAACTGTACAAAAACATATTTCTAACCCATGTTAAAGATTTATTGTCAGGAATTTAGAATAGAGTTTTAGTGTTTGTGAAACCGATGGGTGTCCTTACCCCACAGACCTTTTCTGAGTTTGTAACAGACCTCAGGTTAACTGAGCTGCAGCGATCCTGTTCCTATTAATCTTGTTTATTTGGATGATGATTGCTACAATTAATAGTCGTGAATTTGACATTCAGCCTGAGGTTGTTGGAATCGCAGTTTTTTTTTTTTTACATGTTCAGTGATGAGCAGCTCAGTTTGTGAAAAAATAAAAATTTTCTTCCAATTTATTAAATGCATAAAAAATGAGTTTCAGCCTAAAAACAAATCATCTACTTTTTTCAGTTAAATAGAAATAAGATGGTTAGGGGAAAAATGCTTCCTTATTTTTCCTTCATCTTCTGTGGTTTTTATAACTCCTAGCTCTATCAAATCCCCTCGAGGACAATATTTCTCCTATGCATTGTGCTCCTTAGGAAAAAAATCTCAATCTGCAGGAAAATCTTGATATGTGTGTTGTTGTTTTTTTAATAGCACTAAATAGGAAAAAACAACAACTGTTAATTAAAAATAGGTTTGAGCGGCAAATAAAACTGAGTTTTGTTTTTATACTGAAGAAACTCAAGGTGATAAAACTCACTGTGTAGCTTTATTAAAAATATATATAATTTTTTTGGCTAATGACGATTAGCTTCTGAGTTTTGCACAACTCGGACATTTATTTTTGAAAACGCTGATAAAAGTTGTGGCCCTGGTCCGCTGTGGGTTCGGTGTTTGGTTGCTTACCAGCCAGATGCAGTAGCTTGACCCGGTATCAAGAAAGGAAGGGAAAATTAAATAAAATTCCTATAGTTTTGTTAATTTAACCTGTTTTCCTAATTTCTGACTCATTTTTTATATTTTGTCGATACTTTGGGCATCCTTAGGTTTGTTAGTTGCAAAAGCAAAGAGGGAAAGTTTTATTTCATCGCAGCTTGGATAACGACTGAAAAACAGGATGCTGTTTATTTTGCTCCTGTGCTAATTGGTAACTTCATAGTTTTGATAATTTTTTGGTGTTATGGGACTGAAATGGTGCCGTCAGCCACGGGATGTTTCATTACCACCTTCAGTTCGTGCCCAATTTGACGATTGATGATTATAAAATACATTTCTATATTCTGCTATTGTGGCTTGATCAGGGCTCATCAGTCAATTTAGATATTAGTCAACTGGGGATCGGAACCAAAATTGGCCTTTTGACTGTTTTCTACTTTAGGTCAGACGTTGTATTTCTACAGTTTGGGTTTGCTGCTTCAGCCACTAGAGCATCAAATCAGAATCTTTGGATCTCATTCAGAGCTTCGTGTTTTTCCTCAGAGCATTCTTCAGTGGACGCAGGTTTCATGCACTCACGTCGTTGCATCATTTCAGACAGCTGTTTGACAATAGACTTTTGTTGTTGCTGTTGTTGTGTACATATTTGAATTTACAAGAGCCAGGAGTAACGTTAACAAGCACGCATACCATTATAGAAACCTAACTTTCCAAGTTGGTTTTCAAGTTTCTATTAGTAGCTGGTTCTTTTTTTGTTTAATTTTTTTAGCATTTCTTGTCAGGATTCCCCCCCTCCATAGAAAGCGTCAGAGACATAAGGGAAATGTACACTTTGGTAGTCATGTATATACTCGAGCCCTTATGTGAGCCTGAAGAAGCGACGTGAGCCGACGTTTGCCGATGCTAGTCACTGTTAGGGAATTGATGTAAAAGCAGATTGTGTTTATCAAGGGTCTGTCGATCCGGACTCTTCGTCATGAGGCCGTCTGAAGGTTTGGTGGTTTGAAGTTGCGATCGCAAGAATTGTTGACAGTAGGATAATTTCTTACGTTACCTGTTGTGGTTTATTTCGGCTGTTGGCCGGGTGGAAATGAGGCGACGTAAAAGTTGTTTTTGGATCTCTCCATCGGCGGCGAGAAGGGCAGATTCCTTTCTCTCTTTTTTTTTTTTCCTTTTTTTTTTCTTGTCTTGCCGGTTTTCACCTGAGCACGCCCTGTACTTTAACGCAAAACGGATTCGGCTTTCCCTGGATTCCCCATCGCAGTCAGAGAACAGCTTAACTCTGCACTTGAACCACAACGGATTTTGCTTGGTTTATAGCTTTTTACACATCAAAAGCAGACCAAACGTGCTATTAAACCTCCTTTTTACAGTAGTGTCTCACTGTAGCCATGTTGTTTTTCCATCTGGCACGCCGAACTGACAGCGTTAGGTTCGAATGACACATAGCACCTCAACATTTCCACATTATTCCACCATCTCCATGTGATCTGTTAGTTGCATGCATTGTTGTTGCTGCTGCTCCAGCCACCTTCTTCCTCTTGCTGATTATTGCAGCTAGAGTGGGAGGGAGCCAATCTGAGCCCTTGCCCTGGACGTTCGCCGCACGCAGCTGTAGAGTGGGATGGGGAAAACAGCAGCGTTAGGCCTGAAACTGCTGTGGACGATGGGGGTGTCCCCCCACTAAAGGTAAACACTCAGACCACACACTCCTGGCCCGCCCCGAAACATGAGAAACACACTCACAAGCACATGTTCTTTTTTTTTTTTTTCTGCTAAAACAGGAACAGCTATGTCCGTGCTTACAACTCCTTTTTTTCCTGTGTTTGGGATTTTAATTTGTCAGGATTTCAGATATCCTGAAAATAATCTCCTCCTTCTGTTTTTTTTGTTTTGTTTTGTTTTTTTAAATGGGAGAGCATCAGTTTTTCCTTCTTTGGTTTTCCAGGCATATTTTTCTTCAAGCATCCTGAGCTCATACATTCCTGTTTCTGACTTGAAAAGTCACATAAATCTTTTAAGGACATTTATTACCACCTTTATATTTAATCAGATCGTTTTCGGCAGCCATCTTGTTTTTACTGCTACCTGCCCCATTAAAGAGCACCAGGCAACCACAGCCAGAACCAGATTCGGGACATTTCAGTGGGATTGGATGTTATAGGTTTTCTAAACGTGACCCAGCGGCCACTTTGGGGTTAAGTGCCTTGATGAGGAGCCCTCCATTTCAGAGTTGAATAATCTGGCTCAGGATCGACGCCAGACTCCCCCCGTCTCCCGAAAACCATTTTTTTTTGATGCCACGTTCAACTTGTAAGAATGACAATAAACACAAATTCTACGCTGTTGTTTTAAATTACATTTTGTCCTTTTGTTCTTTGAAATGTTTCATTATCAATAAAGGAATTTCAACCAAACTGTATTTTTGTGTGTTTGTGTGTGTGTGAATATTTCAGAAGGTTGCACTTTGGCAGGAATAACTCGGAGAGCAACATCAGATGTTTTTATTCCGTTTTCTTTCAAAAAAAAACATCAATATATGCCTTTTTAAATGAAAAAACCAAAAAACAATTCGATAACAATCCAAACCTGATGCTAATCTGATCGCTTTCGTATTAAAAAAAAAATTAAATAAATAGCTGGAAGAAATTTTTAAAAGTACAAGAACCTACTCCCTGCAAGGAAGAGCTTGTCATAGACACTGCTGAGTTTCATGCACTCAACAACAATGAACAGCTAACAGATGGACACAAGGGGACTTGAAGGGCTTTAGTGAATGCAGTATACACAAATGGTATGCTGAGGTAAAAAGATGAGCCATGAACATATAAAACCGATACAGAATGTGCCATTTAATCAGCTAGTGACATGAAAATGCAGAAGTTTCCAATAAAAGCAAACCAGGGTTTCCAGCAGCCAAACCAGCGTGGAAGCTATTGTCTGTGGCAAGTGCAAAGTTATTTGCCTTTTAAACTTTAAATGCAGCTAGGATTGTACTAATAAATTGATAAAAATTTAAACTTACAAAAAACCAAATTGCTCTAAAATGTTAAAGTATTATTTTAAGTTCACCTTTAGTTGCCCTGCAATGCTATATCGTACACATGCAATGGCCACTTTACTAGGTTCAGTTGTTGGCAAATCAACCAATGGTAAGGTGGCAGCTCAATGGGTTTAGGCATCTAGAAGTGGTGGAGACTATTTGCTGACCTTCATATTGGTCATCAGAATGAGAGAGAAAGGGAAAAGGTTACTTTCAAGTTAGCATTGATACACAGGGCTGAGTACTTCATGGATCTGCTGATCCTCTAGAATATACGGGCGGGCGCAACCCTCTTTAAAACAAAAAAACAAAAAACATTTTCAGCATCAGTTGTGTTTGGACCGAGAAATGCCTTGGCAATGTCTGAAGAATGAACAGGCTGGTTTAAGATGATAGAAAGGCAACGATAGTACTGACACCCACTCGCATATGGAATACTATCCCTGCAAGCCCACCATGTCAAAGCTTGACATGGTGGGCTTGCAGAAGCAGAAGGCCACACCTGGAACCGGTCCTGTCAGCTGTGAACAGTAAACTGAACCTACAACGAGACACAGGCTCGCCAACACTGGACAGGAACAGATTGGACAACATGTTGCTTTGTCTAATGACGTCTCGATTTCAGATGGCAGGGAACAACACGAGAGCAAGAATCCATGCTGGTTTAATGGTGTGGGGTATAATTTCTTGGCACCTTCAGTTCCAATTTGGTATACTTTGAACATATTATTTTTAAAGCATTTTTATCATTTTATGGCCACAGTGTATCCATCTTCTGAAAACCTCTTCCAGTAGAATGACGCACCGTACCACAGCTCAAATCATCTCTGTTTTCTTGACCATGAGCTCCAGTGGGCTTCACAGTCACCATGTTTCAACCCAACAGAGCACTTTTGCGATGTAGCAGCACAGGAGAACTGTGTGACAGATGTGCAGCAGACAGACCTGTTACAATGCCATCATGTCATTGACCAACATTTCTCAGATTGATCCTTTTGAAGGTTAAAATGGGGTCCAACGTGCTACTAGCAAGGCGTATGTGATAAAATGGCCGGCGGGTGACATTAGTAGCTGATTTTGCACATCTGGAGTTAAACCCAAAATTATTTTATATCCCTTTCAAATTTTAAAGTAATCTAATACATTTTATTTAAAAAGCGCCTTTCAGGGACCTCAAGGACACTACAGAACAAGCAACATAATGATAAAACAAAAATCCAACAGTAAATCTCTTAGTTTTACCAGTTTTGCTCTTCTGACTGAAAACATTGAGTGTTTCGACTGGCCCAGCCAAAGTCTGGCCTTGAAGTTGAAACTACAGAGGAATATTGCGACAAGGCCTTCCAACTTCGAAGATAAATCACCAAAGTATCTGTTCAAATGGGCAAAAAGCTGGTCAGACAATCTCAAAAGTGATGTCTGTGTTATTTCCTATAAGGAAAGATTACTTGTTGAATGAAAGTAATGTTATACCTACAACATAAATATGCCTGGGGAATTACTCATTCTTGGCTTAACTGTGTTTTCCTTAGCTTTGAATGGAAACGTCTACTATGAGGGCTAAAAAACTGTTTATTATTATCCATCCGCCCCTTATGTAAGAGTTGCAAATACTGTAATTGATGTAAAATGGTTGCTTAATGTAGTTTTCCTGATTTGCTTTGCCTCAATAGTTGAAAACAAAATGAAAGCTTCCAATGACGGATTTCTGGAAACCGCTGCATTGTGGAGGATGACTGAGATCTTGGTACTTTAATGGCAAAGACAGGACGACACCCAAACACTTTGAAACACCACACAATGTGAACCAGACCAAACACGGGTTACAGTACTTTGAACCACAACCTCCCAAGATACTGCTGGCTTGATTATGAAAAAGGAGCGAGCATTCAAACACACGTATTGAAAATAGCAACGCTTTAATAAAGAGCAATTTTTTTACAAGACTGCAATGTCTAGCTAGTTAGGTGGTGACTGGCGTTGACATCCATGGCGTTTTACAGAGATGCAGTCGTGGTAACTGGGTTTGAAGTTTGATGGGTTACTTGCAAGTTGCATTGATCCATGCGAGGCAACAACCTTCAAACAGTTACAGACCCTACATCGTAAAACAGCTGATGATGAATGTCAAGAGGTAAGTTTAAAAAGAAAAGAAAAAAAAGTCTCGATGAGAAAGTTCCTTAAACATTTTCCAAACACACCGGTAAGAGTGAGTTCACACTATGGTCATGCTTTTACCGGGCACACAAGCCAATAAAAAGACGACACATAATCATGCAAAAGAGACAGTTTTGTTTGTCTTTAGAAAATAAAAGAACCAAACGAAAAAGGAAAAAAAAGAAATCCTTGGAGTTCTGATATCATCCATCCTTAGTGACCTTGGATAAGAAGCTGCGCTTTGATGATGACTTTGGTGCAAAAAATGTTCCTGTTTCAAAGAGGACAGACCCCGTCCTGTCCTCCTTTTTTTCAATGAAGACACTCTTGGTATTGACCAGTTGTGATAGTTTACCCTTGATCCCCCCCCCCACCCCCACTTCCACCTTGAGATGGACACAAAGAGCACAAACATCGACCCAAGCCCACCCGCCCATCCCTGGATGATGACACCTTCAAAAATACAACCATTCAAACACAGATACAGCAATAACTTGTCCAACATACAGTAAGTCATCCAATGGGGCTTTGATCACGTTCACAGAGAGAGCACGTCAAAAAACACATGAACAGCATTACCTATATACAGAGGGGACACGGTAACAGTCAGATCCCAGGATGGGTTGAGTTGTGGGGCTGAGGAGCTCATTGATTAAAGCTTTCAGCTGAAGAAAGGACAAACCACTGGAACGAGAATGATGGAGGAGTGTAACAACAGCTGAACTTGTCAAATAGGCGAAACCTTTGAACATCTGCCTGCTTGGTGATCATTTCTAACACAAGTCTCTGCTGGTAGTAGAGTCTTAGATGCATGCAGCCTGATGTCAGTCGAATCTTAACCTTAAATCACAGTACGCTAATGTACTTTTGGTCTTCTCTGAAGATTTGGTTAGAAATCACCCGCCGTCTGAAGAGTTCAGTTTGACTGTACTCAGCATAGGCGGATGATCCTTAAGCCACCTACAGCTGATGTGTTGTAGAGACTCAGACATTGTCACAAGAACACTCAATGCTAAGTTAGTATGCGCTACCATCTCGCTTAGAGACCTTCCATCTCTAACCGAGGAACATGACCCTGTTAATCTCTATGCGAAGGCATGTGCACACAAACACACAAAGTACATGTACATAGAACAGACATAATCAATAGAAAAACAACTTTACCCCCAATCGATTATTGCCCCTTTTCACTGTACATCCCAGCAATGATTTTAAGGTTTTTGTGCAGCAGAGCATTGTTCCTTCTTCGAAGGTTTGTGCTATAAATATATGTATATATATGTTATCAGACTGCGTCTGTCTTGACCTTGGATCTGCCAGAAAATCCACATTAGCGTTTAATGCCTCATTACGGCTCCTCGTCTCGGGCTGTCTGGCTTGATCTGTGCGCCATCACTGCAGACGTTACCAGGGTTGCGATCAGAAGACACTACCCTTGGCTGCCTTCGGATGGCCGGGTATTCACTGGACGTCTCGCAACGACCCTCAGCTGTCCTAATTGTATACGTTAAGACTTGTTGAGCAAAAGCCCAAGTCCTCTGGGTAAAGGTTTCACGTAAGCTGGAGTGCTTGCCCAAATCAAGTTTTGTCTGAGGTTGAACAAGACTTAAAATGTAACAAATTTAGGACACGGAGAAAATTAAACAATTTTTGATTGGTTAGACTGAAAGTCCCCTTCTACATTTCACTATTAGAGCAGTACAAGTATACAAGAGAAGGTTATAAAACAACCAGAAAAAGTAAAAAGAACACTATACAGATAAACCATGTGGACAAATAAAGTACAGTGTCGCAGAAGAAAGCTTCTAAACAGGCTAAAGGTGTGAAAGAGACAGTTAATGTGGTTTCACAATATCGCACAGTTGCAGAAGGGGCAACAAAGAAGGAAAACAGTGTGTACAGCATGTCCCCAAAGTAGCAAAGTTAGTATGAGAGGTCTGTTTACATCCAAATGCAATAGCTGGGTCTGGCTCAGTGCTTTCATCGGTTAGTTCCAGTGCAGTAACACATTGGCACCTGGCAACATAGTCATGACATCAGGTACCAAAAGATAATTTACACTCACACACACGCACAAATTCCACACTTTAAAGAGCTACGTCCATCTACAATCACACAGGCATACCCAAAAATCATTGTTTTACGCATTTAAGAAAAACAAAATGAAGACCATAAAAAGAAATGATGTCGATGCAGCTCGCTGAAATGTAGAAGAAGAAAAAAATAAAAGCAAACGCCCGTACGCATTCACATCACTTGTGATATCAGATGATGGTTGACAAGCAATCAGGAACCAAGTCGGAACAAGATGCTAGAATCATCTACGCAAAAACACACCCTTGGCAAAAAATTCACATTGAGTAAAGTGCCAGAAAATGATCGAATCAGAGAAAGAGATGTTTGCCCTCCAAGTTTGATTCACGTGTTGGATGTGGAGAGATGCGGGTAAGTTTTCATGTATGTTATTAACAGGAGGAGTGGCTCAGGAGAAGGTGAAGAACTTCCATGTAGCTGTCAGTCTCTGCAATGTCAGCATGGGCTGAGTTTGCCATTTGAAGAGGCCAACAAAAGAGGAGTTGGGTTGAACTGATCAGGAGCCTCTGATGCTTCGGGGTTGCACTCATGGGTTAAAGACAAACAAATCAGTAGCCACATGAAAAATAAAGGGTGACGTGACGGTGGATTGACATCAGCATTTCATCTATTAATCCTGTGGTCTGCTCCTCCCATTCCCTCGCCGTTCTTTCCTTCTCCTGCACTGGATTTGGTTCTGTATTTGTGTTTGCCGTGAGCTCTTTCTTTTCCATCTCTTTCTCTTTCCTCTTCTCTCAGCTTTGCTGCTATGGTTACAACATCATCTCTACATGAAGTGCATCTGTAGAAGGCAGAGAGGAGAAACAAGAGTAATTCACTCCAACAAAACAACTCATCACGCATTCAGGCAACTTGATATTGATGTAAACACAATCCTAGCCAGGAAAGCAGCTTTTCATAGGCACATAACATAACCCATTCCTGAGCATGTCAAAACGTCGTTTCTTAGAAATCCTAGCAGTCTTACTATTTAGTTATTACTCACCAGAAACCTCGTATGTGTTATTTCGTTATTATTATAATATGTAATAGGGCCGGACGATAATTCAATAATATATATCAGTTGATAGACGTGTGGTGCAGTCATTATATCCTCCCAACCAATCACATACGCAAACCCAGGAACGCTCAGTCACTAAGCCCCGCCCCCTTCAAAGCATTCAGAGAGCATGTGTTCTTTTTTCTTTTTTAAAAGCTTGCCCTTTTGGTAAAGAGCTGGTCGCATAAAGGGTTGTGGTTGAATTCAATGTTTGTGTGTTCTTTATCTAAAAATAGGTCATTAAGCATCAGCAAAAAATACCCAGGGCTGCACTTAAAATATAGGTTTTTAATTTTTTGATAATTATCGATATCGATCAATATGATTTAGATTTTATCGATATGCTTTATTTCTATATGCAGTGCATCACAATTCTTTATTATTCCAGTGCTTCAAGAAATGTAACTTTTTGCCATATACAAACAAAGCGGGAGAGTCATTCTCACCATGGGATAATTTTGAATAAATTCAAACAAAATCATGGTATTTACAAAACCTTTCAACAAAAATATACATGATATAACAAATTTAAAGTGTAACTCACCCTGTTGTAGAAGCATAACCCATTCCTAGACAAATTTTGAAAAATACCATCAATGTGGGCAGTGTCAAGAGACCATGAGGGGCAGGGCTAAGTGTGGGGAAGGTAGAACGTCCCCGTAGAGTCTGACTCTCTACGGGGACGCGTGTCGGACATGCTTTAGTGCCAGAAAGCCGGGCTATGATGAGGAAAGCATGTACCGTTTGAGCCAATAGGAAAATTCAACTGCAATAGCCACCGTTCAACCCTAAGAGGGCAGCACTGAGATGGTTTTAAGTCAAATATTGGAGAACTAAAGAAGTTTGCATGTAAAGAAATTGCACAGTAACATTAAGGTAGCACCCATAGGCCCAGTTTGCACAGTTTATCTGCTTTTTTTTTTGATTTTTGGGTTGAGTTTTTTTTATTTTTGGGTTGAGTTACACTAACAATTATTCATACAGCTGTGTTACTATAACATGATTTCAGGTAAATCCATGAGATTTTTCGATTTTTTTTTTTAGGTTTTGATGCAGATATTTAAGCAAAAACAAGAATTAACATTGTAGTCATTTCATTTTCCATTGAACAATCTTGTTTGGGGTATTAACCGTTTTGATAATTTTCTTCAAAGCAAGTTTTATAACAAATTGATGGCGACTTGGTTAGTCGAACTATCTGCTCAAGTAGCTATCCTTCTGTAAACATGCCACTTGTAGCTTGTTAAGTGTAGATTTAAAATAGCAATCCGTCTAATAAGAGTAATGGGTGGTGCTTCTTTAGTTTCCAACAATAACTGTCTGTGTTGTGGTGTTATGGAGGCTAAAAATTCTAACTTTTTGCATATTTTCACACATTTAATACTCTCAGCAAGACTGCTGCAGTAGGCCTTCATCATGACGTGCGCTATTCTACAGATGATGCCCCAGACTGTCTGAACATGCATTTTTTATGATCAGAAATGTTTTATTTAGGTGCCATGTGAATACATGTCAAATAATTAATGATCCTTTTCTACCAGACCTCAATAAGGGTTTAAAATGATCCATAATTAGTTTATGACCCGATAGAAAATTTAGATCGTGTTTGATATAACTCTGAATTTGTTTCTTAGAGGGATGGTGTGTTTAGCAACCTTGCAGGGATTTAGAACAGTCTCTCAACCAAGAAATTAAACAACAGGGTTTGAAGAAATTGTAGAATCTATTTTCCTTGACGGCTATCTAATGAGACATGGCCAACACTTTTCAAAACTCCTCTGAGATCAGCTCCTCTTGACATCACCATTTCTGAGTTCTGAATGCTGACTCAGAAGAGAGTCAGATTGATGGACTGGCAAGATTAAAACCTCTTTTTGATCGTGCTTATTTTCAGAGCTCTTGCTGTTTTATTTTTTTATGTTTTTGTTTTCTACCATTCATGATAAACTGAAAGGTCCCACCACCAAATATGGGATTTAAATTGAAGAAGGTAGTGATACACCCCAAACCATTGTGGACTGTAAGGGATAGGAACGGAGACATCGTATCATCTTTTAGTGTGTGACTGAGCTGTAAAATCCATCCATCCATTATCTATGCATGCTTATCCCTCATGGGGTCGAGAGGGGTGCTGGTGCCTATCTCCAGTTGTCAATGGGCGAGAGGCGAGGTACACCCCGGACAGGTCGCCAGTCTGTTGCAGGGCAGAGCTGTTATATAATATGTTTATCAATATATTCTGATCAAGAAAAGTTCAGGCGGGCGCACAAATATTTTGCTTGTATTTTAAGCCCTTGATGCATTTGGACAGTGTGTATGCAGATCATGGCACGAAGCTCAGTCCTGGGAAAATGCCCTGTAGGTGTGCATCACCCCTTTGACTCTCCAATCCATGCTACATAATCTAAATGGTCCCATGGCCCCTGGGGAAGGGGGCATGTTGATTCCAGAACTATTGTTTAGAACTGTTGGTCCAGGGACCCAGTCCGGTATATTGAGGAATGATGTAAAATGACAAAAGTCAAAAGTAAGATTTCCTCTTTATTAGTTTATCTATGGGTTTTTTCTGGCCCCGGAAACTGCTGGTCCTCTAAGGCCCCATCCACACGAAGCCGGGTTTGGCTGCATCTTGGTTGGCCAAACCGACTGCTTCCAGACGAAGTGGCCGTAAAAACGACTAAATTTGCAACCCGGCTCCCAGAGTGGATAAGACTTAAGCTGCCCCCAACTACGGCTCCATCTGGACACCCCTATCCACATAACAGGCCAAACTTTGGACTTTGGAGTTGGGGTTGTGTTTCAGACACTATTCAATTCATTGTGGATTTTACACTAACATATTTTGCTCCTCCTTTTTGCTTATTATCTGTCCTGCGTTTGTTGTTTCTCCCCGCGCTTCCTCTTTTCTTTTCATTCTTCACTTCTGTAGCAGCGTTACGGCGCCAGTCACTTGATGCTCAAGCTTTTCTATGGGGATACAGTGTTTTACTCTGTGTGGATGTAACCTAAATTAGAAATTTTGAACTCCAAATTATCTATCAAGGTTTGTGTTTAAATTTGAGAGAAATAGATATTAAAGATATTAAAATAGCTACAACTATTTCATCAAAACGATACATAAAAAAATTGTACAACCACAGAATGTCTAGGGTGGTGCAGGATAAAAGTATTAATTTTACTGAAAAATAAATATATATTATATAAATAATTGTTTTAGAAATTGTGATGGGTCCAAAATACATAAATATTTACTTATGGTTACGCCGCTAACGTTGAGACCAAAGGATTCTGCACCAATAGGAACAGTAGACTGAAGTCACGTGACACAGAGCTCAATTGTTGCCATTTTGTAAGAGCTCTAAATGGATTCTTCTCTGCGTAACATTTCAGATTCAAGTGGACCAAAAAAGAAGCAATACAAGGATGAACATCAGTCAAACTTTTGGCCGTTGGTGCCGAATTTAGGAAGCAAAGGTGCTCAGAAACCACACAGAGGTTGCCACATTCCTTCTGAATAGGTAAGTTAAATGTTTGTTAATGCTAACAATTATGCTAATGATAATACTACTGGACCTGGTAGCCAGCGGGCAAACGGTAAAGTTAAAGTTTGGAATGAGAGCGGGCGAGCGTGAGTCTGCCACCTACAGGCCAGGAGGAGTTAAGCTTGTAGCTTTCAATGTGGTATTACTCCAAATATTCTTTCGTATTTCCCTTCAGAATTTCTATTTATGAAGGTATAAGTTTTATGCTGCTTTAAATTATGTCTAAATTATTCATTAAATATTAACAATTACTAATAGGTTATTTTTTGATTCTGTGCCTTGCTCCAATAATAATTGAATTTCCAGCTGATTTTGAAAAGTCTTGTATTTTTTTTTGTATATTTCTGCAAAGTATGTAATTAGATGCTTACTAATTAAGGAAAATAAATTGCTCCTTTAGATAGATTTTTGGTATATATATATATATATATATATATATATATATATATATATATATATATATATATATCTTTACAGAGCTTTTCATGTCTGGAAATGTTTCCAAGCCCAGTTTTCCTTTTTAGCATAAGGAGGAGAGCACCTTTTTTCCTTTGTGGTACTTTCTCTAGTATCATCAAACGACTTTAAACTGTAAGAAGGTTATGATGCAAAATTTGTGCCCCTGTGAAGCTGTACGTTTGTAAAACCATGCCATGCCTTCATGCAGGAAATGTAATGCCTACAAGCAACAGTGGAACATCATTACTGGCAAAAAAAAAACCTGCCCTCAATGCCCTCATGAAACATATTTAGAAAATATTTTTTTACATTTTTCTTTGACATAAGGCATATTTATAGTGTCCTTGTCAGAGGAAGTTTTCAGACTTGTTTTATGTGCTGTTGCATTGACTTTAAACTTTGATTATTGTTTGATATTTTCAGTGAATATAAGGGTTTGCACAGCCAACGGCTGCCTTGTTTTAATTTTTGCTGAGTATCGTTTGACGTTATCTGACAAAGTCTTCACCCTACAATAGTGTTGGCCTCTTTGTGCCTTACTTGTTGATAGAGTATGTTGAATTTGCATGAATTTAACAACGTCTATGTGTGTCTGTATTACCTGTGTACCCGGGATGGGTCCAAAAGGATTGGTGGGTCTCAGGACAGGCTGGTTGTACATGACAGGCTGCGGGGGTATCATGGGAACGCCTCCCATTTGATGACTCATCTGAGGAGGGAGCTGGTCAAAGAACAGGTGAGAACATATTGTTGGACATATTTTAGTATTTGTTTTATGAACATGTTATGTCTGTATGTTTCACAGCGTTATACTTTACCATTCCATACACAGGCACTTGGGGTGTCGTCATAGGAAAAGCCATTGGCGCTGGAGCCTGTAGGGAAAATAAAGTAAAAAAATTATATATATAATTTTATATGGTTAGTCCTATAAAACTATACAGTCATGTTTAATAAATTAGAATATGTGTTCTGATGAGGCTCATTTGTCAAATTAAAAGTACCTTTCGAAAATAACCTCTAAGCAGGTATTAAACATAGTTTTCATTAAGCCCACATTTCTGTATTAAAAGTATTTTTTTAATGACCTGATGTAATGTTCTAATTTTAAATGTCATAGTTAACACATTTAAAGGCTTGAAAACATCAGTCTCTGTGTAATTAATCTATATAATGTTACTGAAATAAATCAACTGTATGATGTTCTAATTTATTGAACTGGCCTGTTTTTAAAACTACATATTTCGTTTAGCCTGTATCCAGGTAAAAAGGTATTTGTTTACCTTTCAAAAAGACAACAGAAATAAGGACAACATGCAAGAAAGTTAACTTGAGGTGAACCAATAAGAATCGGCCACCTGGGTTAAAACAACGGCAAGATGGGATTGATGTTAGGTTGAAGTTTTTAAATACACTTACATATCCCGTATAGATCATCCCATTCTGTGGAGAGTTAGCGAGAAAAGAAAAGAGAAAATGGTGAGTTCTGTCCTTCATGCTTAAAGCTAAACTCGTGTCATCTCTCAAAATAGCCAAAAGTGCAGAAACTGGACCTTTGTCCATTCATTGTGATAAAATCACTTCCACTTTGTATTCAAGTCTTGCCCCTGGCTTTCTGAACCATTTCCTTACAGAACGAGCAGTTTGAGTAAAGAGCCTATTCGGTCCAAAAATTATGAAGATGAAAGCAGATTGAATGGAAGAGACAGGGAGATAATCACGGTGAAGCACAAAGGGCAAAGAGGGAGAAATGATGGTGTCCTTGATGGTTCAAGGCTCTGTCAAGAAATCATTTCTGCTATTTATATCATTTGAAGAAAAGGTAATGATCTCAATTACGCAGACGGTTAGGACTGTTCAGTGTGTATCATTAAATCAAATATTAGCAACGGAAATAGACCCAATAATGCAGTTAAACGAAATATATTTTCCAAAACTAACTAATCCTGCAATTTTCATTTTCTTTCCTTACAATTTTGGAAAGAATAAAAGCTGTCATTTAACCAGAAATATGAGCCTTGTGGATATTTTTTCCTGAAGTCAGGTCAAAGCCTTAACACGGTAGCTTCTACGTGCATTTTGACTTCAACATTTCTAAAAACCAGGCACGTTTTCTGGGACCAGCTTTTACTACTGCAACTACAAACGTTTAAAAAATAGTTTATCAGGGTAGCAGTTTGGCGCTGAAAAAGCAGACCAGAGAGTCGTAAACAATTTTGATTTGCAAAATTGTCTCGCATCATGTAGTCTCAATTTAAAATCCTCTCATCAGCTCATATTTTCTGACAGGCAATTTAAAATCAAAGAACTTCAACATATGTGGAGACGGAGGGAGTAAATCCGTCAGTCAAAGTAATATTTTAGGGATGTAAAACCTTGGGGACAGAATGTTTTAAAGCGTTTATTTTTCAAGGCACAAATACAATTGAACCACTACTTAGATGGTTTAAATGTAAAAGAAACAGCTTCATTTTCTGCACTGTATTTTATTCGTTTTTATCGGTGTACAGCACTTTGGACAACAAAGTTGTTTTTAAAGTGCTTTATAAATAAAGTTGTATTGTTTTGTACTGTTTTGTAACACGCCCGGTTCAATTTATTAAACATCTATTATGTTGCACATTTCTTCTGAGTTTGGAGTGATTTTGTTTCACTTTCAAAATGTAACAGTAATCAGAAATTAGTGTTATGTTACAGAGTGAACATGCTGTGAATAACAATTCCTTTATAATATTACTGTTGAAAGTCCGTGTTTTACAAAGTAACTACTGCGATTAAGGATTTAACATTAATGGTTTATTTGTCTGATTTTACTGTTTTATGCCACATTCTGGATCCACATGTCCCAATGTAGAGGTAGGGACATCTCTGCTGAGAAAATAAAGAAAATAAAGATTTATTTTTGTGTTTGGAAGCAATAACTAATATTAATAGTTAACTTCTCATTATTTTTTCTGTCAGAAGCAGTAACACTAATCCAGGGAAGTGGAGATAATCTATGTAAGGGCTCAGTTCTCTTTGGCAGTGGAAATGCATGAAACAAAAGGCCCAGGAGAGATTTAGAGTTCTTGATAAATACGTTCCTTAGAATAACAGTTTGTGGAAGGACAGTAGAAACATGGAAACATGCCTTTTGACTGCAAAAATTCCAAAATGGCGATGGCCAAAAGCCAAACAGAAGGAAAAATAGAATGTAATGGTTACAATCACTTCTTATAATAGTCTAGATTAGAACATATCTAGATCGAGATATGATCTAATATACCCCAACTATTGATTCTTTTGGATACAATCAGCGACGTGGAATTTGAGCACAATGACCAAAACTGAATGAAGCTCTCTTACCATCTGTGGGACGGGCATGGGTGCAGGTGCCATGGGATGGGTAGCGTGAGTCCAGTTGGTGTTGGTACACATAGTTTTTGACTGCCAGCCGTTCCCTCCCGTGGGTTTCTTCTCCACTAGCTGGCTCCACTGGAACTCTGGCCTGATGTCCATGTAACAGAAACACACAGGACAGTGCTTCACTTGCAAGTGCATTTCCACACATTAAAATATAATTGAAACGTTTATTTAAAAACGTGTTTAAAAAAGTGAAACTCAGATATTAAGTACATTACATTACATTACATAGAGATGTTTCAAGCATTTGTTTCTGTTTTGATGATGGTGGGTTACAGCTAATGCAAAACCAACCAATAATAGATATTTAACACAAACATGTTATGTTATGGCCGACACCAGTGATGTCCAAAGTGCAGCGATGAGACATCAGAGCCAACAACCTAGACAAGCTGAAACCCAGTATTAAATTACCTATTACCCTACAGGACTGCTTAAATCAGAATCAGAATTAAGTTTATTGCCAAGTAGGTCTGCACTTACAAGGAATTTGACTTGGTGTTGATGGTGCAGACAAAATAGATAAACACACCGACTGGGAAGTGAGAGGAAGGCTCAGACCTGGAGGATTTCACAACATCCGTGCTAGCCTACATGCAGTTCTACACTGACTCTGTCCTACCCACCAAGACCACCAAGGTTTTCCTCAATCAGAAAATGTGGTTGTACATACTGGCATGCCAGGTATGCTGCTTTCAGGTCAGTGGAGAAGGGAGCCCACAGTAGGGCCTGAAAAGGGGCATCCAACTGGCAAAACACAAATGTAAATAGTAGATCAAGGACCACTTTGACCCCAACAATGCCCGAAACAGGCAGAGAGGGATCAGGACACAGTGATTACAGGTGCAGTGACCAGCTGGTCAGCCATAACCCCAACCTGCCTGACTCCTTAAACAGCTTCTTTGCACTCTTTGACACATGAAGCACCAGAGAGACTGTTTACCTAACCGAGCAAGAGGAGCAACATCAGCCTGTCATCCTGCAACACCACCAGGTGTGTGCCACATTAAAGAGGATCAACACCAAGAGAGCTGCAGGACCAGACGGGGTGTCGGTCCGGACTTTGAAATCATGTGTGCAACAGCTGACAGGATTTTCTTCTGAACATATTCGATCAGTGTCTGCAGCTGTCCCAAGTTTTTGCTTGTCTTGAAATGCACTAACAACGCCAACCCTGGGGGCCTGGGGGCCTGGGGGCCTGGACGGTATCACTAAGTCTTCATGCAGTCCTGTCCCATCTGCAGCATCCTAAATGCTATGTTAGGATGCTACTTCAGTTTGACTTTCAATACTGTAATTGTGGACAAGCAGGTGCTAAAGTTCCTGAACCTGGGACTGCCCTCTTTTCTGTGTTCCTGGATCAGGGGTTTTCTCACCAACAGGTCCCAAGTGGTGAGAATAAGGAACTGCACACCATCCTATCTGGTCCTGAACACAGGGGATGCCCCAGGGCTGTGTGCTCAGTCCATACCTCTTCACTGTATTCATTCATGACTGCTCTGCTATCTACTCCACAAACCTGTTTGCAAAGTTTGCAGACAACACCACCGTGGTGGATCTCATCAATGATGAGACTCGATACATAGAGGAGATCCACCATCTGACTCACAGTCTAAATAGAGAAGCAGCTTCAACCTAAATTAATTTCTTCAATTGGTAATATGTAATTGAATTTAAATTAAATTAAGTTGGGTAAACTTAATTCAATAACTTGTAGCCAAGTTGTTTAAGTTGGAGCTGCATTCTCTTTCTAGAGTGCAGCGTGGTACAGGAACTGCACACCGCCTTGGTGGTCTAAACACCACATCGCAGGGGATTGTGGGATATCCTGATCTGGACTCCATATACACCAGACATGTTTAGAAAAGCCCCAGGACCATCGCTGCTGACCCCTCCACCAAGCTCAGACTGAGTGTACTGCTGTCTTAAGGACAGCGGTACAGATTCATCAAAACACAGACTAACAGACTCAAAGACAGCCTTATTCCTCAAGGTTTGTATTAGACTTGTCTAAAATTCTACTTTTCTGAGAAAATTTATATTAGGTTTTAATTAAGCTATATTCATTAAAATATGAATAAATAACCACAATATGAGCCATGCTTTTTGAATGTATTAATTAAAATAAACCAACTTTTCAAATGATATTCTAATTTGTTTATATGCACCAAAGTTATGCATTACTGATAGAGAATTGCAGGTAAGTAAGCTCACTCACTTTTTAGCCGATGTACCCCCAAACTGTAGGTCTAAGAGAGGAAACAGAAATTACATTTCTGAAGTGGTGTGACCAGAGAAGAATCGTGGCAGCAATGACTGATGATCGGATGAATGATTTTACTTACTCCCAACCAGGTTTGCTAATGAAGAGTCCAAATCACTGGGCAACATTTTACCAGAGTGCAATGGAGCTCCAGGACTGTGAATCTGAGTGGGTGGGGAAGGCTTTAGCAGGTCTCCTGAAATATAAAAAAAATTAATAAAATGGGAGAAGAGAGCAAAAGAGTACAGGACATGATACAACTGGAAATTAAATTCACACCACATTTGGTTCTTATTCGTTGTGAGTAAAAGGGAACTTAGAAAGCATATATGATTTTTTTTTTTTTTTACAATCTTTCATTATCATCTGCAGGATTGTGGCACTCAATAGTTAAAATAATTTAAATGACCAAAATCAAGAAATTATTCCTTTTAAATAGTCTGAAAGAGCAAAAGCAAGCACAGTGCAGCCAAGAACAAAACTTAAAGTTGCAGAAGAGTGGTAACATTACTTTGAAATGCTTAACTCTAAAGTAAGGACAAAGCAAGGATAGGAAAGTCTCTAGCTTGAATTTTGGTTGATAAATACTTTTAAATGATTTATCAAGTTAAGTGAAAGAAGTGACCACAGTAGCTTGGAGACCTAACAAATTAGTATATTATGGAGGGATTTAAAGTTGTTCTGTCACAACCAGCCTGCCTGAAATTCTTATGAATCATTTGAAATACAAAAAATCTGGCAGTGTTTAAACAGATGTAATTTTAGCTCCAGTTTTTGCTCCAGCATTGTTTCTCTGATGTGCACAGCCATGCCTCAGTGCTTTCCCTCCAGAAACTTGTCATCAGAACAACCGACCCCATATTAGAGAGCCATTCAGTGGTTGTCCAACCCTCACTGTTCTTCTCATAACAGGTTCTGTTTTATTCACAAAGGTTTAATTACACAACATTAATGAGGCTGCCAAAACATTCTGAGGACACAGTGTCATGCCACTCAAAATCCAGAAATGTGTCTCCAGTTAGTTCCCTAACATGTTTTTTATGCCCCAGGAAGTTCCTTTGAGCTAATGCCACAGTAACTGGATGATGGAGAAGTTAAAATACTGATATATGTCATTCATTTAGCTCAAACACAGAAAAAGAATCCGTTGCCCATAGAGTTGTTCTTTCTGTTGCCAATACAGAGTCACACATCCATTTGATATATTTCCATTCAAATGTCTTTTTTAATCAGGAAGACAATCTGTTTGCTGGGCATACAAACAGACATACAACAATGCTCCATTGCACACTGCAGACCTATATGTCAAGTCCTGATCCATAAATGTGCTCAATACCTGTTATGTTTTTTTTAAGAGAGGCGTGGCTATAATGGCCTTTTTTGTTGTCCAAAAGTTTGTTTTAAGACGAATTATATCCTTTGAAAAACAACCAAAAGGGGCAAATTAACAATTATTTATGTTTCTTACTTCCAATATATAATTTAATTCAATATATTTAGTTTCAGAACGCTGGAGATAAGCACCTGCAACCCCCGCGACCCCATGAGGGATTAAGCGGGTCAGAAAATGGATGGATGGACATTTAGTTTCAATTCAGTTTTTTATGTAGTGCCAATTCACAACACGCTATCTCAATGCACAATTCAATCAAATCCATCAAGACGTTGACTTGCAACATTTACTCTTCCTGGATGAGCATGTAGCGATCCTTTATTCCGAGCATGCATGTAGCGACAGTGGAGAGAAAAACTCCCCTTTATCAGGAAGAAACCTCCAGCAGAACCAGGCTCAGTTTTAATGGCCACACTTAAAGGTCACATGGCTTTTATCTGGCCTTTAACAGTATGCATTGATAAATGTTTCCAAGTTAATGTTTGGCTGTTTTTGCGGCCCTACCTCCCCAGGCAATGTTGTTGTTGGGCACAGTGTGTGTGGTCTGGATGGGGGTGAAGGTGGGCTGCAGGGTGAACAGCTCGCTGGCCAGGTTTGGCATACTAAGAAACAAAGAGAAGTGAAGATTTACACCACAGACTTTTAATGTAATTTACGACGGTGGCTGGGCATCTTGAATTATGGTAAGAGAATAGGATGAAGTTGGACGCACTGGTTATTGATGGGTACACTGGGTGAGTTTGAGAAGAGATCCGTGGCCCCTCCGCTGCTGTTGGCACTGCCCACCGACTGGGTGCTGGGCGAGACGGTAGGTGTCTGAATGTCAATCACTTTGTGACCGTCCTCCTGCGAGGAAAGCAACAGAAAATTATGGCTTTTTTTCCTTTGTGTCCAGCTTGTAAAAATGTTAATATTTATTGCTCTGAAAAGAATATGAGCTCATGGTTTCATTTGAAGAAAGAATCTGCTGCAAAGGAGCCTTATTTAAACTCTGCCTTCATTTCTATTCACCATGCACTTCTCTACAACATGGGCTGGCAGCCAGACAGGCAGTTTATTTCATTGCGCTGCAGAATTAATGGACAAGCCTTTTCAACTCTAACAGCAGTGTGGAGCACAAAGAGACTT
This sequence comes from Fundulus diaphanus, assembly GCA_037039145.1. Classification (NCBI taxonomy): domain Eukaryota; kingdom Metazoa; phylum Chordata; class Actinopteri; order Cyprinodontiformes; family Fundulidae; genus Fundulus; species Fundulus diaphanus. Next base: position 35,276,936 of record CM073136.1, read on the forward strand.
GACATATGGATTTCTTCACAGTTCACTCACATTTCAGCTGCTTTTTTTCCTAAAATACCAACAGAAACTGTGCTAACAATCAACTTGTGCTGTAACCATGCATCATTTTCAGCCATTTTGGCTGCCGAAAGGCACAATAAGAATATGCATTTAAGTTAAGAGGTGGACTATAAATGTCTCGCCTTGTGTTGCTGCAGCCGGTTGTCCTCTGTCTTGTCATCCATGCGGCTGAGAGAGATGCCGGCGCTGGAGAGAGACGACACTGTGCTGGACAAGGTGCTGGATCTAGTAGTGAGACACATTATTCACCCTCTTTATTTATGTTTTATGTTGACTCGATCCTTTCACCAAGATCTGTATTAATCTATTTTTGTGACTTTCCTGTTACCTCTTAAAGACTACGATTTTGTGGTCAAGTGCAATTATGTTAACAATATACAAGTAAATGACAGATTAATGCGCCAGCCAGTTGATGAGGCCAATAAATTTGCAACGGCACTGGGAAAACCAGCATCAGCAGTTATTTCACTGCATCAGCTGCTGATTATCTCAGATGGCTCAAAAACCATTGATGAGCATAATGGATTGCCGTCAGACATCAGCGGTATCAGGCACCATCCATCACTAACACAGAGACAATTTTCCACAGAGTGTGCAATTCAGAGCTTTTCATCTATCATGGACTGGGTGTAGTATGTTTGGACGGAAGGGCAGTTGAAGCATAACACGACACATTTGGCATGGTGGTTTGGTCTGAAGATACTGTATATGTTTGAAATTTAAAAAATATAACGATCTGCAAATACTTAATATTCTCCCTGTTGTCAGAGGGCACAGCACTAGTGACGCTCCATTGAGGGTATCTTGCTGGTCCAGATCAAAGCCATTTGATGGATGGCATTAGCACCCAGTTGAAAATGTATCTATTTCTTTTCCCAAAAATGATACCATAATGAACTGAAGTTGTGGAGCGTAAACATTATAAGAAGGGTTTTGATTTTCTCTGATGCCAATGAAGGTTTTTCCATTGATTATTGAAAAGGGTGTCATTTTTCTAATAATGTTTTGCTACCTTTTGAGAGATGTCTGCCTCATTTCCTTACACAATCAAACGTCTTGGTCAATGTTTCAAATCTAAACCTGCCAGGGGTTTGACGAATTTGGGTCTTGACCGTGCAGCATTAATGCAGTTCTAAATTCGATGAACCCTTTAGACTTTACCATTTCTACTTTTAAGAAAGCTTCAGTGGCTAAGCTGGCCGCCGCTCTGTCCTGTTTTCTCCCTGTTTGGAAGACGCTGCTCCCTCTGGTTCACTGGAGTCCTAAACCCTTAGACATGACTCTGTAGCTCTTTCATCACTCATAAATGTCAGTGGCTTTGTCTCTCGCTTGTCCTTGAAATTCTTTAGTCTACTTCATGTTGACAGACAGGACCTATGAAAGGGATTTCTTTATTCTAAACATGTTGTTCAAACCTGAGTGTGGTTAGTGAAGTTGAACTCAGCTTTTAAAAGATTGTGAGTAATAGATTTTTATTATTTAACAAATGGGGGTAGGTAACTGTTTTCACGTTGAGGCACGTTGGTTGGTAACGTTTTTTTCTCCTTTACTAAATAAAATCCACAATAACTTCAAACTTGTGCACCCAATTCCTGTTTTTATAAAACGAATAAGCCATTCATGCTGCGATGTGTGGCAATAAACTTCTGCTGATGGCTTTGTAGCGGGTATAGTTACAGAAATCCTGTTGATTGCAGCATTTTCTAATTGCAGACCCAACGGCACAATAAAACAGCATTAGTTAGGTTAACACAGATGTACTAGTACCAATGATAGATTAAGAGTAAGACAAAGTACCTGGTGCAGGAGACCTGACTGGCTTTATTTTCCATTTGATCATACCTGCTGGCAGTAGAGAGGTCTTTGAGCTTCCGGCCCTCCAGGGAAGCAAGATGCTGCTCCAAAGCCTCCAGGAGGGAGCTGGGAGCCTAAGAAGAACGAGGGAGGGAGGGATGGATATATGAAGTTAAGGAGAAAACATTAGAATCACAGCCCGGCAGACAAAGTGGGGAAAAAAAGCTCTCTCTCACCCCCTCCTGCCTCAGCAGTTGTATCTCACATACACATAAAAAGCAGCAGCAAAATTAAGACACCGATCTCAGATTCATGTTCTACTCTACGACAGCACGTTTGCTCTGCTTTTGCATTTGGCTTCATAAGGTTTGGTTGGCCGGCATGCACACATTAGCTGTTGGGTCATGCAAGCGAGTCCGCAGCGGAACTGACAGATCGGGACAGAGCAGAGTGTCGTCGTTGAAGGGCTTCAGAGAAGAAACTCAACATGACTCGTCTCTGAACCATCTAGAGAGCCCATGCAGAGGCCAGCAGTTCACATACGCCCTCGTAAGCACACACACTTACACCCGCGTACACGTAAAGAAAATCGCCGCCCAAAAGAGTTAACTCATGGATTCCAATTCTAGGTCAAAGCCCTATTAATGCTTGATTTATTTGATTTGGAGACATGTTACCAATCAGTCAAAAAAAGAACAAAAATAAATCAAAGCAAAGCTAATTACTGGAAACCAAGATAGTTAACTCAATCAAATGTAAAGTTCTGGTGAAAAACCAGGCATACACATTGAGCAGCCGGGAACTGCTCAACTGCAAAGCAGGTAAAATGATGAATGGGTTTGTTTGGACCACATGTGATGCCGTAGTTTTCACCCAGAGCTTTACATTTCAGCATCAGAGAAACACAGCGCAGACACAACAGGCAAAGAAAAGTCTTCTCATTTACTTATTTCAAAAGGGGGAAAGAGAGTAAAATGCGAATTCTGCATATCCTTCGTCAGAGGAATCTAGAATATGCTAAAAGTTTAAAAACAAAACAGACATAACTACAGCTCAGTAAAAGGCATAGCCCACTATGTTGTTGAATAAGAGCATATAAGGTCTTCATAAGCACTACAAGTCGTTAGTTTTTCTGTAAACCCTTTTCAGTTTTTTTTCCACTAGATTTTTTCCAAAATGTAAACAACCAAATATGCATCCACTGAAAAGGAGAAGCTGTGTTGAAGTCCCTCAGGATGTTATGCAGTACTTATGATGGCATTATGTGCACCTATCCAAGTCATATTTGCAGAAACCTAATTAATCAAAAACCATTCGCTGCTCTCCCCACAGCTAAGGAAAAGGGACAGAATTATTTTGGGGAACAAAATGTTCTGCGTTGCGCTTTTATTGGGAAAAAGCCGTCGTATGCAGTCGTGTTTACTTGTTTGTATAATGAGCTTTCAATAAATAGAGAGGCCTTGAATTTTACATTGAAAACAAAAATGTCAGGAAGACAGGGGAATTTTTTTTTTCGGACAAATTCTACAGTGCCTTGCAAAGTATTCCCGCTCCTTCAACAGTTTTGTTTTGTCGTGTTAAAACCAGATTGTCAATCTTTTTTTTCTCCATTGCTTTTATGTGAAAGGCAAACACAAAAGGTTCATAGTGTGCACTGTTTCTTACAAATACAAATCTGAAAAAAAAATGCAGCTTTACAAAATTGCTCACAATCAGATTGGCTGCACAAATCCTCCTACAGATTCTTGATTGAATTTAAAATGGGGACTTTGACTGGGCCATCAGCGTAGCATGAGTCGACATTAATCATTCCAGTGTTGCTGAGGCTGCATGTTCAACGTCGTTATCCCGACAGAAGGGCAACCTGTGCTTCACTCTCATGTCTTCCAACAGGTTGTCCTCCAAGATTTACCTGCATTTAGCTCCACCCACCCCCACCACCAGGTTTTATGGTGGGGCTGGCTTGTTCAGGGCGATTTGCAGTGTTGGATTTCCCCAACGCGTTTTTACATGTAGACCAAAAACTTATAGTTTCATCCTAGCATGATATAGAACCTTTAAAAATTCAGATGCTGTAGTAAAACTTGTCTCCACTTCAAACTCCTCCAGGATCTCATTTCTGAACTGATTCCTTGCTCTCCGCTGTGATGTTTGTTCTCTAATGTTCTCCAACAAACCCCTGAGGCCTTCAAAGAACATATGAGGTCATACTTAGTTAAAATTGCAACTGCACTGGAGGTTTTTGTGGTTTTAGAGTAAAGGGGGGTTAAGTAGAAAAGCATGCCACAGTTTTCAGATTTGTCTTTCGAAGAAAAGTGTTTTCTTTTCTTGCCACTCAGCAATAATGTGCTGCTTTGTGTTGGTGTGTCACATAAAATGACGTTAAAATGGATCACCGTTTGCCGTTTCAATGTTACAAGGTGTAAACAAGTTCAATAAGTACTAATGCTTCTGTAAGGCACTGTATGTCCCTGTCATGGCCACTGAAAATAAATCTGCACATAGCGCTAAAAAAAGTTGCTTCCCAGCTGCTTAAAGCCTTTTTTTTTTTTTTTTAAATCTTACCTTTGAGCAAAATTTGTTCTGCAATGATTCAGATAAGAAAAAAAAAATACATGAAATCCCTCAGGTAATAATTGGGGAAATAAAATGTTGCTTCAAAACTATTTGCAGGTTTACGTTTATCATTTGCTCTCTAGTCTAGACTCAAAACGGAGAGAGGAGCAAAGCAAAGGATTCAGGGAGAGTGGAGAAGAAAGGAAGAAGACGGGGCAGCTGCAGTGTGGGGAGGTCTGTAGGGTGAGTAGGGAACGGGAGCTCAAAGAATGAAGCATTATGAGACTGACTGGACGGGTTTATAGACTAGTTGACTGGCTGGTTGATTGACTGATTGAGATGAGATGTAGACTGACCTGTGTGAGATCGGGGCTGTCGCCCTGATCTATCCCAACTCGCTGTGTCACAAAAAAGGGAGGGGAAAGGGGAGGGAGGAGGGAGGCAAAATGAAAATAAACCAAATGTCGTACTGAAACAAGAAACAAACCAAAACAAAACCCAATAGACCATAGAGTTGGAAAAAGAAAAGGGAAGAGGCACGTGAAGGAGGAAGAGGAGGAGGAGGAGGAGGAGGAGGGAGAAAGAAGAATCAAACCCAAGCATCCATTACTTCATGCAGTGGCTGGAAAAAAGAAAACAAACAAAAGACAACGGAGGAGGAGGGGAGGAGGGCACGTGCACACACATACAAACACCTATATATACATATACTGTACGTAGACAGAGTACATGTGCACGCACACACACTGAAATCTGGAGACTGGTTGGAAATGAATGCGGAGCACATCGACTGACTGAACAGGAGGAGAGAGGGAGGACAACAGGTCAAAACATCCAAAAAGGAAAGACACTCAACTAATGTTGACTTTGAACAGAAGGAGAGGGGAGGGACACAGATGACACACAAAACAGACAAACACATTTTGTTAGACAGATAAAATGAATGGGTCCTTAAAGTCAACGTTAGTTTGCTTTTTTTTTCTCTCTTTTTTTCTTTTTTCTTTGGATCAAGCGGCTGCACCCCAAACCTTCTTCCAAATGGGAACGAAATCAAGCAGTGAGAAAGCCTTTGAAGATGACGCATGGCGAAGTGCTACGCAGTCTGCAGAGGATAAAACTATTTATATTCACTGTGAAGTCTGGCAGAAGCTGCTCATTGGAAAACAGCCATTAAATACAAAAGAGATATCTTTTTTTTTTTCACTAGAAGGAGGAATAAGGGACAGAGACAGTGATAGAAAAGAGCTTGCTTCGGCATGCAATGCAGGCATGTGAGCAGGCAGCGCATGGGGGGGGGCGGGGGGTCCCTCAGCTGGAAGGCTGTACATGAGTTCCCCTCCGAGAGACTAAGACTCAACCATTAATGGCTGTCTTGGTGAAACCCCAATCCCCAGTTCAGGGCAAGGGAGACTAGGAGAAACAGGAGAATATCTAGATGCAAAAAGAGATTTGAGAATTGAGAAAGAGAAGCCCCTAAGATGCCGAGCTGCGGTCCATTTTGGTAAATATGGACCGCAGATCAGAATCCTGGGGGTGACAGAAGTCTGGAGCGAATCTCAACAGTTTTAAACTGTGTATATATATCTCTATCTATCTATCTATCTATCTATCTATCTATCTATCTATCTATCTATCTATCTATCTATCTATCTATCTATCTATCTATCTATCTATCTATCTATCTATCTATCTATCTATCTATCTATCTATCTATCTATCTATCTATCTATCTATCTATCTATCTATCTATCTATCTATCTATCTATCTATCTATCTATCTATCTATTTATCTATCTATCTATCTATCTATCTATATCTATATATATATACACTGTAAATTATTTTTAGTCACTGGAGAAGATCAGAAAGGCACATTTGGATGATTTATGCAAAGCCCAAGTGAGGGGAGGCTGCTGAGGTTCGCTCCAAACCCATGTTCCCATCGTCTCCAGGCTGGCACCGAGCAGGATAAACAAACGATACCTCTGCCACTTTGAGAAACTCGGACAGCTTTGTCATCCTGTTCAGGAAGTTCTTGTAGATCTCCAACGCTTCTTTGCACTGATTCTTCTTCATGTCAAAGTATTTCTCTGTCGGGCAGGAGAAAACAAAAATAATTACTGTTACAAATACAGTGCAGCACTTTTTCATGCTTTGTCACGTAACAGAAACACGCTTCCCTATGTTTTATTGGGTTTATGTTATAGACCTACACAGAATGGTTCATGATCGTGAAGTGAACAGAAAATTATTTATGGTTTTCACACTTTTGCACAGATGAAAATCTGAAAAGTGCGGTGTGCATTTGCATTCAGCACTGCTGAGACAACCCTTTGTAGAAACCACCTGTTGCTGCAGTTACCATATTAAGTCTTTTGGAGCGTGTTTTCACCAGCTTTGCACATCTACAGATGGTGAGTCTGGTTCATTCTGCTTTGCATAATAGCTCAAGCTAAATTAGATTGGATGGAGAGCATCTGGGAACAGCACAAATTTCTTAATTGCCTTTAGGCCTGGACTTTAGCTGGGTCATTTTAAAACATTAACAAGCTTAGATCTTGTAAATGGCTTGTACAGCGCTTTAACTATTCTGATGACCCGAAAGCGTTTTACATACAGTCAGCCATTCACACCCTGACAGTGGTGAGCCATGTTAGCAGCCACAGCTGCCCTGGGGCAGACTGACAGGGGCGAGGCTGCCATACATCGGCCCTCTGATCACCGCGTGAAATGTCTTGTCCAAGGACACAACCACTGACACAGTTAAGAGTGGGGGATTGAACCGGCAACCCACCAATTGCAGGATGAACTCACTAATTCCTGTGCCACTGTCGCCCATCCTGTTGATCTAAACCAAGGATGTCCAAACTTTTCATCACGTGGGGCCAAAAATTTCACATCAAAAGACATCAAGGGACAATTTTTTTTTTTTATAAAAAACAAACTAAAATTCACAAAAAAATATATACTGTGAATTTTCCTTTTACCAGCTCCACAAATTATGATCATGCACTATTTTAATAAACAAATGAGAGATTTTTCAAAAGGAATTCCTGATTGATCTTTTTGTCTATTCTCTGCAATAGGAAGAGGACTTGAGTCAATCTTTCTTTGAAAACAGTTACTGTATTTAGCCAATTTAAAAAATGAATTAAAAGTCGATTTTGGTGCATTAAAGTCTGAATTTGAGTAAAGGTCATTGAACAAATGTCCTATTTATACTCTGAAATTAAACATACTCTGTGTTGTACCTAACATTTTCAACTGTAAGAAAGTTTTGCCCTAATTAAGAATAAAAAGTCTCAATCTGCATCACTCAGATGTGCCGGTGCGTCAAATAATTGTTGGAGTGAATGCTGCTTGTCGGGACTTTGAAGCAATCAACCGGTTCCCTTATATAGGAAATTTTTGACCAATCTGTATAATATAATTGAATTTGACTTTGTAAAGTGCCTTGAGATGACATGTTTCATGAATTGGCGCTATATAAATAAAATTGAATTGAATTGAATTGCAGTTGTGGGCCGCACAAAATCAGTCCAGGGGCCGGAAATGGCCCCCGGGCCACACTTTGGACACCCCTGATCTAAACCATCCTGTTGTAGCTCTGGCAGAACGTTTAGAGCTGTCTCCCCTTTGCCCAAATACTGAGGAGCCTCTATGTATTTATCTCCATCCATCTTCCCATCAACAGTGACCAGCTTCCCTATCCCTGCTGAACAAAAGCCATGCTTCAGGGTAGGGATTGTGTGTTCATCGGGACGTCCCACAAACGTTGTTTTGCATGAAGGACATAAAGTTGCATTTTGGTCTCATCTGATTAGATAAGTACCTACTTCCACATGTTTGCTGTGGCCCCTACATGACTGCAAAACGGATTACCTTTAACAATGACTTTCTACTCACCACCCCCTCCATAAATGTCAGATTTGAGGAGTGCACGACTAATAGGCGTCCTAACAACAGATTCTCTGCAGATTCTCCAGAGTTACCATGGGCCTCTTGGTCTTCACAGATCAGCTTGATTTACTCTGAGATTAATGTGTTAACAGGTGGACTCTGTTTACGGATTAGTTGACTTCTGAAGCCAGTTGGTTGCACTAGATTTCATTTAGCGAAAGAGCCTGAATACAAATTTATTTCACACTTTGCAGATTTTTCTTTCTAAAATTTAGAAAACCACACAACCTTTTCCTCCCACTTCGCAGTTATGCAGTACTTTGTGTTGGTCTGACATGAAATACCAATAAGATACATTAAAAGCCAAATTATCACTTTGAAATTTTCATTTATCGTGAAGTTATTGTTCAGAAAATAACTTTTCCACAAATTTTCCTTTGTAGTTTAGGTAAAGTAATAATACTATAAGGCTAAGAGAAATAAGAAGAGCATGGAAACTGGGCAAAAATTTTGCCATCAGTGATAAAAACAGCTACACACCCATCATCATCGGGTCTTGAAAAAAACTGTAACCCAGTGATTCCCGTTTTCTTACAATATCATGCAGGTTTTGAGCTAATCTTTATGTCTATTGTAATATTGAAAATGCTCTCGATCAGTACTTCTTGAGCCTTTTTGTTTTTTTTGTCGGACTTTCGCTGCTTTTTCACTCATTTCCTGTGCTGTACCTGAGTATTTACTTCTTTGTTGAGCCATCTATGAAGCTACCAAGTATTAAAAATGGACCCAAAACTTAAGGTATGTGTATTAGCAAAAAACCTATTCAAAATTGAATATTTATACTGTCTTTTACATAATAGTATGGTACAAAAACACGTTGCTTTTTTTTAGTTATAGTTATAAAACAGCACCAAAGAAACCCCAGTTTTACAGGCAAAATGTGCAAAACACCTTTTGGACAATCTTGTTTTGCAAATAGACAATCCAGTTCAAAGGTCAAAGGACAGGACGATGGTTACTTTTTACCTACAGGTAAGACTATTTAACTTTCTCTGTCATGGTCAGCTACAAGGACTGGACACAAAAGTGTTATTAAAAGAAAATTAAAGCTTTTCAGAAATCCTGAAAAATGTGGATCAAGTAATTTTGGGGAAAAAAAGAGGAAAGAATAAAGAAGCTGTTTACAACCTTTGCACAAAAAGCCTATTAATCAAAGGAAGAAAAAAACATTATCTTATTGTCTTTAACAGCACTTAGCCTGAAAGGAGCAGAACAAACAATCGTCTAGGAAGGATCTAGTTAAGTTAAACATATTCTGAGTGCATTTTCTTGGGTTTCTGACTCACCCAACATGTTGATGACCCCCTCATTGTAAGCAGCAAACAACCGTATGGAGTCCTTAAACAGCAGCATGAACGCTGTGTTGATCACCCCATTGGTCAGCTCGTTGGAATTTGGCTGTAGGACAGGAGGAAGGAACACAGATTTCAGTCAAGTCTTTGCAGCGATTGCACTAAATAAGAAGTGTAGCATTTGTATTCAGCCCCCTTTACTCTGATATTACTAAATAAAACCTGTTAGTGAACAAACAGCAAGCAAGGTTAGGTTCAATCCACTGTGCTAAAGCATAAAGAGTTCTGCATATCTGCAAACCTACCAAGACAGGGCCATCTAAATGCAAGAGAATCTTTCTTCTCTGAAATCATCAAGAAAAACATTAATAATGCTCGTGTCTTATTTTCCACAGTCGACAGGTTAACAAATCCTCCTGTGTCCGTGACTTCTGAACTCCACTCCACCAGGGCCTGCAATGAATTTGCTAACTTCTTTACTGAGAAAATCCTAAAGATTAGAGGATCAGTCTGTACATCCATATCAACTCCAGAACCAAAGCTGTATCCAACTGGAATTTATCTTGACAAAATGTCCCAATTCAGCCAAGTAAACCACAAAAGCTTAGAGCAGATCATTCAGCAGCTAAGTTCCTCCTCCTGCTGCCTTGATGTTCTACCCACAGCTTTCTTTAAGAAAGTTTTGCCTGTCATAGCGTCTGAGTTGACTCAGATAATAAACACGTCCCTTCTGTCAGGTGTTTTCCCTCAGTCCCTAAAAACAGCAATTATCAAACCACTGCTGAAAAAGAACAATTTAGACAAACTATTACTCCAGAACTACAGGCCCATCTCAAACCTCCCCTTTATCAGTAAGATTATTGAAAAAGCTGTGTTTCAACAATTAAACACCTTCCTAACAACGACCAGCCGCTTTGACGTTTTCCAGTCTGGCTTCCGCGCTCACCACAGTACAGAGACCGCCCTTATCAAGGTGTTTAATGACATCCATATAAATACAGACTGTAGAAGAACCACCGTGCTGGTTCTATTGGACCTCAGTGCAGCATTCGATACTGTCGATCACTCCATTCTGTTAGAGCTCCTGGAGAAATGGGTCGGCCTCTCTGGTACAGCTCTTAACTGGTTTAAATCCTACTTAAAGGACAGGGACTTTTTTGTGTCAGTAGGTAACTTTACATCCTAGACGACAAAAATTACATGTGGGGTTCCTCCAAGGGTCCATTCTGGGTCCCCTCCTCTTCAATATCTACATGCTCCCCCTAGCTCAGATAATAAAAAATAACAATATCAGCTACCATAACTATGCAGACGACACACAGCTCTACATCACCATGTCACCAGGTGACTATGAACCAGTTTAGGCACTGAGTAAATGTTTAGAAGAAATCAATGCATGGATGTGCCAAAATTTTTCTTCAATTGAATAAAAACAAAACTGAAGTAATAATATTTGGACCAATAGAGGAGAGATCAAAGGTTAGCACACAGCTTCAGTCACTTCAGCTAGGAACCACTGATCAGGCCTGAAACCTGGGAGTAGTGATGGACTCAGACCTGAACCTCCAAAAGCATCTAAAGACAATTACAAGGTCGGCTTTTTATCACCTGAGGAAAATTTCCAGGATTAAAGGACTAATGTCTCAGCAGGATCTGGAAAAACTAATACATGCCTTTATTTTTAGTCGAATTGATTACTGCAACGGTGTTTTCACAGGTCTGCCTAAAAAGTGGATCAGACAGCTGCAGCTGATCCACAACGCTGCTGCCCACGTCCTCACTAAGACTAAGAAAGTAGAGCACATCACCCCAGTTCTAAAGTCATTACACTGGCTCCCTGTATCTCAGAGAATAGACTTTAAAATACTTCTGTTAGTCTATAAATCCCTGAATGGCTCAGCACCTAAATACATCACAGACTTGTTATCAGTGTATCAACCCTCCAGACCGCTAAGGTCTTCTGGCTCCAGCCTTCTCTGCATACCTAGAACACGAACTAAACAAGGAGAAGCAGCATTTAGTTCCTATGCTCCGCTTATCTGGAACAAACTTCCAGAAAACTGTAAAAGTGTAGAAAGCCTGAGTTCCTTTAAATCAAGATTAAAAACACATTTGTTTAAGACTGCCTTCAACTGTTCTAGTTAAACTGTTTTACTGAAACATCATTAGTTCCGCTTTATAGTCCAACTGTTTTTAATGTTTGCCTTTAGTTTCTAATTTTCGATGTTCTATTTTGTTTCTACATTTTATTCCTACTTGCTTTTATTTTTTCCCCTGTATTTTAATCATGTAAAGCACTTTGCATCGTCTCTGTACTAAAATGTGCTATACAAATAAATTTGCCTTGCCTTGCCTTGCCTAAAGCATTAATCAGAGAAGCAGACAAACCATTCTAAAAAGAAAACCAGAAGAATTCCCATTTGTTTGTTTCCACAAACAATGCAGAGTAGAGAAAACAGCAAACCTGACCAGGAGGTGCTCTGGGTTGTTACTTTACTGGAGTCTGATTTGATAATATTCATTTTAATTCATTTTTACTAAGAGATTATATTTCAGTCAGGTTGTCACTGAAAGACTACATTTTCCATGATCCTTTTTTCCCATGATCAAGGAGCCCCTGCTTTGCTAAAGGCAGAAAGGCGACTAATTCTCTTTTTCTGTTCTTCTTGTTTACCGAATTGTGTTGTGCACCATTTAACGTCTTATTTAAAGATGTAATGCTTGCATACCTGATGTCCCATCCATTTTTGTTTTCTAAGTGGATTTACTAGAATCCTCTGGAGGAGCACAAAACTGAGCTTTTTGCTCCACATATGAAAAATAACATTGTAAATCATCCTGAACACACTGTCCTCACAGTGAAACATGGTGGTAGTAGAGTCATGCTATGGGGATACTGTTATGTTGTACTGACATAACAGGACAACCGAATTGGATAGAGCTAAATACAATATAAATTTGCAGTCAGAGGCTGCAAGAGACTTGAAGCTCACCTTCCAGCAGAATAACAACACAAAACATACAGTCAGAGCTACAATTAAAATGGTTTAGCGCATAGTCACGTGGTGGAATGGCCCAGTGAAGGTCTACACCTAAATCTGGGTAAAAATCTGTGGCAAGCCTTGAAAGTCGGTATTCACAGACACTCTCCATCCATCCTGATCGAGCTTAAGCCATTTTTCAAACAGCAATGGGCAAAAGTTGCAGTTTCTAGATGTGCAAAACTGGTGGAGATGTAAGACTTGCAGCATTGGAAAACGTGGGTCTACACAGTTTTGACTCAAATGGGCTGAATACAAATGCACATTACGCTTTGACGTTTACGGTTGTGCTGTGAAGAAGAGGAAGAGCTAATGAACATTTTTGAACGGCACTCTACGCAAATTGTGTACTTGCCTGAAAATCTAGCAGTGCGTCCAGTTGGTTCTGTATGATGGGCAAAGTCTTGATCAGTTTCTCTGTGTTCATGGTGCGCATCACACCTTCAGCCCTGAAACAAACACACAAAGACGGTGTGCAACAGAGGAACATTTACATGCACCGTGCGCGTCATCGCTTCATGTGTGCGAGAGGCGTACCCTCTCTTCATCTTGGTGAAGTCCACTGCTGCTAGTCTGTAAGACATGGCTTTTTCATTCAGGTATCGACTGTAGCGTCTTATAAAGGTTGACATGTTGTACCCTGGAGAGTAGGAGAGTACGAGAACGGTTACATCTTATTTGCATCACATGATCCCTTCGTATTTTCATTTGCTTACCAGCTTTCTCTGCTGGATCTGTTAAACTAGGTACCACTCTCTACTGCTTTAGATTTATTCACCTATTTTACCTCTTGAGCATGCAATCACACGCTGAGCACTGTTTCCGTTTTCTCAGCAACGTTCGGCACCTTCTTGTACCAAACAAAGAGACCCTTTTTCAATCCTAGATCTTTTGAAATGGGCTCTGAATACCGGCTTATTGATGGTGTAACAGAGCCAGGGAGAGTCCGACAGAAAGCCGTTTTGTCAGACGTGCAGCACTGCTGAGTCTACAAACAGTCAAATGGCATTAAATCACCTTGCAGTGCAGCCTTATCAAGAAAGTTGTTGAGGTTGAAGAGCGTGTTTCTAGAGGCAAGGTACTGCATCAATCTCTGATGGAGGAGAAACAGACAAAACAAAGAGGACAAAGTTAGTGATTTATCTCCGGCTCCCGCCTTACGGTATCAAGTTATGTCCACAGAGACGCACGGCTGTTGCCGAAGAAGCATCTCTGCATGAGTTTTTAGTTTAGCGGAGCTTAACTGGAAGAACATGAACACATTTATAAATGTGAAAGATAACATTTAGATAATATAATGCAGAAGATGCGGCCATTTGTAAAGTTTAGGACAACCCACAACAGCCTGCGTGTTTTTGGAAGAAATATGAGCACATGGACATTTCATATCAATTTCAAATAAAAAAGGTAAAACAAAAAGACAGAGGAAAACAAAGAAAATACATTCCTTTGGATTTTGCTAACCCGCACAATTTTTTCCACTTAAGATGGGTGAAATGACACACAAGCGTTTCATCAGAACAACATCAGACCTTTAGTTAGATGTGCTCGTGACTTAGATCTTCAGAAATGGGCCTATGGGTTTGATAAAGAAATACGAGATCTCCAAGGAATTTGAAATCAATCATTCCACTAGTTAACATCTACATCATCTGGAGGATATTCAAAACAACTGCCAATGTGCCCCGCTCTGGCCATAAAGGCAAGTTAAACCTCAAAGCAGGCAGCGAGATGCTACAAAAAAGACGACTGTAGGCAAAGTTAAAGCAGGAAACTCCTCAAACGTCTCAAAGCTGAAAGCGAGGAGTGGGGCAAGCTTTCCTCACACAGATGTCTGAGAGTGGGAGATGAAAGCTCCAGAAAGCATCTCACTGACATGCTTTGTTCAATGAGTGAAACAAGGTTCTTTTCTAGAGCAGCTAAATCCGTTTCTTTTCTAGAAATAAATCAAATGAGATCAGACATTAATATATATTGAAACAAATCTTAATATCAAAGTAAATATTTTATTAACCATCCTAATTTTTTCACGACTCTACATGTGCTGGTTGATTCTTCCAGTATCAACCATCAAATGAGCTTGCATTATTGGGGGCCGAGGAGGGGCTCTTGTGGGAAAACTCAGAAATCCTTTTTGTTCAGCCAGCCGTGTAAAATCACTGCAGGAATGACGTCTGTTTTCAATTCTATTGTTTTAGGGGTTTTTTCTATGAAAAACTCAAATAATAATAAAAAAACAACAACAAAGAAACAAACAGTAAAAAGCAGTATCTTTTTAATGTTTGTTTTTAAGGTGACTGATTGTATACTGACAAGCGAGCTGAATGTTGCTCGATTTGGACTCTTTTGACCTCTAAAAGAAGATTAGCTGACGTCTTTTTGTACGCACAAAAGGTGATTGTATGTGTCACACGAAAAATGACCCTCCTTGGCTTTTTTACCCTGAACAAAAGTCCACTTTACCCCATATTAACACATGCTTACCCAGGCTTGCTGTGTCACATGACTAATTTGCTAATATCTAAAATTATGGACACAATAAAGCCTTACTGCCTCCACAGATTATCCCTGAAACTCTTTTTTTATCTCAGAAACACCTTTAAACTATTTATAAGGGGCATGGAAATCAACCAGTGTGGGTTTAGTTAAGAATAAGCAGATCAGAGGTTTAAAGATGGTCACTTTACAAACTCTTGTAATATTGGAAAGAAAAAACAGATCTCGTGGTGTTGGTTTATTTTGCATGTTAAATCAGTGGAGTAAGGAAGTAGTGTTGTTTTAACTCTGCCTTTATATTTAATGAAATCTACATGGATTTTGAATAAATCCATAACATCTTTTGTGTTTTTGTAAAAAAAAATAAAACACACATAAAAAAACCATCATGCAGGACTCTGAAAGTGGAATAACAAGCCTGCACTGGTCAGACCAGCTGCTGCATTGTAATACAAACACTGTATAGTTAAGAAAATAGCAACTCTAACCAAACAACATTATGCAAAAATGTAGAGATTTATAATTTAGAATCATATATTGCAGTTTGTTTAGGGGTCTAAGATTTTTTAATTTATTTATTTGTTTTATTTGCCTGAAATTTGTTCTGTGAGGGACCTTGGTCTGATTTGCTCCTATAAAAGAAATATTTTCCCCTGTTTCTCCAAATTCAGTCCGCTGAGGAGAGGAGAACATAACAGGACTCAGGACAGGTGAAATGTTGTAGGAGAAGTCTAAGTGTCGTCTTATTGTCTTCAGGGGTTGTACAACCTATTCACAGAAGAAGTGCTAATAGATCGGGGGCCTATAATTTGGTAAAAAAATGAAATTATTAAATCATTCTTATTGTAAAACAAATTTTCTACTAAATAAATGTTGTCAAACTGAAGTTCAGAGCTTTCCAAAAATGTTCAGCGGGGTTTTATGCTGCAGCAATAAAAGATGAATTCATTCATAGGGTTTATTTTTTTTACACATATTTTACCAAGAGTACCAACATTTTTTTCCCATTTTTAAAAGGGATCCCAAAAACAACATAAAATGCTGCATAAGATAATCAAATGTAATAAGAATGGATCCATTCAGTTATTAAATTCTGTCAAAAGAAAAATAAATATTGGTAGCGACTTTTTAAAATATGAGTTGGAAACAAATCCAGCGCTTTCCTGAGGTGATACTGGGGACTGCCTTTATTTTACTTTATTTGACAGAATTTATCAATAGAGACTGGAGACATAATAGAGCTTCTTTTCATTCGTAGTTTTTGTTGGCAGTGATGGAAACAGCAATATTTTAATATCAAAAACGGATTCATTTAGCATTCTGATGTCATTTATCTTCTTACCTACCAGCAACCTTAACCGCTAACACCATTCATCTTCATCTCCTTGGAGTAATACAATGGACCTTAAATCATATCTCTTTTATAGATTGTGATATAAAAAGCCTTGCTGTTTTGGTCCTGAATCCTCACCGAGTATTCCTGTAAATCCGGCTGAAAAAGCCTGGCTCAGACAGTTTAAGCAGCCCTTACAGATGTTCAAACCATCAGGTCACAACCAGAGTCACTAAAAGCTTCGCTGTTTGCATGCTCTTAGAGAGTCATCGCCCTCCAGGTAATGTCTGCTGTATCCTTTCTCTCTCATCTGATCTGAGCGGCTCATCATTTAACGGGCCTGATGTTTGCCTCTTGTTGATTGCGTAGGGCAAGCAGCCGAGCGAGGCGACTTATCACGCTGGCCCCCGAAATGTCAGCGGGGATGCTTCATCAGTCCGTATCGGACACGAGGAAGACGTCCCTCAGAGAGGCAAAGAGCGAGAGAGAGAGAGAGAGAGAGAGAGCGAGCTGGAGAGATGCTGCAGCTGCCTGCAGAGCAGCAAGTCCGGCTTTTTTAGGGGGGATCAGTAAATTAGGATCTCTGAGCAGAAAACATCAACATACGGTGTTTCTCTTTGAAGTGCCTCTGCGAACACGCGCTCAATAAATGTATGATTTAATGTAGTTAAATGAAAAGGACACTATGTTCATTAACACAGAAGAATATATGCTTATGAGAAGGAAATCTCTTTGTTTTAATTTGTGAATCTATCCCTGCAAGGTGAACGCACTCTGGTTAAAATGGCACGTTTTTGGAACGTAAAAATAAAAAAGACTTTTAAAAAACCTAATTTCACCTTTTCTCTGTCTTCAATGAGCCATCTGTCATGTACAATTCAACTCAAAAACACACAAATGTGTGAGGAGGAATAGACAGAAACGTTGCAATCACTTAGACACATAACCCTAATCTGGTCTGGGACCAGCTGTTGATATTTTTTAAATATGACAGGTTTGGTTGCGGTAATGCCAATAAGGATTTTTTTTTTGGACAGATCATTAAGAAGGGTATAAATCATTTTCAACATGCCATTTTAAAAAAAATAAAATGTAAATGAAAATAACTTTTCTTTTTATGGTTTGATTTTCTTTGGAGAAATGCCTCAGAAAGAAACTTCATGGATGAATGAAAAGTTATGAAAGATCTGTGGTTTAACATTATTTGTACAAAGAGCCCTTTTTGTTTTCTACGCACCATGGCTTTAGTTAAAGGATGCAAATGAGCAAACACCAGGAAGACTGTAAGAGCACACGTTAGCTTCTGCTAATCTGATTCTCTGTAAGTGATATTAAACATAAACCAAATGCTGATGCCTCAACAGATTACTAACCGAAGGGTGAAAACTTATGCAAACAGGTCATTACTTTATTATTATTATTACATGTCCTCTCCTATTTGTTTGCTTTTCAGTCACATTGAACAGGATATATGAATCATTAATGGAGTAAAAAAAATTGGAATTAATTTATTTGAAGTCTGTTTTCTTAAATCATAAAAGCCTGCCATTTGAACGTGTGTAGTTACAAGAGAGACTTTAAATATAAACATGTCTTCTAAAATTTACATTTACAAAATAAAAATGTTTGCCCAGTTAAAAAAAAAACACATATTAGATCTTATTTTTACCTTTGAAATGGACGTCCCTGCATTGATATGTTTAGCTTACCTCACTGCCGTACATCATGAGGTGGTGTGTGGTGATGAGCGCTTTGAAAACCACAATCCAGCTGTTGCTTGTCGTGCGCTCCAGCAGCGTGTCTGCCAGATGGGGGATGCTGACATTCAGCTCGTTGGTGCAGTGGATCAGGTCTGAGGAACACCAGAAATAAAAAAAGAAACAAAATATTCCAGTAAACAATCTGAGCTTGTAGAAATGAGGCCAAGAGCTTCTGTTTAATCACTCCTTCTTCACTGTCTGCTGACTTAGTGTGTATCACTCGCCAGGATTAGTGGGAAAAAATGGTAAAACCTTCGAGAGCAATTCATATTTTCTTGCAGTCGCATAATCACACTCCGTAAAATTTAGAACAATTCAATCTTGATTTGTCCATTTATATTCGTTTTACTACATCACCGGTTGTAATCACGAAGGTGTTATGATCCTTAGGTTTTCGTGTTCAGGGATAATTTTACATCTCTCTTTTCATCACGTTCCTGTTGTTTATGTTCTCTAGGTGTTGCTTTATTAGTTACTTACTTTAAGTGTAGTTTTATACATTTATACATTGCACTCTGTTCCCTGTGTCTTTTAGATTATTGCTCTTAGATCTGTGGTGATCTTCCCCTTGGTCTAATGTTTTTCCTTGTGTCTTAGTTCAGCTCCTCTGTGTTAATTAGTCTCCTTCCTTTAGTCTCCCTGCTTACCTTCTGCCTCAGCTGCTCCTCGTTATCCTTTCAACGTCATTCTCCTCACACCCCTCAGTATTTAAGTTCACTGTTGGCCGTTGTTCCCAGCTGGATCCTCCCATTACTTCCCGTTACTCCACTCGTACTTTCTGTTTGCGCCATTAACTTCTCACAATGCACATCCCTCGTTCCTGTCTGCACTTGGGTCCTACTCATATATATGTATCATGACAGAAGGTCATTTCCATCCTATACAATTCTTGCCAAATAAATGTGTTTGAAAAATCTGTATGTATAATTATTTTTATTATTTATTTATTTATTTATTGCAATGTTACATGTCTAAATAAGGTTAATTATTACTCCATGCCTTCTTCCTTGAGATGTTAAAGTGCATAGAGGCCCATTAGTCTTATATATTATTCTAAATGAGAAAAAACAAGAGAGTATGTTATTCAAGTAAGGCAAAGCTGTGTTGCTGTTTGGCTCACCAAGCCTTTATAAGAGCGATTACACAATATCTGGATGGAAAATGTTCGTTTGGGAGTCCTGCCAGGAAAAAGTATTTTCTGTCCTACCATCACAAACATATTCACAAGGAGTTTTGTTTGATCTAACAGGGACTTTATCGGGCTTTGCTGAGATAAACGTGACATCAATCTTTTCAGCAACAATGGTCTAAGGTGTATCTGCTTTAAAACTAAAGATTATTTCATAGAAGAGCTTCTTAAGCGCAATGTTAAGTATGGTGGAGGAGCCCTGATGCTAAGGGAACCTTGTTAGAGTTCATGGGTCTTTGAAATACTAGGACACTTTGAATAAAATTGTACGTATAGGTGTGTTACGCAAAACAAGAATCTAAACAATATGGTCAAAATCAACGCAGATAGATTCAAAATCAACCTTCCTTCATAGCCGCCGTAGTCAGAAATACTATAGATTACCCTAAAGTGAGCTGAGGAACAGAGGGCACAAGCTGGGACTTATGATTTGGTGGAGAAATTGTCCAAAATGGTCAAAGATTCCTCTCTCTGAATGCTCCAACCTTGTGAATTGATTTTTGTTCAGGGTAAGATTATGCTATGGTAATAAAATATAAATTTATTTGAATGCCTCTTACACATTTTCACCATAAGTTCCAGTAAGTGTGAAGACCGCCTTGAATTACTGAGTAAAAACACACATTTATATCTTTGGGGAGCCCTGAATCCATGGAATAAGGCGGTCCGCTGGGATTCGCATCGACTGCTGCATTCATTTTCACCAACTCAATAACTGCACACAAATCCAATAATAAAACAACAATTTTAATAAGAGTATCTGTGTAGGCAGATGAATCAGAACCAAACCCCGTTTTCCACATCCCCATTATGTAGCTGCAGTGCTGCAGAGCTTTCCGCCTATTCCACTGAAATGTTTATAGAGCAAGTCGCAGGATCTAATTTGTTCCATTTCCAGACACTTGTTTAAACAGATAGGGAGTAATGAATGAGAATTTGCCTCTGGAGCATCCTTGTTAGATTGGCTGAGATAAAATTCAACTATCTAGAGTATAAATTTCCCACTTTGAGGATATGTGAAACACATTTCAACGGGCTAACGGCGGCATGTTGTGCAGGTCTTTTACATTCAACGGTTTGTTAAACACTAGACTAGTTTGAGTTTATATCCTGACGAGTTGATTCAGGAGAAACATTTGTTAAGCATTGAGAAATGTTATTGCAAAAACATAAAAAAAATCACATATACTGCATTGCAAAAGTATTAATACCGCTTGACCTTTTTCATGTTTTTGTCACATTATGACGACAAAAATTTATTTTATTGGAATTTTATAAAAGCCCTACATAAAGTAGAACATAACTGTGAAGTGGATTGAAAAAGTGATGCATGTTTATGAATTTAGTTTTACATATAAAAGGCTAAAAAGTCTGGCATGCTTTTGCATTCATTCCCATTTAATCTGATGCCCTTAAATAAAGCCCAGAGCTACAAAAAAAACTTCGGAAGTATCCCAATTAGTGTGAATCAGAATAAATAGAGGTGGTCTGTGAAGCCTGCAGAGGTTTGTCAGAGAAAATCAGTGAACAAACCTCTTGAAGATCACATCAGACAGGTCAGGAATAAAGTCGTGAAGAAACTAAAAGCTGAGTTAGGTAATAAAACAATATATCAAGCTTTGAAAGTCTCACAGATTAATGTTTAGAAGAAAAAGAAAGAGTTTATTTAGAAGGAGTCAGAGGAGCAGCCGAGAGGCCCACTGTAACTCTGGAGGAGCTGTAGGGACCCACAGTCCAAGCATTATAATCTTTGGACAGGATAACCATCAATTGTACTACTGAAAGAAAGCCACAAGAAGTCCCATTTATAGGTTTCTACGAGCCTTGTAGGGAAGAGAGGAAAAATGTGGAAGAATGTGCTGAGGTCAGATGACAGCTAGGGTTAGGTGTGTCGCAGAAAAGTAAAACTGCCCATCGCTCCCCATCCGATATAACTGAATTTGAACTATTTTGCAAAAGATTTGCTAAAAGTTCAGTCTCTAGAGGTGTAAGGCTGGTAGAGACATACTCCATAAGACTCTCAGCTGTGATTACAGCAAATGGTAGTCATATAGAGTATCGACTCAGCGGGGCTGAATATTAATGCAATGCTGCAACATTCAGATTATTTTTTTTTTTTTGTAAAAGCGTTTTGAAAAGCCTCCATCTTAAACTCATGCAATGGTTTCCATCGGTCTGACATGAAATTTCAATAAAATGCTGTAAGGTAACATGACAAATATGAAAAAGTTTAAGGGGTATGATTACCTTTGCAAAGCGCTGTACTGACAGTTTTTACCAGTCGCCATAAAACTGGGTCAGACTGCAGGAATTGTGGCCCAGATTCTTTATGGATTTTGGCAAAAGAAGTATGCATGGCATCTGTTAAACCCCAAAGATTTTGTGACTCCTTATGAAACGGCACAGGAGCGTTCTCCTTATATGCATGTGCCTTTACAAGTCTGCTCAGTTATGTTATTCTGATTTTCTAACACACAGCAGTGGAACCACTCTTCATTTTTTCCTTGACTTAGTATTTTTTGTTTTCGTACGTCTCTACTGGAAATTATGATTAACGACCTGTAATTTAATGAGACTGTTGATGTTGTGCAGCAACATTACCTGCATCTAGTCTTGGACAATTTCTGCAAAAGCATTAAAACTGAGACAGAGGAGAGCATCTGATGAACATTAGATCCATTATCAGATAACTAACCCTTTCAGAATTTGTCAAGTTTAACACATAAATGTAAAAGGTACCATATCGGGAAAAACGGGAACAAAAAAATTAACATTACACTGCACAGAAGGTGAAATTAAATGAGAGGCCAGGTGGAAGCAACAATCCCCAAAAGAGAGATTTTGTTGAGTTATTGAGCAAATGTCAAATAGTTTCAGAAGCAAACTGAGGTTATCGGGGCTTTTTGACACCGGCAGATGTCTTCGATGCTTCCTAAATCCCAGGCTATGAAACATTCCTTGAAGGTACCATGGTTCAAAGAACACGCAAATGATACCCCACTGAAACAGACGCCTGTTTAGCCTTTTACCCTGACAATCGGTGTAAAAACCTCCACAGGAACCACATACTCAATAATAGTAAGAAAACAAACAAACATTCATTTTGATTTACTAACACATTTGTGTTTACCTGGCTGGCCATAACAAATTATTTATAATTTATTCAGTTAGTGTATCGGACTTTCACTCTGCCGCATTTTTGGCATGACATTTGTCCCCTGCTTAAAGGGCAAATATCAGTCAAAGGTCCGAATGCCTTTAGCATCTGGAAGAAGGCATATAAAATTCTCTCCGGTTCTTACATGCTGCAGGTTATAAAACTCATTTTAATATCAAAAATAACCAGAGCATATAATTCAATAAAATTGTATTTATATAGCGCCAATTCATTAAACATGTCATCTCAAGGCACTTTACATATATAAAACAAATACAGTTTGGCCACTTCATTTATCAAGGGTGGGTGAGCTATCCAAAGCAACCTGGGCCTGTGTGACTACCTTGTAAAAAAAGCTTATATATCTTAAAAAAAACATCTTGTGGGTTGAAATATCTCAAAATGCTACGCATCAGGCCCTGATCTAAAGAGAAATAAAGCTAGTGGCACCTATCAGTCTGGAGTCTTTTCTGAGGTTCTGGGACTCCAGTGAACCACTGGAAGAATCCTTATACTCAGATGGAGAAATCATGGAACAGTGGTAAACCTTCCCAGTCTCGCTCCAAGAGGACGTCGACGACTCCTCCGGTGACAAAAGAACCCAGAACAAGATCTAAAGCACTGCAGGCCTCGCTTGCCTCAGTTAAGGTCGGAGTTCATGACTCAACAATAATAAAGAGAGTGGGCAGAAATGGCGTCCATGGGTGAGATCCGAGAACAGAACGCCTTCTGACCAAAAGGATCAAAGAGGCCCGTCTCACGTGTGCCAGAAAACATCATGTTTGTCCCCAAGACTTTCTGGGAAAATATTCTGTGGACTGCCGAGACGAAAGAGGACCTTCCTGAAAGAGAAAGGTCTCTTTACATCTAGCGTAAAATCAACACCATTTAAAACAAAATACATCAGTCCTAACATAAGACATGGTGGTTGTAGTGTGGTGTTCCTGTGGCTGCTTCGCTTCTTGAGGACCTGGACAACTTGTCATAATTGATGGAAGCAGGCTTTCAGCTTTCTACCATAAAACCCTGTAGGAGAATGTCATCAACCATCGTCCTTAGGCTCAGGCGTACATGGCTTAATGCACCAAGACGTTGATCCATTGGCTCCAGAAAACTAAGATTATGTTGTTGTATTTAAGTCTGGAACTGAATCCAAGTGGGATGTTGCGGCGTGAATTTAACCTGGTTTATATTAAAAAAAAAACTATTCTGCAAAGAAAATTTCCTCCAGAGCAGTTTAAAAGACTGGTTGCCAGCATTCACAAACGCTCGATGGCAGGCGTTTTCGCCGAGATTGGCACAACCTGTTATCAGGTGAAGGGAGCAATTATTTTTCGTTCCACACACAAAGCTAACTTGGTTTGGATGGCTGTTTTCCCCTCAGTAAATGAAATCATCATCTAAAAAGTGCTTTGTGTATTTACTCAGGAGGTAGAAACGGCGCTGCGTGTATGGAGACTTGCCACATCTGGTATCTGCTTCTACTCATTCGCTCACGTCGTACTTTTCATGCTATAGCAGACAGCCGTTTTCTGCTCTGAAGCTCTGATGCACAACCTGGCCCAGTCTCACAGAGACAAAGTTGACAACCAGCCGCTGAAGCGAGTAGATTGCTGCTGACACACCGCTTATTTCCCCAGGGGGAGGGGATGGTCAAGACTAAAATCAGAGTAAGGAGCGTGAAATCTCCAGGTATCCAGAAAAGCAATTTACTTCCACGTTTTAATCAGCAACTTTTTGCAGGAAAAATCAAACAGCAATGTTCATTTTTGCACGTAGCTGGCTAGGACGCCATTCTGCCTACATACTGTTCAATCTAAATTACAACAGTTGTTCTGTCAGATATTTTCATACACGATGAAACATCAGCAGGTCTTTAACCACCAGCGTGTGACAGCGCAAACAGCCAGAGGGAAGGGATGCAGTATTGATTATACGATGGTTCAACTGCTACTGCTGAGAGCCCACAGCGCACGTTGGAAATCATATAAATAAATAAAAACTCGATTAGAAATGGTATCGGTGTTATCAGCGCCAGGCGGGTTCTGTCTTTTGGAAATTCAGGACGCGCTGGATGCTCATCAAGACAAAATAGAAGGCCGTGGTCTGTGAGAGATTTCTCCTCATAAAGAGACTTACTGTAAGAAGCCATAAAACTTTATTCAGTCCGCTTTAAGACCTTGGCTTTAGATGGAATGAAGAAATATCGAGGGTATGAAATCTACTGAAAAGATGAGGTCATTAAAATGACACACAGATGTGGGAGTAAGTGGTGCCAATTTAAGAGCGCCTGTGAGGCGAAGCGTCGTCATCAACTGGGCTTTTGTTCTTCGCTCCTCAAACCTCAGTGTCTTTGCGATGTGTTTTGCCTTATTTAGTAATCGGGTTAAAAGCATGGCGAAAAGAAAGAGCCCTTGACAGCGCACTCCTCACTTATTGGTACCCCTGCGAAGGCTGTGTCAAAATAAAGGAATCTTTCATGTCAGTCGCATAATGTCGCACTGAAAATTAGCTTTTGATGTTAGCATTATGTTAGTAGCGTGGAAGAAAGTCCTAGGTTATGACGTAATTCCTTTAAAACAAAATCGTAACTGGCACAAATGTTAGCGGCACCGCTTTGAATACTTTGAACAACCCTTTATTACACATTGGACGGCACTTATTCTTCATTTTACAAGGTTAGAGCAGTTTGGAGACCAGAAGAAGGTGTTTTTTTTTGTGTTACTCTGTAGATTTGTCCCAACATTTGGCCATAATCATCATGTTGGAAAAGCCAATGATGAACTATCATTGGCTTATTCTAACCAGCTAGGACTAACCAGTCCTAGCTGGTTTTACAAGCTTGTTACTTAAAACGTTGGGGTACTTCAAAGCGTTGACAATTTCATGCACTCTAACAAGGAATCCAAGAACCTTCGGATGCAGAACAGACCCACAGCATCATAGGTTGTCCACCGTACTTAACAGTAAGCCTGGGATCCATCCTGTGTTTAATGCCACGCCCATCCGAAGAACTAAACCTAGTCTCATCTTGCTAAAACATATGCTTCTGATTAAAGCTCTTGTAGCTTCCTTTAAAAAAATGCTTTAGCTAGATTTATTTGATGATGCCCCCAGATTTTATTATAAAAGCCTTCTTATGTGCAAGACTGAGGGTTTCTTGTTCATGCTGCATGTATCTACAGTGTCCTGCACAATTTTTGTCACCCCTGAGAAAAGTTGTAAAGAAAATGAAAATGAATGGTTTCATTTAAAAGCAACATCTCAAACTAAAAGGAAACCATCATAAAAATCTAACTTTTCATTTCTTAATATTTATATAGTGAGGGTAAAAAAACACGGTACGAATGGCACACTTATTGGAAGTCGACAATTCAGTCAAGGCAAATTTAATCTTATTGTTTTTTTATTCATATTGCGTTTCTAAAAAATATTTTCATTTATTTATGCTTCACACAGAAGCCCATTTGTCGTAGCCACACTTCAAAATGGCAAACAAAAGAGAACATGCTGTTCTAATGAGGCAGATACGTATTGATCTTCATAAGCATCTGCAGGCCTAAACTTGCCTTTAAAAACTTCTAAAATTGTAGCAGGAACAAACAAAGACCCAAGTCTGTTTAGCATCTTAGAATCTCAAAAGGTTGCTGTTGGAGAACTCCAGCGCAGACTGGCTTCAGTGGGACACAAAGTCACCAGAAAATCCTTTTAAAGGCTTTTCAAAGCTCTCCAACAGAGATGCCTCAAAAGCTAAATTGTTGCGGTTCAACTTTCGTGAATTTTCAGGATTAATTTGGAGAAACATATTATTTCTCGGGGCTGCACGGTAGCACTGTTGCCTTGCAGCAAGAAGGCCCTGGGGTCTAGTAGGTTAATTGGTCTCTCCACATTGCCCATAGGTGTGAGTGTGTGCATGGCCGTCTGTCCTGCGTGTCTCTCCGTTGCCCTGTGATGGACAGGCGACCCGTCCAGGTTGTACCAGCCCCTCTGTGACCCTGCAAGTGAAACCGGTATGGGCGATGGATGGTTATTACAATTTCTATATAATGTTGACCTGCAGCTCTGATCTACATCTCTCAGACGACAAAAGTTGCAAAACTCTAAACTTAAACGCTTAGCATAATTCTGTACAAAATCTACGCTGAGATTTATAGAAGGGTTGCTCTGGCCAGATTTAGAAATAAACCCCTGGAGTTGTATTTCTATTTTTAATTAGCTCCAAATTCTGTTCTCCACGTTCATTTTGTCTCACCTTCTGGTTTCATTCCCACTAAGAGCTTTTCCAGGCCGTTCCATTATAAAGTGTCGCTTTTTAAGACCTTGTTTACCAGGCAGCGCCGGGTAGAAGAAGAAAAAAACAACTAGAATGCGGCGACGGTAGCACAAAGAGAGCGTGGGTATCGCGTAAGTGAAAATGCAGACCTGACATTGCTCACGTATGACTCATCCGAGTCTCCTTTACAGAAGTTTGGCTGGTCCTTTGTTCGCGCCGCCACCAAGGTCCGCTCAGGCAGTCGCAGGTTCAGAACCACTGACCTCCTCATCACGAATACATTTCATGCTGCCTTTAACATTTCACGCTCTGCGTGATACACCCTGCCTTATACAAGACAGGCCCTCCAGTTGGAAATAGAAAGTGTCTCATTCTCAAAGTACAAACCAGCTAAACAAGTACTTTAGTGCAGATTAATGGAACCAGGGAGGGTTCCAGAGTTTTCTTCCCGAACAACAAAAACTCTCGTATATGCTCCTGGGAGCAATCCAGGTGAAACTTTTTTGTCCTTGACAACAGTTACATGAAATCCATTGTAGAAACTGTAAAAGCTTTGCTTTAATTTTCTGAACACTCCCACTCATGACAGGCACTGAAGTGGGCAGCCTTCTACAAATTAATATCTGCACAGCTACAGAGTGCTTGAAGATTTGCCAGAAATGAATCTAATTACTTGAGGCACTTCGCCTGATATTTTTTTTTTCTAGCATTTATATCAATGTTTTATTTGAAGTCCTCCATTGAGCGAAATTCGTGTAATCAAAGCATCCAGCAGAAACCTTCAGCTTCTATCCGCAAAACGACCGCCTCCCACAAAAAAACAACAAAAAAAACACCCTGCTAAAATCCCTCCTAATTAGTTCGAGCAAGGCATTGATTAAATCAGAGAAGCAGTAATTACTTATTGTTGCACCAATGCTTTTTGATGATTTTCAGTCATTATCGTGGGTTTTTGTTTTGCTTTGTTTGTTTTTTTGTTTTGTTTTTTTAAATAGAGGCAAAGCAATACAGATGTTAGAACGCCCGGTGGCAAACCTCCCTAAAGGGGCCCACAATTCCCAGTGTCTCCTCTGTGGACACGACTGAGTAATGTGTTGCCAAACTTGCCGGCTGACTGGCTGGGCGTGCAGCTGGATGACTGACTCTCAGGCTGTTTGGCTACTTGCCTCATGGTGTCTCTCCGGCTGATTTATCCACATTTTCCTCCAGATTAGCCATCTCACTCTTTTTTTCTCTCTCTCTCTCTCTTTTTTGCAGGCTGTCTGACTCTCAGCTGCGTTGATTAGATGTGCTCTCTATCGATCATGTCAAGTGATTGTAAAGAAGAGAAATATTGAAAAGGCTACCTAACCTAATTACAGTCCCTGGTGATCCATGGGAAGCTTTTGCGCAGGTACGGTCAAACCGGGAATCTACGTGTATAATGGCAGATGCTATGTCGTTCTGCTCTAGGTGCCATGGCCTGTAGGGTGCCAAAAGACTAAATAGAGCAAAAAAAAGTGTCATTTGTATCGCTTATTTATCACCTACTCAGCGGGAACAGGCGCCTCCTGCGGTGTAAAATAAGGCTGCACACAGAGAGCGGCTGATGATGCTGAAGTTTCTATCTGATTGCATCTTTTGTTTCTGCTCTAAATCAAAAGGGCCAATCTGTGTCTTTTAGGAGTTGGGGTCGCTTTTGATCGTCTGGTTCAACATCGTACTTAGGCTGTTTAAAACTTAGCTTCATTGTTCCTCGCTGAATAGAGAGTCTTTTAAACCAAGCTGGAGAAACTTTAAAACCCATATTCTGTTTGTGATAAGAGGAAAAAAAACACACACACACACACACACACAAAAACATTTAAAACGCTTTGGTGGCATTTAGATGACCTTATATTGGCACAAATGTGAGAAGGGTTATATGTAGACTAGATATGGGCTGATACAAGGCCAAAATGGTGTGATAACCTTGGGTAAAAATACCAAGATCTTACAATATTTGCACAAAAAAGAGAATGAATGACATCATCTAATTGCTTTCATTTTAAACAGAAAAGCAACATTTTCTCCTACTGCTGTTAAAATACATCCAACATTTATTTCTGATTTTGAGACCTAAATTATACACTACCTGTGTTTAAGTGCTTATTGCTCAGATTGCTGTTACCTTTTGCTGTTCTGGTCTTTCAATAGTTGCACCTGTATAAAAAGCTGATATTAGGTGGTTAATTAGTATTTATTAACAGACAGGCTGCTTGTAGATAACCAAGTATTGGTTTAAACATGTTACATTAGACTAATAGGTGCTGCTTTAGCAATGTTTTCTGATAGTTGAAAAGCTATCTATCTATCTATCTATCTATCTATCTATCTATCTATCTATCTATCTATCTATCTATCTATCTATCTATCTATCTATCTATCTATCTCAGATCAGTAAGTTCAAAATAAATCTGTCCATTTAGAGGGATTAAAATAATGCTATAAAGTCAGCTTTTAACTTTATAAATCATTTTAGGGAAGCTATAAAATACTTTTCATATCGTGATATAGAATCGCTATTTGACAAGACACTGCTCTTGCCAAATACCGATGTCCTCTCAAGGTTTTTGAATAATCTCCTACAGTTTAATTAATGCAGTATAATCAGCTATTAATGCTTCATACATTGTTTGCAGTTGTCTTAATAACTATTTATTAGCCATTTATAACAGCCTTATAGTAAAGTGGTACCTTTAATGTACCCCTTTACGATAAAACTTCCATTATTCAACGCTTTAAGTGGTTGGTTAATAACTAAGCCTTTTACATTTTATAAACTACTAGTTAGCAGTTTTATGGATGTTAAAAGAGACTATTTGTTTAAAAGTTATTGGGCTCTGGTCACTTTTAACTTAACGCTCACCTTTTGAACAATGCACAAAACGTAGCTAATAATCCATTATGAAAGGCTTATAGCCTTATTATTAACTGGCTAAACAACTATTCATTAGTCACATTTAAAGTGAACCTTTCTATTTCAGGGTCCCTTTTATGCTCCTTGATTTTTCTGATTAATAACGCTTTATAACTCCCTGTTAGCAGTTGATGTAGCGCTTACGGCTTCATTAACTGCTTTCTTAACATTTTTCAATCCCTTTATAAGGGTAGTCTTGTTGTAAGTATTATTTTACAGATAGATTAACCTAATAAAGGGATTATTTAAAAAAGAACTTTTATACATCAGCTGTCAGGCCTTTATAAACCCTTTTGTTAGACGTTAGTTGTAAGAGAGCCACAGGAGATTATTCAAACCCTTATTAATAATTTCTCCTATGGGTCACTGCTTCTCTCCTACACTTCCTATTAACAGTTTATAAAGTATTTACAGCTTCGTTAATAACTGGTTTATCACCGATATGTGAGGCATTTATAAAGCAAGTCTCCCTTATAACGCTCTGCCTTATTTTTAGTCCGTAACATTTTAGATAAGCTACGCAATAAACGCGCTTTATTATCTGTAGCTCGTAGAGAATCAGCCTCTCCGTTCTCTGCCGTCTCTCCGTAACCAACAGACAGCGGCGCGGCTATTGTGCGCTCAGGACCGACAGCAGGACATTCATTAATGATGAAACCCCAGAGGACGCGACAGTGAACTTGAACGCGCGGTTGTGGAAATGAAGAGGAAGATGTTCGGCGATGCTGCGCGATAATGCACATTATGTACTGAAGTGTCTCCTGGGGGATGTAGCCCAGTGCTGCCGCCGCCGCCGCTGCATGCATGCTGTTGATAGTGGCGTTAATAATGGATAGGCCCACACTATAAAGCGGCTGTTTGCGATGTGATTAGCCCATACCAGAGTGGCCTATTTCCCCCGAATGACATGCCCAGATATTGACCGACTCCCTCGCCCCTTTATTTAAATGTTGCACTGATGGAGCTCAGCCTCATTGTTGCGTTGCGCGCATTTCCATCCTAGACGCCTATGCGTATTGTAATAAAAAAAAGAGAGAAAAAAAACAGGTTAGAAACATAACCTGGCCGGATGCTGTTTGTACAGGCTGTCCTTTGTGAGGGGGGTAAAAAAAAAAAAAGGTGCATGCAGGCTATTCTATGTGCTACAGCAGCTATAGGAGCAGTGATGGCATGCTTTCAACCTACAGTCAAGGTGTTTCTTCTTGGGTCCGCTGACTTCATGCGTCGTGGCCTTGCAGACGGCTTTGCTGATGGCAGAGCCGGTCATGCTGTGCTGCGCGGCGGCGATCCGGTCCGTCAAAGACTGTCCCGACATGTTACAGTGGAGGAGGAGGAGGAAGAGGAGGAGGAGGTGGTGGTGCTGCTGCTGCTGGTGCTGGTGATGGTCGTGTCCGGGTGGGGGGAGCTGGGGAGGACGATCAAAATGTCTTTAGTGGTAGGGAGGAGGGTAGTGCCCTCTGTGAGAGTCAGGAGGAAGAGGAGGAGGAGGAGGAGCAGGACCGAAGCAGCAGAGTACACCGACGAGGATCCGGTGGGAGAATTCATGCGGCGGCACCCCCCCCCCCAAAAAAGGATAAAAACAAGAAATTGCAGAGGACCGTCACATTCAGGCAAAAACGACGAGTGTAGGTAGAGAATCTGCACAAAGAGCCGGCTTGCGCACGACGTAGCCAAACGCACAGCGAGCTATCCCTGAAATAGATGCTGCCCAAAGGGTGAGATGCCGGTGGCGGGGCGCGTCCGTGCCAGCGCCGAATCCGAAATGTCACTAGTCTAAAAACGGACGGCGATTAAGGGGTGAAACATCTGCGCGGCATCCCGTACGAGCGAGGAAACGACGCGAAACAGCATTGTCCTTCTCTTCCCACCCGTCCCCCTCTTTTCTTGACCCGGTTTCTCCTCCAGAATCAAAGCGATCCGAGCGCAAGCACCTCTTTGATCCCCGCAGCACCCCACGCTGGCTGCAGCAACCCCTGCAGTCTCTTTCAATTTTCTCTCTGGAAAAAAAAATAATCCCTGACTAAATCTCTACTAAAGGTTACAAATAAGCCAATTCCTATTTTTTTCCTCCTCTCAATTATTATATCAGTCAAACGTGTGTAAAATGGCAGCACATGTATCAGGTGACTGAGGGAGGAGGGCGATTGGGCAACCTCTCGGATCTGGGGAGGGCATCTTAAAGCAGAAGACTGCCCCCCCCCCCCTCCTCTCGTTACCCCCCACCGTTTATGAGGCAATTATCTGCTGTAGACACCTTGTTGAATGTCGGTGTTTCCAGCCACTAAACCCTAAACACAAATCCATTACCTGAACAAAACCCACCTTTATCGTTAAGGTGCGTCAGTCCCTTGTGATTCAGCTCTACCAACACATATCCTATAATCATTTGCACTAGCCAATTCATCTGTTTTTGTTCTTTACAACATGTGACGCCTCAGCTGCCAGCTACATTTGGAAGGTGATGTTAGGAACTCAAGGCAACATATGCAAAGGAGATTTGTTTTAATGTTTGATTTTCTTTTTTTTTAGCAAAAGTAGCCATAAGCTGTTTCTCCTGGCAACACTCAGTTAAAATCAAGTTGGTATGGATTTTGTTTGCTTAACGTCAAACAAAATCCAAGCATGCTAAGATCTGTCTGGACCTTTCCCTCCGTAGAAGTTACGCTTGGTTCAGTGAGTTTTTTGTGGGTTTTGTTTTGCCTCGGCTGGGATGTGATGGCTGACAGAGCTCTTCATGTGTCCCTGAGATGGACAGAACTCCCCGCGCAGTGTTTCTGTGTTTTGTTTTGTCCATTGCCTGGGTGGGTTTGCTGACAGAGCTATTGCTGCTGTTACCTAGGTGTTTTTTTGTCTTCCTAGCCATAGAAAGTACTCCTTGCTCTTTGCCTCCTTTCAGGACAAAGCCATTGATTGAACATTTACTGCTATTAATTTTGTGTGCTTATTGTTTTTCTCCTATAGAAAGTTATCCTGGTTCAGTGTTCCTGTCTCTCTTTCCTGTAGACAGAGGCAATGGCAAGGCTATTGCTGCCACTAACTTGGTGTAATTTATTTTTTTCCTGTAGAAAGTACTCCTGTCTTGGTAGTTCTATGTTTTACTTTGTCTTTTCTCCGGACAGGCTCATTGACAGAGCAGCTGTTGCCATTAATTGTTGCACTCATTTATATTTTCCATAGAAAGTACCTATGTCCAATGTCTCTTTCTTGGATGAGGCTATTAATTGACTTATTGCTGATTTTACGTTTTTCACACACTTAAAGTACTCCAAGCTAAGAGCTTCTGTGTTTAGCTGTATTTCTTTCCTGGAAAAGTCATCAACGGAGATATTGCTGCTGATAAATGTGTGTATTCGTTTTGTTTTTCTCACACAGAATGCACCCTTGGCTCAGTGTGTCTGTCTCCTCTCTGACCTCTCGGCCTCTCTTGATTGTGGGAGATGGTTGCTTCTACTGAGCCAGATAATGAAAGTTTCTTCCTGTTAAGAAGAAGTCTTTCCTTTCTGCTGTTGTCACATGCTTGTTCAGGCGGGGGATTGCTGCAAAGTCAACAGCTTAATGCAATCAACTGGACTCCTTAGATAAATAACTTTTACCAACTGCCATTAAATTACTACCATTAAATGAATAACATGGACTGTATTCATGTATCTTAGTGTGTGCATTCAACTGGACTGTAATCTCGAAATCTCACTGCATTTTAAATGAACTGGACTGAACTGAACTGAATTTGGACCAAATTGGGTTGTCTATAATGGTATAAAAATTGAACCTGTTTGTCTCGTGTAGTGAGTTAGGATGAAAACTATAATAAATATCCCCAAAATAAATAAACGAAAGTGAAATGACGATAGATTGGAAACACAAAGTCCATTTAACGAATGATGGATGGATTAAGTATGATTTTAGAAAGGTTTTGGTTTATGAAATACTATAATTAATCTAAACCCTAATCCCAAAAGATAAGGTTATATATAATTATCTTATTATATCAGAGTGGATTAACTCATAATACAATGCATTTACTACAGAATCGTTTTGGTAAAAGTAGGGATGCACTGATAATTATAAATCCCATTTATTAATATTGGCCCAGTTTCCTGTATCGGACCGATATGAATGGTAAAAAGAAGAATAACATTGCTTGATACCAATGTTATTCTGGATATCTCATAAAAACGTAAATTGTGAGAGGATTTTTGCTGGTCTTGCTCTGCTAGAATGAGCTCCTTTGTACTGTATGTTAACCTAAAGACCCACAGCTTGTTCTAATATTTGCGAAAATTCTGCTGTTCTCATCTTGATCTGTGTGAACGACAGATTGGGTAAAATGTGCATTTTTAATAAAAAGAGGCTTTGACTCTCCTTGTTATTTGACATGAAATTAGCTCTGGTGGTAGAGTCTCAAACTCAGCCTGAGTTGGAATCAGCATAATCATGTTTTCTCAGTTCAGCCTTTTTCTCGCTGAGCCTCGTATGCCCTTAATATCTTCTGACCACAGGGGCGAAGTCTCATTAAGACCATGCAATAAAACAGCCTTTTTGTTTTCTTTTCTTTTCTTTCATCACAGATGTAAAATTTAGCACACGTGCACTTTTAGATAAGATTATTGCCGTTCTTTTCAGGCTTTCTTTGGGTTTTTTGTTGCACCATTATTCAAGCTGTTTGCTTTTTTTTGTTTAATTTTTACTTTATTTATTTATAGCAATATTTTGATTTCATTTGTGGTTTTTCTTTCTAAAAATGGGAATTAATTAAAAATATGGTTGCAGACAGTCCTTAAGCTCTCACAATTTCTGCTGTGTTGGGAGGAGTTCTTTATTGAAGTGTCTTGTAATTTATGAATGGTTCCTGAGAATATAAAAGACCACAAAAGAGATGTATTTTTCTGTGGCGTGTGCACAAAGAGAGAAAAATCTGTGCTTTTACAAACTGAAGCTGGAGCCCATCACTGGGTAAGAAGTGAAATAATAAGCAACAATTAAACTGAAAACAATGAATTTTAAACAACACTTAAGGCAGACTCCAACAAAAGCAGCTGGATTCTCTTTGCTGCTTTGAAAAAAAAGAAAGAAAGAACAGACTCAGTTTTGGCAAGATATTGATTTTATATCTGTAAACAACGACAACAATGGAGCAACACTTTGACAGTGAGTCAGGTCTGATAGAGTTTGCTTTTCTGTCTGCAGCAAAAATCCATCTCTACAAGGCTGTTTTCTTTGGACTGGAGTTGTCAGTAACTAGACATGGAAACCATAATGCAGCATTGCCTCAACATTTTCCTTTTGACCATTAGGGATGCTTGTCAGTTTTTCTCATTTGATTCACTCAATCATTAATTATGAATCCATGCTTTTTTCTATATTTAACCCTATTTCCTCCTCTTGGGGGTTGTGGTGAGGCGGGAAAAGTCCATAGAGATTATTATCCTTGTTAATTTACAACAAATATTTGAAACACTAAAAAAAAAACAATTAGATAGAAAGAAGCTAAATAAATTTTTTTAAAGATTCTTCTTCAACTGCAACTTTTAAGACAATTTCTTAATTTGACTTTGAAAATCAGAAACACAAGTGGCCAAATACTTTTCTGGCGGGTTCTGGGTAACGCTTTGAAGTGCAGGGAGCACGACTGTTATTTTATACCTGAAATACTGAACAATACTACCAGCTGATAAGGTTTTAATATTGCACCTAGCATCACAACAAACCACGATGTATGAAAAAAAAAATCAGTGTCAGGAGCAGACTGACGACAGGTGTAGCTTTCGAGTTAAATATACCATTATAGAGACAAAAAGCTGTCCTACTGAAGCTCCCGTTGGAACAAAATATATATATAAAACCAGAAATTGCAACATTAGCATAATCAAAATAAAAACGCTGAGTTTTTAATTCTGATTAAAGCATGCTATTTTGAAGGACTTTATGCTATTTTGAATGCCATGTTTACAAGCAAAAACATGGCATTCTTCTAAATGATGTGTCAGAAGTATCAGAAACACTTAAACACTTCTACCTCCACAGATTAGGTTGAGTTAGTTTTCTACATATGTTACTGCATGAGTGCATGCACAGGGTGTTTACATGCGTCATATACACACTGTGCAGCATATGTTTAGCTCCTAATAATCAAGTCTAATTCAAGAAAAAGCCGCATTAGAAACATTAGAAATTCTGCACAGGGTGCCTGTTGTGAAGTACTTTATATACATTTTCAGAGAAGGCATTTAATCATTCCAAAAATGATATTTAGTTTTTCATTTTATAACAAAACAGAAAACTGTTTCAAAATGCATCATAAAAGGTATCATATGATGCACTTCTTTATTTGCCAGGGGACAGAAATCATGATAAGACTCAAAATAAGATGTTTAATTAGTATAAAAAGGTTCACATTTAATGTGTTCGTTTTTTTTTGAAACAAGAAAGATTTTAAACCAAGAATTAAATGAAAAATGTGGAAGTTGTGTTGTCTGTGACATGTAGATCATGACTTAATTTAATAAGGTAAAGCTTTCTGAGAATCTCTGCAATTTATGTATTTACATTTTCCTAGTTTGTTAAATAACTCCCCTTTACATACCAGATATTGGCCTGAAGTATGAGCCTTAAATATTGTCTTAATTCTATTTTTAACCAATAAAAAGGGACTTTTCTTTCACTTATTTCTTCATGGCTGTGAACTGGGAGACGTTCACTCTGCAGATTTCATTTTAGACACGAAGAACACTTGAAATGACTGCTTGTGGTGCTCGTGTATCCAGACAGAAGGATGGAGTTGGGCTCTCGCTCTGTCACCGAGCTCTCCTCGTTGTTCAGGATGTGCTCCACCAAACAGTGTGCTGCCTCCTCAATGTTTGTGTTTTCCTGGTGGACAGAGCACAAAAGCATTTCTAAAGAGATGTCCTTCACATCAGACGCACAACTTAATTTGCACAATCGCAGAATAAACTGAGATACAAAAGCTACAAAAATGTTTCTTCGTGGATTTAGTAAGACCATAAATTTGTTTTTAGAGTTTCAGCATAAAATATCTGGGGAATTAGCAGTTTGGTTCATGTGAATTTTTATTTTCATTTTGTGTCACTAAGACTAAAATGCCGTTTTTCCAGGTGTTCATGTGCGTGGACCGCGGAACGCATTTGAAATTGGTCGGGCCCATCGATACCACCATCCAACACGCACGCGCACACACACACACTTTGCGTCACATGATACAAGCTAAATAATTTTTAAACACCTGAATGCATTGCTTTCTCATTGGCTGTGGTCCCTGAGCATGATAAATGTGGCTGCCAAAGACGTCATAATTAAAAAGTCGGCTGCTTTTTGTTCTGATGGTTTCAAGTAGTACACACGCCCCGGATTTATTGCCACGTGCGATCGTTGTATTACAGCTAACACAAGAGGTTGTTAACAGAATAAAAATAGTTTGAAAACAAATGTCAAACTCACCCCTGTGCTAAATGTTCCCGAAAGAAATGGTACAGCGGCCCAGCAGCTTAGTGGCGCAGTCGACTTCTGAATTTGTGGCCTCCCCAGGGGGTTCATCAGCGACAGTAGCTGCAGTTTTGATAACTTTTGCTGCCATTGTGCCAAAGTTTAATTTTATTTATATATAGATTTTTATATTTAATCTGACATGTTTAGTAATTAAAAGTAGGTCGTGCCGCAGCCCTACCGGTTCTGCGGTCCACGTTCATGAGCATATCCAGCCATACCCAAAATTATTTATACTCCAGCGAGATTATTCATATTTCT
This sequence comes from Fundulus diaphanus, assembly GCA_037039145.1. NCBI lineage: Eukaryota > Metazoa > Chordata > Actinopteri > Cyprinodontiformes > Fundulidae > Fundulus > Fundulus diaphanus. The sequence continues at coordinate 35,314,546 of CM073136.1, forward strand.
AAGTATTTTCATTCATAATGGTTTAATTCTGATAGGAAATAGGACAGGCCTCTCACAGTATAATCAAACAATGTACTGTACAAGGGGTATAGTTTGAAGAAAAAAATCTATTTATTAGAAATTATTTAGACTGTTCCTAATAATCAATGAAAAAAGCTTTAACAACTGTTTAACAACAGTCAAACTTTACCAGTAATTGATGACCAGCTTTTTTGTTTCCATTGATGTTTTGGTTATTTATTTTTGGGGATGAGGCTAACAGCTTTTTTCCTTTTTTTGCTAGTAGTAATTATCTGACTTAGATGAAAATGATTTTTACTTGAAGGGTAGGTTCTCCTGTCGCTAATTGTTTTACACTACTGCAGGAAAAGATGAATTGCTTAAGGCTTCCAACACATCTTTCCCAGAGGTACCAAAAAATACATCGCTTTTTTTTTTAGCTTCTTCGTTGTTGGCAAAAGAACTTAAGATCATTTTATAAAGCTTTTAGGACAAAATGATTGTGAATGTTTAGAATTTAGGATGCTTTCTAAAAGTAACGTACGTCACTATCCACACAAAAAAAAAGATCATTAATTTAATGATCATTCTGCAAAAGGCTGCTAATACATTTTTGTTGTTTTCCAGAAAACCCTTCTGATTTAACCGCCCATCTTATTATAGATTATATCAGGGGAAGAAATTCCATGCCTATATGGACTTCCAAAAATTCACAAAAGAAGGAACACCACTCAGACCCATTGTCAGCAGCATTAATTCAGTAACATATAACATTGCTAAACAGCTTGCTAGTATTTTAGCCCCCCTGGTGGGGAACACACCACATCACATAGAAAACTCCAAGGACTTTGCAAACAAAGTCAAACATTTAAAGATGGCACCAGGGAAAACTCTGGTGTCTTTCGATGTCACTTGACTTTTCACTTGCATACCTACATCAGAGGCAGTAGAAACAGTCAGGAACCGTCTTCAACAAGATAGTGACCTAAATAACAGAACAAATTTCACTCCGGACCAGATCTGTACCCTACTGGACCTTTGTCTTTCTACAACTTATTTCAAGTTCAGCGATCATTTTTACAGACAGAAGCATGGTTGGGCCATGGGATCTCCAGTGTCACCAATTGTAGCCAATCTTTACATGGAAGAAATGGAAAACAGAGCTTTGGGAACCTTCAGAGGAACACCGCCAAGCCACTGGTTTAGATATGTGGACGACACCTTTGTCAAAATCCAGTTAAAAGAGGTGGAAGCCTTCACAAGACACATCAACCTGGTGGACATTTTCTTTCTCCTAAAGGAAAGCTGAAAATGTTTTGTTGGAAATCTGCTAAAACACATGGTGTTATTGGCCAAGAATATTCTTACAGTTGCCCGATTCCAAAACATTTATTATGGAATAAATGGAAACGGGGTTGGGAGTAAATAAGTTTGTCTTCAGACCACCTGTTGCCAAGTTATTATTGTTTCTCTTCTGTATTCCGTAGTACAATATTTTTAGATAATACTGTAGAGTATTTGTTTAGTACTCGCTTGGAATAAACCAACATCATGGTCTTAGATTAGCTCAGAGAATAAAACTTGTTAATGTGAGTAAGGTGTATGTTTCTCAGCATCAGCTTGAGACGGCAATCTTGTTCTTAATCTGTTGTCACAAGCTGTCCATAACGCAGCAGCCCATCTTCTAACGGGAAGGAGACCAGACAACGTAATGACATCCCGCCTGCCTTGGCCTCTTTACACCCACTTTCTCTCCATTTTCAGATCAAGGTAAAATCTTTATTACTTGTTCGTAGGAGGGTAGAATGTGTTAGCTAATATCATTAGTGAAATGCATTATTAATTGAGCCATCTGATACCTAAATGTTGAAAAAATTATCTAATTAGCCCCCTTGGTTTTGTGCGTCCCTGTTAACTGCTTTCTGCAGCTCCGGCCACTGTAATCGCATAATTCTTAAAGGAGACGTCCGGTCATGTTCAGAATTCAAACTTCTGAAAGTACTTTAAATATAAAATGATTACATACTGTTCAATAAGTGATAAGTTCTTTTAATTAAGAGTAATTTTCATTTGAATGTGCTTTACTGGAGACATCCATGTTGGTCAAAGAACAGTACTGCCACCTCCCGGTTTGTGACGACATGGTGCGGTATCGGCTGTCGAGCAAGTCCCAATGATGTATCTGGTGTCTGTCACAATGCGCTATTATCCAAGAATGGCGACGACCAGTGCAGTATGCGAAGCAGAGAGTAATGGATTTAATAGCGACAGCGATGAGAATTCTGTGGATTTATTGTCATCGTTTGATAGCGATTTGGAATATATGGAAGACTTTCTTGATAGCAACCTGACTTTTGACGAAATCCAGCCATACCAGTTTGAGCCGAGGAGACCAAAAAGGGACGATGTGAGTTGAATCTGTCTGCTGCGGCTGTGGTGTAGCGGAAAGGTGAAATAACGAATGTTTTTTTCACTTTTACCCGATGTATTGCAACATCCAACTGCCATGCACGTGGGCATTGTCGCTTTAACAATAGCTCTCACGAATTTCAATGGTGAAGTCCTCTCAAAATCCGAAATAATTGTTGTCGATCGCAGATGTGTACAACAGTTCCTATTGAATTTGCTTGTAAAGCGCGGAGAATGGCCCTCGGCTTACCGCACCGTGACGTCACTTCCAGAAGACGTCAGGAGTGAGGTGTTACCATATTTGGTCATTAATGGCCGCTCCCAGACTCAGTGATCGCGACGACAATTAATACTTATTTTTTTACTGATTAACGCTACATTCATTAGAATCACCGCAAAAGTATTAGTTTTAGGTATAGGTAATGATCCATTGATTCTTCCTTGCTGACCGGACTTCTCCTTTAAACAGCTTGATGGTCCTTTTTCTTAATTGTTACAACTTTTCCGCTTTGGTGTAATCCTGTATAATCACTGATTTCACTATGTGAGACCTTAAACATATTTTCACCAAATATAAGTTATTTTTCCTTTTAATGTCACAAGTTTCCCAAGAATATGACCCTAATTGTACTTTTCAATACAACTGTTAAAAGGTTTTTTATGTGGAAAAAACTGTAACTAATGCCCATGTAGAAATTGGCTATTATCTCAGAGAAAGTTTAGAAGGTATTAATTATTCTAAACTATTAACATTCAGATTTAGGAACCAAAGCCTCGATAATAAAGATTTAGTTGACCCCTTTGACTTCTTTATACTTCCACTGAACACATCCTGCTGTAAACCCACAGTTTCAGTCCTGATCTCACTGAGCTGTCTGCAGAATTTACAGATTCAACGGAAATGTTTTCTCTGACTTTCACTCGAACTTGATGTAATTCTTTAAACACACTGAATTGGAAAGGCCAAAATCAGAACTTTGGATGTCACTCTACACTTTCCTATATTTGTCTCTTGAAAGTTCCAAAAATAACTTTTGTGTTTAAAGCAAATCTTTTTATTTTTACAGGGAACTCAAAGTGTTTAAATTACAAATTAACTTATTTATCCTAAGTATATTTTCCTTTCCAATTCTCCTTTTGGAGATCTTTATGGCACAGGTGTACTTTAGCATAAAAAGCAGTATTATGGGCCAGGAGGCTGCAGTTATGATGTCAAAGTCAAGTTACCTTTGCAGAAGTCTCGAACCAGCCCACAAACCCGTTCTCCTTGCAGAAGGAGTCCAGTTTGGGCAGCTGACACGCTATTTGGTCCGACTTGTTGGCAAGAAGTACCACAGGAACTGGTCTTCCATGGTTCAGAGTCAACTTGGGAAACATAAAATCAGGTCACATTGTAAGTGCATCATCTGGTGACATACTTATTTTTCATACACATTTTTCACCAGTACATGCAAACATACTGCGATTGTTTAATTTAAAGTGTAACTAAATCCGATGGAAAAGCGTAACCCCGGCCTCAGACAACACTTTGAAAAATGCTACCAAAGTGGGGAGTGCCGAGAAACCACCAAGTGTCGGGATGAAAGGAGGGTGTTAAGCGGGGGTGTGGTCAGGAAGAGGTAACGTGACAGTAAATTTGGTGACCAATCTAAGTACCTAAATTAAAGCACAGTACTGACAAACGGGTAATTAAATGCTCACCTGATAAATACTATCCATCAATGCTCGTTATGCTCGTAATTCCAACTCCTGACTCGCCACGGTGGCGTGTCCCTGAGTGAGATAGGTTCATGGTGCGTTCATTTTGTACTCGGAAATCGGAATACTACGTAGAACAGTGTTTTTGTCATTGTTATTGTTACGGACTCACTTTCTCATTTAATACATCCAATAATTTGTTTCATTTGTTATTAGTACCTCTAGGAACTTTTTCAAGACAGTTGGAAAACCATTTCAGGTGACTAACCTCAATGAAGGTGATTCAGAGAAGGCCAAGAGTGACCAAAGCAATTATCAAAGCAGGGGCAAGTGGTATTTAGAAAAAGGTCAAATATACAACATGAGCTGTTTCACATTTTTTTCTTTCATACATAGTTTTTATACTTTTGAGTCATAGTTTTGATGTCTTCACTATGTATCTACCATGCAGAAAGTCATAAAAATAAGGAAAAGCAGTTGAATGACAAAGGCGAGTCCAAACCTTTGACTGGGAGTGTAGACATGCACCAAGCTACATAGACAGGTACAGTTTTAACCAGCAGGAAAAGTCAACTGCAGTAGCCACGTTTGAACTCCTAGAGGTTGGTTTTGGTCACTCTTGGCCTTCTCTGAATCACCTTTATTGTTGATTCTGTAAGGTGACCTGGAGTGTTGAGAAAGGCGCCTATAAATAAAATGCATTATTATTATTATTATTATTATTATTATTATTATTATTATTATTATTATTAGAGGTCAGCACTAAGACAGTTTTAGGCCAAACCTGCAGAATTAAACTGGTTTACAAGAAAATGTAAAAGTTTCCTCTGTTGTTTTTTGCACTGTAATATTAAGATACCACCCTTAAGGCCCTATTTATACAGTTTTTCTACTAAAAAAGTTGACTTAGGGTTTAATTACTCTTTAAAGTTAAGTCCAAAATATTTAGACATGTGTTAGATTCAGATTTTAAGTAATTTTTTAATTTTACAAAAAAAATTTTGCTGACTGGAAGTAATATTAATGTTTTGGAGTGGCTAAACTAAAGCCAGAGCTTTTATTTGAAAAATATTTAAGAATCTCTTGTTTCAGTTACTGTAAGAAACACACTTCTTGGCTGAATGAAATTATATTTAAATCTAAATCTACCAGGTGTATCAATAAGTGTAGCCTTCACTGCATGACTGTACCAACATGCTATAAAGGTTATATAAAGATTATTTATAGGATTAGTTAATTCAGTTTAGTTCATCGTTATGTTTATTTTGGGGGTAATTTTTAGGTGTACCACTAATTGTGGTACAGGGGATTTTGTATAAATCAATTATTTTCCCAGAATAATAATTCTCCCCACTGAATAAATCTATTTCAATTAAAGGCTGGATTTTTTTTAAATGTTTTAGCAGGAAATTATGTTACAGTAGTAAAAAAAAAAATATTTAATGTTTTTACCTATTTTTTCTGAGATATCCATACAAGGGTAGGTTTCTGTTCCAAGATTTCAGAGCCATTCCCATAAGTCTTTTTTTCTTGTTGTTTTTGTTATTGTCCGCATAAAAATTTTGATTGGTATATTAAAAAATACAGAACACATGCTCACAAAAAATCAAAAATTATTAAGAGCTCTTGACATAAACCATCAGACTTAATTTTATCGGGGGAAATTAAAGATTCTTTAATAGAATTGTGGAAAATAAGAATCATTTTGATTCAATTACCTTAAATGAGCAGTTTCTACCCAGAAACAACATAGTTCAGTTGCTTGATTTCTCTAATAAGCTGTTTTGTTGGTACTGTATAATGACCCTGCTGTGACCAACTAGTGTGTTCATCAACCTCCATAGGGATCACACTCTTAGGAAATCGAGATACATGCAGCACTGCAATTTGACATTTCTACAACTAGATGTCACCACATCCTACACATATAACTTTTACATTACAACTCATTATTTGTGGGAACATCTGTATATAACCATGACCTTGTTATTATACTGCTCTGTAGTTCATTTGAAGCATTCAACATATTTGCAAAAAAGTGCATGCTGCTTAGACCCTCACTGACCCTGCTATGGTTGAATCTCTCTCTCTCTCTCTCTCTCTCTCTCTCTCTCTCTCTCTCTCTCTCTCTCTCTCTCTCTCTCTCTCTCTCTCTCTATCATATATATATATATATATATATATATATATATATATATATATATATATATATATATATATATATATATATATATATATATATATATATATATATTTTTTTTTAGGACTAATATATATATATTTCTGAATTAATTTAAAATTTTCTAGGTTTTAAGGCCTGGTATTGGATTTCTAGAAAACAATACTCCACAGGAAGCTGGTAAAGCTACTAAAAATTAATTTGTAAAATCCATCAAACAAACTTCAAATATAATTTGTCACCTAAAGAAAAACATGTCAGAGTAAGTTTTTTTTCTGTTTGTTTTTAAATCTGATTGTAAATCAATATTTAATAAAGGTAAAAATATACCAACCCAGCAAAATCCTGTCAGCCTCACCATGCGTACACGTCCAGCATAGTTTATATCACCACCATCATTCCAGTCAACCACCATCAACATTAATGGGCTGAAATTCACAACCTTTTGTTTTTATATGGTGCCTATACATTTTTAGCTGTGTCGAATTTAAAATATTGCAGATGGTATATGCTTCTCTTCACTCAGGTTTCCACAGGCCCTGAAAACTGTAGCCCCCAACTGTCTTCTAAAGTAGTCCAATCTAGATGATGAAATAATGACCAATTACAGACCTGCAATGCATCCAGCCAATAATTTTAGCAAAAATCTTGAAAAGGCAGTTTGTCTACAAATTGTGTTTTTTAATAATACATAAATTCTCTTCAATGCTTTTCAGTTGGATATCTTATCACCACTGAGACAATTTGGTTTCATTTGGTAATTGTAAAACCATGCAGCTAAAGATAGCATGAGGGGTTCCTCACAGCTCCACTCTCAATTATTGAAAATTGATTTGCTTCCCCTAGCTTAGAGTATGAAGTTTCACAACATTTATTGCACTATGTATGCTGATATGCTGGTGAAGATTCTCATTCATCCAGGCCATGGTCATTCCAAAAAGTTAAACAACTGGACTTTTTTCCGAAGTTTGAAGACGTTTCGCTTCCTATCCAGAAAGCTTTCTCAATTCAAAATGTCTGGAGTAATGTGGAGTTCCAAGATTTATAGTACTGCCCAGCAAAGGCATTGTAATGGCTTAGATAACATGCAAATTGAACCGAAACTGGTCCACGCCTCTGCAATGGGGTGTCGTTGGGGTCGTTATTGGCCTGGCTTACAAGAGCGATGCTTTGGCTTTGATCAAAACATCCAATGGGGTTTTATTTATACTGCAAATAAACTGAACTTAAATGAGTTTTGGTTGGTTAGTGTCCTGTACAGTGGGAAAATGGTCAAAATCATGCACAGCAGTTCAGAATATTTTGTATCAATTGGTAATCATAAATCTGAGCAAACAAAGATCATTGGTGGGATTCCTCAAGGCTTCATTCTCGGTTCAATTTATTTCAAAATGTAGCCCAGAAAATAGTGTTACATTTATTAACCTATGCTGATGACACACAACTTTATATTTCTGTGTCACTGCATGACTGTGCTCCATTACAGTCATTGATATAGTGTTTCTATAATATCAGTTAAGGGGACACAGAATTCCTAACAACAAGGCCTCAGTTTGTGCCACCTTAGAGTCCAGGTCATCCTTCCACTTCAGCACAGCCTCAAACGTGGAGGCCCTCGTCACATCAAAGACCACCAGTGCTCCCACCGCCTCCCTGTAGTAGACACGGGTCATGTTTCCATATCGCTCCTGTCCTGGGACAAAAGAACAGCAAGTCAACTCATTCAATTCTCATGCATCAAATTATAATTAATATGTGGGTATATACAATAAACAACAATGGGTAAAGTGCAATTTAGCAGCCTGAATTCAGATAAAAGATGCTCCTTTATACGCGATTTATAAATGATAAGGTAAACATTGTAAAATCCTGACACTGGAAAAAGTGACATAAATGAGGGCGCCATAGGCCCAGTTCCAGTATTGGGTGCGCACCGCACGGCTGTGTTTCAGGAGCAGTTTTCTTCAGGGCCAGGCCGGGTTCCTCCGGCTCTGCTGAGCAGCAAGGTGAAACCGAGCTGAGTCGAGAAGAGATTTGAGTGAACACAACGCTTTTCAGTGACTAAACAGCTCTCTGCCTCTCCGCTTCTGTCCGTCTTTCTCAAGCACACAGTTTCAAAGCAGACAGCAGAGAGGCTATGCCTTATGTTATTATTCGATGTGCGATCCAGATATGTATCCTGGTGGATTACTCCTTAAAAATATCCAAGACAATCTTGCATTTACAGTTATAGTGAACATTATTTGTATTTTTTCTTTTATTTGTGTTTTATTTATAATGATGTATTATTTATCATTTACCATTTTTCCCCAGTTTTCTTGCAAACAGGGAGTGGGGTGGGGGCTAAAGTCACCCCAAGGAGGCGTTTCCCTCTTCCAGGCATTTATAGGCCCATTGAATCACGAACCGCACAAAAGACGGTGGAAATGCACCTAATGTCTTCACTAACTCTTTCATGGCCTGAGGTAGATGAGTCTGATGTCCACCGAACGAAAAAAAAAACTTCCTCTGGTTTTCTGTTTTACACTGAGAGGAAATAAGTCTTTAGCTGAAGGTGCTTCTGTAGCACTAGCTATTGTTTATTTTTAATGCGCGTTTCGAAGTATCGCATTGGAAAAGGTTGACGGAAATGGCAAAATTTTAAATAACTTCCAAAAATACGCAGTTACGACCTGGCTCAACGGCCATAACAAACAGGAAGACACACCATGTACACAAGGCAAGCTGCACAACAAATCACAGCTAATCCGTCTGTAAAGAAGTGCCAGTTTAAATAAGGAGGTTTCTTTCAGGATTGGTGGAGCAATCAAGGAGAGCAACCAATCGGGAGAAGAGGAGAACTTCAACAGGAAGTGATGCAGGAGGAAACATAGACATCATATACGTAGACGCGTCGTTGGGCGGGTTCTGCCTATACTGGGATGCGTCAGAGCATCCGCCATGTTAAATGTGGCAAATCTGCAGTTACTCAGTCACTTAAACAGTATCAGAGGGACTTTAATCTCAGAATATACTTTGTATTTGTAATATTTTTATTTTTGTAATATTACAAGTTTATTTTCGTATCCCTTTAGCTTCATTCTCCTGAATTTATTCTCGTAAAGAATAAAAATAATTAAAATAATCTAACCTGGCCCTATTACTCCAGGAGTGAAATAATTATGCAAACTGTGACTATTCTGGAAATGTTCCCTCTTAATTCTCATAATATGACGTTTTCTCATAACATTACCACTTTTATGTTTTTTTGGGTTTTTTTTTTTGTTTTTTTACTTTATTGTCCTAGGTCTTTTTTTCTCATATTAGGAATTTTACCTCTTTAATACTCCCCCAAAAAGTCTGTTCCTAAAGTTTCACATGTGACACAGTTTTATGAAATAATGAAGACCACAATGTTTAGATTTAACAAATTGATCCTTATATTCATAACACATACACATATACACAAACAAATATATATATACACACACACATATATAAATATATGTCTGTGTGTATATATATATATATATATATATATATATATATATATATATATATATATATATATATATATATATATATATATAATCACACAGCTATTTATTTGGCTTATTTATAATACTTGAAAATCTATATATGCACATCTATGTCTAAATACAATAGTCTGTACTGTATGCAAGCTAAAAACCTTGAAAAAGAATGGTATTGCACAGCTTTTTCCTAGTGTTGCCACTCTGCAGCTTTAATGTGTCCAGTTTTGCAACATGGTGCAGCCTTAGTTTATAGAAGGCAGATACAAGTAGTGAAATCATCCCGAATACATTTCCATGCAGCACAGGAATGAGGCATCTTTTCTGATCCACGTTCACTACAACAGAACTTAACTTTTTTCTGCCACATACAATATGGCGGTGACGTTGACGTGCGAACCTGCGCCCAACGATGCGTCTACGTATATAATGTCTGTGGGAGGAAATACATGAAATAACCCAGGAAAAGATCCGCATCAAGATCCCATAGCAGAGCCAGCTGGCAGGAAGCAGCAACTGCACCTGAATGTAAATACCAGAAAAGAGAAAACACTTGTGCCCAGCTTTAAATCCCCTGTGCCTCCTCCTCGGGTCTCTGATGGGATTTAAGGCCTCCATTTGACCCAAACCCTGACATTAATGCTGCAGACCACAGTTGTACAGACCAATCCAGAGCCAAGCTCCACTTCCCATGTGGTCAACAATCACTAACCTGTCTGAGAGCTTTATGATTGTTTTTTTTTTTTCTTGGATGAATGTGAAGCTTGTTTTTAAACTTTCTCCTAAACTCTTGTATTCAGAAATGTCTTCTCTTTTTATATGGCCTACTTTCACTCAGTCTTTGCACTTTGTACTTGAAGTAAATTTATAAATTACATAATTGGAAATGAAACACTGGCGTGTTCACATAAAGAAAGGTTGTGTAATAAAAAAAAAATTAAAAAAAATGTAAGGCCTCCACCATTTTTATTTGAGTATAGATGGCATCCTCACCATCATGTTGAAATGAGATGCAGTCAGAAAAAATTGTCCCAAGAATGAGACGCAGAGACAAAAAACATGGAACATGTTCCCAAACGTAGTTGGCTAAGATTGAAAAAAAGATTATAAAACAATTTAAAGAGCAGAAGCAGAGGGAACAACTGCTGTTGGCTGCCGTTGACCAGCACCTGAAGTAGAATCATGTGATACATAATTGATCATGGGACCACGTACAGTGAGACACAGGATCTACATTCCACGAGAAGGCATCACATACAGGGAGGGACTGAGGCATGCAAAGGGGGAAACAATTCAGATAGTTAAAACAGCAGCAGCCAACTTGAAGTGCATACCTCAATGCTTGCTCTGAAATAGTTTTACAAATTAGAGGTTTCTGTTTTTTTGTTTTTTTTTCTTCTTTCAGCAGACAACATTAGACAGACCTGCTATGTCCCACAGCTGCAGCCGGATCACGGTGTCATTGTCCCACTGCAGAACTTTCAACGCGAAGTCCACCCCGATAGTCGCTCTGTAGTGCTGGGAGAAGATCTGATGAACGTACCTCTTGATAATAGAGGTTTTCCCGACACCCAGGTCCCCGACAACCAAGACTTTGAATAGAAGCTCCTGCTGCATGCCTGCAGCTCGGCAAGATGGACAAAAAAACGCAACAAAAAACAAACACCGAATGATATGGAGAAACGCTGGATATGACGGCTAACTGCAAATAAGCTCATCCAAAGTCATGGAAAGTCGTTTCTTTTTTTCTCTCTCGTTAAATTATGAATAAAACGGTTACATCAGTCCTGCCTGCAGAGGAAAATAACAACGTTGACACTGTGTGCTGAAAATGTTGAAGCCAATCCATTGTAACAGTTTGAACGCGTCTAACAGCCGTGATGGTGGTGCATTTAAGTGCCACTCGAAAATCTAGGTATAAATCTCATTCTTCAATAAGGTACCTTTTTTCTGGGTTTCCCTATTATTATTATTATTAATTATTAATTATTATTATTATCTTTATTATTATCTTTATTATTGATGATCATGATGCAGGTTGAGGTGCAGTATATATATATATATATATATATTATATATATATATATATATATATATATATATATATATATATATATATATATATATATATATATATATATATATATACATATATATATATATATATATATTAGAAAATGCAATGCAGATGAACAACAAAGTATTTACAAACACTAGTTCTTCAAGGTGGTCGTTTTTATCAAGCTTAAAGTTCTGTCAAAGGATTAATTTTAAAACTTTTCTTACGTCTGCTACCTAAAATACTGAAGGAAATTGTGCGTTTTGCTTCATATGTTAAAATCTTGTATTTTATGAGTCCTTATTTTGTGCATTACGATATTCTGTCCCTGCAGTACTTGAATGCAGCATTCTGAGACTCGGTAGCTGCGTTATTTGTCAAATTGCGAACTAAAAAAAGGTTGCACCTATCCCGTCTGCAAGGAAAAAGAGCGTTTGCTGTATGTCTGCGGCAAATACTAACGATGCAACATTGCAGTTTGAATCAATCTCTAACTTTCGTCTTGGAGTAATTGGTACTTTCAAGTGCTGCTCGGAAATCTTGCAATCAGTCTTGTCATGATTACCCGAGTAGGCTAGCTACCGTAAACGTAACAGTTTATTAACTATTAATGTTTTCTTAAATGCCATTATGAGTTATTTATACAAGCTACAACATTTCATCAGGTCAAGTGAGGGTTTTAAGGTGGCGATCCTGAGAATGGGAACTGTTGAACACATGGAATGGATCTTTGTTGATTCTCCTGTTACATTAATTCTCTGTAAGATCATTCCGTTATGATATTATTTCAAGTAACTGTCATATCAGCGTCTCTTAATAGTCCTTAACTACACATGTTCTGCAGCATTATAGAATAGAAAACCCCTTTATTTGTCACTCTGGGAGTGGATCCAGTGGATTCGCAGCAAAATACACTCTGGTACACACAATAAAAACAATAACAGCAAACGTAAAAGTAAATATGACATTAAGACATCAATACACAAGGGTAAATACACAGAGTATGAATAAACAGGAAATGTACACTGGATGTACATAGGAGTGTGTACAAATTGTGCTATTTTATATTTGTGCAAAAAGAAGACCATGCATAAAAATATTGATTGTTTTGTTACATTTCTTTTCACAAAGGCCTTCAAGTGTGTAAAATTACAAAAGTTACACAAGTCGCAAAAGTTGTCAGTTATCTACATTTTCTTCCTTGCTCGAAGTGACCAGGCTAAATGGAGCAGTATTATGTAGACATTGTGTGCTTTTATTTTTGGAACATTTCTTTCCTCCGGTCCTTGAATGGAGCATCCTGGGAGTTTGCCGCTGCGCAGCTGCCGGTGCAGTTACGGTACTGGTGCTGATGAGGGCGAGGAAGAGGTGTTTGTGCGTGATACCGCGGCTGCTGCTGCTGCTGGTGGCTCTGCGTCCTGCTGCTGCCATTTCGGATGATCACACGGAGATACCAGCAGCTCCCATCATAAGCTGATTCGCGCACTCAGCAGCTAGCTTGTGTACTTTTTAAACCGTGATGCCAGACGGGTTCATGTGCGTCATTTTAGGGGGTTATTTCTGTAAGTTGCTGCATCACAGCTACCGACAGCCTCAGGGGTCATTTTCAGGAGACACAATCTTCAACATGGAGCTTGTTTTTTACTGCAGCTGAGCTCTGAATCAAGGTAGGCCATCATTCATATGTATTCATCTGCATCCTAAATGAATAGAATAAAAGATGCTCCTGGGATGATACGGGCAGGGTCCAATGAATAAAACCGTTTTCTTTTACCTTTTTGGGAATCTGGGTAACAACAATGCGTTGTTTCTGCGTGTATTTCTTCATTGAAAGTATATGGCGTGCTCCGATGCCTCGTTTTGTGTTATTGCTGAGTATCATCTACTCTACAATCCACATGGGGCTAACTACACCACTGTTTATTGAGTTGGAGGGGAGTGGCCTCCCCCTCCCTCCCATCCCCAAAAAATTAGATCACCCCACTGTGAATCACATGCACTGGGCTAAGATGATTTGAGCTTTTTCTTCTGGTGTCATAAACAAATAATTACTCCTATAATCAACACAAAGTGGAGCTTAAACTGAATGTATTCAATGTATTTAAAAAGATGCACTATATCAAAGAAGAAATTAGATTCTTTCTTTTGAAAAAAAAATCCTTTTTTAGACATTTCCAGTGCCTCACAAAGGTATCAGTAGTCATTGAACATTTTTGCATTTTGACACATTTTATGTCATAGACGAAAAGAAAGTGGTGCATAACTGTGGAGTAGAAGCACGTAAAAATCTGAAGGTACTGCATTTATATGTATGAAATACTTGGTAGAACCACATGTAGTTGCAGTTACAGCTGCAAGTCTCAAGGGTTCGTCGCTACCAGCTTTGCACATAAACTGAAATTTTGTGTCCATTCTTCTTTGCAAGCTATGTTGAGATCAGTCGGATTGGAAGAAAACCGGTCTGTGAGAGCCAGTTTTCTAAAGGATTTAGGCCTGGACTTTGACTGAGTCGTTCTTCTACGTATAAATGCTCTGATCTACACCATTCCACTGCAGCTCTGGCTGTATGTTGCTGGAAGGTAAACCTTCTCTCCACTCTGAGGTGTTTGGCAGCAGATTTACTTCCAGGATTACTCCGTAATTTAGCTCCATCCATCTTCGTATCACCTCTTACAGGCATCTCTGTTCCTGCTGCAGAAAAGTATCCTCACAGCATGAAGCTGCCACCGTCATATTTCACTGCGACGTTGTTGATTCCACAACTAATGTTTTGCATTTGCATGTAATCCAGAAAGTAAAACATTGGACTCATCTCACCAGATGGGGTACAGCAAACGGCAAACTGGATCTCTTGTTGATTTATTTTTGTTTATTTGGAGGAGACACAACTTACAGGTGTCCATACATTTGTTTTTCTACCTGAACTGTGCAGCTCCTCTCGTGTTTCCTTTTGGCATCTCTGATTAATGGTCAACTTGCCCCCTAGCTTATGTGGACTGCCATGTCTTTTTCATTTTTTTTATTTGTAAAGCATTTTTTGTCTAGGTCACATTTATCTACTTTGTTTTGGTATATAAAATCTGAATAAAATACATTAAGGACTGTGACTAACAAAATGCTCAAACTTCAACGTATATGAGTACTTGTAGCAGGGCACTGTACATGGAACTAGTGGAGGAACATATATCTATCTATCTATCTATCTATATATATATATCTATATATCTATATCTATATCTATCTATCTATATATATATATATATATATATATAGATATAGATATAGATAGATATCACTAAATTGGCCAACAATCTGATCAGGGAAGATAATCTGAACTATCCATGACACAAAGTAAAATCTTTGTAATGTGAGCTTTCGCTTCTTTCCTCTGATTTTAAACTCAGTTTAAAAACTACTAACGCATTTTTTCTGCGACAGATTAAACTCACATGAGTCATGGAGACAATATGGCTGTACCAGTTCCGTCTGATCGTCATCGGCGACTCCACGGTGGGCAAGTCGTGTCTCATCCGGAGGTTCACGGAGGGCCGCTTCGCCCAGGTGTCAGATCCCACCGTGGGGGTGGACTTCTTCTCTCGCCTGGTGGAGATCGAACCGGGAAAGAGGATCAAACTTCAGATCTGGGACACTGCGGGGCAGGAGAGGTTCAGGTACAGACCTCCTCAAGCTGCTCTTTTTTTTCCAGCCCTATGACGTGAAAACAAGACTTCACAATTTTTCCTCCACTTTCATCTTTTAATTGATTTGAAGGGTATTTTTTTTAATCCTCCATCCCATTCATGGTTGTATTGTTTCTTTTAATGCATGGCTCAGCTCCTGTCTTGGTTTCTGTTATTTATGCTTTTGTAAAGCTCCTCTATTGTGTTCCCTTAGTTGGAATATTTCTTGTCTTTGAATAATTTTGCAGAGCTTGTTCCTTGTGAATTCTCCTTTAACTCCTTCTTTATCATCTGCAGTGATGTGAAAAGAATAAAGAGACCCTGATTCAGTGAAAGAAACGTTCATATATCAATGCCGATATGAGTTTTATGAAGATTTCTTTTTAATCTTTGGAAATTGAAATGATTGGGCTCCACTTGAACATCAAACTTTTACCTTGTTTTCATGTTAATAAATATCCGCCAAAAAAAATTCTCAATTCTCACCCAGTCCTTGACAGATTTAAGTCATTGTCATATTGCAGGGTCCTATTCTGCTTCAGCCTTTTTTTGTAAAATAGACAGTGTCACATTTCCCTCAGACTCTCTTATTCAGGGTAGAAATCATGGTGAAGACCCATGATGGTGAGCTGGCCATGTCTTGCTCTAGCAAAGCATCCCCAAACCATGGCCTTTCCACCTCCATGCTTGAGGTCTCCTCCTTGCATACCTCCTAGGAAAGTTTACTTAATCTCCTTGTAATTGCAAAGGCATGCATGTTCATATCAAGAGGCTGTTTTGGGTCCCATTGTTGACATTTTAGGAGTTTTTGAGATTTCTAGCATCTTGCAGGCTGCTTCCAGGGTGAACTTGTTTGGACAGCACGTTGGCAGAGGTTTAAATGTCCTCTGATTGCAAAATACCTTCCCTACTGTGGAATGGCTGATTTAAGATTCGTTTAAAACCCTTTTTAAATCCTTTATCAGACTCACAAGCTGCTACAAGCTTCTTTCTGAAGGCATCAGACAGCTCTTTGGGTCCCACCCCACTTCACCAGTCAGGCGCACAGCAAGCAAGTCTCCTCTAAAAATGCTGAGTAACAATGTTCTCATCCTGTGGCCCTAACATGACACTTATGTGTGATTTACCTATTTTAAGTGAGAATCAACTGGAGTGGGGAGTATCCTAAATTATTCAAAACCAAAAATAGCTATTCAGAGGAAAATTTAAAAGGTCTTTTCCTGAGTTTATATATATATATATATATACAGGACTGTCTCAGAAAATTAGAATATTGTGATAAAGTTCTTTATTTTCTGTAATGCAATTAAAAAACATGAAATGTCATACATTCTGGATTCATTACAAATCAACTGAAATATCGCAAGCCTTTTATTGTTTTAATATCGCTGATTATGGCGTACAGCTGAAGAAAACTCAAAAATCCTACCTCAAAATATTACAATATTTCCTCAGACCAAGTAAAAAAAAAATTATAACAGCAAAACAAAATCAAACATTTGAAAATGTCCATTAATGCACTCAGTACTTGGTTGGGAATCCTTTTGCACAGATTACTGCACCAATGCGGCGTGGCATGGAGGCAATCAGCCTGTGGCATTGCTGAGGTGTTATGGATGCCCAGGATGCTTCAATAGCGGCCTTTAGCTCATTTGCATTGTTGGGTCTGGTGTCTTTCAGCTTCTTCTTCACAATACCCCACAAATTCTCGATGGGGTTCAGGTCAGGGGAATTGGCAGGCCAATCAAGGACAGTAATGCCATGGTCAGTACACCAGTTACTGGTGGTTTTGGCACTGTGGGCAGGTGCCAGATCTTGGTTGTGCAGTGTTTCCTGCCACATTTCCCCCTTCCAACACACTTTTTGTGAACGTGCTTTGAAACTGCACTCTGTGAACAGCCTGCTCTTTGAGAAATTTCTTTTTGTGCCTTACCCTCCTGATGGAGGGTGTCAATGATGGTCTTCTGGACAGCAGTCAGATCAGCAGTCTTCCCCATACTTGTGATTTAGTTTACTGAACCAAGCTGAGTGTTTTTCAAGGCTCAGGAAACCCTTGCAGGTGTTTCGAGTTAATTAGACGATTCAAGTGATTAGTTGAATAGCCTACTAGTATACAGTACTTTTTCATGATATTCTAATTTTCTGAGACAGTCCTGTATATATATATATATATATATATATATATATATATATATATATATATATATATGTTACTTGAATTTCTTAGTATTGTTAACTGTTGCAAGGTGTCCTAATTTTCACATGGCCACAGATTTAACTTTAAACGCCTTCTTACTCGTGTAACATCTTTTTATTCTCCCTTAACCAGTATTTACGCTCCAGGTTTATTACCACAGAGACCAGAAAAGAAGAAAACATGACAGAGCTTCATCATTAGTGGTGCTCTTTCCATGGCAGTGCTGTTTTTATCACTTAGTCCCATTTTGCATGTCGTTTAATTAGCGGTGATTCATTTTGAGATTCCCTGCCTCTGTAGTAGTTTAGTTAACATTTGACTGGCTTACATCAACACATGTTGGAATGGCTCGGTCAAAATCTAGACCTAAGTATACTTAATTTTACGTTTTTTTGGACACTATGTACCTAATTGGACTGGGCTTGAGCTATTATTGAAATAATTGGCATACATTCAAAGCTCTAGATAGTTAAAGCTGATAGAGACATAAGCAAAAAAACAACAACCTTGGAGCTGTAATCGTCATTAAATGTTCTACAAGGCATTTATTCAAGGATGCTGAACACAAATTCCCACCATATATTTCTGATTTTGATTGCCAAGAAAATCTGAAAAATCAAGCATCCTTTTCTTTCCAGTTCACAAACGTGCTCTGCTTTGTGTTGCCCTAACACAAATATTCCGGATAAAAGACATCAAAATGTTTGGTTTTAAGTGCGGCAAAATTCGGAAGCAATTAAAAACCTTTTGCAAGATGGCGCCTCATACAATGTATGTGCCAATAAATTGATAACACCAGCAATCCCACGTCCATCTGCCCATCCAGGTCCATCACCAGAGCATACTACCGTAACTCGGTGGGCGGCCTTTTGCTCTTCGACATCACAAACCGCCGCTCCTTCCAGAACGTCCATAACTGGCTGGAGGAGGCGCGAAGCCACGTCCAGCCGCACAGCATCGTCTTCCTGCTCGTCGGCCACAAGTGCGACCTGGAAGCCCAGCGGCAGGTGACCCAGCACGAGGCGGAGAAGCTGGCGGGGGCCTACGGGATGCGTTACGTGGAGACATCAGCACGGGATGCTATCAATGTGGAGAAGGTCTGAATATACAGTGATGGGTAAAAGTATTAGCGCCCTCAGGGTTTTCTTCTGTTTTTGCCCAAGTATATCCAGTCTTCACATTATGATATTTATTAAAGCAAGACGTTTCTCCATGCCCACATGGCCCTGTGTGAAAAAGTAATCGCCCCAATGCAATACCATCATGCATTGTTGTGATTAAACAACTTTGTTTGAAGCTGAGCTAAATCTAACTAGCTACACTCAAGCGGATCTGTACAATCAATAAATCCCTTTGGTAGAAGCTATCCAACAACATGAACTAGGCTAAAAGATCTTAAAAGGTCACGCATGTCCCAATCTGAAGAAAATTAAGAAGAGATGAGAAACTAAGTCACTGACAACTTAATGCTTAAAAGGGTAACGGTCATCTTCAGAGCTTAGGGATGCCAAGGGACCACAGTGAGAATCATTAAGATATGACACTCCTTTATGGGGCGAGACAGTGGCAAAGACACAGTTACACACAATTTTTAGTAATGAAACCCGTTCCAAGGCAACGGAGAAAGAGCTTATCAGAAAATATCTATCTATCTATCTATCTATCTATCTATCTATCTATCTATCTATCTATCTATCTATCTATCTATCTATCTATCTATCTATCTATCTATCTATCTATCTATCTATCTATCTATCTATCTATCTATCTATCTATCTAACAATATCTAACAATATCTAACAAATGGAGAACAAATGAAGTAGTGGTGAGCCCTAGCAGTAGTGGCCAGCTGACCAAAATGACTCCGAGTGCGTTGACGACTCATCCAGGTGGTCACAAAACAACCAAGAACAGCATCTAAAGTGCTGTGGTCCTAGCTGGCATCAGGTAAGGTCAGCATTCATGATTCAACAAGAAAAGAGAGAGACTTAGCAAACAATGCCACTGATTGTGGCACTCCAAGGCCTAAACTACTGCAGCTACAAAAAAAAAAAGATTTCCCAAAACCTTTGGGAAAATATTGTGTTCTGATGAGACAAAAGTATTTTTTTCTTCTTTTTTTTTTTTTTGGAAGGTGTGTGTCCCAAATACACGAGGTGTAAAACTAATAGAGCATTTCAGAAAAATAACAGCGATGACAGTCAAGGTGGTGATGTGATGGTCTGGCTCTGCTTTGCTGTTTCTGGACCTGGATGCCTTGCTGCAAATGCAAGGCCATCAGTTTATGACCTTCAGCTCAAGCATACCTGGGTTATCCAGCAGGACAATGATGGAAAACACACCAACAGAAGGTTTTGAGGTGGCTTAAAGTTCAAATAAATCTCACTCAGATGCTTTGACCTGACCTTAAAAAAGACTTCATGCTGGAAAACCCTCCATGGTGGCTGAACTAAAACAATTCTGCTGAGAAGAGCGGGCCAAAAACTCATCCACTCAAAACTCATCCACATGTGAAAGACATCACAAACACTTGAAGACAGTTGCTGCCACCGAGGACAACACAACATGTTACGAGGTTTAGGGGGCAAGTACTTTTCATGTAGAGCTAGGTTGGTTAAGAAAAAGCTTTCGTCCCTTAAAGGTGCATAGACACGTTATTTTACTTTTTTTATTTAAAGGTCAGTAGCTCACTCTGGTTGTATACAAGGTTTTTATGAAAGATGATCACGTCGTCGTGGCATATTAGTTGTTATTTTGGTGTTTTATGCCTGTTTTTTTTCTCAATTTGTTAGTAAATAAAGGTTTTCGTGTTTATTCACGTTTTTAACCGGAAGTACGTAGTGCCGGGTTTAAAACAAAGCAGCGGCTAACGGCTATTAGCATCTCCCAACCAAACAATGAAGAAAAGTCCAAGATTCAGTGAAAAAAGCTAAAAAAATATGATTCCAAGAGGGAAAAGACTAGAATGTCGCTGGGAATACAGTATGAACATTGGTGTTCACTGAAGCAGACACTAAACCTGCCGATTGCTCAGATATGACCGAAGAGTTGACGGATGTGAGAAAATGTTTTGATATGAAGCTCATAAAGTTGCTCTAGATTAGTTTATTTAATTATTAACGGTTGGTCTTCGATCACGCCGAGCTGCCACTTTATTGTGAGGCATTGCAGAGGGTCAGGCATTATTTAAAATGTATTTATAAATTAAGAAAACCGTCATTATGATAGTTCTGCGATACTGTCACTAGATGGCGCCACATCTATTTATATTTGTTAATCACACCGGAGAACAAATAATTTTTGGCTCAAAAAGGAATATCAAACCAATATCAAAATGGAGACTTGGTGTATATAACCTTATTTTACAATGATCAAATTTTTTTTGGTGTTTTTCTATAAGCTATATATCTTTAATAAATGGTGTCATTTAACAATTGCTCTTTGCAGTTCCTTGGGTCATCTTTGCCAGATATTAAGATCTGTTTCATGACCAGAAACATAAATGTGGCAGAAAAGCGAGTAGCGGTACACAGGTTCAGCCATTCGGCAAGGCAAGTGTAATTATAAAGCACTTTTCAATAACAAGACGATTCAAAGTGCTCGCTGTCTGTTCGGCCTCATTCTAAACTCACACGCCCGTGAAGACCTTCAGCTCTGACTGAGGTTTTTTTTTTTCTACTTCAGGCATTTGTGGATCTGACGAGGGAAATCTTCGAGCTGGTCCGAAGTGGTGACATCCAGATCCAGGACGGCTGGGAAGGCGTCAAAAGCGGATTTGTTCCCAACACGGTCCATTCCTCCGAGGAGGTCACCAAAGGGAGTCGGCAGTGTTTCTGCTGATGGATGCAGCGCCGGAGCTGGAAAGTGGTATAAATATAACCTCACCAGACTGAAGCTCTCTGCAGCTTTTTTTTTTTGGGGGGGGGGGGGGGAGACTGTTCCTCACTTTAATCCTATTGTACATCTACGACAAATCATCCATTTAAAGCTACGCTCAGATTCCCAACAGGTGTAGAAGCACAAGAAGCATCCTGACCCCTCACCTTTCCGTCTGCATGTATACGTGTGTCTGTAGCTTTTAGCAACACTGCAGCCACTTTAGGCCTTTTTTTCTCAATTAGTAACTCCTGTGTCTGGTTATGCTGTAGCCAAAGACTCATACTGCCAGTTTGGTGTACATCCGCTCATGTAGCCACATGAATTCAGCCTGGAACGAGGACACCGAGACTGAGCCTCAAGCACACCGCTATCCATTACAGAAGAAAACACTTTCACTGTCCAAGTGGACACCTGTGCTATGAATGTGACTGGATTATACATGGAGAGAAGTGCAGGACAATAGAGGCAACCAATCAAGCCAACAGTAGAGACGCTGCCGTTTGTTTGCCTCGAACCGCTGTTGGGGATAGTCTGTCAGAAGGACCATGTTCTGTAAGCACTCACTGACTGCCACTAAGACAAGATCACTGGAAGATTATTGACACAATCATTTTCCTACTTTTGTTTCTGATTGAGTCCATTTGTGTGGACCCCCAAAAGCGTTTTAAAAAGTGGTTATTTGATGTTGTGCATCTCTTTAATTTATAAGCTATATTCCCCCCAAACCCATGGATCCGTTCTATGTGCTATAGTTATTCAAGTCTGATCCGTTCTTGTCTGTATTTAGCCTGGAAGAAAATGCACTGAAAATGTCACTTTTTTAGCATATAGCTCACGTCCAAATTTAGCCTAAACGTTGAAATTCATTCGATCAACCCGAACCACATTTCTGTCATGTTTATGTGTCCATAGATGTGTGTCTGTTTAAAGGAACATTTAATGTTCAACCACTCGTTATGACATCAATTCACAGAAATGAAATGAATTTCAAAACAATTGATTTCAATAAAAACAATCAAAGATCTAATTAACCTCTGGAGAGAAATATTAGAGGTGAGTTCAAACTGTAAAATCCTGATTATAGAATACAAGAACACCTACACTTTGTGACAGAGCAATTAAAAAAATCCCTTTTTGTCCTTAAATTAGGCCATTTATCCTGTCAATGCTCCAATTGTACATTCATGATAACACCTGCACATTTTTATTACCGTTATATACTAACGATACATATTGTTGGTGGGCTGTCCGGGATTTTTATTTTAAATCAGTACACAAATCTTACAATGTTCATGCAGCAGAAAATCCCCGTTCTGTATGTTTTGTCTGCAGATGGTTAATCTGGAGCTGAACCGAAATATGCTATGAACTGAATTATCGAGGAGTTGGAACATTGGAAGGTTCCCTGATAGTTCTTAGAGAGTTACACCAGCACTGAAACCAACCACCAGGGAACGTTTGGGGAACCTTTTCTGGAACGTTATTGCATGAAAAGCCACCTGGCCGACCCTTCCTTGAGCTGTCAACCAGCCGATTAAAATATAAGAAATTATCCAAGGTTGGGGGGTGAGATGCAATGTACTGCAGTCCGGTATAAGGGTGGCCATATCCTCGTTGACCACTTATGCATAACAGCAACAGAAAACATCAAGAACACAAATTAGTCATTTTCATTTAGGTGGTGGTGTGACCCTATTTATAGCTTCACCCTGGGTAATTACATATATGGCTAATAAAAAAAAAACACAACTTAAGAGAATATTAGTTAATGCTCCCTTAGAGTTCTCTTAATGTTACATTGCATAATGCTGCTATGCTGAATTTGATCAAGGCTGGGTAGGAATAGGTGAGTCAGAAGTCTAGGGATCAACCACTACAGTCGTTTGTCCGTAATTAATGAAACAGACACTGAATTATTTTTGGTGCAGGTACCATGCACTTGAAAAACAACAAAAAGAAAGCAAAATAAACACAATACTACAGATATTTACGATAAGGCCCTCAAATATCCATAATTGTAACAGGTGAACAAAGTTAACACAGGAAAAACACTTTGAATTATGTTCATAAATGTCCCCATCAATAGATGGCACCTGTCAGCACTGTTACCAGCTGAGACACACAGGAGCACAGGTCAGGATTGTATTGTCCATATTACTTGAAGGTTTTCCGTGCTCAAATGTTTTGTCCATAACTGAGCGGGAACGTGTGGTGTGTTTGTGTGAATCAGTGCAATGAGCATGGAGCACAGGCTGTGAGGTCCTCCTATCAGACCAGTAGGCAAGGGTCTGCATGTTCCTCTGGTTCTTTATTGATTTTCAGGAGCTCACCATCCTATTTAACCCAAGAGTCACCTGGGCTGTACTAGACAAACAGGACTAGTAAAACGTCCACACACTGCATATCAACTAGAGCTTTCACAAGCACTTCTTGTGTACAAACAAAAATCTTAATAAAATTGAGTTAATAAATACCTATGTGTTTACAATCACAAATGTACAATTGTGAACAATCATTTACTTTTGCAAGTATAAACGGATCAAGATACCAAACAAATAGCTCTCTCTCTCTTTCAAACGTGACTTCCGATTTTGTACATGCGTGAATGTAGTTGGTCTTCCTGTAGATATAAACATCAAAGGCGAGATCACCTGGGTTACAGCACCAAAACATTAGTTCATAAGGAGTTTATCCAGTCACTTTGTTTTTGGTACAATGAGAGGTTTAACAATCTTTCCATTTTGATTTCAGTTTTTCTTCAAGAGTTCCCAACTTTCCTAGCAATGTGCAATTAGACCTTTCAATAGCATTTCCTCTTAGGTGGTATGGTGTTGTGACACTTTTGGATTCCTGAAACAGCACACAGCCCCTTTATCAGTTTGGACTCAAAGTCTGGCCCTTGATCTGTATGAAGCCTTTCTGCAATTCCAAAATCCACAATAAAGTTGCCTCAAAGACGCCTGCCGACTGTTCTTGCCTTTTGATTTGGTATTGGAATGGCATTAGCAAACTCGGTGAAGTGATCTGTCAACACTAGAATGTTTTCGGTATTGCTGGTTTCAGGCACAAGACTGAGGAGATCCATACATATGTTTTGGCTCCACATCTACATTCTCGGCCAATAGAAGTGGGTCCTGGCAGGGGTCAACTTCATGTGGTGTCTCATTGCAGCTATCGTCTGGGAGATATCTGGCTAACTGAGTGAGATCCATTTTTTTGTTATCAAGATGGAAATCGTTGAAACTCTTGCCATGAAAATCCCCAAAGCTGTGTTAAGGAAAAAGGAAATAAAACACCACATCAATCTTCCCAGCAATTTCAAAAACAGAGAAAGACCCAGTTATCCAAAAGACACAGATGCTGTTCATAAAAATCTCCGTGAACTTTTGGATGCCGGGGTTAGAGAATCAGAATCACCAGTCTCATCACCAATAGTTGTCAGGAAGAAAAACTGAGACTTTTAACTTTTCAACCAATTAAAGACACATATGTTATGCGCAACTTGATAGAATCATTCAGCCACACTGGATCAAAATGGTTCTCTGTGCTTGCTCTCATGTCTGGTTATTATCCACTAGAAGTGGATGAAGCAGATAAAACCAAAACCGCCTTTGTTACTCCTTTTGGATTTTGAGAGTTCAGCCGGATGCCCCTAGGAGTTGCACCATCAACTTTTCAAAGACTAATAGAGAAGTCCATGGGTGACTTACGCTTGAAAGAGGTCCTAGTGTTTTTGGATGACTTGATTATATTCTCCAACACCCTTGTGGAGCATATAAATCATCTGCTGAGAATGCTGAATCGCTTGGATTAAAGCTTACTTTGGAAAAAAGTCAACTGTTTCAGACATCCATCCGATATTTGGTCCACATTGTTTCAGAGAAAGGTGTCGAGACGGATCCAGCAAAGGGCACTACCTTGAATTCCTGGCCTATTCTGACTAGTTTGAAGACTGAGCTCTTTTCTGAGATTCACCAGCTTCTATAGATGCTTCATAAAGGGGTACGCCACCATTGCCAGCCTTTCAACGATCTCGATCATGGCTTCTCATCGGCTAAAATAAACTCCAGAAATCAAAAGCCCTGAGTGTGAGCTTGCTTTTACAACATTAAGTGGCAAACTTACCACCGACCCAGTCCTGAGTTTTGCTGATCCTGCATTGCTTTCCACTTGCACGGGACTGGGTGCTGCCCTCTACCAAGAGAGCAAGAAGGGAAACTAAGGGCAATAGGTTTTGCTAGTTAGGGATTGTCGTTCAGTTAAAGTAGCTATCCAGCTCATAAATGTGAATTCTTAGCACTGAAGTGGAGTTTGACAGAAAAGTTTCAAGATTTGTATGGAGCAGATTTCACAGTCATCACAGACAACCGACTTACTTATACATCCTGACATCTGCTAAACTGGAGGCCGCCAGCCATCTTTGGTCGTCTGTGCTCTTAATCTTTTTTTTCAAGTGGCAAAATCGAGCTGGAAAACAATCTGGATGGCGAAGCACTCTCCCGTTGTGCATTTGGAGATGCCTCCTCACATGAACCTGCTCAGTGGCTTTGAAAAAACACAACTGTGTTTCTGAGGGTCAGCAAAGACTGCACAGCTGCCAGAACGTCGTGCAAAAATGCAAACCTGAGATGGTTTCCATTAATGGAAAACTCCTGTATAGCATCCAAACTTCAAGGGAAGAGAAAACGCTGTGCATCGTCAGTGGAGGCAAAAGAAAATCATAGATGGCGGAGTAGTCATTGGTGTTTGTGAGCACAGGACTGAAGCCACACAGGTTGCCAGATTTGCCCTGACGGCTGCGCTCACCATCAACCTGCTCAGTGGCTTTGAAAATTCTTGAGTCAAATGGTGAAACCATTTCCAGGGACGAGAAGAGACGAAGTGACAATGAACTCAATCTTTAGCTGACAGCTGAACACGGACGATGCATGTGAGTCTGTGCGATTTCCCCTTTTCTCAGCCAGTTGTCTTTTAAACCAGATTAACCAGTGTTTTCGCATTTTCCTACTGTTTTGTCAGCCGAAAAAAAATGTTTTTAAGCTCGATTTAATTAAGATGATGAATCAAGCTCCAATGCCACAGATTTAAACAAAGAAAGCAAAATACAAACAAAATAAACACTGTACCCCAGATATTTACAATAATGCAGTCAAATTTGCATAAGCGACTGTGGGTTGATGGGTTGAGTAGTCGTCTGGTAATCAGAAGGTTGTGGGTTTGATTCCAGCTTCCCCTTGCATGTCAATGTGCCCCTGGGTAAGGCACTTAACCCCAAGTTGCCTGCTGAGCTGTGTCTTGGTGTATAAATGTGTGTGCATTAGTGAAATTGTTTGGGTGAATGTGGCTATAGTGTACAGAGCTCTGGGTGGTCAGCATGACTGGAAAAGCGCTATATAAATTCAGTCCATTTACCATTTAAGTGAAGCAGGTGAACTTAACCGAACACAGGAAAAACACCTCAAATTATGCTTGATGTCCCACATCAGACAAACAGGACCAGTAAAACTTCCACACACACTGCATATTAACGAGAGCTTTCGTAATTACTTCTTGTGTACACAGATAAATCATAATATAACAAAGCAAATAAATACCTATGTGGTATTTCAAATCACAAATGTAAAATTGTAAATATTCGTATACTTTTTCCAAGAGTGAACGGATCAAGATACATAACACCATACAGCCTAGACCAGACACAACGTCTGGAAGCATACAGACTCCTTTTCTTACCTCCTTCCTTACTGACTGGCACTATTCAGACAGCACTCATCATGGCAACCGCTGATGCACTTCCGCTTTGGTTGAGGAGTCCTCACCAATTAGACCCTTTCGGATGTAGCCTATGTCCTTCAGGGGGCCTTTAGGGAATAATCTCCTGTAGGTTCTCGAATGCACACATTATATATAGATGGATAGATGTAGATAACCTTTTGGGAACCTTTGGAGAACAGTCTCTGATCCTCTCCAATAAGCTGGATGTTAATGTTCAAACTATCTGTTGGAGAACTTTTAGGGAACATTCAGCTGTAAAATCTTTTGCTTCATCATTTTATATTTAATTTCTTCCAACTTTATTTAATGGATTCTCATTTTTCCACAGTCACATATATTGCTCACACCCAAAGCATTCATACATTAGCAGTAGTTTACATTAAAGAATCTATCTGGAATAGTATCTATTTTTTTAGAGGTAATGCAAAAGTTTATAAAACCATTAAGTTTGCCTTAAAATATGCGCAAAATTTAATCTCATCTATGATTTCAGGTCTCTGTGATTGATCTTTACCCAGACCAGTGCAATCAGTTGATAAATCATTGTTTTAGATATCAGGAAGTTAAATGGGAATGGTAAAAACAATGTGGCTTTAATACAAAAGATATAGATCGATTTAAACTCACATGTTAAAAACTATGTTTTGAAATGATTATTATTGCCCTCAAACTGATTTTTTTTAGATTTTTCACACTTTATCTTCAGTTTGATCAGCAGGTTCAAAATATTGCCCCTTCAAGTTGCGACCTTCCTACATTCATGGATAAAATGTATTCATAAACTCAATCCTATTTGAGTTTCCACAGAATGCATCCCTCTGTTTTGGACCAAAGTCCCTAGGAGATAATTTGCTGTTTATTTTGATCAAATATAAGTTGCTGCATCTGAAAACCTCCTAAGAAAAGGAGAACAACTATGAAATACTGGGAGCAAACATGATAAGTAAACAATTGAGTCCATTTACTTTAACTGTGTGGAGGTAGAATGTCTTCTGAGTGACTTTGGATGAAACAGGTTGAAACCCACTGAGTCAACTCACTGTTTAACTGTATAAATGTATTGAGCCTGTGAGTATCAACAAGCATGCTGTAAGCTGACCAGAAACCCATCGATATCACAGCACATGTAATTCAAAGAGTTGATTTGAAAGCAATCCTTGATAAAATTTGACGTTGTTATGACTCTGGATTTATAACATGGATACACTGGAAACATAAAAAGAATAAAATAAATAAACAAAAGATTTGGTTTGTGAGATAAATCCATAGAGGTGATTAAAGCCGTGTTAATTTGTGGCTGAACTAGTAACTGACTAATAAGTTCACATGTACGGCCGCTAGAGGGCAGAACCTTTCTCTCAAGAAGAAACCACGAACAAATGATCTTATAGCAAAAATGCTGCAAAGTTGGGCAAGAAAAAGTACCAGACAGCATCAGCTTTTTCACTAATACGTTTAATATGTCTTTAACCACAAATGTGCATTGATCCTTTTTGAAACAGCGCCTAGACATACATGTTAAACCCCAAAGAGTAAACGTTTATTAGAAACTTCCCATATGCATAAATAGAAGAGGTTTAGGGGCCAATGGTCTGGAGATGGGCCCTGTCTTAATAAAAAGTCGCACAGAAAAAGACAGTTTTGTCATGAATATGACATGGAAGGCTTTTAATTATAATCAAAAGCCTTGATGTATAGGATTGATGTAGGAAGAAATAGATTGTATTGCCTTATATTTACCTGGTTCCTGTAGGGCACTGATGAGGTACGCAGCTTGTGACGTGCTGACAAAGTAGGGTAGCTATGGAGTACTTACATGGTGAAATACAACTAATTCATTCAGGTCACGGTTTGTATTTAAAAAAGTAACTTTATTGGAGGCCTGTCTGTGACTCAGCAGACCATTTTAATGTGTTTTAGTAGAACAACTATCTCTTAGCTATCTAAAATTAACTAAACCTACTTTTGCTGCATTTAGTGTGCAGATATTTAGATGCAGGTGAGAGAAATCTAAGACAAATTATGGTCCTCCACAGGTCTGGTCCGACCGTGGGTACTGTTTCCAGACGCCTGAAAGTGCCACATCCATCTGTGCAAACATGACAGATGTTAGACAGCATGGGACTGTCTGTCCGTCCATCAGACCGTTAAAGATTGTGACGGATTCTATCGCAGAGTTAAAAAAAGTGTTCTGGTATGAAACAAAAACAGAAGGCCGTGTGAAGACAGCGTCTTTATCCAGAGCTCTGTACCTACATGACCTGAGGAGCCCCGCAGAGAGGAAGCAGCAAATACTCCTAAAGTAACATGAAAAGCCAGATTACAGGCTGTCAATACACTCAGTGACTGATGGAGACAAATCCTGGGGTCATGATCATAGAATTGAAATCTTCAACCATAATGACAATCGTTACACTGTCAAAATGTTTTTGACAAACAAGCCTTGGTATTGTTGTCAAAAGGTTTTCAGAACTCCGACATGGACGCCATTTTCTGAGTTTTTCTTTTTTTCTTATCATGGAAGCAGACCTTAACTGCAAGAAGTTCTGCGTTCTTTTGCGACTTCCTGGATGACAGTAAACGTGCTCTTGGAGTTTTTTTGGTAAGCCGATCACTCCTGGGAAGGTTAACCACAGTTCCATGTTTTCTCCATTTTTGGATAACGATCCTAGCTTTGGTTCACTGGAATACCGAAGCCGCTGTATCCGTCTCCAGAGTAAAAGATGTTCTTGAATTTCTGTAGATCAGGACATCATGTGTGCCTCGTATGCGGGCTTTTAACATACCTTGGGTTGTCAGACAGGTTCTGAGTGATTCAAGGATTCTACAAGTCTGTACAGCTGGCCGGCTACATGCACGGTCAAGTTGGTTTGGATAGCTCAGAGTGTTGTTATATTCACTCAGGTTATTTGAAATTAAAACTAATGTTCTAAATATTAAAGTGCGATGGATAAGCAAGAAAATAAATCTATAAAGTGGAAATACCTTTTCACTGCACTGTATTTAATCATAATTTTACTTTCTTGTTGAGGTTAGGTAAAACAGGAAGTGGCAGAAGTGTAAAACGGAGTTAAAATTGGAGTTTGTATGTTGTGAACTTCCTGTTTGCTGTATAAAGAACAGGCTTACTCTGCCACAGAAAGCTTAGCAGCCATTTTTATATCTTCAAGTTTTTTTTTCGAATTATATATTATATATTCCTTCAAAATAACCCCTGACTTTCCTTTCAAAAATCCTAAAAATACTGTTTCTTCGAAGAGGAAAGCAACCTATTGTTGAAAGCTTTTACAAAAAGTAAAATATGTAATCAGGAAGTGAACTTGTTTAGTCCTGCTTTTGTCTGGTTTCAGAGTAAAAACAATCCTCCCAAAAAAGGTAAGCCCTTCTGCAACCAACAAAACTTGACTGTGTTCACAGCGAGGTGAGCAATCAGTGAATCACGATAAAACTGAGACTCGTGGCATTCAGCTCCGTATCAGGAACAAAAAAGCATTTCCTGAAAAAAAGAACAAGCAGGGACACCGGTGCCAAGAGCAGAAATCACTTTTATTAAAAAAGAGAAAGAGAAAAATTGAAATGTAGCTCATTTTACACAATGAAGCATATGTACAGAATATAAAACGTAAGTCAATTACTGCTTTAAATGATAAATGGGGGGATGATTGGATTGATTAGTCAAAAAGGCACAAGGGCGGGTTGCGGCGAGCTCTATGAGTCACTGCTCCGTCACAAAACATTTTGGTGGCGAGTAAGCGTGGAAAACTTAAAGTTCAGATCAAAAGGTTCAACAGCAGATTTCACATTCCACTTCGCAAATGGCTAACACCATCTGAAGAAAAGAAAAAGTCTACTTTTTACCCTTAAGCATTTTAAAGATATGTTTCAAAGTAGAATCCAGCTTCCATGGGAGCAATTTTATCTCAAATAGTTTCATAATTTGGGCTTCAGCAGCATCAGTTCCTTCAAGTGTAATTTACAAAAACCATCTCATGGTTGCTCTCGAATGTACGTGTAATGTCATATGTCAAAGAAAGTATATTTGCATCATTTACAGCAATATACAAAGATATTTAAACAACTATTTTACACTCTACAGTAAAGCACTTGTACTATGACAACAGAAAAAAAAAAACACAACAAAAGCTATTAACAATAACTTATCTATCTGACTGAAATATTTTTGCTGGGGCAAAAATATATAGAATAATTTAAACAAAAACTTGCCTTGGTAAATGTTAGTTTTTGAAAAGTAGAGTAAAAAATATTCTGTTTGGTCGGAAAGGAATAGAAATGAAATATGTTGCGTGATAAAAGGAAGAAAAAAAAAGAAAGCAATCTAAAAACTGTACATCTAAAAAGTAATACGTAAAGGCAGGAAAAAAAAGTAAAGCTTTCCCAAACAAACCATACAATAAACACTTAAATATTAACATTTCTTACAGGAAAAAAGTAAATAAGGTTGCAAAACTAAAATACGAGTGACGAGAATTCAGTTCAAGTTAATGCTGAAACTATAGGGATGACTTTGTGGTGGACAGGTGTTTTTTAAAAGAAGGGAAAAGTGATATTTTAGAGGTAAAACTCGACATGGACCCTGGCTTTGGACGCACGTCACACTTCATCATGTTTTCGCTAAAAATGCCCCCAAAGACCTCGGGTCTGCACAATTATCTACACAAAACCACACGTAAGGTAGCAGGATTGATATGTTAACGTAGTCTGAAATTAGCAAATTAGAGGAATAGGAGTTTTACGATTCATACAGCAGGATAACGTGAGCGTTTAACCACACAGATAAATGTTTTCTGCACATTTTAGTCACTGAAGTTGAAATTAAAGGCCACAAAATGATTGCAAACCTGTTAACACTGATAAATAAAATAAAAACCGTATTTGATTATCCCACGGGCCGGTTATCGATAAGGTTTTAAAAAGTTGTGCTTTGAAAAGCACAAAAAATGTGTCTTGCCGATTCAACGATCTGAAATAATTTCAATGAGAGGAAAGGGTGTTGGATGCCAACTGGTTTTAAACATGCTGTTGGCCCCTTCTTAAAAAAAACACTGATTCCAGTTTTATCTAATTTTAAACCAGTTTCTAATTTATCCTTTTTATTTAACGTCATCCTTTTTTTAAAGAGCAATGGCATCTTTGAAAAATGTCAGTCAGGCTTCAGATGAGGACATAGTACAGAGACCACTTTCTTAAAAGTACACAGATATGTCTGTTAATCAAAAGTCCCCCGTGATTCTGGTTTTGTTGGAGCTCACGGTAGGGTAGCCTTTGACAAAATGGATCTCTTATCCTGATTGAACCACAGTCATTATCTGTAGCACAGCACTGAAGTGGTTCAAGATTAATAATCTACGGCTTCTAGTGCTCCTCTTTCATTTGGAGTCCCGCAAGGCTCCATTCTTGTCTCTCATCTATTTTCACTTTATTTGCAGCCAATCGGAGCTTTTATTACTCAGCACCAGTTACCCATTCACTACTATGCAGATGATCTATTGATTTACTTGTCTCTAAAGCCAGGTAGCAGTAATAGTCTCCATTCTTTACTGGATTCCATTACTGCTGTCAAGCAGTGGTTAAGTCGGATTTTTTTTTGTTTATAAACCAACAAAAGACTAAGGCGGCAACCCCACTAAAGATGTCAGTGCTTTGACTTTTAACCTAGAGAAAGAATTTGGAGAAGTTATATTTTTTATAAGAATTTTACATTTTAAACTTAAATGGACTGTGGTCAGGACAAGCTTTTTCCAGCTACGTCTTTTGGCTAAAATTAAGTCTTTTTTTTTTCTCTTTTCTTTTTTTAAATCGCCCAGGCCATTCATGCTTTTATTAGCGACAGACTGAGCTATTGTAATGCTTTTTATATCAATATCTCCCATCAGCTGATATCCCCTTCAGCTTGTCCACAATGCAACCACCCTTCTCTTAACTAACACCTCCCAATGTGCACACATCGCCCCTCTTCTATATTCCTTACGCTGGCTTCCTGTTTATTTTAAACCTTTACTGTTCGTATTTTAGCTCTACCAATGCATCACACCACCGTGTTTATCTTAACTTTTAGGCATTAGTGTGCCTGGCATGTCCTTGAAGTAATTTATTTGATAAAAAGAAGTTTTATTAAAAAAATGGTGATTTATTCTGAAAACAAACTCTTTAAAGTTTGTCACTTTTATAGCTTGTAGTTCTGTCATTAGATCAGTTTTTGTTAGGGACGCACAATATGTCGGCATTAACATCGGTATAGGCCGATAAGTAGAACTGGGCTTATATTAACAACCAATGTTTAGTTCCACCTGGTTGTCCTTTGTGCCTGTGTTTCAAGAGGGGAGGGGGTTGGTCATGCAGTTTTCGTTTGGTCATGTGACAGCGATGCATTAAAGCCAGTGTTGTGGGTTTTTAAATGAAGCAGGGATGCAATATATCCTGTTTTATGCACACACACATCGGTTATCTGAAATAACTGCAATATTAGTATCGGATATTGATATCAGCCCAAATTTTCACATCAGTGCATCCCTAGTTGTTGTGTTTGCAAGACTCTGACTGTAGGCAGTGATCGACTGTGATGAATTTTGAAATACTTTTTTTGTCTTCACAATAAAGCGTGAAGACAAAATACATTCTTGATTGAAATGTACTGTTACATTTTGTAGGTGTTTATTCTATAGTTTTGCTTTTTTTCTATTTATCAACATAAAAAATAATAAATCAGTGGTATAGATATGACATTTTTTATCACCAATACTGAATCAATTTGATAGAATAAATAAGTTTTGCTTTTGAGTTCTAAATAAAAATAATTTGATCATGTTGTAAATATAGCTGTTGCAGTCACATAATCTACAGCAGGTCTCAGGGAATTTTAGGGTGCGGTGGGGTTATAGTGTTTTTTTTAAAAAAAAAAAACATCCAGTGAAGACTTCAGCTTCACGTTATGGAACATAAACATCCACACTGAGCAGGCGCAACTGAGGTACCTGTAATAACGGACACTGTAAACCTCACAGCCTGTCTCTCACACACAGAATACTAAGTGTAAACACACAAGTAACTTACTCTGCTGCACCACATTCATATGAGAGGGATTTTTGCCCTTTCTGCTACTTCGTAGCTGGACTCACTGAGTGATCTTACGGTAGTGAACTAACTGGCTCAAAAGATCATTCATTGGGATTTAAACTGGTATTCGCGCTAGTGGCTAAATGGGTTCACCTCAGGACAATAATAACACAAAAACAAACAAAAATGTAACATTGTTCCAGTTTGCTAGCCTGGCCAGCCAGACTGACTGGTGTAAATTAGTCTGGTAAGGCTCCATACTCCCCGGTCTAAAACAGACCCGGCCCATCAAAGCGCGGGAGGCGGGACTTTACAATACGTCACTCTAAACGGAATAATTACCCATAATGCAGCAGCGCTTTTCTCTACCCATAACAGTCAAGATACATACGGAGATTTTTGTTGCTTGGTGCCTTGGAAAATGAGGTACATGTGAGTACACACCATGTATCCTTAGATTTTTTAAACAAAAGCGGTAAAAATCGTGGACTCCAAATAACAAAAACAGAGCGCTTCACTTCTGTGGTTATCTGACTGGTTCTAACCTGTTGACGCTGACCCTTGTCAGTCCCGCCTTTGAAATCGGGCTCTACCAGCTTCTTTCCAGACTGATACGCAATGTAAGTCAGTCTGGCTAGCCAGGCTACCAGTTTGCAGCTTCATGTAACGGAATAAAACACACCTTCAAGGGGAGCGTTTCAGTGCTCCTTGTTAGCCAGATCCATTGAAAGCACGTGATTCAGGCAGGTAAATGTTTGCCAAATAAAACCATGTTAAAATCTGACGGTCCGGGAACTGGCCCCGTCACAGCATTTAATAGTCAAGTAGTTAATCAACCTCCGAGTCAGAGGTTAGACGTGTGTGGCGTTTTTCTTGCCTCCTCTCTCCCTTTAAACCCAGGACAGCGTTCCGAGCCACCTACACAGCAGATGATCAGGAATGGATGCAGACGCTCGGAAATGCGCCTCGGGTCTGAGTCAGTCTGTATCAGGGGCTGCCGCCCACCTCTACGTCACTGTCGTCGGGGGCGCCCTTGTAAATCGGGCTTTTGTTCTGCAGCGCCGGCTCGTATTTGCCTGAGGGCGACCCGTTGTTTGCTTCGCTGCTGTTTTTAATACCATATAGGAAGTAGATGGCGAACCCTGTGAGAAAAGCCAAGACAAAGGAGAATATTATGAGCAAGTTACACTCGTCTGAAGGAATAGGAGGAGGAAAACAGACTTGGGGACGTTCAAACGCACCGATAACCATCCAGACCGAGAAGCGGCACCATGTGGCCACGTCCAGCTGCATCATGAGGTAGATGTTGACGAAGACGCTGAACAGAGGCAGCCAGGGAAGCAGGGGGACCTTGAGAGAACAGAGATAGCGTTCAGGAACTGCTCGGTGCAGCACTACCAGCACCAAAACACGTTCACAAACAGCAGATATCTTACTTTGAAGGTGAGTGCCTCTTTGCTCTGCGGCTGCCTCCAGATGATGATAACGCAGACGGCACAGAGCAGAGCTAAGATGATACAGGGCGTCACAACACCTGCGTGCGCGGCCAGCAGCTGCGGCAGACAGTTGGCCAGGACGATGCAGAGAACGGTCATGAGAGCAGCTGCGAAAACACGGGAAAGGAAGCAGACTCAGACCGGTCTGGACGGGATTGGAGCAAACAGGTCGAGCGTTTGGCAGAAGCCTTACAGATAATGGCTGTGGTAGCGTAGACGATGGTGCCGGAGGTTTTAGTGGGGCTGTTTCCGCTTGGACTGAAGAGCAGCTTGGCGGTGAACGCCTCTCTGAGGGGCCTGTCTTCCATCTCCATGCCGTACTCGTCTCCACTGTCCCCTCCGCTCACGGCCACCTTCTCGCCTTCCACCAGCTCCACCAGCTTCTCCGTCTGACTGGACGAATTCAGATTGCCGGGCTGATACCTGCGGAGCGAGGGAAGAGCGGTTATTTAAACTGTCATTAGAGTGAAAACAAATAAATATCTGAATGAGTCCAAAAATGACACAACATTTCACAAAGAGAAATTCAAAATAAAAGAAAAATGAACAGGTTTCATGTGAGACAATCAGTGTCTAATTGTGACGTGAAAGGAAAATGATGTATGGTTTTCAAATTTATTTATGAATCAAAATCTGAAAAGTGTGTGGTGCATTTGAACTAAATCTTTATCCACGTTCTGCTGCAATTACAGCTGTGAGTCCTTTTGGGGGAATGTCTCTATCAGCCTTGAACAAAATGTCTGTGGACATCAATTTTCAAGTCATTCCACACATTTTCAACTGGATTTAGGTTGACATGATGCTCCCACCACCGTGGGGTTTGGTCGTGTTCGGGATGATGCAGCGCCTGTTCCCCATCACACCCAGTGTTTTTCAGACACGCCAAACTGATTTCACTGGATGTTGTTGATGAGTAGTGGAGCAAATGGGGCCGAACGCAAAAACACACCAAACTTCTCAGTTAGAAAACCAGAAAGTTCTTACCTGAGAATTAGGACGCAAATAGCCACTAATGAATACGCCAGCAGGGTTCCTATGGACATGAGGTCGACCAGGGCTGCCAGATCGAACAGGAAAGCCATCAGAGCTGTGAGGAGGAAACGGGATTTTAGGAAAGCTTGCACTGTAGATGTGAACGTTTTTTCCCCCCCGTCTGCTTCAGGAGGCTTTATTGACCCTGAACTGACAGTCTGACAGACAGGCTGCTTCTAGGGCTCAGAAGAGCTGGAGCCTCTATAAGCTATAATTAAACACCCTAACGCAGCAAAATGAACCTCGCTGACTCGCTGAGAAACGTTACCTGCAACGATGCCGGAAACAATGGTGGCCAGCATGGGGGTCTTTGTGCGAGTGTTTATCTTGGACAGGACCCGGAACAGCAGTCCGTCCTCCGCCATGGCGTAAATAACTCGAGGCATGGGGAACATGGAGCCAAGCAAGCTGAGAGGAGATCAACAGTGAGCACAGCGCAGAGCTTTGACGCTTCCTTGGTGTTAAAATTCGGCTTTCCTTCCTCACCTGGTGGACAGAGCACAGAGGGAGCCCACGGCCACGATGTATCTGGCCGGCGCCCAGCCCACGTAGCTGAAGGCCTCGGGCAGGGGGCTGTCGGTGTTCAGCTGATAGTACGGCATCATCATGGTCAGAGCTGCCGACACGCCAAAGTAGGCGAAAAAACAGATGAGCAGCGACGCCACGATGCCGATGGGGATGGACCGCATGGGGTTCTTGGCTTCTTCGCCTGAGGGAAGAAAACAAAGAAGGGAGGATGAGCTGCGACTCCAGTTTCACTCATGCTGGCGTAAGAATAGTGAACGTGGCCAGAGTTGCTCAACATCTTAAAGAAATCCAGAAGAAAGAACAGTTACAATGCCTTAACGGCAAAGGCATCACTCACTAGCATTTTATATACCAGACAAACACAAAATAGTGAATCATAATAAAGTAATAGAAAAATTATACGTGGGTTACAAAACTTTTTACAAGGGAAAATCTAGTGTGCTCTGATACCCTTAAATAAAATCCAGAGCAACAGATTTAGCCTACCCGCGAGTTGAGAAAAACTAAGAGTACACACCAGAGACCTGCCATGTGGCATGCATTACAGCTGCACGTCTTTGCCAGCTTTGCACATCTAGACATTCTTCTTTGTTCTTCTTTTAGCCTTTGATAAAGCGTTCTGAGCTGCCAGCTTCAGAATTTATAAAATAGATGAGCTTCACTTTTGAGTTGAATTACAAAAATAATTTTTCTAAATGGTTTTCTAATTTACTGCGATGCACTTGTATGTACTACTTTGTGTCGGGCTTTATAATCCTAGCAAAACCCCGATAAAATACATAGAAGTATGGGCTTGTAATGGAAGACGTGATTAGTTGCATCACAGCAGCTTCCGTTGTGTTAGTGCAATTATCACTGCCATTTCTATGCAGCAGTCTTCTTTCACATTGAAATGTGATATTTGACAGACACTTCAGATCAGGTCAAAGGTCGTGGTCATATGGGCATTCCTGTTGCTCTACTTGCACCTTGGAAATCTAAAAAAAAAAATACTCACTTGTTGTGGCAATGCAGTCGAAGCCCACAAAGGCGTAGAAGCAGGTGGCAGCACCAGATAAGATCCCAGCGAGCCCAAACGGAGCAAAACCACCTTCCCCAAATTCTTTCTCTAATCTGAGGGGAGAGAGAGAGAAAAACATTTAGAACACAAACACAAAATAGAAGCGGTTTTTGCCAACAGGGTCCCATACTTACTGCTCTTGGCTGACGTTGGTGCCGTTCCTGTACTCCAGGTAGTCGTCTTTCACGAGGTGCCAGTTGTCGACGTTCCCCTTGACGAAGCCGGATATGATGACGAATCCCAGCACCACCAGATTGACGCCCGTGAAGATTTTGTTCACCAACGCAGACTCGCTCACGCCGAAGGCCAGGAGCCCTGAGTGAGGCAGACGCAGCAGGACGCGAGGGGAAGAGATTCACATTCAGGATCAGTAACTGCGCGTGCTGTTGCGTGGGCAGATATGTTCCGAGAAGCCATCGCTCGGCAACAGCAATCCTCTGATTAGATTTCCCAAACACTGCTGCTGGCATGTGACATTAGCTGAGACTGGTGTGACAACTGTTCTGGCGGACTCCTAATAAGGTCTCTTTGGCTGTATAACCAAGCAGGAAGGTTTTCGTGCCCTTCCGCTAAAACTTTCAAGCTCTCGGCAAACTTACCGGTTAGCAGCAGGACTAGGATCAGGGCGAACAGGTCCGGGTACTCTGCTAGCACTTTTCCAGGCACTTTCATTGCCATGGAGGCCTTAAAGAAGCTGGATATTTTCTGCTCAACCAGGTTGTCAAAGGTCGAGCTCCAAGCCCTGGCCACGCTGGCCGTACCTAGAAGGAGACAGAATGCAAATGAGACGCGTGATCGACATGGCATGGTAGGAGGTCATACGGGTGTACCTCAAAAAAAGCTGAATACCATCGAAATCTTAATTCATTTCACGAGTTCAGTTGAAAGCGTGAATGCTATTTAGATTTAGTACATACAGAGTGATGCATTTCGAGTAATATAATTTTTCTGTTTTAACAATTATCCCTTGCAGCTAAGGAAAACCTAAAATTCGATTTCTCAGGAATTTTCTAATTTATCTAAGCTGTAC
This sequence comes from Fundulus diaphanus, assembly GCA_037039145.1. NCBI lineage: Eukaryota > Metazoa > Chordata > Actinopteri > Cyprinodontiformes > Fundulidae > Fundulus > Fundulus diaphanus. Next base: position 35,354,154 of record CM073136.1, read on the forward strand.
ATCCTCTAAAGGTCACGGTTATCCCTTTTATGCGCCTCCTCCCATCACTTCTTCCTTCCACTAAATTTTCCACAGACACACACTGTGAACCGTCGGGTGAAGGGTGTCGATGACTGCCGGACAACGGACGAGTCAGCAGTATTTCCCACGATTCTGCACTGCCAAAACGCAACACATCTATAGTTATAACCTTTTTCCATTGGTCAGCCAGTCATTGTCACCCTCCACAAGCAGAGCGGGCAGCAAACGGTCATTGCTAACTAAGGTGGTTTCCTACAGAGAGCAGCACCCAAGCATATCACTGGAAAGTGAAGTGGAAGGAAACTGTGCTGTGGAAAAAGGTAAAACTCATTGATCTGGTGTAATGTGTAAATTTTCTTTGTAAGCCGCATTTGGGGCTTTTCTGAACTGCGAGCCATAACCACTGAAATTAAACAGAAAAAAGAAACAGCTGAAATCAATCACTATGTGTAATAAATCATATGAGCTTGATCTTTGTAAACTGGTGAGATGCATTAACGTTTCTCCCTGTTCCCCAGTGGTTCCACCTGAAACTGCAGCTCACCGATGACATAAGAGAGGATGAGGTTCCAGCCTGTTATGAAGGCCCATATTTCTCCCACCGTCACGTAGCTGTAGAGGTACGCGGAGCCCGTTTTGGGGACGCGGGCGCCAAACTCGGCGTAGCACAGGCCGGCCAGCATGGAGGACAGGGCGGCGATGAGGAAGCAGAGGACGATGGCCGGTCCCGCCTTCTCTCTGGCGACCTCGCCCGCGAGGACGTAGACACCGGCGCCCAGCGTGGAGCCCACCCCCAGGGCGACCAGGTCCAGGGTGGATAGGCAGCGGGCGAACTGGGTCTCCTCGTTGGAGAAGTCCAGCGGCCGACGGCGCAGCAGGCTCTTCCCGAAGCTGGACAGCATTTTGGCCATGCTTGCTGCTGAGTAAGTGTGGCTGCAGGAAAAGGCGATTCTAGCGTAGGCGGCGGGCGCGTGTGTGAGAGGCGCTGCTTAGACACGACACCTGCCAAGCGGGGCTAACAAGAGGCGCTGGGATGCTGCTGGTCCTCCGGTGCGTGCAGGGTCACTTCGGCAGGAGTCGCTGGAGTACACGGAGCGGGAAGGTGGCAGGTGGGTCGTCCGCGGTATTTCGAAGCAGCGGATTAGGACCTGTGAGGAAACACAACGAGAACACAGGAACTCAAAACAGGGCCCGCATTCAGGGGCTGCCAAAGCTCTGCTCGGATTTAAACGGCGATTACGGCATTCTTCTCGTCTCTGCGACAGAAAAACCAGGGCAGGTTTAACACCGGGAGAGGCGCAGGCCGCATCAGCTCTGGCAGAAGGATTGTGTTACAGGGACATCCCTCTGTGCTGCCCTCGTCTAATGATTCAGCTATCTATGCACTAAAACACGTTCTGTTTCAACATATATCGCACTATAAGATAAAAAAAAAAAAGCGGTCTAAAGGGTTTTTGCAAAAGTATTCACACCCCTGGAGGCTGTGTGAGAAGGTGGAACTGGTCACACCTTCTCACACAGGGAAGGGGAAGCTGATCAAAGTTAGTAGGGAAGTGAGGCGGTGCCTGTGAGAGGCACATTTATCTGGAGGAAAGAGATTCTGTCAAGACAAATATCCGTCTTTCCCAGACGACTGAGCGATGCTGCAAAGGAGACGGCGCGGGAACGTCTGCATCTATGTGAGCAGGTGTGGAAGAGGCGAGCGCCAGAGGAGTTACGGCCGTCACTGCGGGTGAGAGGGCGACTCTCAAGGCTTCTGGATGAAAGCGTTCAAAACGTTTCACATACTGACTTGGACATGGAGTGAAAATTCTGCATCTCCACTATATCTAGATTTCCACGTAGTTATGACCATCTGTTAAAGGTTTGTTAAAAAGAAGAAAAAGAAAAAAAAAACTCCCCCTCCTGACACGGGAACCTGTATCCATTACATGTTACACAACTTCCAGGAATCCAGCCATCTTTCTACCTTTTTGCAGCTTAGTGTACGATCACGGGATCACAGCGGGGCACACGGAGACCTCGTGAAGACAAAAGGAAACCCGGTACTATCCTGCCAGGCTTGATTCCTAACTCCCCCCCCCTTTTTTGTTGCTTTAACAAATAAATCGGCCGCACGACACGCCCGAGCGCAAACAAAAGAACACCTCGCCTGAGCCCGCACCGCTCTCTGGCTGTGAAGCTGGGCAGACCGCCGCTGGTTCCCTGTTAAGCTAAGAGCCTGGGAACGGCTGTGAGGAGACGATGGGTTCGACTCAAGCTTATGTCAACAAGAGAGAGGTGGGGGGGACAGCGTGAACCGGCAATGTGATAAGGCGAACCTGCGGCAGCAGGGAAAACACAGAGAGTTCAATACACTCAGGAGAGAAAAAAAAAAAAAAACGCTGGACCTGCGGGAAAGTTTCAGAAGCCCGCAACTGGCTTTAAAGGACAGAGACGCTTTCTACGTCACCTCTGCTAGAGTAAACATTAATGATTAGATCGGTTTGTGGAAAGACGCGATCGGTGCGCCACAGTCCAAGGACATTCAGAGGAGTCCAGCTCGAGGGAGCAGACTCAACGTTACCGCGCTGTTACGCAGAAGCCCTAATGTAAACCACCGTGCAAACTAAAGGCCACTCAGGTGTGTAAGCTTTATGTGCGCACAGGCTCACACACACCCTTCCAAGGAGCCACGCCCGACCCAACATTTGCGACAGCTCACTGAAACCGGTCCTGCGACGTTCCCGCTCCGCAGACCGTAGCCAGTTCAGGTGTAAAAAGCTCTGACTTCACATGAGTAAGAATGCCGGCGCTGGCATGCGTTAGTTCTGGTTGAAGTTGGTCCGGCTGGATCTGGTCGTCCGGGGAGTTGCCTCCACCCTGACCGCCCCAAGCGCTGCTCGCATTTCGAGCTCGACCTGCTCGCAGCGACAGAGAGAAAGTTTGCTCGAAAACTTGTGGGAGTTGGGACGAGCGCGTTGATGGCAGGAAGCGCAAATCCCACTTCTGTCTCAGTGCATTGTGTTACTCTGCTGTGGGAGATCACACGGAGGCATGCGTGTGCGGCGACAATAATGTGACGAACGTGCAAAGATCGGACATGTAACTCCTGCGTGGAATGCCGAGGACAGCGCTAGTTGATCTGTTCTGCAAAATGCAACAGTATTCGGAGGTTAAAAAGAAGCTAAGTTATCAGAGAGAGCAAATAAACTTGCTTATGACCGTTTCATTCAATTATCCAAACAACCGACCTTTGTTCTGCACAACAACAACGTGTCTGAGATTAGAGTAACAGTCAAGAGAACTGAAGGTTGATAATTTGGTTATTCAAAAGATAAAAACACATTCTAACGGAGTCGGGGCTTTATTATACGACCAGAACAAATCGTTCTTTACCGGACTGCAACGGGGCCTAAATGGGATCTGAGTGCTGTGAAAGAACGTCCTTTACAGCATTGGTGGACTCAGAGGGTTTCAGAAGCAGTCCTGCACCCTGTCTGAGGCTCTTAAAGTGGTGACACCTGATTCCTGCGCATATCAGCCCAATCGGTCACTTTGCTCTTCAGCCGGCGAAGAGGAGACGCGAAACCTTAACCCAGCAGCACAGACCGGACCGTCTTGTGGACGCAGTGTGGACAAAGTCTGCTGTCTACAAAAAAACGCTTTTTGCCCGGAGAAGGATGCATTTTCTCACCAGTTGAGTTTGGTGCCACAACATGGCGTGCAACCCAAAAGCTCCCAAGCTCGTTTTAAGCAGAAGGTCCGATTTAAAAAGACAAGAGTCTACTTTTGGCCCCCTTTAGAGCGCAGGATATGAGCTCGCACAATGTGTCAGTACAGACAACGCTCTATTAATACCCCCAATAACAAAACCACCGATTAATCAAAGACCGTCTGGCCCGACCAGATCAAAAGAGTAATAAAAGACAAACACTGGGAAACAATGAAACCAAAACAACACGGCGGAACCGGACCGCCGCCACAATAAACACGCGTCCCTCTGAAGACGATGGGAAACGGGTGCTGGGTGGAAATGCTTCCACTTCCACCGGCATTTATCCACTCGCACACCAGGAACTGAGATCCGAGGGGCGTCGGCGTTGTGCTAATAAACACATATTAACAAACTACCCGGCCCGGCTGGCTGTGACCCGCTCGCAGGGGGTTCCGCCCAACGCCACGGAGGTGCTTGAGTACAACGAGGGGCGCCTCGGATATCTACCCAGCTTTTTTCTTTTTCTTTATATAACAGTAGAGCAGACCCAGAGGGGTCATGATGGGTCTCATTAAACGAGCCGTCGCCGCGGCCTCGATCGCGTCGGCCCGACTCTAATCTCTTCCTTGTGGTTTTCACGAGGGTGTCCGTGTGTTCGGGTCAGAAACTCCACCGGCCCACACACGTTTGGGTAAAAAAAAAAAAAAAAAAAAAAAAAAAAAGACCATGGAGCTGTTAAAAAAAACGACCAAAACTTTACAGGAAAGTAAATATTCTGTATGATCACGCGGGTCTCTGTTTACACCGGCCGGGTCACTGCTGTACTCGGCCCCTAACCGAGACTTAAAGAAAGGCTCTTTATGCCGGGAGGACCGGCGACCCGTCGACTCGGCCAACAGCGCTCCGGTTAAAACAGGCTTCGGTGGGATAATGGTGCTGCCGCTTGACGTGGCTTCGCTGCAGCTGCTGCCACGCACTGCACAGTAAGAGGATTATTCGGGGGGCTAACAAACCTGCTAACCTCCTTAGAAGACGTTTCTGCGCCGCGCTCTAGCCCGAATAACACCTGGCTGTGTGTTGACGGCAGCCACCGACGATGACGCCGCCGCCGTTGTGGTTACAGACCTGGGCAGGAAGAAGCCTGTTCCACAGCGGCAAAAACATATAGAAAACAGAACAGTGACGGGTGGCAAACCTTGCTTCTTACAGGCCTCTCAAACGAGAGATTAAAAAAAAAAAAAAGAAGTTCCAAACAACGCCTCGGTAGTAATTGGCTCAACGTGTGTCAAGCTGCGCATGTGTTTAAATACACGCTAGAGGGAAACGCTCTATAGGGCGTGCATCTGAGTAACTACTCACCCATCAACTATGACCACAGGTTCCGGTAGGGTAGAGCATGCCTGGAAACAAAAATATGCTCTGGGCCCAGAATTTTTCTAAGTATGGCAAACCAGCCTGATTAGCTGTGTTTGTTTGGCCCGAGTCGGATGGCTGTCGCTTTGCCAAGCTTGATTTGTCCTGAGTTGTTGTTGTCGTGTGTGTGTGTGTGTGTGTGTGTGTGTGTGTGTGTGTGTGTGTGTGTGTGTGTGTGTGTGTGTGTGTGTGGGGGGGGGGGGGTCCTTTTGGGCATGACCGTCTTGTCAATCACTGCGTATAAATGTTAAATATGAAATAAAGCTCAGACCAGGAGGGACGGACTCCCCAGCCTCAAGACAGAAAGACGTCAACATCGAAACCACATCGCTCCTGATGTGTGTCATCAACAGCACCACGGTGCAAACTGTGGTGCTGTTTGCAGCACAGTGTGAGAGGCCTGTCTCTAGATGTGATAGCTAAACAGCACGCATACCCCAGCAGGGTATAAGATGGTTCGAGGTTTTTAGAAAGCGGCTACGAGCGCCCTTAAAAGTGTTTTTTTTTTTTTGATTCCAAAGACGGAGATGGAGACTCTTTCCAGACAAATGAAGCATGGAGTACTGCCGGACTGCCCCTCCCCAACGTGTTGCTGCGCCCTGCTGGTCAGCTGGCTGAAATATGGTTACTGGACTTCTTCCTCGCCTGCAACATGGTCCAGTTGGACTATTTGGAAATTATGAATGACAGAAATTATTTTTTAAAACTTTAAAATAACTCATGTTTAAATAACTCATGTTTAAAGGAACTCATGTTTTTCGTAAAGATGCGGCGAAACTGTTTTTATTCTGCTGAAGATGATCACAGTGTCAAAATCTCATGGCACCGTGGGCTATCTTGAGGACCCACCAGCTGCACAAAAGGAACATGACGTAGATTAGACTGCAAGAAAAAACACGGACCAGAAGGAGTTAATGTGACCGGGCGGTCCTTTAGTGTGCAGGTATGTTGGGGGAAAAAAAACATTACATTAGAACTTCTTTATGACAGCAAGAAAATGAAAAGAAAAAAAGAGATGGTCCTGGTCCTTCTAAAACTCGTGTGCAACCCGAGTGAGAGAAATAATATATGTCTTATTAACCAAAACCTACACAAAAGACCCCAACAAAGCCCCCCTTCGAGGACCTTTGTTCCCGTATCTGTGGAAAAGGCCGACCGCTGAGACTGAACCGGCCGACCTCTCAGATCACCTGGCAGGACACTGCAGCTTGTGCCAAGGGCCGCTCTCTCCTGTGTAATGGAATGTGACAAACGGAGAACCTGCTCGCTTTCCCATGAGCAACACCGGCTCCGGGACCCGAGAGCGGCGGCATTAAGCCCACGCAGCATTAGACAGGATAAAGCGGGCCGTTTGGCACGTCCTCGCCACATCTCAGATGCCAAGGTGAGGCTGCTAAGCTGCAGCGCAGCGTGAAGAGAAAGCCCGGGACAATCTGGCAAAACGGAGGAACTCTTCTAATGAGTCCAACTTTAAGGCCCATGAAAAAAACAAAACAAAAAAAAACAGAACTTTGTGAGGCGTAACATCAGAAAACACATAATATTCGATGCCGTAACTGGGCGTGCTCTGCCCTCCTCCACCTGTTGCTTTAAACAAGGCCATATTTGACTATAAAAACATTTATTTTCACGAGAAGGCAAAAGAAGAAGACGATTTCTTTCAGCTGTGCCTCCCACAGTACAAAAGCTTTAATTTGTCATAAATATTTACACCGGTCAAAGGTCAAATTGATAACTTTACTCGCAAAAAAAGATCATTTTAAAAACTACTTCAGGCTTTTAAATCATCCATTCCATTCGTGAGAACCCAAAAAGAAGGATGCAGCAGGAGGTGCACCATCTGAGCAAAAAAAATAAATAAAAATAAAATAAAAAAAAAAACACCACTGGTTGGCACACTACGAGTGGCAAGTCTCCCACGCAGCAGACAGCCCGGCTCCATCACACTTAATGTCAGCTTGTTCTGCCCGCGTTACCTCTAGAATGATATTATGTGCGACCTTTTTGCTTCAATCTGTGCGTGAAAATAACAAATACATCTAATAGATAACGCGGATATTATTGTAATAATCAACATGTTACACCGGTTTTTGCAGCAGTGGGAATAACGGTTGCATTTTTGCTTTGAAGAGACGCAACTAGATTATGGTTTATATTTGTGTTTAAAACTTTTAACTGTAATTTAAGGATGATTTGGATCACCGGCAAAGTGGTTGTTGCAGATGGAGACCCTTCTTTTTTTTCTTCTTAATTAGGGCAAAGTTATTACAGAGAAGTTAACATCTTTTTACAAGTCAAATTTTAAGTATAACATAAGCTATTTGTCTTTTAATAACAACAAGTTTGTATAAGAAAGAGCGACTCACTTCCTGTTCTTATTGCTGAGAATAGACTTTTAATTACTATTAATAAATCGAGCCCAAAAGAATTTGCAAACAGGAGGACCATCTTTTAATAAGACAAATGCGCAAAACCCATTTTAAAGGTCTGGATTTACAACATTTTACACGTTCTACTTTCTTTCAGCAAATCCAAATTATTTGTTTAATAAAAAAAAATATTGCATGCACACACTTCGTATAGCAAGTTAAAAAAAACTATTGCAATACAATTTTTATTATTATTATTATTATTATTATTATTATTATTATTATTATTATTATCATCATACGTTTTGGCCCTCGGGTACTTTTGCCTTGACAATTTCAACTCACGTGATGAAAAGTTTGGACCCCCCCCCCCCATGCTCCAGGTGGGATGACAACCAGGCTATACCTAAATGTGCCTGCGGTTTAATTTAGCACACTTTAAGAATGAACAAATGTAGCTAATTTAACTTCCAGCAGCAAAGCTAATCTCAAATATGTAATACAACCGTAGTGATGCAACTAAGGCGGTTGGAGCTTTAGATGTGGTAGCATCACTAATACCATGCTTTATTGTGTTTGTTTGTTTGTTTTTTTGAGCACCGCTAAATTGTAAACAGGTGAAGGAAAACGCATGACACGTCAAGGCACGCACGCTGCAGGTATGCCCGCTCCTTCACAACTCCACATCATGCCACCTGACCTTCAAGTGCAGCAGGTTTAAATTACAACAGGGTAAAGTCACATTGCTAAAAACGCCCTTACTGTAGTATGTGGCGGCTTCTGGCCGGTGCTGATGCACCATAAGCAGACACGGGAACACCCATGAACACAGGCGGCCTGTCGGCGGCTACCCAGGAGAAGACAACCCGCTTAGTCGATTCACGCACGACTTGCCAGTGGATGGAGACAACAGAAACCCTGATATTAAATAACAGGTAGAGGATCTGCGGGCGCGCGCAGCGTCCAACGCGCCGCGTGATGCTCACCTGCTAGCAAGCGAAGCGTCGGCTATAGCTACGTGGCTCGTCTCCATGTGCTGATGTAGTTGCGTTCAGGTGCAAACGACTCCCAGCGCCTGCTGGCTTCAGGTGAATAAATAAAACGCGGCTTGGACGGCTACGCTTTCCTGACGCCCATGTTTCAAAGACAAACATTTAAGACGTTAAAAACAAACGTTCCAGTGACACTAACCGTTGTTGTTGTTTTTTTTGTTTTTGTTTGGGGGGGGTACTTGAAAGCAACTCGGGGGAGTCATCCTTGTGTTTCGGCTTGTTGAAGTGGGTAGTAGCCGCGCGACGCGTTAAACACCTAAAAGCGAAGCAACGATTCAAAGCTTGAGGGGATAAACGCAACAGTCGTCGGTGTGTGTTTTTAAAAGAGGAAACTATTTGAGCGGTTTCTCCACAGCGGTCAACCCACCCGCCTCCCATTAAGTTTTCAAGCTTCTGCTCAGTTCTCTCTGGTTTTCCATTACGCGCTGCCGGGACATCAGCTGATTCAACGCTCGAATGACAAATTAAGCCGACTTACTGAGCGTTAACCGCCGCGAATTAACTCGCTATGACAGTAACGTTTGGCAAACCACACGTTTTTATTGAACGCTCGCACACAACGCGTGTAAATGAGGATGGAGAACGTTGTGTCCTTTACGACTGGAGCGCCGATACAACACGCCGAAAGGATTGCATCAGTCGTGTACTACTAAAGTACACGCTACAACTACAAGCGGGGAAAAACGTGTCATCTGAATACCGCTCAGGTTTAAAAAAAAAAACATCTGCATATATGATGATGATGATGAAAAAAAATCAATAATGGTACCTTTTACTGCCTTCTGGAGTGTAATAGTGGAAGGGTGGAGACGGAAGGGAAGCAGCGAAGTCTGTGGCGTCTGATGAAATATCCCGCCCGCTTGAGAGTGCCGAGGGTTACTACGTCTGGTGGGCTGACGCAAGAGGAAGGCGGGGCGACGTGGACCACAGATTTCCAACATTTTTCCTGTTTGCATGTACTCTGTGACCTAAGCATATACTGTAGTGCAGAATCAGCGCCATTAGATGCTTTTCTCTGCATTTTGGATCTCGTGCAGCTCATTATTTGAAGCTAATCACAGAATCCTGTGGCTGTTATCACAGGAGTGTCCAGACTGTTCGTCACGTGGGCCAAAATGACGGGATTTTCATTTCTTCCTGCTTCACAAAATGAGCGTGTGATGTTTTAGTTAAACAAAGCAGTCCATTTATTTTGTATTATTTGTTTATTTGGAAAGGGGTGCAATGAACTATTTTAGATCCTAAGCCTAATAATGGTTTTGCACATTTGCTTTATTGAAAGATCCAGTTAGCAAACTCTTTTGGGCTTGATTTAAAAAAAAAAAGTGAATTTGTTTGGGCTGTCCTCAGCAATAAGAGCAGGATTTGGATCAGTCTTACACTAGCTAAATTTAATAAATGGATTAAAACCAGATTTTGGTGCACCGACGTCTGCATTTGAGTAAGTTACCGAATAGATGTGGTCATTTTTACAATGAAATTGAAGAGAACATAAAAAGTGTGGTTATTAGAAGGCAAATGCGTTTTCAGTTACAAAAAGATTTGTACTTGTCTGTAATAATTTTGCCCCAATTAGAAATAAAAAAGCAGCCATCTGCAATAACCACTAGTGCTAGTGGACCAAATCATTCTTATATTGCAGTTGGGGAGTTGCAAAAATTCAGTTCAGGGGTCGCTTTTCAGAAACCCCTGTTATATACAGTAACCTCCGAATGTCAGAATCAGAATCAAGTTTAATCGCCAAGTAGGTTTGCACTTACAAGGAATTTGACTTGGTGTTGATGGTGCAGACAAAGAATAAAAATACAGTAAAATAAAAAGTAAAAAAGGATATATATACAGAAGCTATATACACAGTAAACTGTGCGTTAATGTAACGCAGAAGCTTGTAAGTCCTGAACGGGGGAGAGAGGCAGTGTCCAGTTTCACGGGCGGCTCGTGGCCTTGTTCATAAGGCCAGTAGCAGATGGGAAAAAACTGTTTTTGTGGCGTGAGGTTTTGGTCCTGATGGACAGCAGCCTCCTGCCAGAGGGAAGTGACTGAAATAGTTTGTGACTGGGGTGCAAGGGATCAGCCACAATCTTCCCTGCACGCCTCAGAGTCCTGGAGGCGTACAGATCCTGGAGAGATGGTAGATTGCAGCCAATCACCTTCTCTGTAGACCTGATGACACGCTGCAGTCTGCCCTTGTCCTTAGCGGTGGCACCAGCGTACCAGATGGTGATGGAGGAGGTGAGGATGGACTCAATGATGGAGGAGTAGAACTGCACCATCACTGTCCTTGGCAGGTTGAATTTTAGGTCCTGGGAGATGATGGTTCCCAGGAAGCGGAAAGACTCCACAGTGTTAATGGTGGAGTCACAGAGGGTGATGGGGGTAGCTGGGGCTGAGTTCTTCCTTAAGTCCACAACCATCTCCACTGTTTTTACAGCGTTGAGCTCCAGGTTGTTCTCCCTGCACCAGGTCGCCAGATGGTCAGCCTCCCACCTGTAGGCGGACTCGTCACCAGCAGAGATAAGTCCGATGAGAGTGGTGTCGTCCGCGAACTTCAGGAGCTTGACAGACTGATGACTGGAGGTGCAGCTGTTGGTGTACAGGGAGAAGAGCAGAGGAGAAAGAACACAGCCCTGGGGGGAACCAGTGCTGATGAGCTGTGAGTCAGAGTCGTGTTTTCCTAGCTTTACGTGCTGCTTCCTGTCAGACAGGAAGTCTGTGATCCACCTGCAGGTGGAGTCGGGCACATTCAGCTGGGAGAGCTTCTCCTGAAGCAGAGCTGGGATGATTGTATAGGGCTTGGGCGTCATGACGTAATCATTCGCGTGGCCGCCATGTTGACTGCCTCCGCCGCCGCTACTCAGACTACTGCCTATGACCACCGCGTACTGTACTCCCTCTCACCTGTGTTTTAATTTGATTAATTTCACCTTAACTTGATTTCAACCATGGTAAACCGTTGCTGTATTGTGGGCTGTAACAGCGCAACACATGATCGCCATGGGAAAAACATAGAAAATGGGTTAATTTTCCACCGCTTTCCTGCCTGGAGACGCAACCACGGAGAACAAGTGTCAGCGATAACGAAGAGTCGTCGGCTCGCTTGGATCGCGGCTGTAAGACGACCGAATATAACTTTCCACAGTATCCCGATGTCAATGAGAGTGTGTTCCCTGCATTTTCATTCTGGTAAGTTAAAGATGCACGGTTTTATTTTATAGCCTACATCGTTTCTTTCCTTCAACCGCGACACCACAAACATGCATGAATGCGCGCCCAGAGACGGTTGATATAGCATTTCCTCCTCTTCGTTACTAACTACACTTTTGAAACACATAGCAGCTAGTTAAAAGTACATTACATGTGTGAGTGGTTGTTAGCACTAACGGTTAGCAGCTACTAACCTAGCAGGTGCCAGAGCCCGTCTGAGCACAGCTTACCTTTGTACGAATTACTGTGTTCCCAATGTTTGCTGGATTTATGATCTGCAGCTCAACTGCACATGAGACTCCAAGTACTTGTAGCTTTGGAACTGTTCTGAAGTATAGGCGCTCACACCACAAACAAGGTAGCCGAAGACGTCCGATATGCAAAACGGTGGCAACAAGTCGTCGGTGCTCCACTCATTGTTCGGGACTTCATATGGATCCAAATTATTAATAATGCTGATTTTGTCAACATACCGGTCCCTGGCTTCTCTGTTTAATGTGTCCCGGTAAATTACAGATCCTTTTCGGGATTTAAACATCTTTTCTTTATCTATTCTACTTCTACTTCTCTTCGTTCAACAACGTTATGTCAGCGTTAAGTTAACGTTCGCGTAGCTGTCAACATGGCCGCCACGTCCCACAATGCAACGCGAATCCCAAGCCCTATTGAAGGGAGAGCTGAAATCCACAAACAGGATCCTGGCGTAGGTTCCTGCAGAGTCCAGGTGCTGGAGGATGTAGTGAAGGGCCAAGTTGACAGCATCGTCTGCAGACCTATTGGCTCTGTAGGCAAACTGTAGGGGGTCCAGGAGGGGATCAGTGATTTCTTTCAGGCGTGAAAGCACAAGGCGCTCAAAGGACTTCATAACCACAGAGGTCAGAGCAACAGGTCTAAAGTCATTAAGCCCTGTGGTCCTTGGCTTCTTGGGAACAGGGATAATGATGGAGGATTTGAAGCAGGCTGGCACGTGACATGTCGCCAGTGAGGTGTTAAAAATGTCTGTGAACACTGGAGACAGCTGATCAGCACAGTGCTTCAAGGTGGATGGAGAGACAGAGTCTGGTCCAGCAGCTTTCCTGGGGTTCTGTCTTCTGAAGAGTTTGTTAACATCTCTCTCATGTATGGAAAGAGTTGTCACTGAGGAGGAGGTGGATGTGATCTGTTGGGTGGAGTCGTGGGGGGTGATTGCAGGACTGTCCCTTTGTCTGTCACAACGACAGTAGAAGTTGTTCAGGTCGTTTGCTAACTGTCGGTCGTTCATGGAGTGGGGGGCTTTAGGCTTGTAGTTTGTTATCTGCCTGAGACCTTTCCAGACAGAAGCAGAGTCGTTGGCTGACGACTGGTTTTTCAGCTTCTCACAGTACAGTCGTTTAGCCTCTTTCACCGCCCTGCTAAACTTGTATTTTGCATCTCTGAATCTGCATTTGTCCCCACTTCTGAAGGCATCTTCTTTGTCCAACCTTAGCCTTCTGAGTTTGGCTGTGAACCAGGGTTTATCATTATTGTAACTCACCCTGGTTTGTGATGGAACACAGCAGTCCTCACAGAAGCTGATATATGAGGTCACAGCCTCTGTGAACTCATCTAGACTGGTGGTTGCAGCCCTGAAAACGTCCCAGTCAGTAGAACCCAAACACACCTGAAGATCCTCTACAGCCTCACTGGTCCACTTCTTTGATGTTTTCACTACAGGTTTGCAGAGTTTTAGTTTCTGCCTGTAAGCAGGAATCAGGTGAACCATGACGTGGTCAGACTGGCCCAGTGCAGCACCGGGGACGGCGTGATAAGCATCTCTGACTGTGGTGTAGCAGTGATCCAGAATGCTGTCCCCTCTGGTCGGGCATTTAATAAACTGTTTATATTTAGGAAGATCATGAGTGAGGTTTCCTTTGTTAAAGTCACCAAGGACAATAACTAAAGAGTCCGGATTTCTCTGCTCCAAGTTCAGAATCTGGTCTGCGAGCGTGCGCTGTGCGACCTGCACGTTTGCGTTCGGCGCGATGTAAACACCGACCAGAATGAATGAAGCAAACTCGCGGGGTGAATAAAAAGGCTTACAGTTTATGATGAAGTGATCATACCATTGAACTTTTTATTAAATTTTATTAATATACAACCATACATTTCAGTTTACCTTAATTAGGATTTCATCATATAGACCAACACAAAGTAGCACATCACTTTGAAATTAAAAGAAAATCATTACATGGCTTTCAAAATGGAAAAAATTATGCCTACATGCAAGACTGTGTGGCAGAACACTACATCATTTTAAATCACGTAAACATGTGATGGCAGCACCATGCTGTTGGAACCTTTATAAAATAACAATGACAACATGCGTCAGCCCCCTTCGCTCTGATGCCCCTATGTAAAAAATTATTTCATTCAACAGGACCACAAAAGGACCGCAATTAGCAGACACTGGATCGGTATGTAACTTAATCTTGGCATAAATTAAACATTGCTATGTTTGGGGGAAAAAAAAAACACTGCACATCACCCTGCACACACACTACCCGTATGGCCCAGTTCTAGCACCTCGTATTGGCCGTAAACCGCGCGGCTCCGCTCTCTTACAAGTGGTTCTGGAGCAGTTTTTTCAGGGCCAGCCCGGGTTCCTCCAGGCCTGCTGAACAGTAGTAACCTGACTCTCGCCAAATGAATGTAGTTCCACATGACTCCACACGTACATCTGGGATTGTTCCATTGGAGATGTGATTCAGAAGGAGGGGCCTTATCAAAAATCCTTGCATATGATTGGATAAACCACTTGTCCTGGGCAGCCGGGGAGTCCGCGGCCGGGGCAGCGGTTTCCTTTGGCATCGGAGGCCGATGAAGGGAAGCTCAAACTGGACAAAGGTCTGAAGCTCGCTGCCCTGGGCAGCCGAGGAGTTAGCACAAAAATCAAACCTATGAAAGTAATTTCACTCTGGTTAAAAATCTTTTAGGCCATTAACGTGTTCTCCTAGCTCTCGTCATGGATGAGGCAAAAGATCTCATAGCTGTATACTGTGACTCCTTCCCCCGGGTGAAGGAGCGGTCCGCTGTGGCATCAGCGGCCGCTATAGGGAACTCAGACCCTGGGAAACCCCTGGAAGCTCTCTCTGCAGAGGCCCGAAGCTTGTGGGCTAAACAGCTCGTCTCTGTCCCCTCTCTCTCTAAGCAAACAGCATAGAGAATGTGCCTTATCTTATTAGATTTGTGATCCAGATATTGATGCTGGTAGATTAGTCCTGAAAAATATCTGTCAATCTTGCATATACAGTTTTAGAAACATTTGTAAATTTTTCTTTTATTTATCTGTCATTTATGTTGATGCATTTTTAGCATTTACCTTGTGCAGATCTGTGCGCCTATGTCGCAAAGAGGGTGTGGGATGGGGGGGCTAAAGCCACCCCAAGGAGGCGTTTCCCTCTTCCAGGCATGTCTAGGCCGGTCGAATCACAAAACGGCTGAAGATAAACTGAGTAGGGAGGAGCGGAGTCGGGCGAGCCAAAACGAGTAGGGTCAGTGGGACTGCGCCTTTAGAGTTACATGGTGGTGGCAGCGTCATACTGTGGGGATGTAAGTTTTAAGCAGCAACAGAGAAGCTGGTCAGAGTCAATTGGAAGATGCATGGAGTTAAAGGAGATCTGTCTGTGGTTGCAAAAGAATTGAGACTGGGACCACAGCGAACATGGAAAACAAGAGCTGGCAACACTTTGTAACTGTTGTCCACAGACTCTCCTTTCAGTCTTACTGAGCTTAAACTATTTAGCAAATAAGAATAGGCAAAAAAATTCTTTCTTAGACTCGGAAAGATGGTAAAAATACACCCAGAATAGCCTAGCAGCGGTTATTTTTGTAGAAGGTGTTAACCCTTAGCTTAGAGAAATTACAATGTACTGTTTAGATTTTCACTTGCAACAAACTGTGAAAACTATATATTCTGTTTCTCCAACTTTACATGTATGCACTGTTATTTGAATGGCATCAAGTTTATGCACTTCAAATTCAGGTCAACTCCCAAACGAGAGGATTAAATAAACGCACATTTTAAAAAAAATAACTCTTTGTAATTTGTTTTTTATAAATGTAAGGGAAAAGAACTTAATTGGATTTGGTAAAATAAAATCGATTTTATTTTTGAGCCACATCGCTCAATCCTATTACTTTTAACTTGCTTTCATTAATCTTTGTGTCTTTGGCGGCAGTTATCTTCAGTAATATACGCCTTAAACTGTAACAACGGGTTTTCTGCTGCAGATATAGCTACATGTTCCTTCACGATTCTCAAACAGGTAACTCTGGGGCCCTTGTTTCTTAAAGCAAGTCCCTGATCCAACTATTCTAACCTTTTCAATTTGCTGTAGTATGCTGTCTAACCAGATTTCACCCGCCCCTGTCGCCTTTCTTTGCCGAGAGCTCCATCACATTTATTTTATTCATTTATTTCAAATCACACTTGGAATTTAACCAGAGGTAGTGTTAAATCAATGGATTCATAAATTGTTAAAGCTCTTATCTTTGTCTCCAACCATCCATCGCTGTCCAGTGGTACTATAGTAACCACTCGTCTCACCCTTTGTCCATGCTCAGTCACGCTGCTTTGGGTTGCTCTTTCAATTTACTTCCACTTTATCAAGCTAACTCCCAGCAAACGCAGCCAGTCTCATGGGTGCACACCAGGCCCCGGCGTTAGAATGCCAAACACAACATGGCCTAATCTCTGCTCTGGCTCTCTGTACCCATCCTGTCTGCCCACCGTCATTACTCAGGACAAGGCCAACACATCAAAGCTGGCTGGTTTTATAGGTCACCGTACTCTCACATGGGGAACGTTACGGATGCCCTATGAACCCCAGGGGTAACGCCTCATTCTTTCTTTTGTTTTAACCACAAAATGCATTCAATCGCGCATCTTAAAAAAAAAGAAAACGTTTACATGCCAGTGTTTGCACTTCTGTCAGTTATTTCCTCATTCCTCCCTACGTAATTAGTTGTGTGTGTAATTAAAGTCGGAGCTGGTGATTTGAATCTCCTGCAGGTCAAGATCTGTATCACAAGATCACTATTCCTGGGCAGCTTTAATCCACCTGTGGCCAGAATTTCCTCTACTGGTAATCTCTGCATTTCCTGAAGGTCAAGCACAGGCGGGAGAGAGATTAGACGTATTTAAGATAAAATCAGGCAGGACTGAAATGCAAGGCAGTGAATAGACATTACACAAATATATTCTGGTGGAAAAGTGAACAGAAAAGATGAAGTGTAGTCATTTCTCTTTAGCATCTGGTTATTTTAACCCCTACATTGTAACAAACGTGGCAACTAGACTGGACATGCCGGAGGATAAGGGAGGTGAAATAAATCTAATAGCTGAGTGTACAACTTCAGTAAATAGGTACATTTCTATAACAACCATTAGGACTATCTACATGCCAATCTGTTACTGGGAGTGATGCAAGAAGAAAAAATATCTTTTCATTGTCCTACCTTCATAAACACAAACTTAATTTACTGAAGATCCCTGCGGCTCTAACTAGAATTGTGTGCTCCAAGAAGATGAAACTATGACTGAGTATTTCAGCAACACTACAGGTGGGTCTGGTGTCGAAGAAAGAAAAGCATGTGAGCAGGGTGGAGGTCCTGTAATGCGGTGGGCCGCTCTTTCTTCGTAAACCGCCAAGAACCTTCATGGAGTGCATGAACTCTTTCGAACACTCAAATACAAATCTATTGGACTCTACCAGCAACTGAACACGGGCCGTCATTCAGCATTATATTGCTCCAAAACTTACGGTCAAATCAACAGAAATAGTTCAGGAGGCCAAAGAAAAAAATCAGCCGTGTTCCCTGACCTGAATCCTATAGGAAACCCACAGGGTTGGGCTGCGCAAGATCAGTTAAAATATGCAAAGCGTAAGAATACTGGTGTTTGTAGCGGTGCAGATTTGACTTGTTATAAATAAATAAAGGAAATCAGTGAAGTGTGTTAACGTCACTCTGCTTTGTTTTGATAGCAAACAGATGCCAGATGAGTAGTCTATCCAATTAGTGGAAACAAAAGCCCAGTTTAAGGTTCAATATTTCCATCTCAACACTACATCTACATTGTCAATGAAAACAACTTAGTTGTAGTTTCTTAACAACTTGACCGCCATACTTTATTCCATTTTAAAACCTTTTATGCTGCATTAAATAACATTACTCACATATATTACCAGTGCAAAGAGCCTGAATGAGTGGTGCACAATTGGATACCATGCACTACAGTCCATATCTATCCATCTATGGACTACAGTTCATACGGTAATTCTGCAATATCGATAGGTTTGTAATATATTGTGCAGCCCTACTATGGGCTGGGCCAGACAGAGCCCAAGATAGGCCCTATTACAATTGGGCAACTGTGCTAAGGATCAAAGAATGCTCCTAACTTGTTAAATGTTTTAGAACACTAGTTGCAGGGGTGCCAACACAAGAACGGTGGTCCCACATTTATTAAATGTTCCCCAATTCAAGATTGGCTTTTAATACAATTTTCAGTGTTAAGACTATGCGACAGCAAACAGCCAAGGATGCCAATACAGATGGCCAGTGTTGTGCCCTTTCAAAAAATTTGATGAGGACTTAAGAAGAAAGCTGCTTTACCTGTGGTGGAGGAAGCACTCAGGATCCTGATTTCAACCTCAGCTGAGAAGTTAAATTAACCCCCAGTCGGTCGAGGTAGATGACTGTTCATACTGAGCCTGGTTTAGCTGGAGGTTTTTCTTTCCACTGTCGCTTCATGCTTGCTCAGTATGAGGGATTGCTGCAAAGCCATGGACAATGCAGACGACTCACCCTGTGGCTCTACGCTTCTCCAGGAGTGAATGCTGCTTGTCAGGATTTGATGCAATCCACTAGGTTCCCTTAGATTGGTAAAAAAAAAATCCTTTCTGTATAATATGTTTGAATTAGACTTTGAGGTCACGTTTCATGAATTGCCACTCTATAAATAAAATAGAATTGAAAATACCAGGCCAACCTTGCACACCCAAAGAAGATTGAAATTAAACTTGCTTATCGGTTTATAACTGAGCGAAAAACTCCCTTTATAGCTTAATACATAACGGGCTGTTTAATTCCAAGCGTGAAATGAAACGTAAAACATGACAGTGACTGTAAAATTGTTTCAAACAGGGCCAAGGATTAAAACTAAAACCTTACCGTCGATTCTCATTCCTAATTTCAGCTCAGTTAGGTCCCCATTGCAGGCCAGCAGCCTCTGATCCAGTCCGGATTCTGTCCTCCGTTCAAATCACAAAACTAGTAAAAAAAAAAAAAAATAGCCCCCCCCCCCTTCTCCAAAACAAAAACAAAGCGACAGGACACAGCAGGCAGCAGTAAATTTATTGGTGGAAAGATATAACAAGG
Organism: Fundulus diaphanus; assembly: GCA_037039145.1. Taxonomy (NCBI): domain Eukaryota; kingdom Metazoa; phylum Chordata; class Actinopteri; order Cyprinodontiformes; family Fundulidae; genus Fundulus; species Fundulus diaphanus. The sequence goes on from CM073136.1 coordinate 35,373,308, forward strand.
TCGCTCCTCGCCACCCAACGTGAAACTGCGATGACAGCATGTAGTAATAATAATACACTTCACAATAATGTTGATGAAGAATTAAACAGCAGAAAGGAATACCAAATAATGCCTTAGAATTTGAAATCCCCCCCCCTCCCAAATAAACAAACAGATGCCTTAGCAAAGTAATATTGTTCATGTAATGAACCGCTTGTCACAGTGCTTAGATAATGGGTGTTTACCTAACTTACCTTTATTACAAGCTGATCTGGCCACATACAGCCAATACACACACATGCTGATTCAGTAACTAACAATCAGGGTTAAGAAAAACTGAACCCGTTTAATGGCGTTCGAATATAAGAAAATTTAAGGGTTGGGGGAAAAAAAAAAAAAATGCTGACCGGAATGACACGTCGCTGTATTTTTCAGGATGCTACATGTTGCCTAACTTTGGGGAGGATATCAAGAAAGGATACCTAGAACACCGATGAAAGCGAACAATGAAGATTTTGTATCAAATCAACTGGAAAACTATCAGAAAGCGTAATGATCATTGTTTAAAGAAAATAAAAATAAAAATCAAACAAAAAGATTTAAGTATATATCTGTATATATATTTATAGCATTTTGTCTTCTTAACTGACTCAAAATAATGTACATACAGTATGTGGAATGACCGAATGAAGACACACAAACTTAATTCAGACGTTTGATTTTAGGGTTTTGTCCAGGAGCTGTGTTCCTCTCACGTATCCGGAGACATCTCACATTCCCATCAGCTTTGTAATAACGTGACGTAGAAATAAATGTACATAGAGCAGGCGCAGGTGTCTCTGTTGTCTTTCCGATGAGGAGAGAGAGAGAGAGAGAGAAAGAGGGTGTGGGAAAACACCGGCGTTAAAACAGTGTGATGCATTAACTAAAGGGATGGTGCACAGAACAGATCAGGACAGCTTGCTCGTCTTTCCCAGTCCGCTGCAAACCATGGTTGTCCCTCATGGATTGTGCTGAACCTTCTTGGCTAGCGGCGACAGGCGTTTTGCGCTATGCCTAAGGTCAAAGATCCTCCGCACTGGCCGCGCCACACGCATTACACAAGAGTGCTGAAATAACACTGGACGTGCTGATTGGATTTACTCTGACACTCAAGCACTCCTCAAGTCTGACGTTTGGACACGTTTTAAATTTCTTTTTCGTCTCCCTAGATTAAAACTGAACTCACTCTGACAGAAAGTGTGACGGAACAGTTCGTGGGAGCTTTATGATACAACACCAACCTTATGATCGTCATACCCCAACACCATTGGATGAAATGAGCATATGCTGTGCAACAGACTTCACCATCAGGGCATCATGCAATGCAAGTATGTCTCTTTTTGGCAGGAAAGGTTGTAATTTGACAAGCAGGCAGGAGGTGAACAGGGTATTTTTCCCCCGTCAAATGTAAGGAGACTGCATGAAGTTACAAACTGTCTAAGGAAGTACCGCGTGAACATTTGCACTTTTTGTCACATAACCACAACGTTCACTAGTATTTTAGTCGATGTGTTGACAAAGTTGTGCACAATTGTGAAGTGGAAGGAAAAGGACACGTCGCTGTCAAAAAGGTTTAACACGCAAGCATCCGACAACCGTGGTGCGCATTCCCGTTCAGCTCCATTCAGTCCGACTACTCCAAGTCAACACGAGGCGTTCCGGTCATAGGAGGCCAAAGTTACACGCTTTGGACATTATATAGGGGGTAGGGGGGGGGGGGGGGGGGGGGGGGGAATGACAGCGCCATACTCACACCATCCAAACAGCGACGCATGGCGGTGGCAGCGTCATGCTGCGAGGACGCTTGTCTTCGGCAGGAACAGAAACACATTGAATCACCTAAAAATCAGCTTTTAAGGCCGCAAAAGACTGTGGCGGCTCCGAACACACGGGCGGCGCTACACTGGAAGGGTTTAGATCACCCCATACTTGTTTGCTGGAATGGTCCAGTCAAAGTCCAGACTAATTAAAGTTGAGACTCTTTCATGAAATTCGGCGTTCACGGATTTTCTCCGTCCAACTCATCTGAGCTTGGGATATTTTGCAAAGGAAGAACGTTTGGAGAACCAAGTGCTCTCCTCCTGTCCACTTCACAAGTATGTGCTACTTCGTGCTGGTTTATCGCATAAAGCCCCGCTAAAATACATCGTTTCTGGTTGTAACAAGCCAAAATGCAAATGTTCAAGGAATATAAATAGAGCAGACTTGGGGGGGGGGGGGGGGGGTGGTTGTAACCTGAAGATAAAAATATGCAGACCCTATTATTATTATTATTATTAACGTAATTGGTTAAAGTATATACTTTTTTTAACAGAATACATCCATGTCTATTCCAGGTCTGAATCGACACATGGGGCAACTTAATGGTGATCAAGCAAATTTCTCAGCCAGATGAATAATTGCAAAGAAAGCGTGCAAGTGTGCCATGCGGGCAGTGATTAGTGCAGTCGATTATGAAAATGAAACATAATTAGTTTGAGGAATGTTTCTGGGGAAAGAAAAGAGCTCCTGTTATGGGTGATTACCAACCCTGGTTTACTAATAAACAATAGTTCACATGACTTTAAACAGTGGGTGTGCTTTTGCACGGCTGGGCTCTGTAACTTCTGCAAACCCAACAGGTGAGATGATTTGAATGAATCTACTGCATTTATTTAAACTTTAAAAATGAATTCAATGCATTTCCTGCAACAGCTTTGAATTCAAAGAAAACTGGATGGCGGCAGGTTCTGTTTCTGCAACCACCGGAGAATCGGTGAGGCTGATTTGCGAGATAAATTGAGTGAGTGCAGCCTGATCTGGGAGGGGATTCATATATGGTGTTAATATCTTACTGTTTAAGCATCTGTGAACTATCGCCTTTGGTCTGCGGCGTCCCCATGCAACCACCTTCAACTTGCAGAAAGCTCTTACAGATGGAAATAATATAAAAGGCAAACTTACTTCATTCATACCTAAAAGAAAAAACAAACGATAAAAACAAGAGAACAAAAACAAGATCAGAAATCTCATTTACAGTCGGCATGCATCCCTATAGTAAACATCAGCTCCAGCACACATATTAAGACATCGTTCGACTTTATTTACATTATATTACCACCTTGAATACGTGACACTGGTTAACAGAAGGTCTGGCTGTACTGTTAACAGTAACTTCGTTTCTCAATGTTGCAATTAAGCAGCAAAGTATTCACAGCACAATGAGAACTGCGCGTCCTTAAGAGTAGCAGAACACACTCCCAACCCCAACAGAGAGTGTGTGCGACGAAACACAGAGTGAGAGGAGGGAGAACAAGAGGCAGTGGAAGGAGAGAAAGAGAAGACGTGTGGGAAGATAAAGGCGAGAGGCAGTCCATTCTATACCCCCCCCCCCCCACCCCCCCCCTCCCCACAGTAAGCCTAGTGTCGTACTTTTCCAGGAATGTAGTTCCGGTCAATGGCCTCCTCCTGCAGAAACATGTGAAGACAGCGCTCGTTCTGGGCCAACGGGTGACCTGCAATTCTGCACAAACGCACAGAAGTATCAGTTGAACCGCTTCTTTTGGGCCGTTCACACGAAAACCTGGTTAAATGCAGTTTCCCCATTAGTTAGGCGGACGTGCTTTAACCTGTGCAGATCACGTGTTATGAGCGAGCTAACTATACAAAACATGTTAAACCTCGCCATCTTTCGTGCATTAACACCGTTCCTCTGTTAAAAGTTAAAAAGGTCCGGTTGTTTTTAAGGCAACGCGCTTTAACTACCATCGGTGTCGTCTAGAGGATGCCGAGCTGACCGACCTGTTGATGAACTGCTCTAGGCCCACTCGTCGCTCCTCGATGAAGGACTCCTCAAAAAGGCCCTCGTCTCCACGGAATGGCAACTGTCTCTTCAGGGCTTTGCCCGGCAAAGGTGGTACTACAATCTGAAGGTGACGGCAAAGTAGAAAAAAAACATAAGAGCGTAAAACATCAGCTGTGGTTAAAAAGGCAGAAAAGCTAAGATTTCCCCAGGTAAGCTTGAGCCCAGAATGTCACTGAAGTTTATGGAGACGTCAACCTTAACATTTCCACACTTAACATTTAAGTCACACTTTTTTTTTTTTCATAGTTTGGCCGATCATGCGATCGTCAGGTCAGATACGGCATATCAATTTTTATTTTATTTCATTTTTTGAGGTTTTTACGGCACTAGTGGCTCGTTTGTCCGTACAGTGGGCTGACAGGAAAGGGGTTACGAGAGAGGGGGAGAGACGTGCGGCATACTGACCAGCATGAACCAAAGAGAAAACATTGTTCAAACATGTTTGTGTGTTGTCTCGCTATGTCAGTCTGCGTTCACGCAGCGGAGCGTTGCGTGGTGCGGCTCGAAGGGAGAGCTCAGACCGAGACGGAACCCTGTTATTGGGCCGTCTGTGAAGCTAACAACAGCTAGCGTTAGCTTACAGGTCTGATGTCCGGGCGGTTTACAACTTCGCTGGTGCGAGTGAGTGTGTAGGTTTATGTTGCTCTGAAACATCCGTGTCGTGCTGTTAGCTTAGCACGCAGCACCAATAAGATCACGGTCTAATTGGGTATCAAGTCGGGTAGAATTGTTTCCACAACCAGCCTGGACTTAAACATGGACTTCACGTGGCAGACAGCTTCTTTTGGACATGAAAAGGTCGGGTGTGGAAACGACCCAAACTTCCAAACTAAGAAAAAAGGTAAACGTCCGACGCCCCAGAAACCGTAAAAAATAAAATTAAAATTTTTAAAAAAGCCCCTCACTCACCTTACTGTCTCTTTCCAGCTCATTCTTTAACCACTCGAAGTCGCTGTATCTTCTCCTCACACACGAGTCCTTCAATTTGAAAATAGGGAGGTTTGTCTGTGTAGAGAACAGAAGAGAGACGTGCGACCAGGGCCACTTCGTTAACACAGTATACCGTCTGCTGTATTTATAGCAGCTGCTTTTACATTCCTTTAATTTACAGTAGTGGCAGCTGACGATATGCCATCAAATAATGGCAAATAAAGAAGACCACCTTGGCATTTTCCTTAATGTTTGTACCATAATCTTCCCAGTGAAAAAGTAGGGGTGTCCCCATACCGTTTTTTCCAGACCGAGTATTTCAGTTTAGATACTTGCCGATTCCAAGTGCCGATATGGAATACTTCATAAATTGGTACTTATAGGTCAAACATAACATTATTGTTGACCACCGAAAAGGGCGAGGAATTCGGTAAGAGTTTCAGCTTGTCCTTACCGGACATGGATTGCCTGTTGCCGTTTCTGAAGTACTTGCTGCGTTGTTTTGCTGCAGCAAACTTTGAATTCTGTGTCATGTTTGGTCTTTATGTGCTTTATCCAGTTTTTGTGTTAAAAGGCGCACTTTTTCCCCCCTTCACAGCTTAAGCCGGGCGTACACTGTACGAGTTTTTGCCCTATTCGGGCCGATTCTTCAGTCGTGCGGGCATTTTTTGAATCGGGCCGAATTTCAGCTTGATCGTAGAGGGGGGGGGAGGAGGGGGGACTGGCTTCTCACGACTACCTCCCGATCAGGAATCGGACGGTCGGTGAAAATCAAACATGTTTGAAAATCAGTCGGCTGTCGTGAGGTTTTCGTGAGCGCATCCTGCTGTTCAAGCAGAGCTACGAGGGGGCGCCCTCCCCTCCTCTCCGTCCCCGCCAGCGGAGGGAGGGGAGCGGGCGTCCCTGAAGCGACCTCCGCCCGGCCCGCTCGCGGGGGCGTTGGGGAGGGCGGCAACGCGCTGGCCGCCTGTTTCGGCACTCCTCCGCGGTCCGCGCTGGCCGCCTGTTTCGGCCTGTCTCGGCACGGCAGGTCGCCCGGCCCGCACTTCGGGGTGCGGGCCGGGCGACCTGCCGTGCCGAGCGGCCGCCGGTGCGTCTCGTCCCTCCTCTCTCCCCTCCGTTCCCCCGACGCCCGGTGCCTCCTGCGGGCCTCGCCAGAGCTGGGCTCGAACCCCTGCTCTGGGACCCTGTTCACCCACCGTCGCTCGCCTGCCTCTGCCATCACAGCGAGCGGTCCCAGAGGGGGCACGACGTACAGTGTGAGCAGTCCGGTCGCGTCCAAGCGCCGCGCCGCACAGATCGTGAGCGGTGAACTTTTTAAACCCCGCGGTTCCGTCGCACAGTTTGAGATGTATATAAGTACCACGACTGAAAAACTCGTACAGTGTACGCCCGGCTTAATTTGTGTCTTCTTCCTTCTTTTTTTTTTTTGGAGGGTCAGCAAACAATCTCTTGGTCTAATAGCACCACCACCTGGTGTGGAGTGGCATCTAGCCTTTGAGTTGCAGTGTAGCTCAGCCCAAAAAGGAAAATCAGGCACAACAATATCGGTTGCTTTTCCAAGTACGAGTATGAGTACTCGACACTGGTATCTGGCACGAAACCGTTACCAGTATCTGTACACCACTAAAAGAAGTTATTTATTAAAGTCCATACAAGGATACAGGAATCGGCTGATATCAGCATAGGCAATTCAAAGCTTTACATAAACCTGACATCAAGCTCAAAAATCTGATCGGCGCATCTCTAATAAAAGCCTCTTAAAACGCTTGCATTTTTAGGATCACCATTTTAAACATGGTGGAAAAGTTTAGGTTTTTTTTAGGAGATATCAACATACTCATCTTTGTGGTACTGTTAAACCGTTTACTAAACCGATGTGCGTGAATAATGAGTCAGAGGTAATGAACCAATCATCTTTCCATTTATTACCCTGATTTTGTCTGTCTACTTTAAAACCGCTTTTTATTTGCTACTGCTTGTTGCCGTTTTGGTATTTCAAAACGATAACTTTAACATGACCAAGCTGTGATATGCTTTCTCTCCAGGGTAGTTCATGTTTTCATTAGTGTCAGCTCAAAGTATTTATGTGTCAAGGCTGAATATTCTCTGTTGTTGGTTTTATTGGGGAAACCATCATACTATACTGTAGGAAACTTGACATTTTGGCCCAAAAAGCTGTGCAAATGTCAAATAACTAACATTTATTCTACCATTATGTGTCAGATAAGGTTTTTTTGTTTTCTTTTTCACCTGATTTCGATGACAACTTTTCAGATTTCAGAGTTAAGGGTTGTTTACATGCATGTAAGTTGAAATCATCTGTTTACACATCCAACTCTTCCAGAAATGTCGCCAACATGCCTAACCGTGCTGAGAGGGACCAGATGAAGAGTTGCATCACAAACTGCAAGACACTAACCTGGAATTACACAAATCCTGACAGCGTTATGGGTCAACCTCAGTTTCCTCTTAATTCTGCTGCGTTTGTGATTTTCTGCTTCACTCTTTTTACAACCCAAACTACCAGAGGAAGCGTCGTAAAAATGTTATTTTAAAAAAAAAAAGCAACAGGCTAACACGTCTCGATATATTCAGTTACAGGATTAGCTTACATGTTTAAATTAATCGTCGTCTGTTCCCAAAACATTACGGGTTTATGCACATTTCCACTCGCGAAAGCCAGGAAACCCTAAACTACAGCGTTTGTTGACACGACCACCATCTGCTCTTGTTAGCCATTAGCTAAATGTTACTTTTTACTCCGCGATTATAGGATTTAAAACAGATTTGTTTCACCCAATGAAATTCAAATGAGCCAAAGTCGTTTCAGAATACGTTTAGCAGTCGCCGTACTCAAGCAGGGTGGCGTTGACGTCCAGGAAACTTGTGCAAACAACACCCATAGCCCTCGGACGAAAGCTACGAGCTAGGCCAGGCCGCGGGTGATCCTCGGTGTCTGAGTTTGAACGCCGCGCCGCCTCGAGACACTTTCAGGCGGCCACCCTCGGCGTGACAGCCGCGCCTCTGCCCCGCTAATGCTAACAGGCTAAGCGGCAACTCTTTAATTACCCCGTTAGCTTAGCAGACGAAGCTAGTCAAACTCTCAAGCGTTTGGATCAACGCGTCGACACCTACCCTCATGCGAACTTCGTAAGTTGTGTAACGGTTCCGCCCGACTCCCACGATCTGTGGGTCGTAAACGTCTATTTCCAGAAAATTGCTCGGGGGGCCGTAAGCATCCGTCAGGTCCTGGGGTTTGGAATTCAACCGGCGAGTGTCTGCTACAACTGGATCTGACATCTTCCCTCCTGTGTTTTTGGGACGCAGACTACTTCTTCTTCTTTTTTTTTTTTGTGGGCGTAAAAACCAACTAACCACACAGTTCTGTCTTAAATCTCATCTGATAGCACAGCAAGCAGTCTGAGAAGCAGCTCTCCTCTTGCGGGGGCCAGCCGCCCTGCGCCCTGCCCTTCTTGAATCTGGAAAATGCGTTAGTTCAGTTCCGTACTGAGCTGGAAGAGTTGCTCCCCCTAACGGACACTCGGGTGGCTGGACAGACCACATGGGACCAATGCTGCTGCTTAGAAAATATGTATACCTGCTAGGGGCACTACAGATAGAAAATTAGTCACTTGGCTATAATCTCACTTATATGGACACATATAATGGCCATTAATATGTAGTCAATTTTTTTTTTTTATTCCGGCCTACTGAACTGAATCTTAAAAGTTTCCACATAATTACCTTACAACCACAAACGTCTATAGATTTGACTCCAATTTAAAGCGACAAAGAAAAATAACCCATGGTTTATAGGCCTATTTGTTTTACAAATAAAAATTTGCTAAAATGTTAGCACATCTGGATTCAGCTCTTCTGAGAATCAGGAATCATTAATATTTTATTTGTTTAGTCTTCTGAGTGAACATCTTGTAGAACCCAACCTTACCTGCAACAGCAGCAGAAAACCTTTAGATAGATAGATAGATAGATAGATAGATAGATAGATAGATAGATAGATAGATAGATAGATAGATAGATAGATAATTACTTTATTGATCAATTGGTTTATTGATCTTTATTGAAAACATATAAAATAGGGTAAAAACATAAAGTTGGATCAAGAAAAATTAATAAAATAAAAACACAGTCCTTCAAGAGGCATTAAACTTTTGCACTACATACTGAAATCTTTACCTATGATTACCTCGCACTTATCTAAAATAAACCAACATTTAAAGCAATGGTATTGTACACCAGGGGCGCACAAAGTGTTACCGGGTGGCCATTTGCGGCCTCCTGGATAATTTTATTTAACATGACCAAGCTGTGATATGCTTTCTCTCCAGGGTAATTTTATTTAACCTGGTCCCGACCACAATTCTAAGAATAGAGCAAAGCTGGCCTGCAAACACAGATGGTTGATGCAGATGTATTTTAGTATTTTCAAAGACTTTCACAGACAAATAACATCTTAAATAGAAACGTTAGCTACAACATAACACTACTGCAAACACAGGTCGTGTAAACAGCCAGTGGTGGACAAACTACTGAGTTTCATTACTTGAATCAAAGTAAAGGTTCTACTGGCCAAATATTACTCTAGTAACTCAAAATATTCAATAATAATGATAATGCTTTAGTCTTATATTCTAGATGCTTTACAATTTTACGCGTTATTTATTATTATTCATTCCACTCTGTGGTGGAAGCGTGACTGCAATTCTTCAGCTGTGGCTTCCAGACCACCACAATCACACAAAGACATTCATACATTAGCAGGTTAGATTAAGTGTCTTGCCCAGGGAGAAACAACAATATGCACTGGAGCGGGGATTTAATCCAGGGATCTATGGCAAGCCAAAAGGGTCACAAAATGGCATTTTTAAGACATGTCTGGTTAAGAAATGCAGCGAATACAAGTCAGGACGTCATCAAAGCTTAATTTTTTTTAACAAGCTTTTTTTTTGTTTTTTTAAAGTACGACTTTTTGAATGCCGTGTTTCTCTGTTGTGTTTCTACGTCATTTTTTTACACTGTTTTTTTAGCACCTTTTGTTATTACGTTTTTACGCTGTTTTTTTTTTTTTTTTTTTTTTTATACACCATTTAAACACAGAGTGTGATTTTTTCCTGAAAGTTTCCCCAGGTCCCTTTTTGAATAACTGCACATGCGCAAGGCCATTTTACCTGCTCTTCCACGCTTCATGGGAATAGCATGAAAAAAATTCTCCCATATTCACTATTTTCTTATTTCTTTCTACCGAGGCCTTCCTCTTGTTCTCAGAAACTTGTGCGCAGTTTACTTTTTGTGATTCTCTCCCATGTTCAAATTGTACAGTCAGAGCAGCGGAGCTACAAGGAACGGCTAACACCGAAGCTAACCGGATACATAAACACTAGAAGTGTGCGTGCGTAGCCAGCAAGCAAACTAACAAGGAATATGCACGCACATTGGCGTTACATGAGCGCGTCAGAATGATTGGGATGTGAGACAACCAAAAGATAAGGTGATTCCCCCAGAATTTGAGGAACTGAGAGCAGGAACAAAACTCTCACCAGTTCTGTCTTTCGGACTAAATGGCAGTTTTTACAGACTTGCAGCTTTCACTGCAATAATCTTTTAACACCCTTTTTGTGAATAATGTCTTTACTACTGTCAGGGTGGAAGGACCATTTCACCCAGTATAACAAAAACTGTTTCTAAACAGGATTACCAACTACAGTTTAAGACTATGTCCTGAATGCCGAAAACAACATTTTTCCTTGTCATTGAACGCCGCTTTTTACGCTTTACGGCATCCAGTGGCCTGAATAAACACTGTCTTTTACAACGTTTCATGACATTTATAACCATACACACACATACAGACACACACAAACATCTTTGTTTAAAATGCTGATTAAAATTACGCTGGGCCCTGCCCTAACTTTTTTTATCCACTTCATTTAATCTCCAGACACCCGATGAGAGAAGAATAACTGCATACAAAGTCATTACAGAAAAACTGTGCTGCACATAGATTTGACTGTTTTTGAGTGTACTTTATATATTTTCTGTATAATATGATTGAACTTAACTTTGTAAAGTGCCTTGAGAGGACATGTTTCATGAATTGGCGCTATATAAATAAAATTGAATTGAATTGTATTGAATATTCTGCAGCAGCCAGTGTCGGTCTTTGCTACTATACTAATCTAATTTATCATTCAGTTGTTTTCAAAGAAATTTTTTTTTGACCAATCTGTATTTATGATTTGATTAAATTTGACTTTTTAAAGTGCTCTGAGATGACACGTGTTATGAATGGGCGCTCTGTAAATACAATGTAATTGAACTGAATAAGGACAATAAAATACAAAATACCTTTGTCTGAAAACAAGTGAAGACCAACATGTATTTTTCAAATCACAGTTGTGTCAGCAAGACTTTTCTCCACCACCAGAGGGCACTCTCACAGGAGCTAATCTACAGAAAACTGTTCCATAACTGGCCCATTTACTAACTAACTCAGGGGTGTCAAACATATGGCCCGTGGGCCGGTTCCGGCCCGCCGAACAATTTAGTCCGGCCCGGTGGCTAAATGCATTATCATTATTCAACAAATAATTGAACAATGATTTTTTTTTTTTTCAGTGTCCTTGCTGGCAATGTGGCAATAAGAATTGTTGTCTTAATGCCAAAAAAAGAGCTCATCAGATTTGACTTTCACAAGTGGAGCAGTGCTGCTTTTGCCATAGTGCTCCGCTTGATTTATGAATGTGAATAGTTTTATTATGATTCATGTGGGGAATATCTCAAATGATATGGAAACTACAATGGGAAAGTAGGAGAGGAAAGGAAGAACAAGAAGAAAAAAAGAAAAGGTGAAAGAAAGAGGAGATAAAAGGAAGAGAATGATAAAACAATTATTGAAAAAAACATGTACTTCGTTTAATTGAAAATCTGCAGTTCCTATATTGCTGTGTTTTAATCAGCAGATGGTAGCACTGAGCTTCAGATGTGGAAAATTGATTTTAAATCATTTCTTAATTTTTATCTGTTTGATGTATTTTGTCATGCAGGACAGTGTTTTTAAGTTCCAAAAAATGTGAATAAATGTTTTTCAACATTGTACAATCACTGTGATCAGTTCTTATGCATAATGCACAAGTAAATGTTTAACTGAGTAAAAGTATTGTTGAAATTGCACAAACTTTTCTTAAAAACGCTGAGGTTATTCATAATATATTGTGTAAAAGTGAAATTCATTTAATATAAAAATCAACAACAAGTACACTTTTATTAGTTCTATTTAATCTTGCAATGAGTTTACTCGTGTGGCCCTCTTGAGATCAGATTAAGCTGAATGCGGCCCCTAAACCAAAATGAGTTTGACACCCAATGTTGTTCATGTTATTTGGTGTTTTTTATCTGATTAAATACAAGAAAAGCATTGTAAGTAAAAGTTGTATGCTGTTTTTGTTGTTATTTTCTATGAACAAAGTACTAGAACAATCCTTCTATGTGCTGGCATACATAACTTCCCGAATAAGAACCCTGTTAGATAAAGTAATAAAATGAAAATTGTTTAGTCACTTTTAAATATTACAGATATGTAGAGGTATATATTTAGTGTCTTCTGACAATTTTTGGCATGCATGTCTTATACATGTAACAAAACAAATCACATCATATTTGAGTGAAAAGTCCCTTATAGAAAAAAAGGTTTTTAGTGATTTGGTTCAATTCAGTAAAAAATATTTGATTTGAACTGAATCACCAAAAAACTTATTGAAATTTTCAATGAAATAATTTTGCTTTTTATACAACTCAGAAATGTTTCTAATGTTTTCAACACACGGACCTTGTGCTCTATAAGCACAACTTGTTATTATATTTTTTTATTTTCTTAAAATAAATACAAATTCCACTAAATCATTAACAGAATCATCACATTACCAACAACTTTCTCAGCCACAAAAAATAATCCTGGAGTTTTTTGTCATCACTAATAGCTACTTGTCTCTGAAAGTGCAAACACAGTAAAGCATTCTCTTTTTTAAAATGTTCAACATATTTAATATGGTAAAGGTACTTTAATGACTCTTTTAATGATAGGCATTGCAGAACTCTTTCATTTTAAAATTTGGCTTTGATTCTGCATGGTATCCCCAAGTTATGTTATACTAATGGCAAAAATGGGTCTCTGGATTGATCTAATTTTCTAACTCTTAAGGTTTGTATTATTAAACATCAAAAGAACTTGGTCTGGGTAACCAGCCAATTTTTTTCTCATCTATTCATCTACACATCTATTGCCTCACTTAGCCTATTGAACCCAGAGGGTTTCAGAAGCAATCTCCGCCTGAAAATAAACCACTGAATTAAATTAAGAAGAGCTTCACAATTGTCAGGTGTAAATACAACCGTTTGGTACCAGTGTAAAGGTAAGGAAATAGCAGGTTCACCCAGTGGAACCACTATCACAGCGGTGACTAGTTCTGATTTATTTGTGATTAAATAAAGAACAAATAAATTTTTTTAGCCTGACCTAAGTTTTTTTTTCTAAATAAACAGTGAAAAACACGATGAAAGTCATTTTGAAAGCCTAGTAGATTCCCCTGATTGTATTTATCAACAGCTTTACTAACTGCCAATCTGGACTGAATCAGTTGAAGCATATTTGATCCACAGTGGTTTTTGTGGTCCATTGTGCCAGGTGGAGCTGTCATTTTGGCACAATTTAGCCTCATTGTAAGACACCTTCCGTATACGACAGAGCCTTTGGTCACAACATTTATGCTGAATAAATGTGTCCAAAGCAGTTCGTAAAGCGAACTCTGCGTAAACCATAGAGGTTTATTAAAGTGACTACCACTATTATAACCTTCACCACGCACAGAAAATGCGCCACCTGACAACGTCGGAAAAAGATGTTGTCAGGTTTTTGAAAAAAAAAAGTGTGACTCTAGTTTTTTAAACGATACCAGTCATGAGGGGCAGAGCAAGAACACATCCCAGGCTGCATCCGAAATGTTTTAATTATAGCGCCTAGCTCTCATTCCTTGATCTGTAATGAGGTCAACAGTAAGAACTCTATCGTGGGGAGGAAAGGAGCTTCAGACTGCTGTGCCGAGTTCGGACAACCATTACCTCCTACATCATTACATGACAGAAACGCACAGAGATGATTCTAGTCGAAGGGCCTACAGCCTTTCGAAAAAGAACGACAAAGCCCATTTTCATTCATTTCCGTGTGGTGGGCAGTGCTTATTCTCATGTTACACAAAGGATTGTGGGATTCCTTATAGCTCCTTAGTGCCGGTAAGAGAACTCGTGAGGTCCCTGTGCTAAAAGAGCTGTGAGAGGAAGCATACAGGCTCCTTTTCCTGCCTCCTTTACTGACTGCAACTATTCAGACAGCACTTATCATGGTGACCGCTAACGCACTTTCACTTTGGCTGAAGAGGCCAAATTAGATGTTTTCTGATGCAGCCTCTGTGTTCTAAAGTGTTTAGAAGGGTCCATTTGACAGACCTATGACCGACATTGTCTGTGTTTAAAGTGCTGTAAGACGGATAGTATTTGTGAAAACCCCCCAAACAATTTCAGCAACATGTCTGAGAAACATTAAAGCCTCCTCTTTCAAGGGAATTAGGGGGAAACATATGACTATGTTTAATTGTTTTGGCCAACAATGACTATTTCATTCAGGTGAACCATCTGTATCATTGGCCCTTTCACCGGTTTCAGACTTAAGGCATCACTGATTTTAACTTTTTTATAAATTTGATGTCTTTTTGATACCAGGTTGTTTACCTGTTCAGGAGAACCATTCTGTTTAATGTACACTTTAAAACCTGATGTCCATGTGGACTGTATTTGTTCTGTTTCTCAATAAGCAGGCCTGTCTTGTGAGATGTCTTTTGGTTTCTTAGATACTTGTTGACAAAAACACGCTCCTTTTAGCTTTCAACCCTGTTTAATCAGTTAATTCTTTAACTTTTTGTAGGCAAATTGAATAAAGGCAGTTCATATTTTTGCTTTCCCTTTGAAGATAACCGTCTTACCATTTCCTCTCCCCCGTTATATCATCACAACTGTCAATTCCATTGTCCCCAGAGTGGATCTTTTTTCCCCTGGTGTTAACCATTTTCTGTAACTTTCACCTTTTTATTATTATCTAGCACACTCACTCTCCTGTCATTACAGTCGAAGTGTCATGATCTCTAGGTGTTTGTTTTTGGATTAGTTCATTAAGACAAGGCAAGTTTATTTATGAAGCACTTTTCAGTAACAAGACGATTCAAAGTGTGTTAGGTTCCTGGGATTGTACATTTTTCACTTTTTATCCTTTAGCGTTTATTTTTATTAGTTAGTAGATTCTATTAATTCCTTTTATCCTGTTTCTGTTAGAAAATGTGATTACTTTCTGCCCCGTCTTCTGTCTCCTGCTCCTTCAGCTCATCCCCATCCCCGCCTTCACCTGTCACCTATTATTTGATTGCTTTCACCTGTACTCCTGCATTCCTCTCTTTTCTCTCCTCTTTCTAGTTGTCGGATCCTCTGTAATTTCACCTCCCATTTGCTCCCTGCTATATCGGTCCTGCAAGTTGCCACTCTTTCACTCTTCACACTTGCATCGTATAGCTCTTGTGACATAAAGGCTGAAAATGACTGACATTGCTGCTTCAAAGTGATTTATTAAAAGCAAATCACAAAAATCAAAAGGCTTTAACATGTGTGATAAAGAGTACACTGATAACATAAAGAACCTTATCAACATTTTTGGCCTACCCACATTGCAATGTGGGCAACATATTTAAACAAATATTCATGCTCTTTGCTTTAACTGTTGTACTGCCAAATTATACTGTAAGTGGTTTGGAGTTCTGAATATCTATATGCCTTTGTTCTTAGTTTACTTGATTGATTTATTGGCTTTAATATTAAAATTGTTTTCAACTCCATCTGTACTCTTATCCTTACAGTCAGCCAGGAGATCTGTCATTGCACAAAAAGGTGAGCTGTTTAAGCTAAACAAAAAACCCCAAAAAACAACAACACTGCCTCAGATAACTCTTAGACAGAAACCTGCCGACCCTCTTCAGAGGCGATTTTGGTGGTGTACAAAGGAGCACTCGATTTGATCAGTGGGGTGGTAAAACTAGAGTTGTCAGAGCTATTGCTGTTGTGTAATCAGATAGGTTGGTGCTCACGCACAATGCAAGCTGAAGTTGGGATTAAATCCTGAGTTCATCAGGCCTTTGGCGAAATGAAATCAGGCCCTAAAAAAAGGAGAAAATTGGATCAGTTTTATAAATTCACCATTGATCATGACAAAACAAATGGATGAAATAGTTAAATGACTTCAACAATGTACATATATAGTTTCATTAAGAAAACACAATGATTCTTGTTTTAAAACCACCAATAGCATCAGTCAAACATGAAGACACAACCAGGTGAATCCTTAATGACAAACTTCAAACAAGCCTCATGATGAGAAATTTAGACAGATGAATGAGCTCTTCATAACCTTCGAAGAGGGGACTAAGGTAATTTTAAAAAGGAAAAACTTAATTTTTCTTATGCGCTCATTAAATTTGCAATCAAGACTGTACATCCTACAATAAAGTCAGCATCATGGCTTCAGTGAAACACATTTTTTGACACAAGAACAGGTGGAAGTGATAGTTTGGTGCAATATGTCAAGTATTTTTTAAATCAAACGGCTCATGTCTAACTAAATTCACACATCATTGGTTTCAAAGTCCAAGTCAAGACCAATCTTCAGTCTTTTTTGATTTCATCAGTTTGAATCTAAACACATGCTTCAGCATGTGCATATACTCAGTTCTCATCATGTATCCTCCAGCCTTACATGTGGTGTTATTGAATCCCCAGACTGCAGGCTCACTCCAGTCGCTCCAAAATTCAGATTCTCCACAGGAAGACTCTATTCTGCTCCTCACCTGCAGCTCATATCTGGCACTGCTGGAGGGCAGGTTTAGGCAGTAATGCTGTGCATTATACACTGATGAAGGCTATGACAGAAAAACAGCTGGTGAGACTGCATGTTGAAACTATATATATATATATATATATATATATATATATATATATATATATATATATATATATATATATATATATAAAGAAGAAAAAAAGAAAGAATCACACACCTCGCATTTGTTGTTGTTCATTCTAACTCGTACTTGACTCTCTACACATCTTACAGCAGTCTGGTTCCAGTAAAACCACAGTGGGTTTAATTTCACTGGTGAAAACACAGACATTAAGTAACAATCTCACACATTTATTATATAAAAAGTTTCAATGGAAACAGTAATTTCTTTTATACATACAAGTTATTTAGATGAAACTGACCTGCCTCTGTTTATCAGACAGTTATTATACTACATACCTTTTCCTTTTAGGTCAAGTTCCTTCAGATTTGTCTGGTTGCCGTCTGTCAGTTTAGTGTAAAATGTGTTGAATCTCTGGACTCTGCTGTAGGGACGCCTACATCCAATATTTGTTCCACTCTCAGTCAGGTAGTCAGCACAGCTGCTTTCTCCCTCATCAGAGAACCTGTGTACAGATGTTCTGTTACTAAACCAGATTACACATAATAATAAATAAGGACCTTTCTGGTATACTATATACACTATATAGACTTTATAAAAAGATAATCAAAGGTGTGACTATTTGCTACTGGGGTTTGTGTTGCAAATAAAATATTGGACCACATACTCTTTAAAAAAAGATTATTTCATGTCATAATGTTTATAACTGAATTGGTATTGCATAACCTATTATCAGAAAACAGCATATTTGAATTTAGAGCCAAGTATGCAAACAATAAACAACAAAATATCTGGTTGCTTTAAACCAAAATGCCTTTTGCCCACCTACCAAAAAAAGAGTTTCAAAGTTATTGTTTTTATTCTCACAGATTTCTAATGATTGACAGTAATCGTGTCTTTGACAAACTGAACTAAAGCTCTAATTTGTCAAAACCACCATTTTCCAGATTCCCAAAAGTGACAATGGTGGCACTGACTTTAAACGCAATTTTTTTTTACCACTAAGTTTTATTTGAGTCCAAAGTTCTGTGTCCTTTGTATTCAAATATAATGCAATAGTCTTACAAACCTTTTTTACCCCTACATCCCTGATCTAAACTTTCTTTTAATTTAACAAACTTTTGGCTGCTTAATTTAGTGAAAAATCAAGCTCAAAATTATTCCAGTCAGGCTTCGGTTAGCTTCCTGGGGGTCCTGCAGTGTGTTAATGTTACTCTGTTTATTGTTCCCCTTTAGATCCTCGTTTAGCTTTGCGTCAGTAGTTGGGTTTGATATAAGTTTGGTTGTGCTGTCAGATTCTATTTTAATTATTTCCGTTTACCCACTTCCTGTCAACATTAGGTTATTAGAGTTGTGTATCCGTTTGAATCGGTTTCTGTTAGGTTGTGTTTTATCATCATATCTGTAGTTCCGTTATATATGTTAGTTTAGTTTGATTCTTCCCCAAGTCTCGTCCATTTTCTATCCCCTGCAGGTTCTGTTGCTTCCCTTGACAGATAAGAAACTTCCAAACAGATTGGTGGTAGACCTAGTTGTACTAGGATCAATACCTGGATTAAAATATTGTTTAGGTTGGTATTTAAAAGCTCTTACCAGGAGTTTTGTTGGCTACTATTTGCCTGACGAGGAAGAGAAATGGAAGCAACTGTTTCAGCATTGTTGAACAGCAACAGAATGACCTCTGGGTTTAGTTTGCTTGAGTCAAATGTATGTCGTCACTGTCCCAGTCAGTAAACTGCCTAGATTTCTGAGATGCCTCCTCTATTGGCTGCTGTTAGATACTGACACATGACTATACAAGAACATATTAATAACTAATACAATTAACAAAGTAGAAACTTACAACATAATACCAAGAACTTGGTGTTATGTCTTTTCGACTTTTAAATGAACTATCATTATTTTTTGGGGGGGTAAAAAACTTTTTTTTAATTACGTGGTTTTCCAGCACATCTGATTCCAAAGAATGAATTACTTCATCAGCTATACATGAAATTCTGCAGCAGCCTGTTGAAGACAATTTAAAAAAGAGGAAGCAAGGACAGGATGTCTCCAAAAATAATGAGCGAAGAAACGTTGACTTGTGTACGTCCCAGCCGTCACTTTTCTTCCAAATGAAAGACGATGTTGAGTACATCGATCTATTGTGATTGTGTATCCTTTCTATTTTGCAGGTGTTACAGGATGAATTCCACATCCCGGGTTAAGAATTATGCTATGATCTATAAAGGGGGGTATCTGAACAACATGGGGGAAATAAGTATTTAAAATATTTCTTAGTTAATTTATTTCTAATGGAATGATAGACATGCATACAAATTCATATATACAAAAACATCAAGATAAACAAACTGAATAGTCATACAGGGAATATGTATTAAACACAAAGAACAGGAGGTGTTAAAAGGCACAGAAAGCCATGAAAACAGTTAAAATATTTCATTCTAGAAAGCAATCCTATTCCAGATCAGTGCCAGACAGTTAATACATTCAGGTTTTGTCCTCACTGATGGCCTATAAAAAGGTTTCCCTTTACCAAAGTTTTACACAAGCAGAAAGTAAAGATTGGGAAAAGCAAAAATAAAAATAAAATAAATAAAATCATCTCAGGATCTTTGCAAAATATTATTGGTGCAAAACCATTTGAAAATGATTGTTACAGATTGTCAAATGGATTTAGGTCTGTACTTTGACTATACCCCTCTAACACATGAATATGCCTTGATCTACTCAATCCCATTGTAGCTGTTGACATACCTTTAGGGGTATTTTTCTGCTGAAATACAGACTGTGTGGTGGGGCATTTGTTATTGTCTTCTTGCAAGAAGAAGAAGAAATATTGTGAAACACCAAATTTTGCTCTTGAAATTAGAAACCTTTATTGTAAAAGAAAACAAAAGAAAAGAAAGATAGGAAGACAACAGCAGACATAACAAATCTGGGTCACCACCAATCATTCCAGATAAAGGATATGACCACTGAAAGTAGACATTAGTTTCAAAAGATTTAACAAGGTCATATGAGTAACATAACATAAACAGAACATTACCATAACATTCAGACAGAAACATCTGCAAGAGCCGAGGTTTGGAGTGATGCAGTGGTAGTTTTACAATAATGACAGCACATGACTAACATGGGGTCCGTGAGGCCATCGGCCTCTAACAGCTGCTAACATTTAGACAAAATAACATAGTCAAGGCTACTCGGTTAATAACAGAGCCAGTGATGAATCCAGTGGTCGAAGGTCCAAGTCATTGTTTTGTAAGTCTCAAGTCTTTATCCTCAAGTCAGAGTCAAGTCTCAAGTCAGGACAGGTAACTCTCAAGTCAAGTCCAAAGTCTAAAACCTCACATTTCAGTCTAGATATTTGGAGGTGGGTATACTGTGATCTTCACTTTCTTCTCTTGAGTCACAACCGTTATTTATACCATACCAAATTTGCATTCACACAGTACACCATATAAATGTTGAAATACAGTGGAGTCGGTTTTATTAATAAAGACCAGTAGGAACGTTAAAAAAAACAACAACGAGAGTCAAATATAAAACTTTGTTGGAACTTGTTTAGCAGTTACACAGCAAATACTATGACGTAATAGTTCAAAATAATGTGATAGAAAACAGAAAAAAAAACTTAACGCCTTGAAGAATATGACCCAAAAAGAATATAAAGATAGCTACACAGTACCTGGAGAGACTACATTCATATTTTCTGCATTATTAGAGGTTCCATGTACATGTATGTACAAGTAAATGTACTTAAAGGAAAAAACTGGGGTTCGCATTATATGTCCCCTTTAAAAGCAATTTTAAACAGATGGGTTTTGAGCTCTTTTGAAGATGGGGAGTTCGGAGCAGGCATGGAGTGGCAGGGGCAGGGAGGTCCTGATGGTAGGGGCATCGAAGGTTACGGCCCTGTCTTTTGATCTATACCCTTCATTCCTAATTTGCGATACTGATTTCTAATCGTTTTTAATGTTCTCAACGCCTTTATTTTTTATATTCCTTTACTAATCCAGTAGATCTGCCAGTAAAAAAAAGGATGCTTGTTTAACTTTGACAGATTCTGCCTCAGTTGACGTTTACACAGAAACCTGCTGCCCCTCTTCAGAGGGGATTACAGTGGTGTACAAAGGAGCCGACGTGTCCTCCGGTTCGTTCTCTGCGATGGCGATAGAGCAGTCGGTTTGATCGGTGGTGGTGGTAAGGCCGGAGCTGTCAGAGCTATTGCTGTCAGACCGCGAGACGGGTTGGTACTCGCGCACTGGGCAGGCTCGCTCACTGAAGTTGGCATTAAATCCTTCCTTAATAAGGCCCTTGGAGAAATGAAACCAATCCTTTAAAAAAAAAAAGAGAGAGAAAAACTGGTCAGTTTTCTCATTAGCGTTTAAACAAATGCATCCGACAGGAGTGCTAAGCTCCATTTTGAACATATCCTTAACTTGGTTTGCCTGACTGTGTAAGCACACCCCTGTATAATGATCTTTACTTAGATAAAACAGGTGTGCCACTAACACTTCAATCCTTTGATCAAAGCAAACTGTGATCATATAGGTGAGCTTTACATGCAAAATCTTTAAAATTCAAATATGCTCAGTGTCATGAGTTAAATGCCCCCAGTACATCCATGTTTATTAGCCTTGCCTTTCTGTGGCATAGAAGGACTTTTTTTTTTCAAAGTAATGCTAGCTAAGCTATTATTTTTCGGACATTTTGAAAATTCTGCCACATGAATGTCACAACCCATAAATACTACGAATATGCATGCCGTCAACACAAGTCAGACAATTATTGTTTTGTCATTTGATAGGCCTCAAATGACAAAACATTAATTAATCTCATGCCATGAATCCAAGTGCTCTGTCTGCATGGATAAAGATTTGCTGACATCGGCCTACAAAATTATTTAAGTGGCTCCAACTGATGGCAGCCTGAACTGCTTCCTGATGAATTCAGCTAGTAATTATTTAACCCCTTGGGTGTACTCAAAGGCACTTTAAGCTTTTGTCTCCAGGTGTTTAGTTGATCCTCAGATATGGAAACAATAAAAGAAACAGGGTGACGTCGTGCTCGTGACACAGTTGAACACAAAGCATTTTGCACCCTTTGTCACAATACATGCATACTCTAGAAAACAGATGCAGATCATCGAAGACATGACAGGACTTAGGTTTTTTTTATCTTATGCAAAATGCATTTAATTCCCTCACATTTAGATTTACACAACATTAACTTCTTAATTCACTATCAGATGTTGCACGATGAGAAAATCGGCGTCAGTAAGTTTCTGGATGCTACTAACCTCGACATCAGGAGAGTTCAGTACTGGCTTGGGAAGCGGAGGAATCAGGATGATTTTAATCCTGCATGGAAGATAAAGATGATTAAAGGTTGTTTTTTTTAATTAACCACATCAACCTACATGTTGATTTTTGAGCTCTTGGTCGACTGAGGTTGGTTTCCAAAAAGAGGGATTTGACTTTTCTTGTCTTAACACACAGAATACAGGGGTGAGTAGTAGCTAGGTTTACATCTACTCAGTTACATTTACTTGAGTAACACTGTGAACAGCATGTACTCATAGGAGTAGTTTTAATGTACTGTACTTCTAGCTTTTATTTGAGTAATATTATTAAGAAGTATTGCTTCTCTTCAATTTTATTTCTGGCTACTATGTCCACTGTGAGCAACTAAATTCAATAAAACAGACTTTTTTTAAGCAAAAATGCGCCAAAGAGACACACAGTTTGCGTTATAGTGAGACTTTTTGTTTGTACATAAGTTTGTCATTTTAGTGTGATTTTCTATCTGCTGATCTCATTCAGTCATTTGAAGGTCAAGTAAACGTACAATACAACGTAGATATTGTCAGTGGACTTTGCACTGCTCTAACATAAACTGTATTGGCCCACCACCTAATCAATGTATTCAGGTGTTCCTATCACTTTCAAGGCTGCAGGTGTAAAGTTGGGTGTAGTAGTCCTGATCTCTACCTTACCTAAACACCTTTGGGCTGGACTAGAGCAGAGGCTGACATTCTGGTTTCAGCCTCCACCACACACTAGCAGTTTCGAACAGGTTGTTTCAGCCTCAAAAAAGGGATTTAGAAAAGTGTTTCTTCTGCCTGAATTTATTTTGGAATTCTGTTTTTTTGTACATAAATGTTTTAGTCTTTAAAGGGCAGAATTTGTACATAACTTTACATTTTTGTCTGCCAGATTACATAATTCTAAAATATTAAATCAGATGTTACGATTAGTTATTCAGTACATGAGTAGCCTTCTTACCCAATACTTTTTCACTCTAGTAATTTTTTGTTTGGTTACTGTTTTCTTTTACTTGAGTAAAAATATGTTGAAGCGGTGCAACTATTACTTCAGTAAAATTTTTGGCTACTCGACCCTCCTCTGGTTATAGTTTATTTCTATATTTCCAATAAGTGACTGTGGTTACAGGTGTCAGTATGAAAAGGCAAAAGGGGAAGATGAAGTAAAAGAAGAAGCAGAGAGCAAGTGAAACATTGTAACTCCAAAAATATAACATTTCATGAATAATAATAATAATTTAACAAAAATCTTCCCTTTAAATACAAATTAATACTGTGTGTGGTTCAATTCACAAGCTCTTTTAAACATTTTTCATTGCATATGGGTCAATGGAACCACAGAGCGATGTGAAGCCAAATAAACTGAGCTGATATTTGCAAAAACAGTCAAAGAAAGAAAGAAAATGGAGATAAAACAGCAACAGCTGCGTGGACCGCTCTGGTGCGCACGTAAATTCTAATGTTACAGTCTGAGTGAGCTGTAGATACAGCTGAAATAAGGTTTTTGCATACTTTCTAAGACACATTACTATTTTTCTCTTCTTGTCTGACGCTAAACCAGACTAAACATTTCCCGTTATAGTTCATTAAGGTTAAGAAATCATTTCTATAAATTAAATTCTAGAATACAAAAGGATTATTATTATTTTTTTTTACAACTTTCAAATCAGTTTAGATAGGGGAGTTCAGGGCAAACCATGTGACAACATAGCTTTCATGTAAGGGTGGACCGTTGTGTAGTTCCAGTCACCTTGAGAGTGCATTTATTTCCTGACAGCTCTCACAAATATTCAAAGACGTTTGGGGAAAGAAGTTTTTCAACAGAGCAAAAATATAAATTTTTTCTGGATTTTTTTCCCCCCTATACTGAGCTCAGTTTTTCTTTCACTGTGAACCAAATGTCTTGCGTGATATTTATAACTGTCGTGTGTATTGAAATTAGCAGAATATTAAGAATCAAAACTATATTGTATCAATCAAATGTTAACTAAACTATATTAACCACTGTGGGGTTAATTGTTAATTGTTACATTTCCCTTTTGGGTATTAGTCAGTTATTGTGTATGATATACTCTTCTTTACTGTATTTTTTTATTTTATTTTTTACTGCAGGAGAACTTCAACGGCTAAAATCCAACAGTATAATGAGGAATAATTAAATATTTATTTAATTAAATGGCTAAATCTTAAAGAATGAAATAATAAATGTCAATAGAAAATAAGATGAATTGACATAACTGAAATGTAAATAAGACATGAATGACTTTTAGTGTTTTGGTATAAAATCAGAATAATGGAGACATGATCCCACGCTCATCATAGATATGTGTAGTTACAACACATTTTTCTTTTCTTGTTGCATGATAAATAGCTAATAGTGAGTAAATAATCAGTGTAAAAGTGGCTCAAATAGTGTCTCCATGTGGTCTGTAGACAGATTTGCATTCAATTAATTATATTCAAATACAGTATTTAGCAAGCATTACAATAAACTTTTTCAATCTACGAGGAAAACTAACAGCAGGTCATTGAAACATTCTCTGAGGGTCCCCCCAGGTTCTTTTCCTGAAAGATGTGGTGTTCTCCAGTTGTAGACCTCAGTGACTTCTGTAGTAATAAAAATACTCTTGAAACAGAAACTATACTTTAACATATTTAATTAAAAAAGGCAGAGGGATTTTACAGCTTCACTACTGGACTCTCATACACAAAACAGTGCGAGACGGGCAGATTTCCGGACTCGAGAGAGAGTCCCGTTCATTACTCACACAAGCATTTAGTAGGACCAATTGTGTACACCCATACAAGGGTGTGCACATTATATCAGTGTTCCTTGCATCACATTGGTGGAAAACATCATACTATAATGTAGACGTGACCAAGCTGACCCATTTACCCCTAATCCATCATTCTGTCCAATCTAAGTATGTCAGCCTCTGAGTCTCCAGTGTCCATGGTTTATCTGTTGTTTCCATTAGCCTCTTTAGCCTCCGGTATCTCATCTTAACCATAATGAATATGCTGAAGTAAAAGCAAAATTACACTGCGTCATATTTCCCCTCGGTATTTTTCCAGACAAACCAAAAAGTGATTGCTGATGCCCTGTCTTCCCTAGAGTTACCTAAAATTTGCTAAAAGTGCGTTCCAAACTGCGTTACTTAGACTTGATGTTTTGTGCATCCTGCCCAAAGCTTCAAACGGTATTTTTTCAAAGATTATGTTAAATTCCCTGAATGCATTTTCCAGCATCTGCAAGAAGCCCCCTAGTTATATGCTTTTGTGCTAGGGTTGATGGACATGTTTCAGAGCAAAGCACGTTACTCTCCTGAACAGCCTGTTTGTGTCATGATTTGGATTTTGTGTTAGTTTAGTTTTGCACTTTTCTTTACTTTATTAGTTTATCAGTCTGTGTTCAACAAGCATTTAGTTCAGCTCTGTTCACCTGCCAGCAATCTGCCAGCTCACTTCTCTGTTTCCACCCAATCAGTTTGTTTGTCACTCCTCCGTTAGCAGTCCCCAGCCAGTCAGATCTACTCACCTGTCAACCTCCAGTCACTAACCAATCAGTTGGGTTCACTTCAGTCTCAACCTTCCTTTTGATTATTTCCACCTGTCACTTGCAATTAGCACTCTGCTCTGTTCGCCTGTTCACCTCCTTATTTAAACCCACTTCATGCTGCTACAATCTGCCTGATCATTTACGAGCCAATGGTGAGTTTTGTTCCAGCGTTCTCTTTGTTGATTGACCTGTTGATGCAAACCCGATTGTCTCCAGATTCTGAGCCAGCTCGACCCCGGACCCTTTTTTTCCTGCCTGATCTGACAGCCTGCCTGTTTTGCCTGACCTGGTTCTGTTTCTGGATTATCTGAGTTTGCCTGATCCCTGCCTGCGTTGTCTGCTTGTTTGTGTACCGTTCTGGACTGTTTTTGACCTCCGAATCAGCCTGTCCTCGTCCAGCCTGTCTGCTACATTGTGTACCTACCTTGGACTGTTATTCTGACCACGAGCTTGCCTGACCCCGTCTTGCAATTCTGATATCAATAAAACCATTTTAATCATTCATCTCGCTGTCTGGCTGAATACTGGGTCCATTTTTCCCTGTTCATGACAGTTTGTCCTCAAGCTTATGATAGCTCGACACTCCCGTGGTGTTTCTACATAAAATTGGACAAAATTAACTACTCCCCCCCACCCCCAAATGTTCCAAGAATGTACTTCCATTGGTGTGCCCCAATATATTTTAAAGCTTGTTAATTAACCTATCAGAGGATTCCTAAGCTATGACATTATCTTCATTTTTAATGGCATATTATTCCTAATGAAGGTAAGTTAATGATTTTGAGTAAAATAATACAAAATTGACTAGTAATGTAATCATTATTCTAGCATTTAGCAAATAGTGATTTTAGTAAACCTGACAGACCCGAGGTGTAATTGAAGAGTTATGTCCAGGAAAGAAGACTAATGTGAAATATGAAAACACAGGACATCTGATTAAAAAATAAAAAGTAAGCTGGGCAATAGACTGTTTCAATAATCATGATAGTACCAACCGTTCATTGTGCAGTAAAATCATGACCAGAAGGACGAGGGTGATGGCGCCCAATACATACAGCACTGCTGTCCACACTGGCATCGCCTCGTCTTTTATATTTGCGTCTGAGAGGAGGGGAAAGGTATAACGCTGCGTTAACACTAATTCCTTCAGAATGTGCATATACTCAGTTCTCATCATGTATCCTCCAGCCTTACATGTGGTGTTATTGAATCCCCAGACTGCAGGCTCGCTCCAGTCGCTCCAAAATTCAGATTCTCCACAGGAAGACTCTATTCTGCTCCTCACCTGCAGCTCATATCTGGCACTGCTGGAGGGCAGGTTTAGGCAGTAATGCTGCGCATTATACACTGATGAAGGCTATGACAGAAAAACAGCTGGTGAGACTGCATGTTGAAACAATATATATATATATATATATATATATATATATATATATATATATATATATATATATATATATATATATATATATATATATATATATAGAAAGAAAGAATCACTCACCTCCCATTTGTTATTGTTCATTCTAACTCGTACTTGACTCTCTACACATCTTACAGCAGTCTGGTTCCAATAAAACCACAGGTTGAAGTCAGATCCATTCTTTACAGTCAGGTTGATTGGTGGGTTTAATTTCACTGGTGAAAACAGACATTTTATTTGTTTATACATACAAGTTATTTGAATGAAACTGACCTGTGTTTATTTATCAGACAGTTATTATACTACCTACCTTTTCCTTTTAGGTCAAGTTCCTTCAGATACGTCCGGTTGCCGTCTGTCAGTTTAGTGTAAAATGTGTTGAATCTCTGGACTCTGGTGTAGGGACGCCTACATCCAATATTTGTTCCACTCTCAGTCAGGTAGTCAGCACAGCTGCTTTCTCCCTCATCAGAGAACCTGTGTACAGATGTTTTGTGACTAAATCAAATTACACTCGTAATGAATTCTGTCTAATTTGTAAATAATAAATCCAAGTAAGTTAACTTGTGTTGTCACAGTCATATATGTATATATATATATATATATATATATATATATATATATGTGTGTGTGTTTTCAGCTGCTAACAGTAATCTGTGCAGTCACTATCAGCAACTTTGAGTTACACTGCAATACTCAGGAATGAAACCTACATTAATGGTGAATAATAATAATCATCTTTATTGTCATTGCAACATACATTCCAACTAAATTTGTTCTGTGCATTTAACCCATCCCCTTCGGGAGCCACTACGCGGTGCAAGCTGGGGTTAAGGGTCTTGCTCAGGGACCCAGAGTGGCAGTCTGTGGAAGTTGAACCCAGAACCTCTGGGACAGAAGTGCAATGCGCTAACCACTAGGCCGCCACTCCCCCTCCTGAATGTCCTGAACATCAAATGCACACTTTTTAATTTAATTGGCAAAATAAAATAATGGCTGCAGGTTAAAGGCTGGAACTGTGCTTGTGCTTTGAAACAACTTAACTTTAACTAGTAGACTGTAGTTTTAATGAATAGAGGATGTCCTGTCTCTGGCAAGCTACCTCAAAATGATGATAAACACACTTTTATAGACAGATAGATGGAACAGTAAGCTTTTGCAATGAATACATTCTTTGGTTTGTCTCTTCTTAGAATGACATATCCGGACCTTGAATCAGACCGTTGCTTCTAGCCAGAAGTATGTTGTTATTTCATGTCTTCTAAGTGTCTTACCCTGAAAACCTATACAACAGTGGTGAAAAAGTAGATTTTGTTCTGACCTTGATGGCACAATGTGACACAAGTACAAGTACGACTCTCTGACTTCGACAGGGAGCCAGAGAGTGATGGACTGACAGACAAATAAACAATCAGGAGTTGGCCCAATCCCTCAAACCTGACCAACTTCATTATCATTTGGTTGCAAAAATAAAAAAAGTTTCAGTTTAACATACTTTCTGACTATATCCAAGTTTGCTTAGAGAGAGGCAACAAAACAGTCTGATTTTGAATCCAGCATTAAACCTTTGTGCTTAACTTCTAGAGAGAAAGAGACACTGAAATATACTTTTGGTACTTAGCTTATAATACTCTAAATGTTCTGAGTTCTCTGCACATTTGCTCTTTAAACGGTTGCTTTTAAAGGTTGGATCTGTGCTTCTGCTTTGAAACAACTTAACTTTAGTAAACTGTAGTTTTAATGAATAAAGGATGTCCTGTCTCTGGCAAGCTAAGATGCACTTCAAAATGATGATGTTATGATAAACTTTGTTTATTAGTTTATTAGTAAATTAGTCCTTAAAATTGATCAGAGTGATTACAAAGAGGTAATACTTCTGTTAGTAACATGTTTTTAGCAATAATAACATTTCAACTGAAGTGTCACTATTGAATCTTAAAATTGATATGCTGATTTTCTTCCAGGATTTCTCTGCAGCTCTGTTCAATTCCCTGCCATCTCTGACCAGCTGATAAAGAATAGCTTTCCCACAGCATGATGCTGTCCTCACCTTGTTTGACCATGTGGATGGTGTATTTAAATGGCAGCAAGACTGACTCTACATAGCAATTACGTGGCTACCGAAGGGAAGTGGTTATACACGGTTTTATTTTAGGCTGCCATAATTAAAAAGGACTAAATGCAAACTTGTGCAAATGTTTAACAACACTTTTGACTACTTCTAAAAAAAGATTAGCTCCTCTGGCCGATTCTTGTTTGCAAAGTCAAACTATGAATTCAATGTATTATTATTTTTTATTCTTTAATATGTTTAACATAAATAATCACCACTAGATACAAACCTGCTGTAAAAGGTGTAGTTGACATCTGGTGTCCCCTGCTGGTTCCAGACACAGTGAACATGTTCCAGGTGAATCACCAGACACTCCACATCTGTCATAAACAACAGATTGAACAGGTTCACGATGAATTTAGAGACAAATCTGGATAGTTACAAATATAAGCCAGAAGTAAACCCACATCACTGTGTACATTTTTGGGGTATCATTTGGATCTTAATCAATTAATATTTTTTTAACTGCAAGAAAACTGTGTTATTTCTTATGAACAGCCAGAAATAAGAGCTAATAAGGTATACAGGTGTAGAAGACTAGCAGCTCTTTCTGGAGGTTGTGCTCCATGAGGTGCTGCAGGAAGTACAGCCTCTGCTGGACATTCTTCTGAACAGCGTCCATGTGTGATGACCATCTCAGGAACTGGAGGTGATCCATAGCAGACAATGTGTTGTTGAGGATGGTGTGGGGAGGCAGTGTGGAGGACGTTTTTTTTCTTCTTTTTTTTCTGAAGCCCACCATCATCTCCACAGACTTGAACAGGTTAAGCTCCGGGTGGTTCTGACTCCACCATCCGATTAACCTCCGGTTCGTATGCGGACTTGTCAGCATCCTGGATCAGATCAATCACAATGACATCATCCGCAAACTTCAGGCATTCACTGAGGTACGGTCAGTTGTGTCTAGTTGAAAGAGGAGTGGGGACGCTGCCGGGAACGCTGGTGCCAATGGTTCTTGGGCTGGAGAAGGTGTTCGAGGTGGTGCAGGATGATGGGTAGTCCCAAGTTAACTGCATCCTCTGCCAGCCTGTTTGTCCAGAGGGCAAACTGCAGGGGTCCCAAGAGGGGGCCTATTATGTCCTTCAGATGTTTCAACACCAGTCGTTTAAAGGATTTCATCACCACGGGGAGCCAGCTCTGTAGTCACTGAACCCTGTGATGGAGTGTTTCAGGGATGATTATAGAGTATTTGAAGCTATAGGGAACGTCACGCAACTCTCCAGGAGAATTGTTGAAGATCCGAGTGAAGATTGGAGCCAGCTGGTCAGCGCAGGCTTTCAGACAGAAGGGGGAAATAACATCTGTTTTTTTTTTTTTTTTTTTTAGTGACGCTGAAAAACCCCTATTTACATCTTCCTCGGTGATCTTGAGGGCAGGTAGCAGGTTAGAGGGGCGAACGGAAAGGAAGGGGGCCGTTGGTGGGGGATGCAGGAAATCCTGCACAAGCATGCCTGTGCAAATTCTCAGTTATCCGGGTCATCGCAACAGCAAACAAGCTTAAATCGGAGGCAACTGGACTCGCGTTCAGTTCTTTCTGAAAACGTTGCTTCACCTGAATTACATGGCTGAATTAGCTCCTTGAAGTCAAGTTCTCGAGAGTCCTGCTAATGACCTGATTACTTGACTCAGGTGTGGTGGACCAGGGATACATATTAAAGTTGCCGGACACCGGCCCTTGAGGACTGGAGTTTAACATCCCCGAGCTAGAGCCTCATGTGGAAATCTTCAAAAACGGAACTCTTAGGAATGAAATTTATTTTTTTTACAACAGAAGTTAATAGTTAACCAGCCAGATCACATAACTGACCCAATTGAACAGGAACTATAAATGTTCTTAAACATTGCCAGGCAGACAATTCAGTGGAAATGCGGGTTTTTGACGGGTCGAACAGGCTGAATGGATAAACAATAAAATATTCCAAAAAATGACATTACACTGAAACTAAGATAAAAGTTAATATAAACATTTAATTTATATTTATATTTTAATGTATAGTAATAATAATAATAACAATAATAATAATATATCCTTATTAGACTCAATGAATGCATAAATTTGACTCTAAAGCACAGACTTGGCATAGCTGTAATGTGGTGCAGGCTCTGCGTAAACAATGTTGAAAGTGGCCTTTTTTGAGGTAGGCAAAAACTATGACATGGTTATTTTAGTTGGCAAGCAAAAGTTTTTTTCTTCAGGCAGGCTATCAAACTGTACAACAATCACCTCAAACGGCAAAACTGATTGCCTGTTTTGTACAGTTGACTAGTTCTTTTCTTGTCCCTTGTGCATATTTTTCATACGACTGTATACCTTATAATTTTTGCATTATTTATATTTTACTGGATAGTGTTTCTAGGGTTTTTCTATTTTTATTCCTGCAACCCACATGTTTGCCAGTCTAGGGTTATTAAAATACTTCTATTCTGTTTGATTTGATTAGGTTAGATTTGATTTTAAAAGAAACATACAAACCTTAGTATGATGCCGATGGAAAAACATATCAATCATCAACCATAAAGATTACTACTGATGCACTAAAAAAACAATAATCTTATGAATAAAGGCATGTGTCATGACAGCAGGGCTGGTTTCAGAAAGTTTTAAAAGGACTGAACTGATGGAGCACACCTTAGGGTATTAAACCAAAACTGCAAGCCATAACAGAATTAAAAGTGTCTTGTTATGAAGTAAAAAAGGTGTAAACAAGCGAAAAAATAAAAAAAATATGAGTTACAACTTAATTAAAATTCTAGCAATTTTAAAACAGTGCTCACTGCTGCCTCAGAGGTGCAACTTCATAATTCTTTGTTGTATTCAATTTCTAGGGGGGCAGATGTGTATTTTATTTCCCTTTTATTATGGTTTAAATACATCTTAAAAACTTGCCTTATGTAGGAGTAAAGTAAAAGAGAGAGCTTTGAATCATTTGACATTTAGGTGGCATTTGTCTGCGTTACGGATCTAACAAAAGACCATATTGACTCAACTGAGCAATGACGTCAACGGGAATTTTTTTTTTAAGTAATGTTCTGTATAGAATGGAAATTCAATTGAAATATAAAAAATGTGCCTTATTTTTAAGAAGACGTTTTTTTTACAACCGCACTTTTTAACTAATGTTTTTAGTTTCAGAAACGTGAATTTTGATTGAAATTATATATCGAAAATCAATTATATCAATGTATAAAATGACATAATTGTATATGTTGTGCTTTCCTTATGATAGGTTGGTAAGAACTATAAAAGATAACGGTCACAAATAAGGACAACTTTGTTTAACACATTTTGATTCGACCTGCGAGAAGTCTTTCAGGAAATCAGACAGCGTCATTGTTCAAACACATCCAAACTTGGTCATTAAAGTCATTAATATCAATACAACCATATGGCTATCATTTACTAGGTCAAGTAACAATTTAAAAGGTCTTACCAGGAGGTTCTTTAGCGAGTATTTGCGCAATGAGAGTGAGAAAGAGTAACAACTGGGTTGGCATCGTGACATGAAGAAGCTCGATACTTTCAGCCTTTACTTCTGCTGTGCACTTCCGTGTTTTTGCAAAAAAAAAAAAGATCATACCGTTGTGGGTTTCCGTTTCCTGTCAGCAAAACCCTTTCATGCCTGCATACATACGCTTTTGGCTCCTGATATATAGTTAGTCATTAAAACAGTAGCACACCAGCAAAGAAGCACAGCTGCAAGTCCACCTCTGGATTGCTCACAAACACAGCAGGAAGGTTTGGAAGTGGTCTAGTTAAAGTCCAGCCTTAAATCTAATTGAGATGCTGTGGAATTACCTTAATCAGAAAGCTCGTGTTCAAAAATCCTCTAATTTGGCTGAAATCAAACCATTCTACAAAGAAGAGTTGGGGGGGGGGGTCCTCCACAGGGAAGCAAGATGCATTGCCAGTACTGCAGATGGTAGAAATTTCCTGGTGAGGAGTCCAGCATAAGTGGAAGATGGGTGGGTGAGAAAATGTGCTGATACATTCTTGACAACAACCTGAAGATTAAAAATAGAGTGAAGTTTTCAGCATGCAGAGCAGAAGCTGAGCTCCTGCAACTTTTAGATGCATCTCTACTACAACACATCTAACTCAAACCATTAGTTTATTAGCAGATTTGTGTAGAACTCGACTACTAGATAAGGAGGCAATTTAGCCATTTAATTGAGGTGTGTAGGATCAGGAACACATTTAAACGTTGGCCCTCAAGGACAGGAGCTTGAGATCCCTGATCTGAAGAGTCTTTTTCTGGAAGGCAAGTCAAAATTACATGTGAGCAATACATGTGGTGATTTTCTTCTTATGGGAGGTGTTTTGAAGTTGTCAAAACCTCTTTCACAGGTCCAGGTCCAGCTGCCACTAGGTATTAAGTAGATTTTAATAAGTTTTAGTTCAATAATTTAGCACTGTATCACCCCACTACACTACACATGACTCAGTTTAAGCATTCATTTTGACTTCTTTGCATATTTTGATTACATGGGTTGTTACAAACATTCAAAGATGTCCACCCCCATATTCAAAAACAAACCTAAAGAGCCTTTTTCGATAAATAATTCAGGATAACATAAAAAAGTTTCAACACTAACAACATTTCTAAACAGGATTATATTAACTGAGTGGATGGAAGCTTTATAACATCCTGTCCACATCTTTTTGAAAAGAAAAATGACTATCTGCATTTCTACTTCACTGCATCGTAGGTCCATCATATGATATCTGATGGTTACGTGTGCTCTGTTCCAAGGCAGCTTCAGTGTGGGTTTTCTTTCCTGTTACAGGAAACACTTTTTCAAAAATAATGTGTTAAGAGCCTCCACATGTACATGTGAAGTCGCTTAACATGTGCTCTGATATGTTGCTGGTGTATTTTAGGCTATTAAGCAGAATCTACTCAGAATATCAATGCTCAGTGGTTAAATATGCATCAGACGAGATTAAAATCAATCATTTTATTATTGTTTTGGTTGATTTGTTGTACTTTAACATCTTGAACGTCCTTAAAAGTTGTATTACCACCAAATCCTTATACACAGTTTCATAGAATAGCAACTGTACTAACATATGGTACAGTAGCAACTTCTTACAAAGTTTAGAATCAGAACACAAATTGATCCACTTTAACCGGCATTTTACAATTACTAGACCGTTTGTCTGTGCTGTCGATCACCTTTTTTTTCTTGTGACTACTGCTTAACCTTGAATCTCTCAGGCCTCTGCTCCTAATCTGCTGATCTTGCTCACTTCTAAAGAATCTGACATGGGTATTTTCCGAACACATTTGAAGAAACTAATCTTCATGCAGCTTTTCCTGTTTCACAATGATCACACATAGCCTTTTTTTTGTCCTTTTCACTGATGTGTTCTGCCTTGTCTGATAAACTCATACAAATTAGCTATCTAAATGATCCCCAAATACAAAGCATAATCTTCTTAAGGATGATACAAATACTACACTTATAGCTGTGTTACTGTTGTTATTATTATTTATTTACTATACTGATTGTTACCGCTGTCATTGTAAGGACAGAAAAACCTGTACAAGTCCTGGGTCAGTAACCCCAACCAGGCTCGGGTTACCCAAACGGGAGTCTGGATTCAAGGGCCCCACATGTCCCTTGACCGAGTGACCTCCTCCTTAAAGTAGGTCAGTATCAACAAGGCTGCAGGTCCATACATGGTGTCAGGTCAGATGGTAAAATCATGTGCTGACCAACTTGCAGTTTTTTTTCTGGACATCTTTAATATGTCTCTGCAGCTCTGCATCCTCCATCATTGTGCAAAAAACCCCCAAAACAAACAAAAACAACCATCACCTGCCTCCTGTTGCTCTCACCCCAGTCATCATGAAGAGGGTCCCCCTAAAGTGCATCAAGGATGCCATACCTGTCAATATGGACACCCTACATTTCGACTACGGGGAGTATTGCTGTACAGAGGACTCTGTCTCGTTGGCACTTCACGTGGCTCAGACTCATCTGCAGCATCCCAACACCTATGTTAGGATGCTATTCGTGGCCTTCAGCTCAATCTTCAACACTGTGCTCCCAGACATGCTGGCCCTGAAGCTCCATAACCTGGGATTATCCACATCGCTCTGCTCCTGGATCAGTGACTTTCTCACCAACAGGCCCCAGGTGGTGAGAATAGGGAATACAACACAACTTTATTTATGAAGTAGTTTAAAAACAATGCTGTTGACCAAAGTGCTGTGCACAGATAAAAAAAACTAATAGAAATGGAGAAATACCCTTTCCAGTCCTAGCAAGCATAAATATGACCAACTAATAAAACATCAGAATGATAAAAGTAATTAAAAAAGCAGTGATATGTTCTTGTTTGTTTGTATTACTTAAAAGCCACGCAGCAGCGTTTTGAACCGGCTGAAGTCGATTAATTAAAAACTGGTTTAGCCCAACATAAAGAACATTACAGTAATCTAAACGAGTCATAAAAAAGCATGATTTAAAATCTTAAAATGATGCCGTGAAAGAAAAGATTCAACTTTAGCCATTTGACTCAGATGACAAAAACTGGACTTGATTACAGATTTAATCTGTGCATCAAGTTTAAGATCATTGTCCAGTCTCACACCCAGGGTGTTGCTGTCTGAGTCAAATAATCTAATAAATGACCCAGATCAGCATGGATTTTCAAAACATTGTGCTTAAACAATGCCTCAATTTTTGTTTATTAAAATGCAAAGAAAATCCATGACATCCATGCTTTGATTTCAGCAATATAATCCAGAAAGTGAATTATGGAGTCCTGCTTTTCCTGTTTCAGTGGCATATTAATTTGGGTGTCTTCAACATAGAAATAAAAAGCAGCACCATGTTTACGGAGAATTGAGCCAAGAGAAAATAAATTGAGCGCAAGAGGGGTGAGTATGGAGCCTTGAGGTACTCCACATTTAAGAGGTGCTACTGATGACTCGCATCTTCTCTACTGTTCCTCAGCGCTGCCAACCCAAAGGGTTGTGTCCTTAGTATTGCTTTCCTCACCCTCTTCATACACAACTCCTCTGCTATTCACCGCATACACATGGTTGTGAAGTTTGAGGATGACACCACTGTGGTGGGTGTCACATCCAGCAATGATGAGACCAACTATAGAGAGGAGGTCCACAGCCTGACAAAGTGATGTTCCAGATATAACGTGATCCTGAATATCAGCAAGACCAAGGGGTTCATAGTATATTACAGGAGGTTCAGGAAGACTGAACATGCTCCTCTCTGCATGCATGAGGAGGTGGTGGAGCGTGTGGACAATGTAAAGTTTGTGGCCGTTTACATTTTCTCCAACCTCTCCTGAACTGTGAACCCCTCCCACCTGGTAACGAAGGCCCAACAACGGCTCTTCTTTCTCAAGAAACTGAAATGGACTGGAATTTCTCCCCAGCTGCTAATAAACCTTTATAGAGCCACAATCAAAAGCATCTCAGCGTGACAGAGGATTATGGGAGCTGCTGGTTCCATGTGGCTGGTTCCACACCTCCTTCATCCAATGAGAATTACTTACACTGTCTCTCACATGTTAATGTTTATTGGCACATTTTTAGGGTCTCAGGGAAAATTTGTTTGAACATCCATGCAAATTGTGCAGTTCTGTAACCTGTAGATTTAAATTAATTGCACAGTACTTTATATTGTCCTCTGAACTGATTGCTGCTGTCATTTTGTCTTGAGCATCAATTAATTTGAACATTAAAATTTCTGCTAATGACTGTTTGCACACATTTTCACTTCTCAGGGAGCGTTCATCTGATACACTCATGCAACTGCACAGTAATCTACATCGTCTGTAAAGGGACAACTGTTTGTCTCTTTGACTCGAACATGAATCTTACCAGATGCTAAGACTATTTGAATGCTTTAAGAGTCTCAGGAAGTGTTGTTGGCGCAACCAACTAATTTCTTGAAGAAAAAAAAGTTTGAAAACATCCCATCTTGTGTCTGCATGTTATATGTAATCTGTGTGCCTTCTGAGTCGGTTTCTTAACAAAATTTCATTATGGTAGCACATAATGACAATAAAGAGTCTTGATTTCATTTGTTATTGTTTGATTTTTATTTCATTGAAATTGCTTCTATATTCTTTTTATATTTTGAATGACGCTGCAGTTTTTTGCATTGTTGCCGTGCAAGAAACGAAGGCACCCTGGGGTCTTTCTTCACAGAGTTTGCCAGTTATCCCTATGCATGCATGATTTATTCGGGGTACTCCAGCTTTTTCTTACGGTCCAAAAATGCAGGTAGTAACAATGGCTTGATATCTATCTATCTATCTATCTATCTATCTATCTATCTATCTATCTATCTATCTATCTATCTATCTATCTATCTTTATTGGCATCATACACAAACGTTAAGCGGTAGAATTTCTATCATTCTCTCACCTCTTTCACTTGATTTAACTCCTGTTTAGTTATCAATTTATATTTTTGACAAAAAAGACAAAAGTAAAAAAAAAAAATTATTCAACAAAAACTGAAAGAAAGGGAGGGATTTCGTATGTTAAAAAATACACCTATCATAATAAATACAATTACAATGATTAGCAATATTAATCGCACAAATTACATAAACTACTTACTGAACACAAAACAGTAAATGAAACAATGAAGAACAAAACAATTGTTTTAATATCTCTCCATTATTTAAAACAATTAATTTAACAAAAAAATCGTGGGTAAAATTTTTTTATTACATTTTATTCTGAAACCACTGTTTTCTTTCAGTTGCACCATGATGGGTCGCTGTTGGTCTCGCAAGACAAACTTGTCATGCTGGGGCTTTTATTTTGAAGAACCGGAAGTCCCCGTGTTTTGGTAACGGCTGCGGAAGAAGCTGTCAGTTGCGTTCCACTGAGAGGGGGGCGACTTCTCCACCTAAAGCGGCGCTAGTTTAAACGACAAATGTAACTTCCCCAACACAAGGCCAAAATGGGATTCACACCGAGGCGCTACCTTGGTGTCAAACCGCCGAGTCCGTCCCTTCTGCTGCCTTTCCTGCTCCCGGTGCTGCTCGTCGGCGGCCAAGGCGACGGGAACGCTGCTATGGATAATGTCGTTACCGAGAGGATGGCGGAGGAGAGCCACCGACAGGACAGTGCCTATCTGCTGATATTCATAATGCTACTAACGCTCACCATCCTCACCATATGGCTCTTCAAGCACCGCCGCTTCAGGTTCCTCCACGAAACGGGGCTCGCCATGATCTACGGTAAGAACATTAACGTCGGCTAACCGTGGTGTTGATGGGCTAACGAAGCGAGTCAAAATAAAAGACACCTCATGACTGGGCTGCCTGTGACGGATGCGGTCAGCTGCTTAAACCCGACCTGTAAGCCAATTAAACGCTTTGCCGTCACGTGTC
This sequence comes from Fundulus diaphanus, assembly GCA_037039145.1. NCBI lineage: Eukaryota > Metazoa > Chordata > Actinopteri > Cyprinodontiformes > Fundulidae > Fundulus > Fundulus diaphanus. Next base: position 35,411,982 of record CM073136.1, read on the forward strand.
GGCGAACATGGGACAGCTCAAAGCGACACGCATTAGTGAGCGATAGTGTTTTACGTCTTTTGTTTACGTTCCTAAGACAATTCATTGAACTGGGCTGTCATTTGCTGCTGAACTCTGCGACTTTAATTGATCTGATCTCCAGATCTCACACACACACAGGCGGGTCACTTTCACGTCTTTCTGTTATTGATTCTTTCATTTCTTCTAATTAGAAAAGTAATTATTAACAACGGGCCGTGTTCGGAGGTTGCATGGATCTTTGATCCATTGTAAAGGCCGATAAACGACCTCCTCAGATCATCTCAGGCCAAATGTCACATCAGCGGCAGCTTGCATGGTGACATGGTGGTAAGAGTCCAAGTCCTGGGTTTGAATCCTACAGACTGCCAGTCTGTCCAGATCCCTGGGCAAGACCCTTAGCCCCACAATGACCCCCGGGTGCTGCCCAGTGGCGACCCACCTAAAAGGGATGCTTAGGACACGTTTCATGGGAATGAAAGTTGCAATGACAAATAAAGGTTATTATTATTATCAATCCATCTTCTAACACGTCTATCCCTTGTGGGGTCGCGAGAGGTGCTGGTGCCTATCTCCAGCTGTCAATGGCGGGGTACACCCTGGACAGGAGGCCAGTCTATTGCAGGGCAACACAGAGACAGACAAGACAAGCAACCATTCTCACACACTCACACCTAAGGAGAATTTAGAGGCCAATTAACCTAACAGTCATGTTTTTTGGACTGTGGGAGGAAGCCAGAGTACCTGGAGAGAACATGCAAACTCCATGAAAGACCCAGGGCAAGGGTAGGACTTGAACCCAGGACTTTCTTGCTACATGGCAACAGTGCTACCTATTATTATTATTATTATTATTATTATTCCCTGAGCAAGACCCTTAACCCCAGACTGCTCCCCGGGCGCCGCACAGTGTCAGCCCACTGCTCCCCAAGGGGATGGGTTAAATGCAAGTAAATTTCTGCATTGTGAGATCAATAAAGTTAAATTATTATTATTATTATAACTTCTTTTATTTGATCTTTAATTTTAAAGGTGAAACAGCTGGACCCCCGGGGACGCCTGTGCTTTGGTTTTGACAGATTCTTTTTAAAATCAGCATTATATATTTTATTTTAGTGTTAATAACACTAAAACATTTAACGGCGTCAGCTAATAGCTCATATAGATTTTAACGTTTTTGATTTAAAATGTGTTATATAAACTGGACACCTGTACGTTTCACCTTTAAAGTGGCTGACATTGTCCCTTCAGGCATACGTTATTAGAGCGTTGTCGGTCAGCCCTTGGAAGGAAAGTTGTCTCGTCGAAACCTGAGACCTTTGCGACGATCCTGCCTGTTGGAGGGGAGAGGGAAACCCATGGTGAGCTGGAAAGAGGTCTGAAGGTAGAAGGTTGTGGCGTTTCTTGAGTTTGGGGATGGATGTGAGGAGGTCTCAACAGAATTTGAAATCAGCCATTACACTTTAAAGAAAATGGTCCACAAGTCTAGAGTCAAAACAGCTGCCAACATGTTTGGAGGCGTCCCTTCAAGCAAGTTCATCCCAAAAATCAACCCAGAAGAGGCCAAAAGAGGTCAAAACCCTTTAATGTCATCACCGGGCATACTGCTGGCTCTTGCCGCCGTTGATAGGAAATTGTGTGCCTGCCCAACCAGAAAAAGACTGCAAAGATTTACCTTTGAAAGCTATGCAATGAGGAAACCTTCCAATTAGTCTGAAATAAAAGTTTCTTGACACTAGAAATGAGGATTTATTTGGCATGTGCAAAATGCAGGCTTCCAGCAAAGCTACCTCGCGAGTACTGTGACATATAGATCTGGAAGTCTTGTGGTTTGGGGGAGCTTTGCAGCAGCAGGACCGGGCCAACTCACCAACATGGAACCAATCACGCGTTCTGTCGCGTATTGATGCTGATGCCGCTGACATTTAGAACCGTCCTAAGCGTCTTACACTGTTCCAGTGGTTAGCATTTCTAAAGCTGCAGTCTGCTTATGTAGTCCCTGAAGATTGTGGATGGTCATTTCCAAATCCAGGTTCAACGCTCAAAAGAATAAAACAGAGGAATGAGGCAAATTGTGGTTTCACTGCAACGTCATGTTTACTCCAAGGTCTCTTGGTGGGTGTGATCCTGCGCTTTGGCATCCACGTGCCCCAAAGCACAAGCGACGTGGTCCTGGAATGTGCCGTCAACGCCAGCCCGGCCACGCTACTGGTCAACGTCAGCGGGAGGTTCTACGAGTACACGCTTAAGGGGGAAGTGAGCCGTGGCAAAGACTACCAAGTGCAGGACGATGAGATGCTGCGAAAGGCAAGGAGCAGCGTTTCCTGGTTTATTTATTTATTTTTAGCTTCTGATCCACAAGACGACTATGGCAATGGCCCGACACTTCATAATATAGCTGATGGAAGTATATCACAAGATATTTAACCATTTATAATTCCTTTTTCTAACTGTTGTTAAATAACAACTGTTACATAAATATGTAATTAAGAGTCATTTTTAGATTTTTATTGATTTCTGGCAGTCATCTTGCCTCTGTTGGGTGATTCACAGCCCAGAGTGAGGTTCTGACCCGAAACTTGGGGATCCCTGGGCTAGAGGACAAGATGAGAATGGGCTGACTTGCTTAGGAAGGCTGCAGTGGGTTTTAATTTTTGTCTCGATACAAATTGACAGAGCTATACTAACACAGAATATGGGTTATTAAATGTGTTACTACTCATTTCTATATTTTTATTTTACAAGTAAATCTTTGATAGAACTGTGATTTCCATAGAGTACATAAACAGAAAAGTCAGAATAGTGCAGAAATGGATGTAAATCGTTATAACTTTTTGCTCTCTCTTTTTTTTTCCTTTTTTTTTTTCTAGGTGACCTTTGACCCAGAGGTGTTTTTCAACATTTTGCTGCCTCCCATTATCTTCCATGCAGGTTACAGTCTAAAAAGGGTAAGAGATTGCAAAGGTTTCAGGAAATGAGGTTCGAGAATTTAGGCCCATAATTAACCAGAAATATACGTAGTGTACAAAAAGAGACATAACCTTTTTTTTCCTCTTACTGTCTGAGATTGAAAGAGATGAAACATTTTCTTTTTTACACCGGTTACTATTTATAAATATATTTTATTTGCTAAATGGCAATAAAATACATTACTTTGTTTAGGTTCAGATGTCTACATGCTTTTTCTTGGTAGGTGATCGAATTACGTTTTAAACTGTCAGACTTGGGTCAGATGTTTTAGGTATCCTTCCAGAAGCTTCTCACCGTAGTTTGCCGGAAATCCGTCACACCCTGTGACAGAACCGGTGGACCTGAGTCAGTTCTGCGGGCTGCGTCGCTGACACTGTTTTTGAGATCAGGACTCTGTGTTGGCCTCTCTAAAATATCAACTCTGTTGCTCTTTGTAGCTAATCTCGCCGGATGCCTGGTGATCTTTGGCCATTCGGAAGACCGATTTGTGCCTGAGCTTAAACTTGCTGGTTGAGGTCTTGACATGTTGCCTCAGTGTTTCCACTTCACGTTCTGTCAGCATGATGCCATAAGTCCCTCCTTCAGCACACACCCACACAACACGATGCTTCCACCTCCTCCGTACTTCACAGCCGAGAGGGTGCTCTGAAGCTTGTAGACCTCTCTGATTTTCCTCCCAGTGTGTCGACGATCGTTGTGGCCAAGGTGTCTTCAGTTTTAGGCCCATCAGGCCTTAGGACTTGTCTCCGAAGATCAAGGTGTTGTTCCAAAGAGCATTTGCAAACTGTAATCTGCAACAGTAATCTTTTGCCTTTGTTGTGGGGTTGATACGCACATTTAGCACCAAAACACGTTCATCTCTGGCATCTATTTTAGCAGATGAACGTAGCACATTCTGGCTGCGTTTATCTGTTTAACTGTGTTGGATGTTCTTGTACTCTAGGATGAGCAGGACTTGTGAAGGTCTTTGATTCTCTTCTTGATACGGTATCGTCGTTGGTCTTTTCATGATGTCACAAGGAAGCAGCGTGTTTGAGGTCTCGCGTTAAAATAAATTCACAGATGGGCTTCTATTTACGTCAAATGCTGTGAATTGACCTGTCAGAATCCTTTACAGCCATGGCACATCTGGGCTTTTCCAGATTTGGTAAAGTCCTAGTAATCTTCATGCATGTAAGCTTTAAAATTTATGAAAGGTAAACATAAATAATCTTAATCCTGTGCAAAAACAGCAAAGTTTTGTTCTGATTTAATGTCAGCGAACGATTTTAAGTTAGCTTTTCTGATAGTGTCTGGTTTTAGCTGTTGAGGTTATGTTATGAGAATATGAATAAATCTGTAAAATGAAAGATTGATTGTTTTGTTTATAGTTATTGATGTCCTGGCTTGACGTTTTGATTTTAATTGTATTTTTTAACTCCTTCTGATTTATTAATATTCTCTTTCCCATTAGAGGCATTTTTTCCGAAACATTGGCTCCATCCTGGCCTACGCTTTCATGGGAACAGTCATATCCTGCTTTGTTATTGGGTAAGTCGGCCGATCCTCTTTGATATAACTATAAGAAACAGGGATTAATCTTTAACCACTAGACTAAATAACCCGTTTCACTAACTTAAATGAATAAATGAAAGCTAATTTGTTGGTTGGCCAAAAGATTGCCGGAGTTTGTAATGCCTTTTATTTCCTTTTTAGACTCCTCATGTATGGCGTTGTGTCCTTTATGAAAGCTGTGGGTCAGCTTGGGGGGGACTTTTACTTCACCGACTGCCTCTTTTTTGGGGCCATCGTCTCGGCAACAGACCCAGGTAGGAAGTGCAATCACCCATATGCAATATTAAAAGGAAGCAGGCATTTGAATCCCTTGATGAGAAATGCATGCAACCGGGGTTTCCAAAAGTCAAAAGTTCTTGCCTGCATAGATGTCATGTAAGCAGCCTGGTGGCGTTTGCTTCACTGGGGAGTGTCTCTGAGGACTTTCTGTGTATTTATCCTGCTCTAAAGTCGCACCGTTTGTCTCCGTCCGCCGCAGTGACAGTGCTGGCCATCTTCAATGAGCTGAAGGTAGACGTGGATCTGTATGCTTTATTGTTCGGAGAGAGCGTCCTCAACGATGCCGTGGCCATTGTCCTCTCGTCGTAAGTATCAAACACTCTGCAGAGCTGCGCAGCCCTGATCATTTATTTGAAAATCGCATTAGGAAAGGATTTGTCCCCCCCCCCCGTGCCGACATGTAGTGCTAACTGTGACTCTCCATGTGGAAGTGAACCACACTAACATCAACATCCCTGTCATTTCACTGCTTGCCTTTCTCCACCCATCTGTGTCGTTGACCGCCATTGATCCGTACGTATGTATGCATCTATGTATGTAGCGTCCTCCTGCGCTTTGAAAAGCAGAGCAGGCAGGGGGCTGGAGCTGCTCTCTCCACCGGAGAGGACAGCTCCGCTATGCCTGAGGAGATAGAAGAATGGCTGGGAGAAAACCAGACATTTACTCCTCGGTGGGTGGGTTTGGGTTGGGTGGACAGCGTGCATTTGCTTGTGTTGAAACGGTAGATTTTTTTTGTTGTTGTTGTTGTTGTTGTTGGTGTGCTGCAGTTCATACAATTAAAATGTAGACTTAAATCACCTTCAGGGTAATCCCTCCCCTCGTACGTATCACTTTGCCGCTGCTGCCCCTTCTTCTCCTTTTTCTTTCGTTCTCAGTTTACCTCATATTGTCATTACCATGCCTCTAATCAGAAAATTCGACTTTATTATGATTTTTCCAACATGAAAAAGTGAGTAGTTTATTATTGAATGGTAATCAAGTGTAGCATGCTTCAAATTAGTCTTGAGCATGCTAACCTCACATACGTTTTTTATTTGTAAAACCCAGCTCCGTTTCAGTTCTGATTCTAAGGAAATAAGAGCATGGGTTTGACCACTTTCTTTTCCTGTGTTCTCAGAAGTACCCCACCTCCATTTTCCTTGTAAATGTTTCTGTGTACTCTACTCGCCCTTCAGATCCATTGTTGCGTATCAGCCTGCAGGGGACAACAGCCACAGCTTTGAGGGCATGGCCGTGCTAAAATCCTTCGGGATCTTCCTGGGTGTCTTTAGTGGATCTTTTGCTCTTGGTATGGCTACCGGAGTCATGACTGCTCTCATATCCTTTTATGCAATGATTAAATATGTTTTTATCTTGAACAGTCTTTTTGGTTGCATAGCTCTTGCAAACTGTGATGCATACAGTGGCCTCCGTGTAAATTAATTCCCCTAGAAAGATTGCGGTGTCAACTAGAATGATCTTCTACTGCAGTGGCGTCACCTCAACTTTTTTTTAATTGGGCACAGTTAAAAGTTTCACATTTACTACCCCTTACAGTCCCTTTAAAGGTCATAGCTACAACTTTTTCATCAAAACGATTAATGTTTCAAAGATAATACATAAGTAAGATATTTACTGTAAAATCAACCTAAACCATTCTCATTTTTCACCTGGGATGGACGTAACATTTCCTATAAACAATCAGTCTTTTCCATCAACAATGTCTTAGTCAAGTTTTTCTCCTTTCAAACCTAGAGGTACGGTCTGGAGCTACTTCAGTGCCGTGTGTAGCCCGTCTTTACTTCCTGGTTCCTGAGCCAATCACATGAGACTTCCCAGGGTTCCCAAAACAGAGCACGGCATTTTGTATTTTATTTTGGCTAAAGAGCAGCAAACATGGAAGCCAGTAAGAGAAGCGGACCAGAAATAGAACAGAATACAACATCATAGACCTGTCCTGTGTAAGTAAAAAAAAAATAAAAAATCATTGACGTTTCACAGCAACAGTGGACCGTTGAGTAAATGGAGTGTTTTAACCACCGGGTGTAATTATTACTTATTGTTCCTTTAACAAAAACTGCACTTCCATTTAACCACAAAATGGGAAAGACAAGAGAATATTCCATTTGAAAAAACTAGATGTGAGTTGATCTTCATAAATCATGAACTGGCTCAAGAAAAATAGCTATTCACCTAGTTAAGTAATAAGTTCTTCTTATCTCCAGTCAAAGCAATAATATTTTATTTGGTTAGAAAATGAAGCCGTAACAAAGCAAGTTTAACCCACAACACACGGAGGAGAAGCTTAAAAAAAATCTCAAAGGATTACAAGGTCTCCATAACAAGCATTAAATGATGTCTACATGCCAAGAAAAAGCCTTTTCTGTCGGAGCATCTCATACGTTAATCCGGAAGAGATACAGACTTTGCATCTGAGGGTTTTGATCAAATGAGACGTAGATTGAGTTTTTTTCTCTTTTTTACAACAAACACTCCAGGTGAGTTAGGCGGAAAGCCAAGGTATAACGTATAGAAAAGCAGCCGATCCTCACTTTTAAGAACAGGAGAGGATCTGTAATGCTGTGAGCCTGTTTCTCCTTCAGGAAGCACCAAGGCTTTCAGCAGGATACCGATTCCAAACGATGGCCGAATCGCCACAGAAATGGTTCACCAGAAACAAAATGAACTTTTTCATTTACCAGGAATTCCAATGACACAAGTGCCTTATTTCTTTTCATCTCTAAAATGAGCTAATGTTCTACTGTAGTAAAAGATGAATGTATTTAAATTCTTTTTTAATGCAGATTTTACTAACGGTAAAATTAAATGTGCAGGTAACTGTATATTTGTTTATCGTTGTCTCAGAGTTTTCTTGCTTTGCTCCTTAACTGGAAGTTGTCCTCACGTCACAAAGTTTACTAAGCTGAGGGACTTCCCCTTACTGGAAACGGGCCTGTTTTTCCTGATGTCCTGGAGCACCTTTCTGTTGGCAGAGGCCTGCGGGATGACAGGTACGTCTTCAACCATACAGTATGCATGGCGTTTCAACAGCAGATAATTAAAACGAATGATGTCAAATATCTGAAACGCCCTGTTTTATTAGTGATTTCTGAAGTCTGATTTTGACCTACTGATGTCAGTTTAAGCTCTAATTAACAACAATACAAAGGCTAAATGTAATTTTATATCAAAGGAGTTTTCTGGGCCTTTCCTAAAGGGATAATATAACCTTTTTGACTTTTAAATAGAGACTCCTGCCCTGCAGAATGAAGGTTTCCCTTTATTTTATGTCAGAGATCTCCAGCATTTCAGAATCCACCATGTTCCTAACAGAAAGCCTGTAAAGGGTGAAATAGAGCAGCTTTGTGGTGATATATTCAGTCTTCCTGGTATAAGTGACAGCTTAAACAGCAGTTATGATGCTTTAGAAAATGTAGTTTCCTTTCCTCTTACACCCTCTGACCTTCATTTCCAAACTCCTCACTAATCCTGAATTGCACTAACCTTTAACGACCCCTTCCACACTGAGGAAGGTTGTCCTTAGAGATTCCCCATTGAGCTGCACAATATATTCAATTACATTATTAGTGTTTGCAATATTGCTATTGCAAAGGTAATTAATCCAGTATTTGATAGGATGTTATTAGTTCAAATGTCCTTAATTCACAATCTACATATTGATAATATATTTATCTCTAACTGCTCCTAATGTGATATATATTCTAATGGGGAGGGGGATGCTAAAGCTCATAGTGAGTGGTAGGGACTTTGTGTGATTTGGGTTCATCAGAATCAACAATTTTCAGCAATACTAAGGTAAATGTACTTGTATAGCTTTAACTAGTCCTCAAAGCCCTTTAAACTACAGTCAGTCATTCACCCATTCACACCCTGATGGTGGTGAGCTATGTTAGTAGCCACCGCTGTCCTGGGGCAGACTGATAGCGGCGACGTTGCTATACAACGGCGCCACCAGGCCCTCTGACCACCATCTGGCAATTCGGGTGAAGTGTCTTGCACAGAATGGGGGATCGAACCGACAACCCGCCAATTGCAGGACGAACTACCCTAATGCCTGCCGTTTTCCTGGCCCTGCTTTCCAACCAGGCTGCAATGTGACGATGTTGGCAGCACTGTTGCCTTGCAACACAATAGGTCCTGGGTTTGAATCCTGGCCTATCCTCTTTCTGCACTGAGTTTGCATGTTCTCCCTGGGTACCCGGCATCCTCCCACAGTCCAAAAACATTCCCTGACCCCGTCTGGACGAGTGGGATACTTTATAACCAGCCATTTTCCAATTCAGGCTGATCAAGCTGAAAATGATTTATCAATTATTTCCTTTGTATTCATGTGCAGTCATGCATCAAAGATTTCCCACAAGTACGGCTGGGTTTTGATTCAAATTTCAAGAATCGATTCGATTGCGATTCTCAAGATTTAGAATCCGATCCGTTCTCAAAATTCCTGAGCCCCTAAAGGGACATTGAAGGGAAATTTAAAAAAAAAATTCTTTCTGGTGTGCACCTGATACTGAAAGAATCTGTGCCCGTCTTCACAAAGATTCTCAGAGTCCTACCAAAGGAGAGAAATGAACAGATTAAAGTGGATTAAGATAAAAATGAATTTAGCGTATTTAGCAAAATGACCGACGTGACACGGAGAAAAAAAGATGGGTAAAACCAATCAGCAGCAAATCTGTCCGCTCGGCCCTTAGAGGGGAATAGAGGAGAGTTGAAAAGTAAACTGGTCCCTGGATCACGGCGCAAATACACGGAAATTGAGAAGCGCTCCGTGCAGCAGTCAAAAGCGAGGAACTGGCATCTCACAAGTACCTTCAAGATGAACATTTAGGCTACTGACATTACAATGCAGTACAGAAAATACTTTCTCACCTCTTTATATTCTCTGTAAATTTCTCCACTTTTTATTCATGATTATCCAACATTTTACCTATTATTTATTTATCCTCAATAAAACGACGTTACATAGAGCCGCCTTTAACTCATCGTGCCGCTGACACTAATTAATTTCCCCGGGGATGACAAAGTTTATCTTATTTTCATATTGATAATTGTATGATTGTTATAGAAGTTTATCTGCTCATCTCCTCCGTTGTTGAGGGGGTGGTTCAGCCAATCAGCGTTCTCTGTTTCCATCATCTACCCTGCTTAGCTAAAAGTCCTCCTCACCTCTCCTACCATTTTTCACTTTTCCGTTCTCTGAAGATGCTTTGTGAATAACTTATCTTACTGAGGTAAAATTCTAATCTGAGAATTTCCCAAATCCTAAGCTTTGGCACTATAAGAGCTACTTTTAGTCTTGGGAATCTTTGTGAATACGGGCACCAGAAAGTAAACGGTGGGCAAGTTTAGTTTTTTTTTTTTTAATTCCCTTCAATGTCCCCTTAGGGACTCCGTACAATTGGATGGCTGATATTAAAAACAAGTTTTAGCTGCTACCTGAATTACATGACTATGCAACATATTGATACTAGTATCGTATTAACATTCAACAGCAATTTAGTAAAGACATTTGCTTTCACAAACATGCTGTTGGACAGAATATCCGAACAGACCCAGGGTAGAAAACAGACGCCAGATATATCTACAGCTGCTATTTGGACATTAACCTGGTGCATTATTAAAATATGACATTAAAAATTCAGCTTCTGGAGTGATTCGCAAATGCCGAATCATACATTTTAGTTCACAGTGGAAAATATATATTTTTTTCAAATGGATTTTTGGTTATATGAATTGGTCTTTAGGAATTAATGAGAATCAATTCAGAATTGGAAAATCCATTTTTTTTAACACAGCCCTACCCTCAATGCCCTCTGTAGTCCATCCATCCATCCATCCATCCATCCATCCATCCATCCATCCATCCATCCATCCATCCATCCATCCATCCATCCATCCATCCATCCATCCATCCATCCATCCATCCATCCATCCATCCATCCATCCATCCATCCATCCATTTTCCGACACGCTTATCGCTCATGGGGTCGCGAGGGGTGCTGGTGCCTATCTCCAGCTGTCAATGGGCGAGAGGCGGGGTGCTCTCTGTAGTCCTGTTTCCTAAATACTCTGAACCATCCTCCTGCTTCTACTCCTAGAGAATGAAGTATTTTTTATTTTATTTTTTTATTTTCAGGCGTCGTGGCGGTGCTGTTCTGTGGAATGACTCAGGCTCATTACACCTACAACAATCTCTCTCGTGACTCTCAAGACAGGACTAAACAGGTAAAAAGTCGTATCCATATCCCTGCTTCTGCGTCTTTTTACGGCGTTTTATTTCTCAACACCAATGGTGTAATCGCTTTTTTTCTGTGGCACAACATCATACGTCGTGTTTATATAAAAAACTGCTTTACAAAATGCTGCAGTCACACAAAGTTAACAGATACGGGAGAAAAACACTGCTTTGTGGATAAATACACAGAAAAGAGGATGCAGATTTGATTTGCAGCAGGTAATTCTCAGAAGTCCAAAGGGTGATGTAATTTTACATCACTTTTTAGGTACATCCTCTGTAAACTCACATTATTTCTTTGAAAGAAAAAAATAGAAAAAGAGAGCAGTTTGTGCTTCTAAAGCGTAATTTGTTGAGCTTTGCCAGTCGACATTTAGATAAAAACCTAATGTCTCATAACTTACTTATCTCTTTCTCTTTTTTTCAGCTGTTTGAGCTGCTCAACTTCCTGGCAGAAAACGTCATCTTCTCCTACATGGGCCTGACTCTCTTCTCCTTCCAGTCACACGTCTTTAACCCGATGTTCATCATTGGTGCCTTTGTATCCTTCACTCTGCTCTGCGTTGGATCAGCACACACGCAAAACCCCCCCCCCCAAAAAAACGCCTCACTGAAAAAGCATGAAACGTGTACTGCGCCGGTAATTATTAAATATTTGCACATCCAGAAGCTGTCAGTGGAACATTTCGGTTTAGATTAGCATTTGCTGCTAATTAAAACCAAGATGGAAACTTGAAAGCACTCATAAAAGGACACATTAGTCAGTCAGTGTATGCGGTTTCTGCCCACAAATATTTTCCGCTTTGTCTCGTCTGCGCCTGTTGTGTTTTTTATTCCACTGGGTTATTTCCTTGACCCGTTTTTGTGCAGCTGGCTGTGTTTCTTGGCAGGGCTGCAAACATCTACCCCTTGTCCTTCCTCCTCAACCTGGGCCGCAGGAACAAGATCGGAATGAACTTTCAGCATGTTATGATGTTTGCAGGTTAGTGTTTTTTATTTAATTTTTATTTTATTTTGTGGCACTAGTGATCTTTAATAAAAGAAGGCTGACAGGAAGGGGGACAGAGAGGGGGGAATAAACTGACCGATGACCACGTCGAAGACTGTGGGTTGTGTGTACTACCCCTGCACCACCGGATAGTGGTAATTATGAGCCCTGAAATTAAGAAAAACAACGTGGGTGTAGATTATGACGCAGACTTCTATCCGTCCTTTTTCCAGGCAGGGTTGTGGGGTACGCCCTGGACAGGTCGCCAGTCTATCACAGAGCAACACAATGACAAACAGCCATGCACACACACAAACACACACACACACACTCACACCTAGGGGGATATTAACAGTAACCAATTAACCTTTTGGACTGTGAGAGGAAGCCGGAGTACCCGGAGAGAACCTACTCACGCACAGGGAGAACAGGCAAACTCCGTGCAGAAAGACCCCAGGTCAAACCCGGGGTTTGAACCCAGGACGATCTTGCTGCAAGGCAACAGTGGGGGGGGGGGGGGATACTTTCTCATATCCACAGTCTTGAGAAGGTTGAGCTCCAGGTGGTTCTGACTGCACCAGTGGACCAGCTGATCTACCTACTGATCTCTCACCGCCGAGGATCAGCTCAGCAACAGTGGTGTCGACCGTAAACTGAAGCTCCGCTGAGGTGCAGACATATTGTACATGATGACTGATACCGCCCACGCTAAGGTGATAAGGGCTTTAGTGTTTATACGGGCTTCTGTTGCCTTTGCCTTCAAGGCAGGCCTCCTAAAGGGTGATCTGTTAGCAGACGCCTGTCCCCACAACACGAGTAACACAGTTTATTAAAAACAGACTCTTTGTCTCCTGCCTGCACCAGGCCTGCGTGGGGCGATGACCTTTGCCCTATCTATCCGGGACACGGCCACGTACGCCCGCCAGATGATGTTTTCAACCACCCTGCTGATCGTTTTCTTCACGGTGTGGATCTGTGGAGGGGGCACTACACCCATGCTGTCGTTCATGAGCATACCGTAAGACCGGCGGCCTGTTAGCCCTTTTCTTTTCTCCGCCTTTCATAGCATCTACGTAACGTTTGCAATTTCTTTCAGAGTGGGAGTGGATTCCGATCAAGAGCACTTTGTAAGTAATTAGTGCAATCTCTTAATCAAAGGTTCTTAGATATTAATTTGTAAAAAAAATTTCAAGTAGAACTAGTGGTACATAATCAATCAATCAACGTTTCTATGATAACTGGATATTGACGCGGCTGTTGAGCACAGTGCATATTGGTGAGCCAACATATGAGGAGCAGTGCAGGAGAGGTTTATAATCTCAACAAGGAGAAGTGTTTCCTGATGGGGGAAATAGTGCCGCCTTACATAGGGGAAGAACTGTCAGAGGGAGAACAACGTATGCTCAGCAGCATAGGAATGTAATGCACCCATCGACAGACAAGAACAGGAAGAGACAGACAAGCAGGTTGGATCCGGGGTGGAAATCGCATTTTGGAGTTGAGGACTGGTTCTGTCAGTACGTTACAGAACCACTTTTCATCACAGCTTCAGGTCTTTTGCTTTCTGTCTTTACCAGATTTGCACATATCATGTTTTTTCCCCCTCAGATTGAATGAAAAGCATCTGGGTGTCAAGTTTTAGCAAAAACATTTACCTGGCTTTAGCCCTGGACTTTGACTAGGCCATTCTAACACACAAATGTGCTTTGAACCAAACCATTCAATCATAACTCACGCTTATTTTAGGGTACTTTAGCAAGTCACTGTATGCAGGGAAATTCCACTCTATGCAATAGCATGAAATACTAGTTATTCATTTGTATGATTTATATGCAGAAAATAATTTGATCATAATATTATTATTATTAATTTAAAAGTTGTTGAAACATATGTTTTGTTTTTGTTTTTTCTTTTGAAAAATCACTAAGCCCTTATGTCTTACTCAAGAGAGTAAGACATAAGACAATGTTCTTCATTTATGGGGTTTGAGGACGTTTGTCTCGGGTTTTGGGACATGTGGTCTGTCATAGAAAGAAACAAGTTTTAGCTAAGGAGTATTTTCTGCTCTCCAGGGTTCAGCTGTGTTGGATGGGTCGCAGAGGAGAAGCACCAAACATGAAAGCGCCTGGCCCTTCAGGATCTGGTACAACTTCGACCACAAGTATCCTTTAAGCTGAGGATCACTCTGAAGTTGACCTGGTTTCTTATGCCGGCCACTTCAAACACTAGAGGGTGCTCTTTGCAAATCTTTCTGTTGGTGTTAAAGATTTACAGATAATTTAGTTATGTATCTGATATATATATATATTTTTTTTTCTGTATGAATGTCCTAATTCCTAATTCTTGCAAATTAGGGTCATGAAGTTTCCTAACATCCAACGTTTAGTTGTTTTACCTTTACCAATAGGGTGATACAAGTTTCTACCTACATTGAGACCGCTGAGAGCAGATTTAATTCAAAAGGCATCAAAGAGGCTATTTGGATCTCAAAAGTTTGCAGAAATAATTTGTCTACCTTAAAACAATCCTTTACAGTCATGTTAAGCATAAAAGCATAATTAATTCAATGTAATAATGTTGGTCAAAGCTTTGTATGGGGAAATGTTAGTGAATCTATAAATAAATGTATAATAGAGATGCTGAACACATCTTCTATAGGACTTTCCTCTGTTTGATGAATTAGGTCCTTGACCAAAACTTTTCCACCAGCTACCTGAAGCCCCTCCTGACCCACAGCGGACCCCCTCTGACCGCTACTCTGCCGGCATGTTGTGGCCCCCTGGCACGATGCCTCACCAGTCCACAGGCCTATGAGGTTTGCAGATAAGGCTCAGTTAGTCCCAGTTCAGGACATTAAACCCAAGCAGCTACGCGTCAGAGTTATAATAACAAATCTATACCTGTGTATTTTATTTACTATTGATGAGCAACAATCAGCTTCGTTCACTTCAACTCTTCCCCTCACCTCCCAGTAAAGCAACGTTTTAGATAATCTTTCACCTTCTTGGGTTTCATCAGAACTTTTTTACCTTCCTTTTTTCTTTCCTCCTTTACCTTCTCCCAGAACGAAGGCCAGCTGCACGACGACGACTCCGACTTCATCCTGAACGACGCCAACGTGAGCTCCATGTACGCCGACGTCACCGTCAGCACGGACGCGTCCGGGTCCCGCACCATCAACCCCAAGCACCCCGGCGCCGGCCCGTTCAACGAAAGTCGGGACCGCGAGCCGGACCTGGCCGAGCGCGACGTGGCGATCCGCGGCACGCGGCTCGTCCTGCCGATGGACGACCCAGTGGAGCCCCCGACGACCGTCACCCTCCCGCCTCCACCCTCTCCTCCGCACTCCGAACCTCGCAGGCACAGACTGTAAGATGGGGTTTTTGATGTTTCTGTCGGTAAAAAACAAAAAAACAACAACAACAAAAAAAACCCCAACAACGAACAAGACGTAGTTCACATGTAAAATGAATCAATCTTCGATCAAACTGCTTTCATGGTGCCCTAACGTTTTAGTGTTGACTGGACCAACATTGTGTCTAAGAAGCAGTTTGAAGTCAATGTCACCTTATGCAGTGCGAGCCGTGCTTGATTCAGCTCCCCGTGTTGGTAGACTCTCGTGATCTTGATTATTAATGCACTGCATGTAGACTATGGTACTAAGATCCTGCCAGGCAGCCCCATACAGAAGGCTGACATGTGTGGCTGTCGTCTGAGCTGATTCGTTCGTACTACTGTGGTCTCCAAAAGCTCCAACTCTCTCTGCGTGTGTTGCTCCGCCGCTAAAACGCGTGTAAAACGTCGGGTTCTCTGGGGTCAGGTTCCCACTGACGATTTCTTCTGCGTCTATCCAAGTATTTGTTTTTAAAGATCCCACCGAACTCTAAAAGATTACTTCACGCGACGTTTGGGGGAAACTAACCTCACTAGTATGTCCCCGGAGAGCTTTTAGACTTGATTTTGATTTAACCTTTTCTGTCAACTTGTTTTAACTTCCTCCAAACCAAGGTTGGGATTCTCAGCAGGGAGAGAGAATGAAAAGAGGGAATGCCGTTGAGTGGAGCGTGCTAATGTATATAAAGTTCAAGCCAGGAGTTTACGTTCACTCATCAGCCGCATTAACGTCACATTCGATTAGGATTTTAAAGATGCATTTGACCCAGGGTGAAACGATTATACAACAAACAACCTATACTCCCTTTACCGTTGATTATCTGTAATCCAATCAAAGCATAAATATACATACAGGCTCCCACTAATATCTGGCTGCATGTCTGGGAAACCGCACGCTTTTTTGCGGCCGTCAACAAGAGTCTGGCTGGATAGTTCACCCCCTCTTGTCAGTAGAAGTTGTAGAGGTCATTTAAATTGGTTGGTTTCTGGCCCAGCATAAGCATGGTTTGTGAATTTTCAATAAGATACAAGGGGAACACCTTTCCAGAAGCTCAACCTCCTGACTCAAACTGCAGCCCTGAGAGGAAAAGGAAGTAGATTTGGACGTTCATGACAGCAGACATGTGCAGCTGCCCACGTGGAAGCCAAACGTTTTATGGTCAGATGAGACCAGGGTGGAGCTGCTTGGTCATGATGACACCAGCAGTATTTAGAGGAACCTGCTAAGCTAAGAACACTATAGCTGCTGTCAAGCAGGGAGTTGGCAGTATCATGCTGAGGGCCCGTACTCATGCATCCGGGCTTTGTTTTCAAAACCCATTTAAGTTGTATGACATTTTGTCCCTCCAGCCTTAAAAAGAGAACAACTGGAATGGATCACTGAAAGCCCAAAGTGAACTGTGCTTACGACGAGTGTATGTAAGCGTGTGAGTGAAGGTCAAAGGAGCAACACCGACCCAAGTATCTACACTGAGACAGATTTTAGCACTGACGAATTGTTTTTAACTACTGATTTATTTATTTAACAGAAACATTGTTTATAACTTTGGTGATTTTTTTTTTTTCTTATTTATTATTTGTGCAGCTTTTCGATCATTACTGCCAGGTGCCGAACACCTCCTTTTATTAAAATTAATGAAAAGCACAACTTTTTTTTTTTTCTACACGGTACTTTTTTGCAATGAAGACTTCAGACAGATATTTATTCCTGGGGTTTGTGTTTTTTTTCCCATACCGTAGCACATGCTTTTACTTTATACTTCGCAACCTGATCTTCCGTGTGTGTGGGTGGGTGCGTGTGTGTGGTCAGATTTTATATAGTTATTATTAGGGCTAATGTTTATTCCTTTCCTGGGTTTACCGCTTCCATCTGGTTGACGTTTCTTAAAGAAAAACCACTAAAAGAACAAGAAGAAGAAAAAAAAAAAGTACCGATTTTGTTGCCATCAAACATGGAAAAAGAGGCTAGCTGAACTGTTTTGAACTTAAGTGCCTATTCAGGAACTGTCTTTGTACATATTTTGTTTTGCTTAAGTGCAGTAAGATGATCCTTTCAAATATCACATTAAACCTTCAGATTGATGCTACATACTCCACTTTCCCCAGTATAATTTAACTCCCAGCGTCCCCACATCTATCTGTGCTTTTACTGTCAAATCTCTGCTGGCGAATCTAAAAGATTGCTCACATTTCCAGGCAAAAAAACCCCAAAACTCTTACCTTGACAGTTTCAAATTAAGAAAAAAAAAAGTCTCTATACTTTAATGACAGCGGCTGAAAAGGAACTAAAGGGAAGTTGTCTTCATACCGACTACGCTCTGCACTTTCTTTGATAGAGTTCGTTTATTTTGTTCTGTCATCCTTCAGAAAATGATTTAAAGTCCCATTTTGTTCAACTGTTTAACTCCATGTGAACGTTTGGTTTTTATTGAGGTGAAATGTGACTCTGACGACGTCACGAACCGTAATCTGTCATCTGTTAGGTTGAGCGTGTGTTCCTGGTTCGATCAAGCAGTGTTCTCTATGCGCTTTTTGAGTTTCTGCGTTTCTACGTCCGTCCGTCCTATCTCGCATTTATCTACTAGGAGATTTTGGGACAAAACAATAAATGAATACAATGAATTTGTGAAAGTGTTTGATGTTTCTGCAGTTTGTGGAAAATATATTTTTGGGTACGCTTTCAACAGGTCCATGTTTTGTTTGACTTTTTAAAAAACAACCTGTAATCCTAAAGTAATTGTATCATCAGTTTAACATCCTGCAGATGTGAAAGACAATAAAATCACATTTTGAAGCCGTCATGGATTGTCCTGTTCTGTTCATACTTCTTAGGCTTCTTCATAGTTCTTCGTGTTATGATCACAAACTCTTTAGTTTGTTTGACTGGGATTTGAAGTGATAGACCAACACAATTTGTGTAATTGTGATGTGAAGGGAAAACGTACATTTGAGGTTAGTTGTGAAGGAGACAGTCGATGGTGCCTAAAATAACTTTTAGATGCTGCAAGATTAAGATTTCTGTCAAAAGCTTTTCTTTATAGATGGGGCAGCTGCAGATTTGCTATCTTATTGTGAAATGAACAAAAGCAATGTTTTTTTTGTTTTTGTTTTTTATCTCAGCAGCTGGGAGACATTAAACACCATCTGTCTGCAGCGGTGTCCATGTTTTTAACTTAACTATATCTTACTTTTTGTTTTGGGAGATTTGATCAGAACTTCATAGATAGATTGAAGGGGGGCTGCAACTGCTGATAGAAATAAAAGTTGGGATTGTTTTCTCCCTTAAAATGTCTTAAATCTTCCCAGAGGATCATACTCCTTTCAAATCAACGCTTGTACTTTTATTTTGAAAATCCCCTCTAACTGGAGCAGCGGGTTGTTTTATTTTGAAGGAGCCTGTGTCCGAGACGGTTCTCGGCTGAGCTCAACTTTCTGGGTCCGACTCAGCCTTTAAAACGCGCCACGGGTGTTGGTGAAGCGAAGCCGCGCCGCCTCCGGGAACCGGACAGCCGCTCCGTCACCGCCGCAGACGTCACTCTGACTCCGGGTAAGATCTCCGCAGAGCTTCGCTGGTTCTGTTCGACTGCTGGAGCTGCTGCGCATCATCGTCGCCATCCTCCTCCGTAATTAAAACTGGTTTGACAGAGCAGACCAGTTGGTGCAGACTGTGCAGCTGTAAGAGGTCTGGAAAACAACGTTTGAGGAATAATATTTTGTTTAAAAGTAGTTTCATTAATCTCTTAGTTTTTTTTTTACTAAGCATCTAGCAGAGAGTCCCTAATGTGAGACCTTCTGTTCCTCTTTAGTTGGTTATGACTTATTGCACCATGCATTGGTAAAGCAGCATTTTGATATCCGGAGAGGAAACTAAAGACTTTTAAAAGTCCGGGGCGTTGGCTTGTCTGTCTGGCTGTCTCCTTTTTCTTTTTTTTCTTGGTAAGTGTGAGTGCTGACTTGTTAAAGCTGCTCCTAAAATCTGTTTCCAGTTAGGAAGTCTCCCTTTTTTCCCCCCATCGTATGATGGAACCACTAAAACTAAAAATGCTTCACAGAGGTCAATTAAAATTCCTGCACTGCTATTTTTCATTGCCATTCCCCTGACTCTGTGTGTGTGTGTGTGTGTGTGTGGGTTTAAATCCATATGCAGTTAAGTGATGCACATGGCCTCACCGTGGCCTCTCCCTGCTTAATTCAACATGTGTTTCTCTTCTAACCTTAACAGATGGAATGCAACTTTAAGATTTTGGGAGACTTTTTCAGAAGGGAAACGAAGGGGCAGGTATTTAAAGTAAGGTCAAGGCTAACGCCCCTATGAAGCTGTGAGGTGTCACACAGTAGTGACCAAGCCAGGATCACACACACCGAAGGGCCACAGGGTGTTGTGATTTAAAGCCGGGGTCTGTTTATTAAACCAATGGCCTCTTGAGCCCAGTCCTATAACAGACATGAGATGCCTCATAAAACTTTATGTAGGGCTATATAAGATGATTTCGTGTGATGGTGCGTCCCAACCTGGACAGCCAGATTGATAACGTGTAGCACTCTCAGTCTGAGCCTGCTTCCATCGAATCCGTTCGGGGAAAGGAGGGACATGAAGCAGAACTTTGTTAGCTGATTGGACGAAGCGACACCTAGTGTCCGCCTACCAAAGGTTGGTTTTAGCCAATCACGGTATCAAATAAAAACGTAAGCAGCAGGCGCCACGTGAAACCACAACAAGTTACGCTGGTCAAGGAGCTTCTTGCTGTTCTTTCAAAGACGAAACCGCGGGTTCTGACAAAACCTGATGGCAGCAGCTACGCTCCCGTCCGCCTGCACCGCCGTGTTTATTCTGCTTCGGCTGTGAGCTCGCCGGCTGTTGCTTTTATCACAGCTGGTACGTCC
The DNA here is from genome assembly GCA_037039145.1 of Fundulus diaphanus. Taxonomy (NCBI): domain Eukaryota; kingdom Metazoa; phylum Chordata; class Actinopteri; order Cyprinodontiformes; family Fundulidae; genus Fundulus; species Fundulus diaphanus. Next base: position 35,432,306 of record CM073136.1, read on the forward strand.
CGCCTTAAACCATAATACTGCAACGTGATAGGCCTGCACCGCTTTCGGTTCGGGCCCAAACGATTGAGATGGGAGCGGGACGAGATGGTATTTGTGAACGCACAAATACCGCGAGAATTCAGCTTGCTAGCAAGATTAGGTCAATCCCTGTTGTTTTATGTACTTTTTTTTAAAGGTCAGAATTTAAATATGGTTTCCTTCTTTTTTTTAAATTATGCCCAAATGATGTTCTGGTGGAGTCTTTAATTGGTTTCTGACCTTCACGGTTTGTTGCTCTTGACTCGTGGACATTAAAGCCTGTCGCGATGTGTCTGGGTGACGTTTCTTGTGTCATACGACTGGGAAAGAGGAACAGGGTGCTGAATAATCAATCACAAGCCTGTCTTCATCCATCGTCTAAACTCGTTTCTCGTTGCAGGAAGGGGGCTGGTGACTATTTCCAGCAGTCTGTGGGTGAGAGGCAGGGTACACCCTGGTCAGTCCATCACAGGGCAGCATAGACACACACAACCATGCATGCACACACTCTACCTAAGGCAATTTAACAGTCTTTGGACTGGATTTGAACCTGGGACCTTCTTGTCTGAGGATAACAGTGCTACCAACTGATCCACCACAGTTTAAAGTGAGATAAAACTGTCCAGACAAAAGTAAATTTCAGAATGATCACAAAACAATATGAGTTTCTACAGTCCTGTGGTCTGAGGAATAAAATATCTTTGGCTAAAATGCAAAAGAGGAAATGAGCCATTCTGTTTTCTGTTTAGCCTTTATAATGAGGAGGAGTCTTTCTAATTTTAGCGGTGAAAGTACAGCATCCTTTGCTAGGGATGGGCGACACAGACTTACAATGTTACCAAGAAATGTTCGTGGTATTTATTCATTGTCGTTTTCGGCTGCCGGTCTCTCGCTCCCTGCATACATTTACAACATCACAAACACAAAGAGCAAATTGATTACTTCACAAAATCACAGCAGTGCGGGCATGCTACTAAACAAGACACAGTATTTGCATTTGATCTCAGTTTGAAACATAAGATGCTGAATTTACTGATGGTCTCATCAGTGGAAAAATAAAACAAAAAGCAACAGGAGCTTTCCCGATTAGCCGCCAGGTTTGCAGTTTCACAAATTTAAGTTCAAAGTTAAGTTTATTCTCAGTAAAACCAGATTGTAATTTGTGCCCTGTTGTTTTAAAACGTAAATTTACACTACCTGTCTGATGTTTCTAGGGCGTTTTATGTGTCTCACAAAAGAAAAAAAAAAATGAAATTACTGTTAAAGAAATGATTGGGAAGAACGTTTTGTTAACCTACCTGGCAGAGGGTTACTAAAAGAACAGCTGACGGTAAACTCCTCCGCTTCATTTTCAGAACTGGGCTGTAAGAAAAGGCAGGTTGACTGTGCTATTTTTTTATTTTTTAATTTACTTTGACTGAACTGAAAGTGGTTTTTCAAGTTCTAGGGAGGTTTTTACCGATTTACAAGGACAATGGACAATGGACAATATCCTATAAAATAATGTAATATCAAACTCAGCTTAGAACCACCAATCATGGATGCCTTGGCATATCACAAATCAGTCCTTTTTGCTCGTAAAGACCTGTCTGTCTCCAAACGGGGGAATCTGGAAGCGAGACAGGAGCATGTAACTAAAGACAGAGTGGGATGAGTTTTAAACGTCTGCTAAAGCCATCATGTCCATCTCGGTGCTTTCTGTGTTTCTACACGACTCTGATCCCTCGCATGAGCTTTGCTGGAATGTGGCCTCGCCAGAGCCAGAGAAAACAATTATTCAGATCTTTCATTTAGGGGTTGGTGCGGTGCACAAATGTTTAGCTGAGCATGCCGCTCAGTTTCAAACACTTGTATTTATTTTTAAGATAGCATGATTGGAATCAGGGGTGGGAACGCTCTCAGCGTTGTGGTGGGGCCAGTTAAAGCTCGCCTGCAAACCTCAAAGGCACTCCGACTATTTCAAATATCGGAGCCAATGATACAGTAAGATTTAGGTCCATTGTGCTGCTTAGCATGTTTAACCTTTTTATCTATAGTCTTACAATGAACACATCCAATTATCTTTATAATATATATAACTATTAAGGATGCTACAATATCCAGTTCAGACCGTTTTTCTCAAGGCATTTTAAAGGAAATATTTGGATTTAATAGTAATTGCGATGCAATGATGTTTATGTGTTTTACCCCAGCGTTATGGCTCTTAGCGAGGCAACCTCAATGTCTCTAAATATTCCAAAATGACTTCAAATGTAAAATATTACGTTGACCGATGCACACAGTGCAGACGAATGCTTTCTTTGCAAATTTGTGAATGTGAAGAACATATTCTGTAAGCTAGCACATGGTATATTTCTGTGATTTACCACTGTGCTGCTTTGGCTAATAAAAGCGTACACTGACGTTTAAATGCATAGTTATGACTTGTTGCTACATTCCTGACAAATGACAAATGCTTACATTTATGTTTCTCTTTTTTACTCAAAGCTTTCCAACACAAGTTTGCTAATATGTATATTTTGAGTGTACAGTTGAATGACAATAAAGTCTGTCTAAGTATATGTGTAAGGCTAAGAGTATGACTCTATACCCGGCAGTACCCACTGACCCGATTTCTGTATAACTGTATAGAGCCTATTATCACTATTAGTCACTATATTAAGATCGATGTACATGTTAGGATTTTGTATTCTTGTCTTTGAATTGGAGTTTTATATATTATTATATATTGTAGAGTCATTGTAGACATTCATTTCTGTAGGAGCAAGGTAATGCTAAGTATTTCTGAGTTTCAAAGGATTGACATTCTTAACACATAACTTTCAAGTTCCAAAAACAAAAAAAAAAGATATTGAAATGAAAGTATTAAGTATCTGGTGAACAATGTGCAGATGGACATTCTCAAGGGAATTTATACATTTCCTCTTTGCAAAGGCTAATATTTCAGTGCTTTGCCCCAGTATATTGGCATAAACCTTTGTTTTTACATCACATAGTTGATCAGCTAAAGCAAGCATAACCAAAGCGCAGCCCGGGGACAATGGACAATGTATTCATCATCATGTAACCGGAGTGCTCTTCGTAGACATGAGCTTTGTAGATACATTTCTCTAAAAGTGATTTCCCTTTGCTAGGCTACATCAATGTCCGCAGTGTAGGCAAGACAGGAGGCTTGTGAGAAATGCCAGCTGACAGCTATAATTTGCACGGCACTCAAGTAATTGTACAGTTGTCGATCCTTTTACTTTGCCTTGCTGCTGAAAAGAACGGGCCACGGTCATAGCAAGGACGCCATCAAACTTCTTAGACTTGTGTTTAGAGTGAGTTTTGAAAATAGTCCATCCACATTGGTTTGAAAAAAAATCTCGTATTTTGTGGTCTTAAGCAGAACTTTTTGTTTTTGTTTGTTTTCTTTTTACTTTCCATCCGACCATCAAAGTAGGAAACTTTCCCCAAATCATAAAGCGCTCATGCAGCTTGTCTACGCGTGAGTGAGGCCTCATAAAAAGCTGGCACCAGCAAACCACAAACAGGCACATATCAGCGAGACATTAAATCTACAACAAAGAAGATCATAGAATTCCTGCCAGTGAAATGCTGACGATTTCCCATGGAGGCTACAGAAAGTTTAACATCTTTCCATAAAACTTTGAATTTGTTTAGTTTTGAGATGTATTAATTTTCCAGAAAACCCTTTTTTGGTATCCAGCGGCAAATACACGCTAACCTGCTTATCTATGAGGGGAACATTTTACTTATTTGTGCTGGGTGTTTCGTAATAAAGACAGCTACATTTTCAGTTAAAATAATTAAGCTTAAATAATGAAGTAGTTTACCAACTATATTCAATATTCTGTCATGCGTTTTTCCTGCTGACCAATAGGGAGCCTGTTCCGGTCCATTCTGGTATCTCCGCTGGTCTAAGACGTGTTGTTCAGGACTCTGAATCCGCCTTGCTTAAATAACTAAATACATAATAAAAATCATTCATTATACTTGATGGGAATAACCATAATCAAGGTTTTTCTCACACCTACGAACTCTAAAACAATACAGTTAATGCATCCCTTGTAGGCCTACATATGAAACAACACGTGTTAGAATCATGTCATCTTAATTACTAAAATATAGACTCCTATAATTCAAAGGTAATTTTTGTCCCTCCATGTTATACTTTGAATACTAACCTGCCTCTTATAACTATTTACTTTGGACGAAAAACATTTAGAATCCAGTGGTGATTTTATAAATAAATATTATTTTTGTTTTTATTTTTTTACTGTGCATTTCGTCACAACGGTAGGTAGAAAGGCTGATATGAACAGATGAGATGTTGAAGCAAAGATTATATCAGTTATAGCTAAAAGTTAATTAAAGACACAGTTTTTCTCTTTCAATGAGGTGTTTCCAAAGACACAAAGACATCATCAGCAAACAAACATTGCTTGTCTGTGCCGAAGCGGTTTGCACACACCTAAAGGAGGGATTGCACATGAAATTAGGAGAAACCCCACTTTTATTTTATTTATTTTTTATTAGCAGACATAGAAAATAGCTTGTTGGACTTACAGACCAAAGCTGTTTGTTCCCACAAATTGTTTTGGGGGGAAAAAACACCGTCTGCTGAGAGCTAGTGGAAAATTTGTCTCAGTAATAGAAAAAGGCTAAACGACCTGCTGGCTTACAAGGTAACAGGTTAGGGCTGTAGCAGAAGGTAAAAATGTTTCCTCTTCTCCACTGAGGTGTGTCTGACAGTTTAACAATTTTTCTTATCATACATCTTTAAATAAATTGTCTAACTGTTTTAAAATCAAGTTGGTACTTTGTGAAATTCAGACTACAGTGATTGTGAAATGTGCTTCACATAGTGCTTCACGTGAAGAGATTAATGAACAAAGCCCAAATAAATGAACTCTGCATAAATCTCTGTCTGTATTTACACTGAGGAATCTTAAACTTAAAATCTATTGCCACTTTAGTCAGTGTTTCTTTTTAATCGCCATGTCACCAAGTAAAAGAGATGCATCATTTCTCTAACTATTACCCAGAGTATCGCTTTCTTGATTTAGCAATAGCCTTCTGACATGATTCCTCTTGTCAGTGGTTGTTAAAGTTTTGACGAGTGCCTCGTCAGATCAGAACCTGGAGTTCTCTGTTCAAACAAGTAAACATTTATTTTTTTAAAGTCATCATTTGATCTCTTAGATTACTCAACTGCATCTGATGTGTTTGTGTCAGAGGAGAGGAGAACTTGAACCTCACACAAAGATAGACGGTTCCTGCCTGCTGGACCTGACGGGCCTGTTTGCTCCTGCTAAAGCATGAGTGTCTTTGAGTCCCCCAGAAAATCCCAACGCAGGACAACTTCTCCAAACCTGTGTCCACACAAAGTCTTTGTTTAACCTCTGCGGTCACACCTGCAGCTCAGACTGAATGAGGCATGTAGAGTCGAGATTAATGGCATGGGGATGCAAACAGTGAGTAAAAACACTTCAGCGTGTGTTTGCGTGTAGTTGGACTGTGCCAGCCTCAAAGTTCTGATGGAGACTTCCTGTCTTGGTTTTCCACCACATTCTTCAGCAATAAGCTCATGCCAACTCAGTCACTCTCTCACACACACACACACACACACACACACACACACAGGATTTGTTCATGCAAGAACGCTAAAATAGTTCACATCCTACCACTTTGTCCAGTCTCGTTAAACCAGCCTTACTCTCTGTTGGGCTGTCTCTTGCACAACATATTTTAGCACATTATTCCAGCATTCAGAGCATGGAGTCAGCCCTTTTGGACTCTATCACAGCAGAGACATCTAACTTTTATGCAAGACCTTAGGATGAGCAAGATGCATTCGAATTTTAAGGGGAGGGCAGAGGACAGGATCTTAGACGGATTTCACGCTCAAACACCCAAAGTGTACAAAGTCTTTATCCTTTAAGGACTTGATCCTTTCTTATCCCAGGAAAGGCCAAAATAAGCAATGAGAACCACTCTATCCACACGTACACCTCTGAATCTAAAATATCCTGTGTTGAATCAGGCAGCAATTTCAGTGAATGCTATGTTTAATCAGATTTGTCCCCAGAAATACTCATTATACTTCTGCCTCGAGCTGGTTCGTGGACATTTAGAAAAGTCCAGATCGGCATATGCTGCTTACCGGCTGTTTACACGTAAAGAAAGACATGCATAGTTAACATATGTGGGCAACAACAAAGTGTTTTTCAACCACAATTATCTTAATGTTGTCCGTAAATGTAAGCAGAAACAAGACACCCATTTGTCCCCCCCCCCCCCCCCCCCCCACACACACACACACACACCTGTGTGGATACTGGCTTCTTGTCAGCCATTGTTCGGTTCCCATCAGATAACGTTTTCATACCGCTGACAGCCATTCATCGTTTTGATCTGCTCTGAGATATTTAAAACAAATTACGCTGTGTTTCATGAGGCAGACTTCAGCCTGACAGTTTTTTTTTCACATTTCTTTTTACATGGTAAAAAAGGAGAAACAATGTTAAATGTTTTTTTGTAAGTTTTCACAGATGAAGAGTAAATAAAAAGAAGGTAAGCGTACGAAGACGGCAGTATGTGCTGTCTAGACCGAACGGATGAGGTGCCTCACCCACTTGACAAACAAAGCGTCTGCTGCGTTTTACCATCAATAAGTAATGAATTAGCCGGTAACCAAACAAGTGATTTCAGCCCACTCACAATAACGTCAGCTCCACTTTACAGCTCTCTTATCTATCCGTGAGACAGCACCACATACCCACCTACCCTCTCTACCAACACTGAGTTACTGAGATATTTGCTGTACTTCCTAAATACCTGTAAACACTGACAAAATTGACTCTTTGACTGTGTTGGAGTTTTTTGACATAACATCTCATTTAATGCCTTCCTTTTCACATTTAAATCATTCAGTTGTAGTCTATGTAAAGTGGAACTGCAATGCTTTGATTCGAATTCCTCGTTCATTCCCCCCCCCCCCCCCCCCCCCCCCCCCATATTCCCCCTGTTCGGAGGTGTGCCTGAGAGCAACTTGTTTTAGTACTGTCTCTTTAAATATAAAGGAGGAACTTCACACCCCGCCCCCCTCCAGGTCACAGAGCCTTCCACTCCACCCCTTTCGGCCATTTTAGCAGGATGTGGGGGGACGGTGTAATGAATTCTGTGAGCTAATACACCCAACAAACGAAACATTTTCTTTTATCCTTGTAGCTTTGGCATCCTTGACCATGGACTACAAAATTGCGGCAAGAAATAAAAATGTTGGATTTGCAAAATGGATTTGGTAAGCTGGAAGTCCACGACCTTGATTAGCAGTTCAGCCGCAAATACTGTGATGTAAAAAAACAAACAAAAAAAAAAAACGTAATAGAGAATAGAGAAAACTTAACAGCTTGAAAAATACGACCCAAACAGAATATAAAGATGTCTTTGCAGCACCTGGAGTGACTAAACGAACATTTTCTGCGTTCCTAAACTCCAAGTACACAACGACATGTATATAAGGGCTAAAAAAAAGTGGATTTTGCTGGGGAAATCCCCTTTAAATTTAATTCAATTGAAAAATCAATAAATTACAAAATGTATAAATTTTACATAAGCATTGCAAGTTTTTTTTAAAGAAATGTGATAAGTAAAACATGTTTTTTTTATATTTTAGGCTGTAGTAAGTCAAATGTAATGCAAGAGCAATAGTTGGACTGTTGGTTATGAAAAAGTTTTCAGATGATTCCCTTTGACGAAACCCTCAATCACATAACACAGGGCAGGGTTAAAACGTGGTGTTTTATTTCTCAGTAATGCTGGAACCGATGGGGGAGGTCCAGAAACCACCCACATATATGGCAAATTAAGCTCTTTGTGGTTTAAAGGGGAGTTTATAGTTGATAAAGCCCAAGTTTTTAGAAATCTCAGTGTAATTTAGTGCAATTTCACCTATCAGTTTTCTGATTCAGAACGTTTATCATCATGTTGAACTGCCCAAAATGAAGATTAATTGTTTCTGCTTTATTATGCATCACATGAGAACAAATGTCAGCTTTTTATTTTGTCCTTATAAAAACAAATACTTTCAATTTGGCTAGAAATGGTCTTAAAGACACGGTGAATTTATATCCAACACCACTTGGAAGGTATTTTAAATCCTTTAAAAGCTGCAGAACCTTTTCTGTGTAGCACGTATAGTTTGCATCGTGCATGGACCAAAACAGTGGATTTCACGTTCTCCAATATTGGCATCTACGAAATTGCTAAGTATGCGCACAACATATCCCTCAGTTGGAAAACAAGGAAGGAAAGACAAACGTGAGTAATGTGAAGCTCGTGACACAAATCATAATGGGATTGTCAACATACCAAAGCCATTATCAGCTGAAAGAGAAATTGTTTGTGGAGGTAATAACTCTGTTACTTGTAGAGCTTAAAGCAACATTTAACCACCTGGTGGATTACGGCTATCTATGCCCACTTATTGGAAAAAATCTGTTTTAACGGACCTTTGGTAATTATTGAGCAATGTCATTATTACTCACATAAAAATATGCAAGTTGCAGGCCAAGAACATTGGAAAGGAATTAATTTGGGACAAAGATTCCTTTGAAATGACCTCATCTAAATAAAGTAGCACATGTGCATGTGTAATTTTACATCAGGTGTTTAGGTACACACTCTTTTAAAATAAAATCAGCTATTAAACGTCACTTAGCAACATCAACACAAACAGGTAACAAGAACCTTAGACAAAGTATCTATTCTGTGCATAGAGCACTGGTTTTAACTTTTTACATTAAATAAATATTGTTCCAGAGTAGATTTTTACTTCTTTTTGTGCACAAAGATATTTGTTTGGTCTTTAAAACACGTTCAGGCTCGCTGCTCACTTCTCACTTCATTTTATTGACTGGAATTGAGAAATATCCAAAAAAAAAAAAAAAAAAGAAGCAAGGACTAAGTTAACTGTGCACAAGGCAGCCAAAAACACAGCATAAGATGGAAAAGTGTGACGTTACACTTGGAACAATATAAGTGGAGATCAGTGCATACAATGTCCACTGAAAACAACAGCAATGATAGAAACGACTTAAATTTATACAACAGTTTGTCCAGTGAGAGTAAAAGGTTGGAGACCTAACAAACCAGCACCATATAATTGGATTGAAAAGTGCGCTATAGTGAACCCAGTTTGTTTCTAACTCACCGCTGAGGCAAAACACAAAATACATCTGTAAGTATTCAGAAAGAAGTCCTTTTTGCTCCTGTTCTGATTAGCTTTGTTGCTCTGATGTGCAACAGTCACATTTGCCCTAACACATCACCCATATAACCTTCCTTGTGTTGGCAAGCCATGCGTTTTTGTGATGGCTAAATTTCACTATGGCAATATAGCTGTTTAAATGTCCGTCCAATCCAACCCTTTCAGTTTATTTATTTATTTTCTCACGTTTGATCCTAAAAAGTCCTCTAAAAATGAACGCTACCCATGGTGGATGGATAAGTTGAAGTACTGATATACATTCACAGTGGCATTCAGATGCTATCCTTCACTTGGCTCAGGCACGGAGAAAAAAAAAACAGTTGCAGCAGAAGCTACTTATTGGTGCTAAATAAGTAAGAAAATCCTTTTGTGATAACATTTATTGATTTAACATGATCTGTGGAAGGATTAGGCACATTAGATTTTAAAAAATAATGTAAAGCATATCCTTCCTGATAAACTTTATGCTCACAAACTGCTGGAGCCATCTCAGTGGTCTGGCTGTTCACTCCCTGCTTGTGCACTTTGTCACAGCTGTGATGTATGGCGTGTTGCGGCGTCTTCCCTTGGCTTTGGGTTACTGCATTCCTTAAATCCAAGACTCAAATTGTTTTACAAACCTGCCGCAGAAAGTGTTTTTAATGTGGGAAAGTGTTTTTATATATATATATATATATATATATATATATATATATATATATATATATATATATATATATATATATATATATATATATACAGGACTGTCTCAGAAAATTAGAATATTGTGATAAAGTTCTTTATTTTCTGTAATGCAATTAAAAAACATGAAATGTCATACATTCTGAATTCATTACAAATCAACTGAAATATCGCAAGCCTTTTATTGTTTTAATATCGCTGATTATGGCGTACAGCTGAAGAAAACTCAAAAATCCTATCTCAAAATATTAGAATATTTCCTCAGACCAAGTAAAAAAAATAATTATAACAGCAAAACAAAATCAAACATTTGAAAATGTCCATTAATGCACTCAGTACTTGGTTGGGAATCCTTTTGCACAGATTACTGCATCAATGCGGCATGGCATGGAGGCAATCAGCCTGTGGCATTGCTGAGGTGTTATGGATGCCCAGGATGCTTCAATAGCGGCCTTTAGCTCATTTGCATTGTTGGGTCTGGTGTCTTTCAGCTTCTTCTCCACAATACCCCACAAATTCTCCATGGGGTTCAGGTCAGGGGAATTGGCAGGCCAATCAAGGACAGTAATGCCATGGTCAGTACACCAGTTACTGGTGGTTTTGGCACTGTGGGCAGGTGCCAGATCTTGGTTGTGCAGCGTTTCCTGCCACATTTCCCCCTTCCAACACACTTTTTGTGGATGTGCTTTGAAACTGCACTCTGTGAACAGCCTGCTCTTTGAGAAATTTCTTTTTGTGTCTTACCCTCCTGATGGAGGGTGTCAATGATGGTCTTCTGGACAGCAGTCAGATCAGCAGTCTTCCCCATACTTGTGATTTAGTTTACTGAACCAAGCTGAGTATTTTTCAAGGCTCAGGAAACCCTTGCAGGTGTTTCGAGTTAATTAGACGATTCAAGTGATTAGTTGAATAGCCTACTAGTATACTTTTTCACGATATTCTAATTTTCTGAGACAGTCCTGTATGTATGTATATATCTATCTATATATATATATAGATAGATATATATCTGCTGTCTTCACAAAGCTCGTTTGTTTTTTTCCCACTGCAAAGACAGTCTTTGTCCATCTTTCCCCATGACCCTAATCTCCTCCTCTCTCTGCTCCGGCATGTTGCTGTGACTAGGAGAAGTAGTTTGTGGGTCTTTTATGGGAGTGGTTGATGTAATACGTGGAGCGTTTGTGTGTCGAGTCCATCAAAGGGCTGTCAGCAGATCTCACCACACATGTCATACCAGGCATTCCTTCATGTGTTCACCTCACTGTGTCGACGCAAACACAGCAATCCCTCACAGCAGTTCGAGAGAATTCCTTGCAGCCAGCCAGCGTGAACTTGATGTGGGAAGGAACAGGCTGCAAGCATCTCTTTCCTCTTCCATGTTCTTTTTTTTCTTTTCCTGTAGCTGGTGTTTACATTTCAAAGTGTTTTACTTACCAGCTGAAGTCCTAACCCTCTAATCACAGCTCTTGAATTAGGGTTATGGGGCGCAACACGGTGATTTTGGTTCAATGTCAAGCAGATTTATTACTGTTACAGAACATTTAAAACACAGAAGACTTTTTTTATGGTGGGAAACTGATTTAGTTTATTTACAGAGAGAAAACATTTAGATGGAAATGCTTAAAAAGGCTATTTCAAGATATTACAGATTACTATGAAGGAAATGATGGAGGCAATTTAAAATCTGACTGTAAACAGAACGGAATCACATTGAAAATGATAGAAAGGATGGGGTTACTATTGTAAAATGATTGTGTCAAATCATTAGGGAAAAGGGTGGGAAATGCAGAGCAGTGACTGGTCAGCTGGTCGAAGGATCTGCAACATTTGACAAAGATTTCTGTCGTGCCAGTTTGTGGAAGACCGTGCAGCACAGTGCCGTTAAAAATGTTTTCAAATGATTATCTCATTTATTAATGGAAAAAAGCTACTGAAACCAGCCTCGCCATAAATGTTACGCGTTGCCCCCTAAACATAACTGGTTGTGTCACCCTTCGTAACAACAGCTCCCATCAAGCCCCCTTTAAACCGTCTGCCAGTCTTTTTCATCTCTGTGGAGGATTTTTGGGCCACTCTTTGCAGAAATGTTTTGATTCAGCCACACTGGCATTTTTTCCGCCTGTTTAGTATCATGCCACAAAAACTTAACTGCATCTATGTCAGGAGTTTGATTAGACCACCCCAGAACCTTAATTTTTGTTTCAGACTCATCCACTGGTGGGCTTACTGACTTTACCCAAGTGAACCTCAACTTATGGTCACAAACTTGTGCTTTAGATTGTCAGATGTTTTCTGGCAAACACGCGACAAGCATTTGTGTTGAACCATGAACTCGGACGTTTACTGAGACAAATGAGGCATGCAGAGTTTCAGACGTCCTGGGCTCTTTTGTGATCTCCTGGATGAGTCACTGCGGTTCACTGGAGTCCCAACGCCTCAGAAATGGCTCTGTAACCCTTTCAGACGCCCATAGCTTTATGATCGTTATCAATCTGGGTCTTTTTATACTGCAGAAGACAGCAGTTTAACAGTTTTTTCTTTTTATTTCCAAACATATCGAAATCATAAAGAAGGGTTTGAAGAATCTATACTGAGGGTGTGATAATCTATTCTGAGTGTTTTTTAAACAGTAAAATAAGTGTTTTGTACTGCCGAATTTTATCAAAACTGACAGAAAAATCTAAAAATTGTCTGATAAAAATATAGCATTTTTCAACTGAAAATGTTTAGAAACCTTAAACAAAAAAAGAGCAGACATATGAAAAAAAACTAAAAGATTGGCAAACTGTGAAGTTAAGAGGGCGAAAAACACCAAAGACTGTACACCTGAACACCAAAAAGCTGAATTTGGATAAGTTACAAAGGTTGGAGCGACAGCGGTTAGGCATTAACTTCCAGGATAGCCTTAAATCATATTATAAATGATTTACTGGATCAACTTTATTGGCAAAATGATGGCGCTCTAACTAACTGGTTGTAGATATAAACAAGGACTGATTTTATAACTTTTTGTTAGCTCAGTGAGTGTTTTTTAGATCTAAGGGTGTGAATTTGCCCTTCTGGTCTTCTCTGTGACTCTCACATAAACCACAGGCTTCTATGTCCATGTTTTACTCTCTTGGATAACTCTCGAGATGAGTTATCCAAGATAAAAACCAGCTTTGACTTCCATAGACTTCCATTAATTCTCAGGCCTTTTTATAGTTTAACCCTAACCTAAACCTAACTGACACCTCAGTGCTAAACCTAACCCTTAGCCCAGAAAAAAATGAGGACCAAATAAAAGTCTTCACTTTACATCAAAGTCCTCAAGAAACATTTTTTTCTTGCTCAGCTGCAAATACAAGAACACACACACACACACACACAAAGTCAATCACAGTGGCTTTGCTTTTATTTTGGGGTAAACCATAAAAAAAACAGTGTTTTCCTCTCAGTGCAGTGACACGGTGTACCAGCAGCGCCCCCGTGTGGACATTTATGGCAAGGTTTAGATCCCCTGATGTTATCCTTTCTGAAAGCTGGGAACAGATGAGACTGTAAGAATCCAAAGAACTGATTCAAATTTACAAAATCAGTTCAAGCAGCACAACCACAAATTAACTTGCTGCTAAAACTGGTAACTTGTTTATTTGGGTACAAACGATACTTGACCAATCTAAGCTGGTTTCATGGTAACAGAAGTTAACATCTTATTTTGTTGCTCTTGCTGCTGTAGGCCTGGGTCTAATATTGTCGTGACGATGGCGGACAGCTCGCACTGCTTCTACTGCCGGGAGGACCTCGGCGGGAAGAGGTTCGTCCGAAGCGAGGGGAAGCCGGTGTGCGTCCGCTGTCACACCAAGTTCTGCGCCAACTCGTGTGCCGAGTGCCACCGGCCCATCTCTGTAGAGACAAAGGTGTGTCCTCCAGACGTATTTAACCGGGCCTGTGCCGTACTCCCCTCCATGTACCTCTTGAGAAACCTCTGTTTTCCTCCATCAGGAGCTGAGCCACAAAGGGCGCCATTGGCACGAGGAATGCTTCCGCTGCACCAAGTGTTACAAGCCTCTGGCCAAGGAGCCGTTCAAAACCAAGGACGAGCGCATCATGTGTGTGAAGTGCTGCTCCAGAGACGCTGCTCCCCGCTGCCACAGCTGTTATAAACCCATACTGGGAGGTATGACCAATCGAGCTGCAAACCATTATTCTCCAATGTCACATCTAAAAAAGTTGGCTTTGAGGACTGGAGTCAGGCACCCCTGCTCTAGTTACTTTGCACCGCTGTCTTGACATTTCCCCTTATCCCCTGCAGGGAGTGAGAGCGTGGCATACAAGGGGAACTCGTGGCACGACGAATGTTTCATCTGTTGCAGCTGCAAACGACCCATAGCGTCGCAGAGTTTCCTGTCCAAAGGGGAGGATGTTTACTGCAACCCCTGTTATGATGAGAAGTTTGCCAAGATCTGCTTCTGCTGCAAAAAAGTAATTAAATAGGGGACTAACGTTGTTGTGCTTGGGGGCCTGATCTGACTGAATTGTCAGCTGAAATCAATTGAATTTGAATATTTTTTTGTAAAGTCATAAATTTAAGTCTGTTTTCAATTCTCAACATCAATGTTAATCTAGTTGAGGCGACCCGGTTCTGCTGGAGGCTCTGTCCTGCTAACGGAGCGTGGCTGCTAACACAACCTGATGCCATTGGCTTGGCTTCCTTAGATGTACAACATTTTGGCATAAAATAAAAAAATCTGAGTTTGATTGTGTTTAGCTATTATTTAGATTGTCTGGCCCGTATATAATAAAATCTGAATCAGACTATGCCAGTGCTTCTCAAACAATGGGCCTTTTAAATCATTCTAAATGTGACAACAGCACCCCCTGCTGTTTGGTCTGTACCCGCTGTCAGTAGTATGATGAATTTTATTAATAAACTCCTAAAAAAGTATAAAACTTATTCTAAGTTGAGGTTGTTGGTTCTGTTGGAGTTCAAGTAGTGTTGAGTCCTTGGGTAATTTCTGGGCTCCACTTGCTCCAATATCCCTTTACTTCCCCATTTACTTGTTAAAACTAAAAATTGAACCTTTTAATTGGATAAAGATCCAAAACATATGACCTTCCATTTATATGTTTTCTTCTAACATCTTTAAATTGTTTAGTGTACAGGATTGTTATTGATGTTGCTTATTGTGTTCAGGTTATGCCCCCCCCCCCCCCACCAATAATTTATTAATATGTTTGAGCTATAAAACAGTTATTGAATGGGAAGAAAAGGGAACATAGACTCTCAGACCAAATCCTGTGATGTGACTCCTTCCTGCAGGGCGTGCTGAGGTTTGAGGTTGTGCGTCTTTAGTCACACTGACCGCTCTAGTCAAACTAGAGCCATACTTAGCCAAAAGCACACATTTATACACCGCTGAAGTTTGTCTTTAATATTAATGGCTTGATATTATTTTTGCCATATGAGGTTTATAGCTAGTTAAAAGTATATAAATTATATATTTCAACAAGGATTCTGGGTAATCTTCAGAGCGACTGCTTTAATGCAGTGAAACAGGAAACGCAAAAAATTACATTTTCGACCCATTTTGTTGGGGGGGGGGGGGGGGGGGGGGGGGGTTGGGGTCCTAAAAATGTTCTTCCTTCAAAGGGGGCCACAAAAGAAAACATTTGAGAACCACTGGACAATACGATTGGATTGTTTTAGAAAGAGTTCACAAGAACTGAACTTGGACAAAATTCTAATTAAACTTAAATAAAGGTTCCCTTCCATTAAGTAAAATATACCTTTGTATTTGATATGTCCATCATACTGCTGTACAATTTTACCCGCAGCCAATAACTTCCGGAGGAGTGAACTATCAAGACCAGCCGTGGCACAGCCACTGCTTTGTGTGCAGCTCCTGCTCGAAGCCTCTGGCCGGGTCCAGTTTCACCACCCACCAGGACCAGGTCTTCTGTGTCGACTGCTACAAGAGCTCAGTGGCGAAGAAGTGCAGCGGCTGCCAGAACCCAATCACAGGTCGGGTCAAGTTAAAACTCTTCCTGGTGCTCAGGGAATAATCCAGCGGCATCATTTTAAATGTGGTTGATTTCAATCTGATTTTATAGATTGCATTTGAAGACTGTTCTATTAACTGTTCTAAGATCTGTTCAACCAGAACAAAACTAAATAAAATCAGTAATTGTCTCAACATTCTCAAGTGGGGCACAAAAACTCAACACATATTAGCAGCGACTAATGTTTTTGTGATGCATACAACCAGACATTGATCAATTTTAAATTACACAGATATATTAGCACAAACCATCACACTGGCAGACTTAGATATATAGCCACAAATGTTTCTAATATTTGTGGCTATATATTTGTAAGAAAATTGTCCTTTTACAATATTACTCTATAAATAACGACCCTATCCCACTGATTATTCCGAACATAGAGCTCCACAACGACATCTGGTGGGGTCTGGTCCCACTGGCCCCAAATACAGAGACGCCACAGGAAACCAGACAAACGAGCAAAATAGATAGTTCTTTGTTGGATGTGTATTAAAGGAGGAATCAAACCCTCTGGCTGCTCAGCCAATTAAAACCGGTCTCAGAGATGAAAAATGCCGTAGAGGAAAACCTAAATGGTTCCTGTAAATTCACCAAAAGCTGTCCAGGTAAAAGTGGTTCATCTTGCAGCAAATAGCGACATCTAGTGGTGAATGGATGGACTGCAACCAGCTTTCTTTGCGCGACGCCTTGTAAAAATATTCTGACTTAAAGGAAAAATGAAACGTGGTTTTCAGGATTTTTTAATTATTATTATTATTATTATTATTATTTTTTTACAAATTAGAATCTGAAACCGTCCCTCGCTTTACTCACAGCTGCAGGTCTTTTTTGATGCTTCTCTTCTATCAGCTTGGCCCTATACAGACAAAAATCTTTGACCATTTTTTTCTTTTCGGGATAGCTGAAGCTCACTCAGATCTGATGCAAAGTCTCCATGAACATCAATTTTCAATTGTCACCAAAGAATTTAATGTAATGGGACTTTGATCTAAATAATCCCATTGTATGTGACTGTCTTGATGGAAAGTGAAGCTCTGCACCGGTTTTCCGCAGTCTTAACTCATCTGGTTTGCTCAGGATTGTTCTGTATTTAGCTTCATCCATCCACTTTAACCAATTTCCCTGTCCCTCCCGCAGCACGATGCTGCCATCACCATTTTTCATGGTGGGAATGGTGTGTTCAGGGCACAGTTTTACTTCTCCACGTGCGCCAGAAAGCTTAGTTTTGTCCTAAATTGGTCCACATCTTTGGTGAGTGCCCTAGATGGCTTGTGGATAAACTGTAAACAGAAATTCTTCTGGCTGTTCCTCCACAAATGCCAGATTAGTGGAGCTCAGAAACTCGGAGGCCCCTCCAGAGTTACCAGAATCCTCTTGGCTGCTTCTCTGGTTGATGCTCTCCTTGGCTGGCCTGTTAGTCTGGGTGGTCGACCATGCCTTGGTAGGTTTGCAGAGATGCCAAAAACTTGTTTTATGACTGAACGCTGCTTTATGCATCGCTCCAACTTTCTCCCTGACCTGTCTGGTTGGTTCTTCGGTTTTTATGATGCTGTTTGTTCTTTAACGTCCTCTAACAATACATCAAGTCCTTCGGAGAACAGCTGGATTTATACAAAGGTTAAATCACACACCCTCTATTTACTATTTAGATGATTCCTGAAGGGAGCTGAGTGAACTGCATTTTATTTAAGGATATCAGATTAAAGGGTATCTGAGCACACATATATGCAAAGTGTTGTTTTTTTCTGGTGAATAACTGTGACTTCCATAAAAGCCCCATTCACAGATATGTACCACTTTGTGTTGTCTCATCACAACAAATCCCCAAATTTGCGGCGGCTGTGTGACAAAACGTGCAGAAGTTTAGGTAGTAAGGGTACTTTTATAAAGCACTGTCGAATTATTATGAAAACACATATAATGCGGTTTAATGAGATCTATTCCTTGACTGAGCTGTATTAACGACAGTTGTGACACACACACACACACACTCAGACTGAGGTGAGAAAGGCTCATTCTCCATCTCTCCTCTCCTCTCCTTGCAGGTTTCGGTAAAGGTGTGAACGTCGTGAACTTCGAGGGCGGCTCCTGGCACGAATACTGCTTCAACTGCAAGAGCTGCTCCCTCAGTCTGTCCAACAAACGTTTCGTGGCCAAAGGAAAAGACATCCTCTGCACTGACTGTGGCAACAGGGAGTGATGGACAGCTCTTCACCTTCTGTTTTCTAACCTCTTAGCCCATCTTTACACAGAATCCACATTTCAACTTTCTATTATCTATTTCTCTGATGTGCGCGGATGCAAAGATACGTTTTTGATGCTTCAAAAAAATACTTTAAACCAACAGTGTGCTGAGTGATTTTTCTATTTTTTTTTTATTTACTTTTACGCCGGTCTGTGTTTCAGTTAAAAAGGCTTGATGAGCTTCTGGTTTGATGAAAATTGTCATTCAGCACACAGCAAGCATAATGTACGTTTTCTATCCTGCAGGAAGCTTAGTTTAAACCGTATTTCTTTTGTCCTTCATTTTATGATATAACGGATCATGTTAGTGCCTATTATGTGTTTTTATTTTAATAATAACATCCCGCTGTCAAATAATCACTGTCAGTGTCAACTTGTTTTGTAATTTGCCAAAGAAAAAGTGCTTTTTAAACTTTCATAAAGATTTTTCACTCCTTGTACGAGACACATTTATCTGAAACTGAAATATGTTTTGCTGTGATGCTGAAGTGAAATTTAATAAACTTTCTACATAAATCAGTTTTGGCATTTGATGTTTTTGTTTCAGCGGGTTTTACGCTCACATGTAGCGGACCGTCCTCGCTCCGAGATCGGATTGAGACAAACAAGCAAAGGGAACTTGGTTCTTAAGGGGCAACTATGTGACTAAAGCAGCCGTCTGATCTATACTCGCGGAACAAAGTCTTCAGACTTACAGAAATGTTGTTTTTTCCAGGAAGTTTGGGGCTTCAGCGTCGTTGGATCTCTTGAAAAGCTTTTATTAAAGGGCTGCAGGATTTCAGTAAAACATGTAAATCAGATGATATTGCAGAAAATTGCAATGAGGTCGTCGATTTTAACTGACCCATTTTTTTCCTCATCTCCCTCATTCCAATTAAAGTCCTTCCAATCACCCAGTTATATGCATGCAGAGTTTGAATGCATCATACTTTAAATATAATCTCCTACCAGTGGTTGCACCCCAGCATTTGTCATATTCCAAACATTAATATTGTGAAGTTTGCTATTTAATATATTTTTAAGCTATGATTTTACTGAAAAAACTATATAAATAAGTTTATTAAAATGTAGATTTTAAAACTATTTAGAGCGCCAACCTTTATTTCTCAAGACTTCTGAAACTTGTTCTGTCATTAAGAAAATAAGCTTCTGGGCCCAATCCAGACTGATGGTGACACGTTCCGCCTTGGAGTTTATTTTTCTTCTATCTTTTCAGGGTAGGTCACATGTTCCTAATGAGATTAAAATCTGGGAAGTTTCCACTTGCTTAAACAGTTAGGCATCAACTGATTAATCTGTTTCATTCCCTTACCTGAATGCTTTCAGGGTGCTTCACTGTCAGCAGGACACTAGACTTATAGTAGCACTCCTCTTTTTTTTCCTTAAACAATTCTTTTTTCTAGATGTCCCAAAAACTCTGAAGGAGGCTTGACTGCAGAAAATAATCTTCCTCCAGTCATCCGCAGACGTACCCTCATATACATTCTGCAGAATGTCAGTGTGCTGGATGCTATTGTTGGACATCAGTGATTTCTTTTCTGCATTTATTCACACCATGCCAGAGTCCAAAACTCACGCCAAAAAAATCCCACCTGGCTGCTACAATACCTGAGGAAGCTCTGCACTGGTGGCAAGGGAATACAAAATGGACTTCCTGTTTTGCTAAAGCTTTACTTCACAGCGGCTGAACATATCGATTTGAAATTCTTGTTCTTTTGAAATATGGCTGATACTTTATTTCTCTGATATGTTCACGAGTAAAGCCCTTTTCATCCAAAGATGGATTAATGGATAGATGAACAAATGATAGATAGATTGATGGAGGGAGGTGGGGGATGGATGGATGGATGGATGGATGGATGGATGGATGGATGGATGGATGGATGGCTGGCTGGCTGGCTGGCTGGCTGGCTGGCTGGCTGGATGGATGGATGGTTGGATGCTCAGACACAAATGGTTGGATGGATAGATGCATAAATGGATGGATGGATGGATGGACAAATGGACAGATAGGTTGGTGGATGGATGGATGGTTGGATGGTCAGACACAAATGGATGGATGGATATATGCATAAATGGATGGATGGATGGACAAATGGACAGATAGGTTGGTGGATGGATGGATGGTTGGATGGTCAGACACAAATGGATGGATGGATAGATGCATAAATGGATGGATGGATGGACAAACGGACAGATAGGTTGATGGATGGATGGATGGATGGATGGATGGATGAATGGATGGATGGATGGTTGGATGCTCAGACACAAATGGATGGATGGATATATGCATAAATGGATGGATGCATGGACAAACGGACAGAGAGATTGGTGGATGGATGAATGGATGGATGGATGGATGGACTAAGGGATAGACGGATGGACAGACAAACTAATGGATGGATAAAAGAACAAAGAATATAGCCCGGCCGGTATTGCAAATCATTTTACACATTTATCCTGGAAACTGCTTGACTTCTGCACTTTTCCAGACTGTGAAGGAAACCTGTTCAGACGATGCTTGCAGACATTTGGGGACCAAACGTACAAACAAGGTTTATGCGCGGAGCTTAATTTTCAATAACTTCGCCTCTTATCTGCTCACTCCTCAAAGCAGCCAAGAATTAATGCCAGTTTCCACCGTAAAAAAAACACTAAAGTCGTAAAATTGCTTTAGGAGATCATCCGGATTTATGTCCGTCTCACACGTTTGAGGCACGCCTGCAGGTGTGCAGATCTCACGGGAGCAGAATGCATGTTTATCAGGACCAATTATATGTCTCGTTATGCTTTTTATGCAGCAATAGTTAACTTTTCTCTGAACTTGACCACAATGACGGCAAAGACACAGAGCCAAG
Source organism: Fundulus diaphanus (assembly GCA_037039145.1). Lineage (NCBI taxonomy): Eukaryota > Metazoa > Chordata > Actinopteri > Cyprinodontiformes > Fundulidae > Fundulus > Fundulus diaphanus. Next base: position 35,453,426 of record CM073136.1, read on the forward strand.
CCGTACACCTGTCCTTCCTCTCTCTTCATTCTGTGTCCTTGGTGACACCATTGTCCAGCTGGACCAATCACAGGCAGGCGCCACTTTACTCCACAAACAGCCGCCGCTGCTGCTGCTGCTGAGAGCCTGAGGGAGGACGCGTGTGAAAGGCTTTCTTTTGCTGCCCGGCTGATTCGTTTCTAAGGTAAGAACTTCCTCTGTTTTAAACTGTCACATTCAAGGTTTTATCTAGAAGTGATTCAATAAAAATCCCTTTATGGAAGGGGGAGAACATTTACAAGTTATATTTTACTACATGTTTTACTATAGCAGTGCTTCTTGTTACATCACAACATGTACTGATTTATTTTGTTTTAGATTGGAGATGATTTTCTTCCAGAAACAGCTGGCAGCATTCCTGACTCTGTCCCTGCTGAGGAGCCCAGCCTGGGCTGAGAAGCGAGGTAGGAAATGTGATCAGTGGTCGCAGACTGACACCACGAGTTATTTCGCAATAAGGAATGTTTTCAGCTAACAGGATGATGGTGACGTCTTTTTGGCATGTCTAAAAACAGAGAGCTGTTTCATTGTTTAGGTTTATAATCGGTGAGGTCACCCTCTGCGTGAGAACGCTGCAGTTTGGGCTGTAAAAATGTCCCAATGATCCAAAACAAACAGGTCCATGTGAAACGTGATTGTGGAAAACAATATGGGAACCGTCTGTGTGTTTTCAAGTAAATTATTTACAGACTTTCAGGACGTCTAAGTTTCTGGATGTATTGTTTAGTTTTTATTTGCTCATTTTTATTTTATATTGCACGTAAAGGCAGCCAAAACTTTATTAAGACACATGCCATTATATGACATTGGGAAAAAAATCCAGACTAAAAGGATTATTAGTTTGAATTTATCAAACTAGAAAGAAAGGAAACTCCTGTGTTTGTTAAACTTTTAGTTTAAAATGTTAGCATTTATTTTCCAGCTGTAGCAGCTGTAATGCAGTTTATGGAATAAAATTCTGGACATTTCAGGGCAAAGACTAGTAATATCATTTCTAGGTACCAAAAACAATGAAACAACATGTTGCTGAAATTAGCCTCCGGTTTTCAGAACACACTTTGTAAATCTTGGTATTGTTTTAGTTTGTAAACGTTCCTAAAAACATCAGTTTTAGTTTGCTTTCTACATTTGAGACCTAGTTTAACAACCACAGGTCCAGTTCAACCAGATTCTGTTTGAACTGGAGGTTAGACAAGAGGTAAAATTGTCCCTTCTGGATTTTTAAATCAGCATGTATTCAGTAAATTAGAGAAAAAAAATCAAAATACTGGTGGATTAAAGACTAAAATTCACCTGCGATGTGTAATTTCAAGTCCAAAATGACTGATTTAGGATTAAAGTAGTCTTTGTAATATGAGTTATATTAAAATGTTGAAGTGCCCCAGCTGCAGTCCTGACATAAACCCGAGAAAGGAGCTAAAAATTAGGGTGATGGCGAGGAGATCTTCCAACTTTCACCAGCACCTACTTTGAGCTCATCAAAGATAAAATTGTCAAAATAACAGTGAAAACAGGCAAAGAGCTGGTGAGAAATCAGAGGAGGGGTGCCATTGCTGTAAAGCTAATACATAACTGTCCATTAATCATTTAGAGGGATATAAATAAGATTTGACATGACGTTATTTATTAAAAGGTAAATAAATAAAGATCAAAACAATTTTTTCAAAAATTGCTACTCCTTTACACTGTTTTTATATCTTCTGAAATATATCCGCCTCAATTCCTATCAGAAACAAACTTCTAGATCTGCCAGTGGCATGAATAACTTTGGGCATAATCAATGTAATCCAAGCATTTATTGAGAATTAATAAATGTTAGCCCTTTAAAAAAACACAAAGGGGAAAAAGAAAGGCAAGAGGATTATTAAAGTGACTGTAATGGTCTTCAAGAAACGGTTTTTTTCTTTCACCAGAAAACAAACATAAACAAACAGATTCTGATGAGCTTTCGCGGTGGGAAGTCTGTCAAAAACAGATTTTCAATTGCAATTTGGGCTGGATGGTAAAAAAGCGCTCCTCCTTAGCGCACATGGAAAATGACGGAGCGAAAAGATGCTAAAGCACCATTCTTACACGTACAGTGTAGATGTAGGATGAAGGATTTGCCCAGGTCCCCCTTGAAAATGAGATCTAGATCTCAACGGGGTTTACCTGGTTAAATAAAGGAAATAAAAAAAAAAGGATTGAGTGAAAATGGAAATGAATACTTGTACTATCACACATAAAATGAGACAGTGAAGGGTTTCAAACTGGAGACACCTGGATCCCAGTACTCAACCAAAGGCTAGTTTGAAATGCAAAAAGCATAACATGGATCTCTAGCAGCAGGAAAACATTCTAGTTCCTTGAAACAACTTTTTTTAAAATAACCATTTACACACCAACAAATCATGGCTAAACAACAACGCTTCTAGGGTGGATGTACCTGATATGTTTTGTCTCAACCAGGCCTCTGTTTGGCCTCTGGCCTCCTGTGGTTACGTTACGATGCGTCAGAGTTTCAGTTTTAACGCAGTTTCACATGATTGTGTCAGACATCCCGCTCAGTCTGTGGGGAAAAGTGGCTGACCTAACCACCGGATGTAGCCACTGGAAGCTAAAGCCCCAGGTCTCCATCCCCGCTCTGGAGGAACTCACCGTCTGCCTTAATGTGAAGCTGAAGGTACTGAGGAGAATCGAGAGCTTTTCTCTTAAGCAGCCAAACAGCGCGCTTTAAGACATCAGAACCACTGACTATTCGTCTCTAGGTCCAGGGCTTCTTGCCGTGGACGATCTTCATGTACCGTCACCCTGAGGTTCAGTATGCGGAGCTCGGCATGGGGGGAAAGGAAGGGCGCTTGGTGGTTTGGATGTTTGGAGAGGAATGGACCACTCCGCTGATCAATCTCCAGCTGTGGCGGTGGTACACGCTGTGCGTCACCTGGTCCCATACAAAGGACAGGCCCACTCTCTACATAAATGGCAGCTTAGTCAACATCACAGCAGGTGGGCTTTGCTTTGTCTGATAATATTGATATTTTCACTGTTGCTATTTTTGCCTGAGAGCAACCTTTCTGCTATTTTTTCTCCGGATCTTGCCCCCAAGCTCACACAAGCACCCCTATTGCACCGCCGTGCTGCCAGCTGGCCCCCAATGGATCCCTCACCCTGGGGGTGGGACACGCCGTCTACGATGGGAACATCGACATCATCCCGTACAGAGGTATGTTGGGGAAAATCTCCCTGTTTCGAATGTGGGGGCGAGAGCGAAGCGAAGAGGAAGTGACGTCCCTGAGCTGCACAGAAGGTGATCTGGTCAAGTGGGAGTGGGACAACTGGGACACGGCGAGCTGTGACCCAGTTTCTGACACCAGCTTGCAGTGTGGTGAGTTTGTTTTGTTGCACAATTCAAATCCTTGTTACGGCTGTTTCAAACCGGTGCTGCACCAATAACCCAGTTTAGTACTGTTTGTGTTTCTGGCATCTACATCTGCTTGGGTAATTTAAGGAGAGTCAGAATCATCAAGCTATTTACAGCTTTTTTTCCGATCTCAACTTCACCTCTCCATTTTAATTTCACTCCTCGGATTAAATCCTGGGCTGCTGTGCTTCAGTCAGCACACATAAAAGCCATTCTACTAGCAATAACATCACACTCCACACACATTGGCAACCATGGTAAAGTGAGGGAGAAGGTCTTAAAAGGAATTATTTTATTGCAGTGGGATACTCTCACCCAGGAAAATGCTGTAAAATCCATCCTTTACAATAATTTGAGCACATTGTGTGTGAAAAAAAGAAATCACTTTTAGGAACCCCGGTTAAACAAATGAATTTCTGCTTAGGGACATTTCTCTAAGTTGATCAGAGTGTCCAGTGAATTTTAATGAGTGATCCGTGAGCTCAATTTTCCCCTGGGGTATAAATATGACGTAACACAGAAGCCCATTGATTTGAACCTTTTACTGAAAACGAAAAAGACAACAGAATATACCATTCGAGTATGGCAATTTTTTTTAGATTAATCTTTATGAGAAGAAATAGCTAAAATAAAATACAAAAAGGAACAACTCTTCTATTGTAGCTGGGGTTGTATATTTAGGCTTGTTCTCCCGCTGGAAGCTCAACCGCTGCCAAAGTCTCAACTTTTTGCAGAACCTGAATTTTTTTCCTTTCAACATCATCCTGTCTTTAGCCCCATCCAACTTTCCCTCATCTCTAACCAGCTTCCTTGGTGAAGAAAACTATCGCCATGCTACCAACACCATGTTTCACAATGTGGATGGGTAGTTCAGGGAGATGTGCAACTTTTTATGGCTTCATTTAAACAATGACTTACTTCTCACAACTTAATAAAGGAAAGATTTGTGAAGATGACAAATCATACTCTCCATGCCAACATGTTCTCCCACCTGAGCTGCGGATCTCTGCAGCTCCTCTGGAGTTACCATGGGCCTCTTGGCTCCATCTCTGGTTAATTGGCCAGCCTGTCAGTTTAGATGAACGTTCATGTCTTGGAAAGTTGTGCCACACTCTTTCCATTTGTGGCTGATTTGATTTTCAAAGTTTTTTTTTAATGGTATCAGAGTTAAAGAGGCAGAACACAAATGCAAACCCCACTGATAAACATATGTATTCCTTTGACTTAGTCACAAAAAAATCCCAAACCTTTACTCTAAAGTTTGTGGCGGCAATGTAACAAATAGTAAAAAAAATAAAAATAAAATGGCTCTACCTACGACTTTGGACCATGCTGTAGACATGTCGGTACCTCTCCAGTTTTGGCTTGCTATGCTGACTCACAGTGAATTGAACTGATGCTCAATACAAAGACAAATAACAGCTAGCTTTACAGTCAGTAGATTGATTTCCTGTCTTTTAATAATAAAAAAGTAATAAAATGGATCCGGAAGAACATGTTAAACGAAACAATATATATATATATATATATATATATATATATATATATATATATATATATATATATATATATATATATATATATATATATATTTATATATAATATTTATTTTTTTATGTTTGCTTTTATATTAAAACTATCGTTTTACACACCTGTATGTTTACATTTTGGCAGAATGGTCCTTTTATGAGGTCAATCTCCAGTTTGTCATCGTGCGCTACGACAAAAACACCACTGAGCCCTACACAGCCAGAGACATCGCACATTACTGGGTAAAAAGAACAAATATCATCTCTGTATTTACAAAATGTACTATATCAATGCAAGAAAATCTAAACCAAAGTTTTTAGGATGTAACCATTGGCTTTCTTGAAGCTTGAATGTTTTACAGAACGGATGCATAAACAGAAGTAAAAAGGAAGTGATTCAAAGCCCAGTGTTGCATATTATATTATTGTGGTTTAAATAAGATTAGAAACAGAGTATCATTGATGTTTGTGTAGATTATTAGATAAAGGGGCTTTGTTGTTTGTTTTTGTAATATCTCGTCTTTGTTAAGCTGCAAAGAATTACAACGTAACACAAATATTCTTGTGGTATTTGCTCTTCCTGCAGCTCAGACAGGTTTTACCGAAAGAAATCTATTTACACAAAGTGTATGCGTTTGAAGTAACCAGGTAAGGGGGAAAAAAGATCTGAGTTTACAACTACAACAGTAAGCATACTTCCAATAAAAACCCTTTGGTTTGCGTCAATTAAGCCCTGTTTTATTACAGCAGAGCTACTGAACCGTAAGCTAAGTTTCTGTGATCTCTCTTGCAGATCCAACACAGAGGAACATATAAAAACACCATCTGGAGACGGGCTGGTAAGCACGGCTGGAATATTACTTAAAGCAAATATAGCTGCATACAAAACTGGCAACATAAACTTCAAGGTCTTTCCATTAATAGCTATATTCTCCCCCCATGGTAATACACGTTAATATAAAATCTATTTCAAGGCAACGTTTGAAATTATATAAGTCTTAAAATGAATGTAACCATTATGTCTTTCTTCCTGTAGACGCGGTGGGCTACGGAGAATATTAGCAGGTAAAATCCAACTTTATTTGATGTAAATGTGCTGTCTTGGTAGCTAAGGGGCTAAGTGGATCATCAGGGCTGACGTTCCCTCCATCCAGGACGTGTGTAGGTCTAGGGTGAGAAAAAAGGGCTGCGAAGATCTCTGCAGATGCCACACATCCTGCACACAAACTGTTTAGACTTTTACCCAGAGGTTGCGTTACAGAGCGCTATTTGCTAAAACCAGCCTCCACAGAGACAGCTTTCTCCCCCAGGCAGTCTCCATTATGAAAACCTCACAGCCGGAGTAGTCAGCTACCCTGCTGTGAAGCAAAATAAGGATATTGCACTCACAACCTTCCCTTTCTCTTTGCTCTGTATAAGAACCACTGTTTTTATATTGTATGTCTAATAATTGGACGTTGTGAGCACTGTAACCTATGTCAGATTCCTTGATTGTGCACACAATCATGGCCGAATGAAGATGATTGTGACTCCAAGCAACAAATTGACTGCCAGAAGGATTATGAATCCTTTCATTGAACCGATAAGAACATTTTGAACAAAGAAAGAGCCATTATTATTATCACCTAAACACATCATTTCTGACTAGCCCTCAAACTAAAACAACTATTTAAAGAGGGTTACATGTGTACTAATCACTCATTATCAGTGATTGTGATTGGCGTCATCATCGTCACACGTCTTAACCCCAACAGATCAATACTGATATGCACTTAAGTAAAGTGCAGGGTATGTTGAGATTTCTTTCTGTCAAGCATTCACGCACACATGTTGGTATGACAGAAGATAGTCTATCAAGTTCTGTAATGTTTTTTAACAAAAAAGCTTATCAAAGATTTACGGCAGAAAATCTTTCAGGCTGGATGGATGGATGTAAGAAAGAGTCTCGAGATACACATTTTTCTCTTTATCTTCCCAGACATATCCAGACCATAAAAACATGTAAGTTCCTGTGCAGGATCCCTGTTAACTCTCTTCCAGGTTCCGCTGCCTGGCTTACACCAACGTCATCCCAAAGTGGGACGTTGCAGCTTTGCAAAGGGAGATGTACAATGACCTTTCCAACAACTACACCGACCCCAGCGGTCTGCTGCTGCTGCTGGCCGACACCAGCACCATCTACACCACCCCTGTTGGTAGGAAGGAGCTCTCAGTAATAACAGGACATAACATGTATGTATCGGAAACTTGCCGGTCGTCTCATCAACTGTTTCCTTTGCAGAAAGTTTTTCCCTGACAACCATCATCCCTCCGGTGGTCATGACAGGATCCTCTCCCATCACAACCTCCACCATTAAAACCACATCAGCCTCTACCTTCACCCAACCGGCGACCACGACCCACACCATCACCAGAACCCCTGCAAATGTCTCTGGTCAGTCTCAAAGACGTTCTGCGGTTCTGTTTTGAGCTGACGCCCTGAGGAAAGCTTCTGATTTCTCTCAATCTCCCTAACAGAGCTTTACTTCGAAGTCAAGGTGAACGTCTCAATAACAGGAGACTGTGACCCCCGACAGATCCTCCCCACCTGGGTATGTCTCAGCCAACCTCAAGAAACAAATCTCTTACGGTTAAAACAAATTCTAAGTATTAGTAAAATATTTCTAGAAGAATGCAAAAATGAAACCTTTACCAATAAATTTTAGCTTAACATGAGTCTCCCTGATGACTTAATGATGGTGCTGGACCTGCAGCTGCTCCCCAAAGCAGAAAGGTGCGCTGCATGACGAAGCTATGGCAACATTCTTGAAATACACACACAAAAAAATACTTTAAGAAATGAGCAAAAATCTGTCATTGTTTCAGACGTCACCCTGAAAGGAAATATCGGCAAACTTCCAACCAGGTAAGTAAATACAGATGGGTTTTTTTGGCCAATTTCTAAATATTGTACTTTTTTTTTGTTTTATTTGCTTTTAAACTCACCCAATAAAACAAACAAACAAAAAATACTATGCTCAAAGTCCAGGGATAATAAAAACTGCAGTGAGGGACTGATGTATTACACCTTAAACAAAAGCACGTTCAGTTTCAGTCTGAGGTTTACTGCAGCTTGTCATTGATATTAATTCAGGACCCCTAATGATTTATTTCAACCATTGTTTGCTAAAGGGTTATACTGATAATCAAGAATCTATCATTATTATGTAACCATAATGAAATTTTGGTGAGACAGCGGCTCAGAATGCACACAGACTCACACTTAACCCAGAGACACAAACAAGACATGATGTTCAAATATGCATTTCAAGAATGCACTGACAACTGTTACTGAGAAGCTAATGGCCTGCAAATAGTCCTTAGCATCTGATACGATTTAAATGTTTGAGTAAAACAGATAGCAGGCCCTTTACAGAATGATGAAAATTACTCTGGAATTGAATGGATGTATCAGACAAAACACTCCCTGTGAGGTTGAAAAGTCTGCAAGGAGTCATTAGCAAAAAAATTTAATGTTCAAGTTAATTGATGCTCAATTCAAAAAGACATGCAGCAGTCAGTTTGCAGGATGATGTAAAAAAATACTGTGCTATTGCATGATTTTAATAGACAAACATTCCCGGAGCAGTTAACATGCGCAAATAGTCATTAATAATAATTTTAACTTCAACCTTAAAAGGTACAGTGGACGATTTTTCCTGAAGAAATGCCCAAGACCATCCTACCTGTTCTTTCATTCCTCAGGGGGATCGCCTGTCAAGTGTCCGTGCGTGAGCCATGTTGACCTCATGCACAGCTCTGTCCACATTGCTCGGAGACGCTAAGTTAGCAAAGGATTATATTTACATTACACCATGTCAGATTCCTCACCAGCAAGTTCGAACATCACTGGATACATCATAAATACTAGTGCGCATGTGCAGCAAGAGGAAACTAGCAAGGGAAAAAAGCATGCACATTGGGGATAGGTGAGCATGTCACAACGATTGTCATGTAGGACAACCAATAGATGAGATGATCCCTTCTGGAAGTCGAAGCTGAACGTAAATGCAATTTGCACGGAGGGCCAACCAAACACTCCCTGAGAGACTAAAAGTGTTCAAACAGACATTAGCGTGTGAGAGACTGCGTGAATAATTCTCAATCGGATCAAGAACCCGTGGAACCAGCAGCGTGTTTGTAGACATGTAAACAGATCATGGACCGGGCTGGTGGTTTACTTGATTCTCAGCAGGGGGCGACAGCCCTCACAGCTTTGAGAAAGAAGCTGTTTTTAAGTCTATTAGTTTTTGATTTAATGTGTCTGAATAGTTTACCTGATGGAAGTGGGACAAACTTGCATTGCCTGGGTGGGTGGGATCAGTGGCTATACGTCTGGCCCGTTTCTGGACCCTTGTAGCATAAACCGTGCTCAGTCCTTCATCTCCTGTGCCATGCAACCCCCATAGCACACTGTCACGCTGAGAGACAGGATGCTTTCAACTGTGGCTCTGTAAAAGTTTATTAGCAGAGTAGAAAGTCCAGTCCGTTTTAGTTTCCTGAGAAACCCCAACTATAAAATGTTTCTCCAGAAGGCATTTGGCTTGTTAAGGTGGGCAACTAAAAAAAATTCAGTTGTACCTTAAGCTATAAACTTTGAAAGTGGTGTCTCAGTTTGAAGCAAAATAAAGCTAACTTCACTGTAGACTGTGACGCCGGTGCTCAGGCCTCATGAGGTGGAGCGCTGGTTCAATCCATCCAGTCATTCTGAGTAATTCATGAAATTCTTCACCATATGGCAGCTGAACACAGCTTTTGTGTTCCCACAGACAATGATCCCAAATACACAATAAAAAAAGTAAATCCTTCTAATACTAAGCTTTTAATTACCTTTCAAAAGCACAACCTCAAAGCCACTGAAACATTTTACAATAACACAAAGATGGATCCATGTCATCCAAGCGATCAAAGGAAACTGTCGATTCTGATACGCTCAGTCAAATATCCAGCCAGAATCGCACCAGCACCTGGCTAAAACTAAAACCATGTCACTGAGGTGCAACTTGCTAAAGGACATTTAAGTCAGGATGCATGCGTATATTTTCAATTTTGATCATAACTGGATCAAAGACAATTCACAATAATTTCATACCTGAGCTCTAAAATATCTCGTTTTTAAAAACTCAACAGCTGCCTGTTGTGTAATCCTTCTTCTCTGGAAAGAAAGCCAGCCGTTCAGATGAATCAGTAGTCTGTCCAATCGTTGGAAAGTGTGTGAAATGCAAACTAAACATTATATCAATAACCCTAGAGAAGAGGAAACTTTGACGAGTCATGCTGTTTCCTCTCTTGAAACTTCTTTCCTTATTTTTTCACTAGGTGTCCAAAGATGGATTTTCAAGGTATGGATTGTTTAAAAAGAAACGGCGTGGCACAATAGAACTTTTCATATGTAGTAAAAGGGCAACACAAAAATACACGTCTGTATTGTTGTGTTGATTGGTTCCGTTGAGTTTTACGTGACGTTAGCATCTATATGTACGCAGTATTTCATGAGCACTTACATTCTTATCTTGGCTTTTCGTCCGCTCCTTAGACCTTTGCAGCTCATTATTATCTCTTAATGTCTGCAGAGAGAGCTTCATTTTCCAGGTCCAAGTGTCGACGCAACAGTCAGACACAACGGAAATGATAGACCGATTACGGCAGTGTCTGCTGATGCCCTACGACAACGGGTCGGTCTCCATCGCAGCGGAGCACGTACAGATAAGTCGCATCTGTAAGTACAGCCGAGGCTCTCTTGGACTGATGACCAGCTGCAAAGCTGAGACACTGAAAGGTGCTTCCTCTCTCTGTCCATGTGTGTTCCCCGCTCAGTGGTTCTTCAGTGCGACGCCGAAGCCCAGCAGACCCTCAAAGGCCTGTTCATGTGGCCTGACACTACGGGAGGCAAACATGCTACGTGCGCATGCCCAAAAAACTCTCGCCGCTCCGCCACCCGACTTTGGTGAGACCTCTGAACACGAGGAGGTTCTTAGACGATGTTTGAAAACTGAGCACAGGCGACCCTCTGTGCTCCGTCACCACCAGCAGCCTTTGGGTGGAGGATCAAATCCAAAGCATTGAAAAGAATCAGTGGTTAAAAAGCCTTCGAAAGTCCTGCTGATTGTTATTGAAGCTGAATATTAGTTAGTATCACAAAACCATACAGCAACATTGATATAATTCTTAGTGGACTGCAAAAATGATGCCGTCAATAAAATCCGTGTGCATCACCGTACAGAAAACATTGATAACAGAAACGCTTCCAGCCGGGGTTTAATCACAGAAACACACAGAAAACATCACTTCTTCCAATATTTACTGATGATTTTATGCAAATAAAGCCTGTGTGGTTGAACAACTATCAACCTTAAGTTAATGCATCAACAAGTGTGGGCCTATTAGAGTATTGATTATTTCTATTTGTACATATTTGCTAATTTTCTTCCATGTCTTCATGAGTCTTTCTGTTGACTCAGTGTCACAGATTTTATTAATGGCCCTCTTTTAACAGGTAATCGAGGGGAGAAGTTTATTGATTTCCAGATTAAGCCTCCTATTTTGACGACAATTAATGGCATTCTTATTTTTTTTGCGTTACATTTTTATGTTGCCAGTCAAAGGTTGCAAACATGGTTTGTAGATTAAATATGAGGACATTCGTCTCTTTTTTCCCCTGAAGAACAAAATAGGTGCATAATATTGAGCGACAAATTCAATTTACCACAGAGATGACAGTGGGCATGAAAACCTTCCTATTATTCATTATTTTCTCGTTGCAATCTGAAATGACTGATAGTCAACAATGCTGCGATCCAGACTTGTTACTGCGCTACACATCTAACACGTTAGGATGTTCATGGTGACGGGGCAATGCAAGAAAAGGCAGCCCTAATGGTTCCTCCACAAATGACTATCACCGTGGGAGAAGATTATTTCCTCCATAGTGTCGAGGCAAAACGTGTGTCATTATGGGAAAAGGACAGTCCCTTAAGTCAGGTACAGGGGCCAAGAGAGAAATGGTGATGGTGAGTTGCTTTGTTTGATGCATTCTGTAAGTTAAGAACCACTGAGAGACGTGGACATGAAAAGGGAACCAAGGTGAATACGAGGATCACTACCTCGCTGGAGAGGTTTTAGTGAATGGTAGGACATAAACAGGCATCTGTTTACCTCTGTGGTGGCTGGGAGCTGAAATATCCCTAAATGTATTGAAACTTTACAGAAGACGTGTTTAAACATGACTCATGAGAACTTGTCCAACAAAAACAGGAAATTATCATCTAACTATTTTAAACATCAACCCACAAATCACACACACAACCAAATCACAGGCCAGTTCAGAGAGAGACCAAATGGCATAATCTTGTTTTTCATCTATGGGATGGAGTCGGAGTACCTGGAAAAAAAAAAACAACAACAACACACATTGCCCATACCTGGAGAGCATGCAGAAGAACTCCAGGCAGGGATTTGAACCCAGGACCACTGCTCCGAACAACCCCAGTAAACAATGAAGCGCTGAACCATCAAACTGGGAGAAAGTGACTTTAGCAGCACACGTTTCTATCAACAACACTGCACTGAATTTATCCTTAATAGTTGCATTTATTTTTAACACTTATAAACTTATTGGGTTTCTTTGTCCAAACGAAGTACTTCTTAAAATATCATACATTTTGTTTAACTTCTAGTTGTCAACAAGTATAGGATAATGGAGCAGTCAGCCTTTTGTTATAATGGTTTGTACATCTCTGCTTCCTTATTCTTATATATAAATATATATATATATATATATATATATAAATATATATATATATATATATATATATATATATAGACAAAAAAGAAAAGATATGCATAAACTAGTTAACATATTTTTCACAAGCCTAAAAAGGAATAAAATAGCAAAATTTACGACATAAAATAAATCATTATTATCTCTCAACAAGTAAAGGCTGATAGAAAGTGCAGTTTCTACTTTATGTTGGTGAAGATTTTCAGTCATCCAGGTCATGATCACTCAAAAAAGAAAAGGTTAAAAAATAAAACAACTGGACTTCTATTCTGAAGCTGAAGACGTTGTGCTTCCCATCCAGGAAGCTTTCTCAACGAGGCCTCACCAGCAGGTCTATAAAGCTTGGAACTCCACACTACTGCAGACATTTTGACACCTTTCTTTAATTAAAATGAAATTTGATCTTTTCAAATAAAGCCGCCGCAGTAACAACTCCTAACTTTCTTTTCATCTCTTATTTTACAGCAAACTGTCCCAGTGGACCCGCTGGATGGAGCCAAACCTGGAAGACTGCCCCCCAGTGGTGGAAACTATCCCTGATCTGGATCATGTTGAAGTCACTTCTGGTTTGTTCACCTCTATTCGCTTTCCTTTGTGTGCTCCTCATTGCTTAGATGTCATTTTTAAAGATATATTTACTAGTGAGTTCAAAGCTTTCAGTTTAAATCATACATTTAACACCCCCCAAAAAAGTAAATTATCTGTTTAAAACTCTGGAGCTCATTTAGCTGGAAATACTTTCAATGTTCAGCTCTGTTGCACATTAAAGCAGTTGTTAAGCAGCAGACATTCAGCTCACATATGTTATCTCCTCTCTGTCTTTTTATTTGGTTAACAAGGCACCAGCATTATTATCAATAAAATCCATATTTAAAAAAAAAAAATTAAGAAATGCAGGCTGTCAAGTCTTGAAAACCTCTCGACACGGCTGATTTTATGCAATACAAAGAGTGAACCAACCTTTCTGCGCTGTGAGGTGAACTTGTCGTTGCCACATGTTGGAAACATTTGAGGCCAGCTGTTTCTGCAAACAAAGGCACCCAGTAACTTTTTACATAGGAAGTAATTTGGATTTTCATCTCTTGATACAGGAAATTATTTAAAACTGGCATTTTGCATTCATTCAGGATGTTCTTGATTTTACAATATTTACATGTTCGCAGATTTCTTCTGCTTCCTCAGAGGCCTGTATTCTCCGATCGCCCCGTCACTCCCTGCTGTGTCATTTACCTCCAGGCACCGGATTCGATGTGGTGGAGATGATCGAGGATTTGCTGAGAAACCACTCCAACCTCATCTACAAAGAGCTGGTCACCGTCCTCAACAAGCTGAAGGACATCATCAGGGTCAGTGTGGTCACGCCAGACCTCGGCCAAGCTCTCATCAACGTCATCTCCAACATCCTGGAATCAGACAGCAACCTGGGGCCTTTCACAAACACGTACGGACGAGAAGTAGATTCAAAGAGCCAAGTTAAATCGTCAGCTAAGCTCAAACGTGTGCGAACCTCTTATTTGTCTACATCTACAGTATTCTAAACCTCACAGAGGAGGTGGGAGACAAGATGGTGGGCTACGAGGGCTCCTACACGCTTTCTGCTCGAGCGCTGGCTATCTCGGTGGTGGATGTAGTTCCTGCGCAGTTCAGCAGCTTAAGCTTTGGAGTTTTGTCTGACTGGACCGGCACCAACCCTGAGGTTGTCTAACGCTGTTCTTATCTGAGCGTTCAGTACGGTTTAGCTTACAGCGCCTTCCACAGGTATCGGGATCCGCAGTAAGATTTGTAAAAAGATTTGCTGTGAAATCAGGTTTTTTTTTTTATCTACAATAAACATCTTGGTGGGTCTGGGGTGAAAAAAAGAGAAAGTAACAAATAATCTCATACCACCAGCTGTGTATGGTAGAGCATCCAGAGCAGGGATCTGTGAACTTCATAATCCAATCAGTAATTTTTATTCAGGTTATCTTTGATAATAAAATTAGTCTGAGCAGCAAGAGAAGTCATGTTGCTGCATTGCAATTTATTTTAATGTATGGATTTACAAGGGTCCCAATGATTATGGAGGGTGCTGTAAACTTTACATCCTAACAGACAGGTGAAAGGAACCAGTTTGTTCATGCAGGCACTCAGACCATGTGCGGACGCATTATCTCCCCGCCCGGTTCCATTATTACCTATAAGCAGGTTCACTAAAGCAAACACGGTCAAAGGATGTCTCAAACTCAGAAGTAGACTTTAACGCTTTAATCCAGGAGCAAACAGAGGCAGAACGAAGGATTTCTCTCCTCCTTCTTCCCCTCCGCTTACTGGCCATCCCCTAAGATTAGGCACAGACCCCAAAGGGGATGGCACCTCCTCACATGACATCAGCAGGAAAAATGTGTCACCACTTGGGGGTTTATCTGGGTTTTGTAAATGAATCCTTATGTGTGCCTAAAGTGTCTAAATGAATGCACACATCTAATCCACACAGTACAAATGTTCCAATAATCAAACCCACTTTATCCTTTGATCAGTTGAACCAATTCACACTTTTAACAGTCAAATAATGCAAACATTGAATTATTAACACGCTCAAACTCAAATGTGCACAACCTAATTAAATCTAATCTATTTACACCAGTGGTGTCCAAACCCTCTGGCTATTGGGAAAAATTGTTAAATCAAAAGCACTCAAGGGCCAAAATATTCATAAAAATAAATAACATAACCAAAAATACTAACCCTGCCTAACAAAATATGATAATTTAAAAAAAGATATTAAACAGTATTTAGCCTATTTTATTAAATTAATTCCAATCAGATTTTAATGCACCAAAGTCTGCATTCGATTAAAATTTGCTATGAAATTAGAGCAAACGTAAAAAGTATGCTTATTAAAAGACAAATGTTTTGTGTTGTACCGAACGTTCAATTGTAAGATTTTGATTTGTCTATAATGAATTTACCCCAATTAAAAATAAAAAGTTTCCATCTGCAAAAAGCCACCTGCGCTGATCGGCCAAATCTTTCTTGAAATTCAGTTGGAGGGCCGCCAAAATCAGCACAGGGGCCACAAATGGCCCCCGGGCCACAGTTTGGACACCCCTGATTTAAACTCTATTTATACGATACGCTACTTATAACATTTTCCATATGTCTGTTATACCTTGGGACAGATTAAAGTCCATATTCTTTTGGAACAAGTCCCTTAAAATTGAGCAGCCTGATTGATTCCAACGTTCTCCTGCTGAGCCAAAATAAGCAATAAATAATGTTAATTTATTTTTCCATCTGTGGTGTAGATTTTTATCAACAGGTATCCTTCAGACGGCACGGTGGCTTTCATCTCCCTGCCGTCTGTCCTGCAGGACACCTTCCCACAACACGATCTGAACCAGTACCGGCCTAGAATCCAGTTTCAGTTCTACGCCAACCCACTGCTCTTTAAGGTACCATGTAGGGAACATAATGCTTGCAAAGCTGGAAATATCTTAGCCCAAACTGGCCTCGTTCAGAAAGCGGCTCGTGTTTCCTGTCTCCAGCTTCAGAGAGAGCAAAGGAAGGCCGTCCTCAACACCTTTGTGGTGTCGGCCAGTGTGACCAACGCCAGCTCACCAATCAAAGACCTTCGTGAAGACGTCAAAATCATGCTCCACCATTTACAGCACAACGCCGTAGGAAAGACTTTTCTTAGAACGGTACACCTACCGGTAATGAACGAACGATCCGGACTAACATGAGCTGTTTGGTTTGGTTTTGTTTCCCAGCATGATAAAGTACAGTGTGTGTACTGGAACTTCAATAAAAACAGTAGGTCCTCATCCAAAGGGCATATTTTTGCATATTTAACAGAAGGGGATTGAATGAAAGTGTTTTGTTTGTCTGTCCGTATCCAGAAGGACACGGGGGCTGGGACGATCACGGCTGCAGGAAATACAACAGCACCCCGGACTACACGACGTGCCTCTGCGACCATCTCACACACTTTGGAGTGCTTCTGGTACGGATCCTTGCAGACGCGTGTTTTTATTTCTGAAAAGCCCTGACAGACAGATTTAGCAGGCATAGCTGAAAATAAAGACTTGAGCACTTTACTGTTATGAGATGTTACTAAGATTTGGGCAGCAGAGGGCACTCAGAGTACAGTCTTTGCAAAACAAAAAACAATGTTGGAATCGTTTTTGAAAAGCTCAAAGTAACCCAAATTAATTTTAAATCAAGCACAATACTGCTTTTACTTCCTTTTAAATCAACTGCATTGTTTTATACTTAATATTAATGCCCAAGTGCCTGGATGGACAACTTTTTGTTTAGCACAAAAATTGCCTAATACAGTGTTTATTAAGCAGTTCAGATCCACGGGGTTACACGCAGTACCTGTCAAATGAATTCACACCCCTTTAACTTTGTCCAATGTTTTTTCCGTATTAAAACCACCAGCCTAAGTACGTTTCATTCTGATTTTATGACTGAAATTTGCAGTATGCAGAACAATATATGAGAAAGAAAGCCAAAACTTTGTGTAACCCTGACCATAACTGTAAATCGTAGTGGTGGCTGCATCATGCTGTGGGAAAGCTTTCTTTTTCCCCCCAGCAGGGGAAGGGAAGCTGGGGAGAGTTAATAGGAACGGACTAAAGCAGAGGCTCAAACTCCAGCAGCACAATTACTCCAGACAAAGAGAAGGATTTACACCAAAGCATATACCTGGCTGCAAAGTGGAAAACTTTAAGGGGTGGGAATACTTTTTCAGTGCTCTGTAAAATGACCCTCCTTTTTGGTAACCCGGCCCATCTATAAACACATGCATCAGTCCTCAGTTTTAAATCTGCCATTGTTGTTAGTGAGGTCTTTCTTCCACTGAATTTCAAACAAAACCTTTCATCCAGCTGGATTTCATGTACAGCTGGATGAAACCCTAACCCTAACCTTAACCCACAGATTATCAAGTGTAGCTGCTAATATTTTCTGTGACTGAAACAGTGCCTATTTTCCTCTAACAATATAAATGTCACAAGTAAATTTAATATGACAAACCTAACACATTAAAGCATTAATTTGAAGCGTGCAGAACTCTTGCCTCTTCTTTCCTTATAACCTTCACCGGGAGCATCTGAGAGATCTTCTTGGAGACTTCCCAGATTTTTCTACCGCGCTGCTCTTTGATGCTGTTTCACTGAAGTTAAAGCGTACCCATTAGTGCCGGTGTTGACGAACTGGATCACGTCTGGCTTCACACACGAAATTGCATTCAGACGAATAGATACTGACAATAGGGTGGATCAGCACTTTGTGAGCTGAAATGGCAAGAAGCTGGATGTAACGAGCAGTGTCCCTAAAAGGCATTTAGCAGCCCGGGTGTGAATAAAGCCTTAAAAATTAAGTTACATTTTGATGCAGTGGCATAATCTCACGGTTAAAAATCAAGAAAAATCTTACCTGTGAAAACATTTGATCAGGAGGGGGGTTAGGAAAAATTACAGATGCCAAAGTTACCGCCAACCCTTAAAATCCCAAAAAAACTGAAATGTTTTCTGATTTGTACTTAATTTTAACTGATCGCTACATCTACAAAACTTTTAATTTCAGTTCAAGGACTTCAGTTTCTCCGTGGTATCCACATGATGTGAAGCAGAAGACTTTTTCCTAGCCTCTGTTCAAAATCGGAAAAACAGGAGAACATCATTGTATAGTCAAGTAAGGCAGATGTGTTCATTTTTATGTCAGAAAACAGCTCAATTTCTAAAATCAGAGCAATAATTTTAATGTTTTAAATAGCTGAGAGTGAGGCTAACGAGGCTGGACACGGGGCAAAGGTTTTCTTGCCACCGTGCACAGGGAGGAGGATGTGTATATATACACACATATATATACATATATATATATACACATATATATACATATATATATATATATATATATATATATATATATATACACATATATATATATACACATATATATACATATATATATATATATATATATATATACACATATATATACATATACATATATACATATGTGTGTGTGTATATATATATATATATATATATATATATATATATATATTATATATATACACACATAATACAGGACTGTCTCAGAAAATTAGAATATTGTGATAAAGTTCTTTATTTTCTGTAATGCAATTAAAAAACATGAAATGTCATACATTCTGGATTCATTACAAATCAACTGAAATATCGCAAGCCTTTTATTGTTTTAATATCGCTGATTATGGCGTACAGCTGAAGAAAACTCAAAAATCCTATCTCAAAATATTAGAATATTTCCTCAGACCAAGTAAAAAAAAAAATTATAACAGCAAAACAAAATCAAACATTTGAAAATGTCCATTAATGCACTCAGTACAATCCTTTTGCACAGATTACTGCATCAATGCGGCGTGGCATGGAGGCAATCAGCCTGTGGCATTGCTGAGGTGTTATGGATGCCCAGGATGCTTCAATAGCGGCCTTTAGCTCATTTGCATTGTTGGGTCTGGTGTCTTTCAGCTTCTTCTTCACAATACCCCACAAATTCTCGATGGGGTTCAGGTCAGGGGAATTGGCAGGCCAATCAAGGACAGTAATGCCATGGTCAGTACACCAGTTACTGGTGGTTTTGGCACTGTGGGCAGGTGCCAGATCTTGGTTGTGCAGCGTTTCCTGCCACATTTCCCCCTTCCAACACACTTTTTGTGAACGTGCTTTGAAACTGCACTCTGTGAACAGCCTGCTCTTTGAGAAATTTCTTTTTGTGTCTTACCCTCCTGATGGAGGGTGTCAATGATGGTCTTATATATATATATATATATATATATATATATATATATATATATATATATATATATATATATATAAGGAAGACAAAGTTGGGTTGACGCAGATAAGCATGGTATCAGTTGGGTCCTCTGACTTTTACGTGGTTCATCAGAGAGACAGCCTGGGTGACGAAAGCGGGACCTGAGGGTAAAAATCCCAGCAGTTTGTGTGCAGGACGTGTGGATATCAAACAAAGACTGAGACTTCCAGAAACATCCCCTCCGGGTTGGTCTGACATGAATTAACGGAAGAATAGGTGGGAAACCACCCCATGCACACTGTTAAGTATGCTAGTGGATCTGTTGGTGTGGGGCTGCTTCACCTCTAACGCCTCTTGGGACCTTGTTAGCGTGAATGTCATCATCAGCTCTTATACCAGGACACGGCACATAGAAACCACTGCTGTTGGGTCTCTGACGAGCTGAGGAGACACGTGCATAAGAAGATTTCTCCTGACATAAGAGGCGATATCAAGGGTTTTTACACATAATTTACCAGGGGTAATTTATTTTTAAGAATCCTCTAAATGCAGTAAAAAAAACTCCCTCACATCTATCCTCCCAGGATGTCTCCAGGACCCAGCTGGACCCGGTTCATGAACAGATCCTGACCATCATCACCTATGTTGGTTGCGGAGTCTCCTCCCTGTTCCTAGGAGTCACCGTTGTCACGTACCTGGCCTTTGAGTGAGTTGCATCGAAAATAATTGCAGATATTTCGGAGTAAAACTGTATTTGTCGGATGTACACTGTAAAAAAAACTGTGTTCATTGTATCACCGGACATCAAAGTATGCACATTTCCCATAAGGCAGAAAGGGCTACAGCACATATTATTTCTGACCTGCAGAGTTACAAACGTATAATCCTTTAACTGCCTCCTCTGCTTCTGTAATGCTCACCCTCCTGTCTGATCTAGGAAGCTTCGTAGAGACTACCCCTCTAAGATCCTCATAAACCTCTCTCTGGCCCTGCTGGGTTTGAACCTGGTGTTTCTGGTCAACTCCTGGTTGTCCTCCTGGGGTCTGTACGGCCTCTGTGTGGCAGCAGCCTCCACGCTGCACTACTTCCTCCTGGCGTCCTTCACGTGGATGGGCTTGGAGGCCGTCAACATGTATTTTGCTCTTGTTAAAGTCTTCAACGTCTATGTTCCCTCATATATCCTCAAGTTCTGTGCTCTGGGCTGGGGTAAGCTATAACCTAGACATGGCTGACTTTGAGCTAGTCGCTGAATAAGTTGGAATTTCAGGTTGTTTTAAACATCATGTGAGGGTTTTAACTCTTCCCCAGGGATTCCTCTGGTAATCTGCATTCTGGTTCTCATTGTGAATCGAGATGCATACGGCCCTGACCTCTACACAGACGGCGAGTCCACTTTCGAGTCTTTGGACAACTCTGGCACCTTGTAAGACGTGGGGTTTGTTTTGCATTCGTCTTTCAGGCTTTGATCGATTCTTAATCAGAAAACACAGCTGCAGAAGTGTACTCCACTACTAACGGTGTTGAAAAGGTCCAAGTTCTCAACTATGACAAGTGTATTTTAATAACATGAAGAAGGATGGAAAGATAACAGAGTAAACAGAAATGCTTGTACATTTTAGGTGTAAAGTAAATTTTGGATTCAAACGAGTACAGTGACCTCAGCACTTCCTCCTCCAACCCTTACGTCTCTATTTCTCACCATGCTCGATGCTCCATCAGCTGCTGGCTTCAGGATGATGTGGCGTATTTTGTGTCCGTGGTTGCCTACGCTGGGTTGATATTTCTCTTCAACATCGGGGTAAATATGATCAAATGTTATGCATAAATTAAAATTACAACCCTAATATTATCTGTTGTATTCAGAATAAACTTTTTTTTTTATGGAGCCTTTTATTTTCAAAAGCCTCTAACTATACCAAACTATCAGGCATGTTTATAACTTAAGTGATCCCAAATACCAGTAAAGTCTATCCTACATTAATACCCAATTTAAACAAAAATAAAGAATATATGCATGTTCCTTTGAAATTGAACTTCTTAGAACATTTTTTATGGATCTCTCCTTAGGTCTTTGTGGTGGTTCTGATTCAGATCCGCCGCATGCGATTCAACAGCCCGGCGGGGACCCGGAGAGGGCTCCTGCAGGACCTGAAGGGGGTTGCCAGTCTCACCTTTTTACTTGGACTGACATGGACTGTAGGCTTCCTTAACTGGGACAGTAAAGCGAGGATTGTCCTGCTGTACCTGTTCGCCATACTGAACACCCTGCAAGGTGAGTTCAGAGACATATAAGCAGTGGGGAAAAATGTGCGTCGAACATGTCAAAGTCGTTCTTTCTTTCAAATATTTCTAAAGGGAGCCTTGACTTTAAAATTCGCACCAGATGTCGGAAACAGCCCAAGTTATCCACACATACGAAGAACGAGGCAAATTAGTCCACAAATTAAGATTTATGTAAGCAACTGGGTTTAAACGGTGGATAAATAGTGAACACAGTCTCAGAAATGTAATGAATACTTTGTGGCAACGTCTTAAGACGTCTCTTGGATGGAAAATCAGGTCGCATACGTTGTGATTTTGACCCATTCTTCAACACAAATGAAGTCTGCCTGTATCATATGCTTTAATACAGCCCACACAGTGATTTTCCCTCCTGAAAACTTTACATCAGACATGGTGTGTTTGAGGTGATGTGCAGAACCATCCAAACATGGTGTGTTCACTGGCAACCAAAGAGTTCAGCTGTGGCCTCATCTCACCAAACTATTTTCTATGCAAGTTTTGTAGTATGAAAAAAAAAAAAGTATTCATCCCTTTTGTTATTACTTTCCTGACACACTGAAATGTTTCAGATCAAACTATTTCCTTATCAGACAAATACAAATGCAGTTTTTAAATCCTTAATTTATTAGGAGGAAACCTACCTGGATAACCTACGTGAAAAAACGACTGACCCAATTCTAAAACGTGTGAAAACCACAGATTAAAAAACTCAACAAAGGCCCATCTTGATTAACCTTTTTCTTCTTATCTAAAATGATTCAACTCTGCTTACTTTAAGGGGTAAAACTATAAAGTTTACGTTATAAATGCATTCTTAGTAACTTCAGTGCTCTTCAAAGGATGGGGTAATGGTGCTGCAGTTGTTCAGTCAACTACTCAAGCGGCGTGTTTTTTGTTTTTTTCCATCTGGTGACCATGAATGATTGATTATAGGATTTCCAAACACTGTGTTTTCTCCAGGATTTTTTGTCTTCCTGTTCCACTGTCTGATGAAGGAGAACGTGAGAAAACAGTGGAGGATTTATCTATGCTTTGGACGATTCCGACTCGAGGAGCACTCTGGTACTAACACTCATCATTATACTCTGGTTGTGGTTTTATGGGCCTACATTGGTTTGTGGTTACAGGGTTCCTACAAATGAACCATTTTACCTGGTATGAGTCAGGTGTGCACATTCTTCAGGTGGTTTTTGATACAATTCTGGCTATTAAAGTGCAAAACACCTACCTGGTTGGGGCTCATTACCCCCAACTTCTGGAAGTCATGAAACACAGTGAGGATACGTATGATTAAGGGCCTTTTCACTGCTCTTTTGGATCAACTACCCTAATTAAGATCAAATCTATTTCCCAATTTATAATAGGGTTATCCTACAATAACCCAGATTCTTTAAACCACAGCTTATGATTATTTCTACATTTACTTTGTTTTGGGGAAAAAGATTTTGTTTGGCATCTAAATCAGACCCAGTTTAAAAATCAAAGGTCGAGTTAAATCCCTAACCCAAGAGGGTCCAGGGGCCGAAGAAGATGTGAACTATCCCTTTGAACATTTGAATGAGAGCTTTTAGGAGATGATCAGAGTGAGAAAAAGCAAGGAAATTTGTGTTTCGGTGATTCTTTTTTTTTAATACTCCTTAGCAATAAATCTTGGAAAACATGTTTATTTCTCTATACCATGGTACCAAAAGTGTGTGTGTGTGTGGGGGGGGGGGGGGAATTATTTATGGGTTGAGTAGGAAAGTTGCAGCGAAAAACTTGTCAAATCCTTTCTGCTCGTCATCATTGAAGGCAATCTCAAAGCAGACAGGTATGGAGATGAGATTACGCAACCAGAGGTAATGCCATATCTTTACTCCAGCGACTGACTGCTCTCCTCTGAGATGTCAACGTTCGCCCCCACAGAGCGGGGGTTTTCAGAGACTACCCACAGAGTTAGGGAGTGGGGAATGGATGTCTTGTTCATGCCACCAAAGAATCGGCCGCCGTCCCACAGCAGTGTGTGACCGGGCTGGCGAGCAGCATGAGGCGGTGCCGCCAGGCTGTTGTGGTTGTGCGGTGATTCCACACACTACTAAGGCCCGTGTTTGTTCACCAAATCATTTTTTTGATAGCTAATATGTCTTCATCTTCAAATTTAAAAAGAATCAGTATCAGAATTAGCTCTTTGGCATGCCAGAGAGAGTATTTGACAAGTTATTCATGGGTGCTTGACCCATGAATGCATTTTACTTACATTTAAATGTGGCACCTTTAAAAAAACCATCATCCAAACAGATTTGTTACCAATAAAGCATCCTTTCCACCAAAGTTATTGACCAAGCACAAATTTCCTTGCTATTTGTGCTGAGTATACATGTAAAACAATGAAAATGGCATTTACCTTTCAAAAACACTTTTTTTTTTTTTCTAGAGTGGAGCAATTCAGCATCAGTTGGAGTCCTCGCAAAGCCCAGAGAAAAGTTTCTAAGAGCAGCGATCCCATCGGTCCGTTCTGTCAAGTCCAACTCCACGGACAGCACTTCGGCTTCTTCTGACTCCAGCCAGAGAGACTCATCCTGCAGGAGGCCAAACCTCGGTGAGAAAAAGCTAAATCTCACACCGATGCAGCTAAAGCTTTAGCAAAACGTACACGGTACATTTGATTTTAAAAGTGCAGGATAAGCAAATCCGTGTCACAAGGTCATCAGACTTGGATGTCACGGTAATTCTGCAGCTGGAAATCACATTGAAGGTCACTGCCTCAATTAATGACACCGTGCTGACATTAAATAATTGCACCGCTTTACAATTAGGCAAGTTTAAGACAAACCAAAAGGACATGACAGATGTTTTTATAAAACGCTTCCTTCTCCATCTGACAGTTCAATTTAAGCCAAACCCCAGCCCCTCTGGTGCACACGGCTAAAACACATAAAAGTGATTTGTTCCTCGCACCTCTAAAAGGCTCACAGATGTTTAATTATCTTACAGATCTTTTTGTGACCAGCCTGGTTCTTCCTCGAGCGCAGACCGGAGCCCTGGATAAAGAAGATCTGTCTTCCTACAGGGGATGAACCTGACGCAACACGAAACAATTACCAGTGTGACAATCGGTGCATGTCCCATTATTTAACAGCAGCCTAATGCTACTTTCAGAGCAAGACTTCCTGATTCCTTGGTTAAAGAAGTGCACACAGCATCGGCGTCATTAGCTAATTCTTCCACTCAGTTCTATTGTTAGTTTTGTTTCCGTTAAATATTGTAAAAGAGCCTGTAATTTCGAAGAGTCGAGCAATTGCATCAGTACCAAGGAGGAGTTGGTTGCCAAGCAACTGGTGAGCGGAGCGATGGTGACAATGGACTGTGGAACATTTTGTGTAAAAGAAAAATTAGAAAATGCCAAATTTATGGAGACAGGTTGGCCTCTTATTTATTTTTTGCCGAATGTTAAATGTTTTGATAATTTCTCGGCTACTTTATGTGTATCATATTTTGACTTTTTCACCTGTTGTGTGATCAGCGTAAGATGGTTTTCAGTCACCTCTCAGAAAGAGTCCACCTCTAGGCATTTTTAACTGCCCTCTCAGCCAATATGTTTATGTGTGTGTATGCTGTAGGAATTTACTGATGTTCACGCACAGACAAATCTGCAGTCAGTGACAAAGGAAAATAAAACGGCATATTGAATCTCACTAATGTTCTTATTTCTATTTTTTATTGTCTCTTATGATTTCTAACGAACGTAGGCAACGGTTTAGTTTTTTGTGTTATACTAAACCATTTGGTTAATACAGTCTGCAAGATATGTGGCAATGGAATTGTAGACAATTACAAGCTATTTGACATAACTTTGATCTCAGACTTATATAATGAAATAGTTATTTAAAGGTAAATGTGATTAAATTATAAAGTTTTGAATTTGGGTAATGAAAATTCAAATAAAACTAATGCACAAACGTATTTCAACCAGACATATTTAAGAATTTCTAATAAATTAGTTTTGATGATTATGGCTTACAGCAAATGAAAATCCTAAATTTTGCTTCTTATAACATTTCATTTTTAAGATCAATAGAAGGTTTTTAAAAACATTTGCATATTATAGCCTAAACAACCATGGGAGAGAACGCTGACTTAAATTGATCGGAGGATATTCATGGAGAGCCCTCATTGAATTAGCTGGCTGGTCACGGAACGCTGCCTTAAAGCATTTTACTGGAAAGTTGAGTGGAAGGAAAAAGTGCAACATGGATAGCAACCGTACTGTCTAGGAGAGATCATTCTTGAGTTTAAGGAGAGGAAATCACAAGGTGTGGACTGTGGCGCCCACACACACAGATGTATCCAGGACATGGGCTACAACTGTAGCATCCCTTGTGTTAAAGGTATATAGCCATGTTATATGCCTATACAAAAAGACCAAAATCCAGTTGATTATGATAAAATAAGGCTATATACTCCGAGCATCCGTCCAGATAGTGTTTTGATAATATTTTTTAAGCCTAAATAGAACCCCAGCTACAGGCGTGATGAGCCAACATAAATAGATGTGGCGCCATCTACTGGCAGTACCGCAGAACTATTAGAAAGCCAGATGGTTGCCATTGATGCAGCTACTAAATAAGCCGACTGAGCTGTAATGCCTCGTGGAAAACTGACAGCTTGGCATGGTCGAAGACCAAAACCGACCTACTCCTATTCCAAGTTCAAATCTGTTATTACATGCGTTTTGAGAAAAACAATGTCGCTTTGAAAGTAATTACAATGTTGGCAGAATTACAATGAACATTACTTCGGCTTGTTGACTGATTGTATGCGTGCGCAGTGACGTACCCCCGGTCACATGATGTAATGGTAAATATACTCAGAAAAGGCTTGATTTACTAACAAATTGAGCAAAAACAAAGCTTAACAGTGTATAGCCACATTATTTGACTGTTTTTTTAAATTTATTTATACATCAGTAGCTCACTATGGTTGTATACAGTTTTTTCATGAAATATGACGTCCTGCTGGTGCATTCATTGTTATTTTGGTGCTTTATTTTTGCTCAATTTGTTAGCAAATAAAGCCTTTTGTTTATTTACGATATTAACGTAAGTACGCACTATGCACTGCGCAGCAGGGGATAAAACAGGAAAGCGGCAAACGGTTATTAGCATCTCCCAGCAAAACAATGAAGAATGGTCCAAGATCCAGTGAAAAAAATAGCGCAAAAAATACGATTCCTAGAGGGAAAAGACTTGAATGTTGCTGCGAATACAGTATGAACGTTCACTAAAGATGCTAACCCTGCCGAGGCTCAGATGTGATCGCAGAATTGACTTACATGAGTAAATGTTCTGATTTGAGGCTGCATTATTTACAATTAAGCAAACCGGCATGATGATAGTTCTGCAATACTGAGGCTAGATGGCGCCACGTCTGTTTATATTTTCGCGCCCGAGAGCGAATTATTTTTCGGCTCAAAAAGGACTATCAAGATGGAGGCTTGGTGCATATAACCTTATTTTATCACGAACAAACGGTTTTTGGTCTTTTTAATAAAGCATATTACGTGGCGATATGCCTTTAAAAAGACAAAAATAACAAATACTATGCCAGCAGGACAATAATCTTCCAGAATGATGTATGCTGTCAGATTGAGTTACTGGCATATATATATAAAAAAAAACGTGAATACGTATCTTTAAGCTTGTCTAGAGTCAAGAGACTTGAGAAATCTTTCCTTGCTAAGCAGAAAAGGTCTTGATCATTGCTAGTGGGTCCTGAGTCCTCTTTTGAGATGATAGTAAATCTTGTATTTCATTTGGAAATCAAGGAGCCAGAGTCTGGAGTTAAGATTGGAGAAGCACAGAATCCACGGTGCTTGAAGTCAGTAGTGAAGGTTCCCGTGCTGATCTGTTGCACTGCAAAAAAGGGAACTAAAAGTAAGTAAACTTTTCTTGAATTAGTGTATTTTTCCTTGATTTGAGCAGGTAAATAAGACCATTTGCCAATGGAATGAGTATTTTACCCCTAAAATAAGATAATTAGATGTCCTGAACTTGAAATAAGATGATGGATATGAATTGTTCTTATTTTAAGTGCAAAAATCTTATTCCATTGGCAAATAATCTTATTTACCCGCTCAAATCAAGGAAAAATACACTAATTTCAAGAAAAGTTTTACTTACTTTGAATTCCCTTTTTGCAGTGTGGCGTTAGTCCACTACATATCAAGTTAGTCAGCACAGCCATCTACCCGCAAATATTTAGAGCAATGCATGATTTGTGCTGCTGACAAATTCTATGGAAAGGCTGATTTCATTTTCCAGGAGAATTTGGCTCCTGATTATGCTGTCAAAAGTAGCAACACCTGCTTTAATGGCCATGATACTGCTGTGCTTGATTGGCAGCCAACTCACCTGACCTAAACCTCACAGGACCTCCAGTTATCTAGAAGAAATTCAGACACCAGAGCAGCAGGCAATGGGAGCTTTAACACCTCAGCAGAGCCATGCTGCATTAATGTAGTAATTCATGCAAAGGCTCGGAGTGCATTTAATGGACTGTTTTCAGTAAGCCAGAATTTCTGTGAAAAAAAATAAAAAAATTACTGGTCAAATGTAATTTATTGAAATATCTTAGTCTGGGTAATGAATCTAAATCTGTGCTTTCACTTTTAAAATTAACTCCAATTTGTTCAGCTGCCACTGTATTTCTATATTTAAGACTGAACTGAATACATAAAAACTTCAAAATACTTTATGTTATGCTTTAATATATTGGATATTTCGTAAATACTAAATAATTAACGGTTTATAGCGGCTTCCTTGTGTTTCCATGATTGAACACCTTTGTCCTCCTGAAACAATGTGCCGTTAATGTAAGATTTCCCTGCAGATCTTCAGAGCAATGATGTTTCTTTCCCCTCGACATGGCAGCGAAAATGTTCCCCATTTTAATTCTACAAGCCTTTAAGTCGAGCATTTCCACCCACAAATCATCCAAAGCGATTTCTTCTGCAACAGTCGGCTCTGATTTATTTTCCTCAAACTCCTACACAAACTGAAAGCTCCAGAGCCGAACAATAAACAAAACAGAATTACTTTTCAAATTAACATGCAAATAAAAGCACTAAGAACAATAACCGTAGTCTCCAGGGGCACTTAAATAAACCTTGAGATAAACACTTTTGCGGGAACATATTTAAGCACTGAAGCAATCCACTAGGACTTTAGACTTCCAGGGCCCTGCGTGGTTGCTCAGGAAGCGCTGTTTGACCAGATCTTTGACGCTCTGGTGGACGGCAGCTTCAACCTGTGAAATAAATAAGAGGAAAACACTCAACCAGATGGAGGATTTATGGATTAGTACCAGTTGGCAGTGTCGTGCATTCATGAGTGGAGTTCACAACATTTGTGAATATTGAACTGTTTTTTTTTTTTTTTTTTTTAAATAAAGATCAAAGAAGTGAAGCTCATCTTGACGTCATTTAAACACTTCAAAAAGGGAATTCAAAGTAAGTAAAATTTTCTTGAAATGTGCGTATTTTTCCTTGATTTAAGCAGCTAAATAAAACTATTTGCCAATGGAATAAGATTTTTGCACTTAAAAAAAGAACAATTCAGCCCCATCGTCTTATTTCAGGTGCAGGATATCCAATTATCTTATTTTAGGGGTAAAAATACTCATTTGACTTACTTTGAGCTCCCTTTTTGCAGTGAACAAAGGATCTGTTTGGAGGAGGAGGAGAAAAGACGGTCCTGTCTCTGCTGAGCGACCGTGTGCCCTTGCAGGCAGCAGAGAGCTTTGTGATCACCTGATGGAAATTGGTCATTTAGGCCTCCCCTCACTTTAAACTCCACTTTGTTGCCTTTAACTTCAATTAACACCTAAATACATTAACCGAAGTTTCTAGCTCCAACCATTAAACCTTTCAGGTTACAAAGAGCTTGTTTTTCTCCCCCTTTCTTTATGGGAAGGAGACGGAGCAACGACGTGCAGAGAAGCTGCAGCGTCGTTGCTCCTTTCGCCAACCAACCTGCAGTTATTAACTGAAAAAGCAGATTTGTGCTTAATTTACATGGTTGAAGACTTTGTCAGCTGACGTGCTCATATGGAACTTATGCCAAATCCTGACAAGAGGTTTAAAAGTGATGACGGTTACAAATATGTAGTCTGAATGCAACACTTTTCAGTCAAAATCTCAATGTATTTTTTTTTGTTTATGAAACTAAAACATGCGAGAGCATCCGTTCTGGGTAATCAGCCAACATTACAATAATTTGAGCCAAAACGACAGGCTATGATAAAAGGGTTGAGGCATACCCTCATTTGTGAATAACGTCGTAATGACAGCACAGCCCACACACCTTGACACTGTGGTAGGTGGGAAGCTCCATCAGGTAGTCGTGCCCACCCAGCCGTGCGACTTTACGGAAATAACTGTAGAGGGCTCTCTTGCAAAGTCTGCTGGAGAAGCTGGACCCACTCACAGAAGGAGAGCTGTTAAAAAAAAAAAAATAATTACACCATAAAAATATTAATATTTCCAGTCTGGTAGTGTATACGTCTAAGAAGCTTGTGGTGAATGCTGTAGCAGACAACCCAGTGAGAAAATGGTAGCCTGACGCTGCCCAACGTCTGCAATAAAAAACAGCATTTAATGCTGGGCCACATTTAGGGCACAGTTGCTAAATGTTTTTACCCCCATTTGAGAGAAAAATGCCGCTGCTTCAGAGCGTCATGGTGTTAAAATTCTCAGCGTTGCTCAGCTGGAGAAACCCAGCAGCACTATGTTGTAAGAAGAAAGGAGAACTCCTGCAGAAAGCACTTACTGTGGCCCCTCATTGTTGGAGGAAAGAGTTGAACCCTACCAGAAGACTATTATACTTTTTAATACAGATAAGAAAAAACGTCACCTATTTGTTAGAAGTAACAATCAAGGTGATATTTCAAGGTTTCAAGGCACCACCTAGTCAATTTATTTATAATAAATTATTTTGCACTAAACATTTATTGTTTTTTTGCATGTTATTTATATATTTTCTGTTATGCATCATTTTAAATTATTTACTGTAATAATTATCAAAAGGACTGAATATATATAGTGCTGCTTTCTACTCTGACCATTCAAAGCACTTTACACTAGAGCCACATTCACCCAGTCGCACACAAATGTGTTCAAATTTATACACAGATCATTTGGTTGTGTGCCTTGCTCAGGAGTATATTACCAGAAGGATGAAGCTGGAATTGAACCTACAACCTTCCAGTCTGACAACTCTACCCACTGATCCATAGGCCTGTATATATATATATATAAAGCTTTATTAGAATTTATTCTGGAACTATTTCACGTTCAATGGACACGAAAACAGGAAGATTAGACGAAAAAACAATTACAAAATGCTAAAAAAGGGAGAAAATGTGACAGAAATGAGGAAAAAGATCAAAACATTTTTGTGTTTTTCAAAAATATAACAAAGTGCTCATAAAAGATTCAAGCTAAAGTTTTAAAGAAACAATCATGCTTCCCCAACAAAAGCTAGACACCAATCAGGCCGTTACCAGTGAACAGCGCCTGAGCTGCCGGTTCTGGTTTCCTATGGACCACGATGTGGATTTCAGACTGAACGCCCATCAGGCAGCGAGCCCCACAGAGTTGGACTGAAAACAGGACCGACTGCGCAGCGCTCTGTTAACGGCCAGCAGAATACAGCGGGAAAAAAGGCAGTTTTCCAAATAAGCAGAAAACGGCTGCAAACCCAGCAATGCCATCAGCTATGATGATGCATTTTTCTTGTGCTAAACCCAAAAAAAAAAAGAGACCTGCTATAGTGACAGAAAGATAAGCAAAAATAAGACGAGGGAGAGAACTGTGCTTTGATCCAGCGGGCAGTGAGGGGTTTGTGAAGTTGCCGTTTCCACATTGACCGGCTGCTTCCTGTTGGCTCTGGAGCAGCTTGAGATATCCTGCGGCTGCCAGAGCGTCCAACCTTTAACTTACTGGCGCGTACTGCAAGCTCCACTACGCTGTGCCTACCTCCACAGAGGCTGGTTCTGCACTCCAGCTGCCTAAGAGCAACGAAATAATGCTGCCGTGAGTTCAATAAATAAAAATGATTTTCACAGCTGGTGCTGGTTCTGGTCCAAAAGGCCCACAGTATAAACTTGGAGTTAGTGGATAATTAAGTAGAAACAACTTACTAAGGATAAACTGTGGGGCCGATTCTTAGAGATAGTGGCTAAATTAAATACAGCAGGAGTCTCATTCTGACGGTATCCTTACAGGTGCACCAATGCTTAACCTTCATGTTAGTTTATGAGGAAAAAAAAAAACTCTTAACAGTAATATATCACAACACAGACAATAAAAATGACAAAGTTTGCTAGGAGCCATCGGCTCTGATTAACTGCGATACTTTGAACAGTGGGAAAAAAATAATCAGTTTTTTTGAGAATTCAACCTGTTGAACAACAATAAAGAACAAACTGGATAATTTCCATTACTGGTCAATTGACCGATGCATTAATGGTGACGGCTAGAAAAACACGTCACCCTTCAACGATGACGCCTTTGCTGCTGTCCAGAACTTCGACGTCTTCGTCTCCGAGACACCAGTTGATGCTGAGATTGTCGTCTGTCTGAGAAGTCGCAGCGGGGCCCACATAGTCGCCAGACAGAAAGATGATGTCT
Source organism: Fundulus diaphanus (assembly GCA_037039145.1). Lineage (NCBI taxonomy): Eukaryota > Metazoa > Chordata > Actinopteri > Cyprinodontiformes > Fundulidae > Fundulus > Fundulus diaphanus. Next base: position 35,485,951 of record CM073136.1, read on the forward strand.
TGTTTCTTGTAGAACGGAGGTAGGACTCCTTCCCATCCATCACCCAGTCTGCTGCTGGTGATGTCGGACACTTCTTGAAAGATCTGACCTCCTGAACAAGAACAGAAATCTGTTTAGGAATAAATGGACAGAATGGCAGTCTAATCAATGCATGTATCCTTTTGAATTGTACCAAGCAGCTTAATTGCCAATTAGATTTACTGTTTGTATTTCACCTTACAAAACTGATTCAGTCTTGAACTTTTCCTCATTGTATGACATAAAATCGATAGATTCAATCTATTTTATCGGGATTCTTTATGGCAAACACAAAGAGCATGGTTGTGAAGTGGAAGGATGGACGGTTTACAAATTTCTCCTGTGATCTAAGCCGTTCCCGTGTCCATCTGGATTTATGTTTAGGGTCATTGTGCTGTTGGAAAAGTCGTCTTCTGTAGCCTCTAAATGATTTTATCCTCCAATCTTGCCCTGTATTTAGCTCCCCATCAACAACCAGCTTCACTGTGCCTGCTGAAGGAATGCATCTCACATGACGCCAAGTCTATGTTTGATTTACATTGTTGTGAGACCTTAACTTTCACCTTAAGCACTTTCTTCAGCACCTAATCCTACACTTGCTTTATTCCCTCTGGTGGATAATCTGAGTACTACAGCTGCCAAATTCAGGCTGAGGTCCAAGACGGATGAGCACACCTTCTAAAGAAGTTTTAAAGGAATAGGAAGTAATTTCCCCCCAGAATGATTACTATAAGTAAAATGTAAAAACTAGGATTATTATAAAAATTTCTCTTACATAAAACCCTAAATTAAATATAATTAAAGGTTGTGCAGAAAAATCAGGGTGTACAGACACTGATACTTATGCTGGTATATTTTATGCATCGGTGCTCAAGTTATGTTTTTAGTGGATTTCATGACTGCATTTATTCCTTAAACACCAAAATTACAATAAGAATGTTTATACAAAACATTTAGAACTTCACGTTGACTTAAATAATTGTACATCTATGTTATCTATGAGTGTTATAATGTAACAATATCAATATTTAGATTGATATCTGGTCAAAAGCGATAAACTGTTTAGTTTTTAATTATAGCATGTACTTAACTCTGACAGGCTACAACTCTGTTCATCTACGCCGTAAAATACAATAAAAGAACTGAAGTTTGAGCTGGTAATGTAAATTGATTTGTGGCAAAATAAAGTACCAGTGCATAAAGTCTTTAAATTCAGCAAACAGCAAAACATGTTCACATAGTTTTACCTACAAAATGCACAAATCACTTTTACCTACTACCATGGTGGTGATGTAAAGCGGCTGAACGAAGTGGCTCAGTAATGCACCCTGGACTCCAGTGATGGTCCAGCTGCACAGCTTGTCGCTGCCAGAGATGCAGCAGACATTTGCGCCCCACAAACCCAGGTCAAGGTAGGGCCCAGGTATGAGCTCGCCCTTGGCGTGATACTGTAGCTTCAAATTGCTCCAACGGTTGTTTGCTGAGCTCCTAAACGTGAAATTACATCTTTTTGTCATTTAGAGGCTGTTCAAAACAATAGCAAATGATTTTCTGAATGATGGAAGTGCTCACTTTCACAAAAAAAAAACAAAAAACGACGAGTTATTCGACTACAACACCTCACATTTGTACAAGTCTGACAAAAATAAAGGATGAATGATGAACAGGCAGCTTTACTTGAAGCAGAAGTTCTTAGGAGCTCCCTCCGGGCACTGATTGGTGTAGAGATGGAGGCTGATTGTGGGTTTGAGCTGCAGCAGGTGACTGTCGGCACTACTCTCAAAAACACAACTCTCCTTGGCCTTTGGATCGTCTTCAAAGAACAGCAGAAGCTGTTTGTACAGAAACCTGAACAGAAGCCAGAAACATAATATTTCTCCACACAACAACGGCGTCTTCAATGAATCGCGTGCGCTTAGCAGAGCGAGCTCTTTGATCTCATCTGCTGGTCTGAGCTTCGCTCTAAATATATCAAAGAAATACATTATAACATTTCAGGATGACAGGCAGCTTTCTGGTTGGATGACCAAGATGGATGGATGGCGGAAAGCTAAATGAGCGGATGGATAGAAAGCGTAGAAACGCATAGATAGGACTATAATAAATTATGAAAAGATGAAGAAATCTTTTACATGACAGGACAGGAAATAAAGACTTAAAACAAATTTTATATTTTATCCAGACTATGCAGGAAGTCTGTGTTAAGATTTAGTACATCAGGAGAAGGCGATTCGCCTCTTGAGCATCAGGAATTCAACACTTAATGAGCACTCCAAAAGATAAGCAAAAGATGGTTTTTCATTTACTAAAGGGGCATTTAGCACCTGAGGAGAGCCCTTCTGGCGATGATGATGGCGTGGCAGTCGTGGACCATCATCCCACTGTAGCAAAGCCAGCCGCTGCAGCATGAACGGCCAGCTCCCACCGCCACAACCTTATACTGCTTCCATGGACGACCTGCCGCATCCAAGACATCTGTGGGGATAGAAAGCTATTCTATAAATCAGATATTTTTTAGGGCTGAAAGTCCCTAGTATCTCGGAAGCTCACCTTTAATCAAGACAAATGCCGCCATGTGGCTTTTACAGCCAGAAAACTCGGGACACATCCTCAGGAGGACGTCGAATTGATCGCTGCTTAAAGCCGCAATTTGATTCTTATGCCACTCGGTTTGCCAAACTATGAGAAATGGCGAAGATAAAAAAAAGCTGTAAGACATCATTAGTTACCCATCAGCTAGACTGCACAGGTAAAAGTTATGTACAACTTTGTTTGCAGCAGTTAGTAGTACATTTAAAAAATATATTTATACTGAAAAATGTTTTTTAAAAAGAAATGCTCAGCTGAGACAAAGGACAGAGATCTGTAACAAGGTAACCAGATATAGTCGAGTTTAGGGTTTTATAGACTTAATGAAGGGGAACCACAGCAGAGGGTATCAAAGTCATTTCTTCTCTTCCACAAATTGATGTTCTCGTTCATAGGAGGCTGGCTTTTATTCAGAGCTGCATATATTAAAGTAGTGGTCCCCAACCCTTAGGGCGGCACCAGTAATTTTGTATCAGCCCGCAGGGACAGAATGCCTTACTTGATCTCTTTTTTAATTAATTATCAAAGTCTGAACAATGTTTTTTTTTTTAATAAGGCCTCATTTTTTCAGTGAGACCATCTGACTATTGACGCACGTCAAACATTGAAAAGGAAAAGGCCTTATGAGGAGATAAAAGACGAGCCTAGAACCTCCAAGTAAAAGGAAAAGGTTCAAAAGACAATACCAGGAGTCCTGCTTAAACTTTAAGACTTATTGCAAGAGGTCTTTCCCACACACAGCCTGCTCCGCATACGCAGCAACCTGCGCACCAATGAAGCCTTGAAAACCGTTTTGCCGCGTGGAGACCAAGCATTCTGCATTTAAAGAGACATTGCGTCATGCGGCTCGAAGGAGGGACGCAACGTGGACGCACTGCGCATCGAGCTAATAACAGCTAGCGCCTTGGCCGTTTAGACCGGGAGGTTTTCTCCCGGACGGGAACTTTACTCACCGTTTTATGTCGCTCTCAAACATCGACGCATTTAAAACCCTGTGCATGTGCTCCCTCTCGTCCTCTGGACTTGAAAACTAGCTCAGAGGTTATCTGCTGAGCTGTATTTCTCTCCCCGATGAAGCCACTAAAGGAGCTAGTGATGTCATTACCCTGTGATTTTGACTCGACGCAATCTGCTGGGTTTCCTTAGAAAACGTTTCAACCCATTTGAATAAGAAAGTGAACTTGACTGCATTGTTTGATGACCAGTTTGAAATTAATGTATTTGATTTAGAATCTGTCTGCATGATTAGATCGAGCAGCTTTTTTTGCCTTTATTCGATCCGTGTCGTGAATTGGTGCGATATAAATAAACTGAGCAGAAAATGAATGGAAGCCGAGGTTCGCTACCCTTAAAGGGACCAAGCGCAGCAGAGAGGCTGCAGTACTCTAACGCTGTAGATCTCTGGTGGATAACACTAGACAACAGGTCAGCCTGACACCTCAGATTTGTTATTTCACTTCTACGTGGACAGCCGTGCACCTTCGGCGTTCGAGCTTTCATCTATGGGTTTGAAGTCCTTGATCTGGTCCATTAGAAACACTCCAGAGAGTGCGCTTTCAGGGGATGACATCCCACAGATTGAGGGAATAGATGCTTCTTCAAAGTCTTCCTCCTGGAACGAAACACACGAGCAAAAAGATCTTGCATTAGCCTTTATCATGCTTCTTTCTCTAGAGTGGATTGTTCTTGCAGCCGATGAATAATCACCGGATGTATTGGATATTAAAAAACTGGAGATGTACTTCTCCTGTGCATTAATTACATCAAGTTAGGTTTAAAGAAAGCGCATTATCTTCAGAAAAGCTAAACATTACTCTACTTTTTAAACCATCCTTCTATTTTTAAACATTTATTACCTTTCCAGACAGCCTATGGCTCACTTGAGGAGCAACTAATTCCCATTAAAGCCACATTTAAAAAGCTTTTTTTTTTTTTTTGCTTCTATTTAAAAAAAAAAAAAAAAAAGCTTCTCTTTTGTACCTTTTTAGACTGTAAATTTATGTCCAACAATTCAATGATATGGACCAATTTTGTGTGAAATAATAAATGTGACTTAAAGTACATCAAACAAATAGTCCATGCTTCAGACACCAGCTGTTCTGCAAATCCATCTTATTCGTTTTTTTACCTCGTTTTCCAAAATCACGTCATCAGAATCAAATGGGCCTTTTCTGATGAGGATGGAAGACGTCCCGTTTGATCCGTCACCACTTTCCCAAAGTTTGTGGTCAACATCTCCAGGAGCAAGCGCGTCATTACTATGGAGCAACAAGAAGCAACCTCACATGGTTAACCTTTTTTGTTGAATGAAAATATGAATATTCTACAAAGTCACATCTTCAATGAAACTCAGACCAGTTTCAGTAGAAATTAAAAACATTATCATCTTGGTAAAATCTATTCCCCAAGTAAAAAAAAAAAAAAAAAAAAACTTTCAAGGAGATTTCAGTCCACTTATGGTTTGATTTAAAAAAGGTGGACTTTCAACAACTTTACAAAACACAAAGTTAAAATTTTGTGCCAAAACTGCAGAGATTTCATTGACCAGATGAATGGATGATGAATGAATGCACAGATTAATGGAAAAATCAAGGTGTGGAAAAATGGTGTTTCCAGAATTGATTCTGTACTCCTCTCTCTAACCATCGAGACGAGGAAAAACAAAGACAAACCCGCACATTCCCAGTCTGGATGGAACTTGAACTAAAGGTTGCAGGACAGCAGCCTATTATTTGTTTGCTTTAAATCTGATTCTGCTGAACCATTTCCATTTCAAAAGCCTTCATCAAGTTGTTTAGCAGTTATTAAATCAGGTTCGTCAAGCTAGAGTAGCGTTGCTCAACTCTCACTGTCCTGCATGTTTTCAGCGTTTCCCTGCCGCTACACAACTTAATTAAATAAAGGACATTCTGAGGAGGTAATGCATTCATCTGAATCAGGTGTGCTGGAGTAAAGCTGCATCCTAAACATGAAGGCGGCCCCATCTGAATACCTCTATTGGGTAAGGACTCTTCTGCCAAAGCGGAAGCGCGTCAGCGGTCGCCATGATAAGTGCTGTCTGAATAGTGCAGTTAGTAAGGAAGGAGGTAGGGAAAGGAGCCTTTATGCTTCCTCTCACGGCTACCTTAGCATAGGAACCTCACGATGTCCCTTACCTACACTAAGGAGCTATAAGGAATCCCAATCCTTTGCGTGACGTCGCGCACCTCACGAAATTCAACGGCAATGTCCGGTGAGAAGAGAGCGCAAACTTTGTAGTTCATTTTGGGAATGCTGTAGACCCGGATTTGTCCTGCATCATCCACGTGTTTAGGTCACGTAACGGAGATAAAGGCTGGTAAACAGATTGCTGCTTTGGTTTCTAGTTGCTTTTTTTTTTTTAATAAAAGTTGCTTGAGGGGTCATAAAAGTCCCAAAACATAACAGCAGCGTTGCTGGCTTTTATTTTGGTGCGGCGGTGCGCCACGATCAATTACGTGTAGCCTGCGCTCTGTGTACATTTGGAATAGAAAATCACTAAGTTGGCTGTTATGCTCTGTCCATGCATCCATCCATTGTCTTAACCTAAGAGTAACCTCCGAATCAAGCCATTTGCACACCTTTAATTTAACAGCCTATAGTAAAAACATTTACTGCAGTGCGTCGGAGTAAAAAAAGAGAATTCAACAAAAAATTACATACAACCCTTTGTAGCAATTAAAGGCTGTGAAACATCAACATGTACCGAGCTGTCAACAGATGAACTGTGTCAGAGTCAAACAGAGATCCACCAGTAGTCGCACTTCTACTGGGCACCAAACAAACGTACTCTTCCTTTTAGTACCTCGGCTCCGTGGAGCTGCCAGTGACCACTGCTGCCGCGTCCCGCGCCAGGAGGACTTTGGGACGATGGTGGAGCGAATCTGACTCAACAGCCGGTTTCAGAGACCTAAATGTCGCTGCGACCCCTCTTGACTTGAATTTGTAATGATCCGTCATGTTTGTCGAGGAACCTGCAGAAAACTGAATAACATTGGCGTTAGGGTCACACATAAAATATAAAAGACCCATTATCCACCATCAGTGCTAAGGCTACATTCCTTATATATCAAAATTGCAACAACATCAATCTTTATAGAGTATTTTTCACTGCAGGGCACACAGTTATACAACATTTGAATCATTTTTGAAAGCTCTGTGTTTGGATTACCAGCAAAGCATGCTCATAATTAGGCTTTTTACCATTAGTCATTATATGGATGTCATCCTAGTTTCAACGATGGATTTGTGAATTTACAAAAAGGACAAGGCTCTCCCTCCAAATAACATTTTATTAGATATAGTCAGATTTTCAAGTAGCCCTGTTGAAAAACATCCCCCAATTCCATTCAGCCTCTAATTTTTCATTTCCAATTTACAAGACGGCAGCAGGCAGAATATAATTTGGTCCAACAAAAACATGCTTTATATTCCTGTCGGTGAAAAGGATCTTTTAAGAACAGCCCAATGCTCACTTAGCTCCTGTTTTAGAGTTGATCAGCACATGGTTTTACGGTTATCCACTTAAAAATGACTCCTGGGGGTAGCGCAGCTCAATTTCAACATTTTCAAGCTGCAGATTCAGAATTTTAGCGTCATTTCAAAGTTGTTTTTAGGTCAGTTTTCTCAACTGAAACAATCAGTTTTGTAATTAAAGCCTTTTGAACCTGTTGCTAACATTTATATATACGGCTGCAAGCCGGTGAGTTCATGGGTAAACATCTCACATGATTACTTCGACTCATTTGCATTTTAAAAGACACATGTGTGTTTGTTTACATATACATATTTAAGTCGACCCTCTCCTGTTGCAATATGTCTGCACAAACACAAACCCAGAATAATGCACATGTAAATATCTGCCACTTTGGGCTTCCTCTACAAATAGTTATTCTGTTAGTTTATTCTATTAGTTTGAATTAGTTATTGTTATCTATTGTTCTTATAAGACTTACATTTGTTCTGTTTAGTCCCTGTTATATCTCTACATTTACTGTATGTTTGTCTTTGAGTGACACAAACAAACTGAGCTTTTTTGCCATGCATTTGCTTTGGTGACACACGTAGACATACATACGCACAGTCTACTGTGTATATAGCTCTAGATTCTGTATTTATATCTATTTTGTCTGCACCATCAACACCAAGTCAAATTCCTTGTAAGTGCAAACCTACTTGGCAATAAACTTGTCTCTGATTCTGACGTACATTCTAGGGGGAAAAAAGGGATGAGGTTCCTACACATTCCAGATTAAAATTTCCAGAGATTGAAGTCCTTTTAAACCAATTTAAAATGGAAATACAAAAAAAGATACGTGTGTTGTCAGGTGTTTAAACACGGTACCTGCAAAAAAACTATCAGGTGAGATAGAAAGGAAAAACTAAAGGAAAAAAACACATGGTTAGAAAAGAGTGAGGAGAATAAAAACAAAGATGGAATGAAGAAAGGCAAAAACAAAGCAAGAAGGAAGCAAGGAAAGAGGGAAGAGAAGATGAAGGAAGGCAGAAGAGGAAAGGCACAAAGTTGGGAGGAAATGCCTACATTTAGAAGGAAAAAAAAGGACACAAATAACAAAAAAATGAAAAGAATAAAGCACACAAGGAAGCAGCACAGACAAGTTAACATATAGGAAGAAGGTTAAATGGTCAAAAGAAACGTTAAAAGGACGTAAACGTTTGATCACCAAAATAGCAAAAACCTAGTTTGAGAGAACACATTTTTTATTCAATCATTTACCATACCATATTTATTTCTAAAGCATTTAGAATACCACATAGCAGCTGAGTGAAGTGCTGTACAAAAACAAAAAACAATAAAAAAGTAAAACATATATGCAAAAGAAATCAAAAACACAACAAATACTAGCAATGAGAAACAATGTGTTTTTAAATGGGTTTTAATAACAGAAAGAGATTTTTGGAACTGCTAAAAGAATCTGGTCAGACGATCTAAGAGCACGTGATGGAATATAAAGGTGCAACTGTTCAGACAAATAAGAAGGGCTAAGACCATTCAAAGACTTAAAAACAAACTACAGAGCTTTAAAATAGATTGGAAACTGAATAGGAAGCCAATGAAGGGGGCGCCATAACTGGAGTTATGTGCTCTCGTTTACCTCTACCGGTTAAAAATTGTGCAGCAGCATTTTGCACCAGCTGTAATCGTAAGAGGAAGGCCTGAATAACTCCAATCAAAAGAGAGTTGTAGTAATCCAGACGTGAAGTAATAAAAGATCACTTTCTCTAAGTGAAGCCTAGAGAGGAAGGGTTTGATTTTCAACAGGCACCTCAGCTGAAAGAAAGACAACTTAACCGTCAAATTTCAGGCAGGGGTCCATTTTCACCCGTAATTTTGTGGTAGTGGACTTTTTGGGTGGGGCCAAAGAGTTAAAATCAAAGGTGGGGATATAACCAAAACCACAAGATTTAAAAATCATGACCTCAGTCTTTTTTTCATTAAAATGGAGGGGATTAAGTGCCATCCATCCTCTGACGTCATTGAGACCGTCCAACAGAGACTAAGTGGAACCACTATGTTTCACAGGGAAGTAGACCTGACAGTCATCCGCATATAAATGAAACTGCACACCACGCTTTCTAAAAATAGTACCTAATGGCCGAAGATACAGTGAGAACAAGAGAGGACCGGGAATGGACCCCTGGGGTACCCCTCAGACCTAAATGGCTGAAGAGCTGAACCAGTGATGCCCACCCACTGCTCTAATCTGGAGATGAGAATGTCCTGGTAGACCGTGTCAAAAGCAGCTGTTAAGTCCAAAAGCACAAGTAAAACACCGTTTCCAGAATCCAGTGCTAAAAATATATAATTAAAATCCCTTAAAAGAGCAGATTTGGTGCTGTGGTAGGTTTGGAATTCAGACCGGACGACCTCCACAATTTTGAATTCATCCGATAAGCCCTTTAACTGGATATAAAAAACTTTTTCAAAAATGTTTAAAATAAAAAAGGTAGCTTGGAGACTGGTCTAAAGTTTGACGAAGAAAACGGATGATTACCAGATTTTTTTTCCCCCAACAATGGTTTCACTACATGTCTAAAATTGCTAGGTACCACAATAGACATAAGTTAACTTATTTCTCTATCAGACCTGAAAACGACTAAAATCAAATACAACACTTTTCCAGACTTGCTCAGTGTTTAGGACCCTATGTACATGTTTTATTGTCCATTATATATATAAAGAACTATTTTTAAGAACTGCTAATTAGATTAAGTTAAAAAACTACCCAATTTATGAGCTGTTAAATTAATCAAACAGCCTCTTATTAAAGAGAACATTGAAAAGCTCATACGCACATTTAAAAGCACTAATTGTAGCGGTTTAAACTAAATTATTTTGAAGGCATCGTTGCTATTTTTGATCATGATGGCGGTAAACCTGCTCCTCGCTAGCTTACACCAACTTCAGCTTGCTAGCCGAAACAAGCTAGGTTTAATGTAAAGGTAAACGCTCAGATAAACATGTCAAATATTCATATTTAGCCGCTTCAAACATGTTAAGCAAAGCTTACTAGTGTTCTTAATATTTTAATTATTTGTTCTTTCCACCAGTAAAAAGGGCTGAAGCTGCTCCCGGAGGCAGCTAGCCTAACAAGCTAACCGTTTTTCCACCACAGACACCCTGTTCATTTCTACTAAGAAACATATTTACACGGTGGTACAAACTCTAAATGACTCTGCGTTCCCCCCCCCCCCCCCTGCAAACTCTGTAGCTTCTAGACACACAGCTTACCTTAACAAACTAGTTCCTAGGCACAAGCAAACAGGAGTCGGGTAGCTTCTTTCTGCGAGGTTGCTGGCAGAGCTGGTGCGGTGCTGAAGGTCAAAATGGCCGCCTCCCACAAGCACAGTGAGGAGGTAAGGGTCCCTGCATGAAACGCGTATTTAGGCTACATTTAACAACGTTTCAAGTTAAAAACATTTTAAAAGGCCTTTAGATGCCATATGTTAAACTAGTATTTACACCAATTGACACCAATGTCCTTTACAAGTGTAAAATAGGTCCAGTTTACATTCAGTAGTCAGGGTTGCCAGATCTGACAGGCAGTTTCCATCCCAAACGCAACGACACAACTTGAATCCAGTGGGAATCCACGATTTTAGCTTTGTCCGGATCTGCCTCCCATTCCTTTCTACTTATGTTTTTGTATTTTCTGCAGTTTGACATGATGCTGTTTCTCAACATCAAATCAAAGTTTAACAGTAAGGGGCTTCAGGCCAACGCCCCAGTGTTGCTTCGTTAAACTACTAACCCCATCACCAACATTGACCAATATTGTTTTATTGTGATACTTCATTAACCAAGGACTGTCACTGATTGACAGATCCTCTATATTTCAAAATAAATGATCTTATAATTTGACTGCAAGACACAACATTTTATTGTGATGTAAGTTTTTTTTTACTTTTTACCACACCATGTTAGCTATTTTGATAATTTTCCTATGAACACTTCCTGAAAATGTCATTAAAAGCAGCCAAAATCTGCCTTGAACTATTTCTTTCCAGCCCAGCATGTTCAAAAGAAGTCCAGTCGGGCGGAAACGCACCCATTCTGGCAACACTGTCAGTAACATGAAACCAGGTTAATCAAATGCAATCTAATTTTGTTTCATTTTCAAGTTAGTTTAAATAAATTAAAACTCTATTGTAGTTATAATATGCTCTCAAAATCAGTGATAAATTCACAGCAACTTCACAGCAATGTGCCATCCAGAACAAGCATGTGGCAATAGTAGAGAGCAAAGACTCCTTTTTAACAAGAGGAGACCTACAGCATAATCAGCCTTTAAATTTTAATATATATAAAAGTCAATGCAAGTCAAATGCAATCAAAATTGTTTGGATTCACCCAACATTTCAGTAATACTAACATCTATTAAATCCTGAGATTGAGATGCTGGCCTATTATTTTGACATGAATTACACAATTTAAATAAATGTCAAAGTAAATAATTATTTTCTCAGATGAACACATTTAGGCTTTTTCCCCAAATGTTATTTTAAAGCCCTCTTGATCATGTTTACGGTGCCTGGTTGTATGGTTTTTCTGGAAAGATCAAAGAGTGAGACCAGACTCTGATGGAGGAAATGCAGCTTTCTGATCATTCATCTGTCAAATTTACCCCCTTAACACGTAGGCTTTCACAGAGAGAGTTCCTGTACCATTTTGAAACCCAGCTGAAGATAAATCCCACCAAAGTAATATCTGCTTTTGTCTTGGGTGTGTTCCTGCACGGACAACACAAAACATCAACACAAAATAGAGTTGTGAAGGTACAAAAATAATTTGAGAAGTAAGGGATGCACTAAACACCTAAAGCTGCAAGTCTTTCAGGGCATGCCTATACAAGAGACTTTTTTTTTCCAATTTCTCTTTACAATCAGCTCATGCAATCACAATGGATAAGAAGTGTCTGTAAACATGAGTTTTAAAATATTGCCTTATATTTTCAATAATATTTAAATTGTATCACTCTGACACTCTTGCTTTGTTTTTCAGGGTCACGGTCCTGGCGAAAAGTAAACCTCTGCCAAGTACTGTTGTTCTGTTGGAAGAGGAACCTTCGATCCAGTCTTATTGGATCCTTTGCAGCCTCTAGCGTTCCAAGATTGCCCTCCATTTAGCCCCATACCCCTTACCACATTCCTCGTCTCCACTGAAGTAAAGCTACCCCACAGCTGCCACCACCACATGTCACTGAGAGAATGGTGTTTTTGCATGCAGACCAAAAAGTAAAAACTTGATATCATCTGACTACGTGTGCTCTGGATTGTGGTAAAAAATTCCAACAAGGCTTCTACCTGGTTTCACCTTGCCATTATTCCGTAAAGAGCAGATTTGTGGAGCACACAGCTAATTGTTGCACGTTCTCCCACCCCAGCCGCAGAACTCTGTACCTCCTGCAGACTTACCGAGGGGCTCTTGGCTGCTTCTCTGATTTATACTCTCCTTGCCTAGCCTTGCCTAGTTTATGTGAATTACCTTTTTGGTTGGATTCCTGTTGTGCCTTGGGCTTCCCATTTTCAGATTAACTAAAATGTGCTGTGTGAGACGTTCAAAGCTTTGGAAGCGCACACATGCCACACTTTTCACATTTTGATCTATAAACGAAATCTAAATTCATGTGTCTCTTTTTCCTATTACTTTACAATTAGTAGCAATCACTTTTGCAAGGCACTGTAAGTTGCCACACAGTTTATTTTCATTCACTTCAGTGATTGTAAACTACTAAAATTCCAAAGTAGCAATAAGATAATTGAGCACTCAACTTAAATTCTGAAAAGGAAATGAGACATTTAAGCCCTCCTAGTGAGTAAATGCCACAGAGCTTTCTTTACACTGTTGTATCTGTCGGGACATCCCTGTTGATGAAATTCAGATTGAATGTTTAAAAAAGAAAGCACAGATCTGTCATGTTTTATGCATATACAAGAAAAAAAAAAAGCAAATCAGTACTGGATGGTTTGGTGATTTCTATGAATTTTAAATCTGCAACTCTGCTCACACACATCCAGGCCTGCTCATTCATACTTTAGGAACAATCACGCTGCATCTCCCTCGATGCAATGATTATACAGGAGTTAAAATTAGTCCTCTCTCTCCCTGTCTCTTTCTCATATTTCGCTTGAGTTTGCCTTTGTTGTTGAGAAACGTCTTCCACGATCGCCCTGAAACGCGACGCTGAACAATTGTCCGCCTTCCTCTCACCTCGGGAGAAAGCCTTCGCATGTGTTTCCAGCCAAATGAGGGCTTGTTCTGAGGAGCGTTTGTGGAGGCTTTCAGTGTGACTATGTTTCACACGAGACTGTTGTAACACAAAGTCAAAACCCATCTCAGGAGATCCTGCTGATTCGCGGCGGTAACAGCCCCATGTGTCATCTTCACTTTAAATACCAAATATTCCCTCCCTGATTCTGCTCTTTTGTCTCTTTGTATTCCTTGCTTTGCCACTTTCTGTGCCTCAGTCTCTTTATTTTTCTCTCTAACACCCACACTCTCACTCATAGGTTGAAATTTCCCTGGTTTATTTTTTTATATTAAAAAGAAGTACACATAGAAAAGCCCCGTGTTTGATTTATTATTCCTTTTTTTTTTTACTGCTCAGGGACACTGTTGCCTGAATACATTGTCACAGTTTTAGTGTTGGACTATGGACAAGCAAAACTGTGAAACACTGAGCCTGCTTGGTAATTTTTCTTAACATATGTCATTGTGTGGCTGTGATTGTGCTGAAGCACTTGTATGTATGCATGCGTATGTGTGTGTGTGTGTGTGTGTGTGTGTGTGTGTGTGTGTGTGTGTGTGTGTGTGTGTGTGTGTGTGTGTGTGTGTGCTGTCGATGAACGTTGCTATTGATGGCTGGTTGTCAGGGATAACACTATTCTGCTAATTAACACTCGAGTTGGAAGCCCGAATTTAAAACAATTTGATCGTTCTCTGCTCACTGGATGGTGGAAACGCTTTCATTGACTAAATTTCACTATATGACATATAGTATTCTGCTTCAGTTTTTGTATTCGTGGCCACTCTTATTTCTAACCAATGTTTTGGATCTTCAGCAAATTATAGTCATACATAATCAGACAAAAATAACGTGAGGAAATACAAAAAACAAAAGCTTTATCGAGAGAAAAAAATCAATATTCTTTTTTTTTATAGAAAAAAGATGAATCATATTTTTCTTGTTTATTTTCACTTACCACACCCAGTCCTTTATACTGCTTGACCCATTTGTTAACAAAAAACTATTTGCTTTCTTCAGGAGCTGAACGACTTTAAGCATTTAATGGAAGTTTGAATTCAGGTCTCTGTCTTGAAATCCTGAAGATGAACATACGGCCATCGGTTTGTCATCATAAGGTTGAGCGTAATCGGAGTTACGCAGCAGGACAACGGTCCAAAGCACAGCAGCAAAACCAAATCTGAATGTTTTAAAGAAAACAAAATTAAGCTTTTTCAGGGGCCTAGTCAAAGTCTGCGTTTAAATCTAATTTAGACGCTCTTGCATGACTTTAAAAGCGCAGTTCATGCTATAAATAACCCTTCAATGTGGCTGCAGGGGAGACTCGTCGCCAGTTTAAGCAAATGCTTGATGGCAGCTGTTACTGTGGCACAACCACAGTAACAGCTGCCACAGTTTGAAAGGGAACTGACTTTTCTGTACAGGCTTGATTTGGAAAACCTTTATTTGCTGCTACAGTACATGAAATCATAATTTAAAAGCTGCAATTTGTATTTACTTGATATACTTACTTAAATTTCTAATTACTGAAAAGAAAACTCAAATTTGGGGTTGAAGACTTTAAATGCATGTTAAAAGAGATAAGGAAGGTGTTAATTTTTGTCAAACGTTCTGTCACTTAGAAATTAAAAGAACATTATTTCAACTTTTAATTTTTTGTTCTCTGTCATTTTTCTCTTCATAGTAGGTAAATCTGGTCAGGTGTTCTGTTAGCTGTGACATCATCCAGGGAGGCAGATCATCCGCTATTACCATATAACATAGAAAGGATTCCTGGATCAATGTGTGCTTCTGTGATTTTTTTTGTCTCTGCTCTGTCTTCTCTAACCCCCAGTCGGTCGAGGCAGATGACCGTTCACACTGAGCCTGGTTCTGCTGGAGGTTTTCCTCCCCGTTAAAGGGTAGATTTCTTCTCCACTGTCGCTTCATGCTTGCTCAGTATGAGGGATTGCTGCAAAGCCATCAATGATCAAGTCTGTCCTTGTGGCTCTACGCTCTTTCAGGAGGAGTGAATGCTGCTTGATAAGACTCAATGCAATCTCCTGGGTTTCCTTAGATATGAACGTTTCTGGATGATTTGATTGAATTTGACTTTGTAAAGTTCCTTGAGATGGTATATGTTATGAATTGGCACTATATAAATAACTTTAATTGAACTGAATTGAACAGGAGAACAGGCGTTTGCGCATTCTATAAGAATCAACATTTTACTTTATTCTACAAAATTCCTCTTTTTGTCTCTTAACTGCATCAGACAGGCCGGTGACTAAAATGTGAAATGTGTAAGAATAAATTTTGAAACAGATTCCCAAATGGGTCTCTTTTGCCATGCACAACTGAGCAGGGATAATTGAATGTTTGTCATATTTCCTTTTCTTTTTCCCCTTGCCTCAAATTTCACAGGCCTTTCCCCAGGCTCACCACTAGAGGGTAAAAACCCTTTCCTAGCCAAGAGTTTATTCCTGATGCTCACTCATGACCTACAAATCACCAGTCAGCGGAGAGAGAGAGAGAGAGAGAGAGAGAGAGAGAGAGAGAGAGAGAGAGAGAGAGAGTGCAGCAGCCTATATAATCCTGCTCTGCTCCCTTTAAATGTCCTCAGCCTGAGAGTGAAAGGCTATACCACCCCAGTCCTGCAGAAAAAAATACCACACCTCATCCAGGAGATGAAATGCATCATGAAGAACAAGGAACACACCAGTGTTTTTTAAAATAAAGTTGTGGAGAAGTGTGAAGCAGGGTTAGGTTCCTGTTTGTAGTTTGCCACAAATCATGTGAAATGGTACTCGTCAGAGGACGAACATTCACTCCACACTACCCAGAACAAACCGTTACCATCATTAAACATGGTGGTGGCAACATCATGCTGTGGGGTTGCCTTCCTTCAGCAGGGACAGTGAAGCTGGTCAGAGTTGATAGGAACTTGGACAGAGCTATAAAAATAAATAAATAAATGAAAGCCCAAACCTAAATCCTAAGATTAGAGTGTGAAGGAAGACTTGAACTGAAATTGACCTGACTATGGAAACACAACCGTCCAAAAACGGCATCCTTATTTATTTTTGCAAATGGTGGCTCCAGAAAGTGTGGTGCCTTGGAAAAGTATTCAACCCCTGGATTTTTTAATCTATTGTTTTACATTTCAACTTGCAGTTTAAAAGTTTTTTTTAATCCTATATCATATGATGGATCTGCGTAAAAGTGTAGTGAAATGAGAAATATAGGTATGAAAAAGAAAATGAAACTTTGCCTGTGCATATGTATTCACCCCGTTAGCTATGACGGCCTTAAAAAGTTCTGGTGCAACCAGTAGCCTTCAAAAATCACATAATTAGTGAAATGAAGTCCCCCCCTGTGTGCAATATAATATGTCAATATAAACACACCTTTTCTGAAAGGCCCCAGAGGCTGCAGCACCACTAAGCAAGAGTCATCACACCATGAAGACCAAGGAGCTCTCTAAACAAGTCAGGGACAAAATTGTTGAGTACAAGTCAGGGTGGGGCTATAGAAAATATCCAAATCGTTGATTTCCCGTCATGTCTTCCCCAATGCACCTCACCAGCCCACAATGAAACAAGGTGGTGGCAGCATCATACTGTGGAGATGATTTTCAGCAGCAGGGACTGGGAAACTTATACGAGTCGAGGGAAGGATGAATGGGCCTAAATACAGGGTTGTTCTCGAGCATAACCTGTGTCAGTCAGCCTGTGATTATATGAGCATTAAGTCAGGTTTGTGACTCTGTTCTAAAAAAAACTAAGTGAATAGTTTGCTAACCCATGGCCTGCACCATAACCGTTAATTCTAGCTGACCTGACAGATAAATGACTGTAAAGGCAGAAAGTCCAACTGTCAGATGAGATAACTTGCTGCTCTTAGACTCTGTAAGTAGTGGTGCTGTGCTCTAACTTAATTTCCTTTTTACTCAGGTGCTAATAAGCAGATAAAAACATAACAGACACGATAGGCTATCAGTAGGGCTACGTAGAGCCGTACTTCTGACATATCTGTAATAAAGTGCTCTCAGATGAAGACCATCACATAAAGTGAGTGTGCAGGTGCTCTAAAAGTGTGCGTGTGCATGCGTGCGTCTCATCTTTCTGAATGCATGAAAAGAAAGGGAGATAGTATTGTGGTGCACGCCATGAAACACCTGTGCTGGCTTTTATGCTTGGGATAGGAGATGGGATAAAAAAGAAAAAAAATCCCACTGTTTGATCAAAGTGTGAGATTGCCATCTTTGTGCCATCCAACAGTGCCGGTGGGTGGCCGCTCAATATAGGACGCGTTCAGTAATCCTAATATAAGTAGGAGTCAAAAAAAAAAATTGGGAAAGTGACAGATTATGCTTTTATTTTAAGTATATATAGTCTGTAGAGTTTGTGTGCAATTGCATCTGTTTATTTGGAGTAGAGGACCGATACGCCCTGTGCTCCTTCTTTCTTTATCCCTCGTTCGCCTGCCCACTTGCTGTGGAAGCTGCCTTATGCATCTTTTAAAAGATGAGAGGGAGGCTCCACTTTCTCACGCACAAGCGCGGCGAGATGGGAGAGAACACGAGATGGATGAAGCAGAAACAGTAGGTAGCAGCGCAGCAAGCCCACAAGAACAGTACATGCAGCCGCCGTACCAGATCGCATTCAAGCAAACAAAAAAAAAAAGAATCCTCCTTTGTTTCTCTCAAGCTCGGCAGTTTCTGCGTCGTGAGGTCTTCCCCAGGTCCTGCCTCTCCTTCCTCCGCATTTTGTGTCGCTCTCTGTGAATCTCATCAGGGTAATTATTCGTGCACAGGCATCCCAAAGCACGAGCATCTGCCTTTCCTTCTGTTGACCTCCCCCCTGCCTCCCCCTCATCCTCTCTCCTCCCTCGCCTATACCCACAGCATTTGCTTCCTTTCCTGGCTTCACCTGTCATGTTTTCCGTGCATCCCTCTCTTGCTCAAGTCTGTTACTTGTTAACTAGACCATTTCTCCCATTCACCGGTGTTTGCAAATTCCTCACATGTTCAGCATAGCCGAAGAAAGGGAAAGGAAACTTGCAAATGTTATGAAAGAAAATGTGTCTTTATGACAAAATCCCATTTACATTTAGACACACCAGCGTGTTTTAATCCTCAATTGCTTCACAGTGACGATCTGAGAAAGCAGGAATAGCTACATTACCTTGTAAAAATATTCTGTCCCATAACCTTTTTCACATTTTGTCAGGTGATGACCACACACCTCTCAGTATTGTAGCGGGCATGGCGTGGTATATAACCGTGAAAAGCAAAACTAATACATGGGTTCTACAAGGCTTTCTGCAAATAAAAACGTGCAGCCTCCCTGAGACAGAGCCTTGTAGAAACACCTTTACCTGCAATTACAGTACTTTTGTATGGGGTGTCGTTTTTTTTAACCATCTTTGTACATCCAGAAACTGAAATATGTGGCTTTGTAAAATAGCTCAAGCTCATTCAAATTATACTTTGGCCGAGCCAATCCGACACATGAACCTTCTGTGATGTACAGAGAAATCAGAACAAGAACCAACCGTTTTAGAGACAGTTTTTATCCGACAGCAATAACAAAACTAAATGCAATCAAAAATAACCATTAATTATCATGGATGATGTGTGTGAAAATGTGCTATTTTTTTATTTATTAGTTGTTTTTATTCTGTTATTGGTTATTTATTTCTTATATTGTGTGTAAATTGTGGGACAGAGATTTATTTATTTTTAATTTTTATTTTTTTAAACATATGCACGGATCGATGGCAGTTTTTAAATTTCGTTGTTCTTGTGACAATGACAATAAAGTTTTCATTCATTCATTCATAAACGTTCCCATTGCAGCTCTGGATGGATGTTTTAGGGTTTGCTTTCCTGCTGGAAGCTGGACCACCTCTGCAGCTTCACGTGCTTTGGAGCCCATCACAGTTTTTTTTTTTACTTCCTGGATTGTCCTGCTTTTATCTTTTTTCCCCCAACAACTCCAGCTTCCTTGTTCCAGTTGACCAAAAGCACCCCCACATCACGATGCTAGCACCAGTACATCTCATAGCGTGGATGTTGTTCTCTGGGTAATATGTAGTGTTAGTTTCCTCTTACGCTATAGTGTGCATGTAAGCCTTTTTTTTTTTACACTCTTCAATAAAGGTCAGATCTGTGCAGTGCTCTGTGCGGTTGAGAGTTGCTCCCACCTGTGCTCTGGATCTCTGTAACCACTCCAGAGTTACAATGCGCCCATCGCTGAGCCTGTCGATTCAGATGGATGTTCATGTCTTCATTTCCAGTGCTGCCATATTTGTTTAGTTTTGGGATGTGCTCCATGAGATATTCAAAGCTTGAAATACTGCTTATAACCTAACCCTGCTTTAAATGTCTTCCCAGCCGTGTTCCTCGGTCTTTATGCTGTTTGTTCACTGATGTTCTCTAACAAACCTCAGAGGCCTCCACAAAACAGCTTGATTCACGCCACGATTAAGTTATACAGTGTAGGACTTTACAGGTGGGGACTGTTTGCCTTTGGTTGCATTGGATTTTATCCAGGCATAAATGAAGATAAATACATGTGAACGGCACATTTTTATAGATTTTGGTATATTAAAAAAAGAAAACCCAGCGTAATGTTTCTTCAGTTTTACTATTCTGCACAACTGTGGTAATCTATCATAAAAAGAAACCAGCAAACGCATTGAAATTTGCAAATGTAAGGTGAGAAAATGTTAAAACACGTTTACAAGGTTCCGTATATGATCTGAGGCGACACTAAATTCCACTACGGCACGAGCCCGTTGTTAATCAGAGATTTTAAATCATAGTTCTGAAAAACACATCCAGCTCCTACAAGGTGACCACATTACACCCTGAACACAGGCAGGGAGGTGTTATGAGGTCTGGCTATATTACCACCACTGTTAAACCTTCTAAATGTGCCCTTAAATGTCCTAATGCAATCGATACCGCAGCAGAGATGTGTACGGGCACCTATCACGAGATACCCCTGCATTCCACAAAGCATGTGGTCTACAGATGCTGACCTCACATTATCACATTTAAGATGATAAATATGTGAGCGTAGACAGGGCCAACACATTACTAACGCGAGGCGCTGCTGGGAATCCTATCAATATGACTCACTCATTTGAAATGTGCTTTTACTGGCTTTAGATAAGTGCCAGCGCCGCGCTGGCATCGTGAAAAAGGTAGATTGATGTATCGGTGTCTGCATGTAAGTCTCTGCTGCCAGATGAGGGCAAAGATGAAATATTGGAAACAGCTGCGAACGTGTGATACTCCTATTTGTGTTTTTTGCTGATTTTAGTCAAATTTTTCTTTGCGGCTAATGTCGCAAACGTCCCAGTCTGTACTAATTGTACTAATAAAAGTTAAAAAAAAAATTTTTTTTAAGTTCAAGCATTTTATCATACAAAAATTGAATCTGAACCCCTGATCCATCTTCCAATCAACTGTGGGTGAAGTGCTGTGCTTCTTTTCCTTGATGCACACCGTTTCATATGTATGCCAAAAAGTATTTTTTTTAAATAAAACCCATTACCTTTGTGGATGTACTGTAATAAGTTGGGAAAAGGGTTTTGGATCAGTTTAGCAAGAAACTTTGAGCTCTGATGGACTAAATCACTTCTGAGGAAATTCCACACGCATCAGTACATCAAAGAACCATGTTTGCACTCTTAGATGATGCAGATAAGTTGAGGAGAACTGCAATAGAGCATCGAGAAATCCCAGGAAGACTGGAGAACAAATGGACAAATGCAAGATTTGGATAATTTTGAGGCCTGGCTAATCAAACATCTAATAATGTAAGTGTAAAATGAATTGAATCAGTGATAACATTCCACCACGAGGGAATCTTTCATGCAAAATCAGAACACATTTACATTACACTTGGGATGAGATATTGGGGGATGGGATCAGTTCCTAACCACCGCAGCAGGGGAGCTGTGTTCATATTCATATTGCAAAGGCAACATAAGGTATAGGACACTGCACCAAGACGTTTCAAGGGCAGGTGCAGTACTGTACAGAGTGTAAAATCCAAATGTCCACGGAGCATGAGTCTGCACTCATGCAAATCAAATGTAGGCATGATCCATATAAAACAGGGTTTGCACAGCACACAAAAGAGCACTTAGTTACAGTGAGACATGAAAGTGGAGGGTATCGCCATGATATTGTGGGGCTAAGGCCTATTAATTAAACATCAATGGCCAGTAGGGGATCATAGGAGCTGAGCTGAGCCTATATTTATATCCCACAAAGATCCTTGCGTTAAGCCGAGCCTCCAGGCCAAAAATAGAGCTGCATCGGTAAAGCAATGATGAGGACGTGATTGTTCGGCGAGCTTCACGTGCGACGGCGCTCTTTGGGTCTTTCCCCAGAGCGGTTCTGTTCCGCTCTTCTCCAAGGTGACGCCGGTTACCATGGCAGCAACACCAGCTCTGAATCTCTCCCTCTTCCTTTTTCCTCTTCCCCTCATTCAGTCCCCCCCCCCTCCTCCTGTCTTTTACTCGCGCTGTGCTCTTCATTCCCCCTCGTCCTCCGTCTTTCCACGGTTTTGGCTTGCTGTCTCTGCAGCCACCATCACACAGCGCAGTGAGCAGGCCACCAGTCATCATTTGCATCATGGCACAGTTGGTCCAGATCCAGGCTCCCCTCATTCCTGGCACGGAGATGTACTGTAGGTGGAAATTATGGAAAGGTTACACAAATCACCACAACATCAGCAAGTTGTCTGCAAATATTGAGTCGTTTCTTCATTTTCATTCAGAATTTGACTCTCCCCTTCCCCCTGGACGTCCGCCTGTGCTACAGTTCAATAGACACACGTTTTAAATCCTGAGTATTCGTTCAATGAAGCTTTCACTCTCTTTTTTTTTGTTGCGTGCATATATGCATATGGCGCTCAACCTGCAGTGCTTTCAGTGTAACTTACTCCTGCTGCAGTTTTTCTTTGATTCAGTGAAGCAAAACGTTGCTTTGCATACTCCCCCCCCCCCCTCGTTCTGTGCATTCTCCATCTAGTTTGAGCACTGAATCAACATTCATCAGAACCAAGATAAAGAAAACAGAAGACGTGTGATGACGAGCAGGGATTGCCATTCCCTGTGGAAATCAGCGTTCTGGTTAGGCGTGTGCACACTCGATGTGGGTATTGATGCATCATATTCGTTCTGATGTCTGTTGAAATATCTTGCATGTCCCCAAATTATTATTTTTGAGTGCGGCTTCTATGTAACAAAAAAAGATCTCTAAGTGGGCCTTAGGAATACCTCTGAACTTTTTAAGAATCTGTTACTTTGCAGCTTCAGTCAAACATGGTGGTGGCAGCATCATGCTGTGGGGATGCGCAGAGAAGCTGGTCAGAGCTGCTGGGAACGTGGCTGAAGCTAAACACTAGACAATCCTGGAATAAGCTGATGATTTATGTTTGTTAATGTTGCTGAAGAACCCAAATGCAGACAGGACAATGGTCAGGATCATAGCGCAGGTGAAGATTATTTGAAAATCAGAGAAAAAAAAAAAAACTAGGTTCAGCGAAATCCGACAACGGGATGTAAACTCAAGAGGTGTGGCAATGTTTGTGGAGAACTGCAGCAGAATACTGACGTGGATGGGAGCTGGGTGAGTGTGTGTAGCGCTGGAATTTGATCCATTACGTGTGTGTGAGGGTGTGTGTCCTTCAGTGCAGAGGAAGCAGAGAGGGTGTGGCCGGTGGGCCGACAGGGTCCCAGTCTCAGCCCTTGGTGTACGGTAACAGTAATACAACTGAGCAGGGGAGCCCTGGCCTGTGGGATTCTCTGCTTGTGGTAATGTGTGTGTGTGTCCTTCAGTCATTAGGCAACCTGATCCTACTGGCTCTCTCCTCAGGTTTAGATGAATAAGTGATTAAGGTCTGTCCCACTCTGTGTGTGGGTGTGTTTGCATTCTTTCTGATCTTTATTTCCTTTCCTCTTCCTGGCTTCAAACTGTCTTCATCCCCACCGTGGGCCAACTGTCTTCACTTCACCCTTATTCTTTTTGTCATATTTAATCTGCTCTGTATTATATAGAATATTGTTACATGAATTTAGTATATTTCATATAATATAGATTAAATATTTATTTTTTTACTATCCATCCATCCATTTTCTAACACGTCTATCCCTGTTGGGGTCACGAGGGGTGCTGGAGATAGACAGGTCGCCAGTCTATCGCGGTATTTTTTATTATAACAATACAATATAAATACTATATTATTATAGAAAATAAAGCAGAAAAATAAAATAGTAAATGTAATGGGAATTTTGCAATAATAATAATAATAATAATGTACAAAAGGCTTCACTGTTATGATGCACAAGTAAAGAAAGAAATTGGGGAAGAAAGAAGTATAAATGTGTTCATAGTAAGTAATAAAATGCAATTAAATACATATTTATTGATCGTAGCACCTGTTAGTGGACAGGATATGATCCTAAAGGTTCAGGTTCATTGATGTACCTCTGACAACAGAAAAATTTAATGCAAGTACTGATAAAGAGATGTCAGAACAAACGGTTCACTGCGTGTTTGTTGCCTACAGGGTTATAAAGCCACGCACCAGTGACAGTCTGGGTGGGTTCGTTCTGAGCCCTGTCTACTGATGAAAACACTGATAACGGACACGTGAGGATCAGAACTGGACAACAGAGCAGAGGAAGGTGGCCTGGTCGTATCCAGTGTTTTAAGTTTTCATCGTGGATTGCTTGTGCGTGTGAATAGCTTACTTAGGTATAACATGGCACCAGGAGGAACTATGGGAAGAAGGCAAGCTGGTGGAGGCAGTTTGATGGCTTTGGGCGTGCTCTGCTGGGAAGATCTTGGGTCCTGCCATCCATGTAAATGTTATGCTGACATGCGCAACCTAGTAAAGCCTTGTTTCAGACCATGTCCACCCTTTAAAGGAAATTGTACCATGGATGTGTCTTCTTCAGCAAGATAATGTACCCTATTACAAAGAAAAAAAAAGGTTCAGGAATCACAACTAGTTTGAGGCGTTGACTTAGCCTCCGAAACCCCAAGATAGCAAGTCAATTAAGCAGCTGTTGGATGTGCTTTAGAACAACTATAATCCACGGAGGATTTACAATGCAGTTTACAGGATTTTAAAGGACCTGCTGCTAACCTCTTCCTGGTGCGACATAGCAAAGCACACCTTCAGGGGTCTAGTGGAGTCCATGCCTTGAAGGTTCAGGGCACTTTTGGCTGCAGAGGAAGATCAACACTCTAAGTTGTCACAATGTTTTATCTTTTATCAATCTTTTAAGTAGATTTTATCTGATCATATTGACCAGTGCTTAAATAATTTGAGTCACAATGAGGAAATATATTTATTTGCATAAGATCAGTGATTCAAGCTGGTGTGCATTTTTATTTCTGCTTTGTTGCATTTCAGAAAGAATGACTCCCTGAAATAATTTCTTATGCCACTATATTGATAAGCTGTTGTTTTTGTAGTATTTAAAATGCTGGAAATGTTGTTTATTAATACAACTTGTTGTAAAAAAATACACACACTATTTTAGGTGTGTGTAGATAATTTGTTTCATCAATTTGTGCATTTTTAAAAGCTAAATCAATTGTTGCCCTCATATATATATAAAAGCTGTAACAGATTGCTGCAAAAAGCCAATATTTTATTTAGCACCTTTGTAGTCTAAATAAGAAATTCAGTTTTTATTCTGACCAAAAGACAATCATTTTCATCTTTTGTTCCTTTGACTCGACCCCTCTCATTGTTCGTGCCCGTTTCCTGCTTGAGGCGGTATTTGGCAATGGCTGCTTCTCTTTGGGCCAAACGAAAGCAAATCCCAGCCTCAATCTGCAAGGGCTTGATGCTCCCCATCCATGCACAAACACGGCTGGACATGGCTTCAACGAGCTGCCACGGGCGAGCAATGGGACGCACATACAGAACCGACGACGAAACGAGCTTGCACATGCACCAGCGTGACCAAGAGGTCACATGAGCAGTCACAGAGCATGCATGTGGCAGATTCACGGCCACACGCAGAGCGACAGAAGAACTGGACACCGAAATGGTCACGTGACTCAATCCTACAGCGTTACACTGGTGTAATCCTTAGTTTCACGTTTGCCCCAGTACGAACCAGCAGGCTTTACAATGACAAACTCATATATCATTTTTGAATTGAACTGAGTAACACACACACAGAATATATTTGGCTTGGACTGGATTACTTATGCCAACTAGTCCCAGATTGGGTGCTCCTGGTGACTGGGTAATGAGTGCAGACCAATATGTTTCCTGCCTGTTTTTTCCTTCCTCCTTGAGAGTCGGGATCCATTTTTTTTCCCCCTTTCTCTTCAGCTCCAAGCCTTGGAGAGCCCGACCACCTCCCACTGCGCCCACTTACAAGCCTCCCTCCTCTGTCACAGACTGTTTAACTGATGTGTCACAAATGTGAGGAAGAGGGGGGGGGGGGGGGGGAAAGCTGCATGCGTAAACTTTTAGCTCAGAATCTGAATAAGGAGCTGGTATTCTTGGAAATATTTAAACCGACTGGAGCACTTAGTGTGTTTTTTCTCTTTATTTCAAGGTTATTTGCAATATATGTGTGAAAATGTTGGCTTTGACGCAAATCATGTTGATAAAAAAGTCACTGGTCCGGGCTAAAAGCAATTTTGTTACAAGAAACTAATCCAAAAATGGTTCTGTTGTTTCTCTGCTGGATTTGATTTTCTCTATCTGGATGGATAAAATACCCATTTTAAAATCCTGCCAAAATTCAGTTGAATGTACCGTATGCACTGTGACCAAAACATGTAAATACAGTATTTGGTATTTATGCTACTTCTTTTTTATGTTGACACTACTCCCAGTGCACGTATGAAATGCTTGCAAAAATCAAGAGACTGCATGAGAGTGCAGATGCCCTTTGCTGCTGCTTTCCCCATATTCTTCTCAGTGTCGTGCAAAGTAATCGCTGCCGGTAATGGCTCTTAGGGTATGACTGCCGCTCTGATGTAAAGCCACCATCTTGTCACTGTGAACATTGAGATTTGATAGGAACATGCTCACCAAGTGATAAATGCAAAAAAAGAACACAGCATGCATCTTGTTCGTAGGGTTTTCCCCATAACCGCAAAAGCTCAGTGTATAAAACATTGCTTTGAAGTTGAAGAAACGTGTTCAGCCACAATAAGTGAGTTCTTTGTAGAAACACTTTTCACTGCAGTGCGGGTCTCTTTGGGTATGTCTGGGACAGCTTTGCTTCCATGCTAAATAGCTTGAGCTCAGTCCAGCAGAGAGTGTCTGCAACCTGTCATTTTCAGGTTTGCTGGGCCATTTTAACACACCGGCATGATTTGATCTAAACCAGGGGCCAGCAACCGTTACATTAACCCGACATCTAACCAGATCTAATAAATACCTACCAAACAAAATGTTTGTATCTTATGGTTAAACGAACCATAATTTTATTTCTACTTTTAGTTTTTGGAACAAAGGAAACCAGACTCTTGATCCATAATAGCTCTGGCATTAAATTTAGGATCTTCATCTTGCTGGTTAGCGAAACTCTGTCACAGTTTCAAGACTTTTACACCCTATAGAAGGCTTTCTTTCAATATTTCCCCGTATTAAGCTCATTCCACCTTCCCATCAACACTGATCCTTATGGAAGAGAGACATCCCGAGTGCATAATACTGCCGCCATCATGCTTCGCTGTGGGGATGTGGAGTATTTTGAGTGTAAACCAAAAGGTTTGACTAATATTCACGAGGAAACCTCTGAGACCCGCTCAGAGCAGCTGTGTTCAAACTGATTGTTCACACAGGTGGACTCTATTCACAACTGATTTGACTCAGAAAAGCAATTGGTTGCACTGGATTTTATTAAGGGGTTTCACAGTGAAGAGGGCCGAGTAGAAAATGCCCATCACACTTTTCAGAAGTTTTTCTTCCACTTTCAGCTATATGCACCCTTTGTTTTAGTTGCAAAAAAGGCATCATAGCTATCGTTAGTTTTTTTTTATTCAACAGTTATTGTACAGGCCTAGCAAGGGTTTGTTACACAGTTCAACAAGACATTGAACTGTTTCTTCTGCCTTCTTGCTGGTTGAATGAGATGCATAGACTCAGTTATGTCAGTCTCAAGGAAAAGTAAGAGTTTAATTAGGAATTTAATATCTGAAACAAAAATGAAACTGAGATTCCTGAATGGGATTACTAAAAGAAAATGGTTTATTTGATAGCTAGCTAGCTAGCTAGCTAGATAGATAGATAGATAGATAGATAGATAGATAGATAGATAGATAGATAGATAGATAGATAGATAGATAGATAGATAGTTTAATCCAACATATCTTTACCCCAGTTTCCTTACAATCTTTCCATGTTATGCAGTGAAAGTACATCTTCCTTCCTTCCCACCTCTCATTTAATTGAGCCATTGCTCATTCTAATTACAGCCAAGGTGGCCTTGTGTTGACCTCTTCCCGTATTTCATTACTTGAGATCAATGAGGCCTGAGAGACAGATTTGGCCCCCAGGACAATGTTGTCATTTTTATTTATAATATTACGTTTAACAGCAGAACAATTTAATATAAGATGATATCTGAGGTATTGAGAGAGCCTGTTACATTGTGCACTCAAAGGAAAGTCACGCTTCTGGCTTATTACATAATTTTTTTCCCCCCGTGTTAGTCAGTGGCACAGTTTAAACACATTTGAATCTCTGTGTAGACAAGGAGCCACTAACGTTACAAGAGAGGAGGCGCAGTTAGGGTCAAAAATAGCAATCGTGCTCACACAGTCCCTTGAAAAAGCCTTTGCCCATTGAACCTTTGCACAGTTAACGCTACGCCCAGAAACCTTGGTGTAGCAAAACTGGGAGGAAAAGGGATACATTTTAGTTTTAATTTCATCAAAAACAAAAATCTAAAACATCTGATGAGCATTGAGTCGATACTTGCCAGAACTAACATCTATTATTTCTGAAGTTTTATGGCGTTTTTATGCCATATTGGCTGAAGGTCTGGACTTTGGCTAGCCCATTCTGACATGAACATGCTTTAACAGGGGTGACTAAGTCTAGTCCTCAAGTCGCGAATGTGTCCCTGCTCCAACAACGGTGATGCAGATGGCAGCATGTCATCAGCTTCTCTACCTGAATCATTCATTTGATTCAGATGTGCTGGAGCAGGAAAACCAACTCTTCGGGACCTGAGTTGGACACTTCTGGTCTTAACCATTCCACCGTTGCTCTGCTTGCATGTTTAGGGTCCTTGTCTTGCTGGAAGGGGAACTTTTGTCCTGGTCTCTGGTTGTCAGTCCTGGTCCTTAGGTCCCGTTCGCCTTCATGTTCAAGATAGGCATTTGCTCCAGCACACGTATAATTCAAATGATAGCATTACCTGCTCAGGATGCCATTAAGTTCTGCAGAAGCCTGTTAATCACTCAGACCTTTTAGTCAAGTGTGTGGCAGCAGGGAAACATCTAAAACGTGCTTTATAGTGGATCTGAGGAGCTGGATCTTTACTAAACAATGAATTTGTTTTTTCAAATCAATGCACGCCACAACTGTTTGTAAAAGAAATTTAAACAACAGTTTATGCTTCAATTGCATAAAAGCTATAAAAATATAACCAAGTTTGCGGGTGTAACTTGACTAAATCTAAAAAAAATATAAACCCTTTAGCATTTTTGAATGAAGATGGCCTGCTTAAATGATTCATATGCTCGCCTTCATATACTCTAGGCACACCTGCGGCAAAGAGGGTAAAGCACACACACGTTTCCCTTGTCCACCCTGAATCATACTCCCTCTTTTCTTCTTTGTCCTCTCTCCCCTGCTTTGTTTCGCGAGTTTGTCTGAAGCAGCTTTCACACTGAGGCAGATCCTTGCTTTCGAAGCAAATACCAGGGACATTTCATGCCCACGTACGAGGAGGGATTTTAGGACAGGGATCTAATCTACTGTAGTGCGCAGTGATGAAATATCTGTGTAATATCCGACGCGAAGTTGGGGAAACCTCAATTCAAAACCAAAAAATCTGTTACGTATATTAGAGTATTTGAAATCCTATCTCAATCTTTCTTTCTTTCTTCCCCTAAAATGTCTCCTTCTTGATTCCCGAGCATCCAGATACTTCAGCATCACTGGAGACCGCAATAGCAGGTGCAATCTTTGGGTCATGCATGTGTCCCTCTGCGGCCTCTTTGCGGCTTCCCTCATCTGTCCGTGCTGCGGCTGCTTATGGCTCATATGCAAATACAGATAATAAGGAAGGTGAGAGGTGATTTCCCTTAATGCCACTGTTATGGCCTATGATCTGCTGGCACAAAGCCGTTGATGCCTGAACTGTTCAGGCTGACAGTGCACCAGACAGGAGTGATATGAGCTCACGGTCAGTTGTGTGCTGAATGGATCCCTGCGAGATCATTCGCATCAAGGCGAAACAGATCAGGACGAGGCCAGTTCTGAAAACCAAACAGGGTCAGACAACATTCTTCTGCACCACCAGTTGGACTGTCTCCTGCCTGGCACGCCCAATTATCTTCACAGCTCCAGCCAGCCATGCATGTGCCTTCACCAGAGCCAGAATGGGAACAGCCCTATCAGCACTTTGCCTTTCCACTCTGCTGTAGTGTGTGTGCGGCAGGGAAGTCAGCGATTGCGGGCCGGCGTGTTAACAAAACAGAGTGCTTCCCCCTCTCACTCGTCTCCTCTGTCTTTGTCTCTGCTCTGCTGCTGCCCCGTGAGTGAGAGAGTTTGTTTGTGTCCAGCCAGCAGGGCTGAGAGTGAAAAGCTTCATCAGCTGAATTACTGGAAGTTAGCTGTCTCAGTCAATTAGATCTTGCTGGCCGGGACACACACACACACACACACACACACACACACACACACACACACACACACACACACACACACACACACACACACACACACACACACACACACACACACACACACACACGCACACACACACACAGCCAGAGCTGCAGTTGCCCTTCTTGTCCTCCTCTAACTTGCCATCTTGTCGTTCTTCATTTAGCCTCCTGTCTTCTTTTTCTTTGCTCCTTCTACAGCGCGTCTCCCTTCAACACCGCGTCCCCTCTGGTGTGCCGCTAATCCACGTACATATGCAGCAAATTGCATTATCCATACTGTGCACATGTCGGGTTAGACTGCCATCCGCAAAGACAAGCTCCAGGTAAATTTGCTTTCTGTCGTCTCGGTGAGCTGCAGCTCCTGACAGAAAAGCCCGAGAAGAGGGAGGAAGATCCTGAGGTCAGGAGATAAGCTGCAGTTGCTTTTTGCTTTTTCTTCCTTTCTGCAAATGTACTCGGAGCACCTTCACAAGGGCAGCGTCCTCCACGCTAACTCGCACGTTCACACGATCACTGCTGCAGGTTCCTTATGAACTGCTGTTTTTCACTTCTTAAAGGTAGGGTCGGCGATTTTTCCGGAAGTTTCCCCAAGTCCCTTTTTGAATAACTGCGCATGCGCAAGACCGTCTTACCTTGCTCTTCCACTCCTCAGGGGGATCACGTGGGAAAAAAAAATCTCCCAAATCCACTCTGGTTCTACTGAGGCCTTCATCTTCTTCTCATAAACGTGTAAGTGGTTCGCTTCTTGTGACTCTCAGCTATCTTCAAATTCTATGGTGAGAGCAGGTACGCTACAATGAAAGGCTATCACCGAAGCTAACTGCTAAGCTAACCGGAGACATAAACACTAGAAGTGCGCATGTGCAGCCAGTAAGCGGAAACTAACAAGGAACGTGCACGCACACTGGCCTTATCTGAGCGTGTCAGAAGGACTGGCATGCGGAAAAGCCAATAGGTAAGGTGAAACCCCCCGGACCAATCCCTGCCATTCGGACTCGTTTTTACAGGCCCGCAGCTTTCACAGAGAATTGTTTAACCTCTTTCTGAATACATAATGTATTGATACTTTCAGGATGGAAGGACCATTTCCACCCCAGTATAACAAAAATTGTTTCTGAACAGGATTACCAACTATGGCTTTAACTATGGCTTTAAGCGAATCGAGACCCCTGGATTGGGTCGCAGTTCCAACAGCTCCTCTCTCCTGTATTGTATTAGAATATGGTGATAGCACGAGGTCAAGAAAACAAAAACCTTTCAGGAACTTTACAAAACAATTGGACAAAAGAATAAAACAATAGTGAGTAACCTGGATATTAGCAGGAGAAATAG
Organism: Fundulus diaphanus; assembly: GCA_037039145.1. NCBI lineage: Eukaryota > Metazoa > Chordata > Actinopteri > Cyprinodontiformes > Fundulidae > Fundulus > Fundulus diaphanus. The sequence goes on from CM073136.1 coordinate 35,517,559, forward strand.
ATGAAAGGTTAAATCTGAGATGTTCGTGTGCGCTGCATTAAACAAAATTTCAACTTTTAAAAGCATTTCGATAAAGACAGTAGTTTCAATTTTGAAACCATTACTTTATCTTCCCCATCTTTCACTTATTGTTTAGCCTCCTGATATTTTATTGCCTAATGCAAGTCTTGAGGCTGAAAGAAAAATCTGGTAGCGGCTTACCGAGTAAAAGCACGGCTCAGTTTGACAAAAATAAAATGCTCAGAGCAAAGATTGCATGAGTCTTTGCAGCTAGTGCTTCTGAAATTGTTTTGATGCAGAGATTACTTTGTGGAAAACTATATGAAAAGTTTTGGAAGCTTGTTCATTATTAGTTTGGAACATTTTAGATGAATATACGACGCCAATTCACAACGAATGTGACTTGAAGGCACTTTGCAATACAAACAGCATTTTTTTATGTTGACTTATATTGAAACCAAATTCTGTTAAAATCAATGCGATTAATTCCAGTGCCGTACAATAATATAGACAGATTCAGATAAAGGTATAACCGCCTCAGTTCAATCTACATGGTAATTCAGTGAAGTCAGTACCTTTTTATCCCGACTGGTAAAACCCTATCCATCAAAGGAAGACCAACCAATTACACTGGGTTATAAAGTTTACAGCAACCCCCAAATCTGTCATGGAAAGAGCCCATCACGTTTATTGGCACGAACAATTTAGTAAATGACCTTGACCAGGAAGGAGACACCGCTAAACTCAGGACATTGAGTCAGGGGTACTTTCATGAAACACTAACAACGCATACGGTTAATGGTAGCAATGTTTATGCCACTGGCTTCAATTTGGGAAAGAGACACCACTAATAGACACATAAGCGCCGGGCCAGAACTACTTTCTAAGGAAAAGGAAAACAATGGCAGGACACAATGTCACTGGTACCAATAGTTAAATGACAATCCCGCTATTTTTCTAACACCTTTAAACTGGACCTGTTGCTATTCCTGAATTAACTAGCGATAGATCCCGTCCTGGATGCACATTTTATGTGACTAGGATAAAATTAAGATAATTTCATAATCCATTTTCCTCATGTTGCAGACCCACTAATTTCATTTGCAAGTTGTGGGGTGTTTATTGTTGTTGTTCTAGAGTTTGTATTTATACTAGCACAATGTCCAAATGTTTCTGTCTGGATGCCCACACACACAGCTGTGAGAATTTGCTAATCACACCTGGCAGGTAGAGTGTGGCTAAAACAGAGCAACATTAGGCTTGTTCGGGAGGATAATAAATGGCCTGTCACATAGCGTTTGCAGGTGACCATCTGCCTGGTTTCTGATACGACTCCGAGCTTATTATCAGCTGCCACTGCTTGGCTAACGTGCTCCGAGCTGCCTCTTTTTTTTTGTGTTTTTTCTTTTTTACACCATGAGATCACAGGGTGCATTATTTTTGACTAAAACTGAGGTAAAGCTTCCCAATGAAGAACAAGATAATCATGTGATTACTGTCACAAGATTTCTGTCCAACAAAAAGTGCCTGCTTGTTTACACTTCAGGTCAAAGTTTAATCTGAGCGCGCTCCTTTGGGGGGGTGGTGGTGGTGGTGGTGGTGGTGGTGGTGGTGGTGGTGGTGGGGGGGGGTGCTTTAAGTCTTACCTTATATATTGGGTTTTTTGGGATTGAGTTTACTCCATAGGTATGCATGTGAAATGTGAGGTTGGCTGCATCCTCCTGCTTGCAGTGGTGCAGATGTGCCCAAGAGACCAAAACAGGACACAGAGGCTCACATGGAAGAGGTCACATGGGCTCAGCATGTGCTGTTGCTGGAGGCCCGATGAACTGGCTTCGAGCAGCAATCCTCTCACTCGGTGTGCGCTGAGACAAGCAGCCCTGCACGAAGGCTGCATGCATCTTGTTTGGATGGCTGGGCTCACTGCTAAGAAAACAGTTCACTTTGTCCCACATACATGTCTCTTACAAATGCCTAAATATTTATAACACAATTGTTTTTAAATCAAGGGAATATAAATTTGAGTCAAAATAATGTAAATATGAACAAACAAACAAACCTAAAAATTTTCTTTTGGCACTAGTGGCCTTTATTGACCAATAATTTGACAGGAAAGAGGGTGAAGAGAAAAGAGGAAGACATGCAACAAATGGCCCAAGACCATAAATCAAACCCAGGACAACCACATTGAGGACTATCGCCTCTGCATGAGGTGTGCCTGCTTTACCAGCTGAGCTACCCCAAAACCCAAACATTTTTAGGTTAACTTTAGAGTAACAATACAAAAAAAAAAATAATCAAAAAATAGGAGCTGTTTTTATAGAATCTCTCCCAAAGGGAAGTTATTAATGGATGGAAACTAAAATAGCTTTAAACAGGAATAGGTCTTGATTAATAAAGAAATAACCTCTTTGACATAACACATTAAATTTATCTAACCCACTTTCTATTAGATTACCGTTGTAAGTGATCCCAGACTTGGTTGGTACTGATGGACACATCATTGAACTGTGGGACAATTTGAATAAACTAACCCTGCACTTTAAGATTTATCTGTTCTAAGATTCACATCAGGGACCTTTGAAGCAAATATATTTGTTTCAGTCTGAAGAAATATTGACTTCAGTTCTAGTGTGACTGTCATGTTAAAAAAATAATGTGTCTGCAGATGTAGGGCAATAAAAGATATCCATGGCTTTGTATTAATCGCTGTTATCTACATGAAACAGTTTTGGTCAAAAACCCTTTAAATAGTTGGAGAATCTCACAATGTCAATATTAATGCACATGAGGAGGCAAAAAAATACAAAGTATTCTCAATCTCACAGTTGACAGAGCGATAATTATCAGATTCTGTACAACAGATGTTTCAGTAATCTCCAGAAAGCAATTCAGCAGGGAATAGATCTGCTAAAGATAACAGGGATTCAGCCGAGGAAGTCCCCGCTGATGTACCGTTTTATTCAATGACATGTGATTCTTCCTCTTTCCTTTTTCTCTCTTTTACTTCCCCTCATTTCATTTTGCAATCTGTAATACATCTATGATACCAGCCTCAGTGTCGATGTTCCTGATGTTGTTCAAGACTGCCTAATTAGACTGTATATTAATGGTTACTGTGTGGTCAAATATGCATGCTAAAAAGACTTACAGCGATATCCAGCAAACTGAATTTAAACATTAAATGCTTACATGAGGAAGTTATCTTTCTTAGTGTCTTTACGTCAATGAAACAGAGGTTAGACAGTTGATGTTTCAGAGCAAAGTTAAACCAACGTTAAACTCAGAAATGTCATAGAGGTTAATGAGCATATACTTTATTAACCTTTGTAGGGTTGTCACTCATGCATTAGATGGTTTTTGATAGAGAGGTAGATGAAAAAACATCCTATGTGCTTCACATGAACCCCGCTTTCAAAAGTTTGAGCTGTGCCTTTAACAGTTGTACATTTAAATTAAAATTTCTGAGTTGTGTTTAATTCACACTTGCAAAAAACTACCGAGTAATTAAAAGATATGGAAAGTACGGAAATTATGTTTTGCAGCTTTTTTCGTACATCAAAAGGCATTTTGACCAATAATTTAGGTTTGACACTTTAGTCCAAAGGTAAATGTATAGGTGTGAGCTTTTACACTAAATCAAAGCGTTTGCTTTGATTTACACATGATCTGGTCTTTGCTGGTCCTAACTGAACTGCTGACAGACTGAGGTGATTCAGATGAGCTTGATCACTCAGCTGTGCTGGAGCAGGGACATATCCAATCCAATCCACTTTGTTTATATAGCACATTTAACAAGAGAACAAGTGTCCAATGTGCTGTACATAACAAAAAAAATAAACTAAAAAGGACACAGAGGACCACACAACTACGCAGTGTTAAAAGCCAAAGAATAAAAGTGGGTCTTAAGACGAGACTTAAAACACTCCACTGTGGAGGCTGTTCATATATGGAGGGACAAGGTATTCCAAAGTCTGGGGCCAGCTACAGAAAAGGCTCTGTCCCCTCTGGATTTAAGCCTCGTCTTAGGCACTATTAGCTGAAGATGGCCCTCAGACCTCAGAGCAGGTGCCGGAGAATAAATCAGGAGGAGGTCGGTGACGTATTGAGGAGCCATCCCATTCAAGGCCCTAAACACAAACAATAAAATCTTAAAATCAATTCTAAAACGAACAGGGAGCCAGTGCAGAGACGCAAGAATTGGTGTAATGTGTTGATGTTTTCTGGTCCCCGTCAAAAGACGAGCCGCTGCGTATCGGACTAACTGCAGACGGGAGAGAGCTCGTTGGCTAATGCCTGAATAAAGCGCATTGCAGTAATCCAGACGGCTAGAAATAAAAGAGTGTAAAACCTGTTCAAAGAGCATATGTGAAACATGCAGGACACCGACCCTCCAGGACCAGGATTGCCCATCTGTGCCATCCCATTGTAGCTCTGCCGACGCCTTTAGGGTCCTTCGCAGCCTGTTAATGCGGAAGAAAAGCTTCTCCCCAGCATAACTCTTCCCCCACCGTGTTTTACTGTGAGGTGGACGGCGTCGTCGGGTTGATGTGAAGTGTTAGTTTTGTTTTTCCTTACGTGAATTTTGCATATAATTAAGTATGTTTTTGTTTCCTCTGATCAGAGCACCTTCTGTATGTTTGCAGTGTCTGCCCCATGGCTCGAGGCTTTAAATTGAACTTCTGATATCTTTCTCTGGACAGCAGCTTAGTTTTTTCCCCCATAGGCCAGGCCTGTGGTAGCTGACAGTAAATGACTAATAGATGTCTGATAGCTGAAGAGATTTTCTCACCTAACCTGGGGATTTCTATTGTCCCTCCACAGTTACCACTGGTCTTCATGGCTTCTCGGGTTAAATCTGTTCTTGCTGGGCCTGTCAGTTTAGGTGTACTGCCATGTATTAGTTGGTTTGCATCACTGGCATCCTTCTTTCGACTGCATTGAACAGCGCTCTGTGAGATGTTGAAAGCTGGAAATATTGCTTTAAACCTCATAACGTTATCTCTGACCTGTCTGGTGTTATTTGGGCTTCTTGAGGCTGTTTCTTCACTGATGTTCTCCGATAATCCTATTGAGTCGTTTACAGCAGAAAAAGAACAGCTGGATTTCTACTGAGATGTGTTTACCTGGAGGTGAACAGGATTTTATTTAGGGGTGTCAGTGTAAAGGAAGCTGAATGCAAACGGACCGCGCTCTTTACCATTTTTATTGGTAAAGAATCTTGAAGGTTCAGAATTATTTACTACTTTGTGGTTGTTTAATACATCAAATCATATTAAAATACATTAAAGTTTGCGATTCTAATGTCTCAAAATGTGTAAGTAATAAATTCAGTAATACATCCATAACCAGAAGTGACATACATTTGACTTTAATAATTTGGTTTTGGCATAATGCTGTTTTATAAAAAATTATAAAAAGCAGCAAAGATTAGTCTTATGCAGCCTGTCTTTCTTAATAAGGACCTTCCTTACAGCTTTTCGTCTCCGTCTGCAGCAGTTCCCGTGTCTCTGTTCCCCACCGTCTCTCTTTGCACTTTTCAGACTCTACGTGCAGTGTTCACAGATGACAGAAAGTTTCAGTTCATCAAGATGAGTGAGGTGAGGAGTTAGAGGCCAGGAGAGAAAGAAAAGAAGACGAGGCAAATGAAAGGACAGGAGGCAAGGTCACAGGCTGCAAAAGGAAAAAAGGATTCAGTGCAGAACACATCTGAGTCAGAGTACACGGCCAATAGTAGAGCTGAGAGAGACAGAAAGAGGTCAGTCAATAAAAGAACAGAGTGACTCGTACTTGTAAAGGAGTGTTGCGAGCTGTTATTACGTGATTTATCTAGCAGAGGTTTTCATCAATAAGGACGATATTGATATATTGGATTGTCGGTTTTAAACCTGAACAATTCCCTTAAAGGTTGTGCTGTTTGGTGGAACAAATGAACCACTGAAAATATGAGAGTTGTAGTAGATTCAAGCAGGCACGTGCACAAACATTTTTGGGAGCAGGTGCAAAAGCCCAAAGGAAGGGCACCCATCACAAGAATATTCATAAAACTAAACATATTGTAGGATATAAAAAAGGATATATTCATTTTTATTAACACAATCAATACATGTCTGATCAAACAGGATAAATCAAATTATAAAATGGAATAAATATATGAGCAATAGACAAAAACAGTCAAAACAAGGTCATATTGTAAATGAAGAACCAAACAATATATTAAATTAGACTTTAAGTAGTGACTCTATGCAGTGGCATTTGCCTATATGTTATATTGTCATTATCAAGAATTTAAAATATGGTTTAAACAGTTCCCACTCAGAATTCAAAACATTATGGGATTTATATAACAAAAAGATCTACTGGTAAAATTTGGTGACCTGCTAATTATCTGCTAATTTCTTTCCCGATCCAATCCGATACCATTACCTGGGCTGAGCGTATCGGCTGATACCCGATAACGAGCCGATACTACTGTTGAATAAATAAACCATATACCTTGCCATGTTTGTAGTGCTGAATTTACTAACTTTATTAATAACCCTCACAATTTCCGCGGTGCAGATATTTCATGTCTCAGTCAGACTTGTTGGCCTATCAAGTTTGAAATGTTTCCAAATAGCGGACTTGGCTCGGGCAGAGCTTGCTCCATGTTGCTCTGTGTTTGCTCATCACCAGCTGCTGTGCGTGCTCTGTGCGTTGCAAACATAGAATAGAAGTGACTAGATCACTGTAACTGTTTTGCTGTGTATGATATTAATAAGAAAATAAATTACGGGATCGGAATGCTGGATCAACGTCTTTCATCCTATGTCCGATCCAGCTAATTAGTCAACATGGGAGCCGATATCCGATCCAGGTATCGGATCGGTGAATCTCTACTTTTTAGTAACACTTGAGATGTTAGTTTGAGGTTGAATATGGGATGTTCGCGCCCCACAGCTTCTGGGGCTGGCGTCTGCTCGCTGCTCCACCTTCCTCCTCTGGAGTGCCGCAGTCAGACATGCTAGCGCGACTCACGGCTGATGCATGAGCTAGGGGGAGGAGGGGAGGGGGAAGCCTGTTTGCTTGACGGTGTGCTCTGATTGGAGAATATGAAATACATAGAAAGACCATTTTCTGATCCATTTTTGAGCCAATTAACAAAGCTGACTGCCCTTGAGCAGATGCTTCGACATTCAGATTTGACATTAACACGGCCTCATCAGTGCACAACAGACCGTATTATGCCATGCTGTCATGGCCCCTTTAAAATGTGCATTTAAGAAAGCTGTTTGCAAACATGAAGCTGAGGCGCAAGTTCAATGGAAGAAACTCATCGCCTGCCTCCATTCAATCAGAGTCCGATACGCCTCTGATGTGAGCCAATCAGCTACGAACCGCACCTCCATGAAGCCAATCAGCATCCCGCGCTCATCTTAAAAGCATCTTCAAATCCACGTCTCAGCCTGCTAACCAGCAAGTGCAAACGGATTGCATGTTGGATTTCGAATCAGATGTCCGATTCAACCCACCCCCAACCCCTTCTCCACCATCATAGCTGAGTTCATCTAGCTTCCAAGACGTTCCTCCATCCTCAACCCATCAGAGTGTTTTCTCCCTTCAGTCTTCATCACTCCCTATCGCCAGTTATTGGTCCGGCAGAAGACCACCATGTTTGGCCCGGTTCTGCCAGAGGTTTCTTCCCAAAGGGGAGTTTTTCCTCTCCACAGTCGCTTCAAGCTTGCTCATCATGGACAGTTCATGCAAACCTGTGTTTATCAAGTTGGACATCTATCTTAAACAGATCTCCATATGGACTGAACAAACTTCTTCTATCTCCACTCCACCACCAGTTTCAGACCTGGGGGGAACATCCCTGTTCTCATACATCTACTTATGCATATTAAAGTATAATTCAGCATTAATGTTCCTGCCGAGGTCTGAGCGCCAAAGACTTAAAATATTGTATCAATAAAATCCTTCTAATTGCCATTTCTTTCTCTGTGAGTTTTTCAGATTGAAATATCTTGGTTACTGCCCATCTCTGATATTTGGCCATTTGTCACGCTTTACTCGAGACGGGTCTAGCTGCAGCTGCAGCCACTACAAAACACGCCCCCCGCTAAATATGCCTTTTTCTGTCCCCTAACCTTAACCCTAAAGTCAGCGGGCCTTTATTGTAGGACAGGGTGTGTGTTTAGCAGCTGGATATACTTTCTTTACTCAGCAAACCGTGAGGGTCCCATGCACTTTATAGATGTCCTTGCAGCGCCTGTTTAAAAACCCCACTAGTGCAAAGCAGTAGCAAAAAACTTTTAAAGCCCTCTTAACAGCTGAATTGGAGTCCACAGTCTTATCTTATGTTTTATTGTATGCAAAGACCAACATTTTAAGCAATGTGTTGCCTTAATGCCCCCCCCCCCCCCCACCCCCCCAAACACACACACACCTTTCTTTTATTTCTTAAAGGGGCCTAGTCCCCTATGAGTTTCCGAATTTCTACACCAGTAGCTCACTCTGGTTCCATACAAAAAATTTTCTGGTTAAATTATTGTGCGCTGTTGTCTTATGTTTTATTTCTGCGTTTTACACTTTGATTTTGCTCAGTTTGTTGGTTAACGAAGCCCTTTGTGTATATTTACTATAACAAGACCACGTGACCGCAAGTACACTATCTCATGTGTGTGCAATGAGTAAAAAAAGGAGAAGCCAAGGGAGTCAGCAACACTCAGCAGAGGTAAGACAAGAAAGAGATTAAGTAACCCTAACCCTGTAGATCAGGTTGGTCTTCGACCACACCGAACTGTCACTTTACTGCGAGGCATTGCAGGACGGTCTGCTGGCTCTTATATTAGCTGTTGCCATCTTGTTTTCTGATACTTCTGCGATACTGCCGGCAGATTGCTCAACAGTGTTTATGTCTACTGATCTCAAAAAGGACGAAGTGAACAATATCATAACAAACGCTTATATCTTTTATTTGAAGATCGCTATGTGTTTTATTGGGGGGGGGGGGGGGGTTATATGGTAATAATACATAACAAGGCCCCTTTAAGGAAATGTCTTGCCAGTAGCCACGTAATATTTTCAGCGGAGACACAATCTTAAGTATTGTGGTCCAGGATTTCACAACCGCCGTCATTACCTGTCTGTCTGATGCTGTGGGGCAGATGGGTTTGGCCTGTTTCTCGTTTTGAAACCTTGGCAAATGAAGAGAACATTTGGCTCCAGCAGAAGGGCACTTTTCTTATCCAGGACGAAAGGCCACTTGCTTGATCATCAGTATGTGCACGTGTCTGGTTTCAACTGTTGCTCCTTGTGCAGCCTGCACTGCGTTGGCTTTTGTAATGGACCACAAAAAGATAACACAAGTCTGAGTCCCAGTCTGAGGATTCACCACACTATCCATCAGCTTCTCTGTATGAAATCTGATTCAAAGTGGAGCAGGGAACACAAGAACAGAAAGTGATCAAAGGCAGGGTATCAAAGTGGACTGTGTTCTGTTTTGTCTTCTGCTGACTGAGCTGCTGGTAAGTGTATTGCTTTGTGTACAAGGCAACAATTAAATACTTTTATCGTAATTGAAAAAACTGTCATTAGATCATTTATATTTAAAGTTCATTTGATCCTCCAGAGTCTTTGCAGAGGTTTCTGATGAGCTGTTGCTGCAGTCATTTCAGATTTCCTAGAAAATCTTGCAGATCAAAAAACAAACAGATTGACAATTTTACAATGTGTACATATTTCTCAGCTGGAGGAGCAGTGAAAGAAAAAAAGACAAATTCAAAGTTAGGGAAACAGCTTTCTCCTAATATTCTTTTTTCATTGTTTCCCTTGTGTTTGCTGAGGCAGCAGCTGCGAGACCTGCATCCAGAGGACACCTCCACAGAACTGAGATGAAAATCAATGGGTCATCTCGTCTAGCTCAGATCAGGACAGCATACAAGTTGATTTACAAATGACTAGAGAATTGTGGCATTTTAGTCTAACAACATAAAGGTTTGTTCATCCCTGACCAGTGATGTGACTTAAAAAAGGCTTTTTAAAAAAAAGAAGGAATTTTGCTAACAGGAAGGGATTAACTGTCCAAACCCGGCCTGTTGTCAACGATTTAGATCTAGACATGCAGCATTTGCAATGGTTGCTATGTTACTAGAGGTAAGGAGCTGGTGTTTCAGTCAGATAGTGAGGTCACTCGATTCTCTCGGGAGCCAGATCACTTATCACATCCGGCCCACGGTGGCTTATTTCTTCGTCAAGCTGTGCATTCAAAACCACTTCACTGTTCTTTAGTTCCCCCATGATGCAAAACTGCAGGAAAAAAGAAGACAGCAAAAAAACAAAACAAACATATACAGTACAAGCTCGACTGACATGCCATTGTTTATCAATGGGCTTTAATAAGTCGTTGATCCACCCTTTGCTGACATAGCAGCTTTATCTCTTCTGGGAGGGCTTTCCACAAGGTTTGGTGTGTAGGGGGGTGTTTTTATGACTTTTATTCTTCTAAAAGCAAATTTGTGAGGTCAGACATTGATGTTGGAGGTGAAGGTCTGTCTCTCAATTCATTCAAACGGGGTTCTGTCTTGTAAAGGTTATGAATTTCAGACCATAAATAAAGACCAACTGAAGAACATACAGGTTATTACTGAAATGTTTAAATCACACGTCAATTAAAAACGTGAGGCTTTTAATTGGTTTACTGCTTGTTAGACTGCTAATTTTTTTCCCTAAAGCTAATGAAAACAAAACAAATGTCCACTTTCACTTTCCACACAAAATAAATCATAGATTTATGACATTTTAAAGTTTGAGGCTCCAATATTGTTTGTAAATAACTTTTATTTCTCAAGTGTTTTTAGGTATCGAACAGAAATATAGGGTGCCCTTAAAAATACCTTGAACATTTTCCCATTTTGCCACATTAGTCAAGTGTGTATAGCACCTTTTAGCAGCAAGGCAGTTCAAAGGGTTTTACATCATGAAAACACAAAAACATGCTAAACGCGTTGAAAATCGTGTAAATGGTTACATTTACAAACGTCAACATATTTTGTAGGGATTTTACAAATAGACTGACCTATGATAAGCTCTCAATTATCAATTATAACAAGAATAAATGTCGAAAGGTCAAAAGAGGCACTTTTGGAAGACACTGTTGCTGCGTCTCAATTCGCAGGCTGCGTCCTTCGAAGGACGCATTTTAAGGCCGGTGACGTCACAACGATGCGCGGAGGCTGTCCCATTTGGCAAAAATACTGAGGATGCTTAAAATGCAGCCTTTGAATGCGTCCTCCTTTTCCCCGAATTCTGAGGATGCATCGCTACCATCCTTAGTGGCCTCGCCTGCCATAAGATTTCCCGAGGTGCTTTGCGCGCTTTTTTAGTGATAGTGAAAGTAATGATTTAAGTCAGTTATTTACAGGGTTTGTACACATTTAACTATTTAATTCAAATTACTAAAGTTACAAACATAAGCTTATATCAAGTCTTACAAATAAATATAAAATTTTATATTTAAACATATGCGTCAATCTGCTGACAAGCGTTTGTTTAATAACTGGTATATTATGATCATTAGCAGGCCCCTGTGGGTGAAAATAATAGCAGGTAAATGTTACCTCTCCACTGCGCTCTCCCAGCCTGAGAAAAATTTGTCGCCGGTTTTGCTGCCGCCGAAGCCGTCTAAGCCGACTGTCCTCCTCCAATAACAAGTAAATAAAAAAATAAAAATTTCCATATCCATTATCCGTCTGGCGCTGTTTTTCCCAGGCTTGGGGTAGACGTGATGACGTTGTGTCGCAACCAGGAAGTGCTCCAAAGGCTAGACCGTCCCATTTACCAACGGCTGAGGATCCTCAGGAGCATTTACCAAAGGCTGGGTCCTCCTAAGGCTGTGTAGGCTGGGTCCTTCGAAGGACGCAGCCTGCGAATTGAGACGCAGTCTGTGTGTCTCCCAGCAAGTTAAGAAAGTCAAGTCTAACATGAGTGAAAAATGAGTCGTTTCAGGCCAGGAACAGTGCTGCTATAACATCCTATTGGGCCAACAGGAAATGGATCCAATCGGCGGAGGCTAATGGTGACAAAGAAGTGTGTCAGGCTGCACAGCGGTGCCCCAGATATCAGTGCAGGTTAACCACAGGTGTTGGTCCCCAAAACAACATGTTTGTTATGGAAGCAGATTAATAACCTGTGCATTCAAGGTAGGTTTAAAGCAAGATGACTGGGAAAATAATACCATAACAGTTCATGAAGGAAGTGTGGCAGTACACCCACATTTCTTTAGAAGTATTTACAGTCGCTATGTATCTTTTTTTATCTGCTTCCCTGATTTGCAACAGAAATCCTTATGATTATGATCCACATTGAACATTGCGGTTAAGGAATATAAATGGAGCGCGGAACAAAGTAGGTGTCACGCGTCTGCAAGATGCAACAGCTGACCAAACCTGTAAAGAAGTGAGCTATTAGTCTGCTCTGTTCGGGCCTGAGTAGATAAACTAAGTGTTGCACCAATATGACCTCAAACATGCTCCCTCTGACGGAAGGAAGGACGCCATACGTTCAACAGTGCCACGATCTTAACAAAGCAAAAGCTTTTTCTCCTGCATCTTCACCAAGTACATGCAGTTTCAACATTCGATGCCTCTATCATCCACCTCCTGTCTTCTAGATGCTGCCTCTGTTCATCCGTCAGCTTTTTCAAGCTGGATGTAACACCCTTTTACTATGCACAGACACACACACACAAGCTAATCACAGTCACTGTTTTATGGTGACGGTGAGCCGTTTTAAAAACAACAGGTCATTGCAGATTTCAGCGCCTGTATACGAGGGTTTATTACTCTCTGTGGTTTAGACAGTGAAACAGACTTTATTATTTATTTACACACTAAACTCAACCCCAGATTAGGGCTGACCTACTTATCTGTTTCCCCACACAAGCTCTGAGTTTCCCTTTACTACCTTCCGTCGAGGATCCAGCACTTTCCTCCATCCCTCTGGCTTTTCCTCTCCTTTATTTCCCTCTCCTCTCCTCGATAAGCAGCCATTCGCACCTCTGTTGCTGTGATGGGTCCTTGGATGCGAAAATGGAGGACTGTGCTTGCAGCAGCAGCAAACGTGATAAATGGATGAAGATGGAGATGAGCAGGAAGGGGAGAATGGCGGAAGTGAAAAAGGTGGACCTCAGAGAGCACAAGGTGGGAAAGAAGAAAGGTGCAAAAGCAGCAAATCAGGAGTGGAGATTGGATTTAGACAATAAATACGGGAGTGCAAACTGTTTAGGTTGAAGAGACGATGTAGGCGCGTCAAACACACTGGTCCTTTTTTCCTTTTAATGATTCGCCCATGTCATCGGGGTTCATTTCAGGAATAACCCAGCATCACATCCTCATGTTGTCATGGTAATGTCATCGCCCTATTTTTACCACACAAGTAAGATTTGCCAGCTCACACCCAAGAACGGGGATTTAGGGGAAGATAGGAGCGATCCTGACAGACAAATTCTCGTCAAAGAGATTGTGTTGAGGTTCAGTCACTAAATTATGGCACCACTACAGCATTTATTTATGAGGGGGGTAAAAAACCCTTTCTGGTGGCAAAACGAAAGACAACAGACCAGGCTGTGATGTGTCCCTGCTGAAAATGACTGTGCAGTTTCTCTTGTATATGGACCAATCTTTTTCTATATACTCTACTTTTCTGTTATTGTTTCTGTTTGAGTGTATGTGTCCAAACTTGCAGATTGCGTCAAAAAAATATTCTGCCACAGAGGCTTGGAGAGACAAAAACCTCCATTCTTAGAGCAGGTCTGCTCACAGTCACACTCATCCATGCACACAACACCCTAACACATAAATGGACAGGAACTGGAGTGGAACAGCAAGGTCGGTTTGCTTTTTTACGCTTCTGGGAGCTCCGACAACCTCTACAGAAGATAATAAAATGGGAAATGGAAGAGAAAGAGGATATATATTCATAAATCATGAGCTCTTCTTGACCCCAATTATCACAATAGATCAGGTGATGTGGAGTTTTTCTTTCCCAGGAAGAAAAAAAACCCATGGATTTAGACATTTATTCATTAAATCTTCCACACGGGTGCTGGAACAGTGCGTCTTTGTGTCCTTGTGGATGACACGTGTGCATATAAATGTGTCGTCTTTTACTGGCAGCTGATCTCAAGTGAATGCACAACGGGGTTTCGTAAAGTTCAATGGCGATACAGTAACTTCTAAAGCAGTCATGGCTTCTTCACCAAGCACAAAACCTAGTTTCCCTATCTTCCCTATGCATTGAGCACCAGCTCTGCATTGACCGTACATGCATGAAAGAAATGGAAGACATGTTGAGGATACAGCTGACAGATACGTTATCTATATCTATCTATCTATATATCTATATCTATATCTATCTATATCTATATCTATCTATATAGATATAGATAGATATAGATAGATATAGGTATAGATATTCATTCTTATTTGATGCAATCACTCTGCATCTTAATACATTTGTTCGACGTCCTCTATAAATAAAAATGCCTCCTCTTAAAACAGGCTGTGCATGTTGAGAAAAACTGACAGTTGCTGTCTGTTACACCAGTTTTTGTTATCTCATTCATCACTCATTTACAAAGTCCTTGTGGGTGTGGTGCAGATTACAGTTTCAGCTGTTAATAATGCTAAAAATAATAAATGGTAACTGTCCTGTACTTGTATAGTGCCTTACCAAGTCAACCGACAACCACAAAGCAATTTTTATTATCCTTATTATATTATATAATTCATTAATTAACATACTAATGTAAAAAACAAACAAACAAAACACAGACTGACTGTGTTCACATTAAAGTGGACTAGAGCAAGTAAAGCATCCTTACAGCCTTTTTGCCACTTTAACAAATTTAAATTAGACTTGCAGTTGGGCTGTAATCTTTTTATTCTGCCAACATCCTTCTTTTGACTGGAAGTAATATTAATGTTTTGGAGTGGCCCATTACCGGTTTGAATCTGATAGAGAATCTGTGAATGGAGCCAAAGATTAGGGTGATTAGGGTCACGCAACAGGACATCCTAAAAAAAAGATTTTTGGTTAAAAATACCAGTGGCTATATGCAAAAAAAGCTGGTCAACACTTATAAAAAGAATTTGATTGCTGGGACAACTTAACAAAACATGACCAAAATTATATTATATTTCCTTTTTGTTCTTTCAAAAAGGATCCTTCTTCTACACTATTAGTGTGAGTAGCCTGTGTCAACTGTAATCACAAATGTCTTGGCTGAAAGAATATCTAGTTACATCTAAATAAGCCATGAGTCTTTGATCTTTTGAAAGTACACGAAAGGTTAGAAGAATATAGCTTTGCATGAAATCAAGCATTCTCTGACAGAACAAACATCCAAACCTTAGTATTGTTTTTGATAATACCATTTTTTTAGCAAGGAAATATTTCCAAGCTTCAAACGCTGGTGTCAAAAGCTGAATTGACAGTGATAAATGGATGAAGATGTCATCAGACCCAGGTCAATGCAGACGGCTGCTCACATTGAGTCTGGTTTTGCCGTAGGTTTTCCTCCCTGTTAAAGGGGAGTTTTCCTCTCCACTGTCGCTTCATGCACACTCGGTATGAGGGATTGCTGCAAAGCCATCAACGATGCAGACGACTGTCCACTGTGGCTCTATGCTCTTTCAGGATTGAAATGCTGCTTGTCAAGACTTGCTGCGATCTACTGGCTTTCCTTAGAGAGGAAACTGTGTGACCAATCTGTCTGTTTGATTGAATTTGACTTTGTCAAGTGCCTTGAGATGATATGTGTTGTGAATTGGAGCTATATAAATAAAACTGAATTGTATTGAATTAGAGAAACTTATTCATGCTTTTATCTCATCCTGTCTTGATTATTGTAACAGTCCTTTCATGTGTTTGAATAGAAAAGATCTTAGTTGCCTCCAGTCAGTTCAAAATGCTGCAAAAAGACCAACGCAAGTACGACAACAAATTTCCCCAGTTTTAATCTCTTTACATGGGCAATTGTAACTTTTACATACATATATGTATATATATATATATATATATATATATATATATATATATATATATATGTATATATATATATATATATATACATATATATATATACATATATATATATACATACATATATATATATATATATATATATATATATATATATATATATATATATATATATATATATATATATATATATATATACACATACATACATATATATATATATATTAATGTGAACACATATAAAGACCCCTTTTAATGAAAAAAGAAAAAAAGGGACCAGAGCATGAAAGCTTATTTCCCCTGGGCTAATCTTAATAGAAAAGCTCTTTTTGTAAACCCATGGACTTTCTCCTAAGACCACAGATATCTGGACGTTACATTCTGAAATCCGTCTATTACAAGACGTGATAACTCCCTGACAGTCACAACAGTGGAGAAGCCATCAGGGTCACCAAATTCAAAGAGGCCTTTATGACGGTGATCATGGATAATCCGCTGTAAATTTAATTGAATTCTGGCCCATCATTTTTAGGTACCTCATGCATAACCTGATTGTTGCTCAGGGGGAAGGTGTGATTGTTATTGCGCCACATAAAAAAGGTCTGAAATACCAGAAATCGTTGATATTCATCCCTTGGGGACCAAGAATGTCATAAAATTTTATGATAGGCAGTTCTTAGACAGTGAGCTTTATGACGGCGAGATTGGAGCAGGTGGTGAATCAACTCGCTGAATGACAATCTGGCAAACAAAACACGACCCGTTCTCCACATGCTGAAGAAGAGTTTTGCACCTGATTACAGGTGACTGCTGAAAACACCCAACCATTCATTCAGCCACATCCAAAACGTATGTATGTACCTTGAATTTATCAGGTGAGATGATAGATGGAAGGGAATGTTTTCTGATTTTCAAAAATTTACTTTGAAAAACTTTGAAATGCGGAGCCAATTTTCATAGAAAAACAAGCAACTCCGAATGAAGTTTTTCTTTGTAAATAAACTTGCCTTGCTTTCAAGCAGTTTTTGGAAATACCAAGTTTGTGACATTTAGGCCTTCTGGCTTAAAAGTTGTGAACATACCCTGCATACAAAATGCAAGATCTTCTAACTTCCAAAATTTCAACAGTAAAATAACTCTTGCGTAGAGCATTTTGCCTGGAAGTTTCTAGCAAATGAAATTCAAGTCTGTTTGTTTTGATCTTCATTTTCTAAAATGTGTCCTTGTTTCACTTGTTTTTTGTCAAGAATGGCCGACTGCTATGAATAGAACATTGCTTGTGAGCTTGCAGGCCACTTTGCTGGGTACACCTTTTCAATTGCTTAACACAAATGGCAAACCAGCCAATGACATGGCAGAAACTCAGTCCATTTAGGTGTTTAGATGTGATAAAGATCATCAACATGGGGATAAAAGGGAAATTGAATTCCTTAAAATCTTACATGGATGTTGTTGCCCCACATGTTGGACGGACTATTCAAGAAACTGATCTTCTGGGGTTTTCACCAACGACCACCTCCTGGATTTATAAAGAGTCTTCTTGAAAAGAGGAAAAATGTCATAAGCTACAGTTGTGTGGATAAAAATGCGCTGTTGATGTCAGAGGAGAACGGGCAGGCAGGTTCGAGACAATAGAAAGGAATCAACAGCTCACATAACCACCCATTAAAATTTAAGTGTGCAGACATACCAGCTCTGAACACACCGCACCTCAAACCTTGAGGAAGATGGGCTACAGCCAGCAGGCGGCCATACGTCCACTCCTGTCCGCCTAGAACAGGAAACAGACGCTGCAGTCAGCACAGGCTCACCCAAATGGGTCCATGGATTGGAAAAAAAATTGCCTGATCTTGATTTTAGTGGCAAAATTTGGTTAGTAGGGTCAGAACCTTAATCTAATGTTAAAGGATGAATAGATTTTTCTTGGATCAAAGGTTCAACCTGCTGGTGGTGAGATGGTGTTCCCTGAACATTTTCTAGCCCTTAGTACAGTCTGAACACACATTAAAAGTCACCTGAGGATTATTGCTGACCATGCCCATCCCTTAATGACCCCAGTGTTCTCATTTTCTGATGGTAGCTTCCAGCAGAACAATGCATAATGGCACAAAGTTTAAATAGTCTTAAATGAGTCTCTTGCCCATGGAGTTGTGTTCACTGAACTCCAACGGCCTTTTCAATCACCTTTTCCTATTCCAGTAGAGCACCTTCATGATTTCAATTGCGGGAATGATCCGGTCATGTCAAGATGGACCAAAATCTCTAATTAACGTCTTCAACACCTCCTTGAACCTATGCCATGAAGAAATAAGGCAGTTCTGAGGTCCAGGTGAATTCAACATGCTGCTAGCAAGCTGTAACTAAAAAAAAAAAGGCGGCAGTGAGAGTGCATAATCATGTTGCTGGGAAAACAAAATAGTACTGACATAGTGTGAAAGGTCTCAGTTTGGCACAGTGGATTCATTTTTGAGTTTATCTGTGAAACTGACAGCCACCATCTTTATCCAGTCTAACCCTAATCAGTCTTAAAACTGGATGGGGTGGCCTGCCCGAGAATTGCTTAAACAAACTACCTGCCCACATACAGTCAAAGAGATAGCTAAAATCAGAAAAACCAGTCAACTGTGACAGACCATGTTGGTCTGCAGCATGTTATGAATAATGTTCCAAATGTCATAATCTTAGGCCTAACTAAACTTAAGATGAATAATTCATCTAGAAATGGTAGTTTTGTTTGCCTGAAATAAAGGTTTTGGGCCCACTCTGGTGAGCCAGCAGCACTAGTCTATGGCTGAAGACTCAAACTGAGGCGACTCGCTTTTTCTGTCCTTTACAGATATCACACTAACTGCTTTCAACAACTATACAGAACGCCTGTACATTAAGTCGAAATTATCCCATCATGCATATACAGTTCATCACCTTAAAAAAACATCATTTCTATCACCAAGATCATAAATTTTAGTGACATTTGTTCTTAAAATAAAAGGTTTTCCCCCTTTTTTTTTTAAAGAAACGGAAAGGAAAATAATTGCGGAAATATTTATTGCAAGCCTTTATATCCGTCCTGTGGCAGCGAGGTGGCAGAAGAGAAAGCACAGGCCAAGTAGAACTGTTTGCTTGTGACCCATTTCTTGTTCCAAAAACAGATTATGCTTCTTAAGAATTTGTGACTGGAAGTAGGACAAAGAACAAACTATGCTTTGCTCTGTGGAAAAAAGGGACACAATTTCCTCATCAGTGGTGGTCTACATATTATTGCAGCAATCTGGAAGAAAAAAAAAAAGAAAACTCCAAATACACCTTGATGGTTTTCTATACAATTATATACAGAAGTTTGTAGTATTCTCCAGGTATAGTGTGTTGACTAGATCTGCCATTAAGGAATTATTTATCTTTCTGATAATGGTCAGATATGGAAACATAGATGTCTTGTTACAGAAGAAGAGCTTCATGACGAACTGCTGAAAACACATTCCATTTGACATTTTTTTGTTAAACGAGTAAAGCCATATTACATTTTTTGCTGCTTTAAAACCAGGGGTTCCCCAACATTTTAGCCTGCAACCCCCAAAATAACAGCACCAGAGACTGGTGATCCCCTTTTGGCGGTGGGGGGTGGAGATAACCTCTGGGTGGTCGGCAGACGATTTGATGCTGATGTGCTCACTTTGGGGACCCCTGCTTTAGAGCAATAATTCACTTTCTCTCCCAGAGATTAAAAAAAATTAAATAAAAAAAAAGATTAGACATCCTCTGTGAACATTTCTTAACTCTTACATGATCTATACCAGTGGCCCTCAATTCCGGTCCTCGACGGCCAGTGTCTTGTAGCCCTTCTTTGTCACTCTGCTTCAACACACCTGAGTCAAATAACCAGGTCATTAGGAGGACGCTGGAGAACCTGACTGCACACTGAGGAGGTAATTCACCCATTTGATTCAGGTTTGTTGGGTCAGGGACACATCTGAAAGCTGCAGGAAACTGGCCCTTGAGGACCGGAACTGAGGACTACTGATCTATACTGTAGCAACTGGGCTCCCCAAGGTGCAAATCTTGAATTTTTGTATAAATAAAATAATCGATGTGACTCCAGCTCTGAGGAAGAAAATAGTCCATCAACTCATGCAGTCAGTTTTACGTTCAGTTTAAGGAATTCAGCGCGCAGCTGCGAGGGAAACACCTTCATACAGTAGCATGAGATTATATAATATCAAGACTGGACTGTGGTTTTCATGTGAGAAGATTTTTGGACATTTTCACATCTGGTACTAAAATTGTGAGTCAAATTGTACTTAAATGCTAACTTACCCAGATAAGCCCAACTTTCCTCTGCCATCGGGTCTTCCACCGCCATTAAAATGAAGAGGGATTGAGGAATGTGCTTACAAATGGAGACTGTAAATTAGTAAGCATGCCGCTAGTGAAATACAACGCAACCGGAGCACGGGAGCAAATAAACATTTTACTCCTGCTACTTTCAGAGCGCTGTACTTTCACAGCGAGGAGCCCCCATCTGGAAGTGGGGTTCACCGGTGACCTCTAGTCTCTGTCCGACTTCATGTTGCGCTTCATCTTAGTTTTCCCAGTTGGAAAACTAAGACACATTTCAACTTTCCTGAACATTTAGAGGGCACCATAGCTAGTTCCATCAAGGAATGAAAAGATTTTGGTCAAATATCATATTTTACTAGAGTAACTAGATCAATTCCCTGCGATCAAGATTGATTTCATTATGTTAAGTAACTTAAGACAGCCACTGAAAACTACTGCTTTAAAATCCTAAGCATTGCAGCGTACTTAGTTTAATTTTAGTGTTTGTTTTCATGATTGACATGGCCTTATAATCTAAACTACCTAAAAACAATAACGCAGAGTTCAAAGGTTACCACACTGCCTTTTAAACTGGTCCACCTCTCTGTGTCCCTCAAGTCCCAGTGCATCTTTATCTCACTCGTGTGTGTGTGTGTGTGTGTGTGTGTGTGTTGTGATAATTAAATCGCTTGCCCACAACTTGGCAGAGCTCGGCTTAGACCTTGCTATGCATCTCAATGACTGCAGGCACACTGCAGAATGAGTCAAGAACAGCCAACACTGTGAGGGCATTCAGAGTGATCACTGGCGCTGGCTTTCTGCTTCTAAAGGCTAAGGTGTCTGTGAATCAGTGTGAGCAGCGGATAAAGCGTGATAGAAAAAAGAAATATCACTTAGCGTCTCTTGGTTAATCAGATGAACCTCTTGCAGTGTGTCTTTTCAGGTTAGAGGACATACAAACGTGCTGTGATGTTAAAACAACATGTGCAGTGACTGACCTGCAGGCTAAGACGCCTTCTCGCCGTGACCTCTGGCTTTGTGGTGGTGCTTTGCGTGCATAATGTCATTATGAGTAAATTACCTGTCTGAACGAGAAGAAATTAATGGCACAGTGACTCACATGGCTTATTAAAGGCCAAGGTGTGATAATAAGCAGCATGAGCAGCAGATTGTCTATGGGTGGTGAGTGAGTCAGTGAGGCCAGGCAGCTTCCTGTGCTGTTTTAATGCATCACTTGGGGATGTTGGTGCCATAACTCACTGCTTTGCTCAAACTCCTCCATCCTCTCTTTGGACATTATGAGCTGCGTGCTTCAGATTTGTTACTCCCCATATGGAGCCCTGCGTGGGTTTAACAGTAAACCTTGAAGGCTTCAGTCCTGTTTTTTTTTTTTTCCTTTTACAATGCTTCCAAAATGCATCTGCTTCTCATTGTCATTTTTAGGTATGTAGGTTTGTTTCTGAAGAGGACCACAAAACTCCTGACTGACATAATTGTAACCCCAAGAGGGGGTCCTGACCCTCTCTTTGGGAACTATTGCTGTTGACCATAATATTATACAGACACCCAACAGTCGTAGTCGTCGTAAAATATTAAGAGGTGATGAACTTTAACACAAACATTTGTCACCTGTATCAACATACTTGCTGCATAAATTACACTCCAAAAAGTTCCAGTCAAGATTTATATAGAAATGAATCTGCCAGGGTAATGAACAATTTGGGGCTTAACTAAACAACCAAAAGCATTTCAATGTACTCAGTTCATGAGCACTCGAAGGCCTGTGAAGATTTGAAGAGGTTCTTTTCCTCCCCAAAGGGCTCTAAATAAAATGTTTTATCAAATCAATGGGCTGATTTCTAAAATACATTATAATGCCATATTCTACAAGCTTCATGGTGTGCTTGAGGTTAGCACTGTTGCCTCACAGCCGGAAGGACCTGGAATCAAATTCCTGCAAAAGATTTCTTTCTGGATGCAGTTTGCATGTTTTTCGTGTGCATGCATGGGTTCTCTCTGGGTACTCGGGCTTCCTCCCACATTACAAAATCTTGACTACAAGATTGATTGGTCTCTGTGAATTCCCCTTGTTGTTAGTGTGTGAGTGCATGGTTGTCTCTCCAGTCAATCACTAGGTTGGCCTGTGATATGCTAGCGACCTGTTCAGGATCAGCGGTGCCAAATGACCCCACCGACCCTACGGTGACCCTGCAAGGATAAATGGTAAATGGCTTGTACTTGTATAGTGTTTTATCAAGTCTAACGAACCTAAAGCGCTTCACACTATAGTCATTCACACCCTGACGGTGGTGAGCGATGTAAGTAGCCACAGCTGCCTTGGGGCAGACTGACAGAAGCAAGGCAGTCATACATCGGGGCCTCTGACCACCGCCAGCAGGCAATGTGGGTATAGATGATGCTGGTGTAAATGATGGATTGAAGATTAAATATTTTGACGCGCAAAATATAAGGACATTTTTGACATGCAGAATATAAAGACATTAAATATTTCACATTGGGTTTGTAGATGAAGATTTGCACAAACACAACTAAAACATTTATAACCTTTGCCAAGAGACATTGCCAAACCTAAACCGATATCTCAAGCAGACCAGGCTTTCCTTAGCTCAGGGTTTGGAGTCTTGCATGTGTTACTTGTTTTCCTCCTTGAATACAGCGTTAATAGCTGGGTCATTGCAAGACTCTTGCGTAACTTGCTAACAGGCTGAGGAGTTAATTCAATAATTTGAATCAGCTGTTAGAGCAGGCAAGGCACCAGAATCTACCTCTGCTTTAGGAGCAGCATCTTTCACTGAAAACCAACTGTAATGATTTTTTTAAAATTCTGTCCTGATGAATGAATTACAACTTTTAGTGGTTTCAGTGAGAGTTTAGGTCAGGGACATGGGTGCAAGGAGATAGTAGATAGAATCGGTTTCACCCCCAGACTATTTAACTGTGGCAGATTCATTAAAAGAGATTTTCTACAATGTCCCATCTGAAGGTTCAATGATGCTCATAAAGTGTTTTAACATCTGTTTGATGGAAAACTAACACTGCTTATCACTCAGCATCCTCATGGGGAAGCATGGTGGTGGCTTTTCTTCATCAATTACAGATAAGCTGGTCAAGGTTGATGTGAAGAATGATGGCGCTAAATACTGGTCAATTCTGGAAGGAAACGCGTTAGAGGGTGTAGAAGAATTCAAGTTGGGGGGGGGGGGGTTCAGCTTCCAGTAGGACAACAAGCCTAAACATCTAACCAGAGCAACAAAGGACATAACCAAAAAGACCTGCAGCTGTAACTGCAGCAAAAGGTGGTTTCAGTACAAATGCATGTCACACCTTTGGAAACCATCTTTTCTCTCCACTTCAGCACAGTCATTCGAGTTCAAGGGGTGGGAATACTTTTGCAAGGCATCGTGAGATAAAATCTAACCATGAAACGATTAATACATGATGATGA
The DNA here is from genome assembly GCA_037039145.1 of Fundulus diaphanus. Classification (NCBI taxonomy): domain Eukaryota; kingdom Metazoa; phylum Chordata; class Actinopteri; order Cyprinodontiformes; family Fundulidae; genus Fundulus; species Fundulus diaphanus. The sequence goes on from CM073136.1 coordinate 35,541,362, forward strand.
TTCATGATTCAGTCGAATAAAAGTTGGACATGAAGGGAAAGAAGCTGACTACGTTGTCATCGAGGTGGCCATGGTTGACTTGGCAACCAAATCTCCGTGGTGCCGTTGGGATAGAAACAGACTGATGATTATGGAGATCTTCAACTCTTCCAACTACACATGCTGATGTGTTATGCTGATTATACGTAGCATGTATATCAGCATAAATGCTAGCATCTGCGTGTGCGCTGCAAAAACTGCAACCTCAAAAATGTCCGTAATGAAAGAAAAAATATAATTTCTTTTGAACCTTAGAAATTATTCATCTAAATGAATCTTAATATGTGAGTATTTTACCATTCTTATCATTTACTGGGGATAAAACGGAGGATTTTACAGAAAATCTGAGCCACTGTACAATGAAAGCAGTCCATCTGTCCATGTTAGTTCCTGTGCCGCCCCCTCCGCCTCCACTGTTCCTCCTCCTCTTTCTCCTCTGCCTGCTAATCATCTGCTTTTCTCTCTCTTTTCCCATCCTCCTCAATACTGTCATCCTCCTCCGCCTCACACTCTTTTTCTCCATGCAACTTGACTCACCACATCATCCTTGTCCTTCTCCGTTTGTTGGAGAAGCAGGACCCTGGGCACTCAAGACTGCGGCAAAACTGGGACCAATGGATTTGCCGTGTCCTGACAAACTGCCTGGACAGAGATGCTAACAATATGCCAGGAACGAGACAATAACTCATGTTCTTATGAACTTTAGGTGCTCAGGTTTGAGGAACACAGACAAATTAGTTCTGTTACAGCTCCATCAAATGCAGAGAGAAGGCAACTCAGAGCTTGGTGTGTTTTTCAGCGTGTGCGTGGGTATATATGAGGTAGTATGGTGGGACCTTTACAATGTCAATGCACTCTGAGTGATGAGGCCGTGTCAGTGGGGTTGTAAATCTTTGATGGGGTTTGATTTTACCATCTGTCCACCGGCACCGGCTCAGAGAAAAAGAGGTGCTGATGGCCTGGGTTAAAATGAATGAAACGTAGAATAAATTTAGGTAGGAGTGCAATTTTATATGACATTATAAAGGTATCTTATATATTTATAATATATTAATATTATAAAAGTATCTGCTCTCTCTTTAGAGTGTAATGCAATAACATCCGGAAGCTTGATCATCCATGACGTTTGGCGGGGGACCTTCAGGGTTTGTTTGTGTTTAAAGAAAATAAATGTGGTTTGACAACGCAAGAAAAGAACATGCACACAAAACATATGCAAAGCTTTCTGCATCCCTGGACAAATGTTTCCATTAAATATGAGCAAATAACACATCCAGAAAGGCCAAGTTGAAACAGGTTCTAGATGTTTAAGCAATTTTCAGCTTTTGCAGTATATCTTTTAAGCCTTAAAATAACAAAAATGTAAAAATAGACTGTGTGGTCACAGTACCACGATAAATATGTGATTCTCGCTTGGAGCATTTTTGCTCATACTTCCTCTAGACTAGAGCATATCTGGCTGCATAAGTTCCTTGGGTCCTGTTGAGACATGGCATTAATATGAATCTTGCATGATTCAGTTACAAGTGGACAGCTTTATGGGTGACTGTTCACACCTGGCATCAAAATCTGTCCTAAATGTCCAGACGCGTCATGCTTTTCATGGGAATAAACATGTAGCTTCATAATGGGCTGTCAACTGGGGGACTGACTAGCCAGCAGCATATCTAGGGCTGGACGATAATTCAATACCAATATATATTGATCAATAGACGTATATTGATGATAGAAAAACGGGTCAATAAAAAGTTCAATAGGATAATAGTTTTCCTTCCTTTTGCATTCTAGCCTATCATGTAGGGTAATACTACAGTCATTACATTCTCCCAACCAATCACAAACGCAGACCCAGGAACGCTCCGCCCCCTTCAAAGAGTTCAGAGAGCACGTGTTCTTTTTGCTTTTTTAAAAACTTGCAGTTTTGGTAAATAGTTGGTTAAATAAAGGGTTGAGTTTTAATTCAGTGTTTGTGTGTTCTGTATCCAAAAATAGGTCGCTAAGCAACAGCATAAAATGGCCAGGGCTGCGCTTTAGATACATGTTTCTAATTTCTTGATAATTATCGACATCAACATGATCTCTATTTTATCAATATGCTTTTTTTCTATATCATCCAGCCCTAAGCATATCTATTTTATTAAAAAAAAAAATTCACATCACCCGATGCATAAGACTGATACCATGCACACAAAATCATGGTTTCTTATTTTGGAAAGAATTTGTCAGTTGGTTCAGGGGTGCCCAAATGATATAGCCCCTGTCTCCAAATTCAGCTTTGCCAGACACCTATGGGATTTCGTCATGGTAAAGTTAAAAAGTCCTTCCTCAGCATGCACTCACACTCCGAGGCCTTCCAAAAACAGGTCATACTGACAGCAACCAAACATTATTTAATATCTACTGCCGTTGAAAGTCAATGCAAAATCCATGTGGACTGTGGGGATGAGTAAATGTACAGCCAGTAAGGTTTACAGGTGGACACGACGGGCAGCGCAGAGCAGATGTATTATGAGTTTACCTTTGGAGACGTTCCTCCAAGTTCCACGTTGAGCCGTGATCTGCACTGCTTCTTAAAGCAAGTCAGTGGTGCAAATGTCTGCAAGCCTGGAAGAGTGCAGGTACTCCTCAGCTGAAATCCAGAAGTCAGACAGCATCAGGGAGTCAAGTGCCGTCTGAGGCCTCCTTGGACTGATCGTTTAACTTACAAGTCAGATGTCAGCTGATTTCCTCTGGCTGCGTTGCCAGTCATATCTTCTGGTGCTGTCTCCTCAAGGAGATTCTTATTAAAGAATTCCCAGAAGGCTAAAAGTTGGATATTGATGGAAGTCTTTACTGTGTGAACGCTGATTTAATTTGCCTCCGAGAAGTCCTCCAATGGGGACCACCTGGTTAATGTAGCTGTAGCAGCAAGTTTGTGTCTGTCTTCACCCATTGTCTGAGGCTTTTTTTTGTATGTTCAAAAAACCTTAACTGTGATAAGTTTAGTTGGGATTGTCCTTTGGGCTTGTAACCCACGACAGAAAAACAGGTGTGCCTGACACCTTCAGGTATCTCAGTATTTTACAGGCTTCAGGCATTCATTTGCAGTCACTCTGGTGTGCATAACACATTGAAGCTACAGTACTTCATTCCCAAAGACACGTTTGGATCCATTTTCAATGAATGGCAACCTCTACGGTTTCGGCATCTGAACGGAGGCTGCTGATGGAAATTCTCCTCCTTCTGCAGCAGAGGCCAGTGGCCTTTCTGGCATTGGATGTTCTCTGCTTTGGTCAGCTGGTGCCTCTGCTACGCTCTCTGTTTTGGTTTTGTTCAGTATCATACGCACAAACCAACAGTCTTTTTTTCTATTCATTAACTTATTGACCTCCACTTATCCAAGATCATATTGCTGGGGTAAAATAACTCACTCCTGGCAACACATTCTTAGGGATACCAAGGTCAAAAGAGATACAGAGATAGTTGCATACCCATAATACCTCCATAGGAAAAACCCCAGGATGCATTTCTAATCAGATGCCTAAACAACTTCAGGAGACTCCTTGTAACCTCAAGGTCTCCCTAAATGCTAGAGCTTATCAGCCAGTCTCTTATGTCTAAATTTGGCTTCTTCTTGTGTCCAAGATTTCCTTTTTTTTCTGTCACGATTCATCTTTCATCACCATAGTTCAGTGATGGAATGACCATTATGTTCAAAGCTTTGCTGTTCGGTTCACCTTTTCCTTCAGCTCAACAGAGCAGTTCAAGAGTCCCTGCAGACAAGGCCCCAATCTGTCTATCCATCTCCCAATCCATTCTATCCTCTCTCACGAACTAGACAACAAAATACTTGAACTCCTCCACTTGAGGCACACACAACCCCGACTGATGGCGCGGTACGCCTTTTAAAGTTGAGAGCCATGTCAGAGTTAGAGGAGTTGAGTCTCAGGAGTTTGTTTGAAAAAAAAAATGCAGCTGGTACTGTCGTCAATTCTTTACTGTAGAAAAAGAAATTGAGGGCTTCAGACATTTTTAAATTTAGTGACAATATTTTCATTTCATAACATAGCTAGAACATGCTTTTTGAAATATTTTTGCACTAGTTTGTTTCCGGAAATCATCTCAAAACCCTGCATCCATCTCAAATTGTTGGTACAGGGATTTTCTGTTTTGTATAGTACCAATTTATAGAACAGGCTGTGTTCAGATTACTAAAGAAATGAACCCAAAGGATGGTTTGATTGAAGCGTCTGTAGTCCAGTTGTGTTTAGCGGGGCCCTGGAATGATCACATCACACAAGATGGCCTTGTGCTTTGTACAATAAACTTTTAGGACTGCTCTTGGATTTTTGATAATGCTTAATCTAGGGAAAAGCCATGCTCATGGCAAAAACGATTACTTGACACTTCTGACAGATTTCCAATTAAGGTGTGAAATCCCTTTAAGGATCAAGTGATATGTTAGAATTCATTTCAATTTTACCTTTCCCTAAACAGTGAAATTGTTTTGAATTCAAAGCTACTGTATACACCGAGTCTACATGCTTGATTCATACATGAGTAACCACCCTATACACCGAACAGATGCTGTTTTCATGAAACCCTACACCATGGTTTCCTCTAAACGCAGTGTTTTTGTGTCGGCTCGGTCAGTTCAAGGGAGACATGCTCCAAGAGGGATCAACTGTGCTTAGATGTTTATCTGAAAATTGATGATACATTTTGTGTTTTCCTGACACCTGTTTTCTTTCCTGTAAATCATATCGCTTTAGAAACCATAATACAGCTTTTACTTATAATTATAATTATATCTTACTAAATGTTTTCGATCCATCCATCCACTGTCTTTCTCCTATCCAAGATTGGGTCGAGGGCGCAGCAGGTCCAGGAGAGAAACCCAGACATCCCTCTTCCCAGCGACGTCCTCCTATTTCTTGGGGGTCCCAAGGTGTTCCCTGGACAGATGGGATGTCTAGTCCCTCCAGTGAGTTCTGGGTCTTTCCAAGGCTTTCCTCCTATGAGACGTGCCTGGAAAACCTCCAAAGGGAGGAGCCAAGGGGACATCAGTCCTGATCAAGAGACTTAGATATGTAAACTCCTCTGCATGAGGAGGTGGCCAATCCACCTTTTTTCAGTCGTGGACCACAGCCTCAAACTTAAAGGAGCTGGCTCTCACCACGGCCGCTTCACACTCAGCAGCGAACTGCTCCAGTGCATGCTGGAGGCCACGAACCGAAGAAGCCAACAGAACCACATCATCTGGAAATTTTTTACCAATCTGTATAATATGATTGAATTTGACTTTGTAAAGTGCCTTGAGATGACATGTTTCATGAATTGGCGCTATATAAATAAAATTGAATTGAATTGAATTGAATCTGCAAAAAGATAAGAAGCGATCCTGAAATTCCCAAACCAGACCCCCTCCTCTCAATGACCACGCCGTGAAATCCTGTCCTGGGACACCACAAACAGGATCAGTTACGAGGGCCAGCCCTGGCGGAGTCCAACAAACTTTGGGCTTTTGATCTACACAATATAAATTGTGTGGTGTTGGAGCAAATTTCATATTTCATTCAGAGAGGAGAGGCCTTGTCAATACAAATATCACCGACATCATAGTGACCTACTACAATAGGAGTTCAGGTGTTTCTGGGTATTATTTATAGTAGTTTGGGTGTTAGATTGTTCGACAGGATTATCTTCAACTGAGATCCTGTTTGAAACCTGAGCGAGCTCAAAGCACGCTTATCTTTGGTGATGTCTGGTACATCCAAAGCGTTTTGCAACGTCTTGCACTGTGTTGTTATTAATATCGTGAATAATTAAGCTGTGACATTTGCTCTTCATTTGGTAGCTTGTTTTGCATCTTCACATGATGCAAGAATATGCTGAGGTGCCATGGATTTTATGTAGTATTGACTTCTGGGTGTTGTGATGTTAATGTGCAAAGCATGGCATGATTAATGCATGTTTACAAAGAGCACATGCTGCATGCTAATGTGCATATTTAATGATTTTACGATACAGCTATGCAAGAATGCACATGAAATTCTCTTTTGAAATTCTCTTGTGCATGCCTGCATGTGGAGACAACCTGTCACGACCCGCCCCAACGGTCACATTGCTGTGAACCTTACTTTACTGCGGCGGCTGGTGACTGGTTGAGCTACCAGAGAGTGTGATTATAGCACATTGATCTTGAATGTGTTATACTCCAATCGATGACTCTAACTACCAGTATGGGCAGACTGTGAATTCCAGAAATTAGGGTCAATAAATGAAACGGATCCTGAGGGTTGCCAGGAGGGGTTTGATGAGTGTGTTTGTGTGGGGGTGCTGATGGATCAATCTCCTTAAGGTTTAAGCGCTACATACTATCGCTTTACTGGAAAAGTCATGTGGTCTTTCTGCTGGATAGTGGTGCTAACGCAGGTCATCCGGCAATCATCACCTACATCAAACAGGAATGATGAAATGTTGGAAACTCTGGCGATGCGCAGGACCTTCAAGTGTGCCTTTCCGCTGAAGCAATTTGGAAAAGAAATTAATTCCTGCCACATTGTCAAGTTCAGCAGATTAAGAAGCCAAGTAATGAAGCAAGTTATGTCATTTTGCTGTCTTGTGCAGACATTTGCACTGCTTGAACGCATTTAGGCACAGAATAATCAGGAAACTGACAATGAGCAGTTACAATAGAAAGTCGGGTTCTAAAACTACAGTTTAGTTCATACACTTTTTGATTACATTACAAAATTACTTTGATCCCTTGAACATTTGGAGACTTTGACCAATTCAAATCATAAAACTCTGTATATTAAATTGGGATTTTATGTATGAGACCCGTTTAAACCAAAGAAAATTATTTGATCTGAACCATTTCATTGCATCTCTTGCAGGTGAACCTCTGAAGCACGCTTAAACGTGGAAAACACGTCTAAGCGTCAAATATCTATACAGTGTTTATGGAAAAGGCATTCAAATATTTTGTATCTCGCACATAGAAGGGGTTAATTAATGGCCATAAAATTCAGGTCTTTGATTCAAGGAAAATTTTAAAACCTCCTGAGATCCAAAGACTGAAATCACTTGAGAGGTTGGGTCAGGTGGTAGACCCCAAAAACAGTTTCACCTCGCTGAGTTGGAGGATCCAGTTAGGGTGTCCATGACACAGGCAGATTCTCAACCCAAAAGTATGGCAACTGTCAGTGCCAGAGCTTAAAGGGGACATATCATGGGTCTCAGTTCTTCCTTTTCATATTGAAATTATTCAGATGCGGTCTGTATAAAGTGTAACTACAATGCTTTGGTCTGATTTCATCGTTAATTTACCCCTACGTCCCCCCTTTTTAAACCCTGTTCTGAGGTGTGTCTGAGAACAGCTCATTTTGGTGTTGTCTCTTTAAATCTACACGAGGAACTTCCCAACCCGCCCCCTCCAGGTTGTAGAGCGTTCCACTTCACCTTGTTTGGCCATTTTTGTAGTATCCTGGAGATCGGTGTAATGAACGACCGAACATTTTGTCCACTTGTGGCTTCAGCATCCTTCAGCTTGGACTAAAAGATCGCTCCAACAAATAAAAATGGCAGATTTGCAAGACTGGTAAGGTGTTTAGCAGTTCTGCAGCAAATACCGTGACTCAATTGTTCAAAAAATGTAATAGACAACAGAAAAAAGTGAATGGTTCAAAAGATATGACACCCCCCCCCCCCCCCAAAAAAAAATAAATAAATATTGAGGTATCTACAAAGCTCCTGGACTGACTGCATTCAACTCTTCTGCACTTCAGAGACAGCAAAATGTAAGGCTAAAAAAGTGAATTTTGTACGATATGTCCATTTTAAATAACACCAACAAAAACGTCTTTCACCCATGCAATACACCTGCCCATTTTTGCTTTGTAAGAGAGAACAGAACATTGGACACTGAAAGGTGGAAAAAAACGCTATCTTCTCTGACAAGATACTATTTAATCTGGACAGTCTTGATTGCTTCTACAGAGCAGAGTAGAGGGGATCACATCATGACCCTAGATGTGCTTTGTTAAGCCACATTCACTAGGTGGACAACTTTCCCACCAGCCTAAGAGAAACGGTGTCCCTTTTTACCCTTCTAGTTTTGGGGGTTCTTTGACTTGTGGTCTGAAACTTTTTGTCTGAATCTGTTTGTGTTTAAATGTCCTTTTCAATAAATTGCATACACTATTTTTTGTTTCTTTCTTTTTTTTGTTGCATTTTTAAGCTCAATTTACAACCTGATTACAATCCAGCACCTGGAAATTGAGAATATATGCGGCCTTTTCCCTTGACGTAAGACTTTTGATCAGCGGTGTTAATTGAACAGTTGTGGAAGTTTGACCTCTTTCTACGAGTACGTTGCACCAATTTCATAAAACAAGCAGGCTCTCAGATGCTACACTGTACAACATACAAGATACACTTACCATGTTGACAAGTCGTGACTTTGACAATCAACTAAGGCAGAGTGGAATGACGGGCCCTTCGCATGCTTGTGGTATCTGCCAAAAATTGCTTAGCATTTAAGATGCAGCCGAAGGGATGAATGAATCAGATTTGATGGTGGGGGGCGTCTTACAACTTGCTGGAGGGAGTATCGTGTACTTATGTCAGGAAGCCTCCAGCTGGTAGTCACAGTGTGCATCCTATTCAGACTAGAATTTGCTTCATCCCCCAGCTGACACGCACGTCACAGTGCATCACAGTGTCCTTGGAGGTACAGCTGTGTCCACCGATAAGAGACTCTGGAGCAATACCTCTAAGTTAAAGAGATCTGGATGAGCCAAGAGCGCACACACACACACACACACATCCTTAGACGACTCTGACTTGTATTTCAAGGAGAATTATCTTACATAAGCCAAAACTATTAATTTTAAAAAGGCATTGATTTCTTTTTTACGGGACGTTATCCTTTATCACGTGAAATTCTAAGACACTCATACAGAAGGGAGACCAGTTGGTCAATGTCTTGATAAACAAACCAGCTTAACTTACGCACACAACGGCGACTTTCAGAGCTTTACGAAGGACGTTCAATAATTGATGAGGCCATATGCTGTGTACCTTTATTGGGGTGGGGAAAGACCAAGTTCTGCTTGGCTCAGCAGTCCTCTGTTCTATGCTGTTTCCTTTAGCTTCTGTCAGCACGCTGAAAGTGAGCATACGTGAATTTGTAAAGACAAGCACAAAAGGACGAGGGGAACCCGGCGGGACGTTGTGCAGACGGAGCTCACCTTACGTCTTAGTCAGGAGAGAAACAAGCAGACTGCTTTACGTGATGCTAATTTGTCGATCAAATGGATGAAGCCAAGATGTCGGTTCATCTGAAAACGGCTGCAGTGGAAGAGGTTAATAACGTAAAAACCCGAGGATGTGAGTCCACTTCAACGTTGGAGGTTTTGACCGTGCTTGATTACAAATTAAAAATTAAAAACTATTAAAAAAAATGCCTGTAAAACAAATCCCCTGAGGGGTTTTGGACTGAACACAATCCAGTACGATGACAAATTCTGGCTCCTTTCAAGGTGTCATCCAGCCGGGCTCATTAGACGAGCATGGAGAGGTGCCCAGAAGGTGAATGAAACCAGTCTGCCTTTTGAGATACCGCCACCCAGTTGATTTCACTCAGACACACGTGTGTGTACGCATCCTTTATCGCAGGTTCACGCATAATAAACACGGAACAGTCAACATCATAATAGTCTTGAGAAATGTGGATGAAAAGCGACGCAAACAAGCAGTATCTGAAGCCTTTTTATATGTCACGAGTACAGTGACTGAATGTACGAGTACTCCAAATTTGACATCACCATGGCAACTGCAAATTCCCACACCACTGAGTGCCTCATACGGTAAAATACAAGAATCATTAAGCATACGGGAATGAAGTTTAAAGAGAGTCACACGTCTCTTTTGCACATTCTTGATCCAGGTTCAGGAAACGGCCAAGATTGGATTCATAAAACCTGATTGAACCCAAACATTGGATTTAGTACTTGAACAGGGACATTTTCACTTAAACAAAGGACTTTCATACTCTTTTTTTAATATATTTCCCAAATAGAAGTCACGTGAAAAAATGGGCAACACCTACCACAGCCTGTTTCAACAATATAGTTTAACCAATTTAATATCAACTTGAACAATACTGAGTAATTCAAATGATATATTAAAACAATTAAAATGGGAGACAATACCTTTTAAAACTTTCTTTGAATTGTAACAAAAAATGCAATTTCTGGTGACAAGGAAATTAGGACAACCTCATATTTGTCACTCAGGTTAAGATGCCTAAAATGACACACAGTAGTATCATAACAGATGTTTACACTTCTGACATTTGGTTTAGCGAGCTCCTCTCCGTTGAACTGAAAGTCAGCATAGATCAAAAAAGCTGTTGCAAAGAAATTTGAAATCAGCCATATGCTACAGGCTACAAATGGAGGACACTAAAGTAATTCTCCAGGTCTAGTCGTCCAAGTTCCCCCTAAATGCAGACCACAAGATCTTAAAAGAAGTCTCCAACAACTCCAAAATATCACCACACGACCTGCAGTCAGCTCTTTCAACTGTTGGTACCAACGTCTTTGGGATATTTTGCTGCATCAGGACAGGGACAGCTCACCATCATATAAACTGTGATGAATTTCACTTATATCTGTACAAAGAAATATAAGTTAAAGCAGAACTGGACTCTGCATTGTGAGAATTAGGAAATGGAAAGTGAAAGCTTAATCTCACTGTGATTCTTTGGGGTGATGGGCTCAAGCAAAAAAATATTAAAAACAACAATCAAAAACTCCTCAACCATCTCTCAGCTGAAAGGGAGGAGTGGGGTGAGACTGGTAAATGGTCACAAGAAGCATCTGACTGCAGTCTGGGTGTACCTTTAATGAAATCAGTCTATATTTCAGACGTAAGAACAAAAGATTAGATATCAAAATATCAACGTTTCTTTTGAAAGAATTGAATGTTTGATGGACTGTCCTGCTTTCTTTACATGATTTTAAGTAATACGTTGTGTTTACAGAGGCACAAACAGGTAACCCATCTTTTAAAAAACCCTTACACATATACAGTCAGTGTTGAAAACTTTAATTTTATGTTTGATGCCTCTGTAATTACCACATCTGGGGATTAGCACAGCTGGCTTCCATCTAGAAAGTTCCTAGTTTGAATCTTAGATGCTAATTTTCTCCCAAAAAATGCAGTTTTCTTTGTGTACTTCCAAACGCCCGACAAACATTACAAATCTAACTTCAAGGCATTTGTAATGCAAACAGGTCAAAGGCTCAATCCGAATACCTCTATTGGGTAAGGACTCTGGCCACAGCGGAAGTGCGCCAGCGGCCGCCATGATAAGTGCCGTCTGAATAGTGCAGTTAGTAAGGAAGGAGGCAGGGAAAGGAGCCTGTATGCTTCCTCTCGCAGCTTAGAAGCTTTTTGTTGCCTTAAGATACCAAATTTTCCAACAAAAAAATTACTTTGACTGCAAATTCTTTTCAGTTCTTTGCATTGCACAACAAGTATTAACCCAACTCAACGCTTACTAGCCAAGCCACACAATGATTGTAGTCCCATACAGTGTTTTTCCATGATTTGAGCTGACATTATACTAACTTACAGTGATTTCCTGGGGGTTTTCCTTTAAGATTAACCATAAAAACTATTTGCCCATAAACCTCATTCTAATCCTCGGTAGCCTTCAGACTTGTCTCCACCTTAAATGATTTAATGATTTATGTTACAATGACTTGCTTTTTACCCCCAAAAGGAAGATGAGTCCCCTTAATTAGACTGTGTAAACAGGTTTATGTCCCCACAACCTAAATGCTCCCCCCCCCCCCCCAACACACACACACACACACACACACACACACACACACATCATAGACCCCCAGCTGCTGCTCTCTTGTAATTTATTATCCCTTCGGTACCCAGTGGAGTCATGAAATCAGCCTGGCCGCTGTGGCAAACACACATGCACATGCATGGGTGCACACATGCATGCACACAGCCATCCCGGGCCGTTACCCAGAAAGACCTCTTAGGCTTAATTAGTACAGGCTCCCCGGGGAGAGCACAGCAGTGCAAAATACACTAGATGGGTGAAGGATGTGAGACGGTTGAGCTGCCGGAAAAAGCTGAACACAACACTGACAAGACACCGTGTTCTATTATACGGACAAGGAGAGAAGTTGCAGGTTTTCCTTTCAGGTTGAAATAATTGAAATGCTGATTTATGACTGTCACTTTATCGACGGATCAATATGTTCCCTCCCCCACCTTTCAACCTCATCGCCAGAGGTCATTTGCATCCCAGAGGAACACCCCGAGACCATGTCCATATTGTGTTGTTTGCTGTGTGTGAAATAGCACCGCTCATGCCATGGCGTTGTGAGCTTCTGGTAGGTTAACCAACAATATTTGTGTTGAATAAAGCAGCTTTTCAAGTGCACCCTTTCATTTTGTAACTTCATGGGAATAACTGAAGAAATGAACCAAAATATCAGGGAGAGAACTGGGAATATTTACAAGTCTGGTCCGTCCATTGGTACAATTGTGTTAAAAATGTGCGTATGTACCACAAAACAAAAGGTACTATGTAAGCATTCTGGCTAAAGCTGGTTAGAGAGTGTCAAAAGTGTTTAGACATAATGACCATTGTGACATTTAAAGGAAAAATTAAGAAGCTTTTAAGCCTGAGATCACCTTCCTCAGTGTGAAGTATGGGGGATGGCAGCATCGTGTTGTGGAGGCATTTTGGTGCAAGAGGAACTGGTTTATCTCAAAAAGTAGATGGCATCATGAGGAAAAAACAAAATGTAGAAATACTTGAGCAGTGTCTCAAGAGATAAATCAGGAAGTTGAGGTTTGGGTACAAATGCTCCTTTGAAATGGATAATGAACCAAAGCGCGCCATTAAAATTTGAAAATCTACAAAACCCAGTCAGGAGAAAGGGACCAAGGCCCCAGCAAACTATTGTAGAAGAACAGACAAAATATTTGTACTAGGTCATATAGTTTGAAAGGCAATTCTACCAAACACTGAGGTGTATAAGAAATACTTAAAAAAAAGTTTAAAACATCTCTTATCAAACAATTTTATTAATCCCAATTTACCTAAAACTGGAAATGGAGATAAAATGCCTTCTCTTTATACAATGTTTGCAAATATCTGTTTTCAACATTGTATAGAAATAGAAAGGTAAACTATATTCCCATTTGCTGTTAAAATATAAAATATAACATCTTGGCAAACTCGTGCCTTAAAAGTTTGGACATGCATGTGCAACAATTCTTAAAAGTTCTGAGCTTTCATTGTACAGAAGTAAAACATCAAAACAGAATTTGGTTTACAACACAATCTAATTAGCAAAAACAGGAGTTTGCTGTGTGCGATTCCTCAGTATTTGCTTCATATTTTCCCTCTAAGAGTTATTTGCTTAGCTCTTTAGCTGGTTTGTTTTCTTACAGTTGCAAACATGCTGAATTGTGATCAGGAATTGTACCGCGCCACAGAAGTTATATCAAGGGGCGCGCACCCCGGTAGAACGGCTCTGGTGAAAACTGCTGTCATCACGACGCACTTTAACATTTGTTCACCCTGTGTAGCGGCTCGGTTGCATTCAAACAGTTATATTTCTGACAGGAGCTTTGCAGACAGAAATCCGCTTGAGCAATCCGTGTGCACGGATGTACACACTTGCGCACACTGGGAGGAATTGCACCATAATTATGCCTAAGGTTGAGGAGATAAATTTTTTAATGGATCTAATGTTTTATTCATATGACTGATCCACTCTTGGCTAACACAGAGTCCCTAAAAAACACAAAAAACAGCCAGATAGTGAACACATGGCAGAACTGGCTGTTAGCAATTTCATACAGTCAACAAATCCCATTTCTCAGAGGCTTTGAACAAAGTAGAATTTTAGGCCAATGCTGTCGAAACAGAGATAAGCATCCTTATACTATATATGCACAACATAAATATATATATGCACAACATATATATATATATATATATATATATATATATATATATATATATATACAATATATGTGTATATATGCTGTTTCCCTCTGGTTTTGGGATTTATTTTCAGGCTCTGGCTTCAGAGACTTCGATTTACAATCTATGTCTGTGACAGCGTGAAAGACAGAAAAAGTGACGGTGGTAGGAAAAGGGTGTTGTCTCCTGGGTGAGGCCAGTAGGACCGGTTATTCTGTCCTAGAAATCCATTTACAGTGCCTAGCACTCTGCCTAATCATTCACCCCGCTGCGAGAGGAGTACATTATCCTGCGCAAACAGTGCTGCAAAGCTGGAGCACATTCAGGACTTTCAAACATCACTCCTTCCTCCTGCTGCTTCTTATCCGCCAGTGTATGAATAAGATCTTGCTTGAGCAAGTCTGTTTGTGGAGCAGAGGGAAGATTACATGATGAAGGGAAGGAAAATAAGGTCATAAAATGATTTATTTTTTTTCTGAATAACAAAAAGACACAACTCTTAGGCTAGCTTCACCATAGCTGGATCAGTTCAACAAAAGAAGTCAAATATTAGCATTACAATCTTTAGGCAATCAAAATACCTAATATTTCATATTTTTATACAATTAACGTATGAACGTTTTGTCCTTTTAAATATGAAACAGTATTTTCAAAATGAAAATGATGATCAAAATAAAAAACAAAAACGCAGTATATTTATCCATCTATCTATAAATATATATTTGTCTTTCTTGACAATTTTTTGTTAATTTTAACAAAGTCTTCTTGATATCCTGATGATCTGACACCTGAAAGATTTTTTAATGATGCATTTTGATTTTTTCTTTCCAGGGTAGAATGATCATAAAACACATAGATTCAACGATTTTTAAAAAGCAAAAATGTTTGATACACACTAGACTGTCACATATTAAGAGAAATGTCCATTAGCAAGTTACCATTTGAAAACACGCTCTTTATAGGCATCAGCAAGGTTCTAGCATGATTCTGGCCTAATATCTGACCTCTCTGCTAGGCAGAAGTGGCAGAAAAAGTTTCAGATGGTTGTTTTTCTTCCACCGTCACTGCTTTTTAAGAATAGTCCATACATTTTAAATTGGGCTGAGGTTAAGGCCATTCCAGAGTCTTATTAGTTCCAAAACCAGCTTTGATATGTCTCTTTTATTAATTTTTTATTGCCATTTGAATATCTTCACGGCCTTGCCCCCCAGTATCTGCAAGACCTGGTTCATCAGCACACTCCCTCAGGTCGACAGACCAATTTCTTTTTTGTTATTCCAAAAACAAAGATAGTGCGGGTAGATGACGGTGCCTTCACTGTCAACGCACTAAAACCGTGAAACGAATAATCTTGCATCAGCCAGGTGACTCACTTTCAGTTTAAAATCTTCCCTTAAAAAAGTTTTTTTTTCTCTGGCTTTTCCCCAGTTTGAGAAGTTGCCTTTTGTGGTTTTAGTGTTTATCTGCTCTCTTTTTTACTGGTTTCATTATTTACACCATTGTAGTTATATTTGAAATTAGTAGCTTTTTAGGGTGTCAAAAGTGCTTTAGCCAACTTAGTTGTATTTTAAAGCGTTTTTTTTAATGTAGCAAACTAAATATGTACCAACTGAATATGCAGTTTCTCAAAAGTTGGCAAAAGATGTATCAAGAAATGCCGCAGAGCAGGACCCAAACGCAGAGAGGAGGAAGGCAGGTGAAAATAAACACTTTAAATTTTTATTATTTTTTTTAAAGGGCAATTTAAAAATTTACAAAAACTAAAGTCCAGGGGGGAAATCTAAAATAATCTACCACAAGAGGAACCCCACAGAAACATGCTGAGGTGAGTGACAGCATGAGCTAACAGAGCGCTGACTAACAGAGATATTTAAGCTGGAGAGATGATTACTGAACAAGGAGCGGGTGGTTGATTAAAAACCGGGTGCAGCTGTGAGGGAAGGCAAGGAACTGAAGTGGAGCTGAGGAAATGGCAGCTAGAACACAGAGGGAACAGGGAAGCAGAATATAATTATAAAAATGCAGTAAAATGCAAAACCAATGTACCAAAGATCATGACAGCAGTAGCTTACTGTTTTTATTTAATCTATCATTTTTGATGAGCAGCCTTGAAGCAGCTTTGTAGTGGCACAAAAACATGTGGATGTTGCATTTGTCACAAAAGATGGCTTCTTGTATCTGGTAGCCTCTACCTTATAACTCATGATCTAGGATGTGGTCAACCATAGTTTTTACTTCCCAACTTACCATTTATCTCATTCCTGTTCTCTGCTTCATTTCCTGAATCCAAGAAGTCAGGATCGCATAACTGACCATTTACATGCAATTCAAGGAAGTTGGAGACTTTATACTCAGAACCCATTATGAAAAAATGTAACTAAAATAAATACATTCTGAAATCACAATTTAGCTAGAAAATGCTTTCATTTACTTTTTTTCTTTGCATGTTAACACTAAATAACTAAGATTACTTGGCAGATATAACCCAACTCCTGATGTACATTGGGAGGAAATTTCAACATCGAAAAGAAATCCTACAATTTGAAAATAAAAACTATTTGCAAAGGAACTACCAATGCTATCACTGGAAAGACTTAAAGTAATACCGAGAGCAAATTTATTTGACTACTTGATGAAAAATAGATATCCCAGCTCTTCTCCAGTTTCAGACCAGCATGTTTGCCTTGTCTGTTGCCTGATGATTGCTCAAATTGAGAGTCAATAATTCAATGTTATTGGATGACGCACCTTGTCCTACTTTTGGCACCTTTTTCTGATTACTGATTACTGAGCCGATGTGACATGTGAATTTCTCCAATGTGAGATCAATAAAGCCTATCTTATCTTATCTTATCTTATGATAAGAAGCTGATCGGTAAGAGGCATAATTCAAATGAAAATGAATGAAATAAATGAACAATGATGAAATCTCTGATTTTTACTTGGTTTATACTCAGAAATAAGTCATCTCCATTCCAGTGGATGAGGGGTCTAAGAGGTCAAATAAGGAAACTGAAGCACTTGCAGAACAATGATGCACAGGAACCAAGGGGAGAACATCAAGATCCAGCAGTGAGAGAAATAAACCAATGAGCTTAAATACCATGGAGATGTGATTGTGGCATTCAAACTAGGTGGCTACAGTCCACAGAATGCAGAACATCTGGGGGAGAATCTGACTTTGTCCCCAAAGATCAGGTGAGACCTTTGTCCCACCTGATGGTATGGCGATAGCAGCGTCATGTTGAGGATCTAACTTTCAAAACTTTGCAGACAACGTCTCAGTCATCTTCTTGATCCAGGATAGGAATTCTAATAACATGGAGCTTTACACCAAGAAGACTGGCAAAACGATGCTCTGCCTGTCAGATACTACCCTTCCTGCTAGCTACTAGCTCTGTTAGCGATTAGCTCTGCGTGTCAGCCTGACATATACCAGCTCTGTTTCCTAGCCACCAGCTCTGCCTGTCAAATTAACCTACCTGACAGTTAAGGGTTGAGTTGGTCCCTGGTTTATGACTAAATTAGAAAGTCTCTTGCATATGAGAAATCAACTTTGGGCAGCAGCAAGGAGATCAGGCCTTGGAGTTGGTTGATTACACTTTCATCGATTAAGAATCCTCTGTTCTGCTGCTATAAAAAAAAAAACACAGGAATTTTATTTGTCTTAGATAACAAAAAGTTCCCGTTTATTCCCTGTTTGGCAGGGAATAAACGGGAAAACAA
Organism: Fundulus diaphanus; assembly: GCA_037039145.1. Lineage (NCBI taxonomy): Eukaryota > Metazoa > Chordata > Actinopteri > Cyprinodontiformes > Fundulidae > Fundulus > Fundulus diaphanus. Next base: position 35,559,141 of record CM073136.1, read on the forward strand.
CATCCTGTGTCCAAGTTCACTTCCGAAAGTATCCCAAAAGTCGAGTCTCACTTCGGCCATAAGGTGGTATAAGTCCCCTTGTTGACGCTGTTGATTGATGCAGTGCACTCATTTTTGCTGAGCTCACTGCCTTTCCTCTTGCGACAGTTCGTCAACTAGAGGAAGGAAGGCCAAGGTGCACCTTCTACTTGGTGCTCTTTCCATGTGGTGATAGTTCTTTTCAGAGCAGAAACACGCAGCTGTGGAGTGTACTTTGCAGCTTCTGGTTTAAATTTATGCGTTTAAAAACACGCCCATAAGCCGCACTGCTTACATTTCGTGCCCGGCGTATTTCCTCATTTACACAAAGCAGATGGAGCTAAGAAGAAGAAGTACTATCGCTAAATTCTACGTCACTTCAATTGATAGGCAAGGAGGTTTAAACTCGGACACCAGTAAGTGTTCCTAGATGCGCAACACAAATAAGAACTAGTTTTGAAATGAGTAAAGCAGACTGATGTCCATCTTACAGAATGGCCCTATCCTCCACTGTGTTCAGTATCTGCACACTTTCCAATTCAAATCACCTTTACCAAGTCTGAAAAGAACAATGGTCAGATATCCAGCCAGTATAATGCCCTAACCTACTGATAGCATCAGAAAGTGTGTAGTTTTCTTGCAACTTGGCTTTTTCACTAACTGTTAGTAGGGGGGAGGGGGGGATTCAAGGTATGTTATTTGATCATTTGTGAATTAGAGAAAAAAACTACAATAAATTCAAACTCATTGTTGCAGTTCTTGTTTTTTTATTTGCATCATGAAAAATACTTTATTAGCTGATGAGGTTTGTGATCTTCCGACCAATGCCACTGATGTTATATGAATTAATAGCAAATAAAGACTCGTGTTGTCATTTGAGACTAATCAGCTCTTTATGTGTGCAGATATACAGGAATGCATCAGCCTGAATAACTTTCGCAAAATGAGAAGTATTATCATCAGACACGTAATCTATTTTTTTTAATCGGATTGCTTTAATCTGCACCCATTCCCTGCTCATCCTTTCTGTGCGTACTTAATAATGCAGGACACCGCAGATTTTTCTAATTTATCACTCCCTCCCAGCTGGACCTGAAGTGACAGATTTATTAGATAGCCATTTCAACTGCATGTACCACTGCCAGATGAGAATTGGTAAGAATGACAGAGTGAAAGCTGCTTGATGACCTTTCTGTGATAAGGACCAAACAGGAGAGAAGGATGCTGAAAAGAAGAGGACAGGGAAGCTCATAAGGATTTGTGGGGGAAAGTGTGGGTGGGTGACGGATTTTTGAACATGAGGAGAGTAGGGCAACAGAATTATGGACAGTTCTGTTGTAAGATGTGTTGTTTGATAAATAATTTCACACTATGATCTAATAGAAATAATACGATAACGTGCATGTACCAGGTTGAATCTATGTACAGGGATATTTCTAAATACAAGATAAGGCCATTCTTTAAAGTCTCCGAATGTCAGAAGATTGATGATACTCTAATTTCTCCTCTTTAAGTACTAAGCTAGACCTAGCAGGCTTTTGTTAGCCTTGCTCATCAAAGAAAAAAAGCAGTATTTGCCCATTATAGATTTCTTTATTTTTGTCCCACCATGTCTCCCCTGAAACCATGTCCCCTCCTGAAGGTAACAACTGGTAACAAACAATTTTGCTATCGCTTGCAATGGATCTTTTGTGTCACTTTGGAGGAATTTTAGCCCAGTATTTCTTGCAGAATGGTTTTGTTTCAGCCACACTGGAGCGTTTTAATGCATAAACAGTTTGTCTGAGGTCATGATAAACTTTGGCAAAAATATCACAGTTTTACCGTATCACGGTATTATGATTAGAGCTCAGAATCTGGTGCCCGTCAGACCAGGGAATGTGCGTGGCGTGAGGGCTGGGTGTGGTCTGGGCTGCTAAAACAGGGTAAGTAAATGTTAAATAAACTAACTGAATGCTGAGCTAATAAACTGCTAACCTGACAAATCAATAGAAAGGGTTGCAAAGCTCACTATTCCAACTCCAACTCGTTACACAGGCATGTACGAGACGAAGCTGATTTTATGCCCCACAGCGGCAGAGCTACTGACATTGGTTTTTCTGGGTGACGTCAAAATATCTTTTGAGCCAATACCCATGCTGATTCAAAATTCAAATGCAGTACACTCATTAAACATGAGGAGGGCTCCACACCGTTTTAGACACAAAAGCAGGATTTCAACAAATGTGCTGTAAATTCTCAAAAATAATGACCGGGACATGTAGACAGCGCCATAATACATCGTGTATAGAGCTTATTAGCAAAAAACGTATATTTGGAGGTTATTTACCCTTTTTATTGTCGGTGGCAGCTGTTTTTAGATGGTCGTGCTGAAAACACTCTCCTGCAGGGTCTTACTCTCCTTCAGCATGTGCGTTCATACTTATTTCTGGCACCTAACATAATGAACGTTCTCAATAAAACAACAAAAAACACGTTTAGAGATCTACAACAATAACAAAGTTTACAATTGATAGGATAACTGCCTTTCAGCTGCTTTGATCGCAAATCGCAGGCTATACTTCGTAAAAACAGTCGTCTTTTAATTGGAGTAATGTTCCGAGTTCTTATAATGGTTTACACTCCGAAGTGGTGTTTGATTAAAGGGGATTATAGATAAAGCGTTATAGAAACAACAGAAATAACAAATACGAACGTGTGTGTGTGGGTTATGCGGGTTCAGCTAAAGAGCTGCTCAATTGAAGCTAAGTAGGCACTCAGTACTTTAGCCTTTCACTAAAAGCTAATCAAATACACAATCCAACAACTCCGAAACACTCTCTTGATCAGGACAATCATCAAGCTGCCTGCCTCGGTAAAATGGCGAAAGTATTTGTTTCACTAATGCCTGATGCTAAAGGTAGCGTGTTCCTTTCAAGACAGCATTAACTTTACCTTCTTTAAAACATTTATTAGTTATTTAGGGGTGGACGTTTTATCGTTGTTCTTCTGCATAACCCAAGTGTGCCTGAGCTTAAGGTCATAAATTTGTTGCAAGACTTTCTCATTCAGTCTTGCATCCTGGGCGAAAGGAAACTTCATGGTTCAACAGTAAGCAATCCAGGTTCTGAAGCAACAAAGCAGCTCCAGACCATCTAAATACCACCACCTTGTTTGACTATTGAGATGATGATCTTTTTCTGAAATCCTGAGTGGATTTTACACAAACCTTTTAAAAGATTAGCACCTTTGCCTCCTTGGTCCACGTAATCTTTTCTGCAGGATCATCAAGATGCTTGTTTGCAAATGCAAGATGGGCCTTTGTGGTTTTATTTTATTCTGGACAGCAGTCATTTTGGCCTTGGGTATCTCCCATGGAATACATTTTTGCTTTGTCTCTTTCCTTCTGTTAAATTATGAAGACTGACTTTAACTGAGACAAGTAAGACCTGTGCTGCTTTAGATCTTGTTTTTCTTGTGACCTTATCTTGGAGAGGATCTTCACTGCCCTTCTGTTTTGTTCTATGTGCATAATGCTGCTGTGGGGTTCCCTGGAGTCCCAAAACCTTAGAAATGTATTAGTAACCCTTTCCAGACTGATAGGTATCAATCAATCAATCCTCACCTGGTCTAGATTTCTTTTTAGACTGGATACCACGTGTTGCTTTTTGAGCACTTTTAAGGCTACTTTTTTGTTTTGTTAGAGATGTACTTAAGTGATTTCTCGATTCTACAGGTCAGAGTAATCACACCTGGGAGTTACTACTACTGAAATTAAACTCAGCCATCCAAATATGTAGTTAATCACGTTTAATTTATGATCTGTCAGTAGGGCAATCATACTTTAGCATAGGTTGGTTTGGATATGTTTTTTCCTTCAACAGTTGTCATGATGAGGGTAATTTTATTCCGTCATGTTATCTTTGTCTGATTTAAGTTTCACAATCTGAAACATTTCACAAGCGTGAAAAATAGCAACAAGAAAAAAACAGAATTAAGCAGTAACGGGTGTAAATATGTTTTCACAACACTGCATCTATTTGGCTGAGATTGATCGTTCAGCAATAACTGGAACTAGAACTAGGAGGTTACAGCAAAATTATATTCTAAAGGAGCACAGTTCTTCTGTGAAAACACAATTTCCTGTTTAGTAGCATTGTGTTTGTGTGAAGGTGTTAAGATTTTATTTCAAACTTTGCAGAGAGTCTGAAACTAACACATTATCATATTTGTATGTTGGTCTGCTTGATCACACGATGTTAGCGTTTCTTCTTTTGCATATCTCAAGCGATCAGTTCTAATGTATTGCAGTCCCTGCTCTATATGCAAATATTTTTTATAATATTAATTATATCTGTTTGCAAAGTGTAAAAGCCCAGAGCAACCTAGGCTATATCTAACTGGTCAATATGGAGCCCTGTGATTTTTGCCTTAACCTTTAAAGGGAAGTTTTCCTCTCCACTGTCGCTTCATGCATGCTCAGTAGGGATTGCTGCAAAGCCATGGACAATGCAGACCACTGTCCACTGTGGCTCTACGCTCTTTCAGGAGGAGTGAATGCTGCTTGTTAAGACTCGATGCAATCTGCTGGGTTTCCTTACAAAGGAAACTTTTTCACCAACCTGTCTGTATGATTGAATTACACTTTGCACAGTGCCTTGAGATGACATGTGTTGTGAATTGGCGCAATATAACTAAAATTTAATTGAATTAACAATTAAACATCCCACCACAATTATGGTCACCCCCCAGTAAAGATGTGTAAAAAGGCAAATATACTCTTTTTCCTATTCTAGAAACTACTTTTGAAAGGGAAATAGTTTTAAAACCCGCTATGTGAATAATACAGGTTGAGACAGGGATATTAGAGGAAAAGGGACTGAATATGTATATAATAGGTTAAAAAACAATGCCTAATTTTTCTTTTACTTCAAAATGGCAGAGTTTTTTGTTGGCACGTCTTATAAAATCCCTTATCTTGCATCTTATCTTATACTTAATTCAACATGACAAACTCATGACACAACCTCACATACAAGTCACAAAAGAGACAAAACTGTATGGTCCTGCGATCAGTGGATTCAAAGATGTTTGAATAGGGTTGGCCTAGAAAACGTAAACGTGTTGAACGACAGACAACAAAAGCATGTACTGCAATAACGCCCTGCTGTTTAAATCTCATCTCTCCGTACGACAAACGAGCGTGAGATCAAAAAGCCTGGTTAAAGGCATGTTCATTTTCAGAGGATTTTCCATCCTTTCGGGGGAGGGGGAAAGGGGGGGGGGGGGTACTCATTTTTTCTCACGACCTGCTACCGGCTGCATCGTGAAAGGACAGGACCGTGCTGGGAGGAGTCTTTTTTTATCTTCCTGACCTCCGTGGGCAGTACTTATTGATAGCGTGGGTGTGTTATTGGTGCATGACTGCTACAGTATGAAGAAACTGGGCGAGATCGCCGGCTGGTCAGCCCAATCACGTATCGAGGTGTGCCTCCTCGGAGGCGGGGCCACGGCGGAGTGGGCGGTGCTTGAAGCGGAAGCGTTCCTCGGCTGATCTCTCGCTGTCATTCGGCCACGGTCGGTTCCAGGAGAGAGGGGCAGCCAAGAAACACACACAAGGATCGGCTGGCTCTGTAGGAAAGACAGCTAGCAAAAAGGAAAAAAAAATAACCCCAACGGACAATGAAACCGATCGAATAAGGCTTAAAAGAGAACCTCGCTCAGCTGCCACGTTAACAAAGCTATTCGATGATCGAGTCCAGATCAGAGGCAGCAGATAGAGAGCTGTGTCATTGAGAGGCAGGACACGTCAGGAGAAGGGAGAGAGCAAGAGAGAGAGAGAGAGAGAAAAGCTGACCGACTGCACTGTACGAGTCAGCTATTAAATCGCCTCTGAAAAGCTTTCCCTGCCGCACTCATCGCTTCAAGGACGTCCTCTCGCTGTCAGCCCGAAGCAAAGGAGCTCGACAAAAAAAGGCATCGCCGAGGTCGAAGGGGGTGATCAGAAGGTGAAAATGGTTTTTACTCGCCCGCACACACAAGCCTGTCCAGCGAGCTAGCATCCGTGCTAACAGCCGTTGGTGGCTAGCTTGCTAATGTTAGCAACGGATGAAGGGGAAAAAAAAAAAACCTTTATCAATATTAACTGCCTGTATGTCACCGACGGCCGCGGGAGGATAAATGTAGAAAAACGAGACGTTGCCTGGTTGAATCGGACGCACTGTTCTCAAGCTGAAACTTATTTATGATTTTTTTTTTATACGTGGTCGCGGTGTCTCCTGCTGACAGCTGTCAAAGCAAGGTCGACAGTTTTGTTCGCGAAACGTTACGTCGGTTAAGTTGTCGCATTCCAAACACCGACCGATTTATTACGCTTTTGGCCTTATGGCTGCCGGCGGCTAATTTGCCTTTCTGACGGCCACGTCGTTGTGCTGGAGGAAGCCTGTTCTCGACGCAGCGGTGCTTCTGGTTTTACGGGAGGCTGACAGGAGCTCAGCTGGTCTCTTACAAACTGCCAACGTCACGGGGTATAATTAGCTAAAGACGGAACGTTGACTTGGTTTTTGTTGTTTTTTCTGCTTTTCCCCCCCGTCAGTTGTATTTCTCAGTTATGACTATGATTTATTGTTATTTGCCTAGAAATTATTTTAAAAAGCAACTGGTGTTGATGAGTAGAATGCAGCTGACAGAACACGTAATAAACAAATGTACGGTGCGTTTTCTGGATCTGTCACCCAGTATAGCGGCTTGTAACCGCTGCTGGGTTACTTGAAATAAAGTAAAATTGCACCGATCCGAATTTTCTGTCCGATCCCCGATTTTCTTTGTTGACCTGTCGGTGTTTTATGATTTCTTGCTTTGAGTAGCTAAAGATCAAAATACTAATTCAGGATTTTGCGCCTTAGAGCATGTCTGCTAGTTTGTTTGCGATGCAGATAAGTTCTATCTTTATTTCTGCTTTGCAAAACATCCTGCTGCTGCTTTTAAATGATAAAGACATAGATGTGTTGTCTTTGAGCAATATGTTGCAACAATATTTCACTTTAAGCTAAATTGTGCTGATTTTTATTTATTTATTTGAAACAATACCACTCAATTATGTTTTGTAAGTGATCTTACCTGAGGCAAGGAAATATGTTTGAAATACCTCACTATGCTTACCTGTTAATAGAAATTACAGTAACTTCGTACAGCTTTGTTTCATAAGTACATTGCGTTATGTTTGCAATTGTTTGGAATTATGGGAGCAGCATTGAAATTGTTCTTAGTGTTCCTGGCGTTATTTGTCTCTAATGATTTATGTTGTTCACTCAGTTGAGCAGTGTAGACGGTTGTCTTAAGAACTGGCCGTAGTTCAGCTGTAAGAACTTAAGTGTAAGCACTTCTAAAACTGCAGTCTGCGTGTGTTTGTGTATTCAGCAGAGAACGTAGATCCTTACCTTCACTATAGGTTTTTTCAAAAGGAAGCTCACATTTCCAAATCCTGCATATTTTAAAAGGGACAGAGGCAAATAACTCAACCAGAACATAGAAGGGCCTTCCTGTTATCCGCCTGCTCTGGTGCGTCATTCACAGTCTAATACTGCGCTCAATTTGTCTTGGAAATTTGAGCAGAGGATGACATTACACCCAAGTTGGCAATGCAGGCTTTCCTTTCCGCCAGAGTCAAAGCTGGCACACCTTCAGAACGTTAAGTTAAGGTTATTTTTAGATATGCTAAAACCAAGTTATGCATACTATATATATATATATATATATATATATATATATATATATATATATATATATATATATATATATATATATATATATATATATATATATATGGCACTTATACTAACCATAATCAGAATATACATGAATTTAAATATCATTAAATGTTATTATGTATCTTATTTTGAAAAACCAACACCGCCTGCTCCTTCCTGTCTGGATGCAAAGCTGGCTAGTGGCTGCTCTCAGGAGGGAAGGAAAACTAGAGATGACAGTCCAGTGTTGGCTATTTAGCATCTTTGTTGCTATATTTAGCGACTTTCTTTCATATAGCGACAAGTCTAGCTACTTTTTCTTTTTTTATGGGGACTTTCTGTTAAAACGGCAACAGTTGTTCTGGAGTCACTATCCTGAGGCAGCAGCAAGAGCTGGTGAGCCCGTTGCTTTCCCTCAGCGCTGTCTCACAGGCACGCCACAGCTGCTGCTGCTTGGTTCTGAGATCCCTGCAATAGAAGGAGACCCACGGCACTCCATTTTCAAATGAATCATGCATGCACAAAAGTACCGATGTTCCCCCAAGTAAATCTAGTTTTTAAAGTAGTCTTATTTTTTTTTTGTCTCTGAAACTGTTGCACTAAAATAATTCCCTAAATTTGATTCACAAATTATTCATAACGGTCATTTGTGGTTCCAAACACGTTTGATTACTTTTAATCGCTTATTTATCGTGGCAAAAGCTTCTTCCTGTGTCAGGAATGCTTTAACAGATATGCTACTAAGACGATGACGTCAACCTGCACTGCACGTGTGGGGGTGGGGGTGGGGGTGGGGGTAAATTACTTCACGTTACTTTCTTACCTAACTTTTTCTCAAAATGGCTAGCTGCGACGTCTTCCGCGGTGTACGGCGTCGTTACCTGTGTATCCTGTTGGACTTTTTCCCGTGGTGTGTTCATTGATTGGAGAAACCGTTAGATATTTGAGTTTTAGACCGACCGGTCAGTCGGCCCGAAAACTGGCTGATTCCAATCGAAAAAACGATTTTGGATTCTGTTGGACAAATCCCTCAAGAAGCCCGGAAGATGTAGATGTCTGATACAGACACATTTTGAGAAACGAGCAGTTTAACCGCAAACCAATTCCAACTTTAAGTGGACAGGTGCATCACTTTTGAAACCGGGTTGTCTCAAGAGGTTATGGGCTGTTGGCCAACAACTCTGACCTTAAAGCCGTCAGAGCAGTTTATGCGATCTCAACTTTTTAAGCCAATGAATCATCGTCATCTTTGCGTTGGGTGATCATTTCCTCAGAAACCTATGGTTAGCTAAACAGGAAACGGTAGGAGGCAGTGTGCCACCAATGCTTTTAGTGTGCGAGACGTGTATTTGCTCTTCTTTTTAGTAGTTCTTCCAACAAGATATATCTTGTCGCAATATTTCTGTTCATTGAAATTAATTCGCCCACCGAGAAAATGTCCACGCCTTGCAGCAGACCCTCACGGCTTGAACTCTTTGAACATTTATTTGGAATGAAATTTAAAGATTTAAAAATAACGTTTCCTCTTCTGTAATAATGGTCCAAACGGGGGGAGAGAAACTTTTTCTGTGATGTAGACCCGCCTGGTGGATCCTAAATCCTCTGATCTATTGGCAAATGAGACGGGCTGAGTGCTAACCTGCGTGCCTTTCTGTTTGCTCTTTTCACAGTCGGACCAAAGAGATCGCAGAATAGCATTTGTTCCTGGGGGAGAGGACAAATGGGGGATTACGGGTTCGGAGTCCTAGTTCAAAACAACACTGGCAACAAATCTGCTTTCCCGGTCCGAATCCACCCGCATTTGCAGCCCCAGCACCACCACCAGAATGTGTCTCAGAGCCCCGCTGCTTTCATAAACAGCACCACAGCCACGGGGAATGGCACCACGGGAGGTTCTCCATGGCTCTTCCCTGCCTCTGCCACCCACAGCAGTGTGCAAGACGAAATCCTTGGGGGCACAGAGAAGCCCAAAGCACAGCAGCAACAGGAAATGCAAGAAACCCAAGAAAAACAGCCGCAGTTGTCACCAGGGGGTCACCAGGAGACTGGGACCAGTGGTGGGATAATTTCAGAACTGGAAAAATCCCGGTCAGAGGAAGCCAAGACGGAGAACGGCACGTCAGAGGGCAGCAACGGAAAGGAGAAGCAGCTTCGCCTTGAGTCACCTGTCCTGACTGGTTTTGATTACCAGGAGACATCTGGTCTAGGCGGAACGGGCCCGGTGCAGTCGAGCACAACCTCGTCGTCCCTCACTGGCTTTAACAACTGGTCAGCTGCCATCCCGCCTGCGCCGTCAACAATCATCAACGAGGACGTCAGCTTCTTCAATCCCGCCTCTGCCAACAACGGGCCTCTGCTGTTCCAGAACTTCTCGCACCACGTCAGTCCGGGGTTTGGGGGGAACTTCTCCCCCCAGATCGGACCGGCTCCGGCCCTGTCCCAGCACCACCCGGGCCCGCCGCCTCACCCCCATTTCCAGCACCCCCACAACCAACACCAGCAGCACCGACGCTCCCCCGCGTCCCCCCACCCGCCGCCACCCTTCCCGCACAGGAACCCGGCTTTCAGCCAGCTGCCGCATTTGTCCAACAGCTTGAACAAGCCGCCGTCCCCCTGGGGTCCGGCCAGCTACCAGAGCCCCTCTCCTTCCCCCGGCTCGTCCACCTCTTGGAGTCCCGGGGGAGGCTACGGAAGTGGAGGCGGAGGCTGGGGAGGATCTCAGGGCCGAGATTATCGCCGTGGGCTTAACGGAGGGATGACTCCCATCAATTCCATCTCTCCACTGAAGAAGACCTTCCCCAACAACCACGTGGCGTCCCAGAAGTACCCCAGAAACAGTCCTGCCGGCTTCAACCCTAAGTCGTGGATGGACGACGGAGTAGGTCGGGATAACATTTTCCCTTTTCAGGTCAGTGCTCTTGTTCTAATCTCCCCAAACAGCGTTTTCCTAAGCTTCAGCAACACGCATGCAAGAGAATGTGTCACTTAAAAAAGGCAGCTTGTGTTTAGTTGTTAATGTGATTACATGATGTGGTTATTGCTGCTATTTTTAGAAATGGGGGGGGGGGGGGGGGGGGGGGGGGGGGGCGGCACGGATTTACACAGTTTGCTTGTTACCGTGCAAAAAGCTGTCGCTGGACTCTGCACTTTCACAGTCGAATGTCCCTTGTGGTGACTCACATGGATCTACTGCAGTGCCGTGTGCCACGTTGGTGGAAAGAGGAAGAGGAGACAACGCTGGGAGGGGGGGGGGGGCTGGGTGGGGCGTTTGGGGTGCATTTGATTTGATCTAAAGATGGGGAAGGGGAATCAGGAGAAGGAGAGCAGCTTCAGTAAAAAACGACAAGCGTCCCCATCATCAGGAAGGGGTTCAGTCTGTTGCGGTTGTTCACATAGTGCTCATCTTCATACACCGAGATGGCCCACGTCGTTTTGTTTTGGATCGTAGAAGCAAAACCGAGTGGAAGAGGGAGGAAACACGCAGATGGAAGAATCGTTTTATGCATCGACACCACGATTAATAGGTTGTTACGGCTTTGTCGGCCGCACACCCTCCACGAGAATCTGTCTCTCTCTCTCTCATACCGCCGCATCCCGTAGGCGCTCTGTTGGACCCAGACCTTGTGACGTTGGAGGCCACGGGGATACAGTGAATTCATTGTCTTGTTTCAAACAAAACCAGTTGAACACAATGTGAGCTTTACGGGGCGTTGCATTATCAGAAGACGGCCATAAAGGGATGGACATGGTCAGCAACAATGCTCAGGTAGGCCGTGAAGGCAAAGCAATGCTCTACTGGTACCAGGGGGGCCCAGAATCTGATTAGAAAATATCCACCCCCCACACCATTTCACCGCCAACGCCGACCTGAACCGTTTATACCGGGAAGGAAGCGTCCATATTTACATGCTGCTAACACGCACCTCTAAAACTAATATATGGACACAGCATGTTGTGCTTTTCCAGATTGTGTTCGCCGTAGTTTGGCTGTTTCTTTGAGCTACTGTTGCCTTTCTATCGTATTCAACCAGTCTGCCCATCCTCGTTTGACCTCTGACATCAACAGATTTATGTCCGAAGAACTGCCGGTCTCTGGGTATTTTCTCCTTTACATCTGAAGGTCAAAAGTTAGGAAATCCCAGTCAGTCATTCCAAGGTTGGTGGGGAAACTGATTTTGTAGATTGACCTCACGCAAAAGGATTTCTTCGATCACTTTGTTCAGTCTCTGGGGGGGGGGATCCTCTGTGACACACATTAACGTACCCATACGTACCCGGTGGTCCAGCGTCCATAAGGTCGTCAGTGGTTGAGTATTTTGAAATTTTCTGAGCAGCTGATACATTTTTGGCCCGGATATTTTTGTATCTGCGGATGTTGGTGTCAAAATTTCCCACGTTACAAGCAAGTCGACTTAGTCGTCAATAATTAAAAATGAACCCTGCTGCTTGTGACTTCTCTAACTCTTTCTCTCCCTTTTCTCCATTCGCGATCAGTGAGTCATGGGGCGCCGCAGGTTAAATGGGAAGGACCTCGTGCTGACATGTCTTGACTTGCCTTGAGCGCTTGTGTAGCTGCCTCGCAAACCTAAGTCCACAATCAGTCCGTCGCGGTCGAAAGGCTGCTGTTAAAAGTCAATAATCTCTGGGGGGGGGACTTCAAGTTTGAAGCCGTTTCAAATCTTTGGAAGCGTTTTTTTGTGTGTGTCTGTTTACAAACATCAAACTAAAGCCAAATTTGAATTGGTTTTGATGGCTAGAATTGTCATTAAATCATTTTAGACAGCTGAAGATTTTTTTTTTTTTTTTAAATAAAGATGACTGGAAGCCAAACATCTTAAAAGCACGCAAGCAGAAGGAAGCGGTTGCTATATTGCGTTACATAAAGATGAATGTGTTGGCACACTGAGTGTGTGCACTTCCAGGGGACTTCACTGCGGCCTCCTTCGGTAAGTCCAGCAGCTGACGGGGAAACGTGAATGCCGGACGGAAGCAGAACATCTCGGCTCGTCGTTGCCGTTAGTCGAGACAAAAATGCATAGAAAATAAATTTTGCATGGCTTAAAATAAGTTCCTTCCAACCATATTCACAGGTCGAATTCAATATCAAAACAGAGAGTTGGCGCCCTGGTCTTGTGGTCTCTTATTTCATACGTTTTCTCATGTGGATTGGGTTGAGTTTCTTAAATCCTTGTGTTGCACACGTCATATTTAAAGGCCTCAGCAAAAGTATTCGTACTTCTTCAATTTTCTTTTTCGCATTTTGTCACGTTACTACCACGGACCCGAGAAAAACTCTCCAGACCGCGCCAAAGCTTGATCTTCCAGCAGGCTGACGAGCCTGAACGTACAGCCACAGCTGCCATAGAGTGCTTTACTCCAAAAATTCATTCGTGTGTTAAAGTGGCTCAGTCAACAGTCCAGACCCGAAACCGAACCGAGAGTCTGTGGCATGACTTACAACGAATGATACCCATCAGGTTTGACCGGTCTTGATCAATTTGGGGAAGCAAAAGAATAGGCAACGCTTTGGGTTGTTGGTGCTTTTATAAAATATTGACCCACATTCTGTATCGCTTCCCTTTCGGTTCAGCAGTGTGCGGCGCTTTGTGTGGCTCGGGCCCGTGCAACCCTAGTAAGGCGGCGTGTCACTGTAGCTGCAGCTTGTTGTTCTCCTGTGGGGCTGAACCGGAGCAACTAAAGTAGCATTGTCCTCCCGGCCTCTTGATTCTGTAGGGGCAGATTGAGGGTGAGCTTTGAATGGCGTTTCTATGTGAAGGGAATAATTATGTAAAAAAAAAAAAAAAAAAAAAGACGGATCTGGCGAAAACAATCAGACCGTCTTTTTTTTTTTTTTTTTTTTTTTTTTTTTACAGTCAAAATGATCATCAACAAAGGAGCGTTTCTAGAATGTTTCAAGACTTGAGAAAACCGCCGTGAGTGGCTTTTTGTTGCCGGCTGTTTTTCAGGTTGTGCAGCAGGTGGTCTGTTCTCTATATTGGCTTTCAGGGTTTGTTTGGTAATAGACTTGGTGAAAAGTGCTCAACAAATTGCCGTTCTCCAATCCTACGATGTTCCATCCTTAGCTGAATCCTTGGGGGGCGGAGGGGGGAGGGGATAAATTCACTGAAATTCATCTAGGCTATTTCCTAATTTCCTCCACATCTGTGTTTTTTTTCAAGCGGCGACCCAATCTCTGTTTGTATTAATGTGTTTTGTTGTATACCCAGCCTTTTTTGTTTTTTTCCCCCCCAGACACTGGCACGCTCACGCTTAACTGACCTTCATCTGATAACTTGTACTTTAGGGAAGCGGTAATTAAAAGGGAATCTGACGGCAGCGCTGCTCGGATAACTCCGACAGTTTCCCAGGCAACGACGCATAGGTCACATTTTGCTCCTCGGAGGCTCCGAAACACAAATCATTATTGATTTCCAAAAATAAAAACAAAAAACCCATCAGATTTGCAGTTCTCCTCGCCATTGAAACTTTCTTTTCTGGCCTGCTGGGAGTTCTTCTTGGTTTATTTGTTTACCAGCCATAAACGGATCTAAAGGAAATATTAAAAGTGCGGTGTGACTTGCTTACTAGGCATGCAGATTTATTATTCATATTCACTTTGTAAATTATTTTTTTTCCTGCGTTTTAAAATAATTAAGGTCTGATCTTGTTTTTCTCTGGATTGACAACAGATAGGTCTGGCTGTGAATGCTTCTTTGGGGGTTTCTATTGTTTTTCCAGTAGTTTTCGGCTGGAATCAGGAGGACCGTCGCTGGCATCCAGTTAAATATTAGTGCGGCTAGGCTGCATTTATTCTGCACCCTTCAGAAAGTAAAATTTAATCCAAAATGGTTACAATTATATATATTTTTTTGATAGTGATTATCACTGTGGAGGAATATTTGATGTCCAGTTCACATTTATCCTGCTGCAGTGTTAAAGCTTTTACTGTAAATATGACTAATTAATTCACCACATCTTTCTGCAAGGCCGTAAAAACTCATAACTAGCCTTACAGTCGATCGTCTTTATTTTAGGCCTTAAAAAGTCTTAAATGTACGATTTTAAAATACATTTAGTTATTTCTTAAATTGATTAAACGGCGGTTCACTTATTGCTTCTTCCGTTCTTTCTTCAACTATTTTTGTGTTGTTGTTTTATTTTTGATAAATAAGCTGGTGGCATTCGTTTATTTCATGGTTTGTAGCTCTAGTAAATACTGGAAAAGGTTAGTTTTATTTTTATTTTTTCAATCCCTCTTCAAAAAATGCATCAAAACTAAGAACTCCCGATATTCTTTTTGCTCCATAAACACACTGACCAAACAGCATGTAGTCTAATGTGCGTTTCTTTTAGGTCTAATAAAAAGATCAGCATCAATAAATTAAGATTTTAAAATCTGTAGCATTCTTTTTCCCTTGTGTGTTTACAGTCCTTCGGTTAAAAGGCGACCGGAAAGCGTCAAAACCGAAATGGGCAGTCAGACCACAAAGAAAAGCGGAAAACGGTATCGGCCAGGCAACACTTGATCGGTGCACCGATCGGTCACCCATGATGCGGGGAAGCCTTTCCTAGATTCACCAGAAACAGCCCTGCTCCTGAAAGCGCCGTATTGGCTCAAGCTTACATGTTTTTATTTGATTCAAATCCAAACATTCTTGTGTGATCCACGACCAGCTCCTTCATCTCGGCAGAGTGTGTATTTAAGGAAGCCTGCTTTAAAAACAGGAATTTTAACAGCTGGCTCAAACCTATCATCGCTCAGTGTTATGAAATGTACTGCATGCTGTTGGAAGACGTTGGAAGTTTTTTTTTTTTTTTTTTTTAAACCTTGATTTAAAAGCATTCACACGCCACAGCGTAAAAAGCACCATATTTTGATTTTGAAGAAGACGACGTACGTCACGACTAGCGTCAGTCGGCTTTGGCCCGGCTCGTTCTATTCCCTTCCGTTGGGTCTCAGTTTTCCATAAAACCTGACGAGATGTATCGTTTTTTTTTCCCCTTGCGTACATGTTTTTGGCCCAGATTGCAGATGTTTCCCCTGCAGAACAAGCCCTCGGGTTTTAGTAAATAAAGCAGGACAGCAGTTTGTGAACGAAACAAACCCGACGAGGGAACGATGTCACACTCTGAGCCCTCCCCACCTGCCTCGCGTGCTTCCCGTTTTAGCACCGCCGCAGCAGACACGGGGGATCAACGGCTTTTGCTTTACGCTCGCCGTCGTCCGGCCTTTCTGGGCTCGCTGACATGACAGTGGCGCTGTCTTAGTGGATTGTCCGTTTTTGGACCCGTGGATTGCAACGCAGCTCTTTTGGATTGTTCCTTTTTGGGATGCGTTTCTCTTTTCCTGAGAAATATTGCTGTACAGCCGTTAACCGCCAATGCAAGGATCAAACCTCCTCTTTGTTTGCCCCAGGCCTTGGGATTCTTTTGCACAGCAGCAAATGTGAAAATGGCAGCACTGTGACACGCAGAAAGACGTTTCACCGCGCCGCTGCAGCTCACGCGTATTAGCGCGGCGCGCGGCACCCAGGATGGGCCCCGTGTCCGGCCGAGCTGCCGCTAATGCCCTGGTGGGCCGGTACCTGGCTTTTTGATCAAAAGATTTTGCTTTCATACAGTTGGTTTTGCTCGGGTTTAGCTTCTCTTTTATGCCGCTTCTCCCCTGATTCCTCACCTGTCAGGCCTGCTGGTGTACCAGGTGCGCACACAGGGCTGATTTGGACTGGATTTTGGCTCGTGACCAGGTCAAGACCCGCAGGGCTTGAAGGAAAGTGAGCCAGGCCAGGATATTGTCTCAGTAAGCCACCTGGGTTACCACTGGTTACGGTGCGCCCCCCCCCCCCCCCCCCCCCCCTCACTGTTTGTGCAGCTCAGGAAACCCTCCAGCCTCATGCGGTGCATTTACAGGACATTATTTTACAGCCTGCTCAGTTCAGTGCATACACTTCATGTGAATAAAATATTTCTTTGCCCGCTGCTGCGGTGTGTAAAACTTCCCCAGCAAGCGCATCGATCGCTGCAGATATTTAGATGACCTTAAACGGTAAGAAAAAAAAACGGGGAACTATAGTTGATGTGAGTGGTCACGACAGTTGCTGGGCGCATTTTAAGAGTTGTCGGGGCAACCGCAGCGCCGGAGAACGTCGACTTTGCGCCGGGTTTTGCGTCTGTCCACCATGGCACAGAAGTAACCCGTAAGCACAGCCATAACAGAATGTGAGCTGGTTACCATGGAAAGGACTCCGTCCCAAAGAGATGTAAGGACGGTTGGCGACGAGGGGAAACACGACATTGAACACCTCCCTGCTTGTTTTAAAAGGAGCGCGGCACGTTTGGAGGTCGCAGATGGCAAAGATACTGCAAGCACAAAGCTTTATTTTTTTCCACGTCCCTTCTATTAGGTGTAATGCTCGCCGACTCGTTTGCAGCTGGCTTTATACGGGCTTTGCCAGTACGGAGGCAATGTTCTCAACGAGCACCGCGACGTGTTAGTACAGCGCCGCGGCAACATTTTGTAGCTCTTAGAGCTGTTCTTGCCTTTCATTTCGCACGAGGTGGAGGCCAAAGTACTTGAAACAAACACCCAAAGAAGTAAATCGGCAGGCTTCTGGCTGGATGGCCTGTCGACCAGACGCCTGTTAGTCCTGCACGCCGCAAATCTGGCCTTTATTCAACGGTGGGAAGAAGTCAGCAAACGTTGAAGGAAAGCATTTGGAAGATCCATTTTTTTTTACCCGTCCACCGTCTATACCCGCTTATCCATGTTGGGTCGCGGGTGCCGTTCACTAGCGGCCATTTTGAAGGGGAGCACAGGAACACACGCAGGACAGGCAACCATGCACATACGCGAACCCATATTCAAACCCAGTACCTTCTTGCTGCAAGGCAACAGTAAATTAGCCGGTGGTTCTGGAAGTACATAGCCTGCTGCCCTGGAGCCTCCAAACGAACCACTAACGGAGGTTAATTTGTCTGCACCTGTTTCTTCCCGGGTTCTTTCTTTTTCGTTTTAAAAAGAGTAAAAGGAAACCTAGCCTCTGGTTTCAGGTACACAGGTTTCATTTTGTTGTTAACGCACGTTCAGTCTTGACTCCAAATCCGATGCATGCGTGTTGGTGTACAGCTACACTCCAAGTGTTATTACAAATCTTTTAAACTTTTTTTTTTTCTCTCTATGGTTGTTTTCCAGAGGGAATTGACTCTAAACTAAAGAGAGTACGGAAACCGCAGAAAGCTGGTCATTTTCTTGCAGGGCTTTTATGCACTATACTATAGCAAAAGATTAATAGGGAGACTAACAGATGTTTTTATTTTATTTTATCACAAAACATATCATATGCTTGCAAAGCTTAAGATTTTCTATTAGTCGTTTAATGACAGCCTTGCAGACGCATCTGCACCTTGTGTTTCCAGCTAATGAGAGGTCTGAGCTGCACGACTCTGCTCTAAATGCAGCCTCGCCGCGGCCTCCTCAGACCCCTGTCAGACGCTGGGAAACAGGAAGAAAGAGCGCTCGTCTCTGCACATGCGTGTCTGCGCCGGACTCCTAATTAGTCCCTGTAGCCTGTGGTTTTCTGCGCGGCGCTCCGCTTAAGGGGGGAAGACAGAGCAGAGATGATGTGGACGCGCCTTCTCTGGGTTTAGCCCTGGCTCCTACCAGGAGTCAGTTCAGGTTGAGCTAATCCTAGAGCCGAGCAAGTGCTGCTGTATCTTAGCCCCTCCCATTAAAAGCGGCCTAAATTCACTCAGGCACACTCTATTGAGCTGTTCGGCCAACGCTGAGTAATTGGCTGGTTTTGACAGTTGGGGGTATTTTGTGTCATTATGGGTCTTTGAAATATTGGACAAGGAGAAAGAGCATCAAAAGCGCAATCTGCTTCCCTTTCCTGACCTCCTTTCTGTTCTCTCCACAAGGCTTTGCCTGCCTTCCTTTTTCACTTGGGGTTTCCTTTTTCCATGTTTTTGCCTCTTTTTTTTTTTTTCAACAACGGATCAGAAGCTCAACTGCCCACCCTATACTACAGAAAGGGAACTAAAAGTAAGTAACATTTTCTTGAAATGAGTGTATTTGTCCTTGATTTGAGTTGGTAAATTAGGTAAGTATCTGCCAATGGAATATGACTTTTTTGCACTTAAAATGGGAACAGCTCATCTCCATCATCTTATTTCAAGTGCAGTATATCTAATTATCTTATTTTAGGGGTCAAAATACTCATTCTATCGGCAGATAATCTTATCTACTTACTCAAATCAAGGACAAATACACTCATTTCAAGAAGATTTTACTTATTTTTAGTTCCGTTCTTGCACTGTACACCACCTGAATTGACAGCTTGACTGCAAAATCCTGGAAGAAATTACACTACTGCTAGTTTCCTTTTCCTCATTTAGATCCACAGCTCCCTCAGCCTTCAGTGGCTTTTATTCTTTATTGCAAGGCATTTAACGGGCATGAATAACGCTGGAGGTTACCTCCCTGATGCGTTAAGTCGTTCTGTGCCACCCCACGCAACGCAAATCCGATGAATTACTTTGTCCGGATTTCCGATGTTGCAGGCGTTCTCGTCGGGTGTTTAACTCCAACCCCTTTTTCTCTCTTTGATTAAACGGAGCCAAGCTTTTTTTTTTAATTTAGGACAAAATTTTGATCGATTTTAACAGGTGCCTGCCTTGTCAGCTGCTGATGATGAATAGCGATGTGTAAAATTAGCCAGTCGGAACCCTGCGGTGCACAGGTTCACTCTGCTTAGCTTCGCAAGAGATTTAATATTTTCTGACCTAAATTCAGAAGGTGCCATGGTAACAATGCGGGCTTGCCGCTTCGTCAGTGTGTCACACTTTTAAGAGGGCATTGCACATGGGGCACCTAGTAAAAGTATTCACCCCCCCCCCGGCACCTGGAATCCAAATGGCTTTTTTAATCTTATCTTATGTGATGGAGCTGCACAAAAAAAGTATGTTAGTGAAGTGAGATAAGAAACATGTATGTGAAACAATATTGTAAAATAACTGAAACTTGTCATATTTATTTGTATCCACCCTCTCTTGATGGGAAGCCCCTAAAAGGTTCTGTTGCAATTCAATACATCCAAAAGTCACATAACTAGGGTTAGGGTTGGTGTCACATGATCCGTCCGTATAAACGCACCTTTTCTGAAAGGCCGCAAAGGCTACAGCGCCACCTAGCAAGAGGCATCACACCTTGAAGACCAAGGAGCTCTCCAGACAAGTCAGGGACAAAGTTTTTTAGAAGTGCAAGTCAGGGCGGCGTTATAAAATAATATCCTCATCTTAGAGGTTCCTCCAGAGCTCCATCAAATCCAGAAACCACATGGTACTGCAGTAAACCTGACAAGAGAGAGCCGCCCACCAGAATGTTTATTAGAGAGGCAGCACAGAGACCACAGGTAACCCTGAAGGAGTTACAGAGCTCCACAGCAGAGACCGGAGGATCTGTCCATAGGACCACAATAAGCTGTACACTCCATAGAGCTGGGCTGTATGGAAGAGTGGCCTGAAAAAATAAAAAGGCATGTTTTGATTTTGGAGGGAAAAAAGCAGGTAGGTGACTCCCCAAATGTATGGAGGAAGGTGCTCTGGTCAGATGAGAGAAACTGTACTTTTTGCCCACCAAGGAAAACGCTATAGTGCAAACCCAACACATCCCATCACCCCAAGAACACCATTCCCACAGTAAAGCACAGTAAAGCTGTAGGGATGTTTTTCAGCAGCAGGGATTGGGCAAACTGTTCTGAGTTTAGAGGAAGATGGATGGAGCTAAATACAGGGATGTTCTTGAGCAAAACCTGCCAGTCTGTGATTTGAGACTGGGCCAGAGGTTCGGCCCGACTCAACAGCAGGGTCAAACCGAGTGGACTCCATCGGAGCTTTGACGTGACCACACTGATTTTCACTGATTGGCTGAGGGGCGAGGAGATACCAGAAGTTTTTTTTTTTTCAGAGGAAGTCCAGAAAAAGTGAGGAGCGACGACATTAATATTAGATTAGATTAGATTAGATTAACTTTATTGTCCCAAAGGAAATTTGATTTGGATACAGACTCTGGCTGCTACATAGTCCAAACTATGTGTCACACTGCATTCACACATAAAAACACTGCTATAGAAATTCCATTATGAGACAATTATGAGAGAGATCAAGGACTATAATAAACGGTTTACCGATATAAGGCTTGGCATGAACCCAGAGGTGTGTTATAATTCTACTGTGGCTGCAGAAATCCAGCGCTTACATGGGGGAATCTGGTGACAGCGCACATATTAGCCTTGAAACGTGGAAGACCGAAAGCTAAGAGATGTCCCAACTGCCGTGTCTATGTTGGTGGATACATAGAGCGAAATCCAGAGCAGTCCAGGAAGAAGATCTGCTAGAAGAAGCTGCAAAAGACTTGAAAGTGGGTGGAGGGCTGTCTTCCAGCTGGACAACGGCACCCAACATACATAGAACGGCAATTTAATGGTTCAAATCAAAGCATGTTCATATGCAATAATGGCCCAGTCAAAGTCCAGGATTAAATCCGTTTGAGATCTCCAGCAAGACCTAAACGTTGTTTAGATATTCAGTCTTAGTCGGTGAAAGTCGGCCTACTTTCCAGATTTTCATCTGTGAAAAAGAAACATTAAAGTGTTCAAGAGTCTTTTCGCAATTATGAGCTGCTTTGTCTATCACAGCAGACCAAACCCACTTAAATCTGTGGCTGTAATGTAAGAAAATGGGAAAGTTTTATGAAGACTTTTCAAAGCAGCCATAGGTGAACTCTTCATAAAGACAGCTGTTAATCTGTCATCGGCCTCGATCAGCAAAGCCTCCGTGCTATAAAGTACCACAATAGTCAGTCTGATTGATAAATATATAGTTTTCCTTCACGTCCATTAAGTATTCATTTCATAATCAGCCGTTGCTTTCTTAATAGATGAGTCTCTGATTATTTTCTGGTGCCATCACCATTCTTATGACTGTTTTTTTTTTTTAAAAGACGTTTCACAGTTGATGAGATTTGGCTATTAAATACCTATTAATAACTATTATCGTATTAAAAGTAATTCAGTGTAAATCTAGTTTAGGCAAAGCAGCGATATTAAAGTTTTGCCAACCATATTACATATGATTAAACCAAATGGCAGAGCTGTTTTTGTTTTGTCATTTTTGGGGCACTAGTGACCTTTTAATGAAAGTGGGCTTACGGGCAGGGGGCTGAGGGCCGGAGTCGAGCCCAGGACAGCCGCGCCGAGGACCGGAGGCCTCCGTGCATGGGTCGCACCTGCTACCACTGTGCCACTGGTACATCGGTATTTTTAAGTTTTGGTGGAAAAAAAACGTCCTCTTCATTTCAGATGAAGCAAGGGTCTGGAGAGAGATGCTGTAGACTCTATAGCAGAGTCCTTTCACCTAAAGAGAAATATGTTTTCACATTACCGTAGCGATCATTTCAATTAATATTCAGCGTTACGTTAATAAGCGCCAGCGTATGGATCCAAAGGTCATTGTTGCTGAGCCTGATGAGACTGCTCTCACCAGGCCAGCCGGTATTTAGTATGATTCCCCAGTTGCTCTGCTCCGTCCCAAAGGCTGCACCGTTTTTCTGGTAATGTTTCCAGATTAGATGACTCATTCATTGCATGCATGATCCAGGCGCAGTTAGCACAGTTTAGGATTGTAATTTTTAGCCAGTTATTTTGCAACAAAACGAAACAAAGCCTGTTCTGCAGTATTTTTGCTGAGTCATCTTATAAAAGGCAGCGTCTTGGCTTTCAGCCTCGAGTCAAACTCCGTACCAGGCCGCAGGCGGATAGAGCGGGGTACTTTATTGACCCTGAAACACGTTTTTTTTTTTTTTGTTGCAGAAGCTAAACGACAAAGCAAAAAAATTACAAACCGAGTTGAGCCTATGAACTTCGCCAACCGTGGGCGCTTTCTCATCGACTCGGGACGCACGCTGCCTTGTAAATTGAGTCCTTCTCATTTCAGATGTTGGCCGAGTGTGTAGCTGCGCAAGCCCTCCAATCTGTCACATATAAACACTTTGTTGGCCAGCTGCCCGGTTGTTGAGATAGAAGGCTGCGCAAATCTGATGATTAATCAGCCTCCGCACCTCTCTGGGCTGAGTTTTACCGGCCGCAGAGGACAGTCCGGCCCTCACCTCCACCGTACTGATTGTACCGAAGACGCGGGAGGAATTCCAAGTCTCCAAACGGTGGTGGGCTAAAAATGCTCCAGGACTGCATTAGCTTCCTTATATCTGTGTTTACTGTTGTGTGGACATTTGGTTGGATTACAGGCGTACGGTGTACAGTTCTCCAGTTGTTGCCGACCTGTGTTTAGCTCGGTTTGTTTGACTTGAAGCAGCAGTCTAAGCCTCGCATATGATACCGTGGCGCATGTGAGAAAACAGAAGACGCAGCCTGGCTTCTGTCCCTGCCCTGATGTTTGTTTTGAGGGAGAGGGTTGTGCGCTGGGTGTGTTCTGCCCTGTCAGTTCTGTTTTTGCACGGTTCTTTCAGTTGGTGTGGGAAATCTGCTCTTGCACAAATCAAAAAATTCGGCTGCAGCCGAGCGACTCCGGGCTCTGCGTTACCAGACATCTGCCGTGTGTTGCAAAAAATGTCTTACCCTTCAAACTTCTTTCCTGGTTTTTGTCACAGTGCAGGCGCAAACCTCCGTGTATTTTGTCGAGGCTTTGCGTGACAGACCAACACAAAGCTGTTGGTGATTTTTAAAATGGAAGGGAGAAGACGTATTAGTATTCAGCCCTACTGAGTAAGCACTCTTAGAGTCACCTTGTGTTGCAATTACAGATGCAAGCATTTCGTGGGTAAGCCTCTAGCAGCTTTGCTCATTTAGAGATTTAAAGTGTTACCCATTTGTCAATCTTAAGTAGAAATGAAAAAATTTTTTTTTCTCCAACTTTTGCTTCTAGCTACAGATTCTAAAATAGATTTATGACCGAGTCCTTTTTAACCCATAAATAAACTTTAATCTGAACCATTCTATTGTAACTCTGGCTGATTTTATATATAGCGTTTTTGACCTGCTAGAGGAAGAACTTCTGCCCCAGTCTCAGGTCTTTCTTAGGCTCTGGACTTAGCTGGGTCCATTTTTCCATCCACTCTGACTGGTCTTCCTGTCGCTGTTGAAGCAAAGGGTCCGTACACCAGGACGCTGCAAACACCATGCGTCACTGCGGGGATGGTCTATTCAGCATGATGTGAAGTCTAACAAAGAAGGGCCCCTGACACGGGAATTCAGACGGCGAACGTCGGAGCTTGCCCAGCCGCTCTGACTTTCCTACCCAATATGGCTGCCACATATGTGGAATGTTGTGAAAGTTGCCAGAAAAAAAAAAAACAATTTAGTTTCACTTTGGACAGTTTGTATCTCATTGTACCGGCGGCCAACATGGTGCTGAAAAATATCTATTTGTAGAGATGTTCTGAAGGGAAATACTTTATCGGCCAGTATCGCTAACAGCAGCTAGCGACTTGCGACCAACATTCCCTCAGCTTGGATGTGGCGTCATTGCTAGATCCCGGTTAGCAACCACCGAGTGCAACATTAGCTTCATCAATCTTCATCAACACTGCTAGAAAGAAAATAAATAATTAAATCCCCACAGCATGAAACGTCTACCACCATGTTTCCTTGTATAGATAGAATTTCCAGAGTTACAGTTTAGTTTATCCCTGACTTACCTGCTGTGTTTCCAGGTCTCCATAATGCTGTTTGTCCACTATTATGTCCTCCAGGACCTTCACAGAACAGCTGTTTTTGTACCTAAATTATATTACACAACTTTGCTGTTTGCTAAAATGGTGACTGCTACGAGGCAATGGATTCCTCTGGGAATTATTTAGGAGAATTAGAGTAAAGAGGGCAAAATACATATGGAAATCAAATATATATATATATATTTTTTTTTAATCAGAAAGCTTTGTATCCTTTTTTCCGCTCCATGTCACAGTTTAATGTTTTTTCCTGTTGATGAAGCACACCGAATCCCAACAAAATACACCGGTGCTTTATGGCTGCAACGCTGCAGCAATGTAAAATTTCAGAGAGTGTTAATACTTTTTCACGGCACCGTTACTACGCTTGTTAACCCATCGGGCGCATAAAGTGGCTTCTGACTTTAAGGAGCGGCTAAAAACAGCAGGGAGGGGATGAAAAAGCGAGGTGCCTGCCTGGCAGAGCGCGGGTCATGTGGTTCACAGAAGTAGGTCTGTTTTGCTGAACCCTTCAGCATTTAACCCCTGTGAAGTTCATGGTAACAGAGTATGCTGTGAGCTTTTCTTTCCACCGTGCCTTCGCCCTCGGGCTTTCTCTACTCGCGTAAGCTGCAGCTCTCAAGGATTTTAATCTGTTTTTTAATAAATTCTAGAGAATCCGCTGCACAGACCCGACTACAGTACTGCAAGTGAACAGAGGAGCTGTGCGTACAGATTGTTCACATGTTGGCTGGCACGTTGGGAGGGGGCTGTTCGTCTTGTGCGAGTTCGGAGCTTCAGCGGACGCCGCTGTAATTATTTCCGACATTCCGGATGTTTCTTTTTGTTTTTGATCACAGCGCACAACCACCCCGACGAAGCTGAAATGGTACAAGGCAGTGCATTGTAACTTAGAAGAAGAACCTAGGGGGGAAGTCTTATGATCCAAACGTGCATTGGTTAAGGCTGGTTCGCACGGCAACATTTTAAAATAGTCGGCCGATTTTTCAAAGCGTGAGAGACTCCACGCCGACGACCCAAAAATAAAAAAAAAAATCGTAGATAAACAGGCCTGCTCGTGCAGTGCGCTGCGGATCAAACATGAGTTCAAGGTGAATAAACATGGACGACGAGGTTTTTTTTCTGTTGGGGTTTTCCTCACCTCGCGTTCTGATTGGCTACGCGTCACATTCATCCGTCTGCGTGCTTGTTTGTCACCCCACACGCTATCGGTTCAAAAAGGGAACTAAAAGTAGCAGGTAAGTAAGATGATCTGGCAATGAAATGAGTATTTTGACTCCTAAAATAAGATAATTAGATATACTGCATTTCAAATAAGATGATGGAGATGAGTTGTTCCTATTTTACGTTGAAAAATCTTATTCCATTGGCAGATCATCTTATTTACCTGCTCAAATCAAGGACAAATGCACTCATTTCAAGATGATTTTACTTACTCTTAGTTCCCTTTTTGCAGTGATATCGGGGAAAGACAATCCAACGTGTTGAATATCCCCGATTTGCGGTCTCGACGTTCCACCGAGTGGACCCGATCATTCTTAGGACACCACACATGGGAGGAATATTTTAAGATAATCTCAAGAGCCACGTCGATAGTCGGGGCCGTGCGAACCAGCCTATACTGTTGAATTCCTCTGGAGTGTATGCTTTTCTTTTTTCTTAAAACGAGTGTGTTAGCATTCTTTGATCTACATTGTCGGCTCATTTATTGTCTACAGTTGAAACATTAAATAAGCAAAGCCCAAAGCACTTCTGTCAACATATTCGCAAACCTACGGATGTCCTCAAAAGCTTTTATTTTTTCTCTCTCTCTGTCAAGTCATTACGACACACCTTCTCGACAATTCTTGAGAGCAAACAAAGGATGATAAAATATTTCTACACCTCAGTTAAGTATTTCTTTCCAGACTTTAATTGCTCTGGTTTAGAGCAACAAAAAAAAAAAAAAAAAACCTGATTTAGGCTCCTTTTTAATGCGAAACCATCCTAATGCAGAGTGCTACTCTGTGGTCTGTGGGTCTGGTCGGTCAAGTGTCTGGTCAGCTAAGTGCATATTTTCCAGTTGTCGCACCCTGAACATTTTCCAGCATTTGTAAAAGTTAGTAAGATGTTAGTCAGAATTTCTAAATCATAAGAATTATACTTAGATGGATTCCTAATATACTCTGAGTCCCCGTAAGGCTTTTTGAAGCAGCGCCTTGAAGTAGTGGAACAGATGAGTGCGGAAAGTAGGTTTTAACGTGACAGTTTGGGGAGAATAAACATCTTTAAGCTTCTTTTAGACAGAAGGTAAAGCTTACTGAGCAGCGGCTTGTTGCCAGAGGAGTCACTGGCTGGGATCTCTGATGCACGGATGAGAGATATGACAGTATTTAGGGAATTTCTTCTTTTGTGGTGACACTCATAGTAGAGTGATTGGGGGGGGGGGGGGAATGACTATAAATAGGAGGAAGGAAGGAAGGAAGAGATGAAGTATTCAAACATGTGGTTCGGATGGGGTTTGTTGGGCATTTCGGATAAAAACAATAAGGTTATGAATTTCAGATCGTGGTCTTTGTTTGTTTTGAAAAGCAGGAAACGAGAGGAGTTTGTCAGCGCCGCCGCTTGTCGTCGGCTGCATACTTGGCCGAGGCGGAGTCCAAGGCAGAGAGCTTATCAGCGTGCCGCTCGCTGTATTTGTTTGTGGACAAGGACGTGCTTTCAGCGTGAGAGCATATTTTGTGTGTGCACATCGTAAGGGTGTGAGAACGTTTACACATATTGGTGTGTGCATACCCAGATACGCAGCGTCGCCGACGTGCCAAAGATGGGCCCCGTGGAAGGCGGAGCTGTTGACGTGGCTGCGCTCGCCGTGGCTCCGGCTGGTTTCTTCCTGCCGGGCTGTTTTTTTTTTTTTTTTTTTTGTGCCGTCTCGTGGAGCCGGTTCTTCTCGCGCCAGTCAACGTCACTTAGAACATGGATTTCGGTTCAGATTCACCAAGACGTCTCACCAAACAAAACGGATGGAAGTGAACAAGAAGAACACGTTTTGTTCTGGTATTTCGGTCGACGCCAGAGTGTCATGAGGCGTCAACAAACCACTGTACATTTCATTCGTGCAGCTGTTTGTTAATACATAGATGGGGGGGGAAAATCCAAAATGATGTCATCTTTCATGTCTTTTCTATTATCAATGTGATATTTTATGACCTGGAGCACACGTGTTCAGCCAGTCTTTGAAGTGCTCAGATCATATTTTCATGTGCAAATGAGAAATGCTGTCTCCTCCTCCTGCTTTGGTCTGTATGTGTTAATTTAGGTCAGTGCTGCATTAGAAGATAAATCTAATGACTCCTGCTCCACTTTAAACACTGGTTGCCACAATAACAAGAAGGGGATTTAAACCACACGCCTTCCGAGAGAAAGAAAGAAGTTCAATTTGTTGGTTTTCTTTTCCCCCTCTGTAGGAACGAACCAGGTCGTTCGACAGCTTCAACATGAACACTCTGGAGAACTCCCTGATCGACATCATGAGAGCTGAGCAAGACACCCTGAAAGGTACATTTGGCAACTGAAAATCAGGAAACATGCAGCTGTACAATGTTTGGTTCTTAGCAGATAGCTATAGTTTTCCACTTGGCCTTCTCAACGAGCCTGATGCACATAGAGCAACCTCCTAGAAAATCACACACACTCTTATTCATAAGTTAATAAATTAAATAGGTAAACATAACCTTGGCATAAGTGATAATTGGACAAAGCCACAGTTAATATTGCATTTTATTTGTGTTTAGAGCTGCAATTCCAACGAGGATAGTCTGTGCTCTCTGAGCCGCCCCGAGTTCAATATCCAATATAGCTCATATGGTGAAAGCTGCAGGTATAATCTGCTTGCACTTCTGGAAGCTTGAAATTTATTAAACCTGCAGGACAATTGGTAAGGTACGACCTCTATTTGGGGACATGTTGAGTGATTGTTTAAATGCGTAAAATAGAGAGAAACACAAAGGAAGTCCCACAGCGTTTCCAACCTGCAGTGATGCATATGCTGACTTCCAAAGCAAATAGAACGTTATTCTTTGATTTTAGTCGTTTCTAAGCATTGCACCATTTTCACATGAAATGCATCTGTATCGACAATTGTGAGCCTTAAAATTAAATCATTGTTTTTTTTATTCCCCTAAATTAACTCTACTTTTCAAAACCAGGGGCCTCATGTTGAATTGAGAGCAACAATATCCTAAAGCTGTCTCTCCTTTTTTACAGATTGAGATGATATAATACCTTTCACAGCAATGCTTTCAACAACTTTTAATTATTGTTTGATTTTCAATTTTCAACTACCACAATCTCCACACTATATTCTGTGAGAGCATTTCAGCAAGTGAAAATATACAAATGTTGAGCTGCAGTTATCGAGACTATCCAGTAGGGCAAATATTGCATCCAGGAAGTCTTGTGCAATAGCGATATCGCAGACATTGATATCGTTATGATGACTGCGATTCTGATTCTTCTCCATCTTTTATGTTTACAAAGAATTACAAAGTAAGCCGGTATATTGCCACTTAATATGCTTATAAAAAAGACCAAAAACCATTTGATCCTGATAAAATTAGGTTATATACACCAAGCCTCCATCCTGATAGTGTTTTGATGGTCCTTTTTTGTGGATAAAAATAGCCCCAGCACTGGGCGTGATGACCAGATATAAACAGACGTGGCGACATCTACCGGTAGTATTGCAGAACTATCATAATGCCAGCTTGCTTAATTTATAAATCACTTGTAAATAATGCCAGACCGAGCCTGACCCTCTGCAAAGCCTTGCAGTAAAGCAGCAGCTTGGCGTGATCGAAGACCACCTGTTATTGAATAGTTGCTTAAGGTTGCTCTATAGCAACTTTAAGAACCTAATATCAGAACATTTACTCATGTCGATTAACTCTGCGGTCACATCTGAGCAAGGTTTAGCGTCCGCTTCAGTGAACACCAATGTTGTTTTCCCAGCGACGTTCCAGTCTTGTCCCTCCTGGAATCATATATTGTTTTGCGTTGTTTTCACTGGATCTTGGACCTTTCTTCATTGTTTCGCTGGGAGATGCTAAGAGCTGTTAGCCACTTTCTTGTTTTATCCCCTGCTGCGCACGTGCAGTGTTGTACTTCCTCTGTTATTAAAAATAAACACGAAAGGCTTTATTTACTAACAAATTGAGCAAAAACAATGCTGTAAAACACCAAAATCACAACTAATAAACTAGGAGGATGTGATAATCTTTCAGAAAAACTTTGTATGCAACCAAAGTGAGCTACTGATGTATAAAAAATAACGTAGCCATGCACCTTTAAAATAACCGCTCCTGAACAACAAGTAGACCTTGCCAAGCTTGTCCAGCAAAGCGCTGCACTGCAAAGGGATGATTAATGTTAATTGTGCTGGTCCATTGTTGTAGCTTGTGTTTTGCCAAACCTCAAAGTTCTCAGTCATACATTGAGTAACCGGCTTTTAAGACTTTCAAATCTGGTTTAGTTATTTGCTGAAGGTTTTGAGCCAGTGTTAACAATGAGCCCAAACGTAATTAGCTCAACGTTTTGTTTTAATTGTTTTAAAATGGGCGCAGCCCTCAGTAATCACAGCTGAGCAATACTTGGCTGACAGTAAAGCCCAATAGCCGCTGTTATCTCTTGGTTGAGAGGGAGGAGCCGGTTGAATCAGTTAACACCTTTGACACAGGCTTTACTTTAGTTTAATCCTTTGGGTGGTGCATACAGACCAAACTTGTCATTAGTCACTTCATGTATTACTACTTAAATAGGCTTCATTCCATAAGGCAGCCATGTTTTCAATTGGTACCTAAAGTTACCTAAACATAAAATGGTCGTGTCAGTTCAAAGCACGAGTATCTCGCAGGTAGGTGGTTCAAATCCTAATATGGTTTCACACTTTGGTTAAGAAAAGAGGTTTTCCATCTAATTTGTTCCTAGTTGGGTTTTCTTAAGCCTAGAAGCCAACGTGGTGCCATTTCATTGAGTCATTGTAAATATCTCCTCTATTAAGTTTGTTTATACACATAATAAGCTCAGTTTCATACTGCAATCCAGGTTTGTTACTGGTCTTTGCAAAGGGAACAGTGTGTGCAAATATAATCGACACTTTAGTAAAGACCAGAGTTACGCACATTATATCAAACAGCAGTTATAAAGACCTCATTTTGTCTTAACCAGTCTAACGAATGAGCTCCGTTTCAAACTACAGTCCAGGTCTCTGGATTGTGATTAAGAAAAAATAATTAAAAATGCTCAGCAGCTTTTTATAAGTGCCATCAGCCAAAACAGTAACCGCCACAGCAGCTCTATGCAGAGCGCTGACCTGCAATCATTTTGTTAAAGGCAGTATTGAAACAAAAAGTGGGATGATTAGACATGAATGTCTAATCTTTAAAAGCCACAAGCCTGTCTCCAGAACCCAAAGTTAGTGCTTCTTTTCTTATCTCTGGCACCGCTGAGAGTCAGATCTGAGACAGCACCAGTTTTTCTATATTTCTATGGGCTAAGCTAGCTTTGGTTTTACACTAAGAGATCTGAATTAACCAAGTTTTATTTTCCATTTGTCGTCCATCTGAGCACCTAGAAATGTCCTTACAAAAATGTAAGGACATTTCTAGGTGCTCAGATAAGAAAATTATTTTCTCTTTTGTACCTCTGAACACCATAAATTGTTCTTAAAGGGTGCCACCTTGTAAAACGCATAAAATCGGTGTCAGTGCTACAATAACAAGACAATTAAAAGGCTGAACTTCAGGCTCCTTCTCATAAATATCCTTTTATTATTTTAGTCCTAAACAAACGAAGGCCGTGTGCATCCTGCTGTGCTCTTTGTATTCTGCTGTCAGAGCTTGTTGTAGAAAATCCTACCTTTTAATATTAGGACCGGAACGCTAAAAGCCTGAGCTACCAGAAACGTTACGTTATCAGCTCTTTGGCACGGCTTTCTATGACGCTAGCATTTTGCTCTGTTTGCACTTTAATGTAATGCGTTACAGCATTTTTCTTTTCCACCTTAGTCATCTTTATTTTTTTGTTCCCTCTATCGCACTCTGGGTTGTTCTCAAAGTTAAATTTACAGCACACGGTTGTGAAACAATGAAGCACGCCATATCATCTCCCTCACTTGTTATCCTTTCATTTGACGTGTCGCTCTTGGCGGCTATAAAATTTTACAGTCATAATTTTCATAATTATGGTGCTGCGTTGCACTGTAGTATGACAGGTGTAGCTTGAGTAAATTAACTTTTTTCCCACGCAGCATAGTAAAACGGCATTATAGCACCAGATTTGCTTTGACTGCTCACCTTTTCTTTTTTTTTTTTTTGGCATAGCTTTTTTTGCAATTTGCCATGCGTTTGTGAAAACGCAATAAATCAAACACATCTTGACGTTTCTCATTTGAACTCAACATATCAAACAGAAAGTGAGCGCAACAAAGCAAGGGAAGAGGCAAGACAAAATGTCCACAGAAACGGGGGCTTTGAATCCCTTCCAGCATTGTTCCGACTGGCAGAAAGGATCCCTCTGTTCGTCCACCGCCACATAAACACACCACTGCATTGTGTTGGCTTGTTCATACATGTGCTTTAAAGTGGACTGTTTGTGTGCAGCCAGCAGCATGCAAATGAGCTTCACGAAGCAGCCACATACAACCCTGCAGACACGCTTGGGTTATGGCGTACCTGCTTGCTCCTCAGAGTCTCTGGGAGGTTTAAAATCCTGCCTGACAGCCCGTGCTGGGTTGGACTTTGAGTTTGAGGTGGTGCAACTATTTGCCCCTTCTATTTGTTACCTGGCTAATTCACAAGGGGAGATAGATGGGTAAATGCTGCAGAGAAGAATCACACTGCTGTGTTTGGCTGCTTCGGGTCAGTCCCTACGGTTCTGTTTCCTCTGCTCTGTGAGCTCAGTTTGCAGGGTGTGGGGGAGGGGCCCGCAGATATCCTTGTGACAGGGGCATCGGAATGCACCAATCACCAGGCGGTCCGTGCCCACACAACAATGGCTGTACTATTTGAGCTCTTTCATCTCATCATCCTTTTTGGTGCAAGCAGGCCTTGCATAACTTTGAAGGTTGTTTGGCATCACAACATGTATTTGTGTGTGTGTGTGTGTGTGTGTGTGTGTGTGTGTGTGTGTGTGTGTGTGTGTCTGTGTGTGTGTGTGTGTGTGTGTGTGTGTGTGTGTCTGTGTGTGTCTGTGGTTGGGAGGTGGCCCTTGCAAATTCCCCTTTGGAAAAAAGTATGGTACGAGGATACAGATAAGAAAATGGAGTTAAATGAGAAGGAGAGAGGTGATCGATATTTTCACAGTTACAGTATCTAACAAATAACTAGTTTGTCATTTGATGTGTATCAAAAATATGAAATTAGACAAAATTTTGTCTATTTTGTCCAGAAGATAGATATGAAGCGGCTCTTGGTCAGTTTGGGCCTCTGCTAATTCGGACCCCGACTCGGCCTTTATATTGGCATTTCATCCCTTCTTTCTTCTGTCTCTTACCTGTAAACAAACCACTACTTTGTTTTACTTGCCTATCAGCTTATTCTTCCTATGTTAAGCCTTTCACAAAATATAAAAACATTTTTTTTCAAAACGGTTTAAAATGGAGTGCCTCAGTTCCTTCACTATGTCCCTCGTGGCAATGGCAGAGTCTGAGAACTTGGTAGAACTGTAGTGGAAATTGCTGAGGTAGGTTTAAAAAGGGCCTCTGCACAAAGGCCCAAAAGGTGGATGAGATTCACCCAAATAGTGAAGGCTCTGGACACTGTTGGGCTTTCGTGGTTGGCATACCTCTAAAGCGTTGCATGCAGGACTTGAGCAGCTCTTGTCAAGTGGCGGACCTGGGTGGTGGTCCTAATTATTAGGACCAGGGAGCTGGAGAATGTGTTCCAGCAATTAAGTCTGTTGCGTCTCCCTGGGGAAGCTTAGATTAGGAGGCTGGAAAGGAGGCACTGTCTGATTGTCCAACCTCTGATTGCGAAGGAGCAATGTAGCTTTCATCCTCAGCATGGAAGAGTGGACCAGATATTTAGCCTCGCATAACTACTGGTTGGCATTTAGGTGTCTGAATACCAAAACAAAAAGCTGTGTGCGTGTTGGTACAGAGACAGTGCTGGCCATTGTCACCAATTCTGTTTGTGGTGTTCATGGACAGGATCTCAAGTTGTAGCTCCGCAATATCTCGCAGCAGACCCACCACATTGTGGTCAAGATGTTAGATGACAGCCCGGCTGTATGTCCATGTGGATTCTGACACATTGCTATGGAAACAGTCAAGAAACAAAGCAGTCTGTGACTTGTAGATTTCTAAGGTTCATGGGTACTTGTAGGCTGGCACAGGATAGCATACAACTGTTAAACCTAAGGCCTTCCTTGAGGAGTAGATGCATTTTTCAACTTTAAATCACAAACATTTGATATCAGCACATGTTAATGAGAGTTTATCAGGCACTAATCGGGAGAAGTGTTTCTATTTCTATTTGGTCGTATGATCATTTGTTCTTGCTAATGGTCAGAGCTTCAACCTATTTGCACATTGTACTCCCATTTGTCGTTTTCATCTACTACAAAAGGTACAGGAATTTTCCATTGGAATTTACCCAGTCAGACATGGACCGTGAAGACATGGAATCTGTTTGTGTCTGTGAGCATGTGTTCTTGGCTTTTCTTTGCCAAGGTGGAAATGTTTGACTGTGGCAGATTGTCTATGATATCACTTTAGGAATGTAAACACTGCCTTTTGGTGTCTGGTCACAAAAACATGATCAGTATCATTACTTTTTTGAACTTGAAAACCCAATTTAAGACTTCTCATCAACTTCCTGAAGTCTTTGGAGCTTGACCTGTTATGATTGAGTTGAGTATATGTTGAGGATCTCTGAGCTTTTGGGCATTCGGTTATTATCATTTTTTTTGTGTCCCTGCCTCTTAGCCACGTTTGACTAAATAGGGAAACGTATTCAGTTACGGTCTGATGTATCCTGACTCTTATCTCGTCATATGCTGCAGCAGGTTAGCCTTATCGCCTCATTGTGGCGCTTTCTTGCCTAATTAGAGACTGCGAAATCATACAGTTTGGAGTGCTACATTATTTCACTTTCTATTCCTATTATGGCTGTCATTTATCGTGCCAACTATCGTGAAAGGCAACTTATTAGTTTGCTCTTTACTTTCACAACGCTTTGTACTTAGTAGTAATTATTATCAGACGTTTCTTCTGAAAACTTGCATCAGGTTAACTTGGAGTAAAGACATTACTTGATACAAATTGTTGTTCTGTTTTCCTGTGCAGGTCGTCTGGGATTCCCTCACCCCGGGGGGGACAACCCTCTGCCCCTCAACGGTATGTATGGTAACCTACACGCCGCCCTCAAAAGTCCACTAACCCTGAAAATGAAAGATAAAGGTCATCATAAGGATGTGCATACCACATTCATATCTCTTCCCAGTCTGGAACTGAAAATAAAGTATTGATGTCTGATCAGAATTTTGAGGCAGATGTCTAGTTTTTGTAAAGCTTAACCTGCTGATAATGATTTTAGCCGATTTCAGTTTTTCAGAGCTATTGAAAGTTTATAGGAATTTCTTGGAATTGGATTCAAATCATTCTTTTCTAGGCTTCGTGCTGTGAGCAGTCAGCTATATTAGGAGTAGAAATGAGATCACATTTTATGTGGGAGAGAGCAGTTGCTGTAGTAGTATTGCTACTTTTGAGTTGATATTTGAAAACCTTTCTAGCATGCTATGTTAACCGTTAGCATGGTTACCTTTGTGTGTATTCCCTGCCACCTTTTTAAATGCACCATTCAACCTCTGGAATGGTCAAAAGGATAAAATAGAGCAGTAGTCCTCATATAGTGCCCCCCCTCCCCCCCTTTAAGGAGGACGCGAAGGCATGACGGGGGGCCCAAGAATAGCCTTGCTTTTTTCCTTTTTTTTTTCCAGACTGTTTGGTCTGAACCTACAGTCAGTAGCATGAATAACAAGGGATTCTCAGTAATCATCTGAGCAACATGTAGGATTCTCTCCTTATATTCCACTAAGGAGCTTTACAATTTGTTAAATTACATTTATTCAGGGGTATCAGCCGACACCGGAAGTTACCTTTCTGCCATTAAAAGTCACCAGAAATGAACTAAATCCATCAGTTTACTTATTACATTTTGATACATTGCCCAACATGCGGAGTTGATTTTGAACATTGTAAACACCTTGGAAACATGTTACATTTGCAAAACATTCTGGGGTTTTATGGTTATTCTGTACATTAGCACCTAGTTAGCACAATGCTAGCTGTGTAGTACCGTTTGGAACTGAAGTGTTATATACCATAGATATCCATAATAAAGGCTAGATGTCTCGTCCGCGCTGCTGGCCAATGGGGGTTGACGTCCGCACGTGGCGGCCATCTTGCCACAGGCAGCTCGCTCATTCATAACATTGTGTTTCAACGGCGCATGTACTTAAATAATCATAACTTCCTCAATTGTCTAACAATTCTCAAACTGTTTGGTTTGTTAAACAAAAGTCAGACATGTAGTTATGACACTGCAGACTTATGAATAATTATAACCATGGAATTTCATATGAAATGAACATTGAATAGAACATACAGGTGCAATAAATATACACATGCACAAGGTATTTATGTTAAATCAATATATGCTATTAAACCTCAGTGTACAGAATGGCAACATGATATATATATATATATATATATATAAACACTTTTATTTGGGTGTGATTAATTATTTCACAGTCCTAATTTATTTATATTTACATACATACTTTTATAATATGAATATTACTGTTATAATAAAATATGAAATACTGACAAAAAAAGCTTATTGTGTGGCAACCTCTTGGTGTAGAAGCATAATCCAGGTTTCAAATTAAAGGTAACACTTTGAAGTTTCATGTAGACTATTCGGATTATATATCAGGAGTAATTACATAAAAGTTCCTATTTTTAAACCATTATAAAAGTGACATTTATTTGCTATTAAAATTAGTACAATAGTCCCCTTCACAAGTATATATAGATGTAGCATGTTGAAATCCCCACCCACACTACTGTGATGGTATACACATGGAAGACAGAGATTTAAAAAATGACC
This sequence comes from Fundulus diaphanus, assembly GCA_037039145.1. Classification (NCBI taxonomy): domain Eukaryota; kingdom Metazoa; phylum Chordata; class Actinopteri; order Cyprinodontiformes; family Fundulidae; genus Fundulus; species Fundulus diaphanus. The sequence continues at coordinate 35,595,776 of CM073136.1, forward strand.
CAAAAAACAAAGCTTGGCTAATGCCCTTTGAAAAGGACGGTTTTATTGAGCTTCTGTTGCATGTTGTTGCTCTGTAAGCTAAGGTTAGTTATTTTGGCAATGTGGTGCAGCCTTAACTTAAAAAACAAGGACACAACCAACGTTAACAGCGTATGGTGGTGGCTGTCTATGCCATACTGTGTTTCTCCGATGTGCTCTCTGAGCACAAACACATCCTCTGACCCTATCCTCTTCCTTACAATGTACACGACCTCTAGCACTTTGATGGGCTGTGATCGTCTGGTACATGAGGTCTGACGAATGACCCACTCTGCTGCCCTGACTACCATCACTGTGCCTTCTGATGGAATCACCAGACCTCCATTGTTTTTTAACTTCAGCAGGTGGTAGCTCTGGTCCTTGATGGCAGATGCAGCATCTGTTACCAAGCTGGCACGGCAGACATCACAGGACAGCTTTTTCAGAGCCCGTCGCACAACAAATCCTGAAATAAGAGTTGGTATATTAAAATAATTTATAATAACCATGGGGAAATTAAGGGAACATTTATCTTTTTGGACCATTGTGAGATTGATTTCCCTCAAATTTACACCAAAGATTAATTGTCATACAATCGTTATTGGTGTCAGTAAAACCTATATAATTGACCAGTGGTCTCAGCCTTGATAACCTGCGCAAGTAGCCGTGATGCACAACTATGCTGCACGATTAAGTCATTTTTCGACAAGAAAATCTGCAATTTCGACATGTTCAAGCATCAAGAATTATAGCCACGTTCATAATGTTTGTAAGAAACCAAACTGTTTGTAAATCCGTCAAGAATTCAATGAGATAAGAGTATGTGTGTTCGTGCTGATCACTCACCTTACATTAGGTACCACAGAGCACGCCAGAAAGCTTGCCTGAGGCAAGATGGCCGCCGGTGATGACGTTTGAGACTCCGCCGTAAGACATCTAGCCTTTATTATGGATATCTATGTTATATACTACCCTTTGCAAAAAGTAGTATACTTAAGTTAATTTTATTCAGTATACTTAAGTATAATGTGTGGTTTCAATTTGTGTTTATTGAAGGTTATCAAATAATCAAATAAAGATTGATGATGTGTGAAAATCACGGGGCAATAAACAGCCAGTTCAACCAGAACTGGTTTATATTATTAATAGCACAACAGCTTCACTACATTGGTAATGTAGCTAGGACAATTTGTGGATGTATAATATTAATAAACTCCTAAAACAGTATAAAACTTATTGTAACAGTAATTTGTCTTTAATATTAATGGCTTCATATTATTTCAGTATATTTTCAGCTCGTCTATTTTATGTCTGAATAGGTTCATGCCTACCTAAAAGTAACATGGGCCGTCTCTCCAGAGAGAGAACGTGCTTCATCATTTGCTTTGACTGCTGGGATGTGTCAGGCTAAAAATCTTTTAGACTGTTGTTAATATCATATAGTTTATAAAACGTGACGGTGTTGAACATTTCTAGTTGTTAGATATCGATGTTGTAGAACGTGTTTAACAAAATAAAAAAGTGATTCTGGGTAATCTTTAGAGCGGCTGTTTCAATGCATTAAGAGAGAAAACAATAAAAGTTACGTCTATGACCCATTTTGTTGGGGTGGGGGAGCCAGAAATGTTTCTATTCTTTAGGGCGGGGGGGGGGGCAACAGAAAATATTTGAGAACCACTGAAATAGAGCAACGTTGATGTAGGTTATTCAACCTTCTTGTTATCTCCTGAAAGTCTTGCTCTCTCTCTCACAGCTTGACTGAACTGCAGACGGGCCTCAAACCGTTCTAGAAAATACTTTCCTTTCTAACTTGGAGAAAGTCTTCAACTACAAGTGTTGTCAGCCCGACATGGTAGCGCTTAGTATGGAGCGTTGACTGATATGAAAAGGGCTGAACTTTTGATATTCTGACGTGGTGTGTTTCTAAAATTAAGCTTGAAGAAAATCGTTGCTATCGTTCTCTGAACGTTCCTTCTGTTTTCTCGCTTGAGTCAAAATTAAATTCAAGAACCCTTTGAGGTGCTCGCCTCCAAATCCTGGATGCCGACTTTTGCGCCAATGTGTCACGTTTTTACCTTATCGCATTTTTTTTGGGGCCATTTATACTGCTTTGCTCTTCAATTAGAGAAGGATGTAGAAGGATGTAATGACATAGAATGATTTTAAAAGCATCGGTTTGGTAGATACAGAGGAGTTTGTGTGGAAGATGTCCTAGATTTTGTCTGGAATTAGTGAGCTCCTGTGGCGCTTCAGCATGTAGGGAATGATTGCCAAAAGAAAAAAAAAAAAAAAACAGAGGATCTTTCTTGGAGATCAGATTTAATTTCCCCGCAACACAATCTCTTCCTCTATCACCGCGTGTTTGCGGTGTTTCAACTTGGTTCACCGGGGCTTCGGCCAGCAGGTAAAACGGGAACAGCCAGTGGTTTCTTGAAAAGCTTGCTGGGTCACATGGTCGGATCACGTGGTCAGGAGCTGTCATCGTGCCCTGAGACAGATGGTGCCGGTGGATGGAGGCCGCACACCAGCCCCGGTTTTCTCTCTCCGCCTCATAAGGATACGCAGATTGCATTCCTCATTCTCTTCACCCCCCCCCCCCCCCCCCCCCCACATCCTCTCTCCCTCCAGTCACTCTCATTTTCGCTCACCCCCACACCGCTTTTTATCAGCTCATTTCTCCATCGCTACTAATCTATTTTTCTCTCTGTCACTCACACACACACACACAAACACACGCACACATCTTTTTATAGCGCTCTCTGCTTCCTTTCAATCTGCTTTACTGCCTCTCGCTATTTTCCTCCGTTTCTGGCTGCCTTTGACCCGGCAGAGCTAATGTCCATCTGCTTTTGGAACGTCCACAGAGGGAGGATTATTGCCCGCGCGCTCCGGCCGCTTCTTCACCCGTTCCGTATTCTTGTCTTTTCAGATCGCGTTGGCTTTTTAAAAAAAAAATCTTCGGTTCGCTGCAAAGAGACTTTATTTCTCGGCCTGATGTTGCTCCTACTGGTTTCGCTGCCTCTGCTTGGAAAAATAGACATTAGGTTTTGGAAGATATCCTTTTTTTTTTTTTTTTTTTTAAAAACAAATGAAACCTCCGCCGTTGTCAGGTTGGGGCAGCTTGACCAGCTGCATTTGATGCCTCGCACAGCTTTCCTATTGACTGACTGAAGAAATCGCTGCATCTAGAGCACCGTCTTTGAATCGTACCGGGTCCCCTGGTTGGTTGTGGTCGGACAGAGCGATGAGCTTTCGTCTCTGGATCATCTCTGCCTTTTTCCTTATTCTCTGCATGATTAATTCAAAGGCAGCACATCTCCCCCGCTATTGCCTATGATTGTGCACACTTACTTTCTTTTATTACTTTGCAGTCAAGCTGAGGAAAATGGATCAGTTGCACAGTGTTTTGCTGAAACTGCCTAACTAATCAAATCTGAAGATTAAAGTCCAAACAGAGTGCTTTTCTTGGATATTTCTGGGAGCTGCTCATTTCGCAGTTACAGTGCATTTCCAGGTTTAGCTTCGGGTGTCTCCAGGGTTACAATGGCCTATTTGGGCCTGATTCAGTTCTCTAACTATACCTGTGGAGCAACGCATCCTGTGGGCTTTATTACAGTGTTTCAATTGCCTCGCTTTTTATGCTAATACCTGTTCTGTATTAAATAACGATCCTCTTTTAAGATCCTCGCTGTTCAGCTGAGATGACCCTTCTCTTACCCGTCTTTTTGCATCAATAAGCACAATGCACAGGTGCGCCACAATCAGCTAGAACATCATTGAAATGTATACAATTCAACTTAAAAGAAATGAAGTTCGGATATTTAGATAGATTCAAATATACTCAGCGACATATCTGTTCATTTTGATGAATGTGGCTTGCAGTTAATGGAATCTTGCAATTATTTTTCTCTAAAAATTAGAGGATTACATAGTAAAAGTATTTAAATTACACAACTGGGATGCAGGAGATTGCTGACTTGACAGCTGTTCTGGAGACCGTGACTGACACGTGCCACTAGGAGGTCAAATTTCGAAAGGTCACTGCTGAAGAAGCTGGCTGATTTTTAGAGGGTTGTATCCAAACATATAAAAAGAAAAGGAGGCAGAAATGTGGTAGCAAACAATGCACAAGCAACAGGGATAACCAGAGATTATGAATAAAAGGCTTTTCAAGAATGTCGAGGCATCTGTGCTTCAAGAGCCACTGCACACAGACACATTTAGGACATGGGCTGCATCTGTTGCATTCTTTGTTTTAAGGCTGTCCTCTGTCACAGATGACGCGAGAAGCATCTCACCTGTGTAAAGGCCAATATAGATTGGACTGTTATTCGCGGCCCAAAGTCCTCTTTTCAGACAAACGTACGTTCAGCGTTTCACTTTGATACGAAGGTTCCAGAGCCTGATGGAAGAATGGAGAGGCACAGGAATCCACGTCGTTTGAAGTCCAGTATTAGTTTTTATTTTGAGTTTCATCAAGTCCAAAGTCAGGGAAGCCATCTGCCAGAAAATGTCAGAGCACTTCATGCTTCTGTTGACGAGATTTGTGGAGATGCTGGTTTCATTTTTCTGGAATACTTATCTCCCGAAAGAACAACCATCTGCTTTAACGACCAGGAGATCACGGTTCTGTATGGGCCAGAAACCCCGCAGAGAATCTATGATGCAGACAAACTGAAGGCTGCTTGTCTGAAGCTAGCTGGGCTTCCTTAAAGCTGCAGTATAAAAAAAAAAAAAGAAAAAAAAAAAGTATTTTCTACATGTTTGTTAAAACGGTCACTATGTCTTGACAGTAAAATATTAGACATGTAATGTGTGGGGAAAAAAATCACGCTTCACTGGCTCCTTCCAGTGGTCCTACTGCCATTTTCAGAAATTCACCGTTCCCGGTCAGAAACAACCAATCAGAGCCAGGAGGAATATCTTAGCAGTGTAAATCATGCTCACTGCTCACACCCCTTTACAAGAAAACTGGTTTCTGAGCAGGTGTTACTAGAGAAATAGTCAGAGACAGGTAAACAGAAGAAGAGCGCGGCCACAAATGGCTCCACTGTGGAGGGAGGGCTGCAGCACAGCATAGGGCAAGGGGGCGGGGCCTGTAAGGGCTTTCTCAGAACTCCCTACTGCAGCTTTAAAGCCTCAGCAGAACCACAGGCTAATCACCTCCATGCCAGGCCACACTGATGCATTCATTCAGGCAAAAGGAGCCCCAGCCAAGTATGGACATTTCCGAAGTAATAATCATTGATTTCAATTAGTTTCATGTAATATTATATTTTCTGAGAAACTGAATGTTGGGGGTTTCATTGGCTGTAAGCTATAATTATATATATAAAAAAAGAACGGAGATACATCGGATTACTGAAATAAATGAACTTTTCAGGGATATTGTGATTAATTATTCATATTAAACCATGTCAGACACGGTGGAAAGTCTCTCAGGTGACAATACTGGCTTCCAAATCCAAAACCAAAGCTATAAAAAAATGAAATGGATCTACTCTATCCCTGCTTACATAAATTGATAACTGTGTGTATGAGCAGCGCTGCAGGCTGATTATCATTCAGCGCTGATTAACAGAACCAAGAGCACGTTGTCATGAACCACCTGGCACTTTTATTGGTTTGGTTTAATATGCCATATTTACAAACAGCCTCTCCTTTGATTCCCCCCCCCTCCCCTCCTCGTTCCACATGCAGCCAGGAATTATAGCAGGAGACGAGGTAAAGCATAATCATAAATGTATAATGTCAGTCTGTAGGATATTTGGTTTTGTACCTATCAATGTTTTAACCGTTTATGAATATTTATTTTCCTATTTAAAGAACTGTTGTATGATTTATTCAATATTGCCTGCATGTTTTATTTTTTTTCCTTTCCATGTGGGTTTTGACGTGCATTTCTTTTGTGCGTACAAAGTCGTCTAAATGTGGAGTCTTGTTATGAACTTGTGAAGCTGTGCATTTTCCTCTCATTAGGCTTTGCTTTGCTTGCCTATTTCCTCGCCTCGCTTGCATTTTGCAACATTAAGTCAGTGTTACATTTAGCTGAGAGTTAATGAGGCTGCGAGGCACGCAAAGCGGCGTATGTCATTTGCCCAACTCCGCGGCAGAAGCACACACGCGTCACGCTGCGGAAGTTAAGACTAACACCCTTACATAAAGCTTTATAAAGCAGCTCAGGGCAGTTCGGATGGGAAGGCTTAGCCTCCACCCCGCGCATGTTCCACAGAGAAAGTATTCAGTCTTGACCTAGGAGGACGGCTGTGCTTGTGTGATTAAGCCTTCGTGCATGTTCAGTTTTACTCCCGGTGCCTGCTTCACGGGAAGTCATTGAATCTGAGTAACCTCATCTAGAACGCGACATCGTGGACATTTCTCGCTTTTTGTTCGTTTACAGAATGCTTCCTGTACAGTACCCTCGCAGAGTTTCACACCGCTTGAACATTTTCGCATGCTGCAACCGAAAACTATTTGGATTTTATGCGATCGACCAGCAAAGTAGCACATATTTGTGAAGTGGCGGGAAGAAGTTGCTGTGAACCACCATGATACAGTTCCCAGAACACATCATCTAGGTCCTTCCCTGAGGAATTGTTTCTACAACGGGGACAGGAACGCTGGTCAGAGTAGATGGATGGGACTAAATGCAGGGCAGTCCTGGAAGAAGACTTCTTATGAAGGCAGAAGATGGAGCCTGGGGCAGAGGTGCACCTTCCAGCAGGACAGCAGCCCTCTACACACAGCCAGATTGATTTAGATCAGAACATATTCATGCATTAAAATGGCCTAGTCAAAGTCCAGAGCTAAATCTAATTGAGGATCTGCCCTCGGACTATAAAGTAGATGTGACAGAATACAAATGGATGCCACACTTTTCAGATTTTTATTTCTAAGAAATGTTTAAGCCTCTGTTTCATTTTTCCTCCACTGTGCCACTTTGTGCTGGGTTCTCACATAAAATCCCACCAAAATAAACGGAAGCTTGTGATCGGCGCACCATCGAGTGGTATGAATGCTTTTGCTCTCGCTCCACGTCCGTTTTAAACCCCGACCTTTGCAGGCTGTCGCATTTCTCGCTTTATCCGTGTGCTTTTCTCTGTGCTCGCAGCTGTTTTCTCCAACTTTCCAAATGTTTTCTTTTGAGTTTTCACTAGCGTGTGTGAGATGTTTGAACTCACTTTCACATCTAAAACGGGGTACCAAAGAAAAGGGGAACAAAACATTTCCTGCACAATTAAAAACCCCATCATGACATAACTTACCTTTATCACTCTGTTCTCATCTTGGGAAGTGACTCTGTTCTCCTGACCTCCTCCTGTTCTCTCAGGCCACTCCTCCCTCTTTCCAATGGAGGACAGTTTCCCCGACGACGAGCGAGCTGATCAGGGCCTCGCGGGCCTCGGCTCCCCCCACTGCTTCCCGCATCAGAACGGAGAGCGCGTGGAGCGCTACTCGCGCAAGGTCTTTGTTGGCGGATTGCCTCCAGACATAGACGAAGGTACGGTCATTCGGATCAAACACAGGGACCTACTTGACTAACGTCAGAAGGACGTGTTTGATGAGTTTAAGTGATAACTGAGCATTTACCTTTCTGCTTCAGATGAGATAACCGCCAGTTTCCGGCGCTTCGGACACCTGTTTGTCGACTGGCCTCACAAAGCGGAGAGCAAATCCTATTTTCCTCCCAAAGGTATTGTGAAGGAGTACATGGACTTGTTCGCGTGTTGTGTGAAGCTGGTGTGTTTGTGTGACATCGCACGTAAGAGTGCCGGCCGCATGTATTAGCACCCCTGGTAAAGAGGTGTAAAAAGCCTTAAAACAAATCCCCCCCCCCTTTTTTTTTTTTCCCTTCTTTGCAGCCGTTTTCTGGTGTCAATAAATGTGTCTCTTAGTATTCCTCCTAAGACCAAACCCGTGTTAATCCCGTATTAGGTCTGCTTCAGCTATACGGTTCTGACTTTAGGTGGTTATCCGAATCACCTGTAATCAAAGCGCGTGCCTGTTTAGTGGAGGCCGGCTGCTTCACGGTGCGCGAATCTGGAGTTCAGATCCACTTTGACGATGATCGGCCTGTTAAATCCCAGCTTCTGTGTCGGCGCTACCTGAATGAGCCGTCTGTGTTTGGTGCAGGCTACGCCTTCCTGCTGTTCCAGGACGAAAGCTCTGTGCAGGCCTTGATCGACGCTTGCATCGAGGAGGACGGCAAGCTGTACCTCTGCGTTTCCAGCCCCACCATCAAAGACAAGCCGGTCAGTTTAAAGCCGCATGCTTTCTTTTTTTTTTTTTTTTTCATTTCTCTTGGGTGTTCTGGCTTTCATTGAGCTTTGGGAGCAGCTTTTTGTGAAAGTCTAAAGCCTTGCGTGTTTGCGCGCATCAGGTCCAGATCCGCCCGTGGAACCTGAACGACAGTGACTTCGTGATGGACGGATCCCAGCCCCTGGACCCGAGGAAGACCATCTTTGTGGGAGGAGTTCCCCGTCCGCTCCGTGCAGGTATCTTTCGCCCACCGTTGTTCCTCGGCCTCAGTCGAAAACAAGCGAGTATTTTGAGTGAAAACAGCTGAATTTAAGGTACACACTGTGCATACGGGCTGAATTTCAAACCTCATCCATCACCCATATTTTGAGTCATTTTATGAAAGGTCTCTAAAAGGTTCCTTGTGTTTGTTTTTCCTCTCCGCATACAAATAACACATTCCGCCCAGTACTTTTCCTGCTTTGTTCCAATTAGTTTAATACTCCTCTCAGCAGTGCGATCAGACCTGCTGGGTAGTAAAGCTACAGAGCCACTGACCTACACTTGCGGTATTAAAAGGAGCTCTTTGCAGCCTGCTGAGCTGTTTAGAATATTGAAATGTATTTTTTTCCCCCTGATAGCAGTGTTGCGTGTACTGTTAGTTCATGTCGCGCTTTAAGCCTCTGCCTTGTTGCTGTGGTAGTGAACAAGGTCACCCGCAGTAAATATTCTGTAAGCCCATGTAAAAAAAAAAAAAAAAGGCTTTAAATGAAACCAGTAACAAAGTTACTTTAATATGAGAACAGAGTGCCTTGCAAAAGTATTCACCTGCCGTGTTTTAAGAATATATCAACCACATTGAGTTTTATTGGGATCTTATGTATTACATCAGCAAAAAGTATTTTGAATTGGAAAGGAGACGACAAACTGTTTTCAACAATTTTTTTTTTTTCCCACTGCAAACAATTAACTTCAGAAGTTACAAAACAGTATGTGTGTAATTTATTCCCGGTATACGTTCAGCTTTTTTGTGAAGGGCAGGGAGAGCAGTAATCTGAGATCCAGTCGAGCAGAGAGCTCCAGCTCAGGCTGGACGACCTGTTGACCAGAAAACTGTCAGCTGCGCGCCCAACAAGTTCAGTGTTTATGGAAGAGGGGCAAGAAGAAGGTTATTGTTGAAAGAACGGCACGAGTCTTGTAGGAGACACAGCAAGCATGTGGAGGGTACTCTCGTCAAGGATGGAACAAATGTGTAACTTTTCAGCCTTGATGGTGGCGCCATTATCAACCACAGCAGCTTTATTGTGATTGATGATATTTTTCATCAGAGAGTGATTTGAGGGACTTTTTTCCACATTAACATCTGTATCAGCAATACAAATGTTGATGTTTACATTTATTTAATTTCTCTATACTCTGTATCATTCATTGTGAGATCAATTTTGAATTTCTCACTGAGTGGGTTTGGCAATTTTCGCAATAACTTTTACATATTTTTAATTTCCTTCTTATAATGGGGTCCAACGTTCCTGCCACTCTGTTTGAGATGGCGGCGTACATGGGTTCTTTATCAGATAAATTATCGCTTGAAACAACACCTTAGTGCCACATCATAGTGCAGCAGACGAGCCAACACGGGGAGTCCTGCAGTGTGCAAGCCCGTCCTGTTTATCAGGACACTACCGCTGCTCATCACTATCTGCACATTCGCCCCCACCATGAAACAGGGCGTGGCCACGTCATGCTGTGGGGATGTTTTTCTTCAGCAGGGGATGGGAAGCTGTTTAGAGTTGATGGGGAAAATGGATGGAGCTAAATACGCTGCAGCCCTTGCAGAAAACCCGTTGAAGGCTGCAAAAGACTTGAGGCTGGAGCCGGGCATCCACCTCACAGTCAGAGCTATGACGAGAATATTACAATGGTCTGTTTAAAGTCCAGACCTAAATCCAGTTGAGAATCTGCAGCAAGACGTGGAAGTTGAAGTTCCCTCTCGTTAAAATCTGATTGAGCTTGAGCCATTTTAAAAAGCAAGGGGCAGAAATGGATCTGGGCATACCCAGAAGGACTTGCAGCAAAAGGTGGTTCCACAAACCTTTCATTCATTAGAGGTGAAGACCAACGCACGCCACACTATTAAGATTTTTACTAGTATAAAGATTCTGTAATCCATCCATACGTATTTTTCTTTTTTTTTACAACTATGCTCTATTTTCTGATGGAAAATCCCATAAAATCCCAATAAATACATGGAGTCTGGTTGTAATGCGCCCTCGCTGAGTATTTCTTCTCGCCCTGCTGCGTCTCCTTTTGTTGACCTTAATCGTGACGCCGCCTCTTTTATTTTTATTTTTCCCTCAGTGGAGCTGGCCATGATCATGGACCGCCTGTACGGCGGAGTCTGCTACGCAGGCATCGACACGGACCCGGAGCTGAAGTACCCCAAGGGAGCGGGGCGGGTCGCCTTCTCTAATCAGCAGAGCTACATTGCCGCTATCAGTGCTCGCTTTGTACAGCTGCAGCACGGAGAAATCGATAAACGGGTGAGTGGAAAGAAAAGGGAGCCTCAGTGCGTCTCTGTCTCCTTCCTCAAGCCCCTTTCTTTCTGAAGTTGTCTCCACGCCGCAGTCTTACTTCCTGTTCCTTTATCTCAAACTGAACTGCCTTCGTCTTCATGATGGGCAAAGGAGGTTAATTTTAGCTGAAAATAAATTAGTTTTCTGTAAGTAAGACAATAAATTGGGAATGTGTCAAATATAGCTCTTAAGTAAATAGTGAGTAAAATAACTCCTTATTTTTCTCTTTTATTTTATTGCATTTTTTGCTTTAGCTAAAAGAGCGGGCTGCTGTTGGAGGATGGGCAGCATGCCTAATAAGGTTCTTGCTGAAGATTTACAATCAAAGATTCACTCACAGTTTTTCCATCAGCTCTCATGAGGCCTAACCTTGGCGTTTTTATCAAAAGCATTTCAAAAACCTCTGGTTAAACGGAAGGCTCCGCGCTGATCCAAGCTGTAGCTGTGCTCCAACTGTGAGTCACAAAATTGTGTGTGGGAACAGTAAATGGGATTCTTACATCTGGAACAAAGGTGCTGAAATTTCCCCTCCCACTTTGCAGCAGCTCTGTAAACACTTTATTTTTACTACTGTAGGTGACATTTCTGCGTGTTAGCCTAGAAACAATAGTGCCAATAACGCTCTTTCTGCTGTCGTTTGGAGAAAAAAAAAAAAAAACTTATGCGGGAGACAAAACTGAACCGTGCTGCTTGTCAGCGTCAACACTTTGCAGTTTGTCACGTGGTTCACACATTGTGCAAGCTTATTTAGTCGAGGATACACGCTAATGACTGCAGGGCTGGAACGTGTTGCACCATAACCTGTGAATTATGCAAATTTTATCCACGTTTGCACAAAGAGTAAGTGCATGATATCTTGAAAACCAACCTGGTTGTGCTACGAGTGCACTGTTTTTATATTTCCCATTGAGTAATTTTGTATTTTCTCCCTGCTAATAGTGGTTAGTAAGTTAGTGATTTTAAAACAACTTAAACAACACAAGAAGTGATGGTTGGGGAGGTTAAGAAACACCTGAAATGGATCATGGGATACCTTGCAGTCGGCTCTCCATGCAGTCTGGAATTAAATTTTTATATTTTTCAAGTCTGGAATAATCTGGAAAATATATTTATTTCTAGAGATGCCCTGATCCAATGCCCGAATCAGATATCGGCTCCGATATTGACTAATTAGCTGGATCGGATATCGGTTGGTTGATGCCGATTCAGCATTCCGATCCACAGCAATACAGTTACGGCAAACTAGTCCCTTCGATTCTATGTTTGCAACGGCGGTTACGCAGAGCACGCACAGCAGCTAGCAATGAGCAAACACAGAGCAACATGGAGCGAGAGCCGGAGCGAGGAAACTTTTCAAACTTAATACGCCAACAAATCCGACTGAAAATGCAGCATCTGCAATGCGTAAGTTGCGAGGGGGTGATAAGGTTGGTAGATTCAACACCACAAACTTAAATGAGCACCTTTTAAAAGCACCTAGCTAAAGAACATGCATCACTTTTTTGATAATGTTTATTTTAAGCCTGATAACTTCACTCACATCGTAAGGTAGGTTCATTCATTCAACCGTAGTATCGGATCGGTATCGGCCGATACGCTTAGCCCAGGTATTGGGATTGGATCGGATTGGAAAAAAGTGGATCGGTGCATCTCTTCTCTACAAATCCTTCCTTCCTTCCTTCCTTCCTTCCTTCCTTCCTTCCTTCCTTCCTTCCTTCCTTCCTTCCTTCCTTCCTTCCTTCCTTCCTTCCTTCCTTCCTTCCTTCCTTACTTACTTACTTACTTACTTCTTGCTTTCATAATAGAATTCATAATAGAAAACACAGAACTCTAGCTCTATGAGTTGTAAAAAGTATAAAATACTGAAATGAAAAATTTGTATGAGCTAAATTTCAGCACCACCTGAGATTTTATTGTGGAAAAAAACCCCGTCTAATCCCCGTCTCTGCTTTCAGGTGGAAGTGAAGCCATACGTGCTCGACGACCAGCTATGCGATGAGTGTCAGGGGACCCGCTGCGGCGGCAAGTTCGCGCCGTTCTTCTGCGCCAACGTCACCTGCCTGCAGTACTACTGCGAGTACTGCTGGGCGGCCATCCACTCCCGCGCCGGCCGCGAGTTCCACAAGCCTCTGGTGAAGGAGGGAGGCGACCGACCCCGCCACATCTCCTTCCGCTGGAACTGAGCGCCGGCGACGGGGAGGGCGAGGCGACAGAGAGGCGGGGGAAGGAGAGGTAGTGCAGGCGTCGCGAATCATTGTACAAATAAATGCACTTTTCTGTTGCTGGTTCCTTTTTTGCTCTAATTTCACCTAACAGCATTTTGTTTTGTTTTTTGGTTTTTATTTAAAGTTAATATATATCGATATTTTGAAGATAGAAAAGAGAAACTGGAGTTGTATCCAAATATGTCCATCTAGAAAGAAAAAAAAGTGTAACATATTTTTATTTTTCTTCTGATTTTTTTAAATATTTTTATTAGTTCTAAAAAAAAAAACACATATATATATAAATATAGGAAAGTTTTGATGTGTGATATGGTACTCTGCTATTCAATTGGCATATTTTTCTAAAAAGAATATTTCCTTTTGATACAAGAGGCCCTTAAAACACCTTTGATTTGACATTCAGCTGTCTTGTAGCAGAGCTGTTGCCTTTTTTCCTTTTGTACAAAGTCTTCACAGCAAATGCTGCTGAAAAAGTGCGTCATTGGCTATTTATTTCTGAGACGTGGGATTAAGTTTGCTATTGCTGCAAGAGGCTCCAGAGCAAATGTGATTAACAAAGGTGTTGCTGAAGAAGAGTGCACTTATTTCCTGTTTTAAAGAGTGAAGACACCGTGTATATGAGACCCTTTTGTAGTTAACCAAAGCTGAATCCTAATTAACTTTGAAGAAGCAGAAAGGGCCCGCTGCAGGAAGAAATGGAGTCTTTTCTCTCCCTGTTTGAAAGAAAAGAAAGAAGAAGAAAAAAAATAAAACTCTGTTTATGAGTTCCAAGACCATACAGACATTTTGACGTTACTTGAAAAAAAAACAATACACAACAAATTTAAGCAACACAGATTTGGGTTTTGATCTCTCATCTTTCACATGCAAGAACCAATACCTCAAACTCAGCTGCTAATGTGCCGAATACATTAAGAGGAAGGACAAACAACAACAGCAAGAAAAGACATTACCACTCTCTGGTGTTAAGCTTCCCTTTGAGTGAGAATCAGAGGGAAGTGACGCAACAGATGGAGTGAACCAACAGGCACAGTTTTCTACTCGCTTGCGTCACCACCTCCTTATTTTTGTAATCAAACCCAGGGTTTTGTTAGGGACGGACTAAAGTATCGTACAGTATACAGTTTAATACGGGAATATATGGCTAAGGGAGGATGTGGGAGAGGCAGGCTACGAGACGAACGCAGCCCCGCTTCCCCTTCCTCGTGTCCGCTTGTGGGCTCTAGAAAGATGCAAGCAGCTCGCTGAGGCCGCGGCCTCCTTGTTGGATCAAAACCTGAGGGTGTGGATTCACATTATTCAGGACATGAGGTTAGGGTACAAGCCCCTTTCAACAAAGTAGCTCATACCTCTTGATCTTTTCACATTTTGGTCAAATTACATCCACAAATTTCCGTGTATTTTATCAGTTTTCATTGTTTTTTTTTTACATTGTGTACCTGCACAAACTACCGCGTAATTGGGAAGTGGAAGGAAAATGATCATTTTTGTGCGAATCAATTACTGAAAAGTGCGGCACTCATCTGATTTAACGTGAGATTACAGCCGCAATTGTTTTTGGTGAATCTCTGCAACGTAGCTCCGTCTCAGTCCAACAAACTGGAGAGCATCTGGGAACACCCGTCTTCGAATCTGGCCATAGGTTCACGCTTAAATGTAGTTCTGGACTTTGACTGGGCCAAACATGATTGTGCTTTGATCTAAACCGTAGTTGGTTGGGGTCAAGGCCACACCAGAAGGTGAGACCCTTCGTCGTTATTAAGTCTTTTGGAGCCTCTAACCGCCTCCACCACGTTTCACCCTGTGGGCGGAGTGGTCAGGCTGATGTGCAGTGTCACTTTCCCTCCATACATAGATCGAATGATAGATGAAACCAAATCTTGGATTGGATTCCATGATAACATGTATATACTACTTTGTGCTGGCCTATTACAGAAAATCTAAAAATACACTGAAATGTGCAAAAGTTTAAGAGGTACGAGTGCAGCCGCAGTTTCAGCGGGGAGGGGCGGGGGTGGGGGCTGCTACCAAACAGGAAGCGCCTGTCTCCGCTGGTTCCCTTAAAACCCATTTGTGCAATTTTCCCGAGTCTTTAACGACAAAAGTGCTCGTTTAGCATCCCAGAGTGAAAGCGACGCTCCCATGAAAGCGTGCATTCCGTGTCGATCCGCTTTGCACATCGTCGGCACACGTTCGATTCCGGTGGGTGGGAGGCGGGGAGGGGGCAACTCTCCATCCATTCTGCTGCCAAGTGAATCCAACTCAGCATCCAGTGTTTTAGAAGCATAAATGAAGATAGTCTCTCGCAGTGTGCTCTACTACTACTACTACTACTACTACTACTACTACTACTACACCACAATCGTGACCCACATGCAGTTTTCAGGCCCATTCGGTTGTACCCAGTGGCTCATGGGAACCAAAGATGGCTGTGCAGTAGTGGGTCATGCTGTAGCTCATTTCCTGTCTGGATTTTTATGTTTTCTCTCATTTCTTTAGAGTTTTTTTTTTTTTCCTTTTTTCTTATCTATATATTTGCTCTTAAATGTATCACTCCGACCCAGTTTTGCTTCACTGGCAAGCCCTGGTGGACTACAACAAACCAAAGATTGGCCTTGAACACGATGCAGACACTGCAAACACATTCAACAGTGAGCACCATCAGTGGGAAACCCAACAGGGCTTGCAGAACACACACACACACACACGCACACACACACACATGCACAGAGCCCAGCTCACAGCGGAAGTGGCGTTGTCAGGCACGTGTCGTTCTTTTTTTTTTTTTTTCAATCTCAAATACTTCTGCAAGTTTAAAGTGCACATTCCCACAGCGAAGGTGAAAAAGAATCCTCATGTTTCCTTTGGTGTTTTCCGTCACTCGGTGGCGACCTTCTAGCCGAGCATTTAAATGTCAGGGAGTTAAAACCGAAACTTGATTTAATAACACACACTAGTGAGAATCCTCATATCGGCGGGGTGGGAGGGGGGTCGTTTTGCGCCCCCCCCAAAGCGTCAGTTTTGCGGGTGAGCATTTTAGAAGTTTAAAAATAAAACACTTTGTGAAGAATTTGCTGTTTAAATGAGATGAAAAAAAAAGATTATTTTATACATGGCCTGCTGATTTTTTGGTACAGTGTTTTCTAGCTAAATTATTTTGTCATGCACATGTAAACATTTATTATGCACTACTTTTCTAAATATTTTTTTCCCTCTTTTTTTGTCTTCTTTTCCAAACAGTCATTTTAGGCACATTTTTCACAAAATGGGGAAACTCCTTTTTGCAATACCTCAATTTTTCACATTGTGAAAGGTAGCTTTTGTACTTTTGTTACTGAGAGATCTGCATATACGGAGATGTTTCGTTTTAACGAAAAAAAAAGGACAAAAAAAGTTGAGTGCTTTCAATATATATTATTTTCAATTATGCTTTTTATACATTTCCGTGCTGAGGAATCTTTACAACTTTACGAGTGAGCAGTTGTGTTGATGCGACTTTCAGATCTGCAGAGAAGAGACCAAAGCGGGACGCTCTGGTGGTCTTTTTTTTTTTTTTTTTTTTGGTCTTTTCGGTCGTACGCTAGATGTTCTCCAGTCGATCTGATAAATACGAGCATGGCAGGAACAGAAAAAGAGTAAAAACAAAAAAAACGTGTAATTTCCAATTGATGTAAATGTCTCCAAACATGGCTGTACTAGTTGGGGGAGGGGGGGTGAAATGGTAACTTCTGTCTTGGTTTCCTCTCCATAGGGGGGCGTAACTTATAAAGAGGAGAATGCAAAAATCTGGTTCATGCTTAACGCTGAATCTCGTACCACAAGAATGGATGTTTGGTGTTTTAGATATTTTAATATTTGAAAAAAAATCTATATACATATATAAATATATATATAAAAATATATATATATAAATATATATATTCTTGAACTTGCCAACTAGCACCTATTGTAATCCTTAGCATGCATGACGAAAAAAAAAAGAGAAAATGACAAGTACATGAATTAGATATTAAAATTAATTGTTGTGGTGTGCACCAAATGTTTCTCAACTACTACGTTAAGGACACCTCAGCTCAGCCCCTCCCACTTCCCCTCACCTCGTGTCGATTTACCCGCTTCCCCTTATCCGCAGACCTCTGCAGGGATGCACACGACAGCGAGATGGAAAAAAATAAATAAAATCTAAATTTAATCCGATGCGGCAGTGCAGGACTTTGAGCATCCGTGTAGAAAAAAAAACTAAAAACAGAAAAAAAACAAAAAAAAAAACAGACAAAACGAAAGAAAAAAAAACTATAAAGAAACACTGTTTTGAAAAGACTTGAGTACTCATCCCCGCCGTGCGTCGTGGTGAGCTTACGTAGACCTATCTGGAGGAAAGGGGAGCTTAAAGACTTGAATGTGGTAAATTGTTGCAAGTTAACTTCAAGTTGTTATGTGCAATACTTCTTTTGAACCTTTTTCCAGAGAAAGACTCTTTGCAATGTAATTCTTTAATGCCATTTTTAATTGCAGACATTTAATTAAAGAAGATGTTAATATGTTTTTCACAGTCATTTTCTACTGTTATTGTAATCCTTTTCATGCTGGTGTTTGTAAAAAAGAAAAGAAATCAAACTATTTGTACTAATATAAATAATTGAAGTTATTTTTAAAACATTAAAGGTTTTTGTGCTCATTTTGCTTATTTTATTTTTCGTTTATTTTAAGCTACTGTGATTGATTGCATTGTAATTATTAGGTCAACGTTTATTGGTATATTTTTAATTGGAATGTATAATTGATTTTTATAATTTTGATCAGATTTTTGTTATATTTTTGAGGTGAAGCTTTTAATATGTTAAAGTGTCTAGTTTTTACTAATTGCTATATTGTGCTCCACAATATATGGTTCACATTTTCTGAAGGAAAATAAATATTTAAATATTTGTCTGTTTAAATGATGTTACTTAATGGCAAGATTTCAATAGTTTTCAACTGTGTATGGGAAGGTTGTTGTATTTATTAATAGCATTTTTTTACTTAAGATATCACCTTAATTTTTATTGTCATTTCACTTTATAAGTTCCTATTTTTGTATTTTCCTTTCTAATTAAGTTATGTAATACGGATATGTCCATATTTCTAGGAGTTGGTCTGTAGAAGTGCTAGTGAAACGAAAAAGAAAAATCTAATGTTATTTAATTGTTTGCAGCCAACTATTTATAACAGTATGCATAATTTTTAAATATTTGTAATGTGAACTGTTGAATGAAATAAATCTTAACTGTGAAAGTGTGTTGTCTGATTATTTATGCTTCATGTGGGGAGTTTAATAATGGGTTTCGCCCACCTACTGTATGTTGCCTTGGGTTAATTTAGGCAATGTGGACATAAAATCAGCAATCTCCATCAAGCATGAGGCGCTTTAAAGTTTCCTGGTAGACAAGTGCGCTGACTTTGTTTGAGGAAGCTTTTCACTGGACTTTTAAACGGGTCTTCCGTGCCTCTCCACTCTTACCGTCAGACCCTAAGATCTCAATTTTGAAATGAAAAGCAATATTTATTTCCATCTGACATCGAGTCTGTTTCAGGTGTGGATTAACACAAGTGGAGACTCCGCCTGCGCCGCCCCTTGCGACTCTCTCCCCCATCCCCTTGAATGGGCTTTGCTTCCCAACGAACCTAAGGCTCCAGTTATCCCTGTTGCTTGTGCACCTTTTCCTTCCACTCAACTTTCCTTTAATATGTTTGGCTACAGCAGTATGTGAATTTACGGCTTTGTTAGCTATTACGCTTTATGATTTACTCTACTTAAAGATGACCGTCTTCTGGACAGCTGGCAAGTCAACAGTCTTCCACATTGTTTTGTAGGCCATAACATTTCTGTATGAAAAGTCCTTTTCTTATTGGCCAGATGTAATATTTAGATTTCTGAGACACTGAATTTTGGTTTTCTGCTGTAAGCCGTATTCTTTAAAATCAAATAAAGTGCTTACTGTGTGTCTTAAGTGAGTGGAACTGCGCTGAAATCATGGAGGGATAGTACCTTTTTATATATGAATAAGTGAATACCAAAAATAATAAACATTAAGGAAAAATAATTTAGCTTTTATTCACACAGCTGCTTAGTCCAATTTTTTCAAAGAAGGAAATTTAAACTTTTTTTCCCCAAGTAAAATAGCTCTCCTTTTTATTTACTAATTTCATGCTTAAATTTGAGGTGATCCCAATCTTCCTTAGATAGGAAACTTTTTGACCAATCTGTATAATCTGATTGAATTTGACTTTGGAAAGTGCCTTGAGATGACATGTTTCAGAATTAGCATATTTCTCAAAAAACGTTTGCTGGGAGTTGTTTGCTCTTTTACATCTTCACAGTTTCATAGTTTTAAAACAATGAGATCAACACCTTCTATTTTTTATTTGTGAAGCAAACAACAAATGGATTTGGATCAGTCTCTATGAGCTTGCCGCATCTCACCCCTGGGATTTTTTCCCCCATCCTGAAGGCAAATCTGTTCCAGCGATCTGAACAGCGATCTTCTAACCACAGATTCTCAAATGGACTGGGGTCTGGATTTTGACTGGGCCATTCCAACACATTTAAAAGTTTCCCCCCAAACCACCTGAATGTTGCTTAAGCCGTATGTTTCGGGTCTTTGTCCTTCCCACAGCATGATGCTGCCACCACCATGTTTCACTGTGGGGATGGTGCTTTTGGGGTGATGGGATGTGTTGGGTATGCTCCAGACAAAGCGTTCCTCCATTGGCAGTTTTTTTGTGGTAATGGGCTTTCCATTTGAAAATAGATTTGATGGTACTCTGTAAACATCATAAATTCTCTCTTTTTTTTTAAATAACCCCACCCTGACTTGCTTGGAGAGCTGGTTGGTCTTCGTGGTGCTGCAGCCTCTGGAGCCTTTCAGAAAAGGTATGTTAATACTGACAGATCATGTGACACTTAGTGATATTAGACTATTTTGCGTAGATTTGTCAAAATACATAGGAGGGAAATATTTTAATCACAGGTTGGAATGTGACAAAACATGACAAATGCCAGGGGACGAGATTACTTTTGCAAAGCACTGTATGTGATTCCACTGCAGCTCTGCTCTATTAGGAATTATTCTTCTTCTGGAAGGTAAACATCAACCCCAGCTTCAGGTTTTTGGCAGCCTCTTAAATCGTTTTCTTCCTGGTTTGCCCAGCATAAATCTTCATCCATCTTCCATCAACTCTGACCAGCATTTTTTTTGTCCCCAATGAAGAAATACATCCCCATAGCCTGATGCTACCTCAGCCATTTTTTCACCAGCGGTGTGTTCATTGTTATGTTTCTTCTAACCATGGTAACTCCTCCAGAGTCAATAGTTTCCTCTCCTAGCCTGTCAGTTTGGTAGATTTGCAGCTGTGCTATAATCATTTTGTACCATTTTCGACTGATGATTGAGAAATGCTCTGCGACATGTACAAAGCTTGGAATTTGGTTTTATAACCTGACCTTTAAACCACCAACACAACTTCATCCCTAACTTGTATGATATGTTCATTGGTCTCCGAGATCAGACAAACTTATGAGGCCTTCAAAGAACAGATTTATTCATACTGAGACACTTACTGTCACCTGATCACTTAATTTCATTCAGGGATGTCAGAGTAAATGTGGCTGCATACTATTCACATTTCATTGATGTAATAAAAACGTCAAAACCATGTATCTCTTCCTTGCGCTTCGTAATTTTACTCCACTTTGTAACAGACAATCCCGATAAAATAAACTGAAGTTTGTAGCATGTCAAAATCGGGAAAGGTTCAAGTCGGTATGATCCTTTAACCAACACATGGCCTAACAGTACACTTGCATTGTCAAGGCGCGTCAGCAAAGGCGTATTACATTAAAAAGATCGCCAGATGGTGCTGTAGGACAAAAGTTTGAGTTCATACAGCTCTGCTGAGGTAGATTGCGTTTGGTTGCTCTGAAAACATTTATTATTATTATTTTTTTTTTTTTTACATTTCAGCCTACATATGCAATTGTAAACCTAAATTCAGGAAATTTACAGCTAGAATTGTGAGAAGTATAAACATCTTAATAATCCATGTAAGATATCTTTACTGTAGAAAATTATTATTATTTTTTATTAAATTGAAACATGTCTATTTTGTTACTTCTAAACATTAGCTGATACAAAGAATTGTCTCTATAATATTAAGCCATATAATTTTTTTTCTCCTATTAACATAAACGGTCCACCTTCCCAGCATCAAACCTGCAATTTACGAGGCGCCTTCAAATGCAACACTAATTCAGCTTCCAGTTTTAACCAAACAAACGAGACAGGGGGGGATTAAAGAGGCAAAACATCCCTGTAGCGGCCAGCAGCTCCAGCGGTAGGGTGTAGCTTCACGGAGAAGAGGAGGCTGTGCTCGGATTAGGGGGTTGGGCTGCCTTGCTTGTCTGAAAACCCGCAGCCAGACCAGACGTCCAGTTTGTCGTCGGCAGCGCAGCGTTTGCTTTCCCCGCAGCAGCAGCAGCAGCAGCAGCAGCAGCAGCGGATCCTCCAGCATCACCTGCTCCCAGAGCTCCATCCTCTGGTCCAGCACTCACGGCGCTGCCGCAGCACAGAGCAGGCGGACAAACAAGGACAAACAGCTGGAAGTAAGTGGCTTTCGCAGCACTTCTCCAAAACGGCGTGGAGACAGTCTGTTTTTTATTCCAAAACAAAGACCACGCAGTTATGTTTCTCTATAATATGGTGGGAGACACAGAATCTGTTTCTCTCTTCTTTTTTTCTTTTCTTTTTTTGTGTGTGTGTGTGTGCCAGTAACCAAACTGCACAATTTCACATTATAGCCGCTACTTCTAAACTTATTTATCTGTTTGTTTCTAGAGAACATGAGATTGTATTGCTTTCGTTTCTGATTCCAGGAGCAGCTCTTCAGGGAAATAAAGGGATACAATAAAGGCTGAAGATGGTGAAACTGGGGAGTAATCTTCAGGACAAAGGGGCCAAAGCTGTGAGTGTCGAGGACGGCTTTCAGAATGTGCCCCTCATCACTCCTCTGGATGTTGACAGCCTCCAGAGTCAAGACCCTGACAAGGTGAGACACAGCCCACCGGTGCTGTAGGCTGCATCTGTTGTTGTTGTGTGTGGGAGAGACCGCAGAGCCGGCCGGAGGCAGAAGCAAACTGTAGGCGACTGCTAAGGGGCCCCAAACCAGAGATTCAAATTCATGATTGCAAATGCAGCGGCTGTAAACAGATGAAGCTAAAACGTTATGTCAGCGGTCTCTAATTACATGAAGGAGGGACAAATGTGCTTCAGAATGCTTCAAAGACGTATTAAATCCGAACGGGATAATAGGATTATCCTAACTGAAACCTCTCTTCCTAATCTGTTTTTTTAAATACATTTTTTGCGTCAGTTTACATGCTGTTGGTTGACATGTTTATGAATAGATGAATTTGACAAAAAGTGTGAAACTTATAGATCAGAGCCAATGTAGAGATAATTGTCCAATTCTGATGTCTGGGCGATTGATTGGTACCAATTTTCTTTGGGGTCTGATCTGCAGATTCTTAAATTTATTTATTTATTCATTTACTGAAGACACATAAAATAGAAAAATTACCTTCACATTCTGAGATGGAGAAAATGGTTTTGTTTTGTTCACCACCAGCGTGACAAAAAAAATAAGATTCACACATTTATATAGGCATATAGGCATTGACATATTTTCAAGTGATCAGTTTCTCTAAATGATAAATTTGTCACCCACCCAAAAATATTCTTTATTTTAAAGTTTATTTTAAACTTTAAACTAAACTGTGATAAAAATTGAAACTTTAAAGCATGAAATACATGTATAAAGTTCTACTTACTTAAAGACAAACGCATAATGAAAATGAAGCCCTTATTAGGCCCTTAGTATTCAGAATGTGATCTATGCTGGATAGCTGGATAAAGTCTGCACATTAACGTTCACAGGCACACAGTTTATTGATCTTTGAAAAATTGAAGCTTTATCCACCATGTTTGTTTTGAAGCTGTAGTTCCAACATAGCTGACCAGCAACGGGACCCAAATACGACTAACCTATGCAGCAAGCACACGAGAACACGAACAGTGAATTTAAGAAATTAAAAAGATACATTCATAAAATGTATATGTCGTAATAGCTGTACCCTTTAACATTATTTAACATTTACATAAGCAAAACCGTAGTGCATGCCGTTGGTTGATATGTTTATATAGAAAAGATATTGGGATTTCCTACCTTTTATGAAGAGAAGAAAAAATAAAAATAACCTGCCTGAATGCAAAAACAGAGACAAAACACATAAAATATGTCCAGTAAAAGGAAGGTCAGTAATGCTGCAGTAAGGCTGGTGGGCTTAACTAGAGGTGGACCTCCAAACAACATTCTCCACGAGAGCTCTTACAACTTGGGCCGGCTCGGTTTGACTGTTTATGTCGGGGAGAGCTTTTCTGGGTGCACATCTGTCTGTCTCCCTTCTGTTACCATTTAAGTTGATGTAGTTGATCCATACTAACCTGAACCGTCTTATCTAGCCTAACCCCCTCCTCCAAAGTAACACACACACACACACACACACACACACACACACACACACACACACACACACACACACACACACACATGCCTACGATGTTTGATTCATTCACACATTCATTCATCTCCGCTGTCTCCCGGCCATGTCCTTTGTTTTCCAGCTGAGATTAGGAGACAGATTTGGTGCCAGACAGCCTGTCATTTATCATCCTGACATCCCATAGTAACTCCGCCGCCGCTCGTTAATCCAGTCACCATGACGGTGGAGCAGAGCCGATTGGTGCATCTATCTGCGGGGTTGGGACAGAGAGCTATGCTGATTGCACATTATGGAAATGAATGGAACGAGGCAATAGGCAGGCTCATTATCACTTCCAGCACATTCGGAGGCTTTGTGCATGAAGCGTTTTTCAGTGTTTTAGCGTGTTTCCGTGCAGCAATTACAGCTTGGTCATTTCATTTTACAGATGCCTAAATCTATATTTTCACTTTTGTGCTACTCATGAAGGTGTAAGGAACTTTTTTCTACCAAGTTGAGAAACTTTAGAAGCCCCAGGGGTTGTTTGCACCGATGAGTCAAGATGGTATTATCATTATCACCCGAATCTGAAGTCCTCCTCAGTTTTTAGAAACATTTCACTTACCATTTAACTCGTCTTTCACCAAATTACCCAGCATGCTCAGCACTAGGACTAAACCAGGTACAGTGACTGGCAAATAAATGTGTCAGTGGGGTATTTTCTTTATTGTTGGCCCCATAGGCGGTTGCCCTGGGCAGCAATAAAATGTGCTATGAGATTAAAAGGATTAAAAAGATAACATATTTTGTCTGGTGTCCATTGAACAGGTTTTGTGCATGTTTATCCAATAGACAGTGGGTGTTTCCTGCTTGCTTCACTGCATTTTATCAGGATTTAGACGGTTCACTATGGTCTCATTGGTTGGAGGACAGCAGCAGGAGGCGCTACTCCAGGGTACCATTCATGCAAGAAACACCGCTGCAGATTCTTAATCTTTTAAACGTCAACTAACTTATTTTCTAGTATGACACGTTGATGAGCTTGTCAGAACAAGATCTTACAGTCTTCTTTGACGAAAACCTTAAACGACAGCTAGGTAACTTCAAATTCTTAAGTGATTCAAATTTTGGCCAAATATCAGCAGTTACCCAGCACTCTGAATATAATTGATTCCTGCAGAGCAAACAAACACATTACTTTCTCAAAGACCATGTTTCTCTGCGTGTAGTGTACCCTTTTAAGCCGTGAACTTATGAACACCAACCCAATTTTGCAGACCAAAAGCAAAACCTTGACCCTTCGAGCTAATGGGCTCTTGTAGGTCCAGAAAAGATCCAGTGGTTCAATGGTCGCTGTGACCCTGCTGTAGACTGCAAAAGATGTTTGGAAGCATTTCAAACTGATTTTGTTGTTTTGCTGTAGACCAATAAGAACTAACTCTGATGAATTTTGAAATGATAAAGTTAAACTTTCTTTTAAGCGAAACTGGGAATGGTGCAGTGTGTTTAGAGATAAAAGAGTGCAGAGTTTCATTGATATTCAGTTGATAATCACTGGGTTGAAAACATCCCCTGTTATCAATGCAAATAAAATTACATTAAAATACAAAGGACATTCAAAACAACAAAGTTGACCAAAGTGCTGTGCAATAAACCCACAGAAACAGACAACGTGAAAATACAAGACATTTATTTAAAAAAAAAATTCCCAGCTCTATCGAGAAGGGGCCATGGCAGTGAGAGTGGATGTTATTTTTAAACATGGCTGAGATGTCAGAATCTACTCTTCACCACACTAAGATTTGATCTGTTTATCAGACTCTAAATATGAGTTTAAAGTAACATCTAAATTCCTCTTGGTTACTATTCTTTTTTACTGAATAAAGTAATTAGTTGTTCAGCATTCACTGCTTTAATTCACTTTAAATAGGTCTTGCTGGTGTAGAATCATCAGGAGTTAATACTAGAGTTATGAGTGATGCGATCCACAGAAAGCACGGGCAGTCTAAATAAGACTGGCCCCAACATGAATCCTTGTGGGACGCCACAACGTACAGCCACTATAGTGTAAGAACGTTTTCCAAACTTCACAGGAAAAGGATCGATCACATGAGAGTGAGGCCTTCAGAGGTGGAGTCCTGTACAACCTGGTCAGGAACACACTGACTAAAGAGATCAAAGCAGCAAAGAGGTGCTATGTTGAAAAGCTTGGAAAATCAACCAGCATTAGAGTGGACAATGTTTTTTGGCTTCGAGTTCCGGGGGGGGGGATCACCTTATCTTTTAGTTGTCCCACATGTCAATCATTGTGACGTGCCCACGTGATGGCAATGGTAAATGGCTTCTACTTGTTTAGGGCTTTATCAGGTCTGACGACCACAAAACACTTCAGTCAGTCATTCACCCATTCACACAAACTCGAACCGGCAACCCAACGATTACAGGACAAACTAACTCTTGCGCCATGGTCGCCAGTGTGCGTGCACGCTCCTTGTTAGTTTCTGATTGCTGGCTGCACACTTCTAGCGTTTATGTATCCAGTTAGCTTCGGAGTTAGCCGTTCATTGTAGCTCCGCTGCTCTCCCCTTTCACTTCGAAAATGGCTGAGAGTCGCAAGAAGCAAACTGTCTTACATGTTTATGAGAAAAAGAGGAAGGTCTCTGAGTGGATTTGGGGGATTTTTTTCACACAATCCCCCTGAGGAGCGGAAGAGCAGGTAAGACGGTCTTGTGCATTCCGTAAAAGTCGTCCACTCTACCTTTAATTTGGTAAAGCCTGTGAACACTTGTAACTTACAAGAGACCATCCCCCAACTCACCTGGTACCCAACAACTGGCAGATGAGCTGAATCCTTTCTACTGTAAGCTTGAAAAGCCCAAATTCACACCTCTCCAACCCTCCGATGCTATCTTCAAACAGCCACCTCCCTTGACTGCCACACTCTCAAGGCTAGCAGAGTGTGCCAGCTCAGGAAGCTCAACCTGCCTAAGCAGTTGCTGATCCACTTCTACACAGCCATCATCCAATCTGTCTTCTGCTCATCCATCAGTGCCTGGTCTGCATTTGCCATCAAAAAGGACAGGGTCCGACTGCAACGGACAGTCAGGGCTGCAGAAAAGATCGTCTGTGCCAACCAGCCCTGTACATCTCCAAAGTTAGGAAATGGGCAAGAAACATCCCTGCAGACCCAAGTCACCCCGACCACAACATGTTCCAACTTCATCCCACTGGTAGTCGCTAGACAGCACTGTACGCCAAAACCAACAGACTCAGGAACAGTTTCTCCCCACAAGTCCTCACTCTAATAAAAATCTAATTTTGTAAAACCCAGTAATTTCGCCTTGTTTGCCATTAACCAGTTACTTATTCAACATATTTTACAATATGCAGAATTTTAAAAGAGGCACATCATTGTATTTTAATATTTTATTGTGCCACCTGTATTAAAAACTGACTGAATAAACAAACATTGTGGTTTTCTCACATATTATTAAACTTGGCCAGTTTTATAAAATATAACAAAACAGGATTCTATTAGGTTACTGAATAGAAACAAATAAGTTGAATAGAATAAAATATATGGAACACTAATAATCCTCACAAAATCCCTCACCCTCAACCGTGGTTTTGGCATCCTGTCTTTTTCAATCATGTTACTGTTTTTGTTTTTTTTTGTTTGTTTTTTTGCGTAATGTCCTCCACTTTTCTGTCATCACCTCCTCGCCTTCTAAGCACATCAGTGAGTTTTGGTTGAGAAACTGATTCTGCTCCGCCAGGCAGCCCGGCTGAATGGGAGCTATTTAGCTGACAACTTAAGGAGCTTGTTGAGTGTTTATATTTAAAAACAGAACCACATAAATAGCATTTATGCATCCCTGTTGTCATTAAACAGCACAAAATAATCCCACACTGGACTCAGTTTGGACTACTTCATGTTGCGTCCGCCATGACGGTCTGGCTCGACTTTAGAATGACCGGCAGCGCCCTCTTCTGTATGGTGGCCATACTATAACACTGAAAGAGGGTCCGTCTAAGCGGACATTATCAGTTAATCGGATGGAACAAACTTTGATCTAATTAATCATTAATCGATAATTTATCGTAAGTCAATTATTTGTTGGCATCTGTACTCCTGCATTCTTTGCACTCTGCTTATTGCACCACACTGCATTATTGTCTCAATTTGTTTAGCTTGTTTTGGTGTGCTCATGTGTGTTTTCTATACTGTAGAGAACTGTTGGATTTTTATTATTCTATAAATAAGCACGTTGTGAGCGATCCAGAGTCAAATTCCTCGGATGTGTACACGTGCCTGGCAAATAAAGCTGATTCTGGCTCTAAATATGACATGGAATACTGTCAAAGATGAAAGGTTTTGACAAATATTTAAATTAAGACAAATGAAAACTATACATTGGCATAGATGCCAAAGAAATCTACCATTCTTCTCACAAATGTTTGAAAATAATCAGAAGTTCTGCAATGTACAAAAACAGACCTAAAATAATTTTTCAAAAAATTGCAATTTCCCAAGAGCTTTTTATAATAACCTTGCTGCTTGAGTAATAGGTTTGCCTTGAACATAAAAATGCTTATTTAATTTCTACTGATCTGCAAAAAAGAAAAAGAAAACAAACAAAACTACAATTGACATAATTTGTGGAGAGAAACCAAGAAATGCATCACACAGATAATTAAAAAAACAATTTCTCTGGAGGTCTTCGCAGTAAACAAAGCTGAAAAATCCTGTCAGCTGTCAAATTGTTGTATATTTCATATATTGGGCATCTAAAGATGGGTTCTTTTGTATTCAGGTTGTTCCATAATCTTAACACAAGCATCTGGCTGCTATTACTGCAGACAGAAAGTCGCAGCATCGTCTGAACCCACGTTTATTCTGCTTAGAGAGGCACAGTCTCTTTCCATTTCATAAACCTGCTAAATGACTTGTCCTTCAATGCACTTACACACACATATATACACACACTTGTGTTTTCATTCACAACAGCAATCGCTTGCAGTCCAACAGTGTGTATGTTCAGCGCAGGCTTGTGGACGCATGCAAGCGTGTGTGTGTGTGTGTGTGTGACTGGCATGTCGATCATGTCTGCGGCAACCAGTTTTCTGAAAGAACATAAGTCAAGCTGTCCCTCATTTCCAGCTGATTAAATCAGTCCCAGCAGAATCAAGACGAGTGATACGGCAGCCACCATAACCAGAACATATATGGTAGCATAAAAACATTCATGTAGCTGTTTTCCTGCATTTTTTTTCCTGCAAAGATTGCAGTTACTTCCTGCTCCTGAATAAAGTTGCTGACAGATGATGCAGATATTGCACGGCATTACTCTGCCTCGCAAAAAAAAAAAAGAACCTGCAAGTCCAGACGCTGCATGCTGATGCATACCGGACAATTTTTTTATTCTTACACGGGACACAAGGGAAAGGTTATTTTGCCTTTAAGCTATTTATTCGTCAGCAGCCTTAATTGTTGAAATTTGTGCTTCTGGCAGAGGGAGCATGAAAGCAATTTAAGCCACGAACTAAATTAAATCTGTAATTATACAAAGAAGAGAGAGTGATGGCTGAGGTAAGCAGGAATAGAAGCCATAGTACCCCCAAAGCTTCTTCGTTCATACCTTTTTCCTATAGAAATGTTGCTTTTAAACACAATGGCCATGTTCCTGTTTCAAGGACTTTACAAAGGCAGCCTAAAAATCATAAAATAGTTTTAAGATTGCAATTTAGAAGTTGTAGTTAATGTCAGAAACTGTCAACAAGCCACACAGTAGAATCCCCCCCCCCCCCCACACACACACACACACACTGCCAGTCAGCTGTGTGTGATGTAGAAAGAGGAAAAACAACCTGACTTCTTTTGTTACAATGATAAAATAAAATGTTTTTTTTATTTTATTTCAATTGGAGGCAGAAATCATTTTATCAAACAGCTCTAAGGCAAATGTTTGGCACAGACCATGAGATTTAGCATGTCTGCTGGTGAAATAAACAGGAGGAAAACAACTGATATTCTGAGGAACACTTCCCTTTTTTTCTTCTAATACTGTCAATGCCTTTATCTAGCATAAATTATTTTATTTTGGGATGTTCATCTGTTTAAAAAACAAATTCTTTGCAACAGTTTGCTTGTTTGCTGTCATTGAGCTGATGGATTTTCTACTCATAATTATTACACCCTCAGTATTTCGTTCCAGCCCATTCCTATTTACCCATTTAAACCACATACAGTGCTGTGAGAAAAGCATTTGCTCCCTTAAACATTTACAGATTCTCTTTAGCTGTGTTTGTCACACTGGAAGGTTTTTAAGTGTCAAACAAAATTCATTGTCACACGACTATACCCTGAACGAATACTGAATGCAGTTTTCAAATGATGATTTAATCTTTTTAAGCGGGAACAGACATTTCCAAACCAAGCCAAATCAAATAACTGGCTTTGTCACCCTTGACTGCAACAACTGTTTGTGTTTAGTCTTTTACGTCTCTGCTAAGAAGACGGCCCACTCTTCTTTGTAGAATAGTTTTATCTAGCCACATTGGAGTTTTTTTTTTTAAAACATGGACAGCTTGTTTTAGGTCGTACCAGAGCATTTCAACTGTATTTAAGTTCATACTTTACCAAAACCTTCATTTTGGTGTTTTTCAGCCTCTGAGAGGTGGACTTGCTGGTATTCTTCAGATCATTATCATCATTCATAACTCATGTGAGCTTGAGGTTAAGGTCACAATCTAATGTTTAGGCATTCTCCTCTAGGATTTTCTTTTAGAGAGCAGGATTCATGGTTACATAAATTACTGCAAATGGTTTGGGTCCTGAAGCAGCAAAGAGCCTCCTGATCATCGCATCACTCCCACTATATTTGAATGGAGGATTGATGCTCCCTTTTCAGAAATGTTTCATTAGTTTCCCCACAAAAAAATCCACTTTTGACTCGTCAGGCCGCACAATCTTTCCTGAAAAGTCTCCGGGATCAACAAGTTGTTCTTGGCTTTGATGGGCCTTCATTTTTAAGGGCTTTCCACTGCAACTTTTTTTTAAATTATTTTTGGAAATGAAATGAGTACGTTTTGATTGACTATGCCTTATATTATGTTTTCTTATCCAGTTCAGTTACCTTTTTGTTATTAGAGTGAAAGAATAAAAATCTGCTTTTAAAGTTATGCAGGGTTAATCAAACATGATATAGTTTTGTGTTAGAAATTTAACTTTGACATAGAAAAGTAGAAAAGTCCTTGAGGGTACTTACTTTGTCAATGTGTTAGCCTAATACAGTGGTAACTAAAAACATTGGAGTATTTTGGGTTTTCGTTCCAATTTCTTAAAGCTGCAGTAGCAGATTTTCCTGAACACTAGGGTTGTAGCGGAAGCGCTGCCAAAACAAATCTGCCATGTGCATTTTCTGATTTCTCTCGTTTGCTTTTCCTCTCATGTCGACTTGATAAATTATGTTCATTATGCTTATTTGTTTTTGGGAGACTAAAAATTTCCAATTCTTTTAGTGTTAAGAGCTAACCAGCTGTACTTGTTAGAAATGCTGTGTGCTGCTCAGCGGGTTATGTGCAGTTTTTTGTTTTTTTATGGAACAAAGCTGCTTGAGATAAAACTGAAGCAGTGAGAGAACCCCGGATCAGTAAACCTTGCAGTCTGTGTGTGAAATATTAATTAGAAACTTAGTTTAGCACTCTATAAAGCCACAAGGAGGATGCTTATAAATTTTTAGAATAGCTTTGTTGTGTTATAATAGTAATTTGTTCTGTGGGATAAAAATTCAATTCAATTGAATTCAATTTTATTTATATAGCGCCAATTCATGAAACATGTCATCTCAAGGCACTTTACAAAGTCAAATTCAATCATATTATACAGATTGGGTCAGATTATACCGATTGGTCAAAAATGTCCTATATAAGGAAACCAGTTGATTGCATCAAAGTCCTGACAAGCAGCATTCACTCCTGGGGAACCGTAGAGCCACAGGGAGAGTCGTCTGCATTGTACATGGCTTTGCTGCAATCCCTCATACTGAGCAAGCATGAAGCGACAGTGGAAAGAAAAACTCCCCATTAACGGGAAGGAAAACCTCCAGCAGAACCGGGCTCAGCATGAACGGTCATCTGCCTCGACCGACTGGGGGTTACAGAAGACAGAGCAGAGACACAACAAAAGAGACAAAAAAGCACAGAAGCAAACATTGATCCAGTAATCTGTTCTACATTAGATGGTAATAGCGGGTGAGCTGTCTTCACTGGATGGTGTCACAGCTAACAGAACGCAAGACCAGGTGTACCTACTATGAAGAAAAAAAAGAGAGCAAAAAGTTAAAAGCTGAAATGACAACAGTCATTTCAATGCAATGCAAAACTGGAGAACAGTAGAAATCAGTAGAGTGAGAAAAATAGGCCCTGATGTCCTCCAGTAGCCTAAGCCTATAGCAGCATAACTATAGAGGTAGCTCAGGGTAACATGAGACACTCTAACTATAAGCTTTGTCAAGAAGGAAAGTTTTAAGATTAGTCTTAAAAGTAGAAAGGGTGTCTGCTTCACGGACCAAAACTGGGAGTTGGTTCCACAGGAGAGGAGCCTGATAGCTAAAGGATCTGCCTCCCATTCTACTTTTAGAGACTCTAGGAACCACCAGCAGACCTGCAGTCTGAGAGCGAAGTGCTCTGTTAGGAACATACGGGGTAATCAGAGCTGTGTTACTGGGCTCTATTTTGTAGCTTCTTTTCTGTGTGATATATGATGGAGCTTGATTATTAAGGGCTTTATACATTAGAGTAATAACTTTAAATTCTATTCTTGAATTAAATCTCAAAGTTGCTGAACTCAAAGTACTTTTGGGCCACAATCCAGAAAAGGTTCGTTGTTAATCTATGTTTATCTGTTTTCCAAACTCTGATCTGAAACTGTTACTTTAAATCTGCCCTTCCAAAAGCTTAATGGGAACATTTATGGGTCACCCGAGTAGTCCCAGACCTCGTATCACCTCTTGGTTCTGAGCAGCTTTACAAACACAAAAACACAAAAACACAAAAACACACACACACACACACACACAGTCTACATGTGTTCACGTCTAGAGACTGCGTAACCCAACTGAGCTGCTTTAAAAGCTATTCCTCGTCTGCAGTTTTGTGCTGTGATTTCATTCTGTCTGAGCCTGAGACACTGATTAATGCCTCTGGTATTGTGAGAAGGCAAACTGCTGCTTTAATTTACCTGAAGGAAAAAAAGGGTTAATGGTGCTCACCCTGAGAAACCAACGGTGCAGCAGGAACCTTACATGAAATCAGGCTCTGAAACATTACGCGTTGATCTCTACAGTCTGAAGTCTTACCAAAGGCAAGCGACGACACCAATGTCTGTTTGTAGTTCTAATCAAATAAATATGACATCATAGACGGAGCAGCTGATTAAACATGAATCATCTTTGATTAAAATATCCCTTTATCCTCTTGGAACTCGTTTTCAACAAAGAGAGACCCCTTATGAAGCGTGCTGTTTATAACTTTATTCATAAGGAAACAAAAGAATCCAAGAGGAGAAGAAAAGAACTAAAAGACTGTCTGCGGCTGCCTTCCACACTGAACTGTGCCAAAAACCTACGCTCCCACAGCTCGCTCTCCAGGGATTAGAGATAAAACAGCAATCACTGCTGCAGCAGTTTTAAGGACTAACACACTGGGAAAGACTCACAGAAGGAGGACTTCTGATGGATTTCCTGCATTCAAGATCAAAACTGAAATAAACCATTGCAGAAGAGAGCAGGAGCTCCTTAAACGTAGTTTGTTCTTGTGCTCATGCCACATTCCCGTCTTTATTTATTCAAATTCAGAAATTAAACATGCAGGGCATTTTAAAGAAACATCTAAACCTGCTTTATCAGCTCACTGCATTGATAAACAGTGCCTTGCAAAAGTATTAATGCCACTGTTTTATTTTTATTTTTTTTAAACTTTTTTTTATATTTTACAGAGGCATGCCTCTCGCCCAGTGACTACTGGAGATAGGCACCAGCCCTCCCGCGAATCTGCACGGATAAGCGGGTATAGATAACGGATGGATGGATGTTTTTGCTGTAAACTGTGTCTCTCTATGACCGATTGAAAAGCAGCTCCGTTTCAGACATGCAAAGATTCAAGGGTCCATGGCTTCTTTTTTTTTTTTTATCTAAAATAAACATTACTCATGAAATTTCACCAAAATGGATTCTCCAAGGCTGAAGCGTTGCGTGAGCTGCAGTCGTTAACCTACCCTTTTCTTGATGTTGTAAAGTCTGTCAGTCTCGCTGGCAGAAAGGGAGGCTGACAGTCGGCAGCCGTGCAAGAGATGAAAAGACGATGCAAAGGTAGGATAATGCTTTGTAAGGCAGCCAGAGTAAGGCAGCAACATCAAACAGGTGCAGCGGGGGGGAAATGAGAAGGGGAGACACTGTGGTGATTGTTGCTTGAGAGTGTACGGTTGAGGAAAATAAAATTAATGAGCCGAGAAAGTGGGTAAACATCTTGGAAGGAAAGAAGATCTGAATTTCCAATATATATATATTTTTTTTTTTTTGCTTGTTGTTGAACTTCACCATTTTGACACACCTGATAAATATGTAATCCCACATGTCCTTATTAGTGAAGGTAAGATAGCTGGTTTTCTGTCATGCCGTTGTCCACATTGCATGTAATCATGAGCGAGATCCACCTTAGGTCGGCGTGTTTCTTTGCTGTTCTTGCCCTACAAAGGCTGTTTACTAAGCGCTCTAAAAATACCCCGCTTTCAGTACGTTTATAGGCCAGCTTCCCAGACAGAGATTGAGACCAGTTATAGGTTTACATCCCAATTTTATGGAAATGGACAAAAATCTGATTTCTAAATAATGTCTAAAAATAGTTCAACAGACTAGTTCTGAGTATTTAAGACATTTTCTTGAAGGAACATTTATTCCGCTCCAGAATTAAAATGAGGTTTATATCAAACCTTTCAGGAGGCAGGTTTAACATTTAGTTTAAATAAAAAAATATTTTTGTCAGAATAAACATGGATTATTCAGTTTGTCAGTGAAAATCAACAAATATAAGAAATGTTGGAGGTATCAGAAATATAACGTTTTCATAAAAATCAGTGTTTGGAATTGGGATTTTGGGTTTTTCAAAAGTGTCAATTAAACGCTGTTTGGATCATTGCCATTTGGAGCTGTTCCTTACATCTGTTCTGCAGGGAGAGAAGTCAGTTTTTCTTTTCATCTTTTCATAATTAAAGGATTTCCCTTTTATTTGATTCCAAAAGAGACGCACAAACTTCAGTGAAGAGGGATCATGAGTGTTTTTTTTAAACAGTATACAGTATTTTACTTATTTACTCCTGTTTTTATTTCCGTTCTTTTTGAGTGGTTACTGTCTGAGCCTTTTTAGGTTTAAGATTTATTGTATTGCATATTAATGTCATTACGTCAGCTTATTCGGGCTAGCAAACATAGTTATGGCCGAAATATGTTTACTTTAGTTGTGACTTTGTTTTTCAGGCATTGGTTTGTTTCAGAAATATATATTTTAGGATGAGATTTATAATTCCAAATTAAAGTGTAATGAATTGTATAAGGAGAACCCAAATGTTAGCCGGACACAGAGCTGTAGCTTGAAAAAGGGGTTTATTAACAAAAAGGTTCAGGGGACAAAAGAAGTGGCTTCAGGCAACAAAACAAGGCAGACTCCAAAAGCAGACGAACCGAAGGTTAAACGGGCAAACGGACAGGCAGGCAAAACAAAAACAGACAAGGAGAAGTACTCTTACCGGGGAACTTAGACATGGGGTAACACGAGACGTCCTGACAACAAACCAAAAACTAAAGCGGGCTTAAATAGATGACCGGAACAAAAGAGCAGGGCGGGACTAACTAACCAACACAGGTGGAAATAATAAACGGAGCACACTGACTAAACCTAAGGTAAAAAGCAAGACAAAGACTGGACAAACACTAGCTGAAATAAAGACTAATACCGGTTAAGAATAAATCCAATACAAAACGACACAACACAGAAATAAATCCGAAAACAGAAAAGTCGACTAACTGAAAATAACCAAAACCACAACAGAACATTACAGAGCCCCCCCCTCAAGGGCGGATTCTAGACGCCCTTACGTCTCTACAAAGAAACTAAATAAAAGTCTGACCGGGCGGGTGGAGGGGGCTACAGGCAGGAGGGTCAGGAAAAAAAAACAAAACAACCAAAACAAGAGTCCAAAACAGAAAACAACCCACATCGGGCGAATCCAAACTAACAGAAAATCTCCAAAACAGTTCCCCCAACAGAGAGTCCGGCGGTCTTCCCGGCGGACGACCCCAGCGAATCAGGAAGTCTGGCGGTCTTCCCGGCGGGGGGCCCCTGCGTGAGAGGCTCTCCGGCGGACGGCCCCGGCGTGACAGGTTCTCCGGCGGACGTCCCGGCGGACGGCCCAGACGTGACAGGTTCTCCGGCGGACGTCCCGGCGGACGGCCCAGACGTGACAGGTTCTCCGGCGGTCGTCCCGGCGGACGGCCCAGACGTGACAGGTTCTCCGGCGGTCGTCCCGGCGGACAGCCCAGACGTGACAGGTTCTCCGGCGGTCGTCCCGGCGGACGGCCCAGACGTGACAGGTTCTCCGGCGGACTGCCCCGGCGTGACAGGTTCTCCGGCGGTCGTCCTGGCGGACGGACCAGACGTGACAGGTTCTCCGGCAAATAGCCCCGGCGTGACAGGTTCTCTAGCAGACGACCCCGGTGTGACAGGTTCTCTGGCGGACGGCCCCGGCATGCTAGGCTCTCCGGCGGACGTCCAGGAGGCCGTCTACGGAGCAGGAACCTCGGAGACCGGCGGCGGAGCAAGAATCTAGGAGGCCGGCGGCGGAGCAGGAATCTAGGAGGCCGGCGGCGAGGTCTGGAGAGAGAGAAGACAGAATCCGGCGCCGGACTACAGGGTAGGGAAGGCGTCAGACTAAAGACTACGGGAGGCGGCGCCGTGTTAGTGGCTACAGGCGGCGCCGCCGTGTTAATGACTGCAGGCGGCGGCGTCTGGTTAGTGGCTACAGGCGGCGGCGCCTGGTTAGTGGCTACAGGCGGCGGCGCCGTGTTAATGGCTACAGGCGGCGGCGCCTGGTTAGCGGCTACAGACGGCGGCGCCTGGTTAGCGGCTACACGCGGCGGCGCCTGGTCACTGGTTCCCGGTGCGGGAGCCTGGCTACAGGCGACTGAAAAAGGAGCCTGGCTACAGGCGACGAACGAAGGAGCCTGGTTACAGGCGACGAACGAAGGCGCCTGGTTACAGGCGACGAACGAAGGAGCCTGGTTACAGGCGACGGACGAAGGAGTCTGACTACAGGCGACCGAAGGGGGAGCCTGACTACAGGCGACCGAAGGGGGAGCCTGACTACAGGCGACCGAAGGGGGAGCCTGACTACAGGCGACCGAAGGGGGAGCCTGACTACAGGCGACAGACGAAGGAGCCTGACTACAGGCGACAGACGAAGGAGCCTGACTACAGGCGACAGACGAAGGAGCCTGACTACAGGCGACAGACGAAGGAGCCTGACTACAGGCGACAGACGAAGGAGCCTGACTACAGGCGACAGACGAAGGAGCCTGACTACAGGCGACAGACGAAGGAGCCTGACTACAGGCGACAGACGAAGGAGCCTGACTACAGGCGACAGACGAAGGAGCCTGACTACAGGCGACGGAGGAAAGAGCCTGGCTACAGGCGACCGACGAAGAAGCCTGGCTACAGGCGACTGAAGGGGAAGCCTGGCTACAGGCGACTGAAGGGGAAGCCTGGCTACAGGCGACTGAAGGGGAAGCCTGGCTACAGGCGACTGGAGGGGAAGCCTGGCTACAGGCGACTGGAGGGGAAGCCTGGCTACAGGCGACTGGAGGGGAAGCCTGGCTACAGGCGACTGGAGGGGAAGCCTGGCTACAGGCGACTGGAGGGGAAGCCTGGCTACAGGCGACTGGAGGGGAAGCCTGGCTACAGGCGACTGGAGGGGAAGCCTGGCTACAGGCGACTGGAGGGGAAGCCTGGCTACAGGCGACTGGAGGGGAAGCCTGGCTACAGGCGACTGGAGGGGAAGCCTGGCTACAGGCGACTGGAGGGGAAGCCTGGCTACAGGCGACTGGAGGGGAAGCCTGGCTACAGGCGACTGGAGGGGAAGCCTGGCTACAGGCGACTGAAGGGGAAACCTGGCTACAGGCGACTGAAGGGGAAACCTGGCTACAGGCGACTGAAGGGGAAACCTGGCTACAGGCGACTGAAGGGGAAACCTGGCTACAGGCGACTGACGTGGGGGCCTGGCTACAGGCTGCTGAGGTGGGCACAGGACTACAGGCTTCAGGAGACCCCGGGCTGCAGGTTCCAGGAGACCCCGGGCTACAGGCTTCAGGCACCAAAGTCAGACCCTTAGCCACCAGGAGTCTCAGAATCAACTCCTGGAGGGTCTCAGAAAGGGACGTCCAATAAAGTCTCTCCCAGAGCTGACTGTCCATGAGGGCTATCTGGGGTCTGGACTTGTAAAGAACACCATGAGGCTCTAGGTCTCCAGGGGGTCCCGGTTGTTGCATCCCCTTCTGAGGTCCTGGATGACCGAAGAGCGAAGGATCCCCCTGGGTTCCAACGTCGCAGGTCCGCGATGGACCACTCTGGGTTCCAACGTCGCACGTCAGCGCCGGACCCCCCTGGGTTCCCACGTCGGACGTCAACGACGGACCCCCCTGGGTTCCCACGTCGGACGTCAACGACGGACCCCCCTGGGTTCCCACGTCGGACGTCAACGACGGACCCCCCTGAGTTCCCACGTCGGACGTCAGCGACGGACCCCCCTGGGTTCCCACGTCGGACGTCTGCGACGGACCCCCCTGGGTTCCCACGTCGGACGTCTGCGACAGACCCCTCTGGGTTCCCACGTCGGACGTCTGCGACGGACCCTCCTGGGTCGACGCGTCACGAGACTTGAGCAGAGGCGGGTCCTCCAGAATCCCCTCTGGAAACTTGGGCAGAGGCAGATCCTCCAGAGCCCCGTCCTGGCCCTGGGGAACAGGTTCAGGGACCGAGACGTCCGCCGGACCCTCGGGGGCTGAGTCAGGGGCCGAGGCGTCTTCCAGACCCTCGGGGGCTGAGTCAGGGGCCGAGGCGTCTTCCAGAGCCTCGGGGGCTGAGTCAGGGGCCGAGGCGTCTTCCAGAGCCTCGGGGGCTGAGTCAGGGGCCGAGGCGTCTTCCAGACCCTCGGGGACAGACTCAGGGGCCGAGGCGTCTTCCAGACCCTCGGGGACAGTCTCAGGGGCCGAGGCGTCTTCCAGACCCTCGGGGACAGACTCAGGGGCCGAGGCTTCTTCCAGACCCTCGGGGACAGACTCAGGGGCCGAGGCGTCTTCCAGACCCTCGGGGACAGACTCAGGGGCCGAGGCGTCTTCCAGACCCTCGGGGACAGACTTTGGTCGGCTGTAAAATGACCGGAGGGCTGACCTGTAATGTCCCTCAACCTCCTTTAATTTTTTCTCCAACTCCTGTGAATAATGAATTAGTAGAGCCTCCCTGAGACGTTTGATGATGGGGGCGAAAGTTCTTATTTTATTTTCCAGTGTCAGATACTCCGAGTCACGGACGCCAGCAGGGGGAGCTGTAGGCCTCTCAACTCCGGGAAGCGAGGAACTCCTGTCTGCTGGACCGGAAGTGGGTCGAGCCAGGGACTCGGCAGCCGGGTGAGGCCGGACTGACTCATCGGGCGGCTGCCCGCCATTGCTGGATGGGGGGCCGGCAGACGAGCGCTTCCTCCTTCGGCGGCGAGACGGCGGGCCTAGCGGGGATGCCGGTTCCTCCCGACGGGACAGAACTGCCCGCGAAGATTCATTCGCCTCCGCGTCAGGAGGAGGAAACGGGACCGACTCAGGGGATAAGTCGGGACGGAGCTCCCAGATCATCTCGGCGTCGACCTCCAGAAAAAGGTTCGGATCCGGGATGAACGGCGATGAGACGGACTGACAGGGTAAGTCCAGTGAAGAACAGCTTTGAGAGTGGGAGGTTAGTGATGCGCCGGGCTGAGTTAGCTTAGCTCCTCCAGAAAGGAGATAACGTGTCGGCTTTGGGTTCATGTTGGTCAGGACGTAATGTAATGAATTGTATAAGGAGAACCCAAATGTTAGCCGGACACAGAGCTGTAGCTTGAAAAAGGGGTTTATTAACAAAAAGGTTCAGGGGACAAAAGAAGTGGCTTCAGGCAACAAAACAAGGCAGACTCCAAAAGCAGACGAACCGAAGGTTAAACGGGCAAACGGACAGGCAGGCAAAACAAAAACAGACAAGGAGAAGTACTCTTACCGGGGAACTTAGACATGGGGTAACACGAGACGTCCTGACAACAAACCAAAAACTAAAGCGGGCTTAAATAGATGACCGGAACAAAAGAGCAGGGCGGGACTAACTAACCAACACAGGTGGAAATAATAAACGGAGCACACTGACTAAACCTAAGGTAAAAAGCAAGACAAAGACTGGACAAACACTAGCTGAAATAAAGACTAATACCGGTTAAGAATAAATCCAATACAAAACGACACAACACAGAAATAAATCCGAAAACAGAAAAGTCGACTAACTGAAAATAACCAAAACCACAACAGAACATTACATAAAGTTTGCATTTAGTCCGTTTTAATTTTTGTTTAGGAACCACCCCCAGTAACAGGAATTGTATTCCTGGTAAACTGTTTCTTAAATCAAGATACAGGTAAAGAGCAAAAGCTACGGAGAAGTTTAAATAAAACATCAGAGCACAGCCCCCCCCCCCCCCCAAACAGACATCCTATAAGAATACTGATACAAGTAGGAGCAAAGATAACTAATCGAAATCGATATATCTAGGAAGCAAAAACTGGTCTTGTCCTTCTAGAATCCCATAGAATAGTGTGTTCTGCAATAAACAGATTAGTTGAACTTTGTCTCCCTCTTGGTGCTTATGATTTGTTAGGTTTAGGCAGGGACTGGAAGGTTATTGACACAAATATTTTAAACTAAAACGTATGATTTCATTTGGTGGCGCTCCTTTAGCTTTCACACTGACTGAGTTTTGTCGTGACTGGAAATTGTTCCAAACAGCAGAATGCGTCTCGCTTGTAAGCAAGGATAAAGTGAGCATCCCTCTCCCAGCCAGCTGACCGGCATTGCACATCAGCGGATGGTGACAGGAAACTCTGCATTAGTCTATGATCCATGCAGCCGGGAATCCTATAGCCAACCGATAAAAGGACTTTAAAGTGTAGCTATATCACAGAAATTTGTAGAGGTTTTGAAACATTTATTTTTTAAACCCACACGTAACCTGATACCAGTGAGTGACATATATCTATGTAGGACTTGTCTGGTTCTCTTACATTTTTTTGGGGGGGGGGGGACGGTGTAAGTGGCCAAAGCTGTCGGGGGGGTCAGCGCTAAGTCAATGGTAAAAGCAACAGGATCTGTCATGTGTGGCTGAGTGCATGTGACGTGACAGCTCTGTTTGACATGGTGCAGGCGGTTCACTCACCTTGCATGATGGGTGCTTGAAACTGAAAGTGAAAAGGCCCGATTCCAACAAAGTTTTTTTGGTCTACTTGATTTCAGACACATCTAATAAAAAGTTTTATAAGAATCCAAAGGCCTTTTATGGAAAGCTTTATAATGTTTTGGGAAAATACACTGCAAAAAGTGAACTAA
Source organism: Fundulus diaphanus (assembly GCA_037039145.1). NCBI lineage: Eukaryota > Metazoa > Chordata > Actinopteri > Cyprinodontiformes > Fundulidae > Fundulus > Fundulus diaphanus. The sequence goes on from CM073136.1 coordinate 35,637,133, forward strand.
AAGTAAGTAAAATTTTCTTGAGATGAGTGTATTTGCCCATGATTTGAGAAGGCAAATAAAATGATCTGCCAATGGAAACTTAGAATAGGAATACCTCATGTCCATCATCTTATTTTAAGTGCAATATATCTAATTATCTTATTTTAGGGGTAAAATACCATAAGCTGTCTATATTTTTACCTAAGCATTAAAAATGTCTCCTTCAAAGATGTCTTTTTAGTGAAAGCATAACCAAAACTATGTGTGATCTGGGACGAAAACAAGAGAAATTGAATGTCTTGTGTTCATAAAGTATTGGTTTTCAGAGCATATTGGGACCCCTCTAATCAGAGATGGTGCTGCTGGTGGCTAAAGGCGTGTGAAAATGAGGTAAAGTTGATTGATAGTCACTTCACCGGGTAATAAGAAACAAAGGAGTGAGACTTGGAGGTGGGGAAAATGTAATGAAACAATAAACCCCGTTGTGTTTTAAACCTGGAGGCTCTGAACATTTTGTTGTGAAATGATTTCAAGAATGAGAAAGTTGTGATAAAAAAATGAGACATTAGTTTATACCTAAACGGCAAGCAAGGCCTCTTGTGCCGCTACACCGAGAGCCACGGGGTTTCTGCGCCTCAGGAGTCCGACGTAATACGCTGTATTCACCTACTGCAGCTTTCAGCCTCCAGATAAGAGGTTTGTAGAGCCAAACGAAAGCTTTGTTATTCAGATAGTGGAGTCAGTTTGTGTGCACAGCAGTTTCTGGCTTTGTCTCAAAGTGACAGTGAGCTGCTTAGCAGCAGCACAATCAGCCACAAGGACACAGAGACATTGGCCTTGTTTTGTTTTTCTTGTTTTTTCCTTTGCTGTGTTCTCTTACCCTGAACCTTGGGGTAGATTACTATGCAGGGATTGCACAACAACATATTGTGTCCATTCTATGATTACAGAGATGAAGTTTCATCTTCAGCTGCTCAGTTTATGAAAGAAAGATCAACTTAATATTAGAAAGAAACCAAGATCCCAGCCTTATTATATTTGTTCAAACTATAAAGTTAAAATGTTGCGCCAGAATTTGATTGTCCATGTCGACATCTGCCCTCTTTTGTGCTCTTGTAATGTAAGATTACAAGATTTTGTCTGGACTGTGTTAATTGTCTCACAGAGACAATATGACATTGGTCCTCTTGAAGTATGTGATCTGACATATATAAGAAACGCCATGGTATCATATAGATAATAGAAAGATGAATATTTCGGGGGTGCCTCACTCCAGCAGCCATTGGGTGAGGCATGGCACATCCTGGATGGGTCGCCAATCAATTACAGGGAAACACAGAGATGCACAGGACAAATAATCATGTACACATACCCAAGGGTAAATTTAGAGAGAACAATTAAGCTAACAGCCATGTTTTCTGTCTGTGCCCGGGAGCCAAGGCACCCAGAGAGAACCAATGTATGCAATGGGGGAATATCTACACTCAGAAAGAACCCAGGCTGGGATGTGAACCCAGGACCCTCTTGCTAACCACTGCCCCATTTAGCAGTCCCTGGCTTAATACTGTTTCCTGTGAAGCAGCTATTATGTGGTTGTTGGGCTTCATCTAAAGTCCAGTATTTGTGTGTATTTTGTGGTATTTTTTATCCATATCTATTGGCAATATTTAAGAGTTTTAAGTTGGCATCACTGGAATAAAAGCTTAAGAAAAATTACATTTGTGTGTTTAAATGTTGCCATTTATTTTCCCCAAGGTGGTGGTGAAAACCCGGACAGAGTACCAGACAGAGAAGAAGCGGCTGAAGGTTCCCAAGGTGGAGGAGTTTACTATCAGCTTTACCGATGGAGTTTCTGAGAGACTCAAGGTAAAAAAAAACAAAAAAAAAACTTCAAACTCATTGTTCTTGCTTTTGTTCATTTTGGAAACAAAATATTATAATGTGTTGTTTTCTCATCGAAGCTCCCATAACAGACGTCACTATATGATGTTTCTCCCTTGTCTAAACTAAATTGAACTTCAATAACTGAAATAAACTATACATAATTAATTTGAGACATTTTAACCACAGACCAAACTATGAGGGTCTATCTACAGGTATTTCAGTTCAACCAACTGCAACGCATCCCATTAGAGCCAGTCTGTTTTGTAAAATGTGAAAAGTAAAGTCATGAAAGAACATCTTGCTGAAGCACTTTTATTCCAACTGAAGCCATGAATGCATTATCCACTACTATTCATTTGATGTGATTGTCTCAATATTACAGGCTGACTGTGATGGCTATGTGTGAACAGGAGTGATTATTGAGTTATACATAGTTTCTGTTTTCATTGTCACTGTCATGACACCTAATGTAACATGTAACAGTGAGGTTTAATCGCTGATAAATGTTCTCTTATGTCACATTTCAGTTTGTAACAGTTCCCCCATGCATGATGGTCCTGATTCCTGATAAAGTTGATAAAACACTGCAAGCCACTTCAGTTAAAGTAATCTGTAAGCACTTTCTGGTTATCATTACAAACCTAGCTTTTAAACTAGATATAACTAGTTTTGAGGGAATCAGGCTTTTTTCAAAGCAGACCCTTATGGAATTGTACCTACGTCTTGAGGGTCGTTGGACTAGATGTTTATTTAGTTGCCACATCAAATCCTGTTCAATTGAAAGAGCGGGATTTGCCCAGCAATTACTGGGCTCTATTTTGTAGCTTCTTTTCTGAATGTCCATTATATTCTGATCAAAGGTGAGTGTGCTATCTATTGCAACCTCAAAGATACTGTCCACTTTCTCAGCTAAAACTGAGACCCAGGTAGTTTTCCTCACAACTCTCGGTGAAGTGTGAGACTGGTGTGGTAGTTCAGGGTTGAGTTTTTTGTCTTGAGTAGGGGAGTGAGGGCTTGGTCATCTTAGCATTTTAGGTACTTTGTGTTGGGTGATCGGTTGAAACTATCATTGCTGTTAAGTCTGTATAGAAATGGTCTGAGCACACAGCCCTGTGGTGCTCCAGGCCAGTGGTAATGGTGAACGCAGGAGAAGTGGTGGAGCCCAGCTTTACTGAGGCCACTTGCTGAGGAAATTGTGAATGAGATTTATTGACCAGATGGGGATGTTGAGGTGAATCATCATCTGCTGCGGCTAAGTATATCAACCTGCTATATCATGATAAACAATCTTTGTTATCTGGAGATGATGTGCAAAAATACATTACTTGCTTTGGTTTTACTGTACTTGTATGTTTTCCAAATCCCATTTTCATCGATGTTTTCTATCTACATAGAAAAGAGGAAAGGCTGAAACACACCAAACCATCCGATCTGTCCGATCCGACAGAATATCGCGTCGTAGCTATTAGATCTGGTTGAAGTGGAAAGGGCTGGAGCAGACCGGTTTGTGGTTTTCTGCAGCAGTGCTGGATAGCTTCAACAGTGGTAGACCCCTGCTCTATCTTGGGTGGAGCTATGCAGCATTTTGTGTATACTTGTAATTGCAGCTGAGTGAGAGCATAGTTTTCGTAATTTACCACCAAAGTGAGGACTTAGAGGTAAAGTCAGGAGTTTTTTTTTTGATCCCCACTTGTTTGGGGGCTAGGGATTAGGCTTAGCACTAAGGAGTCAATTGAGTTTAGGTCAGGGTTGGCCATAGAATGGGTTGAAAATTAATGGGAGTCAATGGAAGTCAAGGCAAGGTCCACACTTTGTATTCAAAACAAGGGTTTGTGTGTGTGTGTGTGTGTGTGTGTGTGTGTGTGTGTGTGTGTGTGTGTGTGTGGGAATGACACAGTTACCGTTCCACAAACATCGGCATCACCCAACGCTGTCTGTTAGATCTTTCTGTTGTCACAGCAAGCAAGAGCCATCTCATGTTGTCTTGGCAGTAAAGAACACCTCCCTCCATGTTCACCCTGATGGAGAGCAAAGGAGGAATTGGAGTGTGTGAGCAGAAATGTGCAGGTGTGGAAGTGAAAAGTGTAACTCTCGCCTGAAAGGGGTCCTTTACCGACAGAGAGAGAGAGAGAGAGCGCAGTTAGAACGTGGTCACCAGATATGTTGAAGGTGCTGTTTGAGGAAAAACCAAGCTGTTTCAAAATGCTGCTGGTGTAAATACATAATATATTTTAATTATGTTAGAATTTAAACAATGACAAGAGTAGTTAGCGTGTTTTGACAAAGCACTGCTCTTAAAAAAGAAAATTAATGTATGACGATATTTTTGAAAACTGTTATGATGTGAAAGCTTGGCGTGCCTCTTTGGAGAAACCTTTAATGATTTCATAACTTTATATATACCTCCATCTCTTTCTATTATTGGCCTAAGGGCTAAGAACAATAATATCAACATACCACCTCTGAAATAACTCTTTTTATATATAAAGAGCTACACTACAAAGTAAAAATGATAATAAGATGTTATAAAGATTGTTTTCTGTGACTCATTTGTTTCCTTGGATCCTCTGAACTGGCTATTACTTATTTTGAGTTCTCTTATTATGAAGAATAGGGCTGAAATCAATGGGATTCACCCTTTTCAGTGCAAACCTTTTACCCTAAACAGTGTTTTTAACCTCAAACAGGGCTGGCGCCACTACTTAATTGTAAATCCCATGATAACCTTAATCTTGTTTTGTAGACTTATGGATATAGCATGTTTGTGGGCTTAATTAACAAAGAAAGACATATCTGAAATAAGAGGGACAGGAAGAAATATCAATTATTTGTTGTTAATCATGAACGGTGGAAGTTTGAGTCCAGATTTGCCCACAGACTCCTGGTTGAAAAATCTTCTCCCTGTTTATTCCTTGTTAGATTTGGCACAAATGCTGCGGTGGATTAAGCTGTCTTCTCTGGCTTGTCGCACCACATCCATTTTTGTTTGCCAGAGAAGCTTTTCAGTCCCCGTGATTCTGTGCGATGTCTCTTAGTTTTGGTTTGCTGAGCTGAACCGTTTGCTTCACTTGACAGACGGAGCTGATTCTGCAGGCACAGAATCAGCCGCTACTGTAGCACACACAGAGCGCTGCGCACCCTCCTGTACCGAGCAAACATTTCCTGTCAAAATGCTTGCATGCACATCTTCTCTCTCTACAAAGCCTTGCAGATTGTGTTGATGGATGAAGGGCTCAGATTGTGAAATGCTCTTTAATCTGCCCTCCCTTACCGCCTTGTCCCCCCCCCTCCCCCCCCCACACACACACTTTACCCAGCTCCCGCGTCTTTCTTTCCGCTGCTTACATATCTCTGCTGGCAGGACAGTTTTTTATCTCTTTGTATTTCAAATAGTTCCACACAGGAACTGTTGCAGCCCAGCTTTACTTATAAATGAAATGTCCTTTTTTTCTGACATTAGCCTCATACTATTGCACAATCATCTATGACAGCCTTGAGACTGAAGAAACTCTAAAAAAAAAATGTATGTCAAAATATTGCAGGAAAGCCATCCAGCATTCTTCTTATCCATTTCACCAGATCCTTTCATCCCCAGTTCCTGTGTTTTTACAGAGAGCCTTCCCTTTATATCAAGCTAAGGTGTCATTGCGTAAAGAGTCCATGCTTGCTCCCTTCTCCCTCCCTCCTTTTATTTGATCCATAAGGGAGAACAGTCTCCTTGATTCGTCCCCCGCCGTCTGTCTCTCTACCCTCCTCACACCTCTTCCTCTCGGTCTCCCTCATTACTCCCAGCAGGTTGGAGCTACAGTCTTTTCCCTCCAGGTAGTTTTTGTTCCGTATAACACTTTGGAGGAAAAAAAGTCATCAAGCAAAAATTAGAATACGTTTCTGAATTTTCCAGCATTTGGATCAAGCCGAACTTTTGAGAGATCCTTATTAGGTCATACATGCAGGACAGACCACGTCAAGCCAGTGAGGATTGACAAACTTATTTGTGTTTGCTAAATACCAGTGTGTCGAGAGAGCAGATTTGTTGACGACTTTCTGTCATCACTTTCTTCAGATTGATAGGCTTACATACACTAAAATTACTTGAAGCGTTTGGATAAGCGCAGATGATGACGCCGTGGCTTTGTAAGCGTCGGTTTCAAAGCATTTCTGGGGAAACCGCGTCTCACGTGTGGATGTGTCAACACCTCAAACACACCTGCCTTGTGTGACATAATTACGGGAAACATTTAATGAAAGGAATAACGGACCTCCACAAGACTGGTTCATCTTTGTTAGATGAAGCTATGTCACATATCTATGTCCGTCGCATCTGTGACGGACATAGATATGGATAAAGAGAACGGTCAGTTATCTTGGGGGCAGCATGCACACTTAGACTGTCTCAGACACCATGCTGTTACACAATCTGGATAACAGATAACATCCGAGCGGTGATACATTTTCTGCTGACAACATGTGAAGCAGTGTACTTCCAGGGGTGTGCCTAGTTTTTTTATAAAAACTAATGTAACCATTAATCGAGGCTCCTCCTCATCCCTTTTTCCCTTGTCGATACCTGTGAAGAGCCTGAATGCTGATATCTGTAATCATTTCTCTGGCTTGTTTTGATTAAAAGTGTTAAAGTATAAGTTCCATTTAAGAGTTGTTTGTTCAGGGAAAAAGAATTGGACAATTCAAAGTGCTGTACGTGAACAGAACATAAGAAAGGAAAACATCACAGAGGAAAGCAGATTGCAGTGGGTGTAGTTGCTTTAACATCCTTAAGTAGCCTTTTCAGATGCCTGAAGGTGCCCCATTGGCCTCTTAAAACAATTACACGAAAGGCATGACAATGTCCTGCTATGCGGATGGAGACAGGTTCTGTGTCCAGGAGTTGGTATGGTGCAAAATGTTCACAGCAACCCCAAAAACAAAAGCAAATAACTTGTGTATCTGCCTGCTGACGCTGTTGAGAGAGCATCATCCACATGGAAGTGCCCTGTCAAGTATCCATTACTTGAATAGCTACATTAAAATAAGATTACAGCTTGCAACTACCCTGAGGGACAAAGACCTTCATTTTTGGAAACATGCCCTGTGGTGGGTTTAAATCAAAATTAAAGAGCATGAAGGATGAAGTTTGTGAGCCTCATCTGAACTGATCGGATGAACAGTAAGAAAAATAAAGTAATTTCTCTTTTCACTGAGTGTGTACATATCTCGGTTTTACTTTTATAATCAACAGTTTCTATAGGCGGCAGTTTTCAGAACATGAGGCTGATAAAACCACAGTTTAATGTGTATTTAGTATACTTTAAACAAAAAATCCTATTTTATTAAACAAATTGCTATTTGATAAGTGGTTTGGATAAAACAGAAATAAACATTAAACACCAACCATGCATACTGTCTGTATCTTTCAGTTAGATTAAAGTCATTAATTGTATGAAACTATTTTAAGACAATTATTTTACATTCACAGTTTAATCGTCGGTTTGATCGGCACACGCTGAGTGATAGAAATATTACCCCACCGGCAGTTTTATATGGGGGAAATAAGGCAAAGTATTTAATCTGATCTGGATTTTGAATGGAAATTCTAAACCAACATGACCTGAATCCTTTGTTGTTGTTGTGGTTCTCCGTCACTGATGCAACTTAAACATTTTCTGGCACAGTTCCTGCATTGTATGTCTGAGAAAATGTTCAGCTATTATTTTAATGCCCTAATAAACATCATAACATGCTCACAAATGCATACAAACGCCCTTTATCAACACATTGAGTAGAAAACTGTTTTATATATGATTGGGAAAAAAAACAGCAAAGGTTGGAGGTTGATTTCCAGAGTGCCTGACTTTCCCTGGAAGGGATACTATAAAAATGTGCTTCAGAGGCAGGGAAACAGTAAGGTTGGTGCTGTAGGGCAGGGATTAACAGATGCCATTATGGACCCGATGAGAGGCAGATTGCATTTTTACTTTACTGCTGTCCCTTTTAACTCTGAAAAATGTACACATTCACATTTCAATTCAAATCCCAACACACACGTGACCACCAAACCAGACACGCCGCACGCCAGCGGCCGTTAGTGGGGCTTTGCAAGTCGCTGAGACAGCCATCTTCCTAAACAATTATCCCATTATTACCTTCATTTTTGCCTTCAGATAAAAGCTTTGCTGCAGCCCGCCGCCTCCGCACGTGGCCTGTGCTGTTCATCAGGTTGAAGGTAATTACCGCTGTAGGTTGGAAACCGTACACATCCTCCAGTTCCTCGTATTGTTCCTGCCTGCTTTCTGTAGATGACTAACAGAACACTGATTATAGGGAGTGTTCAAAGCCTTCATCTGATTCGAAACACCCACACTGACGCACATGTGCACACTCTCGAATGAACAATAGAGGAAAACAACACCACTACTATTACTTGGATTCAAATTGCTCATTCAGAAACTGAACTTTGTTGGGATATTCAAGAACGTCTGAGGATCAACTGGATGCTTTTCTTTGGCTAATGTGAGAGAATTGGTTTACATAAAACAAAACTTTTTAACCTATTTGACTAAATACTCAGGTTTCACTGCTTGAAATATGATCCAGATTTTGCTTTTTGGAATACCTGAATGAGAAGAACATCTCTGAATAGATGGAAATTATAGTAAAGGTAAAAAAAATGACGCAGTACAATAACAATTTGGAGAAAATTGCGTCTTGAATCTTGTATTTCTGTGTCACTTCACAAAAAACACAAAAACGTACTTATAATAATAATTTGAATCTACTTTAAATCAAAATACCGTGTCATAAAAATACCCAGTATGTAGCGCTTTAGTATTTAAAGCCCTTAAACTTTTTTACCTTTTGTATAAATTAATATAAATATTGTGCCCATGCAAAACTTGTGGCAAGAAGGATTTCTTTTCCTCACTCAATGTTTCTTTACAGGCTCCGTACAGAGCACAGGTATGTTGTATTAAAGTATTACGACCTACCTTGGTTTGGGATATTTTGGCTCAGGTGGCTCTTGTGCGGAGTTGGTGGAGGTAAATCCAGCTGTTTAGAAACCAGTCTTGCTCTAAGTTTGACAGTTCGTCTCCTTCCTGGAATAAACGCTATCAGAGTGGGGTCGAGGAGGAGCTGTCAAAGTCAGCATTTCCAGATTTTATGATTGATACTTAATCCTTTAAATGTAACTTTTATTTACATTCTGTGTAAATCTGTGAAGATAAGATAAGATAAGATAGTCTTTATTGATCTCACAATGGAGAAATTCACTCGTCACATCGGCTCATACAAGAAGGTGCAGAGTAGGGAAGGTGCATTCAGTTATATACAGTGAATCTTCATATCTACAATGGATCAAAAGAATTCCAAAAACAAAAAATACAAAAAAGGAAATAGGAATGTAAATGTCTCATTTACATTCTTAGTGGTCTATATATATATATATATATATATAAAGATCAGGCCATATAAGTGGTAGAAAGTTAGCACTTCATATAACCATGACATAAAACCCCATGGTGGCAGCATAATGCTGTGAGAATGGTGTTCCAGAGCAGGGACTGGGTAGCTAGTTTAAAAAGAAGGTGGATGAAGCTAAATACTGGAAGAAAATTTGTTAGATGCTACAATAGATTAGAGGTTAATGAATAGATTTGAAAAGCACTGTAGATATTAAGCAATACATGATGTTTCCCAATGTTAACCACATAGTTTTTATCCTCTCATTTAAGCAAGCCACTAGGAAGTACACCAGAAATGTATGCATCTTTAAACAGAGAGGAAGGCAAAATGTTCTTCAATTAGAAGTGTCAAAAATGTGTCTGCTAAAGATTTGAAATATTACAGAGGAACGATGAAGAACAAAAGGGTGGCTTTGGTAATTCAGTGTCGAAACTGCTAAAATAAAGGAACAAAGTGAGAGGTCATGGCGCCGCCTTTCTTCTGCCTAAGCCCTTCGCTTTGCTGCTGCTGTTCTGACAAGCTGCACCATGGGAGCAATTAGGAAATAGGCTGACTGCAGAGGACCGGTCTGACCTGCTGCTTCCTCGTCCTCCGTTGTTTCCCATCACTTTAACATTTGTCCTCACGATTGATCCACCTCCTGTAGGTTTGCCCCCAAAAGCTCCAGATGTCATATATGTACATTTGTCTGCAGAGAAACCAACGACTTTTACAGCCAAAGAGCAAACATTTATACTCCCTTAATCAGCGTCTATTTGATCATCTGTTAAAACAGGAGATTCGTCCGTTAAAGATGTTTGCTGTTAGCACGTTTTCTTTAATGTGTGTTGTCTCGCCATTCCTTGTTTCAAACTAACTGTGAAAAGGAATGCTGGGTGTTATTAGGCCAGTTGGCTGCTTACAGTATAATCTATAAAAGGTGCTAAAACTAAAGTGTGTTTTTTTTTTAAAGGGAGTAATGTATGTTGAAGCATTTCTAAAATAGTCCAAGAACAAGCTTTCCAGTGAAAGTGTAAGTATAACTTTGATCTCAGGAGCTGGAGTTTCTCCATCCAGCAGAAATAACTCTGTGTAGGTGTGTTGCATAATTTCAATCAGTAAATCCTTGCTGCTATTCCTCCATGCAGTTTCAAGACTTACCATTAACATATTGCATATTTTACGACTGTTGCAATTGGTATAACTTGTCCAAGACAAACTTCTTTATGGAAGACTAATAAGGAAACATTGAAACTTGTCAAATTTAAAGATTCAGGAGATTCAAAGATTCTTTACTGTCACCGCGTTTTACCCTGAGAAAATTTCTTTCCGACTCCCCTGCTGAGAGTTTGTCCATCAAATGTTACAATCCATCTAACGTCAAGTATGTTATAGTCCATCATATGTTAAAATCACTTTACTGCAAAATAGGCACTTTACTGTCTCTATTTTGCACACTCTTCTCTTAGGAATATCTAAATGCACATTTCTGTAAATAAAGCCCAAAATCATTGCCCAAAAAGCCCCTTATTACCTCTGTTTATTTGTGATTCATGAAGGACAACTAATCCATGTAACATAGCTCATGCCTCTCACGAAGGGACTGATATCAAAGCCCTCAGACTCTGATACAAACTTTTGATCTTTCTTATCTTTTCAAATCATTTATCCTAAGCATAAAGCTGTATAAAGCTTTAGATCAGAAGTTTCCAAACATTTTAAGACGTGGTGCAAAGGCACCAAGTTGAAATTAGGGAAGACAAATGTGATTTTGTAAAAAAAAACATTCAAATACAAACTTTATTTTATATGGTTTTTTTTACCTACTCAACAATAAATATGCTGAAATGAACTAGATAGTATGTTTGAAAATGGATCTTTAAATCATTCCAGACTATTTAAAAGTGCCTCTGCCTTATTAAAATAAAGTGTCCAAATCTTTTGAGGGTCTGTTGGTTTCTATTTTGCTGGTCTAGAATTTTTTTTAGATAATACTCAAGAACAAGGATATCGTATGTGTCACTCTTTTTTTTAAATGGCTTGCTGTAGTAAGGTAGTTTGATTAAAAGTTCCACTCGAATCTGCTTTTAAATAAAAGTTATTGGATTTTTATACTCTTGTTTACAATGCAAATAAAATGAATACTCTGTGTTGTACCTAATATTTTCCATTTTGCTTAACTTGTCAGTGAAAACATTAGTCTGGATTTTTTTTAAGCGTGACCAATAGGATTAGGGCTGCACTATAAGAGAAACACATAATTATGATAGTATTGCTGAATTTTGCGATAATGGTTATGATTAAGCCTTGTTTTCCTTACTCTTCTCTTTTATGTTCTTCATCACAATGTCCACAACAATGTGTGTAAGGTTTACGATATAGCTATTAATACATAAAATCTGAGTGTTTAGGGCAGTCAAAAAAGTCTGTCCAACAAGCCAAAAAACTTTTTTTTACAAGCAGAATTTGCATGCATGGTACCTGAAACATTATTTCCTAATAAATATCCCAAGCAGTACTTGGTGATTACAGTGTTGTAGTCAGTGATTTTTAGATGAAAACTGCAATTTAATAAATTGTGCAACTCTAATTTGCTTCAACCATCAAGCTTGGTCTGTATTTTTCAGTCAGTTTTGAATTGTGGTTGGAGGCCAAACAATTTATTCAAGGAGCCACCAATAGCTCCCAGGATGCACTTTGGGCAGCCCTACTTTGTCTATGTTCAGCCATCTGTTTGCCTCTCTGATGCCTATGTGCTAAGTATACATCATGACTAACTTCAATTAGATGGGCATCTGTTTTATGTTTTCCATAGTGTATTTTGTTTCTTGTTGTAAAATATTGGACTTTTCACTCTTAGATTGATAGGCATATTTCATTGCTTTCCCAAAGTCTCGCTGACTTCTTTACCTCTTGGCATTGTATTAAAGAGGCCATATCATTATTTTAAATCCTTTTAACATTTACATCATTCTGTTGTTGTCGGTATAAAGTGGAACTGCAACGTTTTGGTCAGAATTCTTTCTTGTTGTTGCCCCTGTTCTGAGGTTCTTCTGAGATCAACTTGTTTTGGTGCAGTCTCTTTAAAGCCTCCTCCAGTAGGGCTGGACAATTAATCGCATTTGCAATATAATCGCAATTTTATAAGATGCAATTTCCAAATTGCATAGGTCTGCAATTTTTGGCTATGGAACAATTAATGGCTAAGACATCTCCTTTAGGTGTCGGTAATATGGTTAAAGTGGGTTTGCCTCCAAATGGAAGGGAAGAGAGTTTCAGCACTGAGATAATTTCATTTTATTATTTGTTTTAGAGTTTATATAATCATACTTTTATTAAATAGTGGTCAAACTGTTTAATACATAGACTTGTTTGTTGGTTGCACTGTATGTTCAATTGATTAATGTCCAACTCAACAAGCTATTCTACTGATTAATAACATTTCCGTTTAATAAAAACAGTTACATTTCTTGTTTTAGATAGTGCTTATTTACAAAATATTTATCTTCAGGCCATTTTTGTTGCTTGTGGTTAATGCAGAGAAAAGACTAAAATAAGTAGCAATTGCAATGATGGTTGAGGTATATTGTAATATTGATTTTTGGCAAAATCCTAATTGGTTAGCTAGAAGTCCATGAACTTGTTTAGCACCTCCGAAGCGACTACTGTAACGTGATTGTTCAAAAAACAAAAATGTAGAGAACAGAAAAAAACTGAACGGCTTGAGAAATATGACCCAAACAGAATATAAAGATATCTATGTGACTCCTGGAAGGACTATATTAAAATTGTTTGCACTCCTAGTGACTCCAAGTATAAAACAAAATGTATTTCAAGGCTAAAAAAGTGGATTTTGCATGATATGTCTCCTTTAACACACTCAAAACTGGGTATGATATTTTCATTTTTTATTTACTTTAACAGGGACAGTACAACTAAGACATGTTACTGATGGGCAACTGATGCAGTGTACATAGAGCTTCTAGCAGAATGGTAATTTACAGCCCCTCTCCCTTGTCAGGCTTTTGATTCAGGAGAACAAAGTACAAATTTAAAATCACCTGTGCAAATTCAAAGTTACACATTTATGACCCGGAAAAAAGTAATATAAAATTACAAATCACATAGCAAAAATACATAAAGTAAACACATCTTCAAATCAGGTTATTAATGTTCACAGTGTTGATGTTCTTTCAGCCAGTGCTTCAGTTTTATTGGGAATATTTCCTAATGAGTAGTTGATAAAGTGTCTTTACGAAGCAGCACCTGGACCTAGGTTCCTGGAGTCACTTTTTCCACATGTTTGTTGGTCTTATCATATTAAAGGGTCAACTTTTGGGCTAAATTGTTGGATAGTGGAAATGTGATGTCTTTACATTTTCAGTCTCTGATGAGTCTCTAAATCCCATCTTTTGACCTGTCCACCTCCTACCTTCTAAACTTTGAAGGTATTTCCCCTTTAATCTCTCCCATCCACCATCTCTAAGCAGAAATTTCTGCCTATGTCTGTCACCTCTACTTTTATTTGTCATTTTTCATTGCTAAGCAATGTTCTCGTTTGAAATCATTCTGACTCAGTTGTATTGCTGTCAGTGCTCAGTGGAGTGACCGTGTTAAATGTTTTACTGAAAAAACAAATGAAGTTAGTGGCGGTAGCTGCTTTAAAAAAATGCTATTCAAAATTATCATTGAAAAACAACAACAACAGGATTCATAATTAACAAAGCAACAGGGATACAGAGGTTTTAAAGGGATCCATGATTAGTTGAACACGTTGGCCTAAATATGTTGCGGTTTTCCTATGAGCTTAAAAATTGCTGTTGGTGAGACGTAAAATCTCATAATTGCTTAAAAACATTGTATATTCTTTGTTATATTTTTCGCCCAAGGAGGTCACCATTTTTTCACCCACGCAATGTATGCTGGGTTGATGACACGGTTAGGTCCTACTGGACTGGAACCTACAGACAAAACACAGGAAGGCTGACATTACCCAAAATGTTTGACTGGTGTAAATTTAGACAATGCCACACCGTGTCACGTTGGCACGTAGTCTTCATTGCTTCCCACCCGAAAAAATTAAGAAAGCAATGGGGAAAAAAAGCCGTTGGAAGAACAAAAAATTTGTATGAACAAAATGGACGAAGGAGCTAACAGGTTGTTGTTACCCTCGCAGGCTTAAATCAACTGCCGCGCCGACTATTTTTATCCATGAAGTGACTAAACCCCGCTGTCTTGTAAACAAAAGACGCTGGCAGAAACATCAGAGACAGGCAACACTGGAAGCCCATTTAAATAACGACGGTACGGCTGAACACCAGACCGAAGACCAGACCCTAAACATGTGTTAACGGACTGAAGACCGGACCAATCAGATCCTAAGTAGGTGTTATGGGACCTGACACCGGGCAGACACAGAGCACTACTTACCGGATCACACAGTCCTATGAGTGGTATGTGTCATTCATCGTTTCATTATTTATTATTATGCTTATTAATAATAAATAATGAATAATTATTATTATAACTGTTAGAGAAATGTGAACGTAATCATTTCATTTTCATTAAGTTACAGGCATTTGGTTTGTTTCAAGAGCTGGCTTGCAGGAATGTTCTATTGTTTTAACTTCAAACAGGAACAAGAACAAGAACAAATGATTCTCCCAGATAAGGAATGTCTTGCCTTATCCAGCTGTGTGTGTTGCAGGTGAATGATCACCACCCCCAATAAACCTACACCCATCTTTGTGTGCCAATCCCCATGTTATAAACTCCTGACACCTCCTGTCCCTTCTTTGAAGTTGATAATAAAGGCAAAGAGAAAGAGGTGGCTAAATGCAGATGATGCCAGACTGTCAGGGACTGAAATTCTCCGTTTGGGTCCCTCTGCCCTTATCTGCAGAAAGGTCTAAACTTGTGTTTGTGTGGTTTTCTTTGTAGGATAATAAGGGGTTATTTATATTTATCATTGTCATGAATTTCAATGCGCCTGGTTAAAACTGAAAAGGTTTAATGTAACACATTACTGTTTAGGCTGGACGGAGCTAGTGCTAAAGGACCTAGCATACGTCATTTACCCAGACTGCATTGCAGCGTGAATAACATGGCAATCTCCATGTGACAATATTTTATTTACATTTATAAAAAACTAAACAGCTTGCAGTATTTTTACTGTATCATATTTACATCTAAAATAGATATTTCTCAATTTCTCAAAAGTCTATTGTTGCAACTAATCATAGATCCCTTTAATGACTTCACAAAAATATTAACTTTTGAAACTATGTTTGCAGTTGAGAATCATTAATTCGAAATTAGTATTAAATATATGATTTAAAGAGGACTGAGTAGAGTCTAGACATAGAGAAAAAGTTTCTCACTTTATTCGCTGTCTTGTCTAACAGTGTTATGCATCTATCTTTCCTTTCTTTGTTCCTTCCTTCACTAACTACACTAAAAGTACTCTGGAGAGAAAAAAAAAAGCTGGAGAGGCATTAGTGTAATTAAGCCTGTTATGTGCTGGAAACAGCTGTTCAGAGGTGAACATGCAGGTATCTGCAATATGAAGCAGTCCTCATTAATATAATCTTCTCTGTTGCAGCTTCTACACCTAGAAGCTGATTACCAAGTGCAAAAGTGATGTTTGGTGTCTCCTCTGAGACTCATTACTGATTCATGATTAGAGCAGTATAATGAGAGAGTTCACATTTCCTAATATAAGCATTTATGTTCTTTTCATTCATTTTAGCTTAAGAATATGTTTAAGTGAGCCATTGAACATCTTAGCATTTGAGTGAGAAGGATATATTTCTGGGGTTTGTAGATGTTTGACCTGTAATCATTCTGCAACTTCGCCTCTTTCACATTTCCGTATTTGTGTTTTTCTCTCGTTTGTCCAGCCCACCTGCTGCCTAATAGTTTACCCCAAGAGCACATTCTCCTCCAAGCGGAGTCTCAAAATAACGTGACTTCGTGCACCGACACAACCTTTGAAATTTAGTCTCCATAGAGACCTAAGTTAATTAGGATACATTAGCATAATTAGCAGCCATCTTCTGCTGAGCGTGCACTGGATTATTATAGCATGCATATTTTGTGGACATGTCCTTTAATGACAAATCTCTCTACAAAGTACAAGAAACCCTGAATAATATGCTGCAGTATTAGGCTACATATTAAAGGAATTAAAGCGGAATAAATTTTTGTCTGGTTAAGAAAAATGCTTTTTACACAACGTATTACAAGTCAAAAGATGTAATTTTATAATAACAATTGACAAATGGATTGCATGATCGAGCAAGACCAGGCTTTTTTTTTTTTGGTAGGAATAAGCAGTGAGATGGGGACAACTTTGGGACGACTTTCTCTGCCAATGGCACAGCGAGGTGCATAGCTGTTGCTAAGCAGCAGCTCCTCCAGTGCTATGCACGACAGGGTATGTAAACAGAACAGCATGGCATGCACGTAAGTGTTGACCGTTTGCATAGGAAAAGATCATCTACCCAAGACGTAGCCATCTTTGTCAAAGAAAGTGAAGAAAAGTCCCTCGATGAATCCTCGTTTGCTCTGGAGGATTTTGCACGAGCTTGAGACGCGAGTTTCGTTTCGTGCATGTTGAGGGCTTCTCACAGGGAAAAAAACTGTTGCAGTTCAAACTAAACTTTTCTCCTCACTCATAGTTCAAATCTGTGCAGAATCAGCTACAGTTCCTTTAAGGTTCATACACCAGTGATTCTGACAATTGATAAAAAATCAGGATGCAATCTTAACTGTTCCATTGAGCAAGCGTTATCACATATTAGGACTGTTTTATATTTCTCAGGATTAGGATTTTTTTTTAAAAGATTAGTACTAAAATTGAAAGCTTCAGCTAAAGCTGATCAGAAAAGTCTTTGACACCTAATCACTCAGAGAAACAATAATTATGTTCGTGAGTTACTAAACCAGTTCTGTATGTAATCGCTAATGATCAAACTGTTGACACCATTAGTTTAGCTTTTTCCAGGGGTCATCAGAACAGCCTGACAGAGTTTAAATTTAGTTTTTAATAAACTGCCTTTTCAAGTTTTTTTCTCCTGCTGCTTTTTCTTCTTTTTGTAGATTTGAAGCCAAACTTGCATCCTAAATATGACTCAACAGCGCAAAATGTGAACTCTTGTAGTTTTCTACCGATCGTACGGTTTTATGTGTATTTTGTTTCCCCAGTATTTTGAAATATGGGGAAACCATATGATTGGAATAAAAGTTTTTCTTTAGTTTTTTGGGGCTAGACCTAAAGTCCAGTGAGGACAGTTGGAAAGATACAAGCAGTTCTTGTTGGTTAATCAGAGATGTTGGTGTGCACTACTGTTGCTTTTAGGAAGAATCATTAAAGTCGGATATCCTAAATAATCCAAAATATTACCATACATTCTCCTTAAAAATAATTTTTGGGATTAGGTGTCTAAATGTCCATGTAAAATAGGGCAGATCAATGTGTTTCCCCCAGTGTGCAGAGTTTAAATCTTTATTATTATGAGCCAAACTGACTAATGAAGATAAGTATGATGTAATTCTTACATGTGCGGTATTCTTTTCACAGAAATTAGGAATCTGAAGTTTTTCTGTGGTATTTCAGGGTAATCTGTGAATCCCCAACCCTTACACTGTAGAAAGCCTGGGCAGATTAAAAAGGAAATCCAGCCTCTCGTTCTCTGCTGTCATTGCAAAGCAGTGGAGGATGTTCAAGTGGAAAATGTTTGCAACTTCTGGATATGCACCATCAGAGTGAGGAAGATTATGTTTGCGCATACCTGACAGAATTCAGGCTTTTTCACCTTAAGCCCTGAGTTTAGTGATCCGAGACGTTTTTTCTTATCGGCCCACATAGTAGTTACCAAAAGGGGTTTATTGCATTGTGATGTTTTTACATGAAATAAACGTTTATATATCAGAAAAAAACATTCGCACACAATGAAAAACATACTATTTTTTTTTTTTGTTCTTCGGTGTGAGCAGAGTAGCCAATTGACTTCAGATGAATCTGGGCTCATGTGCCGACCTCGGCTGACCTTTAACCAGAGCAGAATCTCGAGTTTCTTCAAGTTGACATTTTAACCAATCCGTGTTTTCATCAGAGACGCGATACGTCTCGACAGCGGAGTGTTTGTACTTTGCTGCCTGACTACTGTAGCCGTGCTTGTGTCAACCGGATAAGCTGTCCTCGAGAGCCCAAATCCCTCTCCACGGTCTCCTTGACATCCCTACAGCCTGTCTCAGATACTCGGCTCAGAGGCAGCCGACCCCCAGAGCACTGTCTGCTTTGAGGCTTGTCTTTGTTTCGCTGACTGAAAACAAGCAGAAATTCTTTCTTTGCCGAGATTGTTTTGGGTGGAATAAAACCCTAAAACACACAGTAGGAAAAGAAGATCAATAAAATGAGAGAACCCTCAGGTTTCAAGCGCAATCTTAAAAACAGCCTAGAAAAGTGCTGAATTTTCTTTAATCGTTTTCCAGATTCTGATTAGTATAGAAACATGTTTTGTTTTCAAGACTTGTTTTCTCACCTTTACTGTGCTAAACGACTAAAGTCCATTAATGCTTAATAAATATAATAGCAGTTACGGTGATTTTTATTCAAATTACATGCTTCATTTTTTATTTGCCACAACCCACCTAGAATTTAACATTGTAACCATCAGTATTTTGTTTTTCTACTTACTGATATTCAAAAATGAAAAATGTATAGTTTTTCTTCATGAGAAAACCTATAAATCTTGGCTGTATGAACATAAATAACTCCCCATCAGCTTTTCCACTCTTATTGTAAAGCAAGCAGGTAATTAAAAAGATGCTTTTCTCACATAATGCCACCTAATTAGTGAACAGAGTTTGCTTATTATAATTCTGGTATATTCAGTTCCTTTATGCTTTTCATACAACTGCAGTGAAATCACACCCCACCCCACATAATGGAAAATGTTACCTATACTTTTATCACATGGGTAGGTTTAATATATTTACTATCTGGTGGAAGATAACTGCTTTGATATACATTTCCAACAAAAAACATGTTACCATATAATAACAGCATTATTGTGACACTCAAATTCATATGTTTACATGTATGTTCTGACTCAATAATTTTTTTATCACACAGTTTTGACCAACGTTACACATGAGCAGAATAAACAGCATTGTTTGTTGCCATGCTAGTAGCCGACGACAACAGCATCTAAACTGAAAAAACATTTTAATTTACATTTTTTGACACATATGGTTTTGCTTTAGTTTCGCTCTTCCAGCCTAGCACCCGCATCTTTGCAATTATGAATGACCGTTAACGCCTCAGACCAAGATGGTCATATAAAATGGTGCGAAAATGTTTAGTAAGCTGTCACTAGTGCTTTTTTTTTTTCATTAATGCAGCTCTCATCCAGAGAAGACTGTCAATGAATAACTGATACCGAACCTAAATTAGGTCTAATTGCTGTAATTATCTATTAAAGGGAGATCCTCGTTGTAGTCAGTGTGCTTTTAGATGTTGAGTTCACACCGAAACAATACGTAATTTAATGTCTCCCTGTTTTACCTGCACATAGTGCTTTGCAGAAGTTTTAATTGCTCTCGAACTTTTCAGCCTCTTTGTAAAGTTTTTTATTTTACGTAAAAGAGTATTGTTGGACGGTGGATAAATGGGGTTTTCTTTTTTCCTTTTTTTTTTAAAAATTTTAAATGTTTTGTAGACACACCTTTTCTCACAATTATAGCTGCAAGTCTTTTGTGAGAAGTCTGTACCAGCTTTGCATATCTACACATGACATTTGTACCCATTCTTCCTGGTAAAATAACCCAAGTTTAGCCAGATTGGATGGAGAGCATCTCTAAGCCTCAATTTACAAGCGTTGCCAATGATTTTCTCCCGGATGGTGGTTTATATTTTGCCTAGGTCATTCATGAATATGTTTAATCTGAATTACTCCACTGCAGCTCTGGTTGTGCGTTTGGTTTCATTGTCATGCTGTAGTCAAGTCTTTTGAAATCACTACCCAAAGTTGTTCCAGGATTAGCCCTACATTTATTGCCTCGCCTGCAGATCACCACAGCAGGATTTTGCCACCACCATGTTTTACCTTAGGGATAGTTGTTTCTTTAGAGAATGATCTGTATAGTTTTCTGTCACACAGCCAGACAGTTTAGTTTTGGCTTGGTCCCTACATGGTTTGTGCCAAACTTCAAACATGACTTCCTATGCTCAGCCATTGCTTTATTTTTGCCTCTCTCTCTATCATAAGGCCCTGATTTATTCATCATCAGCTGTCCTTTTAACAGATCCTCTCACCTGGGCTGTGGGTCTCCGCAGCTCCTCCGGTGCAACAGTGGGTTTCCTGGCTGCTTCTCTGGTTAATGCTCTCCTACTTGGCTTGTCAACTTAGGTTGATGGGCTGAACTGCATCTCCTGGAGATACCGAGGTCTAAGAGGAACCTCAGAGGTGGCAAGGCCTTTTTTTTTGTTGGTCCTCAATTATAATAATAATTATAATTATATAATAACCTGCCCCCGCACATAAGAGAGGCTCCTTCACTGCCTACCTTTACAACTCACCTTAAAACCTACGATTATTATTTGGCCTTAACCACTAGCGAGACATACTTTTCGTTTTAAATTGGTTTTATTGTTTCTTTAAAGTGTTTTTTGTGCATTATCGTTTTATCTTAGCTTTGTAATGGATGTGTTATAGCTTGTAGCGATGTACAGCACTTTGTTTCAGCTGCTGGCTATTTATAAATAAAGATGGTGTGGTATGGTATCTTGTCTTTCTCTTCACAGTAATAGGTTGGTGTGTTAAATAAAATCTCAGTAAAACACACTAATGCTGTTAAAGGGGCAGGATCTTCAATTTATTATTATTTTTTATTCTTTATTCTCCAAAGGATTTTATTTAGAGATAACACATGACAAAACACACTTTCACATTTTCAAAACCATCTATCATTTTCCTTGTGCTTCACAATTACGGATTGCTTTCTGTTGGTTAATCACAGATATACAATTTATTTATTTTTTTTTGCAAATAATTCTGAACTTTTTTGTTTTGGAAAAAGTTCAAAGTGTAGTAGTTCCTTTGTGAGACACTGTTTAAAAGGCTTTCTGGTAGGTTGAAAATGTTATAATGTTCGCTACAGTGAAATAAATCGGTCATTTTTGTTGTAACTACTAACTACGGTAGCCTGAAAATCTACCGCAGAACTTTTTCTAGATGTGCAGTAAGAAAATACATTAATTTAAGAGTTAGAAAGATTTTTTTTAAAGTAGATAAGCAAGCTTTTTGTGTTTCCACATAAAAGGTGTTAGAGAAGCCAAAGGAGGATAAATAGAAATTTTATTTTTGCGTCCTTCATTGATATATCATGATTTCTCTCTTGCTTGCCTCTCTATCTGTCCACCTCTCACAGCTGCTACCAAAAGAGGAAGGATTCTTCATCTACTCCTGGATCTCACACGCTCTCTCTGTCTGCCTTTCGCTTGCTGGTTTATTGCTTTTGTCGCCTCCTCTTTTATATCTCACTTTACCTCCTCTGTCACTCAGTTTACCAAATAAGTTTCTCTCTACTGTCACACCCCCACCTTTCTTTCCCTCCTTCTCACAGTCACACGCACATGCACACACACACACCTGTTCCTGGAGTGAATATGAGGAGGTGTCTGTTCCTCCATATGGCCTGTCAACTTACAGCGGTGAAAGCGTGGGAGGCGCGTTGCCTTCTAACAAAGCACAATGTTGAAAAAAGGGAAGGCAAATCATATGTGAAATGCTGGTGAAGACAGGCTGCAAAGACGCCATTTAGAAAATGCCTTTGATGCATCATGAAGCTATAAATATTTAAAGCAGAGTGTATTTTCCGAGTAATGTAACACTCACTTGGAATTATATGAAAAGAATCCAGATTCACACAGAGGTAGCTTAGGTAGAAAAGGCAGGCAGTGAGTGTTATGAAATATAAATACATGTTTGATGGGTAATCTGCAGTCTGGAGATAAACAAGCAAGAGAACAGAACAGTTTTGATAGACCTTTCGTATATGGCTTTAATTATTTATCTCGTTGCCAGATGTTTTTGTTTTCTCAAAATGGAATACAGGAAATAAAAAGTCGAGATGGTACGCAGATTTAAATGTGTTTGTTTCTTTAGACTATCCACAAGGGTACATGCGCTGATAGTGAAATGTTTCAGTACAACCTTTTCGTTCCGTGGCACTGAAAATAAGCGTTGAACATTGACGATTTTTAATTAGTTAATTTAGGGCAATTCATAGAAAATTCACACCATATGCAGATAGCAAACCACATAAACTGCAAAGACAAAGAAATCTGAATAAATAAGTTCATAAATCAAATTATGTCTAATAAAAGACAGGGACACAGGAATTAAGTATTGAAAACAACAAATTGAGACAAATCTCTAAATAGCTGAAATCTGCTATTTAAAAAGTAGACCATTAACCATAAATTAATCCTTTTAATTAGTGATCTATAATAAAGCTGTCTAATTAAGCAAACTGCTCTCTCAAGACCGTTTCAACTAAATTTTGATAGAACTTAGTGATAGCTTTGGTTACAGATATTTAGAAACTTCTAAATGTTTCAGGTAGCACCTTCGGGAACATAGTCCATAAACCAGACATAACCAGATGCTCCTTGTGAGATTTCTGACAGAAAGAGGAGTGTAAGAAGAATAATCATAAGAGCTTCCATGAACCAATGACCACTCGCAGAGAGCCTTTAACAATACCTCAAATTAGGTGCAAGCAATAGCCACAATCTCAATTAACGCTCAAAGCACAAGACTCCACTCCTGAAGAAAAAAGCAAAGGAGAGCTTGTTTAAGTCAGTGGATAGTATACTGAGAGAATATTGTCCAGTTAGTTAAATTTTGAAAACTCTGGATGTCATTGCACCATATTGAGAGTTGGATTGACAATGTACATCACCCTGAAAAAAAACACCAGCAGTGAAGTTTGGAGGTTTTTTAACATATGGTACTGGCAGGCTTTTTTTATTTTTTATAAGGATCTGATAAACGATTAAAGGAGGGTGGATATTTAGGAAAGACAATGATTCCTAACAAACAACAGTGAACAAATTCAACAGGTTTCAGAGAAAGAAATTACATAATTCATTGCTATCCATACATTTTACCCTTTACTTGTGGAGAATAACCCTTTTTACTGGATTGAATTGTTCTTTTTCTAAAGTGTGCATCCAAGGCAAACAAACTGTCATCTGTGATGCTCAGTAAGCAGGTTGTGTTTGTGGAGATAGAGGTGTTGGAAAACACACTATAATGCACTCATGATGTCATTTTCAGGTGATTGCATAGACCTTACCTTGGGTAATATTTGATAATCCTGATGTAGGTAGTTCTCCTTTGGCTGTTTTTAGTCTTCCCTTGGGTTTTGCTCCTTTATATGGTTCCTGTTTTTTTATACTAAATGTGTCTGCACTCTTTAGATAAACCTGTTATTGAGATTTTTGTTTTATTTATCCAGAATAATAAAACAAGGCATCTGAAGAATAACGCCATAATAATGCATGGAGGAAATAATCTCTGAGCTGTGCTGGTACTCTGACAGCCTCCTAAGGTTTACAGCTGAGTTCAGTCAGGTTATGAATAATAGAGAAAGGTCATTTTTTATGGATTTGTGCTCCACATGGCCACAACGCCATCAATAGAGAATTTTTAGCAACTATTTAATACAAAGTGGACTATGCATTTGTCTGAACTGTTGCTTTGACTTCCTGTTAAAGGTACAGTTGAGGCCAACATTGATTGTAATGGTTAATATCAGTCATCTTCTATCGTAATATTTAAGACTTAGACTTAGAGACTTAGACAACTTTATTTGTCATTTTGTATGCACAGAGTGCGTACAGAACGAAATTTCGTTTGCATACAGCTTGAAAAATTACAGTAAATTGCAGTAAATTACAGGATAAGGTGCAGCAGTGATTTATAGTAAACAGTTTAAATGTAAACAATGTAAACAATGCAGGAGAAATAGACAGTGTGCGATCAAAGTGTACAGGTGAGTATTATTAAAAAACGATTGTATGTGCAGAAATGATTGTGCAAAGGGCATCTGTGCAACAATGCATTTTAGAAACTGAGAGTTCGGCAGCATTTGTAATGCTAGATAAGGATGCAATGATGCAAATGTGCAAATATACAAATGCGGTACAGAGTCCATTTTGTGGATTCAGCAGTTCAACAGTCTGATGGCATATGTGCAAATGTGCAAACATACAAATGTGGTACAGAGTCCATTTTTTGTGGCTTCAGCAGTTACAGAGTCCATTTTTGTGGCTTCAGCAGTTCAACAGTCTGATGGCAACAGGGAAAAAGCTTTTGCAGAACCTGGTGGACCTGCAGCGGATGCTGCGGAACCTCTTCCCAGAGGGCAGCAGGGAGAACAGTCCATGGTGGGGGTGTGAGGGGTCCCTGATGATGTTACGGGCTCGGGACACACAGCACTGAGATGAGATGTCCTTGATGGAGGAAAGAGGAGCCCCGATGATCCCTTCTGCTGTCCTCACCACTCTCCTCACGTTTCTCCAGTCGGAGGCACTGCAGCCTCCACACCACACAGAGAGACAGCTGGTCAGAATGCTCTCTATGGTGTTTCTGTAGAAGGTTGTGAGGATGGGCGGGGGCAGGTGGGCTCTCCTCATCCTCCGCAGGAAGTACAGTCGTTTCTGTGCCCTCTTCACCAGTGACGTGGTGTTCAAAGACCAGGTGAGGTTGTCCGTGATGTGCACCCCCAGGAACTTGGTGCTGCTGACCACCTCCACAGCTGAGCTGTTGATGAGCAGTGGAGCGTAGTGAGGCCGGTTCTTCCTGAAGTCGACGATGATCTCCTTCGTCTTCTCTACGTTCAGGATCAGGCTGTTGTCTCTGCACCAGCCCACCTGGTCGTTGTCGTCTCTGATCAGGCCCACCACCGTTGTGTCGTCTGCAAACTTCACGATGTGATTGGTGGTGAACCTGGGGACGCAGTCGTGTGTCATCAGGGTGAACAGCAGGGGGCTCAGGACGCAGCCCTGAGGAGAGCCCGTGCTGAGGGTGATGACAAAAGACAAAAGACTATCTTTGTCATTAAATAGTAAAAATAAAAAGAGGAAGATGGTTTGTTTTGTTTTTCCACTGTGTCATATTTTTATGCTTTGAGGTACAGGGGTAGGATTGAACAATAACTGGTAACTGGGTCAAAGAAAAGGTTAAGCTAACCTCCCCAATCCAAGACTATGACTAATGGGGGTTCACTGATACAATATATTTTTGACATTCCTGATTAATCTGTCATCCAATTTATTAACGTAACAATCAACTATCTGCAGTTAGCTTTAAAGCTATTTATGATTTTTCATTTTAATTTACTCATAAACAGCAATGGCATTACAATGCTTCAGGCTGCAGTACATGGAATACAAACAGTAGGCTACATGTTATAGATAATAATGGTAAAGGCATTAGAAGGATTTGTTTTTAAAGTGGCTTTTCTTAAAGTTTTTCTTACCTGTCAGTATCTTAAAGGAGAAGTCTGGTCAAAATCAGAAATCAAACTGCTGAAAGTACTTTAAATATAAAACTACTACATACTGTGCAATAAATTATACGTTTTTTTAATTAAGAATAATTTTAATTTAATCATGTTTATGTGGAGGAACCCATCTTGTTTAAGAATAGTACTGTCACCTCCCATTTTGTGACGTCACTCGGCGGACCCGCTGTTGAGCAAGTCCCAACGGTCTGTTGTTTGTCACGACGCACTATTTTCCGCACTATTTTCTGTACGAAGCAGAGAGTTATGAAGTACTTAGTGACAGTGATGGGAGTTCCTTGGAGCTATCATCATCTGATAGCGATATGGATTTTTTAGAAGAGTTTCTTGACAGAAACTGGACTTATTTCCAGTGCAAACTCAGTCGGGCCCCGAAGATATATGTGTGTGTGTGCGCGCGCGCTCGCTCCGCTGCAGCACGGCTTTGCCGGCACTGCAGCGGAGGAGAGATCGCACTGAAGCGACTTGAGTTATATTTAACCTCTAGTAAATAGGGCAGGTGGTCATTATTGTATAAATATTAAAATATAAAAGCGTTCCAGCACATGCTGGGGCAGAGGGATACCACATCACATGTGGTATCCCTCCGCCCCTCTGGTCGGTGACCATCCCCGCAAATTCTAAATTAAAAATTAAAAATTTAAAAATAACTTACCGAAAATCCTCGCTCTCATATCATGTTCAAAACATTCTTCTTCAAAATGGTTGCTGCAAATGATGTGTTTTTTCTCTGGCCAGAAGTTAGATGGCAAATCCTCTCTCTTCAAGTTGGCAATCCAGCGACGAGCCCGGTGGCTCATGAATCAGAAAGTTGAAATAAGCTATGTTTTTTCCACTTTTACCAGTTGTGTTGGAACATCCGATGGCCATGCACGTGGGCATTGTTGCTTCAGCAATAGCTCTTGGGAATGTCAGTGGTGAAGTCCTCTGGAAATCCGAAATAATTATTGATGATCGCAGCTGTGTAGAACGGCTCCTATTGACTTTGCATGGAAAGCGGGGAGAAATGCTGTCGCCGCTTCCGCTTTTCCACGTCACAGGATGTGATGTCAGACGGCCCTTACTGCCCAAATATGGGCATTTATGGCTGCCTCCATACACAGTGATCCAGACGAAAATTTATGTTTTTATTTTCTTATTGATTAAAGATAAGTATATTAATTAACCACGAACATATTAGTTTTAGTTATAGCTAATGGTCCCCTGATTTTTCCTTGTTGACCGGACTTCTCCTTTAAAGACTTGTAAGAGTAGGGTCAGTTTCAATGTTGACTTTTGCCAATCCTAATATTAGTCAAATCTCTGCACATGTGACAACAATGGACAGAGAACAAATGTTATATTTACAGTGAACAGAAATAGGTTTACTGAAAATACCCATAAAATCCCATAACAAGAGCAGAGTAAAGGTTTATAAAGAGTAGTGTTTGCATAAAACAATATGAAATCTCAATCGGCTTTTTTTTTACATTGAAGCCTGTGGTAATTTACACTGAAGACCATGTTGATTGTTTACCCATGTTACGCCCGCAAGGTCTAGGGGTTCAGGGGCGGCAACATAAAAATGTGTCCAGAGAAATTAGTATAACAAAATGGTGATTTATTACAAAAAGAATGGGTTTTAACAAACACAAAACAATACAACCCAATTTAACACAAAATAAAGGTCTGATAATCTTAACAGTGCTTAGTGTAAATTAAATTACTGTGTGTTTAATCAAACTAGGAAGCACAACTAATTCAAAATGGGCCCAAAACAATTGAAAACACCAAAGGTGGGGGAACAGCTTAACAAAAGCTGCATCCTACTAGCTGTCCTCCAAAGAAGGAATGAGTTCTGGAGTCTTTTATACTGCTGCAGGTGGGTCTCATCAGCAGTCAGATTGGCATGGTAGTCCTCTGCTGGTCCAATGAGGTCGCAGCTCCTCTGCAGCTTCCCAGCAGCCAATCAGGTAGATGTTATGTCACAGCTGATTTGCATAACAAACAAGCCTCCTGCACAGCCTCCATAGGCCAGGGGCTGTAACACTCCCCCCCCCCTTAAATTACAAAATCAAATTTTGTAAATACATAAATCACACACAAAACGAGTAACACAACCAGCAAAGGTCAGGATCAAACAGAGTGTTACAGCAAAACAGAAAACGAGTAACACAACCAGCATTGTGAGGTTCAAACAGAGTGTCAGGGCAAAACACCAAACGAGTGACAAAACCTGAAACTGTCTGATTAATCGAGTGTTACGGAAAACAGAAAATGAGTAACACAACCAGCAATGGTCAGGTTTAAACTGAGTGCCACAGCAAATCACCAAACGAGTGACACAACCTGCCACTATCTGGTTAACAGAGTGTCACAGAAAACGAGTAATACAACCAGCATTGTCAGGTTCAAACAGAGTGTCACGGCAAAACACTAAACGAGTGACACAACCTGCAATTATCTGGTTCACAGAGTGTTACAGCAAAACATCACAACAAACAAAACACACCCGGTAATGTGGTAAGCTGCTTTAAAACGAAGCTGCCAACCCATCTTAACTCTGGACACAGGGATCCTCTTAATAGAGCTCCCGGACGAGCCCCCACTTATGTTACGGCCCCCCCACCACCGAAGGAGGGAGGGTAACACGACAACCACAAATAGGAGACGGGAGCCTGGTGAATGTTTTAAAATAAATAACGGGATTTATTGTTTATACAAAAACAATCCCACAAAAGAAGTTTTACAAACCGAGGGGGGAAGGGGTGGGAGTAAAGAGACCACTAGACTGTGCCAAAGAAGGAATGAGTTCTGGAGTCTTTTATTCTGCTGCAGGTGGGTCTCATCAGCAGTCAGATTGGCATGGTAGTCCTCTGCTGGTCCAATGAGGTCGCAGCTCCTCTGCAACCTCCCGGCAGCCAATCAGGTAGATGTTATGTCACACCTGATTTGCATAACAAACAAGCCTCCTGCACAGCCTCCATAGGCCAGGGGCCGTAACAACCCATTAGCAACAATGTTCCACGTGTTATAAATATTCCCAGTCAGAGTAACTAAGCACTAAAAACGGCTGGCATAAAAATGACCCAAATTTTTATTATCTTTCTTGAATCAAATAAGGAATTCTTCCGACCTAGTTAGAGGTAACACAACAGGGTTCAGTAATGAATTCGACTCTGGTGGGAAAAATCTACCTGGTTGAATCTACCTTTCAAATAAATACATTTTAAAAATGCCCATAACCCAATTGAAATCTTAAAGGTATACTATGCAACTGGGATTGATTTTCCAGCGAGGCGCCCCCCAGAGGGCGAAAGTAAAAGTGCACTGTCGTAAATATGCTCAGCTGTTCTCCTGGTTTCTCCGTCAAGCCAGGCGCGGTTGTTTTGAGCTTAGCAGACAGGCGAACGCAACGAATACAAAAGTCGAAAAAACGGCAGTACAAACAATGACTAACACAGTGAAAGTAAGAACATGCACACAGAGAGAGAGAAACCATTCCAATGCAGTGTTTCCCCTAGGAATTTGCTTACCGGACGACCGGCGGAGCGGAGGGTGGGGGGGGGGTGTAGAGACAAGCTTTGCGCGACCAGCGGAGCGAGCGAGCGACCGGCGGAGCGGGCGAGCGACCGGCGGAGCGGGCGGGCGGGGGAAAGAGACAAGCTTTGCGCGACCGGCGGAGCGAGCGACCGGCGGAGCGGGCGGGGGAAAGAGACAAGCTTTGCGCGACCGGCGGAGCGACCGGCGGAGCGACCGGCGGAGCGACCGGGCAGGCGGGGGAAAGAGACAAGCTTTGCGCGACCGGCAGAGCGAGCGACCGGCGGAGCGGGCGGGCGGGGGAAAGAGACAAGCTTTGCGCGACCGGCGGAGCGAGCGACCGGCGGAGCGGGCGGGGGAAAGAGACAAGCTTTGCGCGACCGGCGGAGCGACCGGCGGAGCGACCGGGCAGGCGGGGGAAAGAGACAAGCTTTGCACGACCGGCAGAGCGAGCGACCGGCGGAGCGGGCGGGCGGGGGAAAGAGACAAGCTTTGCGCGACCGGCGGAGCGAGCGACCGGCGGAGCGGGCGGGGGAAAGAGACAAGCTTTGCGCGACCGGCGGAGCGACCGGCGGAGCGACCGGCGGAGCGACCGGCGGAGCGACCGGCGGAGCGACCGGGCAGGCGGGGGAAAGAGACAAGCTTTGCGTGACCGGCAGAGCGAGCGACCGGCGGAGCGGGCGGGCGGGGGAAAGAGACAAGCTTTGCGCGACCGGCGGAGCGAGCGACCGGCGGAGCGACCGGGCGGGCGGGGGAAGAGACAAGCTTTGCGCGACCGGCGGAGCGACCGGCGGAGCGACCGGCGGAGCGACCGGCGGAGCGACCGGGCGGGCGGGGGAAAGAGACAAGCTTTGCGCGACCGGCGGAGCGAGCGACCGGCGGAGCGGGCGGGCGGGTGGGGGAAAGAGGCAAGCTTTGCGCGACCGGCGGAGCGACCGGTGGAGGCGGAGCGGGGGAGACAAGCTTTGCGCGCATATCGAGTTAGTTTTTTTTTTTTGGAATGTTGGGAGGCGGTAGCGTGAGGGAAACCCTACAATGTTACTTACAATCGCAGAAACGCGAGGTCCGCGTCAGCCTTGCAGCCTTCTTTTTCTTTTAGCTCTCGCCATTCGGAAAAAGCTTGCCCGATGTTCACCCGTGTACGACTCCTCTCTCTTTCCAGAGCCCTTTTCCTCTTTCTTGCCTGCTCTGACATGGGCTTTCGCTGTTTTATCGCTGGTTCTGCCATGATAACTGCACAGATATCGCCACTGCGCTAGCAACAAACATGTTCTCGCCGTAAAGCAAGACCGACTCTCGCGATCTTGCACGAGATTCTGAGCCTGTGGGCGCGGGCCGAGGGCTCCTGCAGTTGCAAGTGCGGTATTTCCCCCACAGACCACCAGGGCGGCCAAGAAAACCTTTGTTCAACCTCAAATGACTCATTTAATCATCCAAAACGGTATGGAACACATTAATTAACTGAAAAATGTTGCATAGTGTGCCTTTAAATCAAAGTCCACACAACATTTTATCGGGATTTTCTGCCATCACATTCCTTTCCCAAATGATCACCAGGGTGACGTGAACCATATATTAACAGATCATTATGACGCGGATGCAGCAATTACTTTAATTGCTGTAAATGGTGAAATACACTCATGTGTAATGCTTTGGCACTGATGGAGAATCTTGTAAATGAAAATTAGGAGGCAACGTGGTTTCTGCCATCAAAGATTTTCTGGCCAATGATGATGACTAGCTAATATGCCGCTTTAGACTGCAAGCATTGCATTCAGCTAAAAACCTACAGGGGACAGTGGCTACAACCCCCAGTTTCTGGGTCCAAGCCCCAGAAGGCGCGCGCTCATCCGAGCATCACGACAGTGTTTTAAACGACAATGGAGTTCGCTTTTTAACAAGTTCTTTTAATGTGAACAACAGCTTTTACCTCTGATTTACATCTTTAATTAACTCCTCTCTGTGATTTTCTTTTGACAGTTTCTTTGTTTTTTTTCTCCGGGGTTGCCATTTCACCATGAAAAATATAATAAAAATAAACGATCAGCTGACAAATCTTTTTTAATCCACATTAACATTCATGAGGTACTTTGCACTGACCATTAATGGTTGAATCTGGGTGTGTAGAGGAACCTGAGGAGGAACCTGGTATACGAGGCCAGCATGCAACACGGCGTCATATATACATATATGACATTTTTACTTTTCTGACCCGCCCAACCCTTCAATCTGACACCACTTCTCAGATCCTGACTGCTAATACTCTATCTTAATAAAATAAAAACATCCGTCATGGTTCCACCGGTCATAGTGTTTTAGATTTTGAGCTGGAAATAATAAGTTGTGGACCAGATCTTTTGGTGACAATAAAAAAAGAAAAGGAATCGAGTAGTGACTGATTTCAATGTCATTATTCTCCCCCAGTGGACAGCTACAGTGTTTTTACAGTTTTCACACTGTTACAAAATGGGGGAGGCTCCCTCTCAGTTGAATAACATATCTTTTTTTATTTTATTTTATTTTATTTCAGTATTTGAAAGCTTACGTCAACCCCGATGAAATGCTGCCCTGGGGTAGTGAACCACTTTATCCATATCAAAAACTGTCACTGCTTAGGACAATGAGTCATTAGGGGGTGAATAAAATATTTATTTATTGTTGGAATCATAACATATGAATAAATAGTTGTGACTAATGAGATGACATTACGAACAGCTTATTCCCCAATCAGTGACTACAATAGTATATACCAGTTAATTTTTTTGTAAATAATACTTATCTGTTGTATACATCTCCTTGGAATAAAAGGTATTAGGTTAGTATGGACCACCAAAGTAATAGTTGTTTTTTTTTTTTTCTTCCTCTGTAACTACACATAGTCACATGCACTATTCTCATAAACACTGCGAATGCATAAATGAAGTCGAAATAGATTTAATCCGTTCTAGTTGAACACAAAAGTGAAAAAATCTCTTCGGTTATTAAGAGCTGGAGTCTTTATTTTATGCGTTTAAGCAAAGTGCGTAGATTGTAAACATTTACGCTGCTTCCTCTCAGATCTTAGACGCTTTAGTCTAATCCCTCTTCTTAATAAGACGTTTCATTTCCATCACTATTGATCGATTCAAAAGAAGCTGTTTAGTAGGTCTTAATCAGTCACTTCCCGTCTGCTGCAGTTTCAAAAGGCGGGTCACAGTGACTTTAAATGCATCTTTTTAATGTATGGCCCTGTGTGATGGGGGGAAATGTAATTTAGCAGAAGTGTCAGAAGCAACCAAGGGTGAGAGCCGTGTCCCTCAGTTGACACCGAGTAAACAGTCACTTAGTGTGCGTGTCCCTGTCCACCCTCATAACACTGCTGGAGACTGATGATCTCACATGGGTAATTGCTCTGACATCTCACTGTGACAGACAGTGTGCCGAGCAGTAATCCGAAATGGTTTCAGCACTAGTTAAGAATGGAAAACAGGACTTTAGAAATATTCATCCCGTGTGGAAAATGTGATTTTTTTTTTTTTTTTTTAGCTTTCTGACTACCAAAATCTGCTGTTGCGTTTTATTATTGAGCATACGAGAAGATGCAGTCACGGCAGCACTGCGCACATACCTAAAGCTATCCTTTGAACTTGATTTGCATAATTCTAATTAAACGCTTACTCTAATTCACTAAATCAGCACGTCAAGTTGGAAATATAAAGGAACATTCCCTTTTTTATGTTAATATGGCCAACCGCAGCATTGTCTTCCCTGCCAGGGAAATTAATATTTTACAACTTCAACTACATTTGCATCATTGAGAAATAAATGCATTTCCATAATTCTTACATTAGCTTTAACTTTTGCTGGATGCTGATTTCCCTAATCAGCCCAACAGACATTCGATAACTTATTGTTATAAGGACTGACAGGAACATTTTAGTTTTTGACAGTTCTCGCAAATTACTAATACATAAACACTGTACGCTGGATCTGTTATTGCAGCTATAATCACATTTCTTACCCATAAGCTTTACTTGTACTAGCATGGCTAGATTGTGTAGAAAACCTCGCCTTGTGACCAAGATCTTGGTTTACTGATTATTTCTGCAACTGTAAAACATGAAAAATCAAAACAGAAGTAACGTGAATTTTATAATTCAAGTGAACATATTTAGGAGCCCATCTTGCAATATACTAAGCATGCTAGTATATTGCTTGTACTAGCACGCCTAGTTCAGACTCTTATTTCTCAGAATAAAGTCTGAACTAGGCCAGTAGAAACACCCTCCAGATGTTTTTGGTGTGAAATAAGAGACGACTATGTAATAAAACAAACATCTTCTGCCCGTTGTGAAGTACGGTGGATGATCAGAGATGCTCTTGATGTTTGTATTTTCCAAGAGCTCTGACAACCTTGTTAGAGTACACCGCATCATTAAGTCTTTGAAATAGCAGGATGTTTAAAGGAAAATTTGATAACATCTACCAATAACTTAAAGCAATATACATAAATATGATGGGGTATTATTTTCTCAGTTCAAACAATCAATTATTGGTGGTTTATAGTCACTAAGAGCTCATTTAGGTCTACATATACAGATAAATCTAGCATTGTGTGAGTACAGGAAAATTAAACAGATAAAAACAAAATCAAAACAAGAGCATTAAATAAGATAGCATCTATCCTTCTGATTCACCTCAGTGATTTTATATCTTGTACATCTCTGAACCATGCGGCATTGTGTTGATAGAAACAAGGTAGTTTCAAACCGTGTCCCATCTTGAAACATCCATCATGCAGCTCAACAGAACACCTTGCCTCGAGGAGCCATTGACCTCAGTCAGCAGCATCTTACCATTTATAATGACAACAGGCAGTAACACTCAAGTGCACACACTCCATCTTTCTCACTATCTAACCCCTAATCCTGCATCACTGATACACACCAGATCCTCCATACTGCTCTGCCAGACATACTGACCATGTGTTTGTTCCCACTTCAGGTTACAATTCTGATCATCCTGGCCTTGGCCTTCCTCGCCTGCATCGTGTTCCTGGTGGTTTATAAAGCTTTCACTTATGACCACGCCTGCCCAGACGGATTCATTTACAAGGTAAGACTTTATGTGGCTCACTCTCAGTTTAGAGCTGAAATAAGTCAGGCAATTAAGAAATTCAATTAAATTTTATTTATATAGCGCCAATTCATGAAACATGTCATCTCAAGGCAGAAAGCAACCAATATGTCCGAGAACGGGTCCCTTGTAGTCCATTTTTTTGATTACGAAGTCAAACTCTGTTTTTACTTGAAATATTCTGTAATTAATGAGGTGAGTTTTGATTACTTTCATTGGACGGTAGTATGACAGTCACAGCAGTATCTTAATTGAATTTCTCAATCATTAGACATTTTGAGGTAAATAAAAATGTAGAAAAAACGCATGACATGCAATGGCTTTTGGGTACCACGAAATGAATAAGTTGGTCTTATTTTGGTGCATGTCTTCACTTATATAGGTCAGTTTTAGTTGCGGTGAAATCGCCTTTTCTGCTTCTGTCCATGGGCATGCTACCCATCCCACAGGAATTCTTCAATTTTGACAGTATGTGAGGGAGTCCATTCGGCTGCTCCCTTGCACAGCAGTCGCCAAAGCAAGTCATTGCAACTTGCACTCAGACTTGGCAGAGTTTTCCCGCCGGATGCCCTTCCTGACGCAACTGGGATTTGAACCCAGCTCCCTTGTGTCATAGATGCAGACCATTGGCAGGTTTTGATAGTAAAACCCTTGGTGAAAACACGTCTGCGTAAGTCCACATGCAGCCCAGATTTTTGTGTCCGTTTTTTTTCATGCAATGCTTTCAGGGACAATAATGACCTCAGTGTAAGGGTACCACCAATCGCACCAGGTAAAGAAAAATGCGTTCAGAAGCTTGCTTTAGATAAATACGGGGAGGAGAGATCTACTGTTTACTCTCAGTGGATAGTCTGTTGAACAAGGATTGAAAACTTCATTGATATTCGGGTGAGAGATCACTTTATTTGTTCTGTCCAGTTCTATTCTTTTACTCCTCTTCAGTGCATTAACTAGCGCATTAAGGCCTCTAAGCGGTTTTAGTAAAAACAGTATATCTCTGAGTGCAAAGTGGTTGTTTAGCAGAGATCAAAATAGTATGAATAGGAGCACATGCTCATCTGCAAGGTATGACAAGTCCTTAGGTTTAAAATGTGGGACAAGTACACTGGGAAGGTTGTAAAACAGAAACATCCAGGTAGACCAAAGAATAAATCAAAGCAATATAATTTGACAATAAAACTTTGCTCGAAATTCAGGAAAACTGTGTGGGGCAATGCTTTTATTTGTGGTAGTGTACCTTAAAAGTCCCTTAAGTTATAGCAGTTTGTCAAACTGTACGCTTAGCCTGCAGATGTGTCCCTGAGCAAGCCCCTTGATTCCCTTTGCCCTTGACGTTCTTCATCTTTTCCTTGTCACCTAGCTAAATAAAGCCAAAAGGGTGAGTTCAGTCCCTTATGGGAGTAGATAAAAAGCTACTCCTGGCCTACTTCTATTTTCAGATGTAAAGTTACAGGAGGAAGCTCATATGGTATTATAGGCAATCATTAATTAATCAGAGATGTTCATCTGAGCCGTGTAATCAAGTGTAATTTGCTAAACAGCTAAAGAAACAAACTATTAATTATGCTGTCAAAAGTTATTTGCTATGTTAGCTCCCCTGGAGAGAATAGAAAAGATATAGCCATGAAGCTGTTTTGTAATAAGCACCATATCATTTTTGATTTCCATAATGCTGAGGTCATAAGAGATAATGGCTCTCAGCTTCATCCCTGTTCAATAACCTGCTGTTCCACAAACTGTGGTTTCACTGTTTATCAAATCATGCAGGGACATCCTCCTCTCTTGGCTCCTCAGAATCTTAAAGTCACTGTGCCATGGGGGAGATCACCTTGAGAGTCTCTCAACATATCCTGGCTTTAAAGTGTAACTCACTGCCATACCAGAGCCTTACTCCGCCCAATCTCATACTTGAAAAAGCAGTGCCCATAAAATCAGGAAAACATTTGGGGGAAGGCTGGGCGTGGTCTCTACTAGTAAAAGCTAAATCAATGCTAAATAAAATAACTGAATTCCAAACTAATAAATCGCTAATACATAGAAAAACTCACTCCAACTCGCTACAGAGGCTTACGAGACGGAGCCGCTTTAATATCCCACAGAGGCCGATCTGCTGACACGTCAGTTTCTTCAAGTGATGTCACAAAAACCTTTCAACCAATAGCAAGACTGATTCGAAATTCAATGCAAGATACCCGTTGAACCTTAGGAGGGCGCCACACTGACGGTTTTAGACACAAAAGCAGGATTTCAACAAATATGAAGTAAATTGTCAAAACAATCACCAGGATATGTAGACAACACGTTAAGACAACTGTTAATGGTTTATTAGCAATAAAAAGTTAACATGGTTAGAATTTTTTTTTTTTAATTAACAGAAAGGGGCCTTAAAGTCAGAACTCCAACAGAGAATTATGGCGGTTTGTCCCCAATCCAGACCTCAACATCCAATGTTGCTGACATATATTTGAAATTACCAATAGTTGCAGTGAAATGTAGTTTATTTGCAACACCTTAAGTCTTTTCTACACATAAATACATGCATAACATATACTTTTGAAGATATTTCATTAGTGTTTGATTTAATAACATGTAGAGGCTTACACTGTTAGCTTTATGTTGCTAAGAGTAATTAGCATGGTCATT
The DNA here is from genome assembly GCA_037039145.1 of Fundulus diaphanus. Lineage (NCBI taxonomy): Eukaryota > Metazoa > Chordata > Actinopteri > Cyprinodontiformes > Fundulidae > Fundulus > Fundulus diaphanus. The sequence continues at coordinate 35,674,309 of CM073136.1, forward strand.
AAGTACAGTTGCTGCAAAATATAGTAGTACTGCTTCTCTGACATGTATCTTGCATATGTTTTAAAGTAGTTTTAATCCTAGATACAACCATTAGCCTAATAGTTATTGAATGCAGCATTTATTATCGGTTTACTTTCTTGGGTGTTCTTGAAATAAACACCCAAGAATTTGGATTTACTACAGGTTTGAAGCAAAGATAATGTGCTGGAACCACACATTTCTCTGACTGTTTGGGCTTAGTGGCTGTATATTACACATAATGTCTTCATATACACCTTCTAAATAAGTAAATATTCCCCTGAGCAGAACTATGGGCTTACAAGCAGTAAGCAGTTATGCACACTAAAGTTTTCTGAAATTTTGTCATGTTTTTTTTGTTTGCGTTACAATAACAGAAATATTACAGCTTCAAAGTTGTAGGCCTGTTCTTAGAATGAAATGCTGCAAACTCTCAAACAACCCACGTTAATTCCCCGGTATGTTAAGGTCTGGTATAAGAATAAAAACAATTAACACATAACTTCTTCTTCTTCTCACAGCACAAGCGTTGCATCCCTGCATCACTTGAGGCCTACTACGCCGCTCAAGATGCCAATTCGAGGGGTCGCTTCTACACAGTGATCAGCCACTACAGTATGGCCAAGCAGACCACCTCCCACTCTGTCTCCCCCTGGCTGCCCGGAGGGGTGGCGGGGCACGAAGCTAAACCTCCCAATGGCGAGGGCCACTGAGTTCGACGCACGATGTAAACAGAAACACATGAACATAAAGATTTGAATGAAAATGAAGGTAGATCAGGATGCAGAGACAGACAAGTTGGTGAATATTTAGAGCTGTAGACAAAAGAAACAACAAATGTAGAGTAAAATCATGCATGCGGACATTGAGTCAGAGTAGATTTTAGGTCATCCTGGTCATTGCAGCGACAGTGCTTGAACGGAAGGCAGCTGCACTTCTCGTGGTTCGTGAAGATATTTACTTTCTCATCCAAACGGACTGCTGGGATGTTTAGCTGCCTTTCATTTCAGCTCTGTGGACATGCGGACCTACAGGGACATGAGCTCATGCTAAAACATAATCTGAATATGTTGTCTGCCCATCTGTATGCTCATTTTCAGTAGGAGTTAACATCAGCGGCTAGTTCAAGTTCATACCCACACACATGCTGCTCGCTCATTACCCTTTTTACCCCTTCTTCTAATTTATTACTCATTGTTTCTTTTTTTTTACTGTAATGTATAAAGGTTTTTTGTAAGTGATTGCCATTCTTTATAAAAATACTTACTGGGAAATTTCCTTTAGTTCAGATTCTCTTTACCGCTCCTTTTTCAGGCGTTACAGTAGGTACACATAATCCCTCAGTTTCGTTTGTTGTATTTTTATCATTCCTTCCCCTCAGCCCTTCATGTTCTGTCTGTAACGTCTTCTCAGTACGTCTCTTCAGCCGATCCACCTTTTGGTTCCACATCCACCGCCTGCTCTGGCTGAAGACCATTTACGTGTCTATTGTTGCTGTTTGATAACTTATACACAAAAATCTGAATTTTCAGTGTGTTGTGCCATAAACCCAGACATCCCCCCCCCAGTCACCTGAGCTGTACATACAGTTTTGCACTGAAGCTAGCTTTGTGAGTATGCTCCGTAGTAGCAGGTTTCCCCTTTATAGATTTTGATTAGATATCTTAATATTTTGCTTCTGCTGCCAGCCTTGTAGCTTTCTGAAACATAATGTTGCTTTTTTTTTTTCTTTTCTTAAAAAGAAAACATTCTGTACATCACTGTCTCTTGCCAAGACTTTTCTGCTGTGTACTGTTATGTTGGGCTTCAACTGTAGCTATATTCTGTTTGTGTATTGCAACCCCCCCCCCCTCCCACCACCAATGTGTAACGTTGGATGTGTTGTCAAGAGCACTTCAGTGAGATATTGTGATGTCGTTAGATGTATTGATACCTGGCGTAATTTCTCAGTGTGCAACCTTGTCCCTGCTCTCTTTGTTTGAATTGAAAATAAAACAAGCTGTGACCCGTACCGAGCCTCTTGTCAGACCCACTTAACGTATCGTTCCTGATGTAGCCCCAACGCAGGTCAAGGACATCGACAGCGGCAGTTCTTTTTTTTGTGTTGTTTCTTTCTTTCTTTCTTTCTCTGGCATGTTGTTGTATTTAGATGGTCATAGTCTCAAATCAAATTCCTCCTACGTCTCTGCTGTCCACAATAACGAGTATCTGTGACTGACAGCTAAGGGAGAACATGAACAATACCTGTGTGACTAATGTCTGCCGGATGTTTTATTCATCCGCACTTTTCTCTTGGAACACGAGAGGAGGCCTCTTTTTTTGACTGTTTTCTTAATTAGACATGTGGATTCATGAGTTCTCTGTAGTTTCCTTATGGTGCATTAAAGCGGCGGTCGACAGCTTTTGGAGAAAAAAAACAAACAAACACATAAAGCTAGGCAAAAAGGGCCTGTTTTTGAGTCTGTGCTAATGGAGACGCATACTCCTCAGTTGAGCATGTTTTGTGCCGCGTTATCATCAACGATGGAAGCACAGATAGTGAGTCCCCAATGTTGTCTTTTTTTTGTACACGGACGTACAATTTCGTGGTTAAAAATCCTTTTCTTATTGGCCTTAGCTAATGTTTGACTTTTGAGAAAGCACATATGGTGTTCTATTGAATAATTTATAAGTATGCATAAAGCATTAAAATGTTTAACGCTTACAATAGAAAATGAGACTAAACATGTAACCACAGTTTTTGATGTGATTAATAAGAAGAAGTTGCCCTGTGTCACTCTCTAACAATCAGGAAATAGTAAGGGACATGAAATTTAAGTAAAGATGAAACACACACGCACACACCAGAGGGATCTTAAACCATCAGAATGACAGCAGGCCCTCTCTCGCATTTCAACATTAAAACATTCTGCTTTTTCTTCCCTTGCCTTCTTTTTCTCCTAATATTCACAACCTAACAAGCACACAGGCTACCGAACAATCCTGACACTGTCCTGATAAATTGGACAGATGGTTGCTGATGCAGGCCTTACACAATCTTAACGACACGCTGAGTTGTTGTGACTTGCGGGGGTCAGGTGAAGAAAAACAGCTGGTGGTTTCATTTATGCAGAGCAAGGTAAATAGCTGTTTTTTTCCCCCCTTCGTTTGATGGAAAGGTTGGCAACGTTTATACCAAATAACAGCTGCGATTCAATAAACCTCAGATATTACTGAAACAAAAGCTGATTCTCTGCAGAACATAACCCGAACTATAATTCTCTCTGCACAATATCAGTTCAGATTCTTGCAAGGTTTATGCAAACACAACGGCCCAGTTCACTTACAAAGAACCGCTGGAGATCAAGGAGGTCCTTTTTATCCATCCTTTTATTGTAATATATATCATCCGTATTAGGATGGAGCTTTTTGATGCGCACATTTTCTTCTAATCCATGTAATGTTCTTTTATTGTTGTGGGAAAATATCAGAGAAGAAACAGAGAGAGGAGGATGGTGTTACCATAAACACGACTCACCTTTCCACTAACAGCTCTTCAACTCTCTCAGTGACTAAACGCTTGATTAGTATCTGCGACATTTACATAATTACCCCCAATATTTGAATGTATATAAATATTTTCGGGTAAACGTGTTGGATTTTAAAAGCAACGCACACTCCATGCAATCCACACACATATGGCCATCAGTGAGGCCGACGCCTCCATCTCTCCCCTCAGCTCTGTCTCCCCTGCTGTCAGAGAAAAGGCTGCCTCTCAGCAGTCGCCCCCTACCACGCCCCCCCCCCCCCCCCCCCCCACTCACCCCTGAGGGGATGGAGGAAAAACAGAGAGGAGGAAAAAGGAGAGAAGTGGAAGACGCAGAGAGGGAAGTCAGGTAAATGGTGAGGATGGGGGAGGGTGTGGGGAGTTTCATCAAAGCTGCTGTACAGCTGCCACATGCAGACAGTTTGTTATTGAGCCTCAGTTTGAGCTTTTTTATGCTGTGATATCAAATGTTCACACTATAACTATGTATGGGTGTTTGGGGGGGGGGATGGGTAAACACACAGGGTTTCACTTCAGGGACACTGATTCACTCCTTTTATTGTTTTCCGCCTATATTTGGATGGGTGGAGTTGTGGTTTACCCAACAAGCCAAAGACAAATGTGGTTATATTGTTTATATCTATTTATGCTAGTTATTTTTGACGCTTTGATAAACTGTAGGCTCGCTTGAAATGCTGCACAATTCAAATGTGTCCGGGTATAAGAAAAAAACAACAACAGCAAAGGCATGGTTCAATTCAATTCAAATTTTATTTATATAGCGCCAATTCATGAAACATGTCATCTCAAGGCACTTTACAAAGTCAAATTCAATCAGTTCAATGGTTGAACAAATGGGAGCACCCCAGATCTCACCTTTTGTTAAACCGCCGTTTGATTCTGTTTTAGTGGTCCATCTTCCATCAGGTTAATTAGCCTCCCACACCCTGACCTGTTTGAAGCATTTGTTCTACTTTACTAAAGTTCTCCAAATCCATCAAAGTGTGAGGAAACGCATGTTCCTACACTCTGGCTGGTTGATTCCAGATCTTTACCAGTCCTCTCTTGAAGCTATTCTTTTATTGCTCTGTGTTCATGTTTGGACTCATCTTCTTTCTTACTGACAACTAAAGGTTTTGGTGTTCAAAGCTGACCTGGTATCTGGAGCTCATAATAATTCATCCTCATCTACAAAAGCTCCAGTTCCAGCAGAACAAGACAGCACCCCACAGCATGATGCTGCCACTACCATGTTTCACTGCTGTCGGTCCTTCAGCCTCCCTGATCGGTTTCCATCTCGTCTTTTCTTCACTGTTCGGAGAAAGGTCTGGTGTTTGGCAGTTGTCGCATGCCACGATAGAAATTGTATTTAGGTGTAATATAGTAGAATTATATTGACACCTTTGCACAATGCGTTCATTTCAATCTCTTGTAACCTTTTTGCAAACTGTGGCATTATAGCTAAAGCATGCGGATAAAAAACATGCCGGAAAAATCCTTAAAGGAAAGCAAGTTAATCAAATTCCCTCGGCGGGAACCCTGGAAGGCTGGGTGCTGCAGACGAATCTAAACATGCGTCAACAAAGTATTAGTTCCAGGGCGTTTGCACTTGTGTAATCAGGTCATTGTAACATTCAGTTTTGAGCAGGATGTCAGGTCACTGGTGGAAAAACCTTTTAAGTCAATCATTGTAGTTTCATTTTTTTTTTTTACATCCCAAAATAAATGGGCGATTTGAAGTGTGTGACATCCACTGATCACACGTGCTTGAATTTAAAGAGAACACGCTATAACTAAAACTGAAAGAGGGAAGCGTATTTTATGTCATATTATGTTTCGCAGTTTCAAGCTTGAGGCTGGCTCTGTGGCATCCCTACCTTTAGCTGCTTTTTTACTGGTGTTAGTCACACCACAGATAAGAAAATTCGCAGTTCTGCAAAAAACGGTGGGAGGTAGAAGATAAGTCAGGTTGTGTTTAATGCATAAGGCTAATAGTTCATTGTTGGTTTGTTTCTATATGAGATGTTTTCTGAGCTTTGTTCCCCCCAACAGGACTAAAATAGTACACCTTGAAAAGTGTTAGTTGTTTGGGGACATTCAGGCTCAGCCAGATTTTCACATCCTTTATTGCCAAAACCTGTGAGGGAGAGTTCCAGTTGCTGCCTTTGTGTCATTAAGAAATTCCAACCTGTTTACAAAATCTGGGCCGAGTGTGAATTGTTTACTGGTTTTGATGCCTACCATGATGAAGTTTCCTACTGTATTTTACTGTTTTGAAACCAAATTACTGGAGGTGTGAATGTGACAACACGTCCACGTCATGAGAAAAGAGAACACGCGACATTGGGTTTGAGAAAACGAGACAAGATTTTAACAACATTTCGGGGAAAACTAAGCAACCTTTTTTGTTTGTTTCTAAAAAACACTGATTACTGTGCGATCTTTTGAAAATTACAACAAAAGTTAGATAAATAAACTAAACAAACGCTGCTCATTGTAGAATTATCCGGTTTAAATTTGACCTGTTTAAACTAGAGGAAGTGCTCAACTGCAGTCCACTTCACTTAAAAACAATGAAATATCCCGTTAATTTAACTTTAACTGAAACAATTTACTACTTCCTGCCTTAGTTCAAAGTAAGAGCATCAAACTTTGACGAATGCGAGAAAACAGTCACCTTCATGTCCAGATCTCATATTAATACTGTTGTTTAAAACAACCACTGCAACATGCTCTGCCATATTTGATGACAAATATTTTTGTGTTTTAATATCAAAAGGCCTCTTGGGCAAGATCTTATTATACCCCTATATATTTCTGTTCAACCTGTGTTTAGTTACACGCTGATTAAAACTCCAGGTTTGTTGATTGTCCATCAGACACAGCTCCTTCAGATGACTCACTCCAGATGGAAGCAGAAGGCAGCAAAATTGTGGTGTTTTTCTCGTAAACTACATAAGAGCACTTAGAGTTCAACGTGGCTATGTGCTTTTTGAATAGGATTTTTGCTTCTATACCTGTAAAAGAAAATGACCCAAGCAGTGCTCTGCCTCCAGGAAGCAAGCGGCTAATGCTGAGTGAGTTAACAAGTCACTCTGCATTATGTGTGGTCTTCGGAACGGTCTGGTTTGTCTCTTTATCTTGTTACTTGCTAGTCAGACTTCAAGGTATTGCGGAGTCAATAATGGTAATACAGGCCTCTGCATTGCCCCTCGCTTCAAACTTGACTATGCCGCCTTCAGCTTTGCTTCAAACAAAAGGATATTAACAGAAGGCTCAAGCCAGCACCCAACTTTATTATTCATGGATGGGAAATACAGCAAACGCAAGCAGAAATTCTACAGCTGCGTTTTTTTGGCTACACTTTTAGGGCTTCTCTAAGACCGTCATGCAGGAAAGTAGCAAAAACTACTATTATTTATATCACAGAAGATTTTGATAGCAAATGTGCTTAAACATAATCCTGATTTCATCAAAGAGGAACATCTTCATGTTTAACCTTCTTATGAACTAAATTATAAATAAGCTACTTTGTTTTATGCATTTCTTTATTTTTTGGCTGTAAATAATGTGGAAGGAGTTGGAGATTCTTTCAATGGCAAAAATAAAATCTCCCATGCTGAATTTGGTCTGCGATGACTTCATGGTAGTAAAAGGGTTCAAATATATAAATGTAAACTTAACAAGTAATCAGAAGTTTGAGTATACGGATATAAGGAAGTAATTGTCTGGATTTACTGGATAAAAGTCCATCTGACACAAATTACCCACTCAGTATATGGGACTTGTGTGTTTCCAATATTATTTACTTATTTCCGCTTTCGTACATGTAATTCAGAGCTTCCGAAATGAAATCTGCCAAATAAAACGCTGCGACTCCTTAAAGCTATAGTTGGTAATCCTGTTCAGAAACGCGTTTTGTCATACCGGGTGAAATGCTCCTTCCATCCTGACAGTGGTCAGTACATTATGTATTCAGAAAAAGGAGGTTAAAAAATTTGATCTGTGTGAGAGCTGCAGGCCTGTAAAAACTCTGACCAATCCTGTCATTCTATCCGAATGAAAAGAGCCAGATGCCTTCATGTCTCATCCTGGCCACGCCCCCTCCGGTCCCATGAGTTCAGGGGTTATCACCTTATCTACTGGTTGTCCCACATGCCATCTTTCTGACGCGCTCACGTCACCACGATGTGCACGTTCCTGGTTAGTTTCCGCTTGCTGGCAGCTTCAGTGTTACCTCTTCATTGTAGCTCTGACCGAATACGTTGAAAATGTACGCTTGTATGCTTAAACCACGTTCAAGTTTACGAGAAGAAACGGAAGGCCTCAGCAGAAAGAAATAAGACCAGAGTAGTTTTTTTTTTTTTTTTACGTGATCCCCCTGAGGGGAAGAGTAGGTAAGATCGTTTTGTGCATGCGCAGTTATTCAAAAGGGGACTTAGGCGTTTCTTACTTGCCTTTTCAGAAATATCGCAGACTCTATATTTAAGTTAATGTTCACCATCTTGAAAGTGAAATTAACCTTTTCACACTAACTGCACTGTTGGGAGTCATCATGGCCCCATGGAATTTGCATAGATAATCCACTCAGTTTGAGTTTTATTCTATATATTCAGACTTTCATCATTTATCTTCAGCCGCTCATGAGATACATTTCCATTATGTTTACAATATCAGTTCATTTAGAATTTTGTTATTGCTTCAGAACCTGGACAATTTTGTCAAACCATGAATTCTGCTCTCATTCAGAAGATCCTGAAGGTGAATGTTCAGTAATCAGTTTTTGTCCTTAAGCTGACTTGTTGAATACACACGAGGTGCCTTTCTCAGCTACCTAAGCAGGTAGCTGTAGCCTTACGCCAGGAGCAGATGTCTTCAGGTGGTGTCCAACCTTCACTGGGTGTTTCGGCCCTAAACCACAACACCCTCCAGTTGGTGGGCCCGCAGTGAGTGGCCAGCTCACTGCCCATCTGCTCCTGGCTTCCAGCTTTCCTCCTCTCTCTTGCTCCAAATCCAGCATGAGGCACGTTCCGCCTCCTCCCCCATCCGACGAGCTGCCTCCTTTTTACTCCGCTCATCCATGCCTATGGCAGAAAGGAAGTTCCACGCAGACCTTGCTGGAAAGCCCCTGCACCCTATCTCCACAGGAAAGACCCACGCCTGCCAGCCTCTGTCTCGGCAGTCTTGGGCCAGCTGTTGATATTTTTCGGCCTTCCTTTCGTGGGCCTCCTCGCACCCCTCCTCCCATGGTACTGTCAGTTCCACCAAGATTATCTTCCGCTCCTTGGATGACCACAGCACTATGTCAGGGCGGAGGGTTGTTTGCACCACCTCAGGAAACTGCAGCCTCTTCCCCACATCCACCCTCATCTCCCAGGAACTTGCGGCCTGGAGAATGCTAGTCCTTTTCCTCCTGGTGGACTGTGGTCTAGCAGCTCCTTCCTTGAGGAAGGTGATAGCTCTCTGTGCGGTCGTGTCGGCTGGCCTCTTCTTGACCCTCTCCCGCTCTATGGTGTCAGCCAATGAGAGGAGCACTTTGTCGTGACGCCATCTATACCGCCCCTGGGTTAATGATGTTTTGCACCCGGACAGTATATGGGCCAAGGTCCCCCTCTTGCCACACAGCTTACAAAGTGGATCCTCTCTTAGACCCCATGTGTGGAGATGTACTGGGGAGGGGAGGGTATCATAAACAGACCGTAAAAGGAAGGAGATGCGATAGGGCTCCAGGCGCCACAGCTCCCTCCATGTGACTTTGCGCCTGGGCAAGTCCCATTTTGTCCAGGCTCCCTGGGAACCTTGCTGCACTGCTCTTGCTACTCGCTTCTCCTCCTCTCTGCTCCTCACTTCCATTTGCACCATGCCTCTCCTGGTTCCCGTGTTTGCACCTCCCCAGGTTTGGAACCGTGCAGAGCCGAGGCCTTGTCGGTGAATGCACTGGTTTCCCACTATGTCCCGCAACTTCAAGGAGCTGACTGCCTGGTCTACAGCTGCATTGGCTGCCCACTTGCGTCCAGATCTGGTTGTCATGCCAGCTTGACTGATGAGGTCATCGTTGGAATCCCTCAGACTTAGGACAACCCTGCATTTCGCCACCTTGTACTCCTCGACTACTGATGACAGGGGGAGTTGCAGTTGCCCCGACCTGATGTAAAGGCCCACTGATGAGAAGCTTGGGGGAATGCCTAGCCACCTCCGCAGGTCCTTGCTGGTCCTCCTCTCAATGAGCTCGACGGTGGTCATGGGAAACTCGTAGACTGTTAGTAGCCAAAGGAGCCTGGGCAAGAGGCCATGTTGATAAAGCCAGGTCTTGAACTTGCCCGGTAGCAAAGATTTGTCGATCTTCTTCAGCCACTCCTCTGTCTGCTTCACCGCCTCAGCTACGTTGGCACCATCCGTTAGTGACGCATTAAACCACTTTCCCAGGCATTTTACTGGATTGCCCTCGATGGATGGGATGATCTCACCCTGGACTTGGAGACTGAACTTGCCGGTGACTCTGCCCTTCTTGATGACCATGCTCCTGGACTTCCTGGCCTTGAACAGCATCCCTGCCCAAGAGGCAACGCTGCCCAATGTATCCAGCACCCATCTTGCTTGGACATGCGTCACAGTAGTTACTGTGATGTCGTCCATAAACGCACGCAGTACTGGCTGCACAACACCAGATTCCAATCTAGGACCCCGGGTTATGCCCTCTGCAGCTGTTAGCAGTATGTTCATGCCCATAATGAACAAGATGGGGGAGATGGTGCACCCTGTTGGAATCCCCTTTTGGAGGTCCAGCCAGTTGGTGGTAAAAAGAGACGATGTAAATCTGAGTCGGAACCCGGCGAGGTAGTTTGAAATCAAGCCTCGGATTGTCTCAGGGATGAAATAATGGTCAAGTCCTTCTTGGATGAGATCATGTGGAATTGACCCATAAGCATTGGCTAGATCTAGCCAAATGACTGTTAGGTCGCTTTTCTTACGTTTTGCCTCATGGATCAGTTGCGTAATCATCGAGGTGTGTTCCAGACAGCCCGAAAAGCCTGGGATCCCACCTTTTTGGATGGAAGGGTTGATATAGTGGTTTTGCATCATGTAGGAGGTGATTCTTCGTGCCAGAACCGAGAAGAAGATCTTACACTCTACGTTCAGAAGAGAGATCGTCCTGAACTGGGAGATTGTGGATGACCCTTCCTCTTTCGGAACAAAGCATCCCTCGGCCAACTTCCAGCTGGGTGGAATTGTCCCCTTGGCCCAGATCTTCCTCATGGTTTTCCATAGCCTCTTGAGGAGCTTGGGGCATTTTTTGTATACTTTGTATGGTATACCACTTGGGCCAGGGGCAGCTGATGATTTGGCCTTGTGGACGACGTCCCGAACTTCTTGCCAGGTGGGTTCCTTCCCATTCAGCTCAATTGTTGGTTTCTCAGGCCTAGAGATATTGTGATTGGCCCCTAGACCCCGACTCCTGTTAGGGTCACCGTGGGCTTCAGCAAGGAACTCTTCAACCTCCATTTTTGTGCTGGAGAGTGAGCCAGATTTTTGTTGGCCTAGAAGAGACTTTGTGAAGCTGTATGGGTCCTTTATGAACTGAGATCTTCTCTTTTCTTTCTTCCGACGCTGCTTCCGGATGTTCTCTGCTCTTCTAACCCTGCACAGTTGTTCCTGGACCTTACTTGTCAGGTCTTTGATACCTTCCTTCTCGGTCGGTGAGCTGGTCTTGAACCGCTTGTTGAGGGCCTTTATCTCGCTTCTCAGGCGACGGATCTCCCTCTCCCTCCTGTTTGGCTGCTGCTGTAGTTGGCGCTGGCCTTTCCGCACCTTAGTGCCAAACCGCTCCTTTGCGAGGTTGTATACTATGGTTGTCAGTGCATCGATCTTCCTATGAACTGAGCCTGATGCAGTTGCTTCCAGGATGCCATCAAGGTCATCATCTAACTGCATCCAAGCACTACTGTCTGCCATCTTTGGCCAGTTAATCCTCTCTCTCCTTGCTAATTGGATTGGGGTGGTTGGAGGGGTGTTCCTCTGAGTTGGTCTCTGGTGCTGAGGCAGTTCAGTTGCGGAGAGATCTTCAGCACTGTGGGGTGCTTCCTGGCTGGAGTTCTCCAACGTCTGACCAGACCCTGGGTCTGTGCGCTGCTCTTGAGCTGCTGGTGTTCTGCACTTGGACCTACTCTGGTGTTGCTTTAAACCTCTGGTGCTTTTGCAGATCTTCCCACAATGGCACCTAACAGTGTATTCCACTCCAGTCAATGTAGATTGCTTGAGCTTACTCGTAGTCATGTTCCTTGTCCTGGCCGATACCGGTGTGTCCGTCCCGTTGAGTCCCTCTTCCGCCCCCCCTCTCGGGTGACTCTGGGGGTATTGCTTATCTGATTCATTCGTAGCTTGGGTGGTGCCCTCTTACGAGTGCTGCGCACAGGGTTGCTAGCCCTGCGTGCCCGCGCCAGTCTTTCCTGGAGGTCAGCTGTCTCTCCAGCGTCACCGACCTTTCTCGGTTGTCATCTAGTCTGGTTCCTAGACGTCACTGGTGACCCAGAGTTGACTTGTTGAATACACACGAGGTGCCTTTCTCAGCTACCTAAGCAGGTAGCTGTAGCCTTACGCCAGGAGCAGATGTCTTCAGGTGGTGTCCAACCTTCACTGGGTGTTTCGGCCCTAAACCACAACACCCTCCAGTTGGGGGGCCCGCAGTGAGTGGCCAGCTCACTGCCCATCTGCTCCTGGCTTCCAGCTTTCCTCCTCTCTCTTGCTCCAAATCCAGCATGAGGCACGTTCCGCCTCCTCCCCCATCCGACGAGCTGCCTCCTTTTTACTCCGCTCATCCATGCCTATGGCAGAAAGGAAGTTCCACGCAGACCTTGCTGGAAAGCCCCTGCACCCTATCTCCACAGGAAAGACCCACGCCTGCCAGCCTCTGTCTCGGCAGTCTTGGGCCAGCTGTTGATATTTTTCGGCCTTCCTTTCGTGGGCCTCCTCGCACCCCTCCTCCCATGGTACTGTCAGTTCCACCAAGATTATCTTGGTGGAACTATTGTCATGATGGAAAACCATCCAGAGTGACCCTAAATTCCTCCATTGTGAAGTAAAAGACTCAGTGGCAGTTATCCGAAACATTTGATGGCAGTTGTTGGTGCCAAGGGATCGCACAAGTTATTACGCTTAGCGAGTGAGCAGAGAGAGCATCAGGCTGGTTTGGATTGGTCCTACCCGTTAAAATATTTAATCATCATTGGAAAAGTGCATTTTGTTTTTACTGAAGTTATCTTTTTTTTTATTATTAAAATTAGTTTGACGATTCAAGACATTAAGTGTAAACAAATGTTTGTTTATTTGATCAAAATTACCTTCAGTGTCATTAAAATATGCATGCAAATTTTAAGTTATTTTGTATTGATCTATTTTTAAATATTATCATAATCTATTATTATTATTATTATTTAGATAACTGCCTTTTTAAGGCTTAAAATTATTTTAATTAATTTCAAAAGACTGATGGGCACACAGATCTTGTGATGCTGACATAAAAGCGGTGATGGGGATTTCTTTAATAGCTGTACAATGACAAAAGTATGTTAGCCATTGCATTAATTAAACAACATTAGTGACTCTAAAATCCTTGAGTTTAAATGTGTTTTACTGTGAGAGCAGGGAGTTTGCTTAATTAAATCAGCATATAAATGTTCCATGTTAATGCATCTCTAAGTGTGTGGCGCACCACTGAATACCTTTGCTGGCCTAGTTTTCTCCCCTCATCTAGGACGATGTCAGCTAAGTTCATAAACGCTTACTGTTTCTTGGGTTCTCCTGCTGGGTCTGGGACATATAATATTCAAGACAATGAGGACAGTTCAATTATTTACAATAAAACGTCTGGGTTAAAGGATGGAAGTCTCTCTCATTCTCTCGTGGAGCAACTGCTACAAACATATTTTTTAACGCAGAAAAGAAAATCACTAGTATTTCAAGGACTTATTAAGTTGCAACCTTGTAAATAAATGTACAATGTCTTGGAACATCTTTATATGAGCAGACAGGCAGTAAGTAAAAAGAGACACTACGGGTGCTTTTAAGCAAATAAAGAGATGCAGCTGCAGACAAAGTGAATCTGAAAGGATATGCAGGCATGCACGCATTAAAAATAAAAACACTACTGATTTAAAAGTTCCAGCTGCTGCATTGAAACCAGAACCACTGTGACCTTTATGCAGCCTTTCCGACACAGTGCTCCCTGCTCACCAGTCTAACTAAAACTGGGTCAGTGGGCTTAATCCATCTTTGGATGCCAGCCAGATTTTAAAGTTAACAAAGTGAGTGGTGCAGGCACCCAAATTGTGCTCTGAAACTACTATCAGATTAAAAACTAGCCAGGATTTATCCATTTGGTGTGCTCTCGTCTTAAAATGTTCTCATTTAGTTACTCGTGATTTTGTTTCCTCTAAGTGCTGAAGCTGGCAGCATGGCGAGGATGGTATTTCACTTGCCTTCATAACTGGTCCACAGCTCTCAGAAGCTAGAAGTGATGAACAGGAAACAGAATGTGAGGGAAGCGGCATCTGTCAGCTGAATTAGCTCTGAGCAATGCTGCTCAGTTGTACGTGCCATTATTGCTAATATCCTAATTGACTTGAGTTGAACCGAACACCGCATTTAAACATGAAAAAATAATATTTTCCATTCCAGCGACAATACAAATAATTTCCATTTCTTTACAATTCCATCTGTTCTTGAATTTCGTGAGATCAGGGCATGATGTATTCTTTTTGGAGATCTTTTTGTCTTCCTCATGTTGTCTGACATGTTTTATTTAAAGGGGACGTATCATGCTTTTCAATTCTTCCTTTTCACATTGAAATCATTCAGGAACTGCAGATCAACCTAAAAGAGTAATGATTAATAAAAAGTAGGATGTTTCATTACTTATCAGTGTGAGATTATGCTACAGCACTAAAACATATTTATTTTAAGGCTTCTGATGTACAGTATCTTTTTGAAAAGTGCCATGAAATGTAGAGTAAGCTGCAGTTTTTTTTATATTCAACATGATACATAAATATATAGAAATCATTGTAAAGCACACCCCTTTAAATTCTAGCAGGTATTATATTTTCTACATGTCTAGAGTTGAAACCTTAGGACCAACATAGGATGTATTTTCTTTTTTACCATGACTCTTTCCATTTACACAGGTACTAAATCAGTTTACTTGAAACAGTAGCTTAAAATCCACCTACGTCTTATTTTTCTTAATGTTTTGCTTCTGCAGTGCACATTAAAAGATTTGTTTGCAACGCGGACATTTTATGACGTCAACAAGCTCAATCAGAAGTCAACAAGCTAAATCTCCATGATGAAGTCTTTGATACATTGTTTTCCTGACTACTTGATACTAATGTTGATGTCAATTTGGGATTTTTGCTGCACCTCTCGCCTCTGAGCTCATTAAAAGTCAGAAGAGCGGTGTTAACTCCAAGACCGTATTCACAACTTTCCTCACCTATCCTCTGCCCTGTTCCCCTTGCCTTTTCTTCTCGATCCCCGCTGTAATTATCCTGAAATTTGGCCTTTGTTCGCCAGCATATCAGTCTCATTACACAGACAGACAGAAATGGAGCCTAATCAGAGACAAAAAAGGGACAGGAAGAAATAGCCCGGCTGGTTATCTCTCATGACACACTGCTAAACCTTACGCAGCCCATTGGTTTGCATTTTAGCTCACAATTTAGCAAAAATACTGGGAATATTGCATCAAAGTAAAAAAAATAAATAAAAAAAATGTTTCAGTTACTATTTCATCCCATCGGTTAAGGAAAGGAAAGGATGATGCCAGAGGGAGATGGGAGAACAAAACATATGGTGCATTACAGAGCAAAATGAGGACAGGGTGACTCAGAAATACAGAGTTGCCTCAGAAAAACAAAATAAGCAGTGAGGAGGTCCAACTTCTGAGCAAAAGAAAATGAAAAGGCTCTCTTGGTAATGAGGATCCTTTGCACTAAACATATGGAGACTGGAGTGGATTGCTGAGTGCTTTAATAATAAACCTAAAATTATTTTAGGTAATAAAATAATAATTTAGAATAAACCTAAATTATTTTAATGGCAAAATGTTGTTTTTAAAAGTTTGATCTCTGGTTGTATTAATTAGGCTCCAAGTAAGAAAACACTACATTGATAAATACTCCTGACACAACAAGTTAAAACAGGGAAGGCTCATGGTGTGACCACTTACTGTTTTAATTTGAGGGTTTGAATAGTTTCTAAATACTTATTTATTGCTATCAATGCAAATAAATGTAATTACCAACCCTTTTTGTAACTCTCAATGAGAGTTTGCGCTGATTTGGACAAAAACGGCAGCGGTACATTCCTCATTTTAATGCCCCCATGTTTTTCTTCTGCATGCTCAAACTATGGTTTCGTCATTACCTGGGAAAACAAAACTTCTAGCAATAACGATCATCTCTCTCTTCCATTAAACATCACCCACTCTCATGATTTTGCTGACACTAACTATATCCTTTCACATAAACCTCTTAAAACTTATTTGTTGACAACTTGGTTTCCAAGAGTCAGTTCGTTGTTGCTGTGTATTTAACACACCGCCCAAGAACCCCACCCCTGAAAAATTAATAAATCAAATATATACAATCATCAATATTTTAGAGAAAGACAACACAAAAATTTAAAAACTCTGAAACAAACATGTCATAAATTCAAAATTCAAATTACCCTCTTAAAGAGATAACATAGACGGGCGATGACCTTGTGTCTGGAATGTCACCATCAGCGAAGCTCTCACGATAATCGTTGAACAAAATTGTTTTTTTGACAAAATGACCTTTTTAAGAAGTCATTTCAAATGAATGGGAGACCGCTTACTGGCAGAAAATATATGAAGGGAGCCCTTTTGCTTCAAAGGTAATCTAAATAGGAACAGTGCATGAGTTTCATGAAGTAAATTGGTGAAGAAAAAGGTACAAGAAGGATTCTCTGTTTGAAACGTGTTGATCAGTTATTATAATGAAACAATCGGCATATAATATTTAAAGGAAGGAGCCACCCACACCCGAGGAGAGAGGACACAACACAGTTCATGCTATTCCCAGCATTTCTTTTTACTTTTTATGTGTCCTCCATCAGTACAATGCATTTGCTGATATCTACTACATTAATCAGCGCGGTCTCCAAATGATACTCCTGCATCCTTAGGCATATTAATTAAATTTAGCCGCAACTGTTTTTCTCCGTCTCGCATACAAATATTGGATTGTTTTACTGCAGCTGAAGGCTAATGACACAGTATATGTTTTTTTCTTTTTTTCTTTCCCTCCACCACATGCATAGTATTAACTTCAAATTGAATTTTAGGGCAAACCATATGCCATATTTGCCGGAAATGCAGTGGCCCAGGTTTTGTCCAAATGAGTCATTTTATTGGTGACAGACAACTGCACCACTGTCAACAGGTTATTCTGAGGACATACCATCATCCATGCCACTCAGACTCCATAAGCTCATCTAAAATTAGTTTTTCACAGCGCAGGCTATTTTGATAAGCTGCAACGAGTAACAATGCTGCTCAGAACACGAGAGACTGCATTCATCTGTATGCTTTCAGAATTTTTTAAATTACAGTTTCTGTCACAAGCGTTCATTTGGCTGTATGTTGATTTCAAAACAGAGTTTTAAATCTGTCTATAGGGTGCCGGTCTTTTAAGTAGCAAAACTACTGCTCTCAGACAACATTTCTCCAGGCCTCCTTCTGCTCACTTGATAAATTATCAAATAAATCCTCACTTTATGAACTCAGACTGGAGCTGGAGACTTTGTTATTACCACTTTTGTCTCGGGTGGACATTGTGTTATGTATTGATGCCTGAGTTCTTCATCACTTCAGCAACTTTCATCTTGTTTCTCAGCTACATTATGCTTACTTTTTTTGCTTATTTGTTTTGTTGTTTAAATACTTTTTGATTTTGGACGTGAAATTAATATCATTTTGGGGAACTTTCCTTTCCACTGTCTCTAAATGCACGTTCAGGAGGAGAAATTGCTGCAAAGTAAACGACACAATGCGAGCCGCTACATGCTCATCCAGGATCAGGGAATGTCTGTTGGCTTTCCTTAGATGGAAAACTTTTAAAACAATTTCAGTAATAAACTGAACTTTTGTTTGATAACTAGGATCAAACTGGAATGTAAGTAATTGGCTTGGAATATGTTGGTATGATTGAATTTAACTTATTTTCTTGGAACGTGCCTTGTGTTACATTTGTTGTACATTGGAACTACATAAATAAACTGAATTGTAATAAAGCTGGTAAAAAAGGTTAAAAATATCTAATCTGTATCAAATATAAGAGGAAACACAGTGGAGATGTGGCATGCTATGTATTATTTAATAAATGGAAGATGAATATGAGCTTGAACGGACAATATTGTTGTTTACAGTGAATCATAAATCATAACTTATGAAAGTTT
The DNA here is from genome assembly GCA_037039145.1 of Fundulus diaphanus. NCBI lineage: Eukaryota > Metazoa > Chordata > Actinopteri > Cyprinodontiformes > Fundulidae > Fundulus > Fundulus diaphanus. The sequence goes on from CM073136.1 coordinate 35,692,328, forward strand.
TTTTTTTTTACTGAGCTCTATTTAACAGTTATTAGATCATGATAAAAATGTCAGTAACTGGTCACATGCGAGTTTGCTCATTAGATAAATCGGTCCATCCTGATGCTGCATGACAGGCCTTCTCCATCAAACCTTCCCCTGACGGTGAAAGCAGCAGGCATTGCCCTCAGATATGTTCTGATTTGCACACCAAGCACACTCCGGACTCCGTGACTGAAGCTCGTCTCTCTTTCTGTCTGTCTTGCATATAAACTCAAATATGGCAGACACACAGGCCTGAGAGCCGTTTGTCTCCCAGTCTTCGAGACTTGTTACTGGCTGGATCGATGCTTGAAAAACAAACACACTCAAATGCATTTTTCTCCTGAATCATCACGGGGCAGGGATAGGGATATGGAGATGTAGTGCTTTATTACTACATTTTCTGACACGTTGACGCTATCCATTGTGTTGATTTATTTCTGTTTTTTAATATGCTAAAATAAAACTTAAACATATGAAAAAAAGAAGCAGTCCGAACATATCCCCCCCCCCCCCCCCCCCCCCCCCCCCCCTTGTCCTTGATTCTCAGTGTGACTGGACAGACATTCCTGGGCTGGACGTTTACCACGTTTACGTTCTCTCAAATGCTAACGCTTTTCTTGTTGCGTGAAATGTCACAGAATCGAGGACAGACAATCTCAAAGAGGTCAAGACATTTTTAGAAACTAATAGAGCCAAACACTTTTACAGACACAAGAGGAAATCTCCTCTCATTACTCTGAAAATGTCACGAAACTAGAGGATATGCTCCAGCTTTCCAGACCCACAAACCATCCTCAGAGGACTTGGTGGAGAAGTATACTATATGACTCTGTTTAAAAACCATGGATCAACCATGGACATGATTTCTGCTTTCTTTGACATAATTGGTTCCCCCGATATATTTCACGAACATCTTTGTGTCATGGGTTGAGAACAGACATGACTCCATCAATGTATTTTCACCAGTATGTCTAGACTCACATTGAGTTTTGAACTCGGCACGTTTATTTATGTGAGAATCAGATCACCAGTCTGCGTCTCTCAGATGGGAATTTATTGGAGGCTCAGGGTTCGGCTTGCAGAGGGTCGCCCTCTCTGTTCCACCCACTGCACTCGCTAAGGCGTACACAATTTCCCAAAGAGGAGGCGATGATCATACAGTGCATACCACTTTTATGCAATAGATGACGTGTGAGAAAATTACAATGATTGGTTATAAAATGGCTGGGAGGTGGAATCTGTGGGTGAGGCTTTCAGACCCTCCTTCAGGGAGATGAGCATTACTTGACCTCTGCCGGATTAATCTTCGTCCCTGCAGGTCAGACTGCCCATTATTTCAGATAGTTGGTTGACGTAAGAAATTATCATTAATTATCTTTACCAGATAGTTTGCTGATATATCAGACTCAGAGCCTGCGTCAGAGTAAGCACTTATCCATTTAGTTCTTTGTAGTTGATGACTGTTTGGCGTCTGAGCAAATAATCATCTCACTGCGGGTGTTCACCCCCTCACCAGCCCACAAGATATGTTTTTCACCTTTACACTCACCATAAAAAAAGATGCATCCAAGAGCATCCAAACAAAACCTTCACAGTGTATAAACATGCTTTAGTGTCAAAACCCTCAGCGCCAGAATGCTCTCCAGGCACGGCACAGTGGCAACCCACTGCTCCCTAAAAGGGATGTGTTAAAGCAGAGTTAACATTTCATTGGCATGTATGTTGCAATGAAAAATAAAGATTATTAAATAAAGAAAAGGGGAATATTGAAATTGCAAATACTTTTATAAGTATATTTTAGAGCTATTTCTCTCATGCTCTTTACTGTGCTGTATTGTGTAATAGTTAACAATCTGAAACCTCTCTGTGCAAACATTTGCACTAATTACCAGAGCTTTGAAGATATTCTTGACAATTATTCCTTCAATCTTTAAACATATTGTTTCTCAACATGACACTGAAGCTGCTGTCACACAGATCGTATCTTGATAAATACATATCTTTAAAAATCACGTGTTACTTGGGTCTGAACCTGAACAAATTAAGGGAATTTAGTAAAATGTCACATATTTGTCACAGGACTTGAAAAAAGCACATTTGATGCTTTTGATGAAGTCCTGTTCGGCATAGTGCCCATTTACTTAGAACAACAATTCATTGTTCTGCTGTGTCATGATTGTGTACTTTTCCCATAAACTTGTCTAATTTTTCATATTAAAAGGATCAACTGAGCATTCGTGAAAGATTAATGAGCTCTATGAGTGCCAAGTTGTCAAATCATTATTAGCAATTCTTAATCACAGAAACAGATGCCTTCAATTTCCATTTCATCTTAAAGCCTCCGGCGTCCTGCGGTGAGTGAAACGTCTGCATAGGTTATACTAATATTATGTAACGCTATTATTGGGTCATTGCTGTGAAATCTTGAGTCACATTTGCAGTGATTCTGCTGCAGAGTTGCATATGTGTGGCGCTTGAGGCAGAATTTTTCAACATGCACAAAAAATGTGTAGCAGCCTGCTTGTTGATCAATTGGCTTTAAATACATAGAAAGATGATATCTGAACATTGTTTACTTTTTACACAATACTCTCCAACGGCTCTAAAACAAAAGGCCAATACACAAGGGTATAAGCATAGATTTGCAGGTGAGTTGAATTCAGTCTCAGCAGCTGACATGCCAAAAAGGTAGAAACCTGTGGATTCAAATTAACAGTCACCATTTAAACCAAACATGTTTAACACAGAAACTGGTTCAAATTATTTTTTAGAAACAGTATCGGCACTCAACTAGCTCAATGGAGCAAAAGACCACAGAGCATGCAAGGAACCTGGGTGTAGTTATGGACACAGATCTAAAGTTTGACAATCACATAAAGCCAGTTACTAAATTCAGTTAAATTCAGTTTATCTGTATAGCGCCAATTCATAAAAACCTATTGTCTTGAGGCACTTCACAAAAAAATTAAATAAAGTTAACTCAATCTAATCATAGAGGCAGATTCCAAATCAAACCAGATACTTTCTAGATGATCCTAGCTATCAAGCATTTCAGTCAAGTTCAGTTCATTATTGTTCCAAAAAAGGTTAAAAAAATATAACAACTGGACTTCTTTTCTGAAGCTGAAGACGTTTCGGTTCCCATCTAAGAAGCTTTCTCAATTCCCAATTTAACCTTTTTTGGATTGATCATTACCTGGATGACTGAGAATCTTCACCAACGTTTTTCAAATTGGTTAAAAAAAATTCTGTCTAAGGAAACCCAGCAGAATCGATTCAGTCACTGACTTTCACTCCTGGATGAACATGTAGCAACAGTAGACAGTTGCTTGCATTATGTCATAAGCTTTGCAGCAATCCCTCATACCAAGCATGCATGTAGTGACAGTGGAGAGGAAAAGTGTTGTTTAACAGGAAGAAGCCTCCAGCAGAACCAGGCTCACCGTGAACGGCCATCTGCCCGACCGACTGCAGCCTAGAGAAGACAGAGCACACACACAAAATGAACACAAAAGCACTGACCAAGGAGTACTTTCTTTGTTAAAGAAAAGTAAAAGATTAATGGCATTGCGAGCTCCTATGGTGACTTTGTCTTGGAGAGAAACACAGGTAAGCAGATAAGCTCTGAGCCAGTTTTCAAGTCTAGTGGATGAAAGAAAGGACATACAGTTAGTCACAGTTAAAGCTTTCAATTGCTTTGTCTAAGACAGAGACAGAGTTGAATACTGAAAGACAAGGTCAAGTGTATCATCTACAGACTAGTTAGCAGCAGTAGCTCAGCAGATGCCTCCTCCAGGTCAGTGTCACAGCTAAACAGAACACCAAGCCCAGTTTTCAAAAATCTTAAGATGTCAGTATAGAAAGATTCTTGTCAAAACAATAAACAGAAAAAAAACTTGTGTGTACCTTTTTTTTTGTCACGTTGGGTTCAATGTATTGTCACAGGTCCTGACCAGAACCAGTAAAATGGGTCATATCACAGCCGCTCTTAAATCCCTGCACTGTCTTCCTGTTTGTCCTGTTTTTCCTGTTTTGAGGATAGATTTTACAAATGTGCTATTGGTCAATGATTCACTACATGGTCTTGGGCTTAAAAACATTTCTGAGTTTCTCCATCAGGTCTTCAAAGACCTCCCAGCACCAGAACATAACAGGGTGAAGCAGCATTTGGTTTCTATAGACAAAAAAAACTCACTGAGAGCCTGAGATTTACAGAAACTAATGGTTTCTTTAATTACAGCAGCTTTTGATCAAAGAATCTGACTATTGAACTGTTTGAAACATTTGTTTCTTTTATGTCTCATCTGCATTTTAACATCTTTTTCTTTTTTGCTTTCATGCTTATGCTTATGCTTTGTCTTGCTTTATTTTCTTTGTTTCTTTCCTTTGATCTCCCGTAAAGCACATTGTATTGCCTTGTATGGATAGTGCTTTATAAATTAATTTAACTTGCTTTGAAGTTGACAATTCATCCTTTTGTAACATGGAGCCCTCACACCAAAATTCATTCATCTTTATAATATGGCATGTTTCGTATGTTCTTGCACAATGCATAACATTGGTAAAAAATAAATAAAAAGGGTCTCTTCGGGATTAAGGTTAGGTTGCAGCAGCTGCTTGTCATTTATGTCAAAAAGGCTCTCGACTGACAATGGAACTGCTCATTGCTCCAGTTGACAGGTATGTACCTTGACTGGCAGGTCAAACGTGTGAGGATGAGATGTGAGCTGTAAAGTGCTTTGCCTTTGTTGGAGTAGATGAAATGTTACCTGTAGTCATTTTTTTTTTTTTACCCACACTCTCTGAGTACAGCATGTCTTCCAGGAATTTATTGCCAATCACCTTAAAACTGAATGAAATGCCGCCGTGGCTCTTTTCCAAGCATTACATTAGGTTCTGATGAGTTCTGTCAAACCCATGTTTGTGTGCCTTGGAAGCAAGAAAAAAGCCTTTCATAATCCTTCTAATCTGTTTTCCGCTTGTCTATGGAGGAAAAAAAAAGTAAGGGAAATTCTGCCTCACTTCATCTTCATGTTTAACATCAACATCCACAGGGTCTTTTTAGAAATGGTAATTGGACTGTGGATAAACCTAATCTCCCTCAGAAAACAAAAAAACAAAACTGAATGTGTGGATAAAATATTTGAAAAGATGGTTGCAGGGTTACGGTTAAGGATTAAAGAAGCATCCCGATTTTGCCAAAAAAGAAACTAAACAAACAAACAAACATTGTATGATTATTTTAAGGTTTTGATTTTCTAAATTAATAAAATAGAGCCTTGCAAAAAAAAAAATCATATCCCCTGAACTTCTTACTCTTTTCTTGGTATTTGATGTGATGAAGCAATTCGAAATAATGCAGAATTGAGAAATGGAAGGGAAAGGAAAAAATGAAGTGTGTGGCATATGTTTGCACTGATATCCATAAATAAAATCCAGTGTAATCCATAAGGTCTGCTGATTAGTAAAGAGAATTCACATCTGCATAATTCAATCCCAGCATAAATCCAGCTGGTTTGTGAAGACCTCAGAGGTAGGAGCAAACAGCATCATGAAGACCAAGGAACACAACAGATAAATCAGACAAGCTTTGGAGAAGCTTAAAGTACGGTTAGGTTATGAAACAATATCAATCTTTAGACATATTTTAGAAGACTGTTCAACATATTGCCAAGACACCCCTGTCCATGTTGAGAAATTTGCTGACAATTATTAGTAGTGAACATAGGTGGAAAACAAAGGGGTTCTGGCCCATTCCCACCTGGGAAAAACCTAGATTTGCCACCTCCACCAATAAATCATTATCTAAAACTATTTAAAAAAATCTAAAAATAAAAATGCAAAGAAAGAACTAGATGAAGTGTGGATTTCCTGTTTTGCATTTTTAATAACTCTTCACATGTTTGGCCTAGATTATAGACAAAATTATATATTTATACCTCCCCCTGCCACCATTGTTGGTACAAAGGTTTAGCGCATTGTACCGTAACACTCTACAGCAAATTTACTACATATTTGTCAAAATCCTGCTTTTGTGTCCAAAACCGTCTGTGTGGCGTCCTTCTCCTGTTTAACGAGAGTACTGCATTTGAATTTCGAATTCGTTTTGGTATTGTCTCAAAAGATATTGTGATGTCACTCAGAAAAACTGACGTCGGTAGTTCTACTGCTGTGGGGTATAAAAGCAGCTCCGTCTCGTACATTTCTTCATAGCGAGTCGGAGTTGGAATGGTGAGCTTTATGATCTTTCATGCACAGCCTACTTTAGGCTAATCTTTCAAATATTAGATGTGGGTGGAGTAAGGCTCTGGTACGGGGTGAGTTACACTTTAAAACAAAAGACATGTTAAACATTTTATTTACGTCCACCTCCACATAGAATGAAACAAAATAACATTTGGAATCAGGTCGTGTTTTCTTTAACTCATTGCTTTGGTTGAATCTTGTGACTGACTGCAGTATAATAACATGTAAGTCAAAACTTAAAACATTCTTTATTGTCACCGCTTGTTATCGTGGGGAAATTTCTTTTTGGCCACTCTGGCTAAGAGTACACTTAAAAGGCAATGAACAAGGGTTACAGTGTTTTCTTTTTTCTCATTATAGCTTTCAAAAGATTAAAAAAATTTATTAATTAATTGAAAATAAGCAATTTCTAAGTTGATTTGTTTTGGATTTAATGCTTCTGATGTGTTTGATGATGGGAGAGGGGCAAACAGCACATTGCCTGGGTGGGTGGGATCAGTGGAGATACGTCTGACCCTTCTTTGGACTCATTCTGCATAAATTGAGTTCAAATCTTGCAGACGGCATCCCACAATCCCCTGCGCTGTTCTCACCACCACTAAGTCCTTCCTCTCCTGAACTGTGCAGCTTCCATACCATACAGTTATGCTGAGACATAGAAACTCTCTATGGTAGCTATATAGAAGTTCTATAGCAGTTTAGTGGGAAGTGTTCGCGGTCCAGGAGAGGTCGGACGAGAAGTGAATGCCCAGGAATCTAATGCTTGGGGAAATGGGGAAATGTTTTGACACATTTGAGCTTTTTCTGTTGAGGTAAGCAAATATTTATATCATATTTAATCCTCTAAGCTATACATTTTCAAAAACTCCTACAGTTTTGAGAAGAGTTTGAAATGGGATGGAGGGGCTGTGCATTGTGCATGACTGAGTGTCTTGTGGTGTGTGAGAGAGCTGAGACTAAGAGGAGAGAAATGAGAGCGTAGTGCAAGTGACAGGTACGGTACTTGCCTTCCTACTTTCCAAGTTTATTCGTTATTTCTTGCTATTTTCCCATTTTGTTTTTTTTCCTGAATAAAGATTCATAAAAACAATATTGCAAACGCAGTGTCAAAACATTTAAACCAAGTCTCTTGCAGCCTTCACAGTGATCTGAATTAAACCCTGTTTGGCATAGATCAGCTTTAATTCAAGTAATGTGTTCTACTTCTCTCCTGCTTGGTAAGTAACCTGCCGTGTGGTTGTATGTTCCTTTTTCGCCAACTACGTCAGTGAAGATTTCAGAAAGAAAATTGACAGCTGATTATTTTTTAGTGCAGTAAAATGCCAAGTAAGTAGAGAGAGCCTGTATTATGAAAGGCAATTTGATACAATCTGCCAAGAAAAGAGGCTGAAGTGCTTATGAAATTATCTCATCATGGTGTTACTTGGTAAAGCGACAGAGAACAGAGGTGAATGCAAAGAGAGAGGGACACTCACAGGGTCCAAGAGGTACAGGTAAGTGCAACTTTGACGAGCTTGAGTTTGTCAATGTCAAAAAATATCCTCTTTTATTTAGACATTTTATTCAGTGAAGACAGCAACTGTGGCTCAGCAGGTGGAGTAGATGTCTTGCAACCGGAAGGTTGTGGGTTTGATTTCACCTCCCCGTTGTGATGTGTCACTGTTACCCATGGGAGAGGTACTTAATCCCAGAATGCCTACCAATCTGCATATCAGTGCATGAATGTGTGCTTGTTAGTGAGTGTGACTGGCAAAGCACTTTGAGTAGTTGGTATGACTAGAAAGGTGTTATATAAGTACAGTCAATTTACCATTTACAGCAGCATTGCTGTTGTGTTTAACTGTGTTTGGGTAAATGTTTTCTAGGAGATAGACTCATAACTTGTGTTGAGAGACACCACAATAAATCAAAGTTTCTGAGGAACCTTATTGTTCAAGTGGTGTTATTAACTGAGGTATTTCTTCTGTTTGTAAATTTGTGATTTTTTTAGAGCTATATTTCCCTGTAAATGTCCAACAGATATTAGATCTGTGATATTTATTTAATGACCACAGATATCTATGAAAACAAGCAAAATTCAGAATTTGCAACATTTTCACTATTGTTATAATTAATATTTGTCAAGGCCATTTAAACCAAGTGAACTACCAATTATTCTTTATAGTTTATCCAGTACTGATAAGGTTCCATCTGTACATTTCACGGTATATTTGGTGTCCCCTAAAAAAATTGGTCTTCAGAAATATCTCTGTTAAGATTTGGAAGAGTTCAAGGCGTATGAAAACTTTAGCAAATCACGTGTACAAGTGAGTATGGGCATTGTCTATGTTGTTAGCAATACTACCAGCGGACTTAGTACTTTAATTTAACTCTGTTCTCCAAAAGGAAGCTTTGAGTAATTGCTCTTTAAATTGACTTTAAATCTTTACATTTGAATGTGTTTTCAATTTAATCTGGTAGTGTATTTACGTTGCTTCCCCCAGTTGCAAATGGACAAAAATAATAATATATATTTTTTTTATTATTCGCTGCAAGTTGTGCATAACACCCTAACTTTACTGTTACAGTAACAATTCTACAACAATCCTAACAACAAAAGACTGAAACTAATTCATAAAGAAAACATTTTTCAGATTTTAATGTGGACAAATGGAAGAACAATTGGAAAGGGTGTCTGACTGGCTGTTGTTGCATTTGGTTTGGTTTTATTCGAATGTGAGTAGCAAGCAGAAAAACAGAATAACAAACAGCACCAATTAGCTGTTTTAGAAAATAAACTCTTCACACAGAGACACACACACCAACTCTTTCTGCTGAAAGCTGAGCTCATGGAGAGTCTGTTTTTCACTCTGGAGACTCAGGCTGATGGGAGGGAGACCTCATCATGTTTCCAATAACCACCGCTGAAGGACTTCTCCGAATTGAGCCGGATGGCAATTTATCAGAGAGGCACCGATATCAGAGTTGAATGAAGCCCAGGCCCTGAACCAAAAAGCAGCTACAGCTTTTCATGATTTTTAAGACCAAACCAAACAAGTTTATACGTTTGTGACCAAGCAGACTTCCTCATCATCATCACACGTTAGTATCGTTCAAACTTCTGGCAATACTTAATGCTAAATATTGGTTTTTGACGAGAGGGATTTTAGGTTCAATGCATTGCGCCTAACCTCAAAAAGGCATTCAAGGCCCTTTATCCTGGAAGTTGGGAGGGGGGGGGGGGTTCCTTTTCAGCAGACGAAACCAGAGTTATTATCTAAATCTGAACTTGTAAATAGCATGCTCAGACTGAAAGATGAAAACCTTTTGGCCTCATGCAGAGGATTGATAATAAAACCTCTATCTTTTATTCACGCACTGAAATGGAAAGGTATCACAATGATCACTGGGCCCCGGCTTCACTTTCTCTCTGGCACCAGGCACCTTGCATCATTTTGCTCCATTATCGGAGCTTCTGTAAAATATCTGCGTTCTGTAACCGTGGGCTAATGAGAACTCTGCCTCTGAAATGATGCTGTGACATTTCTGCTCTTAAAATGTCACCTGTGACTTTATGAGACGTCACTCAAGAAAAGCCTAAAGCTTTTATATTAGTGACAATTGAGGTGAATAAAAGCATTTGATAATGGCGCCACTACTAGAAAAAAAGAAAAGAGGCAGATGAAACATCTCCGATTTTGATCTAGAACGTTGTCCTTCAAAATGTATTTAATTAACTGAGAAGCAGTTTCACTCTGAGCATTACTAAACCTGTGAACTGTTCTGAGTCAACCAGCTGTCACTGCAGGAGACATTACTTTTCTCATTGCATCTTCAGCTAACGATTGTCAAACAAACGCACATAAACACATTCTTGATTTTCCAAACAGACTTTTTTTTTTATTTAAAACCTAATAAATAATTCACACAAATTAAAAAGAGGTTTCTATGGAGCAATTAGTATTGGGTTGGATTGATTTCACAAGATTTCTCTGCATATTGACTGGATCTATTTGCATTGTAAAGCCCATTGAGATGACGTTAACTTTTAAATGTTGCCATATAAACAATATGTGTGTTCTACTAAGAAGCTTCCTTCTAGGCCTGAATTACTCAATTATTTTAGTTTAGCACCACCAACAAATAAATTGGGACTTGACTTGTGGGGAAGTTATTGTATAAGCAATCCCATGCCTTGAGAACACATTTCTTCTTTTCAAGGCAGGTTCAGTTAAACGAAGTATTTCAAAATCCTATGATAGCATGATTTAAAACAATGTTGTGTTTCTCTGTTTATGATGGATATTTTAAAAATGGTAGCACATTTCTCACTTCCCAAAATGCTTCATTATTTGAGATAGAAAGTGGACTTTGATTCCAGTCTCAGACTCTTAATCATAGTAAATGTAAAAAACAGCAACATATATATATATATATATATATATATATATATATATATATATATATATATATATATATATATATATATATATATTAATGTTATACCCCTGATACTCTGATGAATTGCAATCATCTATTTTTTTCTAAACTGCTGAGATTGTCTTCTTAGACATACATTTTCAAGTTTTATTTATAGCTAATACTAAAGTGACACCTGAACGTATTTTTCATCCTACCACATACAATAAACTCAAGGTGAAATTAAGAATTTTGGAACTTGTATATTTTTTGAAGACCGCAGTTTCTCAGTTTTCTTTCCTCTGAAACATCCGAGTTCGGCAGACACATCCAGTGCTGCTGTGATTTAGTAAAATATGTGGGTGGGCTAATTACAAGCTGCCAAACAACAACCATGTTTAGTCTGTAACTAAACATGGACAACAGTTTAAATTGCCTGTTACTTTCCTGCTGCTTCCTGACAAAGCCACATAATCATCACCCTCAAGGGCGCCCACCTACTCTTCTTCCCTTGTTGTGCTTCTCTCACTTTATCTCCTTTTTTTATCTGCCAAGGTTGTCTCGTTCTCTTCTTGTCCAGTAATCACTTCTCTTCCAGAGATGTTGGGAAAAGAAATGCTTCTCATCACACCCGCGCCGCCGAGGCGTCTAAGTCAAGAATCAAACAGGAATGAAGGAAAACGATGCTACTATCCTCTCTTTAACAACTCTGAATGAAAAAGTGATGCTAATCCTATTCTTTCATTGTTATCTGTTATGGGGTTGCTTTACTCTCTCCATGTGGCCAGGGCTACAATATATATAAAGGTTGCAGGTTTAATGAATCATGCATATAGGTTCCTCGAAACAATTTCTGGTCAAGAAACTGAAGATAAATGAAGTCTTCATGGCATAAGAATAGAGAGAGATCAAGATTGAAGATGATTATTTTGGGAGGTGAGAACTATGTCAAGAACAGATGTGGTAAGTCACTGTCTGAAAGGTTATATTTTACAAATATTTCCTAAAATTCTTTTGACAGTTTTTCCTTAATCCTCTTTGCTCAGTTGTTTGAACTCCTCCACTGTTGTCCAACTCTCGATCTATCAATACAGTCAGTATGGGTAAAGCTTCTAAACAGCAGTTTAGCTTCCTCTTTACATGTAGCTAGATAATTTCCTGTCTCCAAAAGAGGCAAAATGACACAAATTTACAGCGCCTTTAACTTTTTCACATTGTGTCGCATTGCAGCCAATAATTTATTGGATAGGGATTCACCCTCCTTTGCTCTGCTACCCCTAAATCACATCCAGTGCCTCAGATTGTCTTTGGATGCCACCTAACTAGTAAACATGGGATGAAGTAGGGTCGGGTCATAAAACAATATCCCAAATTTCAAGCATCCTGCAAAACACCGTTCAAACTGTCATCGAAGAATGTCCGTTTAAATATAACGAAGCTGCTCTGACCGGATGAGACAGAATTGGACTGGCCTACTTGCAAAACGTCCACTGCACATCTTCCCAACCATCCCATCCCCCATGGGGAAACAAGATGTTGACAGTATCATGGGCTGTGGAGTTGATGGGAAGAAGAACTGAGCAAAATGCTGGAAGAAAAATGTTAAAACTGCAAATGACTTGAGGTGGGGGCGAGGGATTACCTTCCAGCAGCAAAGTGGCGCCAAGCATAGAATGATAATATTCACGTGTTGGAATATCAAAGTCGGTGCTCCAGCCCTAAATCTAATTGAGAATCTTTGGCAAAAATTATTACTCACAGATGTTCCACATCTTATTTGACTGAGCTTAAGCCAATTTGCAAAAAAATAAAAAAAATAATGACATGCCAAAAGACATGCAGCTGTCATTGCATTTTGTCATTACGTGGTTTTTAAAGGTACCACCTGAGGCTGGCCATCACATCACACTTTTCAGATTTCTGTCTGTAAGAAACGTTCAGAACCGTGGGCCACTTCCTTCATCCTGTAACGGTCAATCACATAAAATTACAATAAAAAATATTAATTGTTTAGATTTTTATTTCTCTTTTTCTTTTCTGTTTCATTCTCTTATAGCAGGCCAGTATTTAAGTAAGATTGAATGGCTCCAGTGTTTTCTTACAACTACCACTACAACCCTTTTTGGAAATGAGGCGTTACTTCACTTCTAAATGGTAAACATTTTAACCCTTTATGCACGATAGCTCATCAGAGTTATTTGTGATTATTTCATGCTCTCCTTTTTCTTTAACATTCAAGCTCTCTCCTATGACTATTTCATATATCCACAAGAAATAAATTATTTTATAATGGACATTTTGTTACAAAGTGACAGCCTTTGTTTGTTATCTTAAAATATCTCTATCTAGAAAATCTGGATGGTTCTGCAGTTTAAGGAAGGAGCTTTTTAATGGTAAATGTATTTTAATTCTAGCAGTGCATTACTCCTGCAGTTTTTATTTGATGCCTCCAGTAAGTTTATTCTTTAACGTATCTCAACCTTCCAGTTAATTTTTATTAACTGTGATGCAGACTTGATCAGTTCTGCCCTTATGATTACATTTTAGTTGATGGTTTGACTTTTAATCTTTGGTAAACTCAGAGTATTAGAGTGGAGTAAAATTGAAAAGACATATCCAGTGATGGCTTGTCAATAAACGGTGCTCCAGCGGCATATCCCATCAAAATTGCAGGAGAAAAAGCACAGCAACAATAAACATAAATTACAACACAAAAAGTAATTTTCACATGTTATTTTATTTAGTAAAATTTATATGTGACTTTCCTGAACGCTAAAAAAAGTAACCCTTGTCCATTCCATGTTTGTCAGTTTTTTGCCTTCATTATGTGTAATGTGAACCGGAGTAGCCAAAGAAAACTTTGCTGCAGTAAGTAACACGCGGTGACAACTACAATAGTCTAATTCTGATATGTCTGACTTTTGAGTTTTCAGCTCTCCCATTCCATTTTAGGTTTATTTTTTGTGCAAGTCTAAATTAAGATATTTTAATGGCGAGTTGCTGGCCAGATGAGTGTGTATGTATGCATTTAAATGGAAGTCAGACTACAACAACAAGAAGACAGGAGAGAATGTGGCAGCAAAAGAAAATTTGGTTATTTATTAGGAAAATAATCCTTTCAAAAGGCTTTTGCTTGAGGAAAAAAAAAACAAAAAAAACAACGAAACGATGGGTATATGAGGCCTCATGAAGCATTGAGTACATTCCCACAACTCTATTAATACGGTGTCAGTACTGTCACTTGAAACACAGATCTGAGACACACACACACACACACACAGTAATACAATTTATTTAAGTTATAGTATGTTATGTTGTAGTATTTTATATCTCAATCTAGGCTATCTACGTTTAAAATATAGTTGATATATTTAAAATATACATTTAATAAATTATGTTAATGTGTCAAAATGTAAAAAATTTAAGTGAAGGTTTTGTGGATGCGATGTGGCTTATTGACGCGAGGAGATTTTTTCATTAAAGATTTTTATTCAAAAAAATGAGTGCTTCCAAAGTTTTTACATTTAGGCAAAACATTTTTTGAGGCAAGTTCTACAGAACTTGTCATCAAAATGTATTTTAATAAATAAACAGTAAATTGAATGCTCCATAATAATACTAATAAGAAGAAGGTATGTATATATATATATATATATATATATATATATATATATATATATATACATATATATATATATATATGCACACAAACTATTCCTACTGAAGCATGAGCACAAAAACAGGATAGCTTTACTTGTTTCACAGTTTGAACGGCTTCTAATGCTTTTACTCACTTCGTTGGTGAGCATACACTGTCTGTCCTGCTGTGAATCACCAGTAATTAGATCTGTAGAAAAGATTCAGTAGAAAAAGAGTGCAATAGATTCCCTCCCAGGTTAGGAGACTCTAGGGGTCTGTGGCTGCATAGTCAGTCTGCGCTAAAGTTGATTACACATTTTAATCCTGTCTTTTGCTGAGGAGGAGTATAGAGGTCAAAAGTTAGTCTTCGGTATGCTCACTGGGACAGAGTCGGCCATATTGATTTGCCTAATTAAGAGAAATGAGGCAGAAGGAATCAGAAAATAAGGGATACCTTTTGCCTTATCAGCTTTCCTTGAAGGTAAAGCATTTCCATGCATTTTACAGCTAATGTTTGATGTATACATTCAAAATTAAACCAGCCATAACAGAGTATCTGCCCACTTTACTAGAAATATTTTTTGTAAAACCATCTTTTTCTTCTGCATTTATAAACAGAGTTTTAAAAACAAACTTTAATTTTTTTTTTCAAGCTGAGGTTTGGAGAGACAGTATTATGGTGTAGAAGTCTGTGTCAAATGAGGCCACAAATAAGGCTTTTTCTGCTGGAAAAGCACAACAACAAGCAGGATATTTTAACTGCTTTTTATTCTCAGCAAAATGTGTCCTGATTCTGTACTCTTCAGACTTAGATCATGTCCTGAAAAGGTTAACTGTTAACAGAAAATAATAAATAACACGAACGAAAAACAATTATTGTGGAATGGCAGGATTTGCCTCTCATGTTCTTTGTATTTTGATGTGCCAGTGATTCAAGGACGGGCTCAAACCATTTGAGTTGTAGGCTATAATAAGCCAATTGTAGTTCTAATAAAGGTGAAGCTGCTGCTCTATGAGCTTAGTACACAGTGAAATTCTCAAATTTGGAAGATATTTTGTTTACACTTTAGTTAAAATATAAGGTAGTACACACGCACAAAGGTTATAAACCCGGAGTCTTCTTTTCACAGCAAACCTCCACACCTGAGAGGCTTGCTGTTAGGGTGACCTGGTGGTGCTTATTTGTGGTGTGCTTAAGACTGGAGGTTAAGTTTTGCAACAGGCGTCCGCAGATCAGGGCTCATCGACGTCTCTGAATCTTGTTCCCAAATGACTTCTCGTGCATGCCTGGAAAGCAGGAGTGGACTAATGAGTTAAAAGAAACAGGCGAGGGTAAGTGTAGAACAGGTCTTAGGCAAAAGAAGAAGAATGAGTTGTTTGTATAAAATGGTGCAAATTACTTGCTGGGAAAGCCAAGTTTATGAGGTTCATGCAGTCAAACAAATGCACAAAAAATATGTTTAGCTTTCTGTCAGAAAAAAGTTATTTGGGAAAAAAAATTACATGTTTTTTCTTTCTGGAGAATTGCTTATAGCAGCTTTGTGGTAGGTGCTATTGATTTTTTGCACATTGCATGATATCAAATTATACTCAGTATCTTCCTGTGGAGCTCTGCCATCACCATTTACCTATGCCCGAGGACACAAGGAAATTGGTGCTATTACATAGCTTTTGTTTTATCCAAATAAAACAATAAAGATAATTAAGCTTCAGTCTTGACCTCATATACACTGTCCTCATAATGTTGTAGGCAGGTACAAGTACAAGATCATTTTTTTTCATTATATTAAAGTAAACATGTCAAATTGACAAAAAATGATTGACATCACACTGCTTCATAGAAAACATTAGTGTCCTTTATAGCATATCTATATAGTCAGAAGATGCCTGATGTTCTATCTTTCGTGTAAACTTTATGTTAATTTGTTTATAACTAAGAATAAATAGGGTAAATGCTTCATTAGTTGGTGGAAAAAAGTTGCTCCAAACACAAGCTTAAAAAGCCCCTTGATTTTATAGTTTGGAGAACCACCTTTCAATACAAAAATAAAAATAAAAATAAAAAATAAAAATAATAATATATATATATATATATATATATATATATGTGTGTGTGTGTGTGTGTGTGTGTGTGTGTGTGTGTGTATATTATGGGAGTGTTTCTCTGTTGGGCCCAGCCATAGAAGGAAAAAAAAGTGTAATGAACTCACATCAAAAGATACTGGTAAGCATAAATAAAATTGATGCCATTAAAAATAAAATAATTGGCATCCTCCCAAACATGATTACCTCATCCCCAGTAAGTAAGGCAGCATTGGAGGAATCTTTAGAACCTGCACAGTGTTTAAACTGTTTAGAAGCAGTAGAGCTTTCTGAGCTATCTAAAATCTTAGCTTCATCTAAACCTTCTACCTGTATGTTAGACCCAATCCCAACCAAGTTGTTTAAGGAGGTATTCCCTTTGATCAGTGGTCCTATTTTAGACATGATTAATCTATCCTTAGTAAATGGATATGTACCACAGGTTTTTAAAGTAGCTGTTATTAAACCTTTACTTAAGAAACCTTCTCTTGATCAAGATGAGCTAGTAAATTACAGACCTATATCTAATCTTCTTTTCTTATCTAAAATTCTTGAGAAAGTAGTTGCTAATCAACTTTGTGAACATGTACAAAGCAATGACCTACTTGAGGAGTTTCAGTCAGGCTTCAGAGCTCATCATAGCACTGAAACAGCTCTGGTGAAGGTCACCAATGATATTCTCATGGTCTCAGATAATGGACTTGTGTCTGTACTTGTCCTGTTGGATCTCAGTGCTGCATTTGATACAGTGGATCACAATATTCTCCTACAAAGACTTGAACATACTGTAGGGATTAAGGGAAAAGCATTAGGCTGGTTTAAATCTTATCTGTCGGACAGATTCCAGTTTGTTCATGTTAATAATAAATCTTCCTCAAACTCTAGGGTCACCTGTGGAGTACCACAGGGTTCAGTCCTTGGACCAATTCTCTTTACTATATATATGCTTCCGATCGGAAAAATTATCAGACAGCATGGGGTTAATTTCCACTGTTATGCTGATGACACTCAGCTATATTTATCCATAAATCCTGATGAATCCAATCAATTACTTCGACTGCAGTCATGTCTTGATGACATCAAAAGATGGATGACTTTAAATTTCCTGCATCTAAATTCTGACAAGACCGAAGTTGTAATCTTTGGGCCAGAGTCCTCAAAAAATAAACTTCTTAACCAATCACTTAATCTGGATGGCATTAACTTGGCCTCTGGTAATAAAGTAAAAAACCTTGGTGTTATTTTTGACCAAGACATGTCATTTAAATCCCATATTAAACAGGTTTCCAGAGTTTCCTTTTTTCACCTCCGGAATATCGCCATAATTAGAAACATTCTGTCCAGGAGTGATGCTGAAAAACTAGTCCATGCATTTGTTACTTCAAGGCTGGACTATTGTAATTCTTTACTATCAGGAAGTCCACAAAATGCAGTTCAAAGCCTTCAGCTGATCCAAAATGCTGCAGCAAGAGTTCTGATGAAAATCAACAAGAGGGATCATATTTCTCCAATTTTAGCTTCCCTTCATTGGCTTCATGTTAAATCAAGAATAGAATTTAAAATTCTTCTTCTAACGTATAAAGCCCTTAATAATCAAGCTCCATCATATATCAGAGCTCTGATTACCCCGTATGTTCCTAACAGAGCACTTCGTTCTCAGACTGCAGGTCTGCTGGTGGTTCCTAGAGTCTCTAAAAGTAGAATGGGAGGCAGATCCTTTAGCTATCAGGCTCCTCTCCTGTGGAACCAACTCCCAGTTTTGGTCCGTGAAGCAGACACCCTGTCTACTTTTAAGACTAATCTTAAAACCTTCCTTTTTGACAAAGCTTATAACTAGAGTGGCTCATGTTACTCTGAGCTACCTTTATAGTTTTACTGCTATAGGCTTAGGCTACTGGAGGACATCAGGATCTAATTTTCTCACTCTATAGAGTTCTACTGTTCTTCAATTATGCATTACGTGTTGTCATTTCTGCTTTAACTTTCTGTTCTCTCTCTTTTATCTTCATAGTAGGTACACCTGGTCTGGCGTTCTGTTAACTGTGACATCATCCAGTGAAGACGGCTCACCCGCTATTACCATCTAATGTAGAACAGATTCCTGGATCAATGTGTGCTTCAGTGCTTTTTTTGTCTCTCTTGTTGTGTCTGCTCTGTCTTCTGTAACCCCCAGTCGGTCGAGGCAGATGACCGTTCATACTGAGCCCGGTTCTGCCGGAGGTTTTCCTTCCCGTTAATGGGGAGTTTTTCTTCCCACTGTCGCTTCATGCTTGCTCAGTATGAGGGATTGCAGCAAAGCCATGTACAATGCAGACGACTCTCCCTGTGGCTCTACGCTTCTCCAGGAGTGAATGCTGCTTGTTGGGACTTTGATGCAATCAACTGGTTTCCTTATATAGGAACATTTTTGACCAATCTGTATAATCTGACCCAATTTGTATAATATGATTGAACTTAACTTTGTAAAGTGCCTTGAGATGACATGTTTCATGAATTGGCGCTATATAAATAAAATTGAATTGAATTGAACTCTCAGAATCCCAAAATTCACAATGTTGCCAATTTCATGAAGCTCCCAGGAAGCAGGAATCACAGTTGGAATCTCCATGATGTCATAGATTTATTAAAGCAGGAGAATTTTATTTTGGGTTATCAGGCTAAATGGGGGCTAAATGTGAATGCAACCGATTCTTTTCAGAATTGTTTTGTAATTAATTTTGAAAACCATGCATCCTTTTTCTTCAGTTTCACAATAATGTGCAATTTTGTGTGGGATCCCAAATTATCCCAATATCATGTGCGCCAAAGTTTTGGTTTTAATGTAACAAAACAAATAAACCAGATTTTTGTGAATACTTTTTGTTGTGAAGAAATCTGCAGTGTATGGTGAGCTTTTCTACCTCAGCTTTGTGAAAAATATCTAATTTTCTTGCATGCATACACAATTTTTACATTAGGTAATTTCTTGCTAAATGTAAAATGTACTTGCTATCTGGTCCGACATAAGAAATGGAAACATGAAATTGGACAAGAGGCTAAAAAAATGGTCTAGTGATAAGTTAATTGTCAGCATTTCTCAAGATCAGAGAACAGCAACAATCTGTTTACTGCCTGTATCTGTGATGACTTGTAGGACCAGCATTAATTCAGGAGTCATTCAGGATGATGGTTTAATGAAACGGACCAAAGTAAGAGTGAAGACTGGGTGCTATTTATCCAGGGCAAGAGATGAGAAGAGAGCAACGAAGAACAGGTGAAGTTAATCAGATGAAATTGGACTCAGGTGAAAGCAATGAAGGTAAAGCCGAGGGAGAATGATGACGGGGCAATCAGGGAGGTAACAGAAATCTAACAGAAACAAGATATAAAAAGAAACCAACACAATATACTGACCAAATAACAGCACTAAAAAGTGAAACTGAAAAGTACATTATCCATGGAAGATAAAGAAAAAGCACAAACAAGCCTAATTCCAGGAGATTGTGACAGCATCGTGCTGAATGTAAAGATACCTCCTTATCTCAAAGATCTCCATAACCCTCGATGAGTAAAATGACGAGGCAGAGACCTAAAACAGGGCAATTAATCTTAAAAGACAGTTGTTAAAAGACGAGTTAGACAATATGTGTATATAAATCAATTTAGAATTACAAATAGAAATAAGAAATATTGCAGGATATTTGTAATATGTCCAGATTTTCCACACAAGAGTTTGGATTTTACAGACAGTCCCTTTTCTAAGAGTTTTTTCTAATAGACTGAATAAGTACCCATAGCAGCAACATTGAAAGTTATAACATATTAAACCATGTGCTAATCTATGAAATGCATTTTTCTTTAAACGTGATTTTTCGCTCTCTTTGGAAGTTAAAACCTCTCAATCCACCAATAATGAGGAGTCTCTCCACTCTGGATGCGGAGTTGCTGACACAAAGCTTCGGAGGGATACATGGCTTATGAGTGTGTGACTAATAAAAATAGAGGGATAATCCCTTTCACTGCTTGGGTCTGCAAACGACTGGATTTTGGAAAGAGGAGATGATACACTGCCTTTCATCCCAAAGACACAGGATGAGGCGAATGTAGGACAGGGCAAAGGAACAAAGAATGGAAATATTCAGTGTGACATTTAAATTTCAGGTACTTTGTGATGCTAAAAAGCATCCTAAAGAGGGAGCATGGCAGGTATGGGCGGTTCTGTGTTGACGTTAAGTGCAAAATTAAAGACGCACCCACGATCAAGGACCCCTTCCCAACGGGTTTAAACAGTACCTTGAAACGTACTCATTGCTAATTTTAGACACCGGCTCTTATGCACATGGGGTCCCATCACTGCTCTGGATGTAACCAAAAAAAAGGATCTCACCAGCTGAAACAAAGCATCTATGCTTTCCTAATTAAAGGAGAACAAAAGCACACATGCTGTGAGCCCTTGCACAACAGAATACAGAATTTGGAGATGTTTATACATCTGCGAGACACGTACACACTTCTAAAATGGGAATATGGTCAGGTTAAAGGGAGCCTGGGATGTTGTAAAATTTTCAGGCATCGGTTTAAGTGCCAAATAATTCTGTCAGACTATCAAACAAAAGCCCTGGTATTTTATTTAGCTGTGAGAATGAAGAAAGTAAGTACAGCTGGACCGGGTCAGACTTGTGCAAAATGGCAAAGATGGAATTGTGCACAGCAGCACCACACTTGCCTTCACACTGAAATTAGATGAAATGGGAATAGGGCATCACTCAAAAAAATCTCCCACATTAATGAGACATGGGAGGTGCATACAAGGCTGGCTGAACTACAACTTTCATTATCTCCGGTTTTTACCGATAAATCCGATTGCCTTATCCAGGTAATGCACAACAATTCAGGTGATGTTTCTCTGATACTTGCTACAGAAGAACATATTTTGTTTAGTCTAATTTTATCAGGCATTCTAGCGGCAGCTCTTATAAGCCCTTTGCTACTTTTTGCACAGCGCTGTGACCTGTAAAGCTTTGACGACAGAATGTTAGGTTTACAACAGGATACAATCTTTAAACCTTTATTTTGCTACGATCATTCAGTGAATATTAACTTACGTATAAACCTAAAGTGAGAATTAATTCATACGGCTCACAAAGCTGTTTTCTTATAGTTTCATTTTTTTGACGTATTAGTTAACATTATCGATAAAATCGGTTTAGGTTAAATAAAAATGTAATGCACCAAAGAGTGGGTGCAGCTTTGGATGTACATACTTATGTGTCTTTTTGTGTTGTGTTTTGTGTCCTGGGCCAGTAGATTTCAGTTCAACACAGCATCCTGAGTTTGACACCAAAAATCCTGTTTATCCAGTTTGTTGCGTTATAAAACCCTCTCTCTGAGCTGCTCTGGCTCTGTTTGTAGCAACGTAAAATGCTGCCTTAAGGTGGAGGGAGTTATGTCTGTGCAGAATGCCTCTGGGTCTGTGGCAGTAAGTCTGCAAGAAAGTGAGCATGCATAGGGGTATATTAGAAACAGGGATGGATGTTCAAATATACAGATTTTACAAGAGGAAATGAGGGAAATTCCTTTGATCAGAGTAAGCCAGAGAGACGTCTAATAATTAAACAACATCCAGATAATCTTACTGTGACAGAAACATTAAAAATTCTTCTCTCTGTTTTTCTGCATGTATGATGCACCTGGTGCTTGATACTCAACATAGGGGAACTCAGCTCTGAGAAACCCTTTGATTATGTGTTTCGTGCATGTACAGACTCAAGAGAAGCTAGTCACATTTCAGCATTATTTTATGTCGGTACATATTATAAACTTAAAAGACCATCAGCACTTTGAATCGTCTTGTTACTATCAAAATAAACTTGCCTTGCTTATCAGTACAACTTCAAATAATGGCTTTTTAGCTGTTAGGAAGGTAAGTAGTAGCCATAGTAAACAGTAGCCGTGTGTAAGCACGCCTGTTAAAAGTCCAGGTATTTGTGATGCAAAGAAATGAGACCTAGATGAGTCATTTCACAAGTTTTTTCCAACATTATTGTACCATGTATCCAACATACTTCAACTGAAAAACAAGCAAATCTGTTTGAGGGAAATAAACATTGTGAATTTCAGCATTCAGTCTTCTTGGCACACGCCTCACCAGCCTTCAACTGCACAAAATCTGATTTTGCTTATTTGCACATTTGCTCATCAAAAATGTAAGTTTTGGAATGGTCTTGCCACAGTGCAAAACTAAATCTGACAGAAGAGGCTTCTTAAGAGGGCTGTGGAATAGTGATAAAATATTGCTATGTGGGAGGCTACAAAGATTATCTAAATTCTGAAATTGATTTCAAAGTTGCTGTTTGGTGTAGGGATATGCACACCTATGAAACCAGGTTATTGTACAGCTTTTATATGCTTAGATATTATTGTCTTAGATATTTTTAAAGAAGCAATACATGAAACTTAATTATTTTAGATAGAAAGAACAAAAAAATAGTTTTGTGAAGAACTAAATGTATCTTTTTAGATGGACTATGATAAAATGTCACACACTATCTCTTTGTGTTGTTCTCTTGTTTACATAACCGGGCCAGCCGCACGTGCACGTGAACAGCTGCCACTCAGGACTTACCCACTTCCTGCCCATAAAATTCCACCGCCAGGTACAAAATGGCAGAGAGCACGGCCATTGGATAAAAACTTTCTCTTGCTAACAGCATTATAAACTCATGAGTTACTTACCTCTTCACTAGACATATTCCTCTTAAAGGTGATGCTATTCTGCTGTGTATTTATCCTTTGCAAACAGGCTCATACGAACCGATGTGTGAGAAGGGGAAATGGGTGCCGAGTGCTGTTGCGGAGCTAGGGAGAGGCGTGGCTTGATACACATCTTGTTTTGGTCTACAGACAGTGCTAAAGTGCCACTTATGGCCATTCTCATGTTCCCTGTTAGATTCTGTTAGCCCTCTGCTCCTGCCAGCTCACTGCCCTCATTTCCTTTCTGCTTAATTGCTTTTTACTCATCTTACCTGTGTAATCTACTCCACCTGTTGCTCCTTCCGTCTCCTCCCCCATAAGTTCAGCCTGTTTTGTCACACTCATTGTTAGGTCCTCAGTCATCCTACCCTGTTCTGGTCTCATCCGTGCCATGCTCCTGGTTCCTGTAATCCTTGTATCTTGCCAGCCTTCTTTATTTAAATAAATCTGTCATTTTTCCTTCAACATGCGGCTTTGCAGGTCTTGTCTGCGCTTAGGTCCTGCCACAAACCCAACAACATCAAGACGTTATCCTTGTAAGAAAAATATTTCAATGAGGCAGATGGTTTGAAATTAAATTGCCCACCAGAGGAATGTCATTTGGTTTATTATATTCCACTCTTCTTTGAAATTGGTGGAACATTATTTATGTACCTCATTGGCCCCATTAACTTCAAGGGTGTTAAACTCTTCTTTATCCCAAACTTAGCATGTGTTCACCTCCCTGGATGTGGGCTATCAAAACAATAACATGCTCCGACTGCATCATCAAATGAGCATTGTTTCTGACCTGCAGCATATGAATTAACACATTATATTCTCAATACACACAATGAAATATGATGTTTAACATGAAATATTTAAACATAAATTCTTATTTAATTCTTATTTAACGTATATTTAAATAAATTGTAAATAAATAAATTAACTTAAGCTGCTCAATGATGGAAGCTACACGTACATTTAACAGCTACACCTCAACCTGACTGAAATTCAGCTTTTTTTTCCATTTTAATGACTTTACTATTGCAAAATAGTTACAACATAACTCTATAAACTCCAAACACGAAGAAGCAGCATTGAGTTCCTATGCTCCACTTATCTGGAACAAACTTCCAGAAAACTGTAAAAGTGTGGAAAGCCTGAGTTCTTATAAATCAAGATTAAAAACACACCTGTTTAGGATTGCCTTCGCCTGTTCTAAACTGTTTTACTGAAACATCATTAGTTCAACTTTTTTAGTCCAACTGTTTTTAATGTTCTATTTTGTTTCTACATTTTATTCCTACTTGCTTTTATTCTGTTTTATTTTCCTATATTTTAATCATGTAAAGCACTTTGCATTGTCTCTGTACTGAAATGTGCTATACAAATAAATTTGCTTTGCCTTGCCTATAATATCTTATTTACAGTCATTTGTATTGACTTACAGCTTACTGTCAGCTTGTGCACCAAACAGCAAGAAAGAATTTGCAACACTTGTGGGTAAATTATAAAGGTCAACTACTCTTTTGAACTTAAGCAGGTTTAAGGTTTTGCCATCAATGTTCTATTTTAGTTTATTATTATTACATATTTATTACAGGAGAATGATACTCAATAATGCTCAAAACAGGACAAACATACACACTGATTACATCATTTTAACTAGATCAGATGTCAGGAAGTAAGTAAATGATAACAGCTGTTGCAGCGGAAAACAGGCACGTGTTATTGACACAACTGGTAATTAAACTGTAATTTATCACAACACTGAACTGTTTCATCTGTTAGCGTTAAAACTCCTTCAGACGTATCGAAGAACGGAACGAAGATAAAACAAACAAACTCAGAAACCAGACTCTCAGAGGAAAATGCATAATTAAAGGAATGTAACAGGAAGAAAGGAAAGGTTTGTTTTCAGTCTTTTGAAATGATATTTGATAATGTGCTCGGCACTTATCCTGACAAAAACATGGTAGGAAGACTGGCTTCGAGTTGCAATTCTATTAATTTCTGTACTATATTTCACAAGTTTAGGGAATCTGGTTGATGTCAAGGCTTTTTTGAACATTTGCACATTGTTATCTTTTGGAACCTTTTATGTATTGATGTCTTTGAACACAAAGTAATGTAACAAATCTAATTATTACAATGTATTTTTTAGAACATAATGTACTTGAATCACGCATATGCAGCATCTATAGTATGAGTCTTGTTAAGAGCAATGAATTGTGCTCAGATGAAGCATCGACTTCTCAGGCGAATCCTTTGTCCCATAGACCTAAAAGTTCAGACTTTTAAACTTTCAAAGCACACACCTTGATTGTTTGCAACAGTCACATGCTTAAATCAGCTGTTTAGTTTATGTTATCTGTTGAAAAAAACTAGATTAAATTTAAGACCTATAATGACCTCAAAGTTGGGATTTATTCTACAGATTCATCTCAATAAGAAAGAACACTGTAGCCAAATTAATTAATTTTAGTAACTGATTTCAAAGGGTAAAGCTTAAACTATATGGATTAATTAGACAAAGAGAGACAATGTTTATTTCTGATAGATTTGATAAAAATGACAACAAAAACAAAACAAAATACACAAAATTCAGATTCTCAGAAATTTGATTATATAAGACGAATAAAAGAGAGTTATTTTCACACAGAAATCATTTATTATGGACCACATCAACAAAAGTAAGACTGCTCACAAAACAGTCATTTAGCAGACAGACATTAAACAGCTTTCGAACGACGGTAAGCCACACACTTTAATTTCAAATGCAGCTTGCTGTTCACAGAGGGCTAAATCTTAGCTTCACGAAGGACCTTTGAGTGGGTAAAAGTGTGTTAGAAAAAGGTGCATAAGCAACAGGGATAATTGCAGTATTGAGTGGAATGAAAAGCCTAGAGAGTATTGGGCATAGTCAAAACACCAGATCCAACAATGCCGTTGTGTTGATAGCCGCTGAGTGAAGCCACCAGAGTTTCCTCATCACCTCGGCAGTGCTGCAGGCAGATACCCTGTGTCACGTTGCAGTAATAGGGGGTTTTCAGCTGACGTCACGCTCACGTGACTACTCTGCGCGTCCGCCATATTGGGTGTCTTTCGTTTCGCACCGTTGACCCGCATTGTATTACGCCTTAGGCAGTATTGGAAGTGAACAATGGGGAAAACGTGTTTAATGGTTGGTTGCACGGCCCGTGGAGGTGGAGATCAACGCTCTTTCTATCGCCTACCAGCCGTAATCGTGAATCAATGTGAAAAAACAAAACAGCTCTCTGAACAACGCCGTCACCTATGGCTGACACGGATATCCAGGTCCGATTTGGACGGTGTTAAGCTGGAATACGCCAGAGTCTGCGGTGCTCACTTTGTCACAGGTAATTAACTGTTAAGTATTTAAAACATGTAAACCGTTGCTGTATTGTGGGCTGTAACAGCACAACACATGATCGCCATGGGAAAAACATAGAAACGGGTTAATTTTCCACCGCTTTCCTGCCTGGAGGCGCAACCACGGAGAACAACTGTTAGAGATAACAAAGAGTCGTCGGCTCGCTTGGATCGCGGCTGTAAGACGACCGAACATAACTTTCCACAGTATCCCGATGTCAATGAGAGTGTGTTCTAAACGTTTGAAACACATAGCAGCTAGTTAAAAGTACATTGCATGCGTGAGTGGTTGTTAGCACTAACGGTTAGCATGTGCCAGAGCCCGTCTGAGCGCAGCTTACCTTTGTACGAGTTACTGTGTTCCCACTGTTTGCTGGCTTTATGATCTGCAGCTCCTGAACCCATCCATTCGTGAACTGCACATGAGGCTCCAAGGACTTGTAGCTTCAGAACTGTTCTGAAGTATAGGCGCTCACGCCACAAACAAGGTAGCCGAAGACGTCCGATATGGAAAGTGACGTCCGCGCTACTTCCGGGTTACGCCGGTAGGCTTTTGCCGGCGTAAATACGGTAAATACAACTTAATTTTGCACTGGTCATCGTTCTGCTTAAATAATTAAAGCCGCGAGCGGCGTCGAGCGGCCCTGCAGCCAAGCGCCTTCGCGCACCGCCGGCCGTCAGCCACCGCAGAAGCATGCGACGCATTTGCGTCGGATTGTTTACATTTTTACCATCTTATTAAAACTCACCCGTCCACGTATGATGGCGTTTTCCTTGATGTACATAACTTCGACATCTCGTACCCAACCAGATGTGAACTGGTTGTGAGCCTCTAGACCCCTGTAAGCTCTCATTTCCTCAAGAGTGTGCAGAGGGTTTTCACTGAACACCAGGTAATGCACTATGTCGCCGTGCTCTACATTTGGCCAATCATCTGGATTACGGCTAAACAAGGCACCGTGGAGGGCATAGGGGTCCATATGGTCGATCATGGAACATTTCCTCAGATATACGTCCTTATCTGGTCGCTCTAGCGTGCTGGCGTACTTATCCATTCTCGATACGAAAATACGTGTAGGACAACTAGAGATAAGGAAGTGTGACACCCAATATGGCGGACTGGAAGTTGGCCAGTGACGTCAGTGAAAACCCCCTATTCAGCATTTAAACCATAGTTGGTAATCCTGTTCAGAAACACTATTTGTTATACTGGGTAAAATCATCCTGAAAGTAGTTAATACATTAAGTATTCACAAAAAGGAGGTTAAAAAATGTGTTCTCTGTGGGAGCTTCAGGCTTATAAAAACTCTAAACAATCTCTGCCGTTCGGTCCAAAGGACATGGATTTGTCTGCGTTTTGTTCCTGCTCTCACCCATAGACATCATACACTCAACCCCATCTGTCTCTCAAGTTCTGGGGGAATAGCCTTATCTACTGGTTGTATCACATGCCAATGAGTCTGACGCACTCATGTAAGGCCAGTGTCCATGCTCTTTTCTTCCGAGGTTTCGCTTGCTGGCTGCGAATCCACACTTCTACTGTTTATGTATCCGGTTAGCTTAGTAGCTAGGTTAGCTTAGCGGTAGCTCCGCTGCTCTTACTGTATACTTTGAAAATGGCTGAGAGTTGCAAGAAGCTAACTGCGTTCATGTTTATGAGAAGAGGAGGCAGGCCTCAGTAGAAAGAAATAAGACCAGGGTGGATTTGGGACACTTTCTTCAACCGAACCCCCTGAGGAGCGGAAGAGCAAGGTAAGACGGTCTTGCGCATGCACGGTTATTCAAAAAGGGACTTGGGGAAACTTCCAGAAAAATTGCACACTTTAAAGCAAAAGGATCCTTAAACAAGTAACAAGAGCAAACAGTGTGTGGGGCTCAAAGTGGCACGTGATTTTGCAGTGCATTGTGGGCTGTGGTAGCCATTTTCCGGGGCCAACTTGGCTTTTCTTTACATTTTTTATTCGAATGCTGTGGTGTGAAAGATAGAAATAGAAGTGCTTAAAAAATGGACTAAAGAGATAAGCGATGGACTGTACCGAGACAAGCTAGACCAGTTCCGGAGGTTTATTATCACAAAAAAATCTCTAGGGCTACGTTCACACTGCAGCCTGAAGTGACCCAATTCCGATTTTTTTTGCCCATATGCGACCTGTATCTGATCTTTTCATGACAGTCTGAACAACACAGATCGGATTTTTTCAAATGCGACCCAGGTCACTTGGATATGTGGTCCTGAAGCCGATACGTATCTGATCTTTTCAAATGCGACCTGTGTCTGTATGGCCAGGTCGCATTCATCCGACCTACACGTCATTGATACTTGACAAACGTCACTAACGGTGGACCTGGCTATGCCAAAGAGGTTGGCTAAAAAAAAAAGAGGTCGGCTATTGTGCGGTAACAAGCACCTGTTGCAAGTCAATACAGCCCCACGGCAACGCGTTTACTTGCTGCTATGGCCACCGAAGATGTGTGTTTTTACGTGAGAGCGCTAAAGAGATCCGTTCAGACGCACATAAAGGTTGCCTTTGTCATTCGAAAATTATGAATGAAGTCCGTATCAGTAAAGCTGCTCACATCACTAAAATTTGGCTCTCTTCCTTTTCGATCTTCTTAAAAAGATTGCATTGGTAATGTGCTGGCTCCGGTTGGAGAATAATGTAAAGAACGCAAGATACGCTGCATTACGATCCCTGTTTACTTCCGCAAACAATGAGCACGCTTGCTACGTGTGACGTCATCGCGTCCTCTACTGCGCATGCGGGACACTTAGGTGTATGAATGCAGTTCACACAGGAGATCACATACAAGTCGCATATATTTGGAAATGTGAACACCACCCAAAAAAATCCGATTTCACAAAAAAATCGGAATTGAGCATCAAGGCCTGCAATGTGAACGTAGCCTAGGATACGTGGGATTGATCCATATGAGCATGATAAATGGACAGAGGATTTACATGACCTGCCACCGCCAACTCAGAAGCTAAGCTTGCTTTCCATCTCGTCAATGGAGTTAGTTTTCATACCAGCGAATAATTCAGAAATGTTCATGGACAAAGCAGCTTTTGGAGAGTTCACAATCTCCAAATTTTAAATCTTAAAGAGAAAATTCATCATTTAAGAGGTACGTGATCAACACACTTCCCTTTAAGCCTGGAATCCACTGCATTATATTAGAAATATCTAGGGGCTCATCAGTTAATTTATTCATTAGGCAGGGAATATTCACAAAACATCTCCTTTACCTTCACTTAGCTAGGCTAGCCTTGGCTGTCTTTAGCATGGCTCCTTGTGAAACAGCATAACATGCTTTGAGAAACACGCATGCCCATTATTACTTTTAAATTATCTGAGTCATTATGAAATATCACAGATAACCTCCAAGGAGCGAGGACAATTTATGATGTAACATCCAAATTGAGCTCCCATGCTGTGGAGGAAATAGAGTACGGTGACCAGACGTCCCCGATTTCCGGACCACCTGTCCCCGGCTAAAGCTGTCCCCGGAAATGTCCCCGATTTTACCGAGGGGGAAAATGCTGCGTGTAGACTGTTATTACAGTAGAGCTGTTGCGCGCAGAAACAGGTGTTACGGTAGCTGGTTGCGCTGCTGTTAACATAAAGACGAGGAACAGAGCGCACCACTAGATGGGCGGTAATGATCCCTTTGGATGTCAGCTGCCATTAAAACATGAAGAGGAAGAAGAAGAAGAGCGCACTACTTTTAAAACAGAAGAAGAAGTGGAAGTTTGTTGTCACAACTGGTGGCAACTGATGGGAGCTGCTGTGTTATGGTAAGTGTGTCAAACAATTCATTTTATTTGGATCGGGCTGATCCTGTGATAAATGTTTGGTTTGTGTCCAGGTTAAAAATAATCAATAAAAAGTAAGACAAGACCACGAGTTGCTGCTCACATTAGTAAAAGACACTCGGATAAAATGTAATGTAATGTAAAAATGATTTATGAGCATGGACTTCCAGTTTTAGGTTTGCTTTTTTACTGCTCAGTTTGGATATATGAAAGTACCTCATGAAAAAATAGTCAGTAACAGGAGAACTGAATGAGACAAGATCTGCATGATCTGAGAATTATGGAGGAAGAGATAACCGCCTGTTTAATGTTGATTTATGTTGTTTTTGCTTGTAGCTCCTAACATTGTGGTAATTAGCATTTTTTGTATTCAATCAGATGAGATAATAATAATAATAATAAGAAGAAGAAGTTTTCATGTTGTATATTCTAATGTTTTTGGAAGTGATTTTAATTATATAATGTCTCTGTTTTAGAATAATGTAACACTGATACAAGAGGAGAGAGGAAGAAGATAGGAAGATAGAAAGGAGATTAAATGAGTGGAGGAAAATAGGAACACTGATGGAAAGAACGGGTGACAAGAAGGAAGAAATATTTACTTAGAGTATTAATAAAGTTTAAGTGATAAAGTGTTGACATGATTTAAGTGATTAACTAACCTATTGAGTAATGTACTGTGCAAAGTATGCAATGTAAAACAGAGTGGCTATATACTCAGGTTTGAGTTGAGAAGCCCAATTGTCTGAGGATATAAATTTCTGAGTCTCTGCGCTGAACATGAGTTTCACTGTACTTCCCTAGCTGTGGCAGAATGAAGAGGCAGTTCAGCTGTATTTTTTTTCTTGTGTTTTAAAAATTTCAGTTCAGCACATAATATATCCTCTTCTCCTCTTATTTTATCCAGACCTCTGGATACCGTGGCTGACGGCTCTTCAGACACAGAAGGCCTTGAAGAAACCAGAGATGATCTCATGTTAGCTGACTCACTGACCGAGTTAACTCACCGTATACGAGCAAACAATATACTTGCACATCAACTACTACCATACACATACACATAATGTAGTTATACACACTTTATATAAGTTTATACATGCTCATGCTGCACTACACACACAATCACTTGCATTCTTATCAAGGAGATTTCCAAGTCTGTGCCTTTTTCACCTCACATCACCAAAACCCATTTTCTTGTCCCAAACAGGCTCTATGCACAGCTCCACTTCTTCCTGAACCTCGGCAGCTCCTTTGCTTCCCGCCTTTCATTACTGGTCAGACTGATTAATCCAGGTGTGTCTGACCTCAGAAACCAGCCAGACACACCTGGATTAATCATCTTGTCCAGTAATGAAAGACAGGAAACAAAGGAGCTGCTGAAGTTTAGGAAGTAGTGGAGCTGTGCTTATAGCCCATCAGTGGGAGAAATTAATCTGCTACTTTGAGATGCACAGGCCCCTGATGCGGTCAGGTGACAGTAAGAAACATGTATCATCCTTTACCTGCAGGCTTGACCGCTACTTCTTTTTGATGTTAACGCAGAAAAACCTATTTCTCATAGGTATGTTCCCCAGGAGTGAATGCTGCTTGTCGGGACTTTGATGCAATCAACTGGTTTCCTTATATAGGACATTTTGACCAATCTGTATAATCTGACCCAATCTGTATAATATGATTGAACTTGATTTTGTAAAGTGCCTTGAGATGACATGTTTCATGATTTGGCGCTATATAAATAAAATTGAATTGAATTGAATTGAATGTAAACATGAACAGAATAAGTATGTGTTGCACTTTTTTGAAAAGGTGGGGCAACTCTGTCTCCACAGACAGCCACAGGCATTGGCTAAATGTTTGTATTTACTGTTTTTTCTTTTCGTCATGTCACTCTCTCCTTAGGAGGCGGCAGAGCTCTTTGGGCCCCACAAATTTGGAAAACCCTGCTAACCACCCTTGACCCCTCCACTCCCACACCCACCACTTTGCCCCAACCCAGAGACATAGTTTTCTATTACTAACACTATTGATGTATTCGTTTTATTAATCATAGGATATACTAAAAGTGTGGAGAGGCACATACCTGGCTTTTACACTTGATTTTTGTTGTTTAAATATTAATAAATATGTAAAAATAAATGAAACCATTACTGTCCCCGTTTCCTAATTTCATCTTGATGAGATGTATTGATTTTTATCCACGAGCAAGAAATGTCCCCAGATTTGATTTCAGAAATCTGGTCACCTTAAAATAGAGGCTCTCCTTTACTCCTACTGTTTTTGTTAGCCTCAGCTGGCTAGGCTAGCGCTAGCAGCCAGCTAAAGAGTCCATTCGGCATCTATTTGTTAGTTCAGAGATTCGAGCTCGTTGGCTTTGATTCCATGCTGGCGACTTTATAACCTCAATCCATCGTTGTTTTTCCCAAAGCGATCGTGTGAACGACTGTGACAGTTAATCACACAGCACGTTTTTAACATGTTTTTAACTTTTCAAAACCAGAAAACAAAGACAGTGTTGCATTTGACGGCTATGTAAACAAGCAGATGCCGGTTTTCCGATGCCCTGATATCCCCTGATGCAGTGCGGTTGTGACATCACCCTTTCAAGCCCCTATAGGCCCGTTTACACTACATCTAAAAACCGAGCCATGCCGAGACCAGTCCGAGCTTGATTCAGTTATCCAAGACAAGCCGACCCGTTTACACACAAAGCTTATCTCGGTTCCTTGGTGGCTCCTCGCCCCCTAGTGGCGATCTGCGGTACTACCGCTCTCTGGGATTGAAGGCGGAAGCAGCAAAAAAAACAGCTGTGCCCGTAACATTCAGGAAGTTATGCTTGATATTGTGATATTTCGGTGTTTGCAGAGAGTCAGGGGAAGAAGGCAACCATTGGTGAATTTACTTGAGAAAGTTGGCTTTTTGGGAAGTGGATGAGACAAACGAACGTCTAATAAGGATTTACAGACGCAGGAAACAACGACAGACGCTGAGGTTCATTGCGCTGCTAAGCAGATTCATCTCTGGAAACCGTGTGGCACGGTAAGGAAGCTAGTATTATTATGAATGTCTGAAATTTGTCTGAATGGAGTGTGAATCGGGACGTGCAGCCAGACACACCGGAAAACTGACAGTCAGCTGACTGTAAGGGCATGACGCCGTCTGCTCATGCGCTCTTCGTTATCAGAAACCGGGATAAAATAGATCCAGGCCGAGACCTACCCAAGAGCTGGTCTGCAGTTAGCGCGGTCCGGTTATGTTTAGCGCGGTCTGGTTCAGTCTGCTGACCGTTTACACACAAGAGTTATCTCGGTTACCGAGCTCGGACTGGTCTCGGCTCGGTTAAAAAAGTGTAGTGTAAACGGGCCTATTGTAAATGGACATACTCCTCAGGGGGCTGACATTAAGACCCCTTTTTAAGGTCTTGTGTAATCCTTTAAATTTATGAGAAACTGGATTTTTGCTTTTGATTAGCTTTAAGCCATAGTGATAAAAAATAATGGAAATAAACAATTGAAATACATCATATGAAATACAAGTTTTATTATTTGAGTTAAATAGCTGAATTATTGAGATGTGACTATACATAATAGGATTATTAACAAAAGATGTAATTGTGTCTGCTGCAGCTTTTGTGTTGGACATTTGGCATGCTCAGTCCCTGACAAATTCTATCTGAACTAGCATATTTCAATACAATAAACGTTTTTTTTTTTTTGCAATTCACACGCATTTCCTACAAGCATGACAGTCACAAAATTATTTCAGACAGACCGGTGTTATCATACTGAGGTTTGAGTAGCTTTGAGACAAACAAACAACAATTAATGCTCCCTGAGGGTGTGATTAATGCACATGCTGGCATTAATCTAAAAGTGTGAAAAGACAAATTACATCTGTATCTTTAATAAAGCTGTTAAGCTTGCTAAAAGTGTTAGCTAGCTTAAAAATATCTTCAGAGCTCAAGAATGCTTCTGAGATTCAAATCTGATGAATGATCTCAAATAAAACACATACCTTGAAAATAAATAGTGTTGGGCATGCACATAGAGATATGATGCAAAGCTTTTGTTTAATACTCTTTGATTATTAAAACAAAGCTACAATGAATAATGGAGTTTTGGTTTATTCAATTATTACTTTTAAGGTTCTGCACTTATGAAAGTAAAGAAAATGTATGCTTTATGTAAATGCTAATTTTATCCTATCAATCTGAATGTAGGCCCATTAGCTGCATTTGTAAAGCATATATTATGGCAGGCTTTTACTTTCTTAATTCCCAACTAAGGGAAATTATTTTGAACCCTAGTCAAGGGAGTCACACTCAGCGTTATTCAGGTTGGACTGTCTTTCATCTGTTGTTATCTTTGTTTATCAGCAAGAAAAAAATGTTGTTCAGAAAGTACAAAGTCAATACTTTATTTTCATCTATGTGTCTATATTTTTTAATCTCTAGTAGGGATTAGCAAGCATTCTCTGCATTTATAATGTATCTCTTTATTGATTTTTTTTAAATACAGTTGACACTAGAGATTTACATACGCCATATACAAAGACAGCTATTCTTTTTCTCACTGCCTGGCATTAAATCAGACTAAAGAATATTTAGCTTTTTTTTAGAGAACTAATCTTGCTTTCCTACAATTCACAAGTTTGCACTCACAAAGATGATGATGCCTTTCAGAAATTTTTGAATTCCCAGATGATTATGTCATAGCTTCGTAAGTGTTTGGCACGTTAACTCACAACATTTGAGAATATGGACCTTCACGACTGAAATTCTTGATTGAGTAAAGTTTCCAGAGTCCTAAAGGTGCCATCTTCATTTGTTTAAGCCTTGGTAATGTCCAGCCAATCCTAGTTTTTATCCTCCACTCATTTGGAACAAACTCCCAGTGGACTGTAAAAACGCTCAGTTCCTTTAAATCATGGTTAAAAACTTATTTGTTTCAAGCTGCCTTTAAATGTTAATGTCGAAATTTGTTGTCCAATTGGTCTTATACTGTATCTGACCTGCTGCTACTATTCCAATGCAATGTGCTTGCCTCTGTAATGTTTTCCCTCTGTCACTGTAATGCTTTTCATTCTGCTGTTTGTTTGTTCTTTTGTTTTATTCATGTACAGCACCTTGAATCGTTTTGTTACTGAAAAGTGCTTTATAAATAAACTTGCCATGCCTTGCCCTTCCTTACGTTTAGGATGCATTTAGGATTTCCATTACTTCCACTGAACACTGCTTGGCTTGACTCTAATCAGCTGTTAGTGGTTTTCCATTAATCATGCTTACTTGGTACCAGCTGTTTTTTTTTAGTGCCTACAGGGCTGGCGTTCTGAGCAAGCTGAGTTGAGCTGAAAATTTGACGTCAGAAGTAGACTTAAGTTTAAGAATGAATGAACGAATGAATGAATAAGAATGTATAAACATATCTGAATGTGAAGAAAATAGATCTTTAAAAAAATCTATTGTCACTCATTTAACAATTTAGCAAATAGCAAACATTTTGGTGATCCTGAACAGATCAAAAACGGAAGGAAAAATCTGATGTGAGTAGTCGCCTAGTGGTTAGAGCAGCGTGCTTGCGTTTAAGAAGGCTTCAAATACCTGATTTGAACCTCGCAGACTGCCACTATGGGTCCCCGAACAACACCCTTAACCCTAGATTGTTGTACATTCCAATACATTTTGTTGGAACGTACAACTGCAGTGACAAATAAAGATTTCTATGTTTCACTATATAAGAAAAAAGGCTGTTTGTCTATTTACAAAGGTAAACATCTAGTTTCAACTATAGATCCTGGTTTGGCCACAGAGAATATTTAGGCAGTGGAATGCTGTAATCTTTTTCAAACATGCATTTATGAATGTCAGAATTATATACAGCAATTATCAAAGAACACACTTTCTGAAGCCAGAGGAGAAGGTCC
The DNA here is from genome assembly GCA_037039145.1 of Fundulus diaphanus. Classification (NCBI taxonomy): domain Eukaryota; kingdom Metazoa; phylum Chordata; class Actinopteri; order Cyprinodontiformes; family Fundulidae; genus Fundulus; species Fundulus diaphanus. The sequence continues at coordinate 35,728,557 of CM073136.1, forward strand.
GTGGTCAGAGAGCGAATAATCACTGGTCCAGAAAGTCAACAGAACTACAACAGCAGCTGAAGAAGCACAGTCCATGAACCTATTGTCAACCAGAGTCTGTGCATCAAATCCAGAAAACAAATACATCTCTCGTTTTAAACTAGCATTTTCCCTTCAGCATATTTTCTGGCAAACAAACTGTTAACAGACACTTGGGCAAAAAAACTAGAAAATAATGAAGGTAACGATAGGGTGGCTGCAGCTCAACCCTGCTTTTGATACAAACATCGCCTCCCTTATTATCTAAAGCTATGATATTGATTTGATGGTTATGATGCTAAAACTAAAAGGCTGTCAAGTGTGAAGCAGAGGAAGTACTTTGGAAATAGTAGATAGTGAAACTGTAGAACTGGCAGATTCCTTTAAGCAGTTTTTTTTTATACAGAACAATGCATCAAGGAAAAATATAAGTATGTCTTTTTTCTGTAAATATAATGATTTGTATAACAATGCTAGTTCCTCTTTAAAGTTAAAGGACCCACAATGAGGGCTGCACAGTCGCACAGTTGGTTGTACTGTTGCCTTGTCGCAAGAAGGTCTGAGGTTTGAACCTCTGGTTTGACCTTGAGTTTTTCTGCGTGGAGTTTGCATGTCCTACCTGTGCAGGTGTGGGTTCTCTCCAGGCACTCCGGTTTCCTCCCACAGTCCAAAAAGAACTGTTAGACTGTTAGATTAAATGGTCTCTCTAAATTGCCCTTAGGTGTGAGTGTGTATGGTTGTCTGTCCTGTGTTGCCCTGTGATGGACTGGTGACCTGTCCAGGGTGTACCCCACCTGTGTCCCAATGACCCCTGGAGATAGACACCAGCTACCCTGCGGGGATAAACGGGTATAGATGATGGATGGATGGAACCACAGCGACACCTAGTGGTGGTGTAAGGTTGTATTGGAATAAAGTTTTAAATATAATGAACATTGCACACTCATTATATAAAAAAACTTTATTAAGACCTACATAGTGGTGAAACATTGGTATGATGTTTATCAACCATACCTTCAATCTGCTTCTCTCTACTGAAAGTCTTTAAGAATCAATCAATCAATCATCCAACCAAACTATAAGTCTATTATATTAGCAAGTGATGCAAAATATAGTGAGAGTTAATGGAAGAAGCTGAAAGTCTTACTTAGATACATATAATCAAGAGTTTACCAGCACCTTAGTAATGTAACTTTAATATTTTTACTTGGAGCACAATTTCTTTCATGCTATTCAGATCTATAGTGCATCTGAAGTTAGTTTTTCAGCATGTTGTTTGTAGGGTGACCAGATCCAAAAAAAAAAAAAAAAAAAAGACAAAAGGATACTTATTTGGGACAATGCGGGACACATTACTAACACTATGATGACACCATATATTTCAGTTTAACACACATCACACGTTACATTAATCTCTGATTTGCCTGTTAGTGCACAACAATGAATTAGTATGAGTTTACAGAAAACATTTAACTTTAAAAAGTGTTTAAAGTTTAACACTTTTTAAATGTTTATCAGAAAAACGTCATCCACCTGTTACTTTCCTGCAGTTGGTCCCACCAGCAAAACAAAACGTGATACTGTCATTCATTTGGCTCAGACACTAAGAAAAAAAGTTGATATTGCATCCAACTGTAATGGGTAAAAATCAGAGATGACTCAAGTCACGTGACTTAGAATCAAGACAGACTTGAGTCACAAATTTATTGGCTTTAGACTTGACTTCAGGATATCATTCAGGGCTTTAGACCCAATTTGGACATTCAAAGTATAGACACCTTATCTTGTAAAACAAAACGTATCTGGAAAACTGTGTTCTTCATATCTGCTTGACCCACTTCACATATATGTTATTAAAATAAAGTTTCAACTCTATACAGATTACATGATCGGTAGGCAAAACATCCAACTTGCTACCTGTGTCTGAACTGTACAACCATTTCCCCAGGTTGCTTTGAAATAAACAACATCAAGCACACAACATAATCTCTGTTATTTATTGCTTTTTTCTCATTTAATGATTACATGATTTCCAGTAGTTTTGGACAGCAGCAGTAAATCATCTTATTTCTAGGAATTGATTTTCTGTTCACATGAATACCAAAGGACTTTAATACAGTACGTTTACGCTCAGGGAAACAATCTCTAATACAACTGTCAGGGCAGTGAAAAGGATTTCACATTGTTAAATAAAACATTTTTTCCAGGGACATCAGTGTAATAGGAAATCTAATCCAAAAGAGACATGATTATTTTTCATTTTATTTGATTTAATTCATGTCTGCCTCATTGATCAGAATTGTGTTGACAGCAGAGTAATTTTATATTTTAAACCGGGGATTTCTTTTAGGCAAATACTTTTTACTATTTTGAAAAAGACAATCATTTTACTTTGTTGTATAAAACCTCTGATTTGTTCAAACCTGCAACGTAAGGGACAGAGTATTAATAAAATGCCATTTTTTAATACCTGAGGAATAAACACAATTAGGAGAGCTATAATAGAAAAAGGTTATACTCCAAAAAACGTTTTAGGACATGTAAAAACTAAATAAATCAAATGAAATCAAATCTTTCTGTGTGTTGTTTCTTTCCTCACAGCCATGCAGAAGCATATCATAGCTGATCATAGCTTTAGTCTGGTATTTCAGGTGTAAGGGCTTACTTGTGGGACAAATTACTGGCTTGCTGCCACCCGTGTCTGCACAATGTCTGGATCTCCCTCTTCATTAAAGCACTTTGCTGTGGGCTGTATTCAACATATAATCATGAACTTTTGTGAGGGACAAGAAAAACTGTAAAACATTTCACTCCATATTTTGCAAACTGCTCTGCGGTCAAGATGAACAAAATTCATTAAGTCTGGATAAAAAAACCATGTTGTAAATAACTGATCTCCCCACAAGGTGGAGATCTTGCGCAAGATTATTCACATCGTCAGCGCAGCACTTTGCTAAAGCTCAAACCCGCACTCTCAGCCACCGAATATACGCCAACACAGAGTCATGGTAAGCTCACATATGTATTTAAGGATATTCACTTTGTGAACTATATTATAAAAACTCATTGAGCCTTTACAAGAAAATCTGACAAGGTACACCTCAGTTAAAATCTCATTGAGAACTAATGTTTCATGTATAGTTTATATTTGTATGTATTCAAATCATTCAACTCATACATTATATAGATCCTTCACACACACTGAGTGACGTACTCCAAACATTTATTTCTCCTAAATGTATTGATTCTAGTTTAAAGACAATGAAAAGCCACAATGCAGTCATAAATAACCGCATTGGTCCATCATTGCATGGAGGTGATCAGGCCGGGATATGCTGAGGACCTGCTAGAGTGCCCTTATCTGCATCTCTGGGTCTGGTATCTCTCATCTTCCTTTTGATTATACTCTACAGATTCTCAAAGAGTTTTAGATCAGACAACTTTGCCAAAGACGGAGATGTTCATTAAAGCCGTTATTTGTACTTTTGGCAGTATGGTCAGGAGCCCAGTGCTGATGGCAAATTAATGTAACGTTTTATGTACTGTTTTGCAGCACTGCCCAAGGACAACATACATTTATCCTATGGGAATCTAATAAAGATACTTTGACTTGACTTTGAAATTAGCATCTCCATAAAGCGTGTTGCAAAGGCACAGAGTCCTTGCCCCGGATACAGCATGCAAATCTACCACAAACTCTTGAAAATACTTTGTTTCAAAATCCTTTCAAGGCTTTGATCGTCCTTATAACTGCTGCGTCTTTTTCTACCACACGTTTTCCCTCCACTCAACTTTTGTTTAATGTGTTCGGATAAAGCACTACTTGAAAAGTCAGGGGGTTATTTTTGGCAATTAACTTTTTCATCTAATTCATGTATCTGATTTACTGTCTGCTCCTTCCCCCAATATGCTTTGCGGACATCTGGCTATAGCACAGACTAATATGTGAGCAGCAGTGTTGGGCAGTAACACATTACTGTAACGCAGTTACTTTTGTCAGTAACTAATATTGTAACACTTATTTCTTTAAATAAAGTAACTCGTTACCGGTACCTATATGGTCCATTTGTCCGTTACTTGCTAAGATAATACATTTTGGCCAGCAGCTTTGTGCTTGGTCTTGCTCAAAAAGCTGCGGTCTCAGTTTCTGTAATGATGCATTTAGGGTATGTGGGCTTTTTACATTTCATTTAAGAACGTGAGTCTGGTGGTCATGGCAGAACAAAGCGGGAGCATAACTAGTTTCTCGATATGGAAATACGCTCACTATTTGACAATATTTGAGTGCAAAGATAAGAACATTCTAGTCAAGTGCACCCTATGTCTTTCTGAATCAAAGGTCCTTTCTACTACGATAAACAGCAACTCGAATTTGTCCAAGCACCTCCTGAAGCTGCATGCCACAAAGCTGGTTGAGGCTAGCCAACCAGCGGTGGACACAAACGAAATGAGGCAAGCCCTGCCACTGAAACAACAGCAACTAGATTTTAACAAGACTGTTAGCCGGGGACAGATTATCAAGGCCCTGCGCGCTTTAGTGTTAAAAACATACAGCCAGTTTCAACTGTGGAATCACCTGCTTTCAGGCAGCTTAATTGGTTTGATAGCATGTCCAAACAGCACATGGCAAATGAGACAAAAAACTTTTTCTGACTGCTTGGATAAGGAATATTCAAAAATGGAAACCGAGCTTAAAACAACACTGGAAGGGATAGATTACATTTTTTACCATAGCAGATATTTGATCCGTCCACTATCAGAGCTACCTGGGGATAACGGCTCACTGGATCAACACCACTACCTATAAATGCCAGAAAGCTGCATTGGCTTGTAAACGGATCACGGGTAGACACACGCACGATGCAATCGCTGCTGAGATTGACCACATTCATTCATAGTTTGGACTGTCAACGAAAGCTACAGCTACAGCCACTGACAACGGCTCTAACTTTGTACAAGGATTTCAAGTGTACCAATCTGATCATGATGATGATGAGAAGCGTCTCACACACTCAACTAGATTTCATGCCCTGATGTGGACAAGTGGCTGCTTTCAAATCCTGGTACTAAAGGCTTCTACAGAAGCGCCACGGCCAAGTGCACAGTTCTGTGGACTTAGGCAAGCAGATCAACCATGGCCTCTGAGATAATAGGTGAGATTGTCAGCAGAAAGCTGCTAGTGCCATGTTCTACAAGATGGAACTCATTCTATGATGCTGTTACAAGAGTTGCTGAAACACCTACAACTGACTTGAATGCCATCTCTAATCGTTTAGAGCTAAAATGTATCAGTTAAAGGGAATCTCAGTTTCTGAAGGAATACTGTGCAATCATGAAGCCACTCGCAGTTGCTCTGGATATCCTGCAAGGAGAAGAGAACTGCTACTTTGGCACCCTCTTGCCCACGCTAGAAGTATTGATGTCAAAGACACTGGAGGTGAAAGAAGGTCTGATCATTGCAACTGGGTTACCATCAAGCGAGCGTAAAAGCGAAATTTAGTCAGTTAATTAAAATTTTGCCATTTCCATCGTCTAATGCGATTCCTCAAAATGTGCATTGAAAAACACTGATGGAAATGCGACTAGTGACTGTGGCCATAACTTATTTTTTTTGTGTTAAAAATCCTTTCTTTTTCCTGGTCTTATGTAATAACTGCTGCGTGATCTTTTTTAACATAAATACTAACAAAGCCAACTTATAAACAATGTCAACATGCCCAAAAGTCTCATTTGTAACTCAAAGAGCCTGGGAACAGTGATGAGAGGGATCTAAAAATGTTTGGTCATAAATATTTTAGAAGATTATTACTTCACTAGATTAAAAAAAAAAGACACCAAGCTGGATGAACCTTTTATTTCTTGTGAAATCAAACTTCCAAACTGAAAGCATAGAAACAATAAAAAGAAATAGAAAATGTATAATTCCTATTTATTTTCATTTAATGTCCTCTGATTCTGATGCAGTGGGAAAAAAAAAAGTCGACCGCACTAACAAACACCGTACGGGGTTTGCATCTGAACAAAGAAAATAAACAACAGGAAAGAGCACTTGAGATGTTTAAAAAATGATCAGTACTGTACCCCACAAAACTACATAATGTACAGTACCAGCACCAGCACCCCTGGTAAAGATGATTAAAAAAAAAAAAACATTAAGAAAGTGTCTTTTAATAACACACACTTTGGGAAAAATACAACCTTTAATTTTGAATGCATTTATCAAGTGGAGAAAACTTCCCACTTTGATCCCCATGTTAAGAAAAAATTGTTTTTAACAATGTCAACAGTGTAACAGTTCTTGGTACCCCCCGCAGTAAATACTTAGCAATGAGCCTTTTCCATATTGTCCGGAGTCACAAATCCTCTCTATGCTCTTTTCTTTTCAATGCACCGACTGGTTTTCTACAGTGTTTTAGTCTGGGCACTGAGATGGCAATAGAGTAAGGTTGGTTTTGGGTCTGATGTTATTGTTTAAAAAAGTAATTGGGAATAGAGAAAACAGAACAGACTGAAAAATTATTTATGAAAATAAAATAAATAATAATAAAATAATTGATAAATAATAAAGCTATCTACATAATACAAGGAGGGACTTCAACTTTACTGCACTCCTAGAGACTCCAAGTACACAACAACATGATTTAAGGGCTAAAAAAGTGGTTTTGCAGGATATGTCCCTTTAAAAAAAAAAAAAAAAAAATACATCTATTTCCGTGTGGAGTTTCTCCCCAACAGAATAAACTCCAAATAAGAGTTTTTTTTTCAAAGCTTGTCACTGTGCCTTTGTTCTGATGTAATACATTATTATTCTAAGACTTTTTACACATATCAGGGGTGCCACTAAATGTGCCTTAACCACATGTCCCCTGCAACTCTAGAGAGTTTAATACACACAGGTGAAGTGGCAACCCCTCAAAATCCCAAAACATTTTCCAGTTTGAAACCTGAACTCAAGGTTTATTCGTGTATCCATCATAATGCCTACAGGTAGAATTTCCTTGTTGTGTCAGAGATTCATAGAAACACAATGAGCACAGACTACACTGCTGTGTAACTCTCAGTCCATCTTCGTCTCATCTCCGTAAGCAATCTGATATCCCTCCTCGATGTGTTTAGCTCCAACCACTAATGTGATACGATGACAGATAGAATGAGACAAAGAGACATTTCCACAGGGGTTTGCTCATAATAAAGAAGGTCTCTGAATAAACCATGATGTGACAAGAGAACAAGACTTGATTCATGCATTATCTGTTTTCATCAAGCAGCACTTTCATCAATATAATTTACCCATTTTCATTTTTTTTCCTGCCCTTTTGTGTTTTCTCCTCCGCATTGCTTTTTTATCCAATTATCTAAGCCAGTGAGGTTTATTCATTTAACTGCAATTGTCAAACCCCGATCCTTTTATAACTGAATTCTGGAAAATCTTATTCCAAATGACAACAAATCTGTAAACAATTCAACTGCTGGCTGCTACAAGGTTTTTAATCATGACTGTGGTCTTTTTTTATTATAAATGAACCCGATGAGGTGTGCGCATGTGGACTTTTTTTGTTGTTGTTTTTTTATCAAGAGAATCATCTCTCTGGCTTCACGTCACCCTCGTCCAGGATGTTCTTACTGCTTGAACGTTTTCACATTTTGTTCCAAATGAGGGACATAATTGTGAGGTGAAAGGAAAAGGGTTGTGTTTATATTCAGCTCTCCTGGCTCAAATTCTTGTAGAACTGCATGCTTCTATCATTACTACTGCAAGGTTTTTTTTTAAATATGTGATGGACAGCCAACCTGTCCTGTGTGTTTTACCCAAATAGTGGATTTAAAGATTAGATGGATGGATAAAGTATTTTGGGTTATGTCTTTAGCTTTATAGATCTTGAAACTGAGTTTTGGACACTTTTTCCGGCTCAAGCTTAGACAGATGGGATGGAAACCAGTTGTGAACCTTAGTTTTCAAGTCATATTATATACTCTAAACACTCTTGACTTTAGCTGTGCCATTCTAAAATACGGCTTGATCAAAAACATTATTCTGTACCTCTGACAAGGAAACATACGGCTGTTTAGGGTTGATGTCCTGCTGAAAGGTGAACCCATGCAGCAGTCTCAAGTCTGTAACAGGCACTAACAGATTTTCTTCCAGGAATGTTCCATATTAAAATCAGCTCCTTTTCCCAATTATTCTGACCAGCTTTTGGCTTGTGGCTAACTGTAAACATGACTTTTTTATGTATTTCTTTAAAAAAACAAAAAGGCTTTCTTCTTGCTTCTTTTCCATAAAAGTGAGGTTCATGGAGTGCATCATCAGTAAAATGAGAATTAATTTAAAAGTGTGCATTATAGAGAGCTTCTGAAGTGGAATTGCATAGGTTCCTTACTGATTTAAAGTTGTCAAACGCCATTCACTTAATAGCTGATTTCAAAGCAAACAGCAGAATATGCAAAAACATTGGAATTGCATTTTGAAACAAAATATGTTTGAGGGAAAAAGGAGATATTTTCCATTAAGGCTCATTTGAACTCATTCATTTCTTGTTTGCTAAGACTTATTACAGACTAATCCATGACATGAATCATTAGCTACTCGGGGAGGACCAAATTTATGTTGTGGTAAAATCTTTGACATGTGACCTTTCGTAAAGGCTCCAACTGTCACTCGAACATAAAATATTAAGTGTTGCGACATAAAAAAGAGCCGAACCGCAGGCTTTGAAGGCTAATCCAGGTTGTGTGTGTGAAATAGGATAGGGTTTTTAAGTCCTAATAAGTTCTTAATTGAGTGGAAACACTGTGAGGCCAAGCACACAAACACACAGAGGTCAATGGCGGCTTCCCATCGTGGTTGAATTATTTCCCCAGTAAAATCCTTTTTCTGGGCACCCTCATGCGTGTGTGCAACACGTTCTGGGGTTGCAGTTCCTCCAGATTTCAGTTAAAAAGTCAAGCAAACTGTGAAATCATTGTTACAAAAAGTGAAACAGATGGGGATAATATGAGTTGTGATTATCTGAGGAAACCATCCATGCACATCTGAAAGTTGACTAATGGATTTGTAATTGATCATTAAGCTACTTTATCTTCATCTTACGCAGGGTGGTGTGAAGGCGGAAGGTGCCTTAAATTATTGCTTAATTAGGTTGTGCAGAGAGAGGCGTGGGGGGAGGGGGTATCATTAATCAAACCAGTTCTTTGATGATTATAATAGGCTTGACAGAAAAAAAGTAGACTGTGTCAGAAGAGGAACAGAACTCTCCTGTTTTATAGCTGAGTCAACCTGTTATTTAAAAAATAAGAAACAACTTCATGTAAATTTTTAGATTTAGTTCATATTCAAATTTTTATCTCTTTTTTTTTTTTTTTACTTTGTCAAAAATATTTAGCTTTTCTGCCCTTTAGTCGCAGCACCGGTTGCTTTTAATATTTATGTATTGCACCGACTGTTGATTTAGGTAAGTTTAGCTGAGTAGTTGTTTTTCTTTTTTCTTTTTTCTAACTCCTGAATGAAACATATCTGCCTTACTAGAATTGCATGTTTTTTTGTGCTACTCATTTTGAAGAGTGGCTAATTGATATCGGGCTCTGTGTCACACCATATTTATACCTGAGGGGAACAGGATTACTAGTTAGGAATTCCTTTCTACTGTAGCATTAGGAGGCCTTTTCTTCCCTTGGGAAATCAGGACTGTTGGTTTCCAGTTTATGGTAAATAGTTGTTTTTATACGTTTAGCACACAGGTAATAGGCTTGACGTCCAGATAATGGTGCAGGCTGCGAGAATTAACACTGAACACAAAAAGATTGACATTTAAATACATACATTTGAACTGTTTTTAGATCACTATTGTGTCACTTTAAAATGACTATACTGCTCTTGATTGAGTTTTAATATCAGTATGGTTACAATGATCCCTTTTGCGATTCATAGACTGCAGCTCTGCCTTTAACGCTGTGCTCACAGACATGCTGGCCCTGAGGCTCCACAAACATGGATTATCCACTCCACTCTGCTCCTGGGTCAGTGACTTCCTCACCAACAGGCCCCATGTGGTGAGGATTGGGAGACACACATCTGCACCACTGATCACTGATTATTTTTGAGACAGTTCTAATCTGTAAAGTATTCCAAAGTGTTTTCACAAGTATAACAACTTTGGAATTTCATGTGGAGATATCTGTACCAACCCTATAGGATGTCTCCTAATACACATGTTATCTTCTATGGGTGTCTAATCCCCAATGGACCAAAATGACTAATGACAAGGCAGAAAGTTATGGAGTTCCTACGTCGGCAAGACTTTAATAGCCAGATATCCCCATGACCCATCAGAAACCGAAGAAGAATGAGACCAAGTGAGATGTTTGAAGTTCCACTCTCGTCAAGACAAACAATCAAATTTTCCAGTCGGATCAACTCTCAGAATGTGACTGTTGAAATTCCTTTTGTTGTTTTTGTAAGCATCACCTAAGACTGTCTGCCTGCGTCATTCCTGATACATTTACTTTTAAGTTTGATTGAAGATAAATTTATGCATTCTCCTGGTCTTTGATGTGTTCTTAAAGTCAAAGTGCTGAGAAATTGATTTGAGTCCTTGTCTATTTGATTGTTTAATTATTGATAATTCAATGAAAATAAATCTAATCAAATGTATAATTAGATTATTTTATTTACAGACTAATCTAACATAGAACACTCTGGTCAACTTAAAAGTAAAGCATAAATTAAAAAGCGTTTAGGTTATATTTATTTATCTTAACATTTTTGGCAGTAGTGGCCTTTATTTGACAGTAAGGTGACAAGAAATGCGGTTGAGAGGCTAGAAGTTTAACTCAGGATTGAGGCCTCCAAACATAGGTTATGTGGTCCACCGCCATACCTAAGGTACATTTCTTTTGACAGGAATTGTTTTGGTGTCCTTGATTGTGGCAACTGTGATTTTATTAGGACGTATATTTCTTTCTTAATATTTAAGTGATAATTTTCCACTGCTGAATACATTTTCTCTATGTAAAGATTTGACTTCATTCTCTTAATCTTCACACGGCGATGATGTTGTGCTGCCTCCTGGCAGCCTTCGGCGGCCATCAGTGCAGAGCTCCTTTAATACCTTCTCATTTCTTTGGGCCCCGTCAATCTCCATCAGAATTTTCTTATCTACCACGAAACACAAAATGTGTCTACCTCCATGCTGGGCCATGGTGTTGATTTGAAGGCTTCCATTGCAGTTCGGTATCTATTAATTTACTCTATCTATATGCTGCGGCTGTTGTGCGTTTTTTAAATATGGGGGGTCCAATTCTAGGTTTGGAGTTGCTGTTGTTATGCAAACAGTGACTCCACCCCTTAGCCAATCAGAGACAGACACCCTTCTGAAGAGATGTCTCCAAGCCGAGTCGCTGTTGGAACCCCAGCAAAGCAGGTACTAGTGTTGGAGATTATGCAATTACAGAGACTGGACTGAAAAGGTGGTTACCATGGAAATTACAGATAAACAGACTCTGGAGGCCAGAGTCTGACATACTTGGATTGGACAGAATGACTATTTATGGGAAAATGTGTCAGCAAGAACACGTCGATAATAATAATGCTCAATTTACATCTTTTTTACATTTGTTGTTCAGAACCACTGTACAGAACCTAAAAGCCAAATTGGACTTCATAACCATAAGCTGTAGACCCCCATGCATATAAAACTCAGGATGTAATGATATAAGAAACACTTATTAGAAGATGTGTCAATAACAACAAATTATACTGATTATTATCAAACAACAATATCTATCTATCTATCTATCTATCTATCTATCTATCTATCTATCTATCTATCTATCTATCTATCTATCTATCTATCTATCTATCTATCTATCTATCTATCTATCTATCTATCTAATAATAAAATGATTATTATTATTACTACTACTATTATTATTATTATTAGCTGTAGCAGTAGTAGTACATGCAAAGAAATTGCCTGTGCATGACTGAATGATTTGCCACCAGCTACCTTGAATCATAAACACAAACACAATGCAGAGTCATGCAACACTGTCATGCAGTCCTCACTATTGACAGTTGACAGCTTTAATCCATTACTAAGTGTACATCTCAGTGCTGCCCTGTACATCACATCCTGCCTGTCAGGTTCTTCTTTGTTTCTGCTGCTCATTCAGGCACAGCGCTGGTATTTATTCTCATAACTAACAATCCCACTCACAAAAAGAGGCCTAGGGGAAATATTTCAGCCGTTCAGAAATTTTATGAAAGCATTTTTGTTTGTATGCGTGTGAAAAGTGAAACCGCATATATATCTGTTAAACTGCTCGGGTTTTAGAAAGAAAATGTGAGTGTTATGTGACCCTAATGACACAATGAAGACATTAAAATGGCTTTTTGCAAAATGTGTACAAAGCACTGGTGGTGTTGACTTCATTTATTCAAAGTAAAATATAGGCAACTAAAAAACTGGAAGGGACAGCAGCAAGACGCCTACAGTATGTAAATGGCATGACAGATACATTTAGGATTTTTTTTAGTCAATCAATATAATGTTCAGATATGTTGAACTTTATCTTCCTTTTCCAGCTGGGCTATCACAAAGGGAAATTCACACTAACCTTAATGGTGACAGTAAATCAAAAGAATAAGCCAGAATACTGGCGTTCCAATAAAAGGTGGTAAGTGGTGAATGCCTTACCTCCAGAAAACACTTTGCGTCTTCATCTTTATAAAACAGAGATCTGCTTTGCAACCAATAGCTAGTTGGACCTCATCCAAGGCAAAAGTGGAGATCTTCAATGTTAAAATTAAATAAAATAGCATTCTGTCAAACATGCTAATACAGACATGATAAAAAAAAAAAAAAAAAAAAAAAAAACATGCTAATACAATGTTTTTCACTGCTACACTCTGACCAGCTATATTGACTTATTACACATTTCAAATAGGAAACCTCAATGTTAAAAACGGTCAGATGTAAATATGGCAGCTGCTTAAATGTTTGTTGAAAAGCATTTAAATGAATCACAATGACAGCGTTGTTTTAATTTAAGATGGTAGAGAACAGCTTTTGTCTAGACCCCACTCTGGCTAGCTGGTAGCTCTAAAACTTACCCCCAATTCATCCATCCTTGCATACACTCACACCTAAGAGCAATTTAGATATACCAATTCACCTAAATCATGTTTTTGGGCTGTGGGAGAAGCCAGAAAACCTGGATCGAACCCATGCATACACATGGAGAGCATGCAAACTTCATGCAGAAAGACTCCAGGCCAGGATTTGAACCCAGGACCATCTTGCTGCAAGGTGACTGTGCTCCCAAATGTGCAGTGAAAATGCTAAAAGAATTTTCACTTTGATGAATTCAGAACAATCTGAAATATCCCTTTAACTAATGCTGTACATCTTAAACAATGACAGGAATCTGCCAGATTTGATCCAATACCAGGTTAATGTGATGTTACAATCTCACCATCCTGTATGAATAACCATAATAATAACACATTTTATTTGTATAGCACACTTTAAAATCTTGCGACTTCTCAAGGTGCTTCACAGTTCTAGAATAAACAAGGTTTAAAACAATCCAGAATAACAAATCCTAAAATAATTGCGATTAAAAATATGACTAAAATAATAGCAATTAAAATATGGGCAACAATTGCAATTAAGAACAAGCAAATCATAGGGGAAGTCTTATTTGCTGAAGGCAGCATGAAACAAAAGAGTCTTCTCTTGGCTCTGTTCAGGCCTTGTAATAAAATGTGTCATGGATGATTTAGATACATGGAAATTAAATGTAAGCATCCATACTTGGTATTTAATTTCATCCTGAGGGATTCAATAGGATCTGATCCAAACTGAAGCAGATTAAAGTGTCCCAGACCATCCTAGAAGTTGACTTCAAACAAACTGTTCTGAAAACCTTTCTAGTCATTCAAAAGCAACAACATTTAGAGCTGTCCAGAAGGAATGAAGGTATTTGTGACTCGACTAGGATACTAAAAAATTACTTTTGAATGTACTTCCAGATTTGATTAAATTAATCTCTGTGTCTGACAACATCTAGAATCTGTGCTCATAAGCAACAAAGCCGATCACTGACTTTCCAGAGCCAATAATTTGAGATTGCCACTCATAATATGGTGCCAATCACTTTACTGTGCCTTGCAAAAATATTAATTCCCCTTGAAATCTTTCCCATTTTGCAACTTTACCACCACAAACCTTATGGAGATCTAATGTGATAAAATAACGAAACATAGATTTGTGAAGTTTGAGGAAAGATATGAGCTCCATGGTTTTGACTTGGTTTTCTAATAAATAAAAACATTTGGTATAAGTTCGTATTCAGATCCCTTTACTATAAGAGACCAAAACAAAATCTAGTGCAGCCAACAGACTTGAACTCCCCTAATTAGACAATAATTGCATTGTGTGTTACTTCAACTCAGCATAAATCCAGGTGTTTGGTGAAGGTCTCAGAGGTTGATTAGATAACATTAGTGGAAAAACAGCATAGTAAAGACCAAGGAACACAGCAAACAGATCATGTATAAAGAGAGAGAGAGGTTTTAACAGCAGAGTTAGGTAATAAAACAACATTACAAACATTCAACATCTTACAGAGCACAATTCAGTCAAAATGGAAAACGTACTTGTGCTCTTCATAAATATAAAACAATGGCAATAAGTTTAATTTAAAATTCTGCTGTAAGACCTTTACTGAACAAGCAAACGTGGAAGAAGGTGATCTAGTCTGATGAGACCAAAACTGAACTTTTTGGTTTACATAATCTAAACAACAATCTCACTGAGTTTAAGCTCTTTTCCAAAGAACAATGGGTAACAGTCTTTGTCTCTAAATACAAAAGCATGCCACTCATTTCATGTTTCTATTTGTTAAACAATTTGATTACCATCTATCAGTCTTGTTCCACATCCTTCCAAATTACACAGTGCCCTGTGTTGGTTTATTGCAAAACTCCAAACAAAACACATTGAAGTTTATGGATTTAACAAGAAAAAATTGGGAAATAGCTCATGGGTGTAAAAACCCTTTAATGCCACTGTAAATGCAAGCAATAAATACAATTTACTCTCAGTTTATTCCTGAATGGAAACAGAGAATAACCTTAGATCCTGATAGTTAAATAATGATTAGTTTCTGTTGAGCTATGACATATACTTTGGAAAATTTCTTATCCTGGACAAAGACAGGACTTGAAAAACCATTATGGGTACCTGAAGGCCTTATAATTATATATAATCTGTCATTCTGGACAGATGTCATGTCTGAATAATGAATGGTGTTATCGTCTCACCCCTGGCGTGATACCAGCGTCATTCCCAACATGAAAATAAATGCCTGTTATGTTTTTCTCACATAATAGCTGTAGACCAAAGGAGTCAAGACTAGTTGTTGGAATCTTAGTTACAGATTCATATCAGATACAAAGTTAAAACCGGTATATCAGTTTAGTATTTTAGTAAAGAAAAAGAAAACTAAAACTATTGATTTGTGTTATGACTTTCACATTTCTATGTTTGCGCTCTGAAAAAATCTCGATGACTGTACAGTTCTGCAGCTGGAATAAAAGTTGTGTTTCTCAGTTTTTTTCAATCCATTTACAGAGGCTATGAAGTGCTTTATGGATTTTATTTTATTTTTTTGTCCCTTTTCCTGTTAATGTGCAAAAGTGATTTGAATGTGTAAAAGTGATGAATGCTTGAATGTAATGTTTTTATTTTATTTTTTTTATTTGTCATGGCTTGGGGTTCAACCTTTCATTTGGTACAGTAAGTCTAAAAGGTTACACACCATTCACGAAGATCCCTACACAGAGAACATGTGAGAATTGCAAAAAACATTACAAACAAGTATTAGAAAGCTCCTAGCCGATAAAAAAGAGAAAAAAAATGAATCTGGGAAGGAAAAAAATCAGCTAATCCATGAACAACCACTGCTGAGACGGCAGGCTGAGCCTTAGGTATTTCATGCACTTCACAACTTCAAATTAAGAAGCAATTATATTCTCTCCTGGGTCATTACTAAACCTTCTAAGGTAATAGAGCTGCACCTTTAGATTTAATTGCAGGGATTACAACTGAAAAGGCACAATTTCTTTAACCAGCACCGTCAGGAACAAAAACCTTCACAGGAAGAAAGGAAACTTTAACACCTCATTTACTAGCGCTCAGAAAGCCCCGAGTGAAAAGAAAATATTCAAAATCTCTTTGTGATAGTGCTTGCCCTTTAATCTTTTGATCCTGCTCTCCGTCTTTTGTTTCCCCTTTCAAATTAGGCAACACCCTTCCAATTGTCACTTGCAAAGCTCCCAACATTAGCACGCTGCAAAAACTGGCTGTTTTGTGGCCCAAAACAGCTGCTACTTTACAGTTTTCAGATTTTAAACTGCACTTTTCTGCCTGCAGCTAACTGTAGCGTTTCAAGAAAGAGACCTAATCTAACTTTTAAAAACACCAGCTTGATACCTGATGCCACCAGAGCGCAGGCACAAGCAATACAATTTCTAATAGCCAATCGCTGCTTGGTTGAAGCAGCCAGTTAAAGCATAAGGATACGGAAGAAAAGAGGTGAGAGTTGAAGAGTACAGGGCAGAGGACCATCCTCTTTCCATTAAGCGGCATATGCCCCGACCTTGTTAAAGAGAAACATTCTCTCATGTCACCACAGTGTCTGCAGGGGGTGGAGAGTCAACCTAACCCAATTATTAGCCTTTTCTGTTATTATAGCCTGTCAAGTACCCTTTCTTGCAACTAGTGCTTGTATATGATTCATATTTCTTTCCAAATCATTTCCATTAACTGGGAACTACTACAAAACATGGCTGGAGGAATGATGACAAAGGTGGGAATCTTTTAGGCCAGAGCCAAACAGAGTTCACTGTCGTTAATCTTTAATGTATGAGTCACTTTGCAGCTGGGGGTTCAAAATACTGTCAATTAGAACTGACAAGAAATAAAAGCAATGATGTGACAAAAGTTATCTCGCAGCATGGAAACTGATTTATTTTTGTTGTCGGTGATGAAAAGCCGAAGAAACCTTTATTGCACCGCATGATCGTTAAACATGTAATAAGTAACGTGTTCTGAGGTGCTCAAAAGGGTAGGTGTCAGTGTAATGTAGGATTTCGGAGCCATGCATGGGTCAGCATGTTCCAGGACCCTTAAATCACCTGAGTGTTGGTGTAATTACAGCTCTCCAGGACGCCACTCAACCCTCTAATACCCAGGGGGCTCTGAAGCGGCGCCACTTATTGCGCAACTATTCAGAGAGGGAAACACTGAGAAAGGAGGGGGAGGGGTGTTGGGATGGCCTGGGGGAAATTCAAGGTTTATCCCTCAAATGTCGTCTGACAAGCAATATTGCTGAGTGAGCACGCATGCAAATAGGTGTGGTGATTGGAGTTCTATCTTTTTTCCCTTCCCTTGTCCCTTGTTCCCAAATACATCTTGTTTACACTTTTGTCGGGACCTGACCAAAAGCTTGACCAAAAATGTATGTAAATATGTTTTACCATTTATGAATTGCCCAATTTTCTTCATAATTTATTTTGCAAAGGAGTGAGGCCTCATGTTGATTTGTTGTTGTGCTCGCATTACATGCATTGTTATTTATTTAAATGTTAGACATGAGTTTGTTATATTATTTACCCTTCACTTTCTTGATTAATTTTTCTTCCTTTTTGTTTGCTTACAAATTACTCAGGTGCACCGAATACATTCGTAAATAGATTGATCATCAGCTGAATAATCCATGATGATTATCCAATAATTTTAGTTGATTTCATTCTCTGTATTTCTAGATTTTTGAGCTTGACTGTTCCTTTGTTTTTACTCTCTGTTTTGGTAATAACTAAAGATCCAACTATAATGTTCAGTGAGAGTCCATACATCCATTATTGGTACCTACTTGACCCTTGCAGGGTCACTGGCAAGTATGACAGAAGACATCGTGGACAGGTCACCAGTCGATCACCGTGCAACACAAAGGGACACAGGAAAAAGCAACCATGCATGCACACACTCATACCCTAAGGGCAATTTGGAGAGACCAATTAGCAGTCATGTTTTTGTACTGTGGGAGGACGCCAGAGTATCCAGAGGGAACCCATGCATGCACAGGGAAAACATGCAAACCACGCAGAAAGTCCCATGGATGGGATTCAAACCAAAAACCTTCTTCCTGCAAGGTAACAACATTACCAAGTGCACCACTGTGTGGCCTGCCTGTGAGAGTTAATTTTATTATGAAGACTGATGATCCAATTTAGTAATGTATAAATAGAACTGGACTTAAGGGTAACAAAGTCTTACTCCTTGGAAGGAGAGAGAAAAGCAATTCAATAGGCTTTCAAAGGTTTTACTATAGCTATTTTGCCGTGTTTTGCTTTATCGGTTAATGAATGACTGGAACATTTCTTACTACCAGAGTTGAGTTGGATGAATCCATCTAATAGCTCAGCTCAGCTATTTGTGAAGCATCGGGAGCAAACCTGTGTCTCTGCTACTCATCTCAGCGGTATTCAGAGTGAGGGAAAAACGTTCTAACATCATGACTCAGTCACTTTGAGAACCATAACTGTGTCACATCTACACAAATCATCTGTTTTCTTTTGTTGAAGTTCATGCTGGCCGATTTTGAGCGGTGGAGTTAATACAGAAGAGATCTGCAAAAGAATCTGCTAAGGAGACGGAAATCTTTGGGAGTAAATTTTTTTAAACTCTGTGGTGGTGTCAGGCATCTTCTAAGGTGTAGTTTGTTGGATCAGCGGCTTATCCACATCTAAGAGGAAGTGGTTCGATGATCTCATCAAGAAGGTTCAGCTCTGTTCTAGGATGCCCCCGACCCCCCCAGCCCAGTGGAGGTAGTGGGAGACAGAAGAACACTGGCAAAAATAGCATCCCTGTTGGACTGTGTCTCCCACCCCATGCATGACGCTGCAGACTTCTTCATCCTAAAAGCATAAAGGAGCGTTATCACAGACTGTTCCTCCCAGCAGCCATTAGACTTTATAACATCACTGCTCCCAACAACATCAATTAGTGTTTACATGACTGCTGTTTGTTTCAGTGTTTTTACTCTTGTAAATAGTCTGTTGGTGTTCTGTACATAAATATACATATATGTTTTGCACATTCTTTCAAAGTGCCCCTACTCAGTTGCTTACTGACCATAAGGCGCATTGGATTATAAGGCACACTAAATATTGTTCCCAAGTGTGTAATATCACTCCGCCCCTTCACGTACACTCTTCTGAGAGAGAGAGCTATCCGTTTCTATCAGGAGGACAGAGTAGTTGGACTACACTGCCCTATTTCTAATATAAGGCCAAAATAAACGTAACTTTTATATTTAATTAACTTACTTGGGTTATTGTTGTTACAGTGTACTGTGGTCGCGGGCTGCCTAAAGGCTCCCACATATTCGGGTGTACTGTGCGCATACTGTGAGCTTGGTGGACTCCACGCTGACTCTCCGTGGACATTTTACCCTTCATAGTTGAGTTTCTTGTGGCAAATTCCTACAATTCCCATATTTTCTGCCAATGGGACGAAGCGGCAAAACAAATGGTAAAATGTGTGATTAGCTAGCTGAGCACCTAGAGGCATTTCTTTTCCAGCAGGCTCCCACCGCACACCTGTCAGTGAGAACAGAGAGGGACTGTGATGCCATGCGTCCTTGCGACCGCCTGCTTGGAGCAGCTCAGTTTATCAAGCTCGGTGTCATATAAAACAGTTTGATGTAAAGACTTCTTGCCTCCGAGAAGTTTATAGTGTGACAAGTACCTGTATGCGCAGAGTCCGCCTCGAGTACACCTCAAGTACGCGCGGACCTCCTTGGAGTGAAGTACACCCGAGTATGTGGGGGCCTTTATGAATGCACTTCTAGTTTCAGCATTACAGTCAGGCAGTCTTGTAGACAGCTCAGGGGTCTGAACCTGTAGTGACACAGTGTACCGTAATGCTCCGAATATCCATCAAGCGGTGTGGCTTCGTTGCTTACCAAAGTCATACTTACACATTTTAACAGATTTGTGAGCGCATTGTGCCACATAAAATCGGTCAGTACCCCCAATGGTAATCTTATATAAGGCGCACGAGATTTTAAGTGTGCCTTATAGTCTGAAAAATATGGTACTTCTTTAATTTTTGGACTATTCAATTTTTAATAACTCATATACAATATATTTTCTTTGCTTGTAAATGAGTCGTTTTTGTAAAGTTTCTTATTCCTATATTTTTTGTTTTTATATTTGTCTACCCACGTGTGTTTCTGCATGGTTCTATTTGTGTTTCACTTTGCTGTGGGTACACCTGAATTTCCCTACTCGGGGACAAAAAAGGTTATTTCTATTCTGTTCTGTTCTATAACCATAAATCTTTTCTTCGTCTTGATAAGTAACCTGTTTTCTCTTGTACATAAACTTTGTCTCTAAACAACACTTTTGTGGTGCTGCTTTGGCAGCAGTGTCTGTCTTCTCCATGTCCTTTAAGGTGCGTTCACATTGAACGCGAATGGCGCCACAAAGTTGTCACTTTTGCTTGCTGTCGCTCGCCTGACATTATCGTCACCCGTTCGTACAGCAGACGACAAGCCAGAAACACAGTAGTACAATGACACTATCTAGTGACGCTTTCACTTAACTGCCACTCCAGCCTCCTCACTCACTCTTCTTCAGAATTGTATCGCTAATAATAATCGGTTGAGTCCCACAACTGAGGCCGACCGCAGACCACCACGATCAGCTTTTCTTCCATATTGAATAAAAACAGCTTTGTCTCTGCCACAGTTCTTCACCCCAAATCACAGCCACACCCAGTTCCTTGATTGTTAGTTGCAGCACGACAAGACACAAAAGTTCAGCTTTTTCAACTCCAACGACTGTCGCTTCACATCCCTCTCAGGTGTCGTGTTGCTCTGGCTACACTTTAATCGCCTATATCGCACGTTTTGCATCACTAGAATTGCCTGTGACCTCGCTTAGCGTTGCTTTGCATCACATCGCTCCTGTGTTTCACCTGTGCATAGTCAATCTGTCTTTCTATCTTTTTCTCTGTCCATGTGACCAATCTATGGCAACTTTGTCAGTCACGGAAACACATATGCCAACTTTGCACATCGCGCACTCTGACCCCATTTTGCCCAACCAGGGCAGAAACAGAAATGTTTTGTTTTTTTGCTGTTCGTCTATAAAGCTACACTTGCGTTCTGACAATTTGAAAAAAGCAGCAGCAGCACTTTCCCGCTGTTCCAACACCAATGAAAACCAGCCATTGTCATTTATCTATGAACCCTGCACGCTAAAAGCCGTTATGAGGGAAATGTTCTAAACTCAATGCCTGTCTATAATAATATTGTCTTATAATTTTCATAAATCTGCATGCTTTTATTAGACCAGGAAGATTGTCTTGCAATGTCCTTTCAGTGTGACTGTTTATACTGAAACAGCAAGTTCCAAATCACGATTTTACGCAAGCAAACCATTAAAAAAACTTAGCAACTTATAAATCAATCAGTAAAATAATCATATTTTATTGCCTTAAATTGAAGGACAATAAGTGATCTGATGAAGATGTGCTTGCCTTGGAAGTAAATGAGTCATTGGACAGAGATAGTTTTATTTCCGATCCAACAGTGTGTGGATTCTATCAGCCTCAGAGAGACAGCAGGGCAACGCGTTATAAAGGAACTTGTCTTGAGCTAATAGATTACATTAGCACCCACCAGAACAATTTCCCTTTTTTATATATGTTTTAATAATTAGAAATGTCATTTTCTTCTTTTATACAAACACTGATACAAACGTTCTTTGAATTTTAACTTATCAACTTACTTTAGTGCCCAGGCAAGGCCGTCATGGTGAGAGGATGTTAATGTCAGGTCAGATGAATGCTGGAAAGTACGCTATAATCTCAGCAGCTATATCTTACAACGGTCTTTCCTTGCATTTTTACTTACAAGCTCTGCAGGGAACAAATTGCTTTTCTGAATAATACATCAACACAGAGTGTTTTTTAATTTCAGCAAGGATAAAGTCAAGGCAATGCCACTGAAACGTCTACATGCCTATTCTAAAATACCAGGTTTATGTAATGCAAAAAATTAGACACATTTAACACATTTATTCCATTCAATTCAACTAAAAGGTAAGCAAACAACCTGTCTGCCTACTTGTCTGTCTATAATGCTGGGGGTTTGTTGTGCTCTTCTCCTGAATGATACCTCCAGTAATGAATTATCAGTACGGGCTTTCACTAAACATGTGTTTATACACATTTGAACATTATTCTAGCTTTTCAAAGATTTTTCATTCCTCCAATTTTTAAATTGTGATAAAAATGATGTATGTCACATTATAGGTAGAGTATTTCTGGAATTTATTTATCATGATCTCATACTTTGATATAGAAACCGTGGCATTTATGTAGACTCAGGGTATGTCAGCATTATCAACAGGTGTCTGATTGTAATATGTCATATAAGTATAATTGTATTTTACATCCTTTTATGATTTTTCTCCTTTACTTTTTTTCTTTATCAACGTTTTTCTCCCTTTGGTTGAAGGTCTTTGAAAAAAAACCTGTTTAGGATTATAATCTTTATCTTCTAACCAAATCTTTTGTTTCATATATCAGTTAAAACCATCTATACACATGACCCATTTTAAAGAAAAAGCTGTCACATTTAAGGCAGCACAATATGTTTTTTTTCCACTCTGACTCACTAGGAATTACACGTTCATGGATGACAAATAACCGTCAAATCTACATATGAGGAAATATGCCCTAATTAATTGATTCCTTTGCTTCACTCATTTTCCATCCCTTTCACCCTTCACTTGTCTCAGGTTTGACAGGGTTCACGGTGGTTTGTCAGGGTAATTACCTGTAGACATGGCACAGAACAAAGCAACCAGGGAGGGTCCCTAAATACGCCGTCTAGACTTGGTGTCTCGCTCCCTCCCTGCGTGTCCCTCCATTTATTGTGAGGCCTGTCGTGTGACCTGATGAGGAGTCGACCTCTAGCTTTAAAGAGGACCCAGAGCACCAATTGTCTCCAGCTCATTACTTGTCATTTATCCTTTAATCTTACCATGAAAACTCTGTTTTTTTCCCCAAAAAGGGTATTTTTTTGTTAAATACCACCTCAAAAGTTAAAGCATGTATATCCAAGGCTTCCGACTCTGAGACAAACAACAGGGCATTAGGAGGTTGTGGGGGTTTGGAGGGGGGGTTAGAGAGACAGTTAGTCTCACCCTCTCTAATTGCCCTCCTTTGAAGTGGTGAAGCTTGTGCTTGTAATCAGCTTAATTGATTGTAACAAGGCAGTAGGACCAAAGAGCAAGATAGAGACAGAGCACTGCGGGCTGGTTTTAGAGAACCACTTGAGTTGGGGTTGAGTACTAATTCACCATAATGGCAGCAATTACTCCAAACACAAACAATGTTACAGACTTCTTCAAACTCTGAGGCAAACTGCAAGATACACTCACTATAAAACATAGTCACAAGGAAACAAAAAAAAACAATAAGATTAAACTGATTTTCATTCATTGGTAGTAAATTGAGGAGCAAAAATAAATTTATCATGTAGATCCACTGGGCAACGATCAAATAGAAAAAACTTGCTTGGGCAAATTCTCAGTTATCCGGGTCATCGCAACAGCAACAGGCTTGAATCGGAGGCAACCGGACTTTTGCTCAGTGCTTTCTGAAAACGTTTTGACACCTATCCAGGAGTCTTTGTCAATTCTGGTGGCTCACGCTTGAGCAACCTGCAGTTGGTTCACTGCTGTTTTTATGATGGAGGCCCATCCTCTAAGGCACATTCTAAGTCAGGTGAAAATCAGTGACCCACCTGTCACTGTCCTGGGTTGTTAGAAGCTATTGCTTGGTGTGAGTGGAGGACTTGGTCGCCCGAATCATAATGAGACTGCTGATGTAATCTCTTTTTAATGTGTTGGAGGATCGAGCTGTAAACACTGGGGAGTTGGAAGTGCAATCCTCCTCCTCTGTTAAGTGATGTTTTTTCTCTTTTGACCAAGATGGCTTCTTTCACCCGTCTTTCAAACCATCTGTTCTTTCTGTCCAAAATCCGGATCATTGTCATCAAAAGAGTGCCCTTTGTTCTTGAGGTGTAGGTGGAGCGCTTAATCTTGCTCTGCGCTACAGGCCCTCCTGTGCTGTGCCATGCGTTTATGTAGCTGTTGTTTAGTTTCTCCGATGTAGGAGTCTGAGCAGTCCTCGCTGGACTGGACCGGATACACAACGCCGCTCAGCTGTGGTTTGGGTGTTCTGTCTTTGGGATGAACCCGTTTTTGTCTGAGGGTGTTATTAGGTTTGAAATGTACTGGTATGTCGTGTTTGGAGAAAATTCTACTGAATTTCTCAGAAACTCCTGACACATATGGAATGACAAGGTTTTTGCGTCTCTTTGTTTTCTCCTCTGTGTTCAAAATAAAACAGAAAACTCTTCTTACAATGAAAGCAGAATGTTCATTTCCCAAAAATATCTGCAAGTCATTCCCACATTTGATTAAATACCAAACAACTCTTGCACCTAATGTACAACCTGGAATGTTCTTGTTACTAACCCATTTTCTCAGTTTTGTTATAGTTTCCCCCTCGTTGTGCTTTATATCTCTCCTCACTTTAGTTTGCTCATCTGGAGTTGATCATCCCACTTCCTGACTGTTACATTTAGCAATTATCTATAAATCAGCAGGCAGTCCATCTTAAAAAAGCTTGGAGAACACAAAAAGGAAATAACAACAA
The DNA here is from genome assembly GCA_037039145.1 of Fundulus diaphanus. Taxonomy (NCBI): domain Eukaryota; kingdom Metazoa; phylum Chordata; class Actinopteri; order Cyprinodontiformes; family Fundulidae; genus Fundulus; species Fundulus diaphanus. The sequence continues at coordinate 35,753,378 of CM073136.1, forward strand.
AGTAAAATTAAGGAACTATTTAATAAAGTTATTGAGATTGTAAAAAGTTGTTTTACTTTTAATCTAATCTGTAACATTTCAACACAGTGAAATGTTTTCCAAATTTGTAAAATTTTAAGCATTATAAATTTTAATTGAACAATAGTTGATTGATGTTTTTGCTTTGAAAATTTAAGTGTGAGAAAATGGTTGATTTTACTCCAACTTATTCACTGGTCAAAAATGCTATATTTTTGACATATTTTCCACATCAATATTTTACAACAGCTTTGAATTTGTCCTGAGACCAATGTAAAATGTCAGACGAAACTAAAATACCCATCAAAGTATTTCATGTTGGATATTCTGTCATGTTGAAATACTAATGTTACATAATTCTAAAGATGAGGAAATAAAGGTCATTCTGTGGGATGTCAATTTTTTAAAATATGTGATATAAAATATATGAAAAGGAGAGACACAATAGTGTGAATGGGGGATGAGCATACAAACTAAAACGTTTGTTCTAAGTAGACACAGCACATGCTGACATGTATCTGCACTGCTGAACAAATCTGCAGAGGTTGCCTTGGAACAGTCCTCTTGCGGAGGATTTAGCAGCCCAAACATATCATTATAATGTATATTGTAGATGGTGAATCCCTCTCTAAGCTGTCTCTGTCATCTAATATATTAGTATAATGCAGTTTTAAATCAAAGCAGAATTGTCACTTGCTTATTGACACTCTGCGGTGGTAAGCTACGTTGTAGCCACAGCTGCTCTGACAGAAGCTGTACAATCGGCACCATCAGGCCCTCTGACCACCACCAGCAGGCAAAGCAAGTATCTTGCCCATGTACACAATGATAAACTCCTGATTCCTGCACCACTGTCGACTTGACAGAGGAGCTGGAACTGTTTTGTTTTGTCATATTTTCAAGCATCAGTGTCACAGAAGAAACTTTCCTTAAGTCCAGCTAGTTTTTCTTCATCACTGCACGTCACCAAATTTGCATAATACCCCCTACTAGAGTTGCACAATGTATCCAGAATATATTATTGTAAGAAAAGTGTGCATATTTTTTGATATTGCAAAGCATTGTTGGGATGTGACACATTCAAAGAGTCATGAGTTCACTCTTTGTATGTGAATAAAATGTCCAGTCTGTTGATTGGAGCCTTACTGGAGCACATGTCCACACCTAACAGAAGGGATAGTGGCCATCATGCTGATGGTCCCAGGGAGTGATGGAAGCATGGATGAAAAATGGAGGACCGGATATCATCATCATATGGTTTTAAATGGAAATGTGAATAAATTGAATTTATACAGCACTTTTGTAGCCATACTGACCAGTCCAAGGTTACATTATAGCCACATTGAACCCCACTCACCCTTATCACTACGACTTCTTAATTCAAAGAAACAACCAACCAGACACTCAAAATTGTGAAACTTAAAGTTTTTTTTGGCTGTGATAGATTTGACTTAATCTGCAAACTGTCATAATCTCTACAAACAATTAAAGTCCCATATTTAAGTTAATCACACTTCAGCAGAGAATGCATAAGCACTTATCTCTGTCTTCTTTCGATTTATTTATCTTTTTGATGTAAGCATATGGACTGAATCATAGTTACTGCCTTATTTCCACCAGTTCAGCAGTGAGTCCCTTTTGCTCCGTGTCAAAGGAAGTCAGAAACCTTTGACCCTGTGGGTGAAGACAGGGTCATCAGAATCAACTGAACAGTCCTTTTTTTCTACAGGGTCAACACAAAGATCATTTGAAGTGTTTGTGTACTTTACGCTATCAGGGCTTTCCTTGATCTCAGAGTAACTGGAGTCTTTAGCTCGTTAAACAGCGGTGAGCCCGAGTCAGGAGTCTCGTGCAAAGCAAGGACACACAGGCACACACAACACAGACGAAGGGTTTTATCAGATCTACAGACATTGGTGTCAGGTCATGTGCTTGTTTTTATCTCAGCTGAAATGGCCATCCAGCTTGTGGGACAATATGTCAGTCAGCCACGGATCTAAAGGATCTAAATTCAGAATAGCTCAGTCAATCTGACTATAAGACCACACAGTTTTGTTGTCAGTTAATCATTTAACTCAGTTTACGTTGTGACTGTCTGCCAAACGAGTCAGCCAATGAGAGAGTTCCGAATAATGACTGGCCATGCTACAACGGCAAAACTGTATCAGCTTGACAATAATCTAAACTGTTCAATCCAAAATCATCAGAAATCATAGGAGATATTAAAAGTATTTTCAGTTTTATTGATACAGTACTTTGAAAAGTATGCACCTCCTTTGCATTTTTCATGTTTTGTTGCATCACAACCTGGAATTAAAATTGATTGAGAGATTGCAACATGTCATTTACAGAATATGCCTACAACTTTGAAAATAGTATTTTTTTTGTTGTGAAGGAAACAATAAATAAGACAAAATGACAGAAAACCTCATGGCGTATAACTGCTCGCCCCCTCTAAAGCCAGTACCGTGGAGCCATGTTTTGCAGGACATTACAGCTGCAAGTTTGGTGTATGATTAGCATTTAATACCTCTCACAATACTAATCAAAAAAAAAATAAAGGACCACTTTGAAAATACATCAGATCTCAAATGGAAAAAAAGTGCCATGCTAGATATCCTTAATAATATGGAACAGGTAGTGGGAAAATGAAAATGATCAACCCACAAAGAAGGCTTAGCTGGAAGTTAAAAGAAAGTAAAACTGAAAAACTGATGCATCAGGTTTGTCCAATTTGCTGAAATGTCACTGCAGCAACTCAAAATGGTCCTCAGTATTTCGCATCCCAGAGATGTTCTATTGGATTTAGGTCAGCGGAGCGTGTAGGCCAGTCAATGGTATCAATTCCTTCTTCCTCAGGAACTGCCTCATACTCTTGCCACATAAGGCCAGGCATTATCAAGCACCAGAAGGAACCCAAGGCCAACTGCACCAGTGGCAGGTCTAACAGTGAGTCTAAGGATTCAATCCCCATACCTAATGGCAGTCAGGTTGCCATTCTTTATCCTGTGAGGTCTGTGCATCCGACTCATGGATACGCCTCCCCAGACCAACTCTGACCCACCACGAAACCAATCATGCAGAACAATGTTGCTGGCAGTATAACGTTCAGACTGCTTCTCCAGACCCTTTTTACGTCTGTCAGATAAGCTCAAAGTGAACCTGCTCTCATCTGTGAAAATAACAGGGCCTGCCAATTCCAGTGTCCTCTGGCAAATGCCAGTCGAGCTCTAGGGCCTACTAGACGACGTCAGGCCCTCAGGCCCCGCTTTTGAAGACTGTTTCTGATGGTTTGGTCAGAAAAATGCATGCCAGTGGTCCACTGGAGGTCACTTTGTAGAGCTCTGTCAATACTCATCCTGCTCCTTCTTGTACCAACCCAGCTTTTCCTGACACCTTAAACAGATTCTTCGCATGCTTTGACTCTGCAGCACAAGGTCTGAACATCTTCCTCAATCAGAGGTGCAGCATCAGCCCCTCATCCTGCAGCTGCAACAAGTGACCTCCTCCTTGAAGAAGGTCAGTATCCACAAGGCTGCAGGTCCAGACATGGTGTCAGATCGGACTCTAAAAATGTGCTGACCAACTTGAAGTTTTTTTGCTTTTTTTTTTTGTTCTGGGAAGATTTTTGATCCAACAGATTGCTCTCATCAAACTTTTTGAGACAGTGGTGCATGGTGGTAATGTTAGTAGTGTGACAAGAACTAGGATAATCTAATTGTTAAAAATTGAGTCAAGTTGAGATGAACGTCCTTGACATTTTAAACTAAATGGAACATAAACACGACCAGAAACTGTCACTGAAATACACGATGGTTTCTATGGCAAGCATAAGCGATCTTTGTCCATATTCACTTCTTCTGCGTAAGCCAATCTTATTCACATGCAACCTTGACTTTACTGAGTGAAGTTCACATAATAGTTGGGAAAGCTGTGTTTTTTTCCACCATAAAATGTCATTCGGTGTAATGGGATAAAATTTTCTCTTGAGGAGATTTGTTGTTGTGGTTTAAGTAGTTTGTTGTGTAGAAGGTGGATTTCCCCAATCTCTGGAACACTTCCCAGAAGACAGTGCACGCTCTCACAATCACATGTGACACAAACACACACGCGGAGAGAAAAGCATGCACATAAGCCCCTTCAGCACCACTTTAAAACAATTACACCATTTCACTGCCTCCCCATAATAACAAGGCTCCTTTTGATTTAGAGGTCGGCCTTGTCATAAATCCTACCTGTCAGAAATGATTAAGATGTAGTGTGTTATAGAGAATCTGCATGGTTGTGCGAGGGCTAGATGGCCCCTGGCAGGACTCATATGTGTGTTAGGAGTTTGACATGAAAACTAAAGTCATGAGGCTGTGATGAACATTGACTCATGAGAAACTGAAGATCATCCATGTTTATAATTGTTGTAAGTGCCTGAATTCAGTTCCCATTGCTGAATCATAATGTAAAAAAAAATGTGTTTTGTGGTTTAAAATGTGCCAAAAACTCATATTTGTGAGGTATGAAAGATATGTTAATACAATAAAAAGGTGATTATGTTCTAACATGCCCAAACAGGCAAAAATAAATCAATAAAGATACATGATATGATAAAGGAGTAAAAAGAGACATAAAAAAACAATTCAAACTGGTGAAAAAAGTAGAACCATGTATTTATGGATGAATTTTGTCTATTAAAAAAACAAAAAACTTGCACAAATAACTCTTTAGACTCTCGAGTCACCCTTAATTTCTCTTTATAGGATGTTTCTTCCAAACTGCTAAGAGTTCTTGATCATATTTCTTCAGGCTTTCCAAAGGTCTTAATTTTTTTGTTTTTAGAAAGGTTTCTAAACCTGATGGAGGAACCTGTTGTGTGTGGAGACGTATCAAACAACCTAGCAAGGAACTTGTTTTAACCTGGATACCTAGGCTCTTTACTTGCACCAGCCTGTCAAAATAAACAATTTATTCATTTCTCCAGTCACATTTGTGAGAAACATTAAACAACCTGAAGTTGGTATGTATGTATCGGTGTGTGTCTGTCTACCACTGCGGCTTGGTGAATGTGGGTCCAGCATAAAAGCATTTTGAGTGGTCAGTCGGACTAGAAAAGCAACATTTTTACATAACAGTGTATCAAAAATGGCAGAGGATTCTCGCATCAACAAAGTGATTTTAATAGAGCTTAGTTGGCAGACTGGAATATATCCACATACAGTTAGGCAGATTTAGATTTAAAATAGTAAAGATTAATGAGACAAACATCTCTCAAAAGATGATTAAAATGTATAGGGAGCATCAATAATAATAATAATAATAATATTTTATGTTTTAATGTACATTTTTTTTACAATGACATGTTGAAAACTGTACTCTTTTTAAGATTCAGTGGAAAAATGTTATAGGCATTACAGCAACCCTTCTTATAATCAACCCAGTCTCATGGAAAAACATGTAATATACACAAATTTTTATACATTTTATGATGTTTTTAGCAAGAAGTATGCATATTATTTTCATAATCTTCATTCGGGGAAGGTAAACAATCTTTCATTTATTAGTTTCGCCAAATATTTTAGTTCAATCTCAGAAAGATGTTGCTACGGTGGTTTTCATGGATACAGGGTTCTATGTTACGGACTTGTGTGAGAGACTCCGATACATAAGAAATATTTGCTCAGTGGGTAGAGTTGTTGTTTTGCAATCTGAAGGTTATGGGTTTGATTCCAGCTCCCCCCTATCAAATGTTGATGTGCCCCTGGGAAATGCCCTTAACCCTGAGTTGTCTGGATATCGGTGTGCGATTGGGTGAATATGGCTATAGTGTAAAGCACTTTTCATCAGTATGACTAGGAAAGCAGTATATAAATTCAGTCCAATTACCATTAAACAGGGACAATATTTTTTTCATATTTCACTGTGCAGGTACCCTGTTTTAAAACTTTAAATGAACAATCATATTAAATGATTGCATTATCAATAGTGGATTTGATGACACAACCTTATCCAAAACTTTGTGGCTGCTGATTTTGCACCTAACCAGCAGCCACAAATACCAACTTCATGGTCATTAGCCAGCTACAGTTTAGAGACAGTGCAAATACCTTGTACACATTCAACTAAGCAACCAGAAGAAACATTTACTCACTTGCTAAACCATTTAAACCTTCCTTTGTTGTCCGTAGTTGTTGCCTGCACAAGGGTCTCACAGAATGCCAATGTGACATGCCCAGAAAGAGTTTTAGGGTTCAGGGATGGGGCAGGGTTGGCACTGAGAAGGAGAGGTAGGTAGCTTTACTCGAAGAATAATGCTTAAAATTAATTATGTCGATGAAGATGAGTTGGTGGTTCTCACTGTTTTTTTGGAGATTTGTGGACTTGCAGGAGAGAGGCGAGTATACCCACAGAGGCTGAGAATGGAAGGTTGAAGTGAGGGTTAGGGTTAGGGTTGTCCTTCTTCCAGGGGAAGATGGAGATGATGGTGAAGTGTTGGAAGGCGGATAGGCAGGTGAGTGCTGATGGTGTAATTATGGAGGAGTCCAGACAGTGAATCCAGGGTACAGGAAGCAAGGGTTTTTGGAAGGAGGACCTCAAGGAGGTAAGCTCGGAGCAAAAGATAAGGATGGGCAGCAAACAGCAGAAGGTCTGATTACCACTTAGGGAGTCAGAGGCTCCATCCGAATGCCATTCATGGGGTCAACAGTAAGAACAGTATAGTGGGGATGAAAGGAGCTTCAAACTGTTGTGCCGATTTTGGACAGCCTTTAGCTCCGACGTCATTTCGTGCTGGAAACGCACATGGATGATGCAAGTCAAATTTGGGCCTACAGCCTTCCAAAAATGAAATACAACATGCTACTCTCTTCTCTCCAGACAATTGTGTTAATTTCCTTGAGGTGGGCTATGCTTATACATCATGTCAAGCAAAGGATTGTGTGATACCTTATAGCTCCTTAGCACTGGTAAGGGACATTGTGAGGTTCCTAGGCTAAACTAGCCGCAAGAGGAAGCATACAGCTGGTTTTTCTACCTCTTTTTCATACTGACTGCACTATTAGGACAACACTTATCATGGCCACCGGTGACACACTTCCGCTTTTGGCTAAAGAGTTACTCAGTAAGGGATGGATGCAGAATGACCGGGTTTCTGCAAGGAGCCCACTCCTCCCCAACCTTCCTTTGATTCGACTTGATGAGCTTCGGCTGTGAGTAACCACCTGCCAGTCACACCCTTTAATCAGAAGAGGTGAGGCATACAGACACAAGCACCAACCTACATAAAGCACTGTAGATATGACAGGGCACGTATTTTGTTTATTATTTTATATTTTTGTTTTATTTTTCAGAGTATGCAAACTGCCCCCTGACAGAACACCACTCTGGGCTGGGAGCCATGTCACCCATAACTTAAACCACTGGTCTCTCTAGATAGAGGAGTTGATTGGGAAGACAATGGTTTTATTTCTTACTTGAAGGATGCCCATGCATTTATTCTCCTCATATTAAATTTCAGGCATGTGCATCTCATTTATTAGGAGACTGTGAGAATTAATTATCAAAATTAGTTATGCAAAATGCCCTCACAGAATTAAACTGTTGGCAACTAAAGAGAGAGCACAGAAAATAAATGGTCTGAGAACTAAGAATTTTGAAAGTGTCACTAAATTTAGTGCCCATCTGACTGAGCAAATGCTGCAAGACTGCAGTGGATTCATTTCTCAAGATTATTTCCATTTTATTAAATGTTGCTGTATTTCTACTATACAATGTTTTGACATACATGCTATTTTTGATTTGTATAAAGACTGTTTTTTTATTATTTTTTAGGATTATTACTTGCATAGACATAAATACTTGCAGTGTCTTCCACATGTACTGGCACCACTGTTAGACATATAAAAAGTTCAAGAACATATAAATTTCGTAGTAGCATAATACACAATCACACTGCAGAATAAATCAATAAAACTTTTAATTTGTATTAATTTATGTTATGGGCGATAAATTCCACAGTTCATATATAATTGTGTCAAATTAATGCCCTCAGCGCAACAGTATTGGCACTCCTTAGCAAGTTCCTTAAAATAAATGCAACTTGAGCATTTTTGATTTGCACTTGAATGATTAATGTAACTATTTAAAAGTGTCTGAAAAGTTTGCAATAGCAATCTGTGACTTACTTTTTCCATGTGCTATAAATTAAAAGTAGCACAAAGGCCAATTTCTACCAGTTCAAATCTGGAAAGACAAGACAGCATTCGAGTCACTTTTCATGTGTAAAGAAGAATCACTGTGAGGGAGTAGTGACATTACCAAAACCTGTCCATATCTATGGTCAGGGCAATAACTATAAAGTAAAAAAACAAGACTGGAATTTTGATAAACAAGGCTGGATAAAAACCCAAAGTTCTACCACTGCGCAAACTAAAGAGGTGATAATAGAGTAAAACTTGATAAAGCGTTAGACAAGTACAAGCCATTCCCATTTACCATTTAAAAGAAATAGGCACTAGGTAAGCTGTCTCATTCAGAGAACTGCATAATTTTTAGATTGAGATTATGGTACCGCTGAAGATCAAGGCCACTTCAAAGAATTACGGGAACGTCTATTTCGTATAGAACATACAGAAAAATGTAGGCCTTGTTTAAACTTTTTTTTTTTAAGTAGTTTATGACCCAGTTTAGGGATAATCTCCTTATATAATCCATTTTTTTCCTTTATGAAAAACATGTTATATACATAGTTTTACTAACTGAGATTCTATTCCCATACAAATGTCTGTAGGCAGGCCCATTGGTAGGTGTTTTACAATCCTCTATTGAATTCTTCTAATGACCCACAGTCAATTGCTAATTTTCTCAGGGAGCCTCCCCTGCAGACTCACAGTCATCAGCTGACTGTCCTGTAACATATCCCAGGACTGAGTCAAGCAACAGATTACCTCCTCCTGTCATTAGCAAAGTGGGCATCAATCTTTCACATTACAGGAGGCCTTATTCTCTGGCTTCTGAATAGATCTGTCTACTGTGTTAACAGCTAATTGGCTCTGGCGCCAATGTTGCATTCAAGGTAGTCATTTAGGTGCATTACAGGCGAGGCTCCGAGGGCTTCCCATGCCTTGCAGGGGAGAGGCCGGGAGGGTGACAGCTAAGTAATTTGGATCAAAGTGAATACAGCGTCATTAGCTTGCGTGTGGATGTGTCGGTTGTTTACAACATGTCCCACTGGTTTGACGAGTTCCTTTTCTTATTTGACAGAAGTGTGACTAACTCAATCTGAGCACACTGACATTTGTTTTAGAGATGCCTTGTAAATAGGCGAGGGATTACCTTTACAATTAGGGGAGAGCTTTCGTTTAAGAGACCAGAGAAATAGTTTTGAGGACACTTGCTGCATTTCCATGTAACTTTTTGTTTTAACTTAACGAAACTGTTTTCAGAAAGAAACAGTTTTAAGGCAGCACTGGTTGAGGTTTTTGTCTTAGATTTTAACACTACAGTAGGAGCAATGCTTGGTTTGATTTTCCTAAGAAGTCAGAACTGTGATCTGTGAGTTAGGCTACATCACACCCGAGATTAAGGCTTCTGGTGGAAACGTGAAGAACCGGTCGAATTAGCTCATTGTTCCGATAACAAATTAATATTAGCAACACAACCCAATAAATATGCTCTCCAATTGTGTCTGTGTATTCACCTATAAAGGTTATACTGTGCTATGAATGCCACTGGCTTACGGAGAAACGATCAGAACTGTGTGTAAAGAGTTTATACCTGAACTTTCACTGCATTTTATGTGTGGCGACCTCAGACCTTCCAGGTGTGCATCTTGAGCTTTATTTTGTTTTTCTTCCAGCAACACAGAAAATAAAACCGAGCACAAACAAAATGCAGCACATAATTTAAAGCACAATCTATTTTCAAAATGGTTTCAAATGGACCGTTCATTCTGAGCCCGGTTCTGTTGGAGGTTTTTCCTTCCCGTTAATGGGCAGTTTTTCTTTCCACTGTCGCTTCATGCTTGCTCAGTATGAGGGATTGCTGCAAAGCCATGGACAATGGAGACGACTCTCCCTGTAGCTCTACGTTTCTCCAGGAGTGAATGCTGCTTGTCGGGACTTTGAAGCAATCAACTGGTTCCCTTATATAGGACATTTTTGACCAATCTGTATAATATCATTGATTTGACTTTGTAAAGTGCCTCGAGATGACATGTTTCATGAATTGGCGCTATATAAATAAAATTGAATTGAATTGAATTGAGTTTAAGTTGCTACTCGTGGCTCAATCACTTATCAGAGAAGGAAATCAATTATTGATTAAGTGTATAAATGATTTGTAAACTTTTATATTCAGATAAAGGTATTTGATGGCATCACTCCCAGCCACTATGAACCCTTTCAATGACACAAAGAACTGAAAGTACTGAACAACATAATGATACTATTCTAAGAAAGGAAGCCTGGGCACTATAGATAATTAGAGCCTTATTTCTAAGATGAAACTGTGGGTGGGTATTAAAGGTTCAACTATGATGGTTTTCGTCACACCTTTCAGTATCAATGATTTCATCCTCACCACTGCTAACTTCTCATAAGGTGGACTGCAAGGCTTTGTTCTTGGATCTCTTCTTTTTGTTTGTATCTGTTACCACTTGCTGATTTCCACCCCCCCCCCCCTCCAGTAACATTTCCTTTCATCTTAATACAGATGACTGAGCAGTATATTTTAAAACTGAGACACATTGTTGACTTTGCTATGCAGCCTCTCCTTAACTGACTTTAGCAGATGAATGCTACTAAATGTCTTTAATCTCAATGAAAACAATACGGAAGTCCTGCATTTGGGCCCAGTGACAAAGCCAGAACCGTCCTATCAAGTCTTGAGTCTTGAGTATTGTAATGCAACTCTTTATGGAGTTAGTCAGTCTTCCATTTCCAGCTGATACAAAATGCTTGCTTTTTATCTGGTTAAGTAAACAAGATCACTTTTACAAAAGAGCACCTTTAGCCAATTTCAGCATCCCGTCCTAATCTTAAAATTCATACCTAAATACATTTTAAGATTATTTTCTTAATCCTCTTTAATAGTTGAGCTGTATTTTATCTGTTAGACCTGCTGCACCCTTATTGACTCTCCTGCTCCTTCAGGCAAGCAGTCCACAAGTTTTACATATTAAGATGTTATGCAAAACCTATTTAGCAGTAAACAGCAAGGGAAAGTGCAAAGCTTTGCTCCTTGGGATTATATGTCCATATGTTTGGCTCAGTGGGTAGAGTAGTCAATTTAAAGTCCTAAAGTTGTGGGTTTGATACCAGCTTCCTCCTGCATCATAGCAGTGTTCCCCTTTGCAAGACACTTTACTTCAAGTTTAATTCTGATATGTGTATTGTGTGCGTTTGTGAGTGTGCCTGGGTGAAATGGGCTCCAGTGTAAAGCACATTGAGGTGTTAGTATAACTAGAAAAGCGCTACATAAATGCAGTCCATTTACCATATGTATCGATGCAGGAATACTGTAAAAAACAACTTTTAGTGCCTGCATGTTGCTTTTGAAACTCTTCCTTTTGTGGTTTGTGCTTCAGCAAAGACAATAAGAACATTTTAGAGTACAATGTCCTGACTCAGTGTTTTAATGGGAATTTAAGTGCGGCCCAGCCTGCTGATTATCCCTGCCAAACATTCTGCCACTTCAAAGCTTCTGCTGTAATTACAACGCCATGAGGTGTGCCCGACCCACGCAACCAGAAGCTCCTCGACTCCATCCTTGTCACACATGCACGCACAACGCACAGACAGCCGTACAGCTCACATGAAGGCAAACATGCTCAGACAAATTGCTTTTCCTATTATCAACCTTAAATTATATCATGGAAAAAGGGAAGTGGGATGTGTGGGTAATTTTGCTTACACCCAGGAGGCCACCCCTCTCATCTCAACCCCACCTCTTTCTTCCTTCCTTCCGTTACCTCTTTCTGTTTCTCCTAAGATCGTTTTATACAGTGATTATATTGTTATTTTGCTCACTTGTTAAATGGTGCATTGATGATTGAAGTTCTGTAGTAAACACAATCCTTGAAATACCCTTGTTGTTGTAGGAACTATTTGTCCCATCATACATTTCTAATTTTATGATTTTTTTGAGTGGAACTTACATGTTTCAGATCATCAAATACATTTATATTAAAGATAACCTAAGAACATACAACGGCTAGCTTTCAAGTTAAATTTGATTTAATGAGCAAATAGGCAATGCAAACCAACATGGCCATTAGTGACAATGACAATTGTTAAATGACCCATTGTTAAATCACAAATTAACTGTAATTAAAGGATCACTACAAATGACTCTAAAGTATCTATTCTATTCAAAGTAATTTTTTGGAATGCTAAGTTCCGCTTTACTAGCCACACCAAGACCTAGTTTCCAAAAAATACTTCAAGGGAACATCACCAACTCATCTCTTAGATCACAACATAACTCAGAATGACAGCTAAAGTACAGAAGGCCTCGCTTGCCTCAGTCAAGCCCAATCTTCACAATGCAGCAGTAAGAAAGAGATGGGCACAAATCGCAATCATGGGACTGCTGTATGGTCAAAAACCAGTAGCACAAAGGTCGATCTCTCCTTTGCCAAAAAAATCTTGATGATCCCCAAAACCTTCTGCGGATTGACAATCCTGAGTGTCCTCTTCTTCAGACCGTCAGAGGCCTCCTCAGATCCACTGTAATACAGACCACTACAGGAGATCCTTCCTCCCGACAGCCATCAACATTTACAATGCAGGGTTTCCCCCCGAAAATGGGGTAAACCTGCCGATAGGTGTTGTGGTGGGTTGTGGGAGGTGTGCGTGGAACAGTGTCGAGGGGGGGAACGGGGAAACGCAAGGACCGTTGCGTGACACAGCTCGAAGGAGGACCACTGTCTCCGGGTACCGTAGTGTGCGTCGAGCAACAGCTAGCGCTAGCTTATTTTGACTCTGAGGTTTTCTCCCAGACGTGCACTTTACTGACCGTTTTATGTTGCTCTCAAACAATTGAGCCACTTAAAATAAACAAATGACGCTTAGCCTGGCGCAGGAGTACGGTGGGGGAAACCCTTCAATGACTAAAGAATGTTGTAATATGAGTCATCACAACATTTCCCTCTGGGATTGGTGAAGTATCTTTTTTACTTAATTTCATTTAATCCAACTGAGATGCAGTGGCATGACCCTTCATGCTCAAAATCCTCTATTGTGGCTGAATTAAACCAATTCCTTTGTAGCAACGCAAATGCCCCGTTGGCAGATATCGCAAATGCTCGATGGCAGTTGTTGCGCAAAAACTGGCACAACCAGTTATTAAGTTTAAGGAGCAATTACTGTTTCACACAGGGCCAGGTTGGTTTGGAAAGGTTTTATCCTTTAACAAATAGAATAATTGGAAAACTGTATTCTTCTCTTTGTATATGTGTTTGTTGATGTAAAAACTTGTTTAGATCTCAAAAGTGTCACAAAAAGCAAAGATAGGAGAACTTTTTAAGATGGAAATTACTTTTCCACATCGTTATATGTATCCTCAAAACGTGGTATTTATTTAGTTAGGAGCGATATATTTTACACGACATAACACTACCTTTCGGTGATATTAGTGCAACATGAGCTATGTATTCAAGAAAATACAAAAAAAAAAATCTATTATATAACTTTGCAGTTTCTCAGTTCTGAGATTACTATCCATTTTTAAGATTGATTTCACACACTCTATTTGAATTCTAGATTACATCACATGTAACAATAGTATTTGGAGAGCATAAAGATGAAAAAATGAAGAAGCAACGCGAGGACAGAAAGACATTTTGTTCGAGGCTCAAGAAAGCGAAGGCAGATTGCGACAAACCGGAGTATTGGAATTCTGACTTGAAAAAAAAAAATGAAGATGAACAACCTGCATGAGGGTGAGAACAGAAAGAAAGAAGAGCTTCAGGAATGAATAAAGACTGAAGTTATCTAATGATGCATAACCAAAATAAAGGTGTCAGAGATAAAAGGCTGCAAGGATAAAGCCAGGAGGCAGAAAAGTAAGAAATGTGCCAAAATGACAGTCAGCCTTGACCGTGTGCAGTGACTGACAAGGTGCCTGCAGAGAGGGAGGGAGAGGGAGAGAGCGAGCGAGAGAGAGAGAGAGCGAGAGAGAGAGAGAGCGAGAGAGAGAGAGAGAGAGAGCGAGCGAGAGAGAGGGAGAGGGAGAGAGCGAGCGAGAGAGAGCGAGAGAGAGAGAGAGCGAGACAGAGAGGTGGGGATGGGTGGAGGAGGAAGGAGGTGGGGTTCCTGAACAGCGCTGTAAAAAAATAAGGCAACAGTTTGTCCCCTGAGGAGTTGGTCCTTTCATCTGGCCGCTCACTGGCGCCTCCACAAACCTCTGATTGTCTGTGAAATAACCCCACTTTAATAAGGCAGCAGTAGCAGCCTCCTGGGAACTGAGCGCTGCCTCGCATAGACCAACCAATCTGGGTCTGGTGGCTTAATCCATGAACACAAAGAATGAGTTTTCATAATGCTGTAAATTCATTTATCTTCAGGGATGTTTTAGTGGTTACAATAATTAAGAAACTCCAGAAAAGCATCTAGTTAATCTTGTGCAATTTTAAGGTTGTCTCGGTTCTGATATTTAGACTATGTATGAAAAGAGCCTCTTTGTTAAATACAAGTAGTAAGGCAACAGATAAGTCATTATTTGGGCACAGCGACTACACAGCAATGTTTTAAAAATATGGAAATACATTTTTTAACTGGAAGAACATGTAACAGCTATCAAACGACAAGAGAACCGCTTTCTTGTAGGAGCTGGGAGACCTTTTGAAAATGTCCATATCAATTTTATCTCATAATAAATAAGAATGCTGCACTGTGTAATAGAAACAATTAGAGCAAGAAGATGAATGACCTGGGTAAAGGCAAACAGAGACGCCATGCCTGATTTTCTGCCACGCCTCAGAGACCAGCAGCCTTTTAGGAACTGAATCTATTGCATTTGGGTGTGAAGCCCCTATATAAAAGCCTGACAATCAGGACATAACAGCACTGTACCTTACAATGGAAAGTCCCAATGAAGAGAAGACCAAACAGATGCGAGAGCAGGGGAGATAAAAAAGAAGAAAGGGATCAGTGTTTCATCCCGGGTATAATTCACTATAATTATCCACATGGGGCCCGTGTTTACACATGCAGTCTCATGAGGTTAGAGTTAGAGCTAATCCATTACTGGTGCTTAACATGTGATAATGCTGTAGCATGGATATTATTTTTACAGCCTATTTCCCTGAATCCTTCTCTTAAAGCAGTTAAGCAACAATGATATGTGTGTCTTGAGTTCCCTAGGAAGCAGAACTGATTGAAACACTTTTTCTTCCCAGCATTTTGGAGGGAATATGGTAGGAAATACATTTTTATTTTGGGACACAAACATTGCTTGGATAATTCTTGACCTAAATGCTTTGTTTGTATTGCAAGGAGAGGGGTTGGGTAGTTTTAAGGAAAACAATGGGTCAAAAAATCTGACAGTCAGAGGAGACACTAGAAGGAGACTCACAGGCTGCCAATTTGACCCACAAAACAAGCTCCACTGAACCTCAAAACAAGACTCCACTGAATCTCCTAAACAGAATGAAATAATAGGAGGTGTGATGGAAAACTGATGTTGCATAATAATTTTAATGTCAGTGAGTTTAGTTTAGAAGTTTTGGTTCAGACGAGAGTGAGTCTTTTCGTTTTAAAGGTGCATAGCCATGTTACTTGACTATTTAAAAAAGGTATGCGTCAGTAGCTCACTCTGGTTGAATACAAAGTTTTAATGAAAGATTATCACTTCCTACTGCTGTATTAGTTGTTATTTTATTTCTTTATGGTTTGTTTTAGCTCAGTTTGTTAGTAAATAAAGCCTTTCGTGTTTATTTATTATTTTAATGGAAGTAGGTGGTGCGCATGTGCAGCCGGGTTTAAAACAAGGAAGTGGCTAATGGCTATTAGCATCTACCAGCCAAACAATGAAGAAAGGTCCAAGATGAAGTGGAAAAAAAAGCGTAAAAAAACAACCAATGATTCCAAGAGGGAAAAGACTGGAATATTGCAGGGAATACAGTATGAACGTTGGTGTTCACTGAACCAGACACTAAACCTGCTGAGGCTCAGATGTGTGAGTTGGTTCACGTGAGTAAATGTTGTGATATGACACTGTTAATGCTTTTGTAGATCTGTTTATGTAATTAATAACGGTCGGTCTTCAATCACACTGAGCTGCCATTATATTGCGAGAGATTGCAGAGAGTCAGGCATGGTCTGGCATTATTTACAATGGATTTATAGATGAAGCAAACCGGTATTATGATAGCTCTGCGATACTGTCCCTAGATGTCGCCACATCTGTTTATATTTGTTAATCACGCCCGGCGCTGGGGCTATTTTTATCCACAAAAAGGACCATCAAAACATTATCAAGATGGAGGCTTGGTGTATATAACCTTAATGTATCAAGATCAAACAGCTTTTGGTCTTTCTTTTAAATTTTTTATAAGGATGTTACGTGGCTATATACCTTTAAGATAATATTAGCCTTTAACCTGCTTAGTAGTTAGCACAAGCTCCAAGCTATGTCACGTTTAAACTTGTAACATAGAATGGTTCATAAAAGTCAACGCAGTCTAGAAACTGTTCAGTTCTAACCAAAATGCTGACATCATTCTTCACAGACCGAACAAAACAATGGGCATTACATTACATTACGTTCTTAAGTTAGCGTATTGATATCTTTATATATATATATATATATATATATATATATATATATATATATATATATATATATATATACAGTAGATTCAGACATCTATTTAAGACTTTTGCTAAATTTGTAGTGCGTTTCATTTGCTTTTTGAGTGGAATATTATTGGCTGTTCTGTCAAACAGGTTTGACCAGCTAATATTAGCTTGGTAATTAGTCAGACTATTTGTTATTGTTTCCAGCCTGTACTCCTAGTTTGCAAACTGTAGTTTCAACTGAATGAAAGTATGTTTGGTACTCCATTAGTTTCCACTCTGTCTTAGTTTATTTTTTTCAGCTGGCAATATTTAGCAGTTGAATTACTAATATTATTAGTAGTAGTAATATTATTTTTTGAGTGAGGTGAAAGTGTGGAAGCCATCTTTAAGCCAGCTGACCATGAAACTGCGACATTTTATCTTGCATGTCAACAATACAATTTAAGCTTTCTAATTGACATGTTTTATGATTTGATCGTGCATAGCAGAACTTTTTAAAACCTTGATGTACAGATCTAAATGTGCGTGACCAACCCATTCATAAGTTGTGTTTAACTTTCAGACTTGATCAAATAATTATTAGTAAAGTAAACTTAGATTTAACATTTGTTAACCAAATGTTCAGTTTATGTCTAACTAAAACAAAAATAGATTAAACTAATTCTCAAACGTTCCACATGTTCTTCTTTTTAGCCAACACTTTGTTTGCCTTAACTTTAGACGTCAGCAACTTCGACTGTTTTTTGTTCAAAAACCGAACCCATGGTGATTGAAACCCTCAGGCCCATACTGCCCGTCCTTTTTGGATTCAGGTTGAAAATACAGTAAAAAAAAATGTGTTACACAACAGTTTCTAGTGTTGTATTTAGCACTACGTTTGATATGAATAAAAAAACAGCAAATGCGCATGGATTACAGGTCCGTGTATCTTTTGGTCATTGGATTTTCGTTTCAGAAACACGAATTAAAAAAAACAAAACGAATGGCGATTTGATTTTTGTTTTAAAATGAAAAAAAAGGAAAACGAAATACAAAGCGTTTCTCTTTTTCATTGTCAATAAGGGAAAAGTGAAATTAGAAAATTGATTTGAGTTTCATTTTCCATTTCGGGTAACAAAAAACAAAAATGGTTTAAAACATAAACGAAAAAAAGGCTAGTTTGTTCGTATTCCGAGACCGGAAGTGGTCACTTATGCGTTGCAAAAGCACCACATTTTTCAGAATAATATGTCTTAAGAACCTCACGTAGATTTGATTTTAGACACGACTAAACAAGGCTTGTCATCCATACAAATCTCAATGCAGATATCCCAGGTGAGAGGGGGAGTAAGACGATATTCTCTAAGAAAAGTGAGGTGATTTTCCAATGAACATGGCTGAGTTTACTTTGGTCTAGCCAGCCGCCACTGGGGACATGCTGCTACTGCTACTTTCCAAAATAAAAGCAATGTGATTGACGTTTATCAACCTATTCTATTCTTTGTTTTGTTACACATATGCACGTCATTTGAAATAATTTCTTACAGCTTTATGTTATATTTCTTTATTATTCAGCCCTGCTGGTGAATATATAAATATATATTTTGGTCATAGTCACTTTTTAGCCTGAATAATTACAAAAAAAAATAGCAAACAGCCTTAAACAGACTTGCTGCTGCGATGATTCGTATAACTGAGAATATGCACAGGGATATTAAAACAATTGGTTTTCCCAAGTGACCACTTTGACTTACAGACGACAGAATAAGATCTTGAGATGTTACTCATCAAAATCCATAAACATGATGTGGAATTTCTAAATTAAAGCCCTCCAAAATCTCTACATTGTCAATTTCACCTAAGTTGCTGACAATGTGGCTACTAAACGATACATTTTTAGGGGATACGGTCACTTCAGCTTGACAGTAGAACACCTTCAAATGTTGCTCAACAAATTTCATCAACATCTGATGTGGAATTTCAAAGTAAAAGCCCTTCAAAATCTCTCTATATATTCACTTTGACCTAAGTTGCTGATAATGTGTCTACTAACCCTTATGTTTTAAGGGAACGTTTTTGATTCAGCATGACAGTAGAACACCTCCAGAGGCTGCTCAACAAAGCTCATTAAGATTTGATGTTGAATTTCAAAAGACTGTTCCTACATAAGTATATACACTATATTGCAAAAGTATTCGCTCTGCCATCCAAATTTTTGGAATCGGGTGTTCCAATCATTTCAGTGGTCACAGGTGTATAAAACCTATGCATGCAGACTGTTTTCATGAACATTTGTGAAAGAATGGGTTGCTCTCAGGAGCTCAGTGAATCCCAGCGTGAAGCTATAATAGGATGCGACCTGTGCAACAAATCCAGTTGTCAACTTTCCTCGCTCCTAAATATTCTTGAGTCAACTGCTGTATCATAAGAAAATGGAAGTGTTTGGGAAGGACAGCCACGAAGTGTTAGGCCACGTAAACTGTCAGAGTGGCGTCAGTGGATGCTGAAACACATAGAGCGTAGAGGTTGCCAACTTTTTGCAAAGTCAATCACTATACGCCTCCAAACTTCATATGACCTTCAGATCAGCTCAAGAACAGAACAGAGAGCTTCATGGAATGGGTTTCCATGGCCAAGCAGCTACATCCAAGCCTTACATCACCAAGTTCAACGCAAAGCGTTGAGACACGCTGTTTGGAGGGACAAATCACGCCTCTCCATCTGGAAATCTGATGGACGAGTGTGGGTTTGGTGGTTGACAGGAAAACGGTGCTTATCTGACTTCATTGTGCCACGTGTAAAGTTTGGCAGAGTGGGGATTATGGTGTGGGGTTGTTTTTCAGGAGCTGAGCTCTGAATGTTTCCACAGACTAAGACATCTTGGAAAATTCCATGTTCTCAACTTTGTGGGAACAGTTTGGAGCTGGCCTCCTCCAACATGAGAAAAAAAAAAAAAGAATAAAAATACAGACAAAATCGAAGTAGGCAGATGATGTCATATGCACATTCACTGTGATATATATATATATATATATATATCACAGTGAATGTACATGAGGACATGGATGGAAAAGTTTGGTGTATAAAAAACACACACATATATATATACTGTTGTTAAACTTTACGGTTGTTTCAAGTTTTTGATCCAATTTCACATTTTGAAAAGTAACAAATCTGTTATCAAAAGAAAAGTATTTATTGAACCTGAATGTTAAGGTGTGTTTTCAATTGGTTGCATTCTTCTTCAACAATAGCTGCATGCTACCCTTTCAGAATATTAACAGTGACAACATTAGATGTGGATGATATTTGTTGAGCAACATCTGGAGGTGTTCTACTGTAATGTTGAAGTGACAGTATAAACTGAAAACGTACGGTTCAATATTGACAGCAACTTAGGTCAAACTGACTTAACATAGAGATTTTGGAGGGCTTTTATTTTGAAATTAGACATCATGTAGATGGATTTCAATGAGTAACATCTCGAGATCTTAACCTGTCATCTGTAAGTGAAAGTAGTTACTTTGGCCAACAAATTTATTTAGTGTCCCTATGCAAATTCTTATTTATCCAGATAATTGTAACAGCAAGCATGTTTAAGCTTATATGCTGTTGTTTTAGTAGTTATTTAGGCCAAACAGTGACCAGAATATATATTTCCATATTCACTAGCAGACCTCAATAATAAAAAATATTACATAAAACGAAAGAAATTATATAAACTAACTGTAGTCGACATGTGTAAAAAAATTATGACAAAATAGGCTGAGGCACGTCAAACTTATTGCTTTTATTTTGGAAAGTAGTCTCAGGAAGTAGTAACCGCATCCGGTCTCCGGAATATGAACAAACGAGTCGTTTTTCCGTTTCTGTTTAAAAGCATTTTTGTATTTTATTACCCGTAATAGAGAATTAAATTCAAATAATTTTTCTAATTTTACTTTCCCTTTTTGACAATGAAAAAGATAAACGTTTTGTATTTCGATTTTCTTTTTTGTATTTTAAAACAAAAATCAAACGGCCATTTGTTTTTGTTTTTTTACTTCCTGGTTATGAAACGAAAATCCAATGACCAAAAGATACACGGACCATTACATGGTCTGTCTTCAGTATAAATATGAAGCGAAGTGAATACAAAATTAAAATAAAATTTTCCAGGTTCTACTTCCTAAACAATACTTTAATTTCCCACGGTTCCTGAAAGCAGCACGAGTTCACGCATAAGGATTCTGGGCAACAGTGATTGGTCAAAGTTGAGTTGTGTCAGCGTGTTACGTTTACAAACTCCCTCACAGTACCTGACAGCTCAGAGCGCAGCGCTCACCGAGGAGACCATCAGCTGACGGAACTGTTGACGGCGTTGTCCTTGTCCAGTCCACCTTTGCTTCTGGAGGAGATCCGGAAAAGAGATGACCTCCCAGGAGACTGCTAAAGACTTGGGTCGCTGCTCCGACGGGGTGAACGGCCGACCGGACTCCCCAGAAGCGCCGAGCGAAGAGAAGACGTCGCCGGTTCTCCGCCGGCATCATCCGTTCAGCGTGGAGGCGCTCATGTCCGGGAGGAAGTCGGAGCACCGCACCGAACAGTCCACCTGTTGTAAAGCAGCTGGAGGTACCGTGGCGGCCCCGGCCGCAGGGTTAAATGCGTTGTTTCTGTGCCGGGAGACGTGCAGCCCTCCCGGGGATGGTCGAAACAGATTCGCCGCTGTTCCCTCTTCGCCGGTCAAATCTGAGGCGTCGGAGTCAGAGGAATGCGCGCACTGGGTTTCTGCCAGCGCGTTCTCCGCACATCCGCGTAAGTTTATTCCCATGTTACTGGGCATCATGGAGCTTTTTTTGTTTTTTACTTTCATTTTCCCCGTGCTGCTCTAAAGCCTTTTATTAACGACTGTTTAAAACAAGAACAAACGTTTCATCTTCTCCAAGTAAGACCCAGAATAATCAGGAAGCAAGAATATTTATGTCCTGTTCACGCATCTTTGAATGCATAACTCAATCTTACACGGGAACTTGGTCGACTTTGGGCTTTTTTTTTTTACACTGTCAGCTGTTTTGAACTTTCTGATTATTGCTCTTACTATAGATATGGGCAAGTTTAGGTAAGTAGGCTATTTTTCTGTTCAAATTTATGAAGATCAATGCACACCTGCTTTGCTTAAACAGCTTGTTCTGGAGTCTTTCCCACTTTTAAGAGCGACGAGAGAAATGGAAGTTTGTCACGTCATATTCATATCCAAGGGAGAGAAAAAGGATTACAAATTTTACATTGCCAGATAGGCTGATTAACCTGAAAATCAAGGTGGAAGTTAAGAAAGGTGTTATAGATGAGGCAATATTGCTCATTTTGCATGAGCGATTGATTTTGTTATTTGTTAAAAAAAAACACCTAGCATGTGTTATAATTTCTGTTTTGATTTCTTTTTGTTTTTGTGTTTGTTTTTACCACTGATTACATGTAGGCCTACCTAAATAAATGCAATCTTTTCTATTTCAAATGTTCTTTCTGTGGTTTTAGCAGAATTACAACACAAATTTCCACTGTGAGAATTCAAAAGTCTAAAATATAAAGTACTGTTAAATAATACTTTATTATTATTATTATTATTATTATTATTATTATTATTATTATTATTATTATTATTATTTCTCTTTATTGATCATTTATGGGTTATTTATGTTCATTTATTCTATTTAAACTCTTTCTCTACCCTCTTTACTGGGATATTAGTTGCATATGATCATAGTTTTTATTTTTAAATGTAATAATAATGGACCTTGTAATGTTAAGTTGATGCATGATTGTCCGTTTTTCAATTGAAATCCCTGTAGGTTGTTGGAAAGCAGTTATCCAGTGTGCATTCTATTCAGATCATGTCATAATCGGAGTAATGGAAGTGGTTACGGATGTCATTCTAAATTTTACACCCTTTCTGGTGCCTCAGGTCACGTCAGTCCAGCCTGTCAGCTGAGGAAACACAAGACCAACAGAAAGCCCCGCACTCCCTTCACGACATCCCAGCTCCTTGCCCTGGAGAGGAAGTTCAGACAGAAGCAGTACCTGTCCATCGCGGAGCGAGCAGAGTTCTCCTCCTCCCTGACCTTGACGGAGACCCAGGTGAAGATCTGGTTCCAGAACCGGCGGGCAAAAGCAAAGAGGCTCCAGGAGGCCGAGCTGGAGAAACTCAAGATGGCCGCTGATGCCAAAACGGCAGCGGTGGCGGCCACTGCAGCTTCTGGAACTTTACACCCCGGCTATACCCTACCGCTGTCGCTGGGCGCCATGTCTCTGTACGGACAGTCATATTCTGCCTATCACCACCACCAAAGACCCATTCTTCCCATATCGCCGTTAGGACTATACGCCTCTCCGCTGGGATACGGCATGTACCACTTATCATAGTCATGGAAACATTTGCTTTACCTTGCTGTTCAGCATTCCAAAATATGGATTTGTGCTTGACATTAACAAAAATAATTCTTTGTGTACATCATATATATCTCACCTGCACAAGAAGTGCAACGTTCAGAGCACTTCAGATCAAATTAGCAATCTGTTTTCCTTCCCCTAAGCGAGGATAGAAAGGCGCTTCCTCTTCTGCCCTCGTCGGACAGCCTGTTTACACGAGCGGCCTGCATGCGGAGGGGTGTTTCTGTCTGGGTGCCGTTTATCCTCTTAACTTGTTTACATCAGCAATAATTGAGCAGGGGCGAGGACTTGCACTGGGTACCCAAACGCAGACCGCAGCTGTTTTCTTAAGTTTGTTACAATCAGACGCAGTGTTTTGTGTCAGCAAGTGGCCTCAATGTCAGGAGACTGGTGAGGATGAACTGGACTCTCAGCTTCTCAGGACTAGATTTAAGCATATCACTGAAGCTTTCTTGAGGTTTACACACACCAATTGCCTTAACAAACAACGTTACATTCAGGTTTTGCATAAAAGATACATACGCTCAACATGACAACTCATGATTTATACCACTGTCGTTGAAGTTTCTGGGTTTTTGTTACAACACATTTATAGCACAAGAACATATTTATCTTTGATGAAATACAATGCTGGAAATTTACGAGTGCCTTATATTGTGTATTTATGGTAGAGAATATGGTACAAAGTTTCACCAAATGTCTATTTATATTGCAGTTCCTTTTGAGCACCCTCCCATTGGGGCTGAATTACTCTATGCTGTTCTTATTTTGTCATCTGAAATTAAAGCTGTTTAGATTCTTTCATACAAACATGTGACAGTTTTTCATAGCAAAGCGAACACAAGAGCACCTATTTTTGGGTCAAATATAACTTTTCTTCATCATTTTGAGGAATATCCAACTGAAAACGGCATTCTGGTGACTGTTCCTGTTTTATTTTTGGCACTTTGCAGCTTATTTGTACACAGATGTTCATGTTGAATTTGTGCGGTTTAACGTCCCCGTCTGTGTTTCCCATCAGAAACGTAAACAGTTTAAAGGCAGTGTTTGAAAGACCATAAACGAGAACCATAAATTATACAACGATATAGCTTGTTCTCACTTATTCCTCTCTCATTTCCCACTTAAGGCTAAAATGAACTTCTGAAAATAACTTGTTAAAATGCCACATATCTGGATTATTATCTCCCTATTGATGACCAAAAATATATATGCAAGTTGAACTATAACTAGTTGCAAGTAACAGCCTATATATGCAAAATGTTTTCAATAGTTTTGCTTTTATTCAAGGGTTAATAAAGTCACTGCTCATTTAACTGGGAGTAAGTACTAGTAATGCTAGTTATGCTGCTTTTAGAAAGGGTGTTGAGTAGAGATGCTCTAATCGGGTTTTGCTTCACGCTGATACAGATTTTCTGGTTTTCATTGAGGCCTGATTTGCCGATTCCAAATAAAATTTTTGTTCTTAGAACAATGAAAATTAAACAATTACAACATTTTCTCTATTTTGGCATCAAAGCCTACATCCCTAACCACTAAGTTATTTTTATTCAACTAAAACTAGTGAATTAAGGTACATGCGGTTACTGATGTGTTTGCTGGCAGGAGTTCTTAGTATTGCTGCATTTAAAGGATTCTAATCATGCTTTTCATTTCTTCCTTTTTTACATTTCAAACATTCAGTTTCTATATAAAAAGAAACTGCAATGCTTTGGTCTGAATTCCTCGTTACTTTACCCCCATGTTCCCCCTTTTTACCCTTGTTCTGGGTTTGCCTCTGCGAGCAACTCATTTTGTTGCGGTCACTTTAAAGGCAAAGGGAGCACTTCACACCCCACCTCCCTCCAGGTCACAGAGCGTTCCACCCTACCATGTTCGGCCATTTTTTGTAGTGTGAACAGTTTCAATTATCCACTTGTAGCTCTGGCATCCTTCGGCTTGGACTATAAAATCGCAGTAGACAATAAAAATTGTGGATTTGCAAAATTGGTTAGTCTATGATCTTGAGATTAGCAGTTCCACAGGAAATCCTCTGATGTTATTGTTCAAAAGAAGTAATAGAGAATAAAGAAAACTAAATGGATTGAAAAATATGACCCCAAAAAGAATATGAAGATATCTATATGCAGCACCTGGAGAGATTCAATTAAAATTTTCTGCATTTCAAGAAAATGTATTCAAGGGCTAAAAAATGGATTTTGCATGATATGTCGACTTTAATACAAAAAGAGGAGAATTTTTTTTTTTGAAATCTGATTTTTCAGTTTTTGACCTGCTGATCACGGGTCAGAGCCCGTTCAAGGGGAAATTGGCCAAAGGATTGGTGCATTTTTAGTGTTGATGGGCTAAATTACACAAGATCTTAATTATTCATAGAAAAAAAGTCATTCATTAAATTAGCTCTATCAGTTTTTATTTGTTATTTATCTATTTTGTATCTTGTCCTGGCAGCTTAGACACACGGTAATGTGGGGCTAGTTGCCTTTCAGTGACAGTGGCAGATTTGCTTTACAATAAGGGGAAAATCATATATTCTTCCTGTTGCACAGTGAACATTTACAAATTAATGGGGGAGACTGAAGTACCAAATTGGACAGCCGCAATAGTTTCACATAGACAAACATGACAAAAGAAGGAGAGGAACAAAAAAGTGGGTAGGTGGAACCAGGGAAACAACAACAGAATTATAAAAGTCATATTTCTTCCTCATTAGAAGCTATTATTCATTGATGTTTCCCTGACTTTAAACTAGCAGAATGAATCTGAAGCTTAGTGCCAGAGTTTAGAGCTGCAGGGTGAGTTTTGAGGGCGTGTTGTCCCTGCGCTTTTGTTAGGACTAAAACCAGCTTAAAAACTTCCTGGTGACTTTGATGTAACAAGGAAATTGTTTATGGGCAGCGGCACATTTATGAGGTTCCTCTTTAATCAGAACAAGTTGCAGGGGGAGCTGGCAGGCGAAGCAAGTAGCTTACACAGACGAGCAATCAGCTTAATGAAGTCCAGACTGGCAGGGATGACTGTCTTTTCTCTTGCGAAATATCATGTTTGTGCTACTATAAGGAGGAGGAGTTAGTTTAGGTATGAAGAATCCACTAAAGTGGTCTCTTTGTGTGTGGAAAGTTGTCATTAGCAGAGGGGATTTTTTTGGTCATTGTTAGCTATAACTCATATGTCAGTGATTGATCATATTTGTGGTTTTAAATGTTACTTAAAGAGTAAATGTGACTGAGAACCCCTCTGGCTTTAAATCATGTGCTTGTATGTAACCTCCTCTAGTGGCTGTTTGTTGAATGGCATTCGATCAAGGCTTCATCTTCCCAAAACTGCATTCGGTGGAAAGAAAACCATGAAACCACTCTTCTTTTAGAGTCTAGTGGGGCCATCCAAACTCTAAGGTGAAGCTAAATATGTAAATACAGCTCTGGGTTGTTATTCAAAGTAAAACATCTCATTACAAAATTAGAACTGTAACCGTGAGAAATTATGACCACACCCAAGGATGAAACATCATCAAATGTTTAAACATGAAGTCACTTGAAGTTTTAAATATGTGTAGAACATTGCTCAGGGAGTGGTAGGTCTTTCTGTGAGACCAAACAGCAAACAGCACAGGCATTATATATATATATATATATATATACAATATATCTTGACCTGGCTAAGAGTTTGAACGTTTCCTTACAATTATGACTTGTTGAATGTTGACATTATTAGTATCATTTGGTGTCATATAAAAAAAGGGGCTATTACTAAACATTTACTGGAGTTCCCAAGTGATAAAGTAGGGAGTTTCTAATAAGCATTTATTTTTGATAACCATTCACAATTCTTCCCATACAGGGTGAAAACCATATGAGTTCATCTCATAAAATGACTTCCAGATTGTCACCGGGATGTAAGATCTAAGTGTTGATGAACTCAGACAGGAAAGAAAATTATCTCTGTCTTTTTAAAGATGGTGCAGTGCTTTGCAAAAGTGTTTAAACCATACATACACCTCACAGAAACAATTTTGGGATATTATGAGAAAAACCAACACAAAGTAGCACATGACTGATTTGAAAAGGAAAGGTTTTCAAAGGTCTTTTTAAATAAAATAAAAAAAAAAAAAACAGAAGTGCGTTATGTGTTTTCACTCTAATACCCCTAAAATCATCCTGGCCAAATATTTGCCCCCAGAAGTCACCCAATCAGTAAGTAAAGTCAACCAGAGTTTAGTTGAATCTCAGTATGACTTAGGAAATGATTTATTGGTCTGCATCATGAAGACCAACAAACACACAGTTAAGATAAATTTGTGGATAAGTTTAGCACAAGGTTAGGCTATGAAACAATATTTCAAGCTTTCAACATGCTATCAAATAGTGTTCAGTGTTCAGCCTTTTCGAAAATAGAAAAAGTAAGGCATTAATAGAAACCTACCAAAACATGGCCATTCTTCTAAACTGAAAGAAAGCATTAATCACAACTATTGTATCTCTGGAGGAGCTGGAGAGATTCACAGTTCATTGTGGACGATTGTCTTGGTTATAATTGCTCACTACCCAAATCTGGCCTCATACAAGAGTAGCAAGAATAAAGCCATTGTTGAAAGAAACCCTTAATAATTCCTGTTTGCCTCAAACCAAGTGGGGAACCACACATACATATGAAAGAAAGAGAAATGGCCTACGTTGAAATTAGATAAGGTGGAAAATTAACAATGCTCATCACTCTGAATATACTAAGCCCTATAGTACACAACATGGGGGTGGTAGAATCATACTGTGTGGATGTTCTTCTTTAGCAATGGAACCTGTTACGCCCGGTTCACATGGCCAGATATTTATGCCAAGTTTTTTAACCAATCTTCCCCTTTTGACAATCTTAAGGATGCCCCGATTATCGGGATGACCCTTGATAATCCTATGAGATGTTCCTTGCCATGTGTGGTGTGTTAAGAACGATCCAGTCTGCTCAGAACAACACCGGGACCGCTCAAGTCTAAAATCGGGGATATTCAACATATTGGATTGTCTTGACCCGATATCCGAGCGTGTGGGCTGTTTCTCAAGGACAAATGAGCATGCAAACCTGTTAAATGTGACGTGTAGCCGATCGGAAAGTGAGGTGACGAAAACGCGGAAGAGAATCCAAAATACAGGAGACTAAACGACTGCCATGGCGCACCAGAAAGTCCAGTAGACATTGGAGATGGAGGACCAACTCGTCAATATGTGGCAATGATGCAAATGTTTATTTAACGTTTTGTTCAAAGCATATCATAATGACAATGTTTCCTAAATAAACATGGCCAACAATAGTTCCTGGTTGGCCATGTTTATTTACTCTGAACTCATGTTTGATCTTGAGAGGTTTAGCGAGATTTCCTGTCTGACATCTAAATGTTTGTGAGTGAAATCTGTTCATGGTTCATGGTGGTTTGTTGTTCTCGCCGTGTGCCGTGTGGCTGTACACCATACACTGTTCAACAAAATATGTTACTGTATAGCTAAAAAAAAAAAAATATTGTCATGTGTCTCTCAGGTTTTGAAAATCAACCAAAAATGTTGCTATGTTAGCCAGGTATAAGAGACTGTAAGAGTGGCGCCCAGCCGGTTAGTTTATGATTATGGTCTCGGTGGGTTTGTAGTTGTGCAATAATCATACATGCATTCCACACTTTAGATTTGTATTTCTAAAACCCATGCATAGTTTTCCGTCCTCCTCTCAATTGTTTTTTTCGACATATTTTTTGTTAGAAATATCACATTTTATCTTAATAAAATACATTGCATGTCTGGTTAAAATAGGACAAAATGAGAAAAACATCAATGGGCATTAATACTACAAGAAGGCAGTGTAGTTGCATTCTTCTCATAACTCAATGTCTATGGAGTAAAACTCTAAGATAAGGCTGATCAATGTGGCCCGGGGGCCATTTGGGGTCCTTGGAGGGATTTTGTGAGGTCCCTGGATTGCAATTCAAGAATTTCACACCAATTTGGTTTACCAGCCAACCGAGTTTATGCTGAAACCCTTAGGCCAGGAATAAAAAAAAAAAAAAACGGCTTAGGATACACAGTCATCAATCTCAAGTAATAAGGTATTTTTTGTGCTGTGAACTTGAGGCTTCATTTACAGAAATGTACAGTTTGATATTCCTGAGAATAGGAGTGTGCAAATAGGCAATAACAGTAGTGTGATTGATGGACCACAAACTTCTCAGCAGGGGGCGATAGCCCTCACAGCTCTTGGAAAGAAGCTGATTCTGAGGGGGGGGGGGGGGGGGGGGGTTGGATCAGTGCTCTCGTGCTGCATAAACTGAGTCCAAATCCTGTAGATGGCATCCCACAATCTCCTGCGCTGTCCTCACCACCAGTGCTAAATCCTTTCTCTCTTTCACTGTGCAGCTCCCGTACCACACAGTTATGCTGAGACATAAAACACTTTCTATGGTGGCAATGTAACCCTTTTTTCTTTTTTAGCAAAGACTCAAACTAATTCATTTTTTAAAGTGGAAAACACAACGTATTCATCTTTTACTAACCCCATATTTTTGGCATTTAATTTGATACAAATGTAAATAAGAACACATCCAGCAATTTAACTAAAAAGTCGACTTTCATGCACCCTTCTGTTACAAATGGCACAATAAATTAAATGCGTTTGAAGAGAGATTAACCTGTATCATGTTCTTGTTACTACGAATACATACACACGCACATGTAGATAAAAGAATTATTAATACATCCTGTATTATGGGGTTTTGGTCCATTATTTTAACAGGGCAAACATTCGAGACAAATTTTATGTTTCAGATCTACAATGATTTACGGATCTTTTTTCTACAGAAACCTGACTAATCTATTTGTTTTGTCAAAACATTGTGTAATTAGTTCATTGTTGAGCATGTAAAAAAAGAGAAAACAATCTGTAAAATATTTTAGTATTTTTAATTAAAAAAATATAATCATTTTGGAAACCTCTCATTTAAGATTTCTGGTAACTTACAAACACAAAATTAATTTGTAAATCCCTTGCATTATCTTTGCTGGTCCTTCTAAAGTCACAAAGTTTGTGTATTTCCTCCCACAAGATCAGAACTTCATCATATCCCTGCTGCAACTCAGCCTGTTTGTTAGAGGACATTTATTTTAAAATGGTCTAAAATTGGCTGCAGTTCCTTAAGTTTCCACTCCAAGAGTTGCATGAAGTGCATCAGAGTTCCTTAGAGGGCATAATGGTTTCAGATCTTGATGCATTCACATTTGCATTAGAAACTTATTCATGACGTCAAGGTCACACTAAAGTGGCATGAATTTCTATTCACCTGAAATGCCTTCAGAAAGCTCTCCAAGATGTGATTTTTTTTCTTCAGCAGCCCAGAGCGGCCTTTTAACTCGACTGTGACTAAGGAGCATTAAATTTGCCGTTGAACCGGGTCATGAGCTTAATTAGTGTTTCTGTCAATGTTTTTCTGCATTGAGAACGCTAAAGAAATTCCACAACTTTTCCGGACTATCTGTTGGACCTCAGTGTGCTACATAATCAAGCTTTGTTTTTTTTCCATTTTTTTTACCCAGTTTATCAGGTCAATGAGATGCAGTGTGTTAAAAACAGAACTCTCTCAGAGAAAAACCCTGTGCCCAATTTCCTGTTTATGTTTTACTATGTCAGTTTTCCCATTGTGTGGAACAGTTTCAGGATTCAAATAAAAGCAGTGTTAGATCTATTGTTTTTGATGCTAGGTTCCTATTGACTTATTTCCTTGACATATTGTTTTGAATCTAATTAACTCCAGTACACAACGTCAATAATTCTCGGAATGATATGCAGTGGGAGTTCTCGTATGAATGGAGCCCTGGGTGAGCCCTTCCATCTGCCACCCCCCAGCCAATTAAAACGCAGGAATTTATCTGAGTTTCTGGGGAGGGATAAACGCTATTGCAGTTCCAAATGAACACAGTATCTAGTCTCTCTATTATCAGCAGCAAACTCGGACACCTAGTCAACACAGTGGCGCAAACTCCTCATTTACTGCACAATGCATAAAAGCAACAGAAAACTTTTTTTTCTTTTTTTTAATCTAGTGCTCCTTCATCCCCTTTCAATGGCTGCCCTAGGGAACTGCCTGTATGGTTCACACTAAAGTTTTGCAGTTAAGGTGTCAAATTTATTGTATGTTTTGTTTAGGAGCACTAATCATATTGATCATTTACTCAATTTACTTACTTCAGAGACTGGTTACAGGTGTCTCTTTGGAAAAGAAGCTAATTAAAGTCCAGTAAATATCTAACATATAAAAAAAATATAAAGTCAACAAACCTCATGTTAATCAGACTGAGAACTGAAAGAGCTGGTGAACAAAACTTCATGTTTTTTTCTGCTCTGCCTCTTATGTCATTCACTGAACACTAAGAGCTCAAAAGCATGCCTCTGTGTACACTTTAAACTTGCACCACTCAGCCAATATTTCTAAAAAACAGTAAAAAAAAAAAAAAAACAGACACAAAAAAAAATCAAACAGTATTTAAGTGGCAATCTGTTGATGAGAACTCACAAGGGCCTTTCTGTTTAATGGTGGTTTCTTGAGCAGCGGAAATGAGAACTTCAAGCGGTCTGCTTTCCTGAAAAAGAGAGATAAATATCAGGTTACACTGGTAAGAATGCGCAAAATATCCATTTACATACTCAGACAATCATCACTGATTGCCAGATTGTAAGGCGTTTAATGGTCACAGCTCTGATTCCCACAATGGCCATGAAATTATAGGGATGCAGGATTACGAGTGTAGCCTCAGACCCACTAAAATGTAACTTTTTTTTTGCAAAACAGCATAAGCTAAGTTATAGGGACATGTAGGTTGGTTGTTTTTAATGTTTTCCATTGCAGTTCTGGTTGTAGGTTGTTGTTGATCTTCTGCCTTAATGCATTTGCAGCCACTATCAGATAAGACTTTTTCTTATATGGCCTTCATGCCTAACCTTATGTGTGGTGGGAAGTTAATCCTGTACACAACCCTGAACATGCTATAGCCACACTGAAAAGTGGTGGTAGTACCCTTCTAGGGGAAGGCTTTTTCTTCAGCAGAAAAGAGTTGCAGCTGAATACACAGTGTACTTTGAAGGTTGCAAAAACTTTAGCCTGTGGTGGAGGTTCACCTGCTGGCAAAATCAAGTACATCATTACTATTATTACAACATTATTATCGTTATCATTATTGTTATTGATACAGGCAGAGCTACAATGAAATTATTTTAAAATAGGCATATTCACGTGGTAGAATGTCCCAGTTAAAAACAAGATTCAAATCCAATTGAGAATTTTTGGCGAAACCTGAGGAATCGATCACCAGTCGAACTGAGCTTGACTTATTCTGCAAAGAAGAGGGGACTAAAATGTCAGTCTTCAAATGGGGAAAGCTGGTAGAGACCTTGCTGCTCTAATTACAGGAAAAGCGTTTTTTTCCTGCCGACTGACACACCAAGACTCATGTAAAACCTGTAAAAGCAATACGAAAAAATATAAAACGTAATTTTAACGTAAGTTTAAGGTGCATGAATCATTTTTTCAAGGCACTGTATGGAAGAGAAATCTACCATGTTCAAACGTTTAACATTTGGTGAGTCTCAAAGTCTGATTAAATTTCCATCACAAATCACATCTTTTATCTATGAAACCTGGGCCATTTACAGCTTTCCAATTTTCCTTCAAGGGAGCAGACAATTTTTGTGCTTATCTGTCTGGAGGCTTGTAAAACATGTGGATGAGTTCAATTTGCAGATATCCTCTGCGTTTAATACTGTCCACCCACTAATCCTGGCAGGCGTATTGAAAGACTTGAAACTAATCACATGGATTTCAGATTTTCCTGGGTATACCTCAAAAACTATATCAGAGATGTAGTCTGATGTGTCAGCGCTGTCACCCTTCACATACTTTTACATGGAATCGTACAGTAAAGAAAGACCTACAGAACCATCAGAAATGGATATAATTTTAGATGGTGTCCCAATGATTTTGCAACCGGGGAAGATTTCAGACCAAAATTTGTCAATAGATTGAATGAAGCTAATGCAATATATGATTAAAAGAGAGTAGATAAATGAGGTGGTAGTGTTAACAATAATAGCAATTTTTTTTTACAAATCAGTCTAGTCCTTTTTCTCCTTAGCCAAGGTAAGATGCTTTTGATCCCTCGGGTTCATGGGAAGCTCAATTCAAGGACACAAGGACAGCTCAGTTCTTAAGTCAGTGACTGGTGGTTCTTCAAGTACTGACTCCAGTTGCAGTTCATTCCTCGTGAAACCCCCCAAACTCTTGAAAGGGCTTTGTATCACAACACTCCCAAGGCTGTTGTTGTCTCTGTTGTTCTTACATTTTTCTTCGCCTAATTTTTCAATAAATGTTTGGAAACAGCAATTTTTGTACAACCGACTTCTTTAACAATGACCTATTGTGCCTTACCCTCTTGTAGATGGTTCTGATGAGAGTCTGCTAGTGTTCCACGTGATTGTCTCTAGGCCATAAAATGACATTTCTGCGACACATTCCTTTTGTTTATTAGACCAAGATAACATTCTACTCTTCAGAGCTGTAATAAAATGAGCTTTAACCCATAATAATCAAAATCAAGGTAGGTAAACACTTTAAATACATCAGTGTGTTTGAAACTAATCTATATTTTTAAACTCATTTGATAGATAATTTTTTTAATCAATTTAATTTCATGAGATGTACCTGTAAGGTTGTTCTAGAGGATTTTAACCAGCAGCATTTGCTGAATCTCCTGACTGTGCCATTAAGGTATATGTCTTTGTATTAATTAAAAACATAATAGCAATAATAATTATATTAATTGCTACTTCTGTTGGTGAAATGATTGTGAAAAAGAAAGTGACAATGAAGTCAAGCCTATGTCCAGCAGGTGTCACTATAGCAACACATTTTAACAAGAGCACAATTTATTGGGCACTGAAACCATGCAAAAGCAGGCTGCTTTAAATTAGCTGTGTTCTTAAAATAGAGCACAAAATAAATACATCAATATTTAACACCATTTTAAAATGCAAAACCCCCATTTTGCTTGTGTTATTTTGCTGGAAGCAAGTTGAAAATAAGTGTGTCTTTAAAATTGCAGATGATTCCAGGCTACGGGGAGGAAACCCTACCAGAACACACAGCCAACACCTGTTTACAGAACGGAAACCCTGCAGCGTTCAGGAGAGTAGGTGTTCGCACATGTGCGGTCGAAGAAGAGCATTTTGCATTCTTAACTAAGGGTGCGATGTGTTTATCAAGAGGGAGCAGAAATATCCATGTGATGAAAGTAAATCACCTCTACTTTAGAACAGAGGGGGAAGCTGTGTGGTCACAGAATTTCACAGAATCTGCCATGTGCTCCACACACAAACAGACTCTTGGCGCCATCGTAGCACCTTTTCCACCTCAGAAATGTCACCGTGATAGTCAGGAAAAATAAGAGCTGGTCCCTGCAGTGCCATCTTCCCCTTTCCCCTCTTCCATCTGACACACACGGAGCAACAAAGACACAGATGCTCTCCCTATCTCATGTGAACTCACACACATATGCATATTACCACTGTGTTGCTCCCTCATCTTCTCATCCACTTTTATCGCTTCCAGTCACAGGCTCAGCACCAGCACAAGCTGATAAGCTTTTGGCACGTGGGGAAGCATCTATATTCTGCAGGATACTGCCAAGAAAATAAGCTGCACTACATTGTAATGGCAAATGGTGTAATTGTTGGTTGAACAATTTGTTTAACGACTGAGCTACATATTTTTCTGTGTGTGAACAGATGCTGTCACTGTGAAAATCCGACAACCTACTTAAATTACAGCGGGGGAGAATTTGAAGAGTTGCAAAACCAAAAGATAAAGGGGAAAAAAAAACTAAAAAGACAAGTGGGAGGATAAAGAATCTTCAGTCATTTTCACTCACTTTCTATCTGATAATCTAAAATCTGAAAACATGCGATCTGCAGACTGGCAAAGCCACAGGAAGTGGGAGAACATAACCATGGGATGAAATTTATTTATAGATTAATTTGTAGAAGTTCATATGATAGCTGGGTTTTTACCTCTTTTTCTGTGGCTCATTGGGAAAAAATGAGCCCTGGTTTTTAAAGCGTCACTGAAGGTAGAGGTGAGGAGTTGGTTCCTGCTGTGGAATCACATGATCAACAAGGGATGAACAGGCTGGGGGTATTGGCATAATGTTTTTATTTTAAAAATACATCCATCATAATGTCTCATTTATAGCTCAGACAAATGACTTTTTCCAAGTCCAGAGAGTCTTTGAAGTCTGAAAGCAACAGCGTTGGAGTCTGACTTAGGACAAGTTCAACTGCATAAAGTCTCACATCACAAATGCTTACAGCTCAATTAAGACATGTGTCTGAATGTTGTTCTTAGTTCAAAGTATTGGTGTGGACATTT
This sequence comes from Fundulus diaphanus, assembly GCA_037039145.1. Lineage (NCBI taxonomy): Eukaryota > Metazoa > Chordata > Actinopteri > Cyprinodontiformes > Fundulidae > Fundulus > Fundulus diaphanus. Next base: position 35,789,033 of record CM073136.1, read on the forward strand.
TTTTTTTCCCATTAACTATTAATATTCCCTACATCAAAAGCTCCACCAGCAATAAGTTGTTTGTTGTCACTGATCATAAACCAAGCAACATGATTCTACAATTAATATGCAATAGCTTGTAGTCATATTTATTGTATTTTGTACACCAACCAAAAAATCAGGTTCCCTCCAAATCTTCCAGCCCAGGAAATGCAACAGTTTCTTAAACCTCTGGCACTTTTAAACGGGTTTGAGAATAAAGTATATTTGGCTTATACAGACAAGCAGCTCAAATAATCGCACTGGGATGTTGCATTTAACATCTTACACTCCTTTCTTGCAATGGTAAGACAAACCTCTGCAGCAAAATTTACCAAACCTTTTGTTTGGTAAATTTCTGTTCTTTTTGTTTTAGCTCATTTCATTAATCCTTATTTATTTATTAATTACTATCATTTATGATGAGCATCAATGGTGCTATCACATATGGTCCATGACCCACAGAAATTTGGAAAGAAAGCAAAAAAGAAACAAAACACACACACACACACACACACACACACACACACACACACACTTGTTCACTGTTAGACCTCCAGCAGAATGCAACTGTTAAATTTAAGTTCTGTCTAGTTTTGCTGCTATTGTGCCAGATTGTCACACTTGCTTCTTCCAGTAATAAAGTGTCAGTAATTGCATGCATATGTATTATTGCCTGTAACATTGTCAAAAACTTAATGTTTTAATAAATCCAAAAAACAGAAGGGTGAAAAATGTGCAATCTCAAGATTCATGAAGTAGAAATTAATTATGGGGAGTTATTTAATGTGAGTTGATGTTTATTTTATTAACATGACAGCAGTAAACCTTTGTTTGCATTTTGATAATCAGTCGAACCCTCATTCTACCTTAAGTCATGTAAAATACCTGATGCCTGTGTAAATCAATTACTTTTACAATGTTTGTCTTGATCTAAATATGACCTAATATCAAAAGTAACTTCAAATTTACAGGACTGCTGTATCAGAAATCTGTTTTATGATGTATCTGCAGCAGCGCATCTCCAAACAGCTATATCTCAATTTAAGTTTTTTTTTTTTACATAAAAGTCACACCTTTAGCATCCTTTGATCCCAATAAAAACTATACATTAATAAGCTTTTTCATAATTTTGATGGGAGTTTTTACTTGTGAGCCTGCATAAGGCAGCATAGTAAGAATGCACAGGAAAGGACATTGTATAAAATCATGTTATGCTTTGGCTTTACAAGACACAAGCTTTTATGTTTTATCACATTGTATGCCCTGAGAGATGCTATTCTCTTAAAAATATGTGGAATGAATACGACTTCATAACACTGCAATGTGAGTTGGAGGCCTATAAAATGGTATGTCCCTTCGACAATTACATTTCTGTGGTGAGGATATTGACAATCTCTTCTATCAGCTAGAATCACCAGCCTCAGTCCAGACATGATTGCCTCCTGGACCATTTCCTAACCCCAACACAAGTATTTAATCTCAGAACGTATTATATGAAAACAAATGAAGCAAAAATCACAAAAAAAGGGTCTCTGCCACAATAAAAGTGTTGTAGGTCTTCACATTAAAATCTCTTACTAGGAAAGTTGCTGTGGACAGCACAAGCCCATCTGTAGATCTGTATTTTTTTTTTATTATTGATTACATGAGTACCTTTTAACCATTAAAATGTAACATTGCTGTAAAACATCCCTTGGGAAAGTACTCAAGTGTATTTTCCCATTCACATCCTATATTTTTGTTTCATTGATAGCTTTAGATTTTTCCCCCCCCATGTCCAATAAATTACAGTTTTGACAAGTGGACTGTCATAATACTTTGTGGTAAGTACCTAAATGCAGGGAGGACAGATAAAAAAGCAGGTTAGCCAAGATGAGTTAAAAAAAAGTGCTTAAGAGACTTACAAGACTCTGAAAAGGATGAAGTGGACCCCAGAAGCAAAGCTGGAGAACAGAACCAGAGGAACTGACAATAAACTGGGGAAACTTGGACATAAATGTACTGAAAAGGTCATCATTGAAAAAAGTAACAGCTGGGACTGATATTGACAGATGAAAAGGCAGCTGAAAGGTGCTGAGGTGAAATTTCAAAGTACTCATTAATTTATTCTGTATACAAAACAAACACATCAGATTAATTTCCTGTCAAACTAGATCCAATTCAGGCCTAATTTCATTCAAGTCAATACAATTCAACAATATAAAGGAAAAAATAGATCAAATTGCACACTAATCATCATAATTAAATCATAATACAAAGCAATCAAATTTGGCTTATCATAACATGCCGTTTGGTAAAAAGGCATTTTATGATATCTACAGGTGTGTTCACTTTGAATGTGGCAGGCTGAGCGACAGATTTAAATGATATCACTATGCACAGGTGCAACACGGGAGCGATGTGATGCAAAGCAACACTAAACGAGGCCACCGAGGCAATTCTAGTGACGCAAAACGTGTGATTTTGGCGATTGAAGCTGAACTTTTGTGTCTTGTCAAGACATGACAACCAATCAGGAACTGGATGGGGCTGTGACGTGGGATGAAGGACTGCGGTGGAGACAAGCTGATAGCGGGCGTCTGCGGTCAGCCTCAGTTGTATGACTCAACCACTGGCTGTTGACTTCAATCATGTTGAACTTAAATCAGTGCTCCCCAAATTCCATAAATTCATTAAGTTCCTTACCAGAGACAATAATATATTAGATCAAGGTTACTAGAATGTCCCAACCGCATAAAAAGCTGCTGCAGCTGCGCATTTAGGATCATCAGATCACATCTGTGTGGAGCTGATCCCTGCCTACAAGCCAATGGTCTGCAGAACCAGACCTGTGATAAAAAACATTCAGTTTTGGACAGAGGAAGCCTGCTCAGCTCTACAGGACTGGTTTGAAAACACAGACTGAGAAGTGTTTGAAGAGGACGCTGACTTAGAAAGTTAGACATCACGTGCTGTCTTACATCCACTACTGCACTCATGCAGTCCCACCCACGAAGACAATCAGAGTGTTTCCTAACTAGAAACCATGCGTGGACAGCTTGTGTGGGACCACTTCAGCAATAACAACCCATGCGACACGTGAAGAGGCATCAGAAACATCACGGACTACAACCGCAGCGCCCAGCGGCTCAGGAACGACCCGTCTCTCCCTGACACCTTAAACAGATTATTGGAACGCTTTGATTCTCCAAGCAGCAGGGAGCCTGAACATCTTCCCCGGCCAGAGGAGCATCACCAGCCTCTCGTCCTGCAGCTCCACCAAGTGACCTCCTCCTTGAAGAGAATTAACACCAACAAGGCTGCAGGTCCAGACATGGTGTCAGGCCGGACGCTCAAATCATGTGCCGAGCAGCTAGCAGAAATCTCTCCCTGCAGCTCTCCACGGTTCCTGCCTGCCTGAAATCCACCAATAGAAAAGAAAAAGAACAAAAAACAAACAATAATCAAAAGCATATATTTCTCCATTTATGTTTCCACCATAGGAGGAGACAGAAAAATGCACTGAAGCACTGAACCATGAGAACATTCTATATAGGGGGAAATTAACTAAAAACAGTAATCTTTTGAGACAAAACAAAAAGTCAAAAAGCCTTTTCATCAGAGAAATAAACATTTACAAGAAAACTAATAAAAACTAACTTTTTCTAAAGATAGTTACACGTTGAACAGATCCACAGTGAGCAGACAAGCTTCAAACAGTAAAATGTTTCTCATATTCTCCATTCAACTACGTGCCTCCTCTGATTGGGGATTTCATCACATCTACATTTCCTCTCATAGGGTCAGATGCCCTTGCATGGATGAGCGTACGCATATGAGTCACAGGATGGAGGGAAACCTCCCACACTGCAAGTCTTCCACAGGAGAGTCTGGCTGCTAGTCAGAATCCTACACACTGTGCATCCCTGAGAGTCAGCAGAACTCTTCACTGCTGCGTCACATTAAAGGCAAGCTGACCCCAGGGTGGTCGTTGCCTGCTTTGTCAGTCTGACAAAGCCTGTTTGGCCCTTTTTGTTCCATTGCAAGGGCAATTTGCTATGTGTGACCTTTCAAAGGGCAACGTAATATGACAAAAGCTGTTAGCATCTGAGGATCACCCAGGGGATTCTGACAATACAGGACATTTTTACAGTTTTGGAGTTTGTCTGTGTGTTATCTTTAAAACGGACATCTTCCTCTGTTTCAGATGCACGAGATTTAGTATGTGCCAGCATATTTCTCCTTGCTGCACAACATTAAATTAATCTATAGCTAGCGGGAAGAAATGGGATTAACTGCAATAAAAAGATTAACATGAAAATAATAAGTGGGAAGCTGCTATGACATATCTAATGTAAGTATCCCTCCTTTTACCATAATCTCATGGCTACAGATCATGACAATTATATCTGTCTTGTGGCTAGAATGTAGCTTTGCCTCACCATCATAGTGTTTGTAACACCCTAGGCAGAAAAATACAGTTGAAACGAGACTAAACATTTTCTGTTCTAAGTCAGTCTGGATAACCAAAATTGTTTCTATTTTTAAATGAAGCAAACAGTTTGAATCTATGATGTTACATTTTCAGGCATCTAGAAATTTTACCCAAGGATTAACAAGATGTGTGGAGGTCCAGAAATTCTTTTCCTGATACCATGGCTGATCTCTTATGATTTTCTCATGGTTCAACAACATTTAGCAGCAGAGTGTGCCTTAAAGCAGACTGACTGGTGTACCTTTAGGTAACTGCAATAGTGTGAATTAATTTAAGAAGCTTAAAAAACAATAGCCTCATCATCATCTGATGCATCTTCAAACCGTTTAAAGGCAAAGTTATCTTTGTGTATGTAAACTTATGACTTTGAAGAGTATAATAAAACATTCTATAAAAAGTCATCTCATTTATTCAGTCTGATTTAATTTAGGGCAGTAAGAAAAAAGGTTATGTGCCTATTTATGCAGTATATAAATACAACACTTTAATGGTTTATAGATATATCTTCTTAAAAGAGAAATGGGACACTATTAATATTTTTTAGCATGCTGACAAATATCTTCTGATCCCATTATCAAAGAAAAAGCAACTTACAATTGTCATCTGTTGTCTCTTCGTTTGATTTTGTTTAAGAAGAGTCTCACACGGAACAACTGCATCACTGACAGTTTGCCTTTTACCTTTCGGTTTTTCTTGTGTTTTTGATTTACATTGTTAGCTGATCAGGGGAAAAATTGTCTAGGATACTTCATGCAAATGCAGAGACTTTGATCAAACTGAGATGTTCATGTCCAATATACATAGTAGTACCAAAAAATGGAAAATAACTATCAACATGTAATATGTGTGAATATAATGGTGTATAATGATGTACATTTACAAATTAGAATTGCTTATGGGTGGATGTGTGACTAAAAGTACAAATCTGATAAATATGTAAGTCAATGCGTAAGTTAACCAACACAAAATAAATAAATATACACATTTTCTATACCTGCTTTTCCTTGAAGGGTCACGGGTGGGGGTGGTGCCTTGCTCCAGTGGTCATTGGGCGTAATGCAGGGTACATCCTGGACATGTTCCCAGTCCATCCCAGGCTAACAGAGAGGCAGACATTATAAACAGTGATGGACACACATATTTGTACCCATGGGTAATTTTAGCAAGACCAAGTTTTTTGACGTTAAGAGGCCGGAGTAGGCAGTGTTTCCTTTTTTCACCTCCAGATTATTGCCAAAATTAGAAATATTAAGTCCAGGAGTGATGCTGAAAAACTAGTCCATGGATTTGTTACTTCAAGGCTGGACTATTGTAATTCTTTACAATCAGGAATTCCACATAATGCAGTTCAAAACTTTCAGCTGATCCAAAATGCTGCAGCGAGAGTTCTGATGAAAATCAACAAGAGGGATCATATTTCTCCAATTTTAGCTTCCCTTCATTGGCTTCCTGTTAAATCAAGAATAGAATCTAAAATTCTCCTTCTCACGTATAAAGCCCTTAATAATCAAGCTCCATCATGTATCAGAGATCTGATTACACAATATGTTCCTAACAGAGGATTCTACAAGTATTATGGGAGGCAGATCTTTTAGTTATCAGACGCCTCTCGTGTAGAACAATGCAGACGACTGTCCACTGTGCCTCTTTACGTTTTCAGGAGGAGTGAATGCTGCTCGTCAAGATTTGATGCAATCTGCTGGGTTTCTTTAGAAGTATCACAGGTACAAACAACCCATGCCTTTGATAACATCACTGAAAAATACAGTATTGTTTAATGCAAGATGCATTTAGTTACAGCTAAAGCTAACTATATGATCCAAGCACCCGTGGGTGTTTGTGAGAGTATATTTGTATATGTAAGGTTTAACAATAAGAAAAATGCTCAATAGTGGTTGTGAGGAGCCAAAGACCCAAGAAGGACCAACACAGGAATAGCTGTGTCCCCCGTCCCAGAGAAGAGCAGAAGAGAGCCCCAGGAAATCCCCCAGCAGCAACAGTACTGAAGCCCCCGGGGGCTACGGCGAAAAGCCCGCGGGCTCTACCAGCAGCCAGAATCGTCATGTACCAGGACCAAGACAAGGAGTTTGAGCCATAAACGGAGACTCCCAAGGTCAGGAACCCGAGCCCCAGACCCACCCAGGAGCAGCACAGCTACTAGGCCAGTAACTCACATTCGCCGGCACAGATCCCTCAAGAAAATCACAAGTAGCCAATGGAGGGCACCTCAGAGGCCTCCAAAGCCCCATCCCAGCGGGGGCCAAAGACCCAGATGCCAGACCCACCAGACCCCCAAGACCCAGGTACCCCCACATCAGACACAACGCCCCACAGGACAAATCCAATGGACCCCCACCCCCACTAGGTGATGGAATTGATCAAAGGAGCCCAGAGAGATTGATCAAACGTGGAGGCAGATGCTGTCTCAAGACTAATACAATCCAACAAAAGTACTCCATACTGATTAATACTAAAAATATTTTTACTTTTTCAATTCATGAAGATATTTCTCTTGGTGATACATAGGGGAGTGAAAGCCATGCAAACTGATTTATTTCCCAAAGTGCTATCATCCACGTTATCCAGCAAGCAAACTGAGGGGGAAGGTGAAATATTACATCTCAGACACTTTGACAAGTCTTCACATATCTGGCCCCAGAACCTCTGAACAGGCGTAAATAACCACAGTGCATGAATATAATTGTGAGGATTATTGACTGTGCACTGTGAGCAGATATTAGACTGTGCAAAACCCATCCTGAACAATCTTTCACCTGTATAGTGTACTCTATCAAGGATTTTCTAATGTATTAGTTGTAAATTTGGGTTTCTAGTCATTTCTTAAACATATTTGTGACCAGGAGTTTTGTTCAAAGCTGACTGTTAAACCTGCCTCCCATTTCATGATAGGAAGACATATTGAGTCATCTAGCTTAGACAATGTCCTGTTTAATTTAGGCAATAATTTTGGGGGGTTTAGATCAATGAAATCTAATACACTCAATGGGATTTGTAAACCAACTTTAATGAGCCTACATGTTTTTTTTATAGATTTAATTTGTTGATATTCTAAAACTGTATTTTTGTCATTACCATATTGTACATTTAGTCTATGAAATGGGATAAACTCAAACTTCCTTCAAATATTGTTCCAGGAAGGTATTCAATATGTTTACTTCTCCAGTCTAGAAAGTTTAACATATTATTTTTTTGTAGGATGTTAGGATTATTATAAGTCACCCTGTCATGACCCTGTCATCTTAAGAAACTCCCACCATGCTGTCAGAGAAGAGCTGATGTTGATATTTTTAAAGCATGCATGCCTTTTTATATTCAAGCTAATAAATGGCAAGTCAGAAATCTTAATATCATCACATATTGTCTGTTCTGTTTCTAGCCAGGACTCATCTAAGGGATTATGTTTTAACCATTTTGAGGTGTACTGTAGCCTGTTTGCTAAGACGTAATGTTGAAAGTTAGGCAGATCTAGTCCTCCTCTATCTTTAGTATTCTGTAGTGTTTTTCAGCTAATACGCAGGGGTTTATCTTTCCAAAGAAATTCAGAGATGGAGGAGTCCAGAGATTTAACCCAGTCAACTGATGGTTTATTTGGAATCATGGAGCATAAATAATTAATTCTAGTTAAGACCATCATTTTAACTGTTGCAACCCTTCCCGTAAATGAAATTAGTAGCGATTTCCACCTGGAAAGATCATCTTCTATTTTCTTTAAAAGCAGGATGTGATTAAGTTTTGTTAAATTGTTAAAATTCCTTAATTGGATAGAAATGTATTAAAAAAAGAAAAAATCTGAATACATTGTACACAAAATAGGCACAAAATCCATTAATCTGATCATGACATTCATATACAGGCATCAGGCTTTATTCATAATAAAAGCATTTTGATATGTGCATAGTCGTCAAATTTCCCTAAAAAACCACAGAAGAAATTATACTTGTGTCTGAGCTTAGCAATAAAGCTTGTTTAAAAACGTTTGTTACTTTTTTAACATGTTATATCCATCACAACAAACAAACAAGGAAAACGGACAACAAATATATACGTACAGACAAATGTGTAAGCGTGTTCCTTCTGTCTGAACGCCCAGAATGGAGCCGACCCGCACCAGGTTCTAAGAATGGCTGAGACGTTACTACACTCCATAATTAAGCTACAGGCTCAGCAACACATACTGTTTGTCTCCATGCGTTACAGGATGAGTGATATAGGGCACACATGCGCCGTTGGGGCAGTTTGCCATAATCTAAATGAAATGCTCGGAACAAGTGTTGAGATGGACGCTGTTCGGATCAACGATCGGCATAAACCATCTGTCAGGGTTCAGTTTTCCTGTCTCACCCTTGACAGTTCAAGAACTTTCCACCTCTCACCCAGCCCTGTTGCCTCTGTTCTCCTCTCACCCGCGGATCATTTACACCTGTCATGTCTAATCAAGCCTGGACTCTGCCAACACCTCTACTTAAACCTCCCTCAGTCTGCTCTACCCCACCGGATCGTCATCATTCTTCATTTGTACGTCGTCCTCGCCTTGCCTCACGTTACCTGCCTCTGCTTCCTACGTCTGCCAGTTTCAACTCCGCCATCCAGCTCCAGTCATCTCCACCATTCTCCACCGCTGCTGTCTGGTACAGTCTTCCGGTCTTCATCTCCACAATTTATCATCTTCAATCAAAGCTCTTAAAAGTGGATCTGTGTGTGGCTGAATTTGGGCTGAACAACCAACTCCTGACACCATCGTCTCATTTGGAATACAATTTCATTCTGATTGAGCTTAATCAGATCACAATATTCTGATTGGCCTGTTTACATGACAGATTTTTATTCCAATTGGCCTTTTAATCCAACTATTTATGTCCCTGTTTGTCTCCATGCGTTACAGGATGAGTGATATAGGGCACACATGCGCCGTTGGGGCAGTTTGCCATAATCTAAATGAAATGCTCGGAACAAGTGTTGAGATGGACGCTGTTCGGATCAACGATCGGCATAAACCATCTGTCAGGGTTCAGTTTTCCTGTCTCACCCTTGACAGTTCAAGAACTTTCCACCTCTCACCCAGCCCTGTTGCCTCTGTTCTCCTCTCACCCGCGGATCATTTACACCTGTCATGTCTAATCAAGCCTGGACTCAGTGCACCTGCCAACACCTCTACTTAAACCTCCCTCAGTCTGCTCTACCCCACCGGATCGTCATCATTCTTCATTTGTACGTCGTCCTCGCCTTGCCTCACGTTACCTGCCTCTGCTTCCTACGTCTGCCAGTTTCAACTCCGCCATCCAGCTCCAGTCATCTCCACCATTCTCCACCGCTGCTGTCTGGTACAGTCTTCCGGTCTTCATCTCCACAACTTATCATCTTCAATCAAAGCTCTTAAAAGTGGATCTGTGTGTGGCTGAATTTGGGCTGAACAACCAACTCCTGACACCATCGTCTCATTTGGAATACAATTTCATTCTGATTGAGCTTAACCAGATCACAATATTCTGATTGACTTAGACTTAGACTTAGACTTAGACTTTCTTTATTGTCATTTTGTATACACAGAGTGCATACAGAACGAAATTTCGTTTTCACACAGCTCAGAAAGATTGCAGTAACTCTACAGGATACCTTGCGGTGAATTACAGTACAGGATAAAGTGCAGTGATAAATCGCAGTCACTTACAGGATAAGTTTCAATTGACTTCCGGATAAAGTGCAGCAGTGAACAGTAGGCAGTTGAAATGTAAACAGTGTAAAACAAATGTAAACAAATATGCAGTAAGGTGCAGCAGTGATTTAAAAAGTAGACAGTTGCATTGTACACAGTTTTGCAGTGCGTTTCCCGCTAAGGTGCAGCAGCAATTTAATACAATGTGCAAGTGTGCAAATGTGCAAATCAGCGAATCGAATGTGGTACACAGTCCGTTTTTATACTTTAGCAGTTCAGCAGTTCAACAGTCTGATGGCAGCAGGGAAAAAGCTTTTACAGAACCTAGTGGACCTGCAGCGGATGCTGCGAAACCTCTTTCCAGAGGGCAGCAGGGAGAATAGTCTGTGGTGGGGGTGTGAGGGGTCCCTGATGATGTTACGGGCTCGAGACACACAGCGCTGCGATGAAATGTCTTTTATGGAGGGAAGAGGAGCCCCGATGATCCCTTCTGCTGTCCTCACCACTCTCCTCACGTTCTTCCAGTCGGAGGCACTGCAGCCTCCACACCACACAGAGAGACAGCTGGTCAGAATACTCTCTATGGTTTACATGACAGATTTTTATTCCAATTGGCCTTTTAATCCAACTATTTATGTCCCTGTAAACATAGCTATTGAAATCAACAGCCCTATTGTGCAGCCCTTCAAAAAAATATTTATTTTCATGTTGGTAAAGAGCCCCATTTACACTTTAAGATGCATTAAGTTGACTTTACTTAAAAGTATGCAAACTTGTTGCTTCAAAAAAATAAAATAAAAATAATCTCAAAAAGACATTTGTGAACTTTTTGAATGTTAGTATGTGTAAGTTATACACATTGAATTAGCACAACGCTATGAACTTAATAATTTTGAGTAGACTTAACTTAATAGTGACAGTAAGCTCTTTTTGAGATTCAGCCTTTAGAGCTCATCTGCCTGCAGGCAGCATCCCGTCTGGATCCCAAGCTACTTTTCATATTTCCTTATTATGCTTCCATGTTATTAGTCATGCAATTCTGCATTTGCAACTTGACAAGACCTATTACTCTGTGTCATGGTTTTCAGATGACGAGCCCACATGCAGATACGAACGGGAGGCAATGCACAGTTTAAGATTTTTATTAAAGGAAAACAGGCAGGTTTATGGACGGAACTACAGGTGACTCGGCTGGGTCAGAACGTCACGGCTGGAGAGTCTGTAAGAAAGAGCAAGTGAGTTCTTCTGAAATAAGAGCCAGGAAACTTGCTAGGAGTTGCGCTGCTTACCATTAGGCTGGGCGGACCTAACCGGGAAGAAGTAGCGTCAGGAGAACTCTATGTGACTACTCAGATGGAGATAGGTGGCTAGTGGCTGAGGGCGGCAGATGTAGCTGGCGAGGAATCCGAGGCGACCTCATCGGCAGCAGTTGACAGATGGATTGACCAGAGTGAGCACAGAACCAACAGAACCCGGGAAAGGGGATCTCAGGCCTCGCTGGGTAACTTCCAGGAAGTATGAGGGGAGCGCCAGAGCGAAATCTGAGCAGACAGGTCTGCTGGTCTGTTTCTTCGGACGGGACGTCAAGACAGGTGAGTGCATCCAAGCACCAAAATCTGGAGCAACAGAGAGGTACAAAAGATTACTCAAAAAGAAGAGTAACAAAAAAACTCACAAGCTGGTTTCCGAGAGTTGGGACAGAGGCCACGTCGTACCACGACTGGTTAAGGCTCCGGCGTCTTCCATCTGCCAGTGCTCTGCTTAAGAAGCCAGAGGAAGCCGCCTGCAACGAGCTGCAGGTGTGGACCACGCCTTCTCAGCCAACTAGACACACCTGAGGAGTAGAGTTAGAGCAGCCAACACAGAGAACCCTGACACTCTGGACACTGGGATTCTTTATTTGGGTGAAGCATTTATGTTTGATCCATCTAACAACCAGCAAATCACAGTGTTCAACTTCTTAAGCAGACCTGCATTCTATGATATTGATTACATCCCATTAATCATAACAGCAACTTCGCTTATGGTTTTGTCTGGCTATACACATGGCCAAAAAAAATCAGCCAATGAGGTTAAACTGAGGTAAACAAGTCTGCACCTCATTTTTATCTAATAGTTTACAGCACTTGGTTAAAATGAGTACAACAAGTTGATGAGAATTGAGTTCTGCTCCCTCAAAGTTTTTGATTAAACTGAATGTTGCCTTTTACAGTGAATGGAATTAACTTATATTTTCCCGTTATGAGTAACTGCAGTGGAAGTAGCACTATTGTCTGCAGTTTCCCCGGTTTCAATGAGTTATAGTTTAAAGAATTACGGTTGAGAGTCAGACTTGGGAGTCTTCTTCAAAATCAGCCATATTTGTGCATTAGCATGTCAATATCTAACTAGCTACTGAATTCAGAGAAAGCAGTTTGTGACCAAAGTCAGCAGACTTTTAGCTTTATTGGTTGTGACTAGTCATTGTGAAAAAAATAAATAAATAATTTCATCAATAAAAACCCCAATATGTAGATGCTTGGGAGAAGAATCAAGGTTAGCGATTGTCAGATTCAAAATTAAATCAAAGGAAGCAAAGCGATGAAAACTCACAGAAACTGCTGGTTTAGCAATGCTATCCACACTAATCAATAAATTAACCTAAAATCTGATAAAAATGTCAACCCCATATTCATTTTCTCTAATTTTTAAAACCCTATTTTACAGCGACTGCTTTCTCACACAGCATCACCTGTGCCCTTAATGTAATAAATTAATGACCACCCAGGGCCAGAAGGTTTGACATTTTCAGTGCTGCTCTTACATCTTCGTTTAATGTAGTTCTTAAAGTCAATTCGCAATAATTTAAATCAGTGAAGGAAGGTCAAAGCTTTTCAAAAGAAAGAGATTTAAAATTGGCCACAACAATCAGTGGATCTCTGTAATACACTATATCTAAAGGGAAAATTTATGGTAAATAGTAAATGGACAGCATTTATTCACTTATAAAGGGACACAAATCACTCTAACTGCTTTTACACTGCAGGTAATATTTACTAATTCACAGGCACACTACTACTCCTAATCAAATACAGCTGTACACTGTGAAGCTAAGACACACAAAGACTGCTTTTCAACAGGAACATTATGCAGCTTAAGACAATGTGTATATAAAATTAATGCTTGACTACTCCCACTTAGGTCAAATTTACAGAATTATCCTTTACATTGCTCTACCCTGACATTTTCTCAACATATAAAAAGTTATATGTTATATATAAAGGGGCTTCGTCACGTACTGACTTTACGAATGTCTGCGGCAGTAGCTCGCTCTGGTTGCATATAAAGGTTTTTTGATTAAATTATAGTGCCTTGTTGGCTTATTATACTTTATTTCTGGGTTTTACGTTGTGTTTTTGCTCCGTTTGTTAGTAAACTGATCACTTTTGCGTATATTTACGATAACAAGATCACTTGACCAGAAGTAGGATATTGCGCTTGCACACATTGAGTAAACAAGGAGAAGTAATGGTGCTGAGCAAGGTAGGATCATCCAGCGGAGGTGCAAAAAGAAAGAGTAAACCTAAACCTGTAGATCGAGTTGGTCGTCGACCACGCCAGGCTGCCACTTTACTGCACGGCACTGTGTGATTGTTAACTGGCTTACTTTAGCTCCGTAATTTTTTGCCGCCTCGTTTTCTGATATCTCCACGGTACTGCCGGCAGATGGCTCGACAATGTTTATGTCTGCTGATCCTGTGCAAAGATCTTTTCAGGCTCCAAAAGGAATATGTAAATACTATCAGGATGAACGCTTGGCATACATTGTTTTATTTGAAGATGAATATGTGTTATTTTTTTTCTTTTATGGTCAAAATACGTGATTAGGCCCCTTTAAAGTTGATCTTATCAATAAATAATTCTGTATGTAAAATTAGAGGAAGGGTGAAATCTTATCTATTTTGATCACTTACTCCGTCCATATAAGTTTTAATGTGGGCATATGAATATTAATGTGATATCTCTAAATGCATGTGTTTCTCCTAAGTTATTGATAGGAGTGCTCCCACTTTCACTTCATTTTGTTTATAATTTAGCCGTGATCTGTTGCTCTGTATGGACGACTGTGGCAGCTAGTTTCGTGCCACCGCTCTTGAACTGAGGATGTCAGATAGAAGCGAGTAGCCTCTGGGGTCTAGCTTCCACTCTGCGCACTGTGAACGCTGTTCTATTCTAGGAAACTCCCTGAAAACTATAGGGAGCACAGTTTCTGACATTCTTACCTCTGGTGCAGCTGCTGTTTGGTTTGGGTAGGAGGGAGCAAGGTACAGAGTGGGAGCAAAGGAGGGCAACAAAAGCGGCGACAGCATAAAAGAGAAACAGGCTGATCTGCTCACCCTGGAGGCAATTACACAGCCAGCCGTGAACTTACATAACAAGTTGGCAAGCTGGACAGTCAATCAGCCAGCCAGTCTGCTATCCATCAATCCAAAAGGAAAGCTAGCCTGGTAAACAACTATCCAGCCTGCTAGAACCAAACTTAAGAGAGTTGCTGTGACGCGACAGGCTTTAGACTCTGACTGTGGCAGGTGTGTGCCTCACTTTCATACCGCTGGCTGCCCAGGGAACGCTAACGGAAAGTGGCAAGACAGGAGGTGTGAAGTAGGAGACACAGTATTTGACGGCAGCATGCGGTAGCTTTATATCTAAATCAGAGATGGACGAGGAGTGATCCAAGTGATCAGTTGGAGAATTAAATTAATCTTTTATTTGAGCCACATAGTCTCACAGTGATATGGATGACTGACTCTGACTTATTAAAAAATAAATATGGAAATATATACAGAAATAAATAGATGCTCAATAAATATATAAGCATAGAATAAATACAGCAAATAAATGTAAGCAGCAATTAAATTATACGAGACAAATGTAAATATCTCTTATTATTAGCTTATTTATTTATTCCTCTTTTTAATAATCACATCATTTATTTATTTTTTTTCATTGTAATATTTATAAAAAAACTGGAGGTGTGCATTACTGCCACCATCTGGTTGGAGTGTAGTTCCTAATGGTTCCTTATCTCAAGGGTGTGTACTGTATGTATGGAAGGAAAGTTGTCTTTTTATTATTCAATCAAACAAAAAGTAATTTCAAACAAAAAGTGTGATCAAAACGAAAAAAAAATATTTGTGATCTTTACTATCAGGAAGTCCACAAAATGCAATTCAAAGTCTTCAGCTGATCCAAAATGCTGCAGCAAGAGTTCTGATGAAAATCAACAAGAGGGATCATATTTCTCCAATTTTAGCTTCCCTTCATTGGCTTCCTGTTAAATCAAGAATAGAATTTAAAATTCTTCTTCTAACGTATAAAGCCCTTAATAATCAAGCTCCATCATATATCAGAGCTCTGATTACTCCCTATGTTCCTAACAGAGCACTTCGCTCTCAGACTGCAGGTCTGCTGGTCTCTAAAAGTAGAATGGGAGGCAGATCCTTTAGCTATCAGGCTCCTCTCCTGTGGAACCAACTCCCAGTTTTGGTCCGTGAAGCAGACACCCTGTCTACTTTTAAGACTAATCTTAAAACCTTCCTTTTTGACAAAGCTTATAACTAGAGTGGCTCATGTTACTCTGGGCTACCTTTATGGTTTTGCTGCTATAGGCTTAGGCTACTGGAGGACATCAGGGCCTACTTTTCTCACTCTACTGATTTCTACTGTTCTCCAGTCTACTGTTCTCCAGATTTGCATTGCATTACATTGAAATGACTGTTGTCATTTCAGCTTTTAACTTTTTGTTCTCTCTCTTTTTTCTTCATAGTAGGTACACCTGGTCTGACGTTCTGTTGACTGTGAAATCATCCAGGGAGGACAGATCACCGACTATTACCATCTAATGTAGAACAGATTACTAGATCAATGTGTGCTTCTGTGCTTTTTTGTCTCTCTTGTTGTGTCTCTGCTCTGTCTTCTGTAACCCCAGTCGGTCGAGGCAGATGACCGTTCATACTGAGCCCGGTTCTGCCGGAGGTTTTTTTTTTCCAGTTAATGGGTGGTTTTTCTTCCCACTGTCGCTTCATGCTTGCTCAGTATGAGGGATTGCAGCAAAGCCATGTACAATGCAGACGACTCTCCCTGTGGCTCTACGGTTCCCCAGGAGTGAATGCTGCTTGTCGGGACTTTGATGCAATCAACTGGTTTCCTTATATAGGACATTTTGACCAATCTGTATAATCTGACCCAATCTGTATAATATGATTGAACTTGATTTTGTAAAGTGCCTTGAGATGACATGTTTCATGATTTGGCGCTATATAAATAAAATTGAATTGAATTGAATTGAAAATAAACAAAAAATTTAAACAATATTTGATTGATATATGTGATCAAAACGGATTTCCCTCCAAATGTATGTGCACATACTATAACAAAAATTATATTAATATTCTTATATTCATTTTTATGTTTGCTCTATAAGTTAATTTACAATGTGCCTATTATGTTAAACTTTTGTTTTAATATTTTCAAATTCTAGCCTAAATCCTCTTTCATGCTTACATTTCAGACATATAACTTATAACATGTTCTAGTGTTTCGTCCTCCTCACAGTGGTCACAACTCTCTGTATTATTCTTTTGTATTTTAAAAATTATCAAGGAATATAGTTATAATCATGTCTGGTATGCTTGAATCTTTCCTGTTTCCTTCCTTTAAAATCCTATAAAACAATCTTCCTGTTCTTCCACATTCATCTTTTCTGCAATTCTTTCCTCAGTTTTTGATTGGTACTTTTGAATGTTCTAATTTACTTTTATGTACTGCAAAGTTCTTCCTCTTGGTTCGATTGCAAACATTTGTGCTACACAGTGCCAACTACTATACAGAAGTGGCCTGATATTGTGACATGTCAATCATCTGTGGGGGGCACGTAGGGGGGCCAATCAGAATTCAGGGGGGTTCATTGCCCCCCCCCCCCCCCCCCCCCCACCAGCTCCGCCCCTGTTAAGAAGTGTGAATAACTGCAAAGATGCAGGAATATGGCACCAGCCATCATGTTGATTTGTTCAGACAGACAAATTCTAACACTTGGGCAGACACACCCCAACACACACAAATATGAAAATCAAACTAAATCATCTGTAGTATGCTCATGAATACCCCAAGAATAAACCATATGCCAATCTCCATTTCATTTGCATATGATGCCGCCGGACTATAAACACACACAGGCT
This sequence comes from Fundulus diaphanus, assembly GCA_037039145.1. Lineage (NCBI taxonomy): Eukaryota > Metazoa > Chordata > Actinopteri > Cyprinodontiformes > Fundulidae > Fundulus > Fundulus diaphanus. The sequence goes on from CM073136.1 coordinate 35,806,419, forward strand.
GGAGATCCCTCTACCAACACACAAACACACTAAAAAAAATAATAACCTGGATATAAAAAAAACCCTCTTAATGCTGATTCAAAGGAAGAAAGGCTGTACATTTCAATAAATGCAAAGCCAGAAACAAATACTCTCTCAGTGTCTCAGTGTCGTGGCGGGCACCTGACGGAAGCTGCTGAGACATCTCCCTCTTCTCAGCTGGGGTTTGTAGATTAGAGGAGATCTAATGGTGCACAAATGGTGAATGTGCTTTTTTTTTGCAGCCTTCCTGTAGCCAGGACAGACAACAGTGACGTTAAGCAAAAGGCAAAAGGTTCTCTGAAATAAAATAATGAAAAATAATTTTCTAACACCCCTTGCATTTAAGTGGACGTGCTTGCATTTAACTGGAAGATAACCGTGTCAGAGACATGAAGAACGTCCATTATGTTTTTAATCAACAGTTTGTGACATCATATCATGAAATGATTAGCTACTCAAGACATGCAACACATCGCATTATAAAATACGCCTAGCATTCTATGAACACCATTTCTCTTTAGCTTACTGTCAATGAAAAGTCACTAGTGCCCAAAAACAGTATTGTCTCTCGATGTGCAAGGCTCGTAGAGACATACGCCGAAAGATGTGCAGCTGAGTTTGCAACCAAAAAGGGATTCTGAGAACCAACCTTGAAAAATCGAGAGCTGATTGAAAAATACACAAGACTAATTAAAAATACTTGATCCATATTTGTTTTTCATCTTTCCATGCCAGGGGAAAATCACTTTGACAAGATGAAAAATGACAATGGAACAACATGAAGTATAAATTAATACCAGTTGTCCAGGTGACCACTGGCAACCCCTTTCTCCAAACAACGATGTCACCAAGACTGGGTTTTATGGTGGGCAAGTGTATAGTAGAGTATAAAAATAGCACCAGTGGATTGAAGTAGCTAAAAGTATCACTTTTCTAAATGTCTTAACTGTGTAGTTTACTTAGATTTAAGTGCACTGTTTTAATGTAGCTACAGTATCAAGACATAAAATTAAGAATTACACGCTAACAAAGCCTATTCGTACCTGAGGCACTTAATGGTCAATACCCACAGTCTCCTTGATTATCTGGGTTTTGAGTCCACTCTCTGTCGCACCCTTCAAATTAACTTTGTGGAGATCCTATCACTCAGCTTTGTTTTTTTTGGGTTTTTTTTGTTCTTTGCCTTAAGGTAATGAGAATAATTTTGTACAGCCATAAGCTCTGCTTCTATTTATTAACTCATGAACTCACAAGATGACATGGACAGTTTTACCCTATTTCTCTTAACGCAGAAAAAAAGGTTTTAAAAATGGCTTAGTGGATATTTTTCTTTTTATGTAACTATGGGAACCTTCTGTTGACAAAGGAATGGTGTTGAACTACCTAATTTAAAAACTGAATGCTTTCATTGCCACCAATATTTTTCTTGAGACCGAAACTGTCCTTATGTGAAGCTGTTATATATATATATATATATATATATATATATATATATATATATATATATATATATATATGCTCTTGTCCCTTTGTGCGTTCACGCCATGTCAAGTGAAAAGCTATACTTTTCCTCAAGCATTAGGTTGGAAGATGAGTCATCTGACAGAACATAAGCAGTTACATAAAATGTCGTCTGGTTTGCCTCTCGCACTACTTTTATTAACAGTGTAAGAAAGGAGAGAGATTGGTATCCTTTCTTAACAAAAGATGATAAGGACAACCCTCACTTTTGTAAGGTGACACATTGATAGTCGGTATTGAGTTATTCTTCTCCATGACAGATAAGACATGGTCTCCTGCATACACAAGAATGTTTTAAATAGTTAAAAACTCTGAATTCCAATTTAATCAACCCAGGAGGACAGAGATTTTTTTCTTTTGTGGCCATGCGCTGTGTCTGCTACACAGAAGTGAGGTGGCAACCTGTTATATGGCTTCATGATTACCTATTGTCACTGTGCGAAGGTGTGGACAGTGGTGAGACCTAACCTAAAGGGCAAACCTTATGAGATAGATGAACTTTGATATCACTAAAAGAATTGCATTAATTTCAAAGTATCCCCCCTAACCATGGAAGACATTCCATGGTTAAAATATGTCAGATTTTGGAAACACAAAAATCTGAGGCTAGTAATTTTGACCAAATATGTATATTTAAGGGACAAACTGTCATGACCTAAAGCAGTTAATGTTTTTGGAGTTCCAAATGCTAACTATTTTCAGTCTGAGCTTTACAGAAGTTGTTGAGTATGATGCACTCGTTTCCTGCTCATTAAGTGAAAGTTACTTTCTCTACACCTGAACCTGGATATGTTTCATAACTAAACAACTTGACATGAAAATGTTAAATAAATGTAAAGTAACAATAAAGTAGCATCCGTAGGCCAAAATTATACAGTTTATCTGCAAAAAATAAGTTGATTTTGGGGCAAATTATATTGTACTTTAAAGCTGACTTATGGCACGGTTGTATGAGTAGCTGAGTGTCTAGAGCTCATTCATCCTTGACTTCTACTTAAAATGCAAAACTTTTTAGGAGACATGATTTGATGTATATTCGAGACTCTACATTTAAGATGTACCTCCAGCGGAGATGTCCAAGGACAGAGCCAACATTCAGGGGACACAACATGTGCTTCTCTCAGCATATTCTTTCTCAAATTATTGATATGATACTATAATGCTAAGAATATGAAGGGACACTTTCAGAAAGTTTCCAAAAGAGGTGACTAGATTGGGGTCATACAGCCATTATGTTTCACTTTAGTTTTATTTATAGGTTGGGATGGGTGATGTTACACTATGAACGACGAATCGGTTAGAGCTTTTTAGGCAGCAAAACAGGTATCAGTACACCACAATGGTATATTGTTCTATAAAATGTCACATCTGGTATATATGGTACTTGAGGTAATAGCTGTGCTGTCCTCAGTTCCAACTAGAGTTGTTTTTTTGCTTAAAAGCAAGGTCTATTGAAAGCATGGTAAGCTTTATGTTTGAAATTTACTCATTTAGACCATATTTTTGCCTGAATATGGTCTTATCTCAGCCATATTTTAAAAAATAATAAAAAAAAGTTTCTTTTTTGAGGACACATATTACACTTTATCTTTTTAATAACCCTAACACCTCAAGAGGTTTGGTCCTATGAGCCATTGTGTGCCCTTTACTCCAGGGTTCTCTGTGAGTCAAGTGTGAATAGAGTGAACCATTTAGTATAATCCAAGAGAAAAGAAAAACCTCAAAAGAGATCGGGCTCCATTAGAGGTCCTACAAGAAATCCCCAAAAAATAGTTTGAGAAATATGTCCTCCGATACCTGTATAGGGGATTCTTTTTACTTTTTCTCAAGCAATGACTATATATGATGGAGCTGCATATTGCTCCTGAAGAGTTCCCAATTACAGGAGTGGAGTAGCAGGAAAAATATGCTTCAACTGAGGCAGAACATTACAAAACAACCCGGTGTCAGGAGTGTGTTCCTGATGCTTTGATGTTTTTAAGGTAGCCGGTTCATTGACATATTTTTTATTCAGCTGTACAGTTCTCAGAATTTTAGCATGTGTTAAACCTGAGAGCTTTTAAACTTTTTTTTTTTTTTTTTTACATAATATGCAAATAACAACACAGGTCATCTAGCTTTATAAATCACAGCGGATGTGTTGTATTTGTTTAAGGACTTTGACGCTATCATTTTGCTCTTATTAGTCTTGAGCTACATCAGGCTTGAAATACATTAGGTAAGTACATTAGGTTATTTTTCTGCTACTGAAATTGATTCATTAAAGTTGTCCACAGTAAAACATCTAATCCTTCTACGAAAAATCAGAGAAAGATTTCCCCTGTGCTTGCTGAGCTAGGGAGATTAATTTTATGAGGGCCTAATCTTTCTAATGCAGCCTAGTTTCAGGGATGGCGGCACGACACTTTCCTCAGATCTGTTTTGTTTGTCTTGTTCATTATCTTAATGTACTTGTGTTCCGCATATTCCAGTGTGGAGGGGGTACTGAGGGCTTGGCATGTCTGGTCTAGGCTGCAAACAGGACTTTTGTGCTTTTCTCATGATACCAGACTTTAGGATTATTTGACATAATACTCCAAAGATACTTTGCTTAAACAGAAAAAAACAACATTTGGAGCAGGTTTGCCTATTCAATCATCTATAATGTATACACTCACTGGCTATTTTATTAGGTACATCAGGTCAGTTGTTTTTTTAATGTGATAAACAAGGGAGTAGCTCAAATACATTCAGGTATGTAGAGGTGCTGAAAACCACTTCCTGAGGTACAAACCAAGCATCATATGGGGAGGAAACTGCATTTAAGTGACTTTGAATGTATCATGTTTTTTCCCCCCACCCTGACATGTAGATACCGGTCGGGGGGGATTTTAAGATGAAAACATCCCGAGTCTTAAACACAAATTTTACCATTTAAAAACCTTTGAAATGGTCAGTTAAAGCATTAAGGGGTTTCTTCATAACTTAAACAAGCATATTTCGCAATAAAACAAAAATCACTAATTTCTTAGAAATTTAAAGTTTTTCGTGCTTTTCTCAGTTTGTGCTCTGCCGACTTGTTCCTACTTTTGCCGTGGTGCGTCACATTTGAGTGTGTGTTTTCCCCCTTGTACTATCAACCAGTCGCCGCTCTTAAGCATCACACCTAGCAACAGGGGCAACCACAGCTCCTCACTCAGATAGGAATTTCTGTCGTCTCCTTACTAAGACTCGCTCTCAGCAGCTTTCTGAAACACTCTTGAGCTAAGACTCCTAGGGGGGAATCTTTAGGCTAATGCTGCATTCAGACCAAATGCTTTTTGAGCGTCAAGGGCATCTGATTTACATGGAAAGTTAATGGTGGACGGCTGGACGCGCATCAAGGGGCTTCGAGACGTCTTGCAGGACGTCATGCACATCTTGCACTGTACGTTTTGAAGCTTTCTGCTCATGCTGCTCCCCTCAAAAGCCAAGATGGTGGTGCCAAAACCTGCTGCAGCCAGGGGCACCTGGCTTTTTTTCTTATTCTTTGTGTTTTTGTTCATCTTCTCAGCACTGGAAAGCTCTAATCTGTCAGGAATCCAGAGACAGAGGACCCAGTATTCAGGCCGGACAAGCAGATGAGTGAAAAAGCAGGTTTAATGGAGGCGATCTTAAACAATACAGGGGCAGGCAAAACTCAGTGGTCAGAATTACAGTCCAAAATCCGGTACACGAAAGGCAGTCCAAAACAGGCAGGAATACAACAGGGATAAGGCAAGCTCTGATAATCCAAGGGAAGAATCAGGTCAGTAAAACGAGTAAGCAGTCAGAACAGGGCAGGAAAAAACAGGTACAGGGTTCAGGCTGGCTCAGAAATGCTGGAGGCAATTGGGTAAAGTCGACAGCACAAACCAAAAGGGAATGCTGGACAAAACTCACCAAAGGCTCAAAAGACAATGATCTGGCAGAGTGCAGGAGACAGAGGCAGATATAAGGGGAGTGAGCAGGTGAACAGAGTGAAACTAATTAGAAGAATGGGTGGAGCTGATCAGGGGAGACAAAATGGCTGGAACTAAACTGAAGCTGATTGGATGGTAACTGGTGAAGGGGAGTGAGAGGAAGACAAAAGAATGCTGGCAGGTGAACTGAATAAGGGCCGGTGACAGAAGTGAACAGAGCAGGCCAGAAGAAACTGATAACAGGAAACAAAGTACAAAATCAAACCACTTTAAAAACCAAACTATTCCATTAACCAAAACTAGTACAGAACCTAAACCTAAGACAGAATCGATTACATAAAAGAATCACTAAACCAAAACAGAACTTAAACTAATCCAGAACCAAAATCACCATAAAGACCAAACTGAACATAAGCAAATAATAAAAACCCAAATCATGACACTAATCATGTACAGGAGAGAAGAGCTACTTGTTCTGAGGCCATACTCCAAAGCCTGTGGATTGTACCAATTGCCAGAACCGGACTTCATTCCGCCTGAAATACAACGGACAACAGTGCCACTTCTCCATCCACTTCTAAGGCCTAGGGTCGGAAGGAAACGCTGGAAAAGACGTGGCTCCCTCGGCGGCCTCCGTACCAGACTAAACGCTAATCCACACCGGCCAGCCCTGCCCAGTCTCCTCTTGGCAAATCCCTTGCCAATAAAATGGACAAAATCCAGCTGCAGATCGCCTCACGTAAGGTGGACAGCTATGTAGCGATCTTCACAGAAACGTGGCTTATTGAGCGCGTGCCGAATGCTGGAGTCGGGCTTTTTGTTCAGAGCAGATCGAAACGAAGCAGCAGAGCAGAGTAAAGGTGAATGCTTATTAATATACGTTCATAACACCGGGTGCAAAACAGCAAAAGCGATTGGAAGCTTGAAGACAAGATACTTGTCTTCAAGCCACTGATCTGTAGAACCAGACCAGTCACCAGAACCATTCAGGCTTGGACTGAGGAGGCTTGCTCAGCTCTACAGGACTGTTTCAAACGCAAGATGTATTTAAAGAGGGTTCTGATCTAACAGATGAGGAATTATACATCATCTGTGCTTTCTTACATTCACTTCTGGATTGATACCTTCCTACCCATGAAGACAGGAGAGTAAACTGTATAGGTTACCACAACATGTACAGTTTTGACTGGGATAGGATTGCTGATGTTGAAAATGCCTGGAAGTATTTTTATGATGGTTTTAACCATATTGTCAATAAGCATGCTCCTTTTAGAAAATTTAGAGTGAAAGGACGAAACAATCCCTGGTTCACACCCATTTTATCCACTCTGTTACACGATCGTAACCTGGCTTGGGCTAAAGGCAAACACAAAAAACAAACACCGAGAAGAACTGGCTCAAGTTTAGAGAACTTCAACATTTATGCACTGTTGCCATTAGAAATGCTAAAGGCAATCACTTCCTCACTCAAACCACACAAAATCGTAATAACCCAATGAAGTTTTGGAAGACAATTAAATCCATAAATCAAACTAACAAAAGTATTGTGCTCCCACAGACACATACAATTTATGACAAAGCAGAGATGATGGACCGTTTTAACAAACACTTCATAGCGTCAGGTTCCCTGTTCGATTCACTTCACAGTACTCATATGAAATCAGCAGATTTAAGTGTAGATCCTTGTGTTGTTATAAATCAACCTTTTAGTTTCACCCCCCTCACAGTCAGAAAGACCTCAAACTTTGAAAACACCTCGACATCTCCTGGACCTGACAATATTTCCTAAGAAATGCTGACTTCATAGCCTCACCTTTTCCACCTTATTCTGGCTACAAATGAAATTCGATCAATTTGGAAATCAGCTTTTGTTATACCACTGTTAAAAGGTGGTGACCCAACAATTCTAATATCCAAATTATCCACCCTGACCAAACATCAGCATTCAACTTATCTTATCTGATTTTCAGTCTGGTTTTAGGAAGCAACACAGCACAACCACCACTTATATTCTTTGTAAAGCTCTCCCCTTTTTATTCATGATTATTCAATATTTTTCCTAATATTTATTTATCCTCAGTAAAATTACATTACCAGATCCACGCCTTTAACCCGTGAGCCCGCTGAAATGAATTAATTTGCCCCTATAGGGATGATAAGATAAACTTTATCTAATAATAGTATGTTTATGTACTCATTCGCTCCACTGTTTATGTGGAGGATCAACCAAACAGCTCCCTCTGTTTCCACCATCTGCCCTGCTTAAGACACTCTTAGGCTCATTAAAAGTCATCCTCACTACTCCTAACATTTTTTTTTCACATTAGGAGCTATTTTAAGGCCTAAGGTGCTTTGTGAATAACTTTTATCTTACTGAAATAAAATTTTAAGAATTTCCCGAAATCCCGACAGAACTACTTTCAGTCTTAGGATTCTTGGTGAATACGGGCACAGGTATGCAAATATTTTTTCTATACTCTTAATTGCTTTTTCCATACTGTTCCAGAGCTAGGGAATAGTGAAATAAAATTCCATGCTTTTCCAGACTGCATAGGAACCAAATGAGCCACTTTAATACTCCAATTTAGTCCATCCAAAATAGATGGATCAGGCCTAATGTAATACTTTTAGTGTTGCCCCTGTTCTAAAAATAGAAGCTGCTGATGAAAATTCATCGCATGAATGTGACATTTTATGCTTGGAGGTATCCATGCAGTCTCAATCTGTTCCCATAAATTTGCATACAGATAATTCACAGTGGCAGGAGCAGTTTGAAAGCTAGAATCTTGTGATTGCAAAGTTAGTCTGATCACAAAGTTTTGGCTCAGGAGGCACACCTGTTTCACTGAACCAAGCCCATGGTGCAATAGATTAAAATGCAGTGTGTAAGAAACAAAACCTCTGAAAAATAAGGAAACGTGGAGGCAGTGAGAGAAAATTGCTCAGACATTAGATTCAGGTGTGTTGAAGCAGTGATGCGTCTAAAAGTTGCAACACATTAGCTCTCAAAAGACTGGAGTTGGAGACCTCTGGTCTATGTAAAAGGGGAATGTGATGATATTTATCCAACCAAACACTGAACGGAAGCAAAGTGTGGTAAAAATACCTTTATTTATACAAAAAGGTTGATGACAAGGACCGAAATTAACAGTTAATCCATTTCTAATCTTATCTTTAAAATTTTAAACACTAATCTTATTTTTTTATATATCGCTATGAAATAATTCGTCTAGAGTTTTCCGTGCAAAACATGTAATGAAATCAGCCTGATTTTAGCATCACATCACACATAGAGTGACTGATTTTTATTAATTTTTTTACCTCACAAGTATTGTGCAGAAATAACTGATACACGTTTGGATGGAAGTTTGTAACTATGCAGCTTTAAAATTAAGAACTCTGTTAGCAAAGAAAAACTATAGATAGATAGATAGATAGATATATAGATAGATAGATAGGGCTGGCTGTTTTCTAGTAAGCCCTGTGCTTGCTGCCTGGCACCATTGAGCTCGACTGACATTTGCCAGAGAACACACTGGCAGGTTCGCCAGTGACACCGTGTTCTTGTCACAGATGAGAGCAGGTTTACTCTGAGCTCATGTGACAGACGTGAAGGAGTTCTGGAGAATCGGCGCTGAACAACATGCTGCCTGCAACATTAATCAGCGTGATTGGTTTTGATTGGTGGGTCAGTAGCTACGTTTACATGGACAAAAGTAATCTGAATGAAAATGTCATGCAAAAAAGCCAATCTGAATATTGTGATTGGATTAAGCTCAATCGGAATTAAATACTATTCCGAATGAGAGGGGTGGTTTATGCCAATTGATAATCCGATCAGCATGCATGTAAACGCTTGTCAGGATCGGATTATTCCAAATGTGGCAAACTGACCCGAGCACGCATGTGCGCCCAACATAAATGTGATGTATTTCTGCGTAGTTCAGTGGCGGAAATGCATCTGGAAGCAAAACTGTCGGAGCTGCCGATACAATCTTTCTATTCGAAACATTAAAAGAGCTCAAAATTACTATTTATTCAGTAATAACTCAACCAAATTAGAACATTGCGTAAATCCAGCCTAGATGCTCGGAAGACAAAAGAAACTTGTACACCACTGCTTTATTTGCTATTTTTTGTTGTTTAACAAAGATGAAAGTACTTCTACTTCTGTATTTTCTTCTTTTTTTTAGGGAAATGTGATAGCTGCGCATGTCAGAGTGGTTCTATTCTGAATAAAGCCAGGTGAATATACAAGCACATTATAATCGGATTAATTGACTGTGTGCCCATATAAACAGTACAACCTGATTATTTTTTGTTTTTTAATCCGAATACTTTTCAATCTGATCATGAAATGTTGTGCATGTCAACAGCTATTGTTGTTTTGAGAGGCATATCCCTGGAGGGATGCACAAACCTATAGAGGATAAATGATGGCATCCTGACAGCCGTTAGGGATTGGGATGAGACCCGTTGTTAGACCCTTTGTTGGGGCGACCAGTTCCTGGTAAATTTGCATGTGAATCTAAACTCCAGAGGCCTGCAGGTTCATAAAGCTTGGAACTCCACACTACTCCAGACATTTTGAATTAAGAAAGCTTCCTGGATGGGAATGGAAAGGTATTCAGCTTCAGAATAGAAGCTAAAAAGTTTTTTTTAGTTTTTAACCTTTTTTGGATTGATCATGATCTGGATGAATCTTCACCAACCCTTTGCTGGTGCAGTTGGTCCTGGGTTCCTCCTGGTGCATGATAATGCTGGGCCTCTGTCACGATCCACTGGTGTTATGTTTTGGTTTTCGTCTGTGTCTGTCTTTTGTGATCATTTTCTAGTTTATTCTATTCTCTGCATAGTTTGTGCTATTTCTGTCACCACTGTATTTACCTTTCCTCCTTCGATTGTTTCTCTCTGTGTGCAAGCTCAGCCCCCCCTGTGTTAATTACTTATCACCGTAAGCTGCCCTGCCTCTTCACCTGATCCACATTGCCTCCGGTTAGCTTTTCTGGTTTGCCTGTCATTTCTCTACTCCTGCTTCAGTGCATCTATTACATTATTTTTGCTCTCCAATGGATTCTCCAGTAATTATTATTTATTTGGGATTCTGTCCAATCCTTTCTTCATACTCCAAACTCTATTTTACAAAACTTTATTTTGTATTTTTACTTTAAAACCAATTCCATCACTATGCTGCTCCCAGGTACCTGTCGTAAGTTGCTCCAATTTTTGCTCCACTCAACATGATAGCTTCATGTAGCAAGAGGATGCAGGGAGTTCCTGGTGGATGAGCGAATTGATACCATTGGCTGGCCTCCATGCTGCCCTGACAAGAATCCGACAGAACATCTCTGGGAGATCATGTTTAGGTGTAGGCTCATCCAATGCCACCAGGGGCCCGTTTCAGAAAGAATGGCCAATGTCCCCAGAGTAGAAAGCAGCTACTCTGAGTAGTTCTGCCTCATGCTGTCATACTCAGCCTTTTAGGTTTGAGAACAGGTGAAGTCAATCGGACCCTCGTTTCAGAAAGCTGGGTTAGTGGATATTCAGAGTAATTTCTGGGGTAAATTCCTGCGTACCCTGGCCTTTTCCGTTTCAGAAAGCTCAGAAGCCTTTACCCGGAGTCCAATTATGACAACAAATTATTCCGTGAAACAACCCTGCTACCGAGCAGAGTTGTTAGAGCTAACTCAGTTTTTCCTACTTTTTAGCTGAGATCTGCACAAGGACGTGTCGGAAAAGGCGTGTCCTTTTCTGGAGGAGCCAGTATGTTGGAGCACAAATACTCCACAGAAAACTTTCGGGAGACGCTGATCAGACCTCGATAAAATGTATAATCATTTCTGGATTAATATATTTTCAATTGTTAACCTTTTTCGCCGCTGTCATTGACTTATCGTAATATTCTCAGCCCATACATTGCTCTACTAACACAATCAGGGGACAAAACAATTTCTTTGTGACGCAGAACATCTTTCAGAGGCAGCTGTATGTCGTGCTGTCAGGAATGTTACTGTTGCATTCAGTTACTGTGTAGAGTTTAAAGGTGTTCTGTAGTCAGGGACCCACAAGATTAATAAAAGAACTACACAGAATAAAAGCTATAATTAATTTTGTGTCAAATTTCGAGACTTATAGCTCTAATTTTTCATTCATGTATTTTATTTTCCATTCATATACCCCCCCCCCCCCCCCCCCCAACACCGTTAGGACTACAGCATATTTCTTCCCCTAAATAACACCACCTTTACTTCAACCTAAGTTATAAATGCAGCCTATATGATTAATATAAAATGAGATTGGCACAAAATCAACTAATTTTTAGAAGGATGGGTAAAGCCAAATTCTGGCAAAAGGATGAACATATCAGTTATTTTAATAACCCACACAATCTAATCGTTGTTTATGTTCATTATAGCCAATTAATGCTTTAGTTGATTAAGGTTAAACATAAGAATAACTAATAACTGGACCGTACCTAATTAAACTGTATTTTCATTCTTCATCTTGATTTGCTGCCACGTCCTTTTTATGCCTGTCACGTTGCACCTAGACACGTAATCAATGCGACCACCATTTGTTGGGTGTTGAATGAGTGTAGTGTGAGAATGCAGCTTCAATTCTCTTTCAAATAACAATCATCACTCATGCACTGACTTTTTCAGCAATTCTCTGCCACTACTTCGTTTTTTCAGCAGTTTTATATGGTTTAATATTCTCCATATGCCATCATTAAAGACTTCTAAATCTGCTCGCAGAAAATGCGCACTTTGAGGCTTCTTATTTCTTATTTCCTGCCATTGCCACGGTGTAGTAGCTCGGGGTAGATCGACCATTTTTTCTGAGACGGGTCTCACGTCCATCACTACTTCCCTTACAGTTTGACAACTTCTTTCTAGATATTTTTCTTAGTCCTGAGCATCACAACTGTATTTTATTTTGCAATAATTGGAGATGTAACTATTTCAAGAAAAATACCACAATGCTGTTTATGAAATTTTTAATAATCTAAACTACTATGATCTTACTATGATCTGCTTGGTCTGCTCTCAATGAAGCCTATTAGAAAAAAATATTGTAGCTAAAATAGGCCTTCATCAAGACCCTTCAAGACTGACTAAAGCTTATATAAAAAGCATGTGCTTTTTTGTGAAAGAAAAAAACTGCTTTCAACCCCAAGAGTACCATTCCCACAGTCATTGGCAACAAGACATCAATATGTAAACATCAGCATGGAAAATGACTACATGGGTTTCATGGGGGGAAAAAGAAAAGAATTTCATGAAAAAAACTAGTCAGTCTTTGGTATATTTGGATCTTCCAACTAAACAGTGATTTGAAATACAAAGCAAAAAAAAAGCCAAGATGAGATTTCAATATTATGAAAAAGTCCAACCTCAAGACATAAATCCCCCGAGGAGCTTTCTTGAAGGATGGAATAAATACCACAGTGATAGAAAAGAAGACCTTTTCCATCAAAGACCATGAGAAACGAGAAGCGGAAACGTGGAAAAAGCATGCTAACGATTATAAGAATGTACAGCCTGATGAAATAAAGGCTTTGCTCCTATCTGTCAAGTACAGATACGGTAATAGATGTGGTTATGACATTTTAGATAAAGCTAACAAAACGATACAAGAACAAGCATTTTTTTTTCATTATGTCCATCCTAACATTTCACAGTTACTGTTTTAAAGCCCTTCTATTTTCACTAACTAACATATAGGCCATACTGCTTTTGGGAGCCATGGAAACAGTTAAACTGATGTAGTAAGGCCAATATTAAGACACACTATCTGCTATGACACTTACTGTATGTCAGAAGGGAGAAGGAGAAGATGGCCCTGGTTTTGAAAAATGATCCCTCTTATTTATAAAATTGACAAGTTGTATTAATAAGAGGATTCTTTGCATTTTGAAAGCTATTGAACCCTGGCTTATGTTGATGGCCATGCCTTAGTTAGTTAGTTGTGCTATACCCGTTTCCTTTACAGATGCTGGACTTAACAAGGCCCTTCACCCAACTTTAAACATTATTTAGGATCTGCCATGTGTGTTGTTGGTGTGCTTTTCAAATGTTCCTCAACAAAACTCAGAGGCTTTCTTTGAATAGCTGAATTTAAACTGAAATTATTTCATATACATGTAGACTCTGAGTTTATTAAGCAACTTTTAGAAGCAGTTGGCTGGACTGAATTTATTAAGCGTTGCCAGAGCAGAGAGGGGACGTACAAATGCGTGTCAGTCTTCAGATTTCTGTTTGTAAAATAATTTTCAAATCACGTAGAATGATAGCCTTACCCTTCAGAATAATGTGCTGCTTTGTGAACATTGAATACATCGACCTTGCAATATGGGGTTGTAAGGTGCCAACATTAGAAAAGTTCAAGGATTTTAATACTTTCATGGACTACCGTTTGAAATCTAAGTCATTTGAAAGCATTGCAGCTTGCAGCTGGAATGTGTCCCAAAAAATAAAAAGTCAAAACGGATGAAAAAAATAAATAAAACAAAATTCAACTTTGTCTTAGATTCCTAAATAAAACTAAAGCCTAATTGAGAGCAAGTGGCAGTGCAAGTTTATCTCAGAGATGTCGTCTCTAATAATGTACTTCCGTGGCCAGAGGAGAAGCATCCACCAGCTCATGTTTTGGCTGGAAGATGTTCCCCCACCCATGGGAGATGCAGGTTCACGTTCATTCTGTTTTGCTTTAAAGACGACAGGCGCAGTTTCCAAATTTAGACACTGTATATTTCAGCAATTAGCTCTATTTCTGTTCTACAACATTGTTCTTTTCATCATACATGCCCTCCAAAAGTGTTGAATGTGAAGGGAAAGAGCCACGTGTGATAATTACTCTTCTACATTTCTACTTTTGTTTTGCTTTGGCAAATCTGCATAAAAAAGTAAATGATTGTTTATCTTGTATTATTATTATTATTATTATTATTATTATTATTATTGTTATTATTATTATTATTATAATATATTATCTTCATTTTAGCTTAATTGTACTTTCTTTAACTACCCAGAAGTTAGCCAGGCTGTGATAATACAAGAAAATAATTTAGCAACTTCAGAATATCTTTGGATTAATGAACAGGTCTCAAAAAACATACATATATTAACAATTTCACAACAGTTGAAAGACTGAGGGCTAAAAACATAATTATTGCAAAAAGAGAAAAAGGCTGCAAAATGCTAATGGATTGTGCAAGTGAAAGTAAGAAATGTACCACAGCAGAGTGACAGAAGACAAACAAAAGTATGCAACAAGAAGAAGAAATTTCTCAGAGCAGACTGCTAGGCTCCCTGCCTGCTGGACTCCCAGGATGCCAACAACTGCAAGGCAAAGTTAGCGCCTCTCCATTCTGTTTGTTCAGCGAACTGAACCAAAATAGATCCTGCAGCTGGTACAGTAGCAGGCAGGATGGAGGAGTAAGTGGGCTAGAAGAGAGAGAGAAAGAAAGACTAATTGTGAGCCCAAACTGGAGGTTTTATTTGCAAGGTGACAGATTAGCTCAAACTCTGGGGCTTTACTTTAGTAAAAAAAAAAGTACATTTCTGTTCGCTGAGGGGTAGCCAGAAGGCATTTCTGCTTTTGTTTTTCTGAAAAGTTGATTGTTCCCATTATAATTACATTTGGAAGTAAAGCCATGTTTTATCTGCTACGCCCATGTACGTATGGGGGAGTAAATTTTTAATCTATTTTTATTCAAAAACGTATAAAAGCTACAAGTCAGTGATTTGGAATTGGCAAAGAGGAACAAAGTGCATTTGCATTCACATATTTAGGTATTACATTTACTCAGTTTTCCAAACATGAAAACTCACTCCACAAAGTCTGAATCGCCCAAATATTATGTACTAGGGTTTTATTACTAAATATTTCATCATAACCATTTCAAGTAACAAAATTCTTGCTGTTGTTTTTAGTGCTCACTTGAAAAGAAATCTGCTGCCACATTTGAATGCCTTTTGTATGTAAAGCTGTTCCACACTGGTTTTTATCATGCCATGTTCAGCCAACATCTGTATGTGGGCCCCATATGGATTTTGCTTTGGCTCAACATGTTCTAATTGATCCTTGGCTCACAATGGGCTTCTTGAATGGGATCTGATTGGATTGATTAAATGCAACCCATGTCAGGAAAACCCCTTGGACACCCTATGTAGGTCTTGGTCAGGTCTCAGATAAGTAATAGGAAAATCAATTTGAATTGGCAATTCATCTCCAGCCTGTTTCATTTCCTGCAAACAATACCATCTGGGGCCCAATTTTCAGCCTTTCTCCTAACCTGTGGTAGTATATGTAACTATTGTTTGGGGTTGATGCATCAAAAATGTTTTTTAAACTTGTCTGAACACAAACAACAGGAAGAAATTTTATGAAAGTATTTGTATTGTTTGTGAAATATCCCCTTTGCATGTATTTAGTGTGTGTCTCACTGCACCCGTGGCATTTTGCCTAGACATCACTATTTGTTTTTTCTGTTTCCATACTTAACAACTGGGGATGGAAGTTCAAAGCTCCATTCACCATTTATGAGTGCACTCCTATACATAAAAAATATATGAACTTGCCATGTCAGCCACTTTAAGCATTCGGCATACTGCGATGAGTGAATCTTTGTGACTACAATCAGAGCATCTACATAGCAAGGCACAACGTTAAATAATGGTACTATCAAGTAATTGCTACAACTGTTTGTCATGTTGGCATTTTAATCTGACCCTTGTGCGGACAGCAACTACAAACGTCTGAGAGGGGTTTAATTAGTTTGACAAGAACTTGTTCATTTTTCTGCTACTGGTCAAGAACAGCACTGGGAAGGAGATGTTATGGTGCGTTCACACCGAACGCATTTTCAGCGACCAGAGCAACAAATTTAAATGATATGCCTATTTACAGGTGCAACACAGGAGGTATGTGAAGCGACAGATGCTGGAGTTTAAAGATCTGAACTTTTGTGTCTTGTCACGTTGCGACAACACATCAGGAACTGGATCTGTGTCTGGGAGTGATGTGGGGAGAAGGACTGCAGCGAGACAAAGCTGTTTTCATTCAACATGGAAGACAAGCTGATGGTGACTGAAACATACAAAGTGCTCATGTGGTGGCAAGAAATGTATGTTCATGTGACACACATGGTGTTTTTCTTCATTATGTATTACATGTGTTTCGAACAATAAAATTAAGGGCTTAAATCTTGTTCTGCTTATTTCTTTTCTTCCTGACATATCATTGCAAAGTTACTGTTTAAGTTCAGAAGCTATACATACAAAACCGTATTCAAAGTAATTCAATTATTCCATCATATTTAATAATGTTATCCAATAACATCAGATGACTTCCTATTTTAAAGTATTTTGTTCATTACAGTTCTTGTTCTGTACAGTGACACTGTGAAATTTAGTTACAGTGCTAATGAAATGACAACAACAAAAGACTGTATGCAAAAACCTATCACTGTACATGAGATACAAAAGAAGGTCCCACAGGTACTGTAATGATGTAGGCACAACAGATGGCTCAACTGGATTAGCATATTGCTGGTAGTACTTTTCAGATCCAATGTCTGTGTGCATGGGGTCCTCTTCCTAAGGACATATGCTTCCAGCACATGTCCAGATCCTTGGCACTCCTTCCTGCCCAGCTTGTCCGAGTCTGTCTTTCTGGTACCGGCGAGGGAGTAGTCAATGGCGTTTACAGGTGCTGTCCGATCTTCCTCAGTTTTCGAGTCAACATGAACAGTATGCTGCCTCATCGGAGCATGTTTTTGCACATTTCCTCCTAATGGCTGCCACAGTCTTAAAGCGCACAGCGGCAACAGGTGAGCAGGATTCAGCCACACCAGCTTTGCAGGTACAATGGACAGAATCCACCTTGCCACTTGCATCAAGAAGAAACCAGGGCTTTGGTGGAACCTCAGCTGCCGAGAGTGCAGAACCTGAGCATAAATAGATTTTCAAAGCACAGATGGAAAAAGCGGACGACAGCCATATAACAGCAATTTGTTCACCAAAACAACTTGGTATTTTTGTTAAAATTATAGCGGGTAAGAGTAATGTTAAAGTTGTTTACAGTGTTACTCATTGGTTATTGATGGTGTAAAACATGTCATTATTTCTCTTTTATTCAGTAGTCTCAGCAGGATTAAAATAGTCTTCAATTCAGATGAAAGATACGATAACATAAAACACATTACAAACTGAGTCCAGCCACGTATTTATGAGGGAGAGCTAGGCATATTATGGATTGTTAAAATTCCCTGCTTCATAAATAAGCTGATAAACCCCTAAACATTTCCAACATAAATTCAGAGTGAATGCCAGGCTTAAAATAATTTTTAACATATTTGTCCTGCAAAAACCAAAGTGGAGGAGGAGCACTTTGAGGTGAGTATTTGTATACCTCTGAAATTATGACAGTTTTCTCTTAAAGACGGAAAATTCGGAGATCCTGGACCCACCCAAAGCTGCTTTGCCCATGAGCCCTTAAAGACATAACATTCTGAGATAGTGAACCTTCAGAACAGGTTCTAGCTTGTCTCAGTACAGTTTATCGCCTTTCTCGTTAGTACAGTCCATTTTTCAAGCACTTTGCGTCTTCATCTCTCACACCCCGGCATCCGAATCAGCAATGTAAAGAAATGTCCAGTAAAATGGCGACCGCATCCTACTGAGTATTTCAGTAAGAACAGCATACAAGAAGACACAGACTGACAGCAAACCACATTTTCAACTTGTATTTTTTAGTAAAAAAATATTTATCTCTCCTCACTCATAGAGCATTTTTTGCAAAATTCACAAGATTATTCAGAATGAATCTTAAATCTCTCCAAGATTATTTTTAACTTAATTAAATTTAACTTAATTTATTGGACTGTTGGAAAGCTTCCATCAACAAATGGGAGGACGAAAGGTAGGCTGCTTTTTTTAAATCAGACTGTGCTACAAGGCAATGCCTTTTTGTGCTTTTTCGTGGTTTGAAATGGGCCGGTAGTTCTGCAGAAGTAGTTTGTTAAAATTGTTATAACAGCATGCTGTTATCAAGCCACTGTTTATAACAGGTGGGAGAATACACCTGACAGAAGGGACGTGTTTATGATCTGAGTCAAATCAGGTGTTATGACAGGCCAAACTTTCTTAAAGAAAGCTGGTGTAGAACATCGAGGCAGCGGGAGGAGGAACTTAGCTGGTGAATGATTTCTTCTAAGCTTGTGTGGTTTATTTGGCTGAATTGGGACATTTTGCAAAGATCAGTTCTAGTGGGAGACAGCTTTGGTACTGAACCTGGTATGGACATACAGACTGCCCCTCTAATTATTTGGATTTTCTCAGTAAAGAAGTTAGCAAAATCGTTGCCTTGGTGGAGTGAACTTCAGAAGCCACGGACACAGGAGGGTTCATTAACCTGTCAACTGTGGCAAAAAAGGCCTGAGTATTATTTATGTTTTCCCTTGAATTTTTCAATTATAAGTTATATCTGTAAAGTTTCTCTTTATAGATTTCATAGTGAACCTGGAGTCTAGTCTTTCACTACCTGTGTTCAGCTTTTCGACACTCCCTTACTTCACTTCCAACTGCTGGAGCACTTCTCCACAAAGACTTTTTCTTCCCAGAAACAAACTTCACTTTAACAGGAGCAATGCAGTCAATGATGTCTGAAACTCTAGACTGAATGTTATCTAGTAGTTCATCTACTGAGTTACAGGACAAAGTGCAAGTAAAGGAGTAAGCTTGGTTAAAGGTTTCAGTGGCATCGTCCTTAAGGATGCGTTTTCTAATGATGTCTCTTTGGCTGACTGAGTCATTAGAAATTGTATTTCTAAAGGTAGAAGCCATCGTATTGGCACTCAATGGTGTCCTTTGTGTTGTTATCCTCTGGTCATGGAGTGGTGACATTTTTTTGCCTTTCAATAAATCTGTGGCAGCCTGACTGCTACAGTATCATATCTGTAAACAGACAAGTCTGTGTCTTTATTATCAGAATGCTTTGGATCATGCTGAATAGAAATGTGAGACAGATTGCCAAAAACTACTGAGGGTGTCATGATCTGGGAGGCAGGAGCTGGACAGGAACTTGGGAGATGCATGGTGAGTGAGACAGATTTAATTAAATCAAACTAATAGAGGAAGACATGGAAGGTAGGAAACGGAGAAAACATGTCGCTGCTCTACGGAGCCTGTGGGAAATACCTCATTGACTAGAATGGCTTTTTTACGATGGAATGGAGTACACGCAGATAACGGTGTCTATGTGTATGAGGGGTCAGGGACCTGAGGGATTTTGAAACCAGAGGCAGACATGGAGAAACACAGGAAAGAAATCTAAGAGAATCCAAGACTTAATTTAATAAACCAAAGAAAGAACAGTCCAGGAACATAAAGAACCAGTCAAAAACACAAATACCTGGAAATTGTGAGAGAATCTTTTGAAAGAAAAACAAATATGGATTTCTTTTTTTTAAGGATTTTGTGTAACACACATAAAGCACATTTTACATTTTACCAAACACTGGCTAGTGGGTGATGTAGAAAACTATTGTGGTTCTGCTTGACTCCTGAAGAGGCCAATGTTATGAAAACAAAGTCTAAACAGCTTACGTCCTAAATTATGCATTCACCCTGACAGCTGTGGAGCTGCAGGGCACAGACTGTAAGATAATGGATTTCACTTATGTTAATATATTTTGAAAGACTTCAGGAAAGCATTATCATATGCAACTGATTTATGCAACACCACACACCTGGCTCAATTCATTTGAATTTATCTAAGACATAAAATCTTCATTTACAGCACTGATGATTCATTTTGTGTGGGGTGTATAATTAACAGTAAGGAATTAAGTAAAAGTATTATAGCCCTAAAAAGAAAGAAAAAAAAGTCCACAATACAATGTTACAGAGACAATGAGATTTAGTAGATTCGGAATCTACTGGAATTGGGTATTGTGGTGCATAACTGTACAAAAGAAATGATTTAGAACTTGGAAGTTCAACATTAAAATGCATTGTTTTCCTAAGAAGAAAAAAGCATCCTTTAACAAAAGCTGAAAGGTGAGAACCTTGGAACAATTACTTATGACTATAATGGAATGTCATGATTTATACCATATTCTTGTTAGTAAAACTATTTTTTTTCTTAAAAGAGCTATATTTAGTATTCTCAGTCCATGCTTCTGAACTGTATGAAATAATGAATTCAAATGAGACAAAAGTTTGATGACCAATTTGAAACAAGATATTTTTTTGTGTGTCCTGTCTGGCAATGTGGCAATAAGAATTGTCCTAATGCCAAAAACAGCCCAAGAGATTTTACTTTCACAAGGGAAGCCTTACTGCTTTTGTCATAGTGCTTTCGCCATAGTGCTCTGCTTGATTTATATATGCAAGAAGCTTTATTAGAATTTATGTAGGGAATATTTCATGTTAAATGGACACAGGAAGGTAGAAGAGAGAAACAAAGGAGAAAAGGTGAAAGAAAGAGGAGAGAAAATGGAGAGAGCGATACAACATCCTCAGTTTGCTTCTTCACCTGCAAAGAGAGATGTAAAAAGAACAGCACAACCAGCCGATAAAATATTACAGGTACAAACAAGTAACGCCTTTATACCATCACTGAATAATATACAGTGTTATTTCATATGGAATATATAAACTGACAGCTGAAGACAATAATAGGGGTTTCAATCAATTACTTCGACTGCAGTCATGTCTTGATGACATCAAAAGCTGGATGACTTTAAATTTTCTGCATTTAAATTCTGACAAGACAGAAGCTGTAATCTTTGGACCAGAGTCCTCAAAAAATAAAGTTCTTAATCAATCACTTAATCTGGATGGCATTAACTTGGCCTCTGGTAATAAAGTAAAAAATCTTGGTGTTATTTTTGACCAAGACATGTCATTTAAATCCCATATTAAACAGGTTTCCAGAGTTTCATTTTTTGGAATATCGCCAAAATTAGAAATATTAAGTCCAGGAGCGATGCTGAAAAACTAGTCCATGCATTTGTTACTTCTAGGCTGGACTATTGTAATTCTTTGCTATGAGGAAGTCCACAAAATGCAGTTCAAAGTCTTCAGCTGATTCAAAACGCTGCAGCAAGAGTTCTGATGAAAATCAACAAAAGGGATCATATTTCTCCAATTTTAGCTTCCCTTCATTGGCTTCCTGTTAAATCAAGAATAGAATTTAAAATTCTTCTTCTAACGTATAAAGCCCTTAATAATCAAGCTCCATCATATATCAGAGCTCTGATTACCCCGTATGTTCCTAACAGAGCACTTCGCTCTCAGACTGCAGGTCTGCTGGTGGTTCCTAGAGTCTCTAAAAGTAGAATGGGAGGCAGATCCTTTAGCTATCAGGCTCCTCTCCTGTGGAACCAACTCCCAGTTTTGGTCCGTGAGGCAGACACACTGTCTACCTTTAAGACTAATCTTAAAACTTTCCTTTTTGACAAAGCTTATAACTAGAGTGGCTTATGTTACCCTGAGCTACCTCTATAGATATGCTTCTATAGGCTTAGGCTACTGGAGGACATCAGGGTCTATTTTTCTCACTCTATTGAGTTCTACTGTTGTTCAATTATGCATTGCTTGTCATCATTTCTGCTTATAACTTTTTGCTCTCTGTCTTTTTTATTCATAGTAGGTAAACCTGGTCTGGCGATCTGTTAGCTGAGACATCATCCAGAGAAGACAGCTCACCCGCTATTACCATCTGATGTAGAACAGATTACTGGATCAATGTGTGCTTTTGTGCTTGTTTGTCTATCTTGTTGTGTCTCTGCTCTGTCTTCTCTAACCCCCACTCGGTCGAGGCAGATGACCGTTCATACTGAGCCCGGTTCTGCTGGAGGTTTTTCCTTCCCGTTAACGGGTGTTTTTTCTTTCCACTGTCGCTTCATGCTTGCTCAGTATGAGGGATTGCTGCAACGCCATGGACAATGCAGACGACTCTTCCTGTGGCTCTACGCTTCTCCAGGAGTGAATGCTGCTTGTCGGGACTTTGATGCAATCAACTGGTTCCCTTATATAGGACATTTTTTGACCAATCTGTATAATCTGACCCAATCTGTATAATATGATTGAGCTTGACTTTGTAAAGTGCCTTGAGATGACATGTTTCATGAATTGGCGCTATATAAATAAAATTGAATTGAATTGAATTCTGTATAGAAGTGAATCTATACGTACCTGAATCCAAGCACAAAATATTTTCATACACAGAGTAAAAAGCACAAAATTATTTTTTCCTGATGGTCTGATATTAACTCAGACTAAACCTTTCTTGTGTTAGATAAATTACAATTTCCAAAATTATTTATATTTATTTAATGCCAGAGTAATGAAAGAGAAACGTGCTTTCTTCAATCTGAGAGTTAACAGTAAGATTACGATACCTCCCCTTCCATCAAATTACTAAGCCCCGCCCACATTCCAAAGTGACAGGAAGTTTTGCGTCCTCCTCCCAGACCTCTCCCACTTCCGGCATGTCACCACATGTGACCTATGACCCATGATTTATGACCTGTCATCCTTGTGACATATGACCTATGATTTATGAGTTGTGACCTACGATTTATGACGTGCAACCACTGAGCTATATTATACACTGGAGTGCTAATAGCCCGCTGTTAGAACGAGTCGCTTTGAAGCCACCAGCGGCCATATTGGTGCTCCCTATTTTCCCCCAATATCTAGGGAATATGTGCGCTACAGCATCGAATAACGAGGATTTTCTCATGTTCAGGGGGGCTTAAAACTTTTAAAATGTCAAATGGCATATACTTTTATGTTATGTTCTAAAACTATCAAGTACTGAGAAAGTCATGTGCTGAAATATTTAGCATTTTATTTATTATATATATATATATATATATATATATATATATATATATATATATATATATATATATATATATATATATATATATATATATATATAACATTTATAAATATATAAATAACAATATACAAAAACATATATTTACATATATGTATACATATATATACACATATATACATATACACATACTTATATATACATATATATACAGTTGTGGTCAAAAGTGTACATACACTTGTAAAAAAATCATAATGTTATGGCTGTCTTGAGTCTTCAATAAGTTCTACAACTCTTATTTTTCTGTGATAGAGTGATCGGAACACATACATGTTTGTCACAAAAAACAGTCATAAAGTTTGGTTCTTTCATAAATTTATTATGGGTCTGCTGAAAATGTCACCAAATCTGCTGGGTCAAAAATATACATACAGCAACATTAGTATTTGGTTACATGTCCCTTGGCCATTTTCACGGCAACTAGGCGCTTTTGGTAGCCATCCACAAGGTCCTGGCAAGCTTCAGGTCGAATGTTTGACCACTCTTCTTGACAGAATTGGTGCAGTTCAGCTAAATGTGATGGTTTTCTTGCATGAACCTGTTTCTTTAGCACTGTCCACATGTTCTCAATGGGGTTTAAGTCAGGACTTTGGGAAGGCCATTCTAAAACCTTAATTCTAGCCTGGTTTAGCCATTCCTTTACCACTTTTGATGTGTGTTTTGGGTCATTGTCTTGTTGGAACACCCAACTGCGCCCAAGACCCAACCTTCGGGCTGATGGTTTTAAGTTTTCCTGCAGAATTTGGAGGTAATCCTCCTTCTTCATTATCCCATTTACTTTCTGCAAAGAACCAGTTCCACTGGCAGCAAAACATCCCCAGAGCATAATACTACCACCACCATGCTTGACAGTAGGCATGGTGTTCCTGGGATTAAAGGCCTCACCTTTTCTCCTCCAAACATATTGCTGGGTGTTGTGGCCAAACAGCTCAATTTTTGTTTCGTCTGACCAGAGAACTTTCCTCCAGAAGGTTTTATCTTTGTCCATGTGATCAGCAGCAAACTTCAGCCGAGTCATAAGGTGCCTTTTCTGGAGCAAGGGCTTCTTTCTTGCACGGCAGCCTCTCAGTCCATGCCGATGTAAAACACGCTTGACTGTGGAGACTGACACCTGTGTTCCATCAGCTTCCAAATCCTTGCAGACCTGCTTCTTGGTGATTCTTGGTTGACTCTTGACCATCCTGACCAATCTCCTCTCGGCAGCATGTGATAGCTTGCGTTTTCTTCCTGATCGTGGCAGTGACACAACTGTTCCATGCACTTTATACTTGCGTATAATTGTCTGCACAGTTGCTCTTGGGACCTGTAGCTGCTTTGAAATGGCTCCAAGTGACTTCCCTGACTTGTTCAAGTCAATAATTCGCTTTTTCAGATCCACACTGAGTTCCTTTGACTTTCCCATTGTAGCATTTGTAGCTGAGTCTAATCACTGGGTCAAATGAGCCCTATTTAAATGGGCTCATGAGAAGTCAACAGCTGTAGTCAATCAGAATCACTTAGAAGAAGTGAAGAGGCCATGACATGAAGCTAATTTGATTGACACAACTCGCTACATCACCAAAGTTGACAAATTTTGTTGCTGTATGTATATTTTTGACCCAGCAGATTTGGTGACATTTTCAGCAGACCCATAATAAATTTATGAAAGAACCAAACTTTATGACTGTTTTTTGTGACAAACATGTATGTGTTCCGATCACTCTATCACAGAAAAATAAGAGTTGTAGAACTTATTGAAGACTCAAGACGGCCATAACATTATGATTTTTTTACAAGTGTATGTACACTTTTGACCACAACTGTATATTTAATATGAATAACATGTAAAATATTTCAGCACCTAATTTCCTAGTAGTTGATAGTGTTAGTACATCCACTGACTGTAGAATTACCTGTGAAACGTTTTCACACAGCCAGAAAACTGCTTGTTGTTGCAACCAAATTCTATGGGATTCTGTGAGAGTAGGGAGTAGCAAGATGGCGGCCAGTGACTTCAGTTTTTCGGCAAAATCAGCACTCCAATGTATAATATAGCTCAGTGCGTGCAACCTATATGACCTATGATTTATGACATGTGACCTATGACCTACGATTTATGACGTGCAACCTATATGA
Organism: Fundulus diaphanus; assembly: GCA_037039145.1. NCBI lineage: Eukaryota > Metazoa > Chordata > Actinopteri > Cyprinodontiformes > Fundulidae > Fundulus > Fundulus diaphanus. Next base: position 35,831,909 of record CM073136.1, read on the forward strand.
CCTATTATTTATGACATGTGACCTAGGACTTAAGACCTGTGACCTATGATTTATGACCTGTGACCTATGACATATGATTTTTGACATGAGACCTAAGACCTATGACCTCCATAATGATAACTTTGCGCGTTTACACATGCATTTAGGATTTTACTGTTTAGTAAATGGTGACAGATCATATATCATAGGTCACCGGGGGTGGGGGGGGGGCAAAACATCCTGTCACTTTAGATTGTGGGAGGGGCTTAGTGATTTTGATGATTCTCAGACATGCCTTGAATGCACTGATTGAGGTGTTTGAAACTGCAAAACAAAGCAAATAGAATTACAAAACAATAGCTTGAACTGATATCAAGGAATGAACTAAAAATATCTTGAGTGTTATAATGTAGTGAAGGCTGAAATTAATAATGCCATTCATTAAAAATGTTATAGAATTTAGAAAAAAAAATATGACAAATAGTATTTCTATGACAATCTCTAATTGAAATGTAAGTGTTGTGAATTTCCTATTATTCTAGATGCCAAAACTATGACACATCCCCCTAGGAGGGCAGTGGTTCTTTATGTACCTTTAATTACAGGCAATCTATCATGTGCGCAAAGCAGATACAAGCCATTATATTGACAAGGTGTGACCTCTGGATAATTTAGCAGCCTAAAAAGAGCCCTCAAGGGAGAAATGATGCTGGGAGAATGAATGTATGGAGATAATGCCCTCACAGACGAAAGGACAGGAAACAGGGCAGGACACAAGATTTTGCTATGTAAGCTGGAAAGTGAGCTCACGTTCATTCTGTAATGCTGAACATTACCTTCAGCTGGCAGATCTGTGTGGGAATAAGAACTCCAATATCCTGAATGTGAAAGACAAAGCTTGCAACAGAAATAACTAGAAATAACGACTTCACAAATGCAGTCAACAAGCATTAGTACCTCTGAAGTATTTTGGGGGGAGGTAAGGTCAAACACCCGTTAAAACTAACTCACCCAGGGAAATGTAAGCGCATGAATAGATTGCATTAAATAACAAACTGGGTATTTTAAACTGAGCTAAAAATACAACTTAATCCACACTGTGAAGTTAAAAACAATAAAAAAAATGCTTGTTCATATGTGACAATCAGATCACCAGACATTTTTTTTTCTTTGAGAATCTATTGGAGATTAATTTTACACAGAGTGGATGGCATGGGGTGGAATTCATAGGGGAGACTCTAGACCCCCCCCCCCCCGCCTATTCAGGTTTAATCTTACAATTAGTTGACATGAACAAATTAACATTAACTTTAATTATCAGGTAGTTTGCTAATATATAGGGCTCAGAACTTCAGTCAGAGTAAGCACCAATTGGTTTGGTACAGAATTCTGTAACACAATAATTCACCACACTGCAAATACATTGCAGTGTGATCATACTTTTGATCCATTGTAGATATGAAGATTCACTGTATATAACTGAATGCACCTTCCCTACTCTGCACCTTCTTGTATGAGCCGATGTGACGAGTGAATTTCTCCATTGTGAGATCAATAAAGACTATCTTATCTTATCTTATCTTACCCTAACAATATGTGCCAACACATAAGAGCGTCAGTATAAACAGAATGATATCTAGGCAGTTGAAAAGCTCATTTAAAAAAACAATACTGTCATCATTAAGAACAATAACTTGAATAGGCACAATAATAGGTTATGTGATACATATATCTATTTCAAGGTTTATAATCTCTCCAGCCTTAGTTTAAATTTCAAATGCCTCCAAGCATCGTTTATAACCTTTTAAATTTATACAAGAAATAAATCTTGAGCCCACCACTGAGGAAATTTTGTCTCCCAGCTTTATTATTCCACCAATATTTATCACCCAGCTCTGTAAAGCGGATTTATAATTTGTCTTTATTAATCTGAAATTACACACAGCATGCTCTAATAACCTGCCATATTATTTTCCCACCAGGTGAGCCAGTGTGTATAGAAAAAAAACAACGTGTTTTTATTTTCAGATTGATCAGTTATTACCCGACCACGTGAGGTCCTGATCATTAATCACTGGATTGTGGTAATCCATTTCATCTTGACACTGATGAGATAAATGTGTTACAAATTGTTTAAGAACAGAAAGAGGACATTGCAATAACAGAGGGAAAGGACACAGTACCCAAACTGCAAAGGGAGCTGAATAAAGAAAAATATTTTTCTATTAAAAAAGAAGCCCAAAAATTTAGAATGAAATGGAAAGTAAAAACAATGTAATATCCATTAAGAACAATATAATATTTCTAAAAGGTAGGTGAATATTGTGTGTTGAACATTAACCCTTTCTGCTTCAGAAACTTTGATACACGGGCTAAAACACTTTAACTGAGCGTGCAGAACAACGACATGAATTTTTTTTAAAGAGTTTTCATATTTATTCTTCACTACTATATACGAATATTATTTGTATAATTACAAGCATTTACAACATCTAAACACAACTTGTTTGCCATACACATTAAAGGTCTGCATTCAAACTTGGAGACTCTTTTGATGCTCACTTTACTTTCAGCAACCACATCATCTTAAAATGATAATTAAAAAGATCTGTTCCTCCAGTGATATAACTAATGAGGAGCTGTGCTTCAATCTCATGTACTGATCACTTACACAATGCTTATAAAGCTCCAAAATAACTAGAACTGTCCTAAAGTAATGGGCATCTGGTTGAAGCATTGTCAATAGGAAGGCTAGGGCGCTGCCCTCATCAAAACTGTAGAAAAACCATGTAGACAGTAAACAGATTACAACATAAAAACTTAATTATCACATCTGTTCTCTCATACGTGTCTGACGTTTAATTTTTCTTACCATTCCCATTCCATTTTGTTTTGTTTTTTGTGTAAATTAATTTATTTTAGTGTATTAATGCTGTGGGGCGACAGGCAAATGAGTGTGTAAATACGTTCTCACACTTTTGGCTTCAATGTGACTTCACGACTTACCGAAATGGTTACTCAGAGATTCTAGTAGGGGTGCAGCTCTCTGCGCCATATAGCAAATCAGCATTTTTTTTTTTGTGTCGTTCTTCATTCAGTCAGATTAGTTCATCATACTTGTTCATCAAAGTCACACCATTGGCAGCTTGGATGCACAGGCGAGAATTTCCCTTAAATAAACAAATCCAAGCAGAAAAGTAAGACAACAACAACGACAAGGCAGGAGAAAAAGAACAGTTGCTCATTTGTTTAAAACAATCACAATATATAATTTTGTTTCAAGTTCCTTATCCTTAATTATATAATCAAAAACATCCAGAATTAACCCAGAATTAAAATATTATGTCATAATAAAATTAGGTTAGGTTTAAGTTATGATCACTGAGAGCCCGTTTCACACTGGATACTATTGATGGTTTTTGACAAAACGAGACCACAAGTAGTTAAAAACCCTATATAACCAAATAAATAGTTTGTAGAACCACTTTAGCCAGCATACTATGTTTGGTATTTTTGCCAAAAACATGGATTGCTCCTTCTGGGTCGGGGTCATGGTCTGCCTCAAATAGAAAAAGAAATATCTTGGTGTGTTGTTTACAAATTTTAGAGGGATTGAGCGGGACACAAACAGATTAATCCGGACTTCATGCAGGGACTGCTGCAGTCTTTTGTGTTGAAGAAAGAGATGGGCCACAAAGCAAAGCGCCAGGATTTATCAGTCCACCTACATTCCAACTCTCACCTATGGTTAAAAGATATGGATCCCGACTAAAAGAATAAAGACATAATATAAATGATCTAAGTAAACCTTCCCTTTAGGGTGGTTTAACTCAGCCACAGACAGGGCGAGGATCATCTTCAGGCAGGGGTCCTCCGAGAGGAGACACTGCTAATTTGCATGAAATGTAGTCAGATGATATGGCTCTGGCTGCTAATTGTGACGTGTCCTGGATGCCTCCATCTCATACTTATTAGAGCAGCTGGGGACACAGAGGGGAAAACCAACAAGGAGAAACCGGAGAGAGGAGTAGAAGGAGAGTGGTTAAAATTAATCAGGGAGAAAATGAAGAGGTGAGTCATTGTGTTGAAGCATGAACTGAGGTACTGAGGGAGAATGGTGGCCTGGCCAGCCAGACTGACCAACATGGAGCGTAAGTCAGTCTGGTGAGGCTCCAAAGCCTCCGGCCTAAAACAGACCGACTAATCACAGCGCTGGAGGCGGGACTTTACGATGAATTACCCACAATGCAGCAGTGCTTTTCTGTAACCATAACAGTCAAGATACATATGGAGATTTTTGTTGCTTGGTGCCTTGGAACATTAAGAAAGTTCATGTGAGTACAGCATGTATCCTCTGATTTTTTTAGATAAAAATAGCAAACAAAAGAAAAAAAAAGTTCGCTGGAGAGTTTGCTCGATGGCGCGACATGTTTTGCGGACTACAAATTTTAAAAAAGCGCGTTACTTGGAGTTTTTTTGCATCACATCCGTAGTTATCCGATTGGTTCTAACCTGGTGATGCTGACCCTGTTAGTCCCGCCATCGAAATCCGTCTGTGCCAACTCCTTACCAGACTGATACGCCGTGTATATGGCGTAAGTCAGTCTCGCTGGCCAGGCTAGGGGAATGGCTAAAAACAACAACGCATTAGGAAAACATAGCGATCAGGAAACTCACACAAAAACCAAACATGGAAAAAAGATAAAGATACATGCATAACCTACAAAAAGTGACTGGAGCAAACGCAAGGGAAACACTGGGATAGAAAAACACAATTACTAATCAGGACAAAACAAAGGAATTTACGACAATACAAAATTAACCAAAAATTGTCACAAACTTCAAAACGAATGTGCCAATCAAAACCAAACCTCTATAGATCATGACAATCCCCCCAAAACATGCATGTACTTCAACAGTGACATGGAAAAGACTGGAGTAAAAATCTTTCCTTCATATGGCCACCGGATCTATGTGGAGTCAATGAACATAGCATAAAACTTTAACAGGCAACGTTTGAGAGCATATCTCTTTGAGGGCACCTACAACTGAGAAGCAAGCTTGCTAAATTCCATATGTCAACTTTGAAGGTTATAAGGATGAATGAAAATATAATGAGTGAGCAGCTATGCCATCCCCCCAGATTCAGAGCAAACGCCTCTCATCTTCTATAAATACAAAACTCTGGCATGAAGATGAGTAAACAGACACTTTGATTAAATAAACTTACAAGCTGAAGATTGTGCCAGAATGTGCCTAACAGTCATAGACTCCCTGGCATTGACCTTTCCTTGATATTCCTTCTGTTGTGCAACATATGCCTTTATGTTTTCTTACTTTCATTATTCATTCATGTATTATTTTTATAAGTTTATATAGTGTTTGTTTTTGCAGTGCCCTAATAAATACTTTCTTACCTGACTTCCATCTACATCTCTCTGAATTTGCTTTCCCTGGACTAATCCTTTTAGAGTTAGGCCTTTGATTATTCTCTTCAAGCTGGGAGAGGATGTTTCATCTGCAGTGAGCCACAGTTCCTGCTGTGTTTAAAAAAGACAGAAGACTAATCAGACCATAATTGTAGGAGTTATGAAGTTTTCTACATGCTTAAAACATCTTATGAAACAGTCAAGGAGAGACCAAAACTGTTTCATTTCTCTGTTTCCTTCTACACAAAATCACAAAAATTTTGTATCACAAAAACATAGATGGATCAAACTGAACACTAAGTTTAATTCTGAACACAATAAATAGTTTTTTTAAAGGTGAGGCCAGGTTTGCTGGTTATTAAAGAATCAAGCATTTTCATTCATATGGAATCCAAATTGTTAAGAGTTTTTCAACGGGGTTGTTTAAAGTACTTTTATATTTATATCAACAACTTGTTCAATCATCATATGAAGTTTTCTTTAGGAAGTTATTTTATTTTTCAACCCAGACTGAATAACTTTTTAATGATTAGGAACTCAAATTAATTTCATTATAAGTAATGCAACTTTGTTTGTAGTGAGATATAGTCAGAAAATCATAATAATCACAAACAGCTTAGGTAATCATTCTGCCCTGTTACAACAACCTTGCATAGTTTGGCTGATAGAGAAATACTATTTTTAATGAAAAGAAAAAAAAAGCTGGATTTCTTCCATTTAAAAACATAAACCGTAGACATACAAAGAAAGAGACAAATACATTATCTGTTTCACATTGAATACGCCTGTATACACAGCCACACATTGCAGTGTTTTGTTAATAATTAACACATACATAACTAGTGTTCGTTCAAAGCAAAACTGCAAAATTTTAGCACCAAGACGGTTTGCTTTACATTAAAGTCTGTGGAATATCCTATTTATTGTTAATAATTTTCATCAATAATAACATTCTTAAGCAAATATTAACATTAACATTCCTCCTGAAAAGAACTGATGTAACTGAGTCAGGTTTGTGGGCTGCCTTGCTCGCACACACCTTTTCAACTCTGCCCATAAATGTTCTAAGATTAAGATCAGGGTTTTGCGATGGCCGCTCAAAAACATTGACTTGGTTCTGCTAAAGCCTCTGTGTAAATAATTTCTCAGTATGTTTTAGTCATCTTGTCCATTTAAAAGACCCATTTGGGCCCACGCTTTGACATCATAAAATATTACTTCAATATTTCCACATAATGTCATATCTTCATGGTGCACTATTTTTTGTCAAAGGTCACTCCTGTAGCAAAGCAGCTCCCCAAAATGATGCAGCCATCACTGTATTTAACAGCTGAGAAGGTGTTTTCAAGTTGCAAATTACACCCCTTTACCTCCAAACATTACAATAGTCTGTATGGACAAGCACTTCCAAGTTTATTTTTATCAGACCCCAGGACCTAACTAAAAAAAAACATGGAAGCACAGTTTAGGAGGGTGACCTTGAGGTTGACCCAATGAGGCAGAGTGGTCAGGAGGGCGGCTGGGAGGTCCTCCCAGCAAGACACAACGTCCTAGAAATCGGGGAAGCAGGAGAAACCTCGGAGGCCATCGGTGTGACAGAGATTCAAGAAACCCCACTGTGGCTGCAGCCGTGGGACACTCCAGAGTAAAAGCTGGTTCATGCAGCTCTGTTGCCACAGATGCGGAAGTGTCCCATCGACAATGGGATCTGCGGCACGGACAAGAAGCAGCAGCAGCGGACCAACTGGAACCAACCGGTGCAACTATCACAGTCTTGGCCTGATTATTGGGAGCGAGGAAAGAGGCAGCAGATTTGTTGCGCCGTCTGCAGTAAGCAGAGGAGGAGCCCACCGGGTCTGCAGAAACTGTCGGCAGGGTTGTATAACGGCACGGGCCATACCCCAGAAGGTAGGATGACAGTGTCCTCATCAAGCTCTTCTACCTCCTCCTGCTGCTGCTGCTGAATCCACCTCAGGGTTTCGGCTGCCCTGCCGTCGGCTCGATCCATTTCCTGGTCAGGTCCTATTGTCAGGTTTTGTGTAGATTTAGCAGGACCGAAACAGACAAGAGCTAGGGAGCCACATGTTGAGTATATGACAGTTTTTTGAATCCACAAAAAACCAGAACTTACAGGCAGGGTTGGTGAAGGCAATGACCAGAAACAAAACCGTAAGCCGTCAAGACACAGGGATAGCATAACCGAGGACCTGACAAGGAGTGAGAGCAAACTGGAAGAATAAATAGGGGAGGAAACAGAGGGAAAAGTAGGTAAGAGTAATCAGCACATATGACAAATATAACAATGATTTAGCTGAAGGAGAGGGATGAGGTGGCAGGAGACAGGGAGGAAGACAGAACCCAACAAACAGACAATGACCAAATAAACTCACTAACAAAACTGAAGACAGGCAAGAAAACAAAGATCTAACAGAAACAAGAATGAACTAACAAAATCCATAATGAGCAGAAAAGTAACTAATGATAGAAACAAGAAGGAAGGAACCAAATCTACAGACAACAATACTAAAGATGTGTAAAACAGAAAGATGCACGATCCACAGGAAGGTTTCGTTAAAAGCTCCAGCTTCACATAATCAAATTCCTTGAGAAAGAAATATAAGCTCTACATATTTATGAAATGTCATTTGGTCATACTTTAACATCCAAGCTACACTTCAAAAGCCTATTATTATTTTAATCTCAGAGCTTTTACCTCTATATAATGTAGGATTTAAATTCTCTGAGCTTTTACTCACCAGAAGCTCTTTTATACCATAGAAATTAGTTAAGCGTTGTTGGTTGCTGGGCTGAAGCTGCTGCTAAGTGACAGATGCTATTTTAAAAATCCATTCCTTCTTGTTTTAGCTCATGATGCACCTGAACACAGTGAAAAAAATCTTTGTATGTGATTAAACTGCTTCAGTCTGACTCTTCTAATCGAAAATCTGTGGATATATTTAATATTTCTTCTTAAATTTATGTATTCATCGATTATAAGTGTGAAAGTTATTCTCTGTCAGAAACGTTCTAACCCAGCTAAACAGCACAATTCCCTGTATCTAACCTTGGTTTGATACAGGGAAACTCAGAAAATGGGGCTGTGTGTGTGTGTGTGTGTGTGTGTGTGTGTGTGTGCGCGCGCGTGTGTGCATGTGTGTGTGTGTGTGTGTGTGTGTGTGTGTATGTGTGTATGCAAATTGTGACAATACGGTACGAAAATTTAAACATTAAAACAATAAGAAGAAATCATTCGATCCTCTTGAATGTTCCTATTTTATCTGAAGACCTCCATGATGCACGTACAGGTGTTTTTTTAAAAAATGCAGCTTTAGCATTTGTGTTTCTAATTTGATCCAGTCATGGCAACAGTGAGGGCTTCTAAAACAGTGTTATGGTGGCAAGAGGAAAATGCCTTGAAATTGCTTTGATCTATCTTAAGCTGTTTCACCTTTTGTTATGTTACAACCACAAACTTAAATATAATTTATTAGGATTGTACATGATTGGCCAACACAAAGTGGTGTATGATTGTGAAGTGGAAAGCCAATGATATATTGTTTTCAAAAGGAAAATTTTATGCAAGTCCTTCTGTAAACACCTTTCATTACAATTACAGCTACAACTCTTTTGGGGTCCACACCACACACTAATCAAAACCCCCCTTTGCTCATTTTTCTTTACAAAATACCACAGACACAAATGGATGTGACTGAGAACTTTATGGGATGTTTAAAGCTTGAGATTTTTTCTTCCAACCTAACCCTGCTTTAAAATTCTTCAGAACTTCAGTCTTGACTTGTCTTGTATGTAAGTTTCTGCTGCATTCACCGAACACTTGTATTTATGGTTTGCATTACTCCTGAGCATTATATTTACTATATAGGTGACTTCAGAAGGCTATTGATAACCAGTTGCCTTTTAATATGTTTAGATAATTAGAGCCAACACATTTGATTTCAGATTTGATATCAATAAACAATTTTTAAGTTTGTTTACACTCAGCAAACTTAAATATTGGTTAAGTTTGCATAGGGTAAACAAATGTACCCTATGCATTGTTGTTTGGATGCATAAATAAATGTTGGCTATTTTATGCATCCAAACAACCACATAAATTAAAAAGGTTATATTTATTTTTTTATCCTGAGTTTTGTTGGGATGTTGACTCAAACAATATTGTCTTATCAATCATAATATTTTACAAGATCATTAATAATTCAAGAAAAGTGTCCTGTATACTTTAAAGCTTGAATGTTTTGTTAGACTCAATTAAGATGAATTCATAGCTTCTCTGATGAACACCTTTGAGGGTGGCATGTCCGATTTTCATTTTCCGTTTCTAAAATCTGCACATTGTTTTATTATGGGTTTACAGCAGTTAAGAGGAAGTGAATTTTGATGTCAAATTTCAAATTAAATCACTGGTTGTTCATTAAAAAATTAAGTAAGCTGCAAATGTATTATTATTATTATTATTATTATTATTATTATTATTATTATTATTATTATTATTATTATTATTATTATTATTATTATTATTATTATTATTATTGTTGTTGTTGTTGTAAAATCTATCAAGATCTCTTAGCAGGTGTGCCCTGAATTTTTTTTTGCTGCTTATAAACAATTTAGAGCTGACAATCCTTAGCTAATTACAGAGGAAAACCTATCAATAGTTTATGTGTTCCATGTCAGTACCCACAGTCCGGCGAGACATATGTCCTGGCCTCCATCAGCTGCCCGAACGTTTGTTCACCCAGCGTGAAGAGCAGTCCTGGAGTCAAAGAGCCGGACGGCAAGTGCAAGCTGGCCTGCAGGAGGCACAGAAGGTCAGAGGATTATGAAGGAGCGAAAGGCCACCAACAGGACAGACATATGTATGTGGTCGACACAGCATCACATAAATTAGGAAAGAGACAGGAAAAAGAGGATGAATAGGAGAATAAAGTTGAAAACAACTTGAAAATGGCCGTAACAGATTACAAGCACAGTGTGAAAGGTTTTGCCGTTGGTCGGAAAAGGATGGAAAAGAGGAAGAAATAATATAGCCGGAGAGAGTCTGAGAAAGGATGTCTGTTCTTTTGCTCTCATGAGGGGTGGAATGAAGCAATCGCAGAACTTTTGCAGAAGATTAAAAGGCTTGTATTGCATAAATAAAAGAGAGATGGCCACTGACAACCTGAATGTAATAAGCCTACATTATAATTAGCAATGTTTTGTATCAATAAAGATAGAATTCTTATTTGAGCAAGAAATACCAACTATATTCTCATCATTTTCATTTATATTGCCTTTGAATTCAGTCATTAAATTGTGCAGCAGTCTCTGCATGTCTGGATCATGGGGGGTTGTCCTTTCTTAAACAAAAGGGAGGCAGCGCTGCATTATTGTGCATACAATTGTGCAATATTTACTCTAGAATTTATTAATTTCACTTTTAATTTTGACATTTCCGACAAAGTTCATCCTCTGCTGCTTAAGAAATAACTTTATAGTAGTGAAAAAAACAAGCAAATCTCATCTAAGAGGAATCTCTGTGTAACTTTATGTCTTTGCCACTGTGATGCCCAAATTTCATCACTGTGTGTCAATTAAGGGTTTCTTATGTTATCTTATAAAGAAAACTGTTTCCTCAGACATCTTTATTTAGACTTTAAGGTAAAAGTTGTCCTGTGTTGACTGACACTGTTACCCTTCAAAAAGCAGGAATGACTATAACCCGAGGGTGAAGAGAAGGGCTACAGGCAGATGCAAACTGGAAGAAAATGGAAGGTGCACATTCACAGATCTGCTAAAAACAAAATATAATTGTAGCTTTAGACTCTTTTATAGATTGCATTTGTGGTACAAAATAAGCGCACAGATAGTGTTATCAAAAGACCTCTCTAAAATCATCAGGTTTGTTAATGACCAGATATGTACAGTATTTGATAAAAAAAAAACTTAAGATGCATCTTTTGAATGTGAGATTAGTGTTAAGACATGCTTGTTTTTACTTGTTTTGATTTATGTCAATTACAAATGCTGGCAAATTGATGGTAACTTTATCAGACACTTAAATACTCTTGGTTTTAACCTCCTGGATATCTGAAACTTGGCTTCGTACTGTTGTCGGGCTCAACTAAGACAGGCTGTTGTGATTGAATAAGTGCAGCTTTATATGCTACTGTTGCTAAATTTGTTTATTAAGTTGTCTTAAAAATATAATGCTAATTCATCTAAGTAACATAATGCACTCCGTTTAGGCAGGAGGTTTATGATGCATTTAAAAATTAAAAAAAGATGCCTTTGTAAAAGGGCTTTTTCTTGGTTCTGAATTGTTTGCTCTATGTGTATAAATGTTCCAACGTGAAGAGTAGTTGTAGAACAGAGCCCAGAGAGAGAAATTCTATGCAAAATGTGGAAAGCAGATTCATAACTAGTGTGGTTGTATTTGCATCCAGAAGAGATAAAGTCTCTTTAGTGCGGTGTTGACTTTACACTGCGCTAATTCTAGATCCTTAATTCCTCTTTATCAAACTTTATTGGTGAATATCTCACATCCCTGTCCTGTGATTGGATCCACTGCTTTTTCCTCTTTCCAGAGTGAAATTCACTGATCTGCGCACTTAGTTACTTTTTTTTCAACCTTCGGGATTGCATCTTAATCATCTCTCCACCTGCCTCAAGTAATCTTTCAAGAATTAGTTAATTCTGTGACCACACATGTATGCCAGATGTAACCAGATTTACTTAACATGCTTTGTGTGGTGAATAAATAATATGTTGTGTTAGCTGTTTTACAGTGAGTGCAAAGGGCTATCTCAATGCACGAACATGATTCACATCAAAGGTTATAACAAGCCACTGACACTGCATACAAGACGAAGATTCAAAACTGTAGTCTGAGACAAAAAATACTGAAGGGAAAGACACAAGTGGAGCAGAATAGCAGCAAGGCAGATTACTCCCCAGATCAATTCCACACCCTCATCCCATCAGTCAAAGCAATTATGCATGCCACCATGAGAGATTGACTGTCACGAAGACAGAGAGAAGGATACAAAAAAAATTAAAAATACACCACCTCCTGGATCCCCATAATTACAAACTGTACTCGTCATCTCGGCAGGTATGCAAGTTCCCCATTGTTACATCTGTTCCTCAAAAGTGAAGAGGTGTGTGTTCCTGATCTCACAAAAATATCTAAGACTGTAATTGGGGAGAGAGAGGAGGCCATTTTGAGTTCTGCAAAGATTCTGAAAGTAAAAAAAAAGCCTATTTCTCCATTTTACAAAAGCAGGAAACTGACTTTTCTCCATTTTAGGGGTGAAATGCTATGTGTGACCCACAATTTAAAATCAATTTATCATTAGGTTTTCACCATGTTCAGTCTAGTGAACATACCACAAATTATATATATATATATATATATATATATATATATATATATATATATATATATATATATATATATGTATATATATATATATATATATATATATATATATATATATATATATATATATATATAGTTAAAGATTGTTACAGAGGTAATTAATTTATATTCTAGACATTCAAACAGTTTTGTTTATGTGGGATGAGTCAAGCAAATGCTATTTGATTGACTTTTAAGTTGCATTGCAAATTGTCTTTAATATTACGTCTAATTGACTTGACATACTTCTCCAGTTCAACCTTTGGGTAAGCACAAGATTATATTCACAGTATGTTTTTTTTCCACTCAGGTGAATAACCATATTTCAATCAGGAGATATATGATATTTACTACAGCCTCTTAGGGATCCACAATGCACTGCAACCAATGAAGCCATATAGGATATCAATATCATAGTAATATTTGCTTTGTAAAGCTTTAAATTGGCTGCACAAAACTTCCAAACAAGAAAGGAAACATTAAAGAGTAAACAGCGTCTGATTTTCAAAACGACACTTGAGGATAAAGAGAAGAAACATGCCAGTGAAAACCATCTGATCTTTTTTTTTTGCTCTTCAGTTCCAGTATCTTGCAGAATTAAACCAGCTTCGGTGAAAGTTTAGCTCCTGAAATCCCGAAAAAACAAAACAAGAGGAGACACACTGATTACAGAAGACAACTATTATTGTTTTAATTGTTGCTATAAGAGAACATAAGATCAGGCAAAAATAATGAACCAAAGAAAATCAACTTTGGGGGGGAAGCATCAGCAGACCAATCGTTTAATAATTAAACTAAAGCTAGGACTAAAACAAAACCACAAGCAAACGAAAAATTAGGGCTGTCTGCTAGGGCTGGTAGAAGCAAGAGCAGCCAAGTGAATCAGCAGCAGCCTTGTTTAAAAAGACTGAAAAAAAAAATTCAGTCAAGACATGTTTCCAGTCAGCATCTGACAGCTGGCCATCCCCAGTTCACCTAAAGACAGAATTTTGGGACAGAAAAGGCTAGGGTTATCACAGCTACCAAAGTTTTGGCAAGGAATTTGCATAGAGCAGAAAGTCTAAAACACAGAAATAACTAAAATATGAAAATGTTTAACCCTCTGTTTTAAACTATGTATTGTGTTGAGGAGTATGACTGTTATAGCTTGAATCATTGTCAAGGCATCTCTCTGCTGCATGAAAATCTTGTTTTGCTTTGGTATCTTTCACAGCTGGAGCCGTATCTCAATGCAAAAGACACTAATCCATATTCAGTTAAAAAGCTCTGTTTTTATATTGCTTCCCATCTTAAAATGGTAAAAGATTTGCAGAGAAGAAGCTTAACTATTCAGCAGGGATAAGACTTTCAAAAGGAGCAAAGAATTATTCAATCCCAAACAGTTTGTTTGTTGAGATGCAGTGCAACAAAACAGATAAAGGATATACAGCACCCTGCAAAGGTATTCAAATCTATTGAACCTTTTTTACATCTTATCACTGACCCCTGTTTTACTGTATTGGTGTTTTGTTGTGCCAACACAGTGTAGCACACAACTGTGGAGGCAAAATGGAATTTCTTTAAGCAAACTTGTAAATTTTGAGATGGTACATTTATATCTATCCCTCTGATCCCACCAGAATGAATTTCAGCACAGTATATTGTCTTCAGAAGTCACCTAATTATATAATAGAATGCAAGTGTATGCAATTTAACCTATTTATAAATTGAGCTGTCCTATAAAAGGCCTCCAAGCTTTGTTGAAGAACATTGGTGAACTAACAGCATCATAAAGACCAAGAATCACAGCAGACAGTCTTAAATGTAGGCTGTAGAGATGCTTAAGGGTTGAGTTAAAAACACAACATCTTATCGATCTCATTGTTTAGTACATTATCTGAATATGGAAAGAGTATGGTGCAACGGCAAACCACGGCGTGACTATTCACCTAAATAAAACCTGACAAGAGGCATGGTCCTACCATATTACCAAATTATCATGCTAATGCTGAAGGGGCTGCAGAAATTCACAGCTCAGACAAGAGGATCCATGGAAAGTACCTCTATTATTCACAAACTCCACAAATGTGGCCAATTTAGAAGAGTGGCTAGAAACAGACTATTGTTTACACCTTGCCATACTGTAAGCCAGGGGACATAGCAAACATGTGGTCAAATCAAATGAGAGCAAAATCTAACTCTCTGACCTGCATGCAAGAGTGAATGTGGCAGAAAACTAACCTCGAACAGCACCACTAAAATCACCGTAGCCGTTATGAACTGTGATGACAGCGTCATGCTGTGGGGATACTTTATTTCAACTCTAACAAGGACGCTGGTCAGAGTTAATAGAAAGATGGATGGAGCTGTATGCACTGTAATCCTGGAAGAAATTCTGTAAAAAGATACAAACGATTTGAGACGAGATGTGAGATATGATTTGAGAACATTGAGCCAAAACCACAATGAAAACGGTTTAGATCGAACCATATGTGTACATGTCTCGGTCAAAATCCCGGATGAAAAAAAAAAAAAAAAGAAAAAAAAAAAAAAAAAATCCCGGATGAATCCGCTCTGACTGAGCTTGAAGTACTTTGCAAAGGAAAAAGGACTAAACATTTCAGTCTATTAGTGTTCAAAGCTGGTAGGGACCCATCTCAAAATAACTGCAACTGTAACTGGGGGAAAAATGTGATTCTACTTATAATTTACTAAGGGAGTCAGCAAATCAATGTTCTTTGTGTGACATTACAGAATTTGAAAAGAAGTTCAAGGAGTATTGTTACATTTTCAAGGAAATGTATGGGGAAAAAAAGAAGAATTAATGAGGTGTTATGTAAAAGGCTTGCTCTATGCCACTGCAGGCAGCTCTGCATACCAGGAGCTCTAACAGCAGAAGGTAAAAAGAAACAACATGAACCAGGGAATTTACATTTCAAAAAATGCACAAGAACCACTGTTTCTACACGTACAGTTGGAGACGGTGGATTCTTCTAATGCAAGAAAGACTTGTCTGTTAAATAGTTCACAACACAATGTACCATACGGGTTTTCTGTCTCGTCCTTGTTACAGGGTCCTACGGGTCTTTTTGTGTCCAATTAGAGAGAGGATGTTCTATGCTATTGACTATAAAAATAGTAAATGTTACTAATAGAGGGAGAACATGTTAAGCTTAGAGCGGAAATGTGGTGCATTTATAGTGTAGATTTATAAGGGTGTCCCTATCCTCTAAGTGAACATCGACTTTAATGACCCAAGGTTACAGCAGTGGAGTGATTATTACGGCTGAACCACAGTCGGAGTACCTCGCTGTGAAGAGGGAGCCCATTATACAATTCACTGGGGGGGTGATGTGGAAGTTGGCGTAAAGCCCCAATTTGTACATAAGAAAATTGCCCTTTGATTTAAGTTTAGCAGTGCTAAGTCACGGGCATTAAGGAGGACAGCTAACGGGTTGGCTTCCTTTACATGCCAGAAGCTCTTTTTATGTGTTACTGTATCTTCAATCTGCAGCACTGATTTAAATCCATCTTTGTACTTTAACAAATCAAAAGTTTAAAGAAAGGTGACTGTTTACAACAAAAAAAACAAAAACAAATCAGGACTAAGGATGTTATAATTGATCAAAACCTTGTCATGCAGTCTTGAAAATATCATGAAATGAATAATTTTAAGAAACATTAATGCGGTCGCTAAACCATTTAAAAACTGGGTTTTTCATAAATTCACTTAGATCCTCATCTTTAACAATAAATCTTGTATTATAGTAAACTGTATTTACAGAGAGGAGTGAAGAAAACACCCTTTTCCCTAGGAAGACTAAATAATAAATAAATAAATACAGGCATTTTCTAACAAAGGAAGATGCTTTGGGAGGATCTGGTTTGTACGGTTCTTATTTATATATAAAGAAAAGTACTTGCTGCTTTTTATGCTCATCAGAATTCAGTTTAAACTGATGAAAATGTAATTATTTTGCTATATGTGCTATAGTGTGGAAGGGATGCAGTTAACACATTTATTCCCTTGCTTTACTGCATTAATTGCCTTCTGAAAAAGATGCATTCGAAAAAAAATAACCTCAAGCACGGTGAGACTATCAGGATTAAAAAACAACTCCCAGCGTTCGTTTGTGTCCCCAAAGTTTAATATATTTGCATTTAAATTGAAAGGTTGCAACAGACGTATGGCATTCTGACTTTAATGCACCACGAGGAAGCTACGCATAGTTACCATGATTAATTCAAGCACTGTTGCCATTACTGAAGAACATTTTAAAGCTTTATTCAAACCATATGTTGTTTACACCAACACAAGCTGCACTCTTACATAGCCTGATGAAGAGGTTCCTCTCTGGCTAAACCATGATAGTCAATCAGGTTTGCATGTATCCTTGTCCACTTATTTTGATGACTGCTGTACATGTAGCTTGTTTTATTTCTCACATTTGGAAACTGGTGGAAACTGGTTAGTTTGGCAGTTTGTGATTTGATCCACTTGAAACTTTCCTTAAAGTACTTGAAGTCACAGTGAGTAAACTGCCATAGTACCTCATACTTCTTTGTCATGTTGATTGTGATTTGTGGATGTAGTACATTGTGTATTCCTACTCTTGCTGGATGTGGAGCGTCTGATTTTCTGGCAGTTTGGCCCCAGAATAGTTTGCAGGTTATGCCTGAGCAAAGGTATGCCTTAAAGGGACAGTGTCTAATTTTCGCTTTAATTAGCAAAAATCAAGTATTACTTTTATAAATACATATTCTGGCAAAGTCTAATAACCTCAAATAAAAAATTAAAGCGCTCTCATAACTTAGAACCAGTAGTTTATAAACACGTAGGTGTCGGTGCACCCACTGGGAGGTGCCATGTCGCTATTTCTGATTTCAGAAGCCGAAAGGGGTCAAACTGTCAGCCATACGGATTTTCCCTGTTTTCTATATGAAGACGCACTGTTGGTGGAGGAGGAGTATAAAACAAGTAAAGATGGCTATTGCCGGCTATTTCTATTTGCCATTTTCTGCTGAAATGGAGGACTAGCCATACTCTGCCCAGTGAAATGGGAGAGAAATTAACCAAGAAAAGAAAAAAACGAGTCCATATTGGTGTAGCTACTATTACCAGGTGGAGTGGGGATGATTGTGAGAGAGCGCAGATTCAGAACTGATGTGGAGGTTGCAGGCTTTCTGCTGGACAGGTAAATTAATTTAATATAACTGATTTTTTTTTTTGCCGTTATGTTAGAAACAGGGCAGTGTGGTCCAGCAACTACTCTGTCCTCCCAGCAGAAACGGGTCGTTTTGTTCATCTGTCTCCCTGAAAGGGTATGTATGTACAGTACGCTGAGGGATATCGGCCGACCCTTTCACTGTCTGTCGTGCAGCAGCAAGACCGGCTGGGTCTCTTTACTGGTGTTTATAGTCGCTTATATTAAACCCCGAATAAGTGACTGGACAAAAAAAAAAAACAAGCGGACTTGACAACAGTGTAAAAAAAACCATTTCACACGATGACTATAGCTATTAGCAGTAGCTAATACATGGAGGACATGTTTACATTGTCACTGTCATGGTTTTCAGATGACGAGCCCACATGCAGATACGATAGGGAAGCAAAGCACAGTTTTAAGATATTTAGGAAACAGGCAGATATAACGGACGGGACTACGGACAACTCGGCAGGGTCAGAACGTCACGGCTGGAGAGACTGCAAAGAGAAGAAGAGTAAGTGACTCTGGAAGGTGAACCAGGAGAACTACTAGAAGCTGCGCTGCTTACCATAAAGCTGGGCGGACCTAACCGGGGAGAAGTAGCGCCGAGGGAACTCTGTGATCCTACCCCTGTTGGTGTTTGGCGGCTAGTGGCTGAGGGTGGCTGATGTAACTGGTGAGGGATCCAGAGCGAGCCTCCTCGGCAGTGGGTGACAGATGGATTGACCAGAGTGAGGGCAGAACCAGCAGAATCCGGGAGGGGGAATCTCAGGCCCCGCTGGGTAACATCCAGGGAGTATGAGGGGTGAGCCAGAGCAAAATCTGAGCGAGAGGATTGGTAGGTCTGGTTCTTCGGACAAGACGTCAAGACAGGTGAGTGCATCCAAGCACCAAAAACTGTGACTAAAACAGGGAGATCCAAAATTAGTCAAAGTTCAAAGACGAAAAAACTCACAAGCAGGTTTTCAGGAGTTGGGTCAGAGGCCACGTCGTACCACGACTGGTTAAGGCTCTGGCGTCTTCCATCTGTCAGCGCTCAGCTTAAGAAGCCAGAGGAAGCCGCCTGCAACGAGCTGCAGGTGTGGGCCACGCCCCCTCAGCCAACTAGGCACACCTGAGGAGTAGAGTTAGAGCAGGACAACACAGAGAACCCTGACAGTCTCACTTATTATACTCCGAGGCATCCGTAATAGAGAAAGACATAATCCATCCACAGTGATGCAACATGCTTTTTTGCTAGTTATTGCAAATTATTTTTTTTTATATTTACTCAGGTTTGATTATTTCTAAAATTTGTTTGATGAGCTTAAATGTTAAAGTGTGATGAAAAAATTTCCTAGTAATACTTTTTGCCAAATTACTAAGTGCTTTATTTTCCCAAACATCTGGGTGGTCCATGTTTAGCAAAAAGGATATTTTATACATAAACCTAAAGGGTGCTTTAAAGCTTAAAAAATGTAATTTAAGACAGAACTAGATAACAGGAAATGGACGACCCCCGGATTGGACAGGGTGTATTTAATCAAGTAATTGTCCTTTATTGAAATTGCAAATGTGCATTACATCAAAACTATTTGATTAGTTTATTATAAGCATTTTGCTTGACAACTTATGAAGGTGAATCAAATAAAATCTAAGCACATGGGCCAATGTTGCACAGTTATATGCCTTGTATTTGCAAACAACAGGTTTATATTGTTACTGTAACATGCCCATCAACATTGTTAAAATTATCTCTGTCATGATCTGAGCAGTAGGAGCTGAACCAAAAAGCAGAAAGAGACTCAGGCGCCCCAGGGGGAATGAAGGAATATTTAATTAAATTAACTCTCAGATGAACACAAGGAAGGCAGGGGATGGTACAAGCATGGAACAGGGAGCAAACATGGAGCAGGAAACCAACTGGATGTAGTACTGTACATGGAGGAACCAGCAAATGAAAGGGGAAAGCCAGGCAGCTTATATACAGGGAGAGTGAGGAGAGAAGGCAGGGCGAGCAGGTGTGAGTAATCAGATGAGTATGGGCAACAGCTGTGAACACAGAGGACTAAGATAAATTAAGGAGAATGAAAACAGAGGTAGACTGGAAGGAGCATGTGGAAGAGATCTTACAGAATCCAATTAGTAATCTACAAAAGTAAAAATAAACAAACACCAAAGGATAATAAACCAAACAAGGAATGATCCAGGAGCTAAACTTTTCAGTCCAAAACACAAACACCTGGAGATCTTGACAGTTTTTCCCCTGAGGCATCAAGTCCCAAATGGCAGGTGAGTTGAAGAAATTCAAAGTGAAAGCAGGACTGGTGAAAGCCACCTTTGGGAAAGTGAATTACCAAAATATCACCATCACCAACACATCTAAAGACTATTTACAGGATGCTGCCCCTTGCAACCTGCTCATGTTGAAGCTTTCGACATTTAAAAAAGATACAGTATGATAAATTCTACAGAGCATTCTTAGAGGAATACATTTTTCCCCAAGATTAGCCAGACCTGGTATGGGGTGTGTGGGGGAAGCTTTTTATTGGAGTAAATTTCATCTTCCAAGCATTCTTATTCATTGTTGTGCTTTCCCCACTGCTCTATAGGGTGTTTTGTACTTATAGAAAAGTGACGGTCAGAAAAATATGAAAAATATTAATGTGAGACAAAATGAAACGAAATTAATTTCAGGTGTTATTCACTGGCTAAATATTTTGAGAAAATTTGTATGTTTTAAAAAAAATAAACTTTTAAAACCCTGCCCCAAAATGTACAAATCCACAATAGAGTATTAGGGCCATCGTAGACAAAAGAGAAAAAAATAATAACGTGGTCATGGAGGAGTAAATTTTGCCAAAAAAGACATTTCTGGATTATTTTCACACATTTACTTGAAAACTTTAATATTGTTGGAAATGTATGACTGGAATAAGTCATGTATTTCCACGATAAAAAAGGATATTTTTGTGATTAAATGAACAATATTAAAAGTAGGATATGGTTTGAGATTTATAGGATATGCATCGTATAAATGAACCACTCCAGTCTTAGTGGAGGTTTGGCATCTTTTGTTGCAAAAATTTGAATGTATAATTTCAGTAAACATTTGAGATCTACTGCTAGTTGTGCTGGTTTCAATATGTGGGTGTCAGAGTAAATGTGCTAAATACATCGCTTTTCTTCCTGTCAAAAAACGTTGAACACCGTGCTTCCCTTTCCTTCCAGTTCAGAGCTATGTTATAATTTGTCACAGAAAATCCCAATAAATATCTTGAAGTCGTTGGTTGTAACATGACAACACGTGAAACACTTCAACAGGTGTGGATACCTTATATATAAGCATTCATGTGCATGCCTTAAATAAAATTGGATTTGGTTTCTGCCTCTTTTAGCTACACACTGCACTCAGAAAGGCTGCTATGCATTATAATAATGTTTGTTTTTCATTACGCTGTTGCATGCTGAAAGAATAAACCTTGAATCTTATCAAAACTGCATGTATTAAGATGATAATGAACATTTTCATATGTAAACATAATTAAACCTATATTTGTTGCCAACTTGGAATGGTACCCACATTTTTTGTAACTATATCAAGGTATTTAATTTAATATCTTTATGTCAAATAAGAAATCTTCCACTCATTACACCATACAGCATGTTCCCAACTAATGTTACATGGTTTTTCCTTTTGCCTTTCTGATACCCTTCATATATTACTGTACATGATGTTGTTTTTACCCCTCTGCCCTCTGCGAGTGCCTGTCTTAATAGCTTTCCTACGCTTCACAAGCTCTTCCAAGGCTGATGGTATGGCTCATAGAGCCTGGGGGCATACAGATCTGCTGCACTCTCTCAAAGGCAATACTATTGGCAGTTCATCCAGGTTACAGGATAAATGTTTCAACAGAAGCACCCTGGAGCTTTCTGGTTGTCACAGACACTCTTCTCTTGGCTGAACGGGTGTGTATGTGTGTAAAACCATTCTTTTCAAACCTCTGTCCTCACCGGAAACCTGGAAGGAGGAGTGATTGGTCTTTCGTTGGTCTTTGGAGATGTCACCGTGAATCAATTTCAGAGATAGACGGCATGCCTGTACTCTGAAGTTAAGATTATCTCTCATGGGTACCAACCAAGATTGTCTGCATTATAAGCCATCCGAGGTAGAGTACTATGCATGGCGCCTTTCCTGCTCCCTGCCACTGGGGTTTTACTTAGAATAATAATAATAAATTTTAACTTTACATTTACAAAATAATCTCAACATGTGAACCATCAAAGACCTCAAATGTATACCTTATGCTGCACTGCCAAATGTTTCACCCTTTAGATTATTTAACACCCTACTAAATTTTATGTAAGTATCTTGGGCAAGTAGACAATAAATGTGTTTGCCCTCTTACAGGTTTGATCTGTTTTTGTTTTTTTGTCACAGTCAAATTTTCAATATGAGTAAGCAAATTTTATTATTAAGGAGAAAATGATCAAAGGATGATTCAATTCAATTCAATTTTCAATTCAATTTTATTTATATAGCGCCAATTCATGAAACATGTCATCTCAAGGCACTTTACAAGTTAGGTTCAATCATATTATACAGATTGGGTCAGATTATACAGATTGGTCAAAAAATGTTCCTATATAAGAAAACCAGTTGATTGCATCAAAGTCCCGACAAGCAGCATTCACTCCTGGAGAAGCGTAGAGCCACAGGGAGAGTCGTCTGCATTGTACATGGCTTTGCTGCAATCCCTCATACTGAGCAAGCATGAAGCGACAGTGGAAAGAAAAAACACCCGTTAGCGGGAAGGAAAAACCTCTAGCAGAACCGGGCTCAGTATGAACGGCCTCGACCGACTGGGGTTACAGAAGACAGAGCAGAGACACAACAAGAGAGACAAAAAGCACAGAAGCACACATTGATCTAGTAATCTGTTCTACATTAGATGGTAATAATTCCGTTCATTAACCTGACCCTATGTAAAAATAACTGCTTTTATAAGTTGCTAGCTGTCACAAACAGCTATTCTCATTCAAGACTTTCTAAATAAATATTGAAATTCTCTTGCCCAGACTTACTTTTTAGGAAACCTCTTGGAAAAAAAATCTACATGATAGATTTGTACATAGTCATACCAACCTCTACCTGGTGAACAACTCTATACAGTCATGATCATTCACACGAGCAACACATTTTGTTTTAGTTTATTCATTTTTGAGTATTTGGAGAAGGTGTTCTTCTTTCAAGGGGTCCCACATTCGAGAGCTGTAACAGCAAAGCTGTAATAATTTTGTGCTCTAGTGAACTGCGAACAAGAGAAATATCTGATGGAAAGGTTGCTATACCACTGCAGAATTTAAACTGAAATATCCAATGTGAGACTAAAAGAAATGTAAGCTTTTGTTTCACACGGGGAAATGCTAGAAAACCCCAAGATTTGTATTAACTGTAATTCATGCATAAGCACACTTCTTTTCGGTACACGGCCTATATGTTTCCACTTGAAAATGGGGGGGAAAAAATCATAAAACATAATCCTGCATTAAAAATGGAGTATACTTGGAACATCTGAAATAATAGTGAGGATAATTTGAATTGCTAGAAAAGAGTAAGAACATTAAAATTTCCTTATGACTTGAGTTGTAATTTGTACAATAAACACCATTGAGTTAATGCAGCCACAGAAGCAGAAATATATCACAGTGCCCTTGCTGGCGCCTATGTGACATTTCCTTTCATCTTACATGCTAAAGGCAGATTCGTGCAGACAGCAGACACAGGGATGCAGCACTGAGGCGCATGGAGTGTCAGTGAGCTCATGGCTTGTAACGCCTATGGACCGATGTCAGCAGCGCTTATTGCAAATGACAGCCAACAAAAGAAAGAAAAGGTGTTTGAGTGCAAACACTCATCCATTTGTCCTTACTTGATTGGTAATGGTCAGAAATATGTCATAGTCTATAAGTGTTCATGTAAACTTTAATACAGTCTGAATGCATTTTGATTTGAATGCATTTTCTCTGTGTGATATCAGCGCCGGTATCATTAAACAATGAAAAGGCTGGCCGCCTGCCAGACAGTAAGAGACCAAATGAAGACGCCAGCATGTGGTAGGACACAGGGGGTGGAGAAGGGTAGCTTTGAATAACTGAACATCAACAAATATATCAGTGCAGACATTGTACAACAAGAGGATATTTTAAAAATAGTCTTCAGAGATTTGGATATCCTTCATGCATGAAGGATTTAAGGTTTCCCTCGTAAGGCATTGTGGGTTGTTTAAAATGATCTGGATAACATTACTGATGCCTGAAGGAAAGAGTCAGAAATATATTCAAAGTGCATTTTTCTCATGTTGGTAAGTCATATAACTGAATCCTTTACATCATATTAGAAAAAAATTATCCATTCGCATTTAGATTTTGTTGAAAAAGATCTCAAAAATGTCCTTATCAATAATTGTGTTTTTCAGCTTGGAAGGCCTACTTGCCATCCTCCTAATCTTTGGCTCATTCCACAGATTCTGCATCAGATTCAAGTAAAACGTGCGTCGCTCAAATCAAAAGATTACTTTAAACCTAAACCTGCCAGGGGTATGAGTAAATTTGGATGTTTCTCCCAACAGTGTAAATACTGTGATAAATTGAAATGTAATGTATCCGGAAGTGAAGTATATCATGGTGTGACAGCCTCATACTGACCAAAACCTACTTGACAGGCTGCCATGGTAAATGTAACAAACAATCTTATGAAAAAAACTAACAAATTGATGTTTTAATGAAATTTCTTTCAACTTAATTAAAAATAAATTAAAAATAAATTTTCACATCATCTAAACATATAATTATTGAAGCTACTTTGCGGGCAGCATAACTGCCAGATAAATAAATCACCAAATTGATTTAGATTCAACTGGGAAAAAAGTGAGTATGAGAGACGATGAAATATGGTGGGGATGTTTTTCCTGAAATTAGGTTTTCTGACTGTTTAGGGTCCAGAATTGGTTAGCCACTGTGAAGTACCCAGTGTCTCCGAGCATAAAGGGTGATATAAATGAAATTAATTTGAAAACTACACATTTTCATTTTGATAAATGCTTAAAATGATTGACCGTGGCATGTAATTTTGGGCGATAAATGGGAGTATTTTTTTAAACAGTAGGCACTATAAAAAAAATATGTAGCCCTACTATATCTCTTAGTATTTCATTAGATTTACTCAGTCCATTAACCGTTTGTCATTACTCAATTAAAAACTGGAATAATTAGATAACTTCTCTCATGCATGTTTAAGCAATACCTTGCTTTTTGCTCCATATTTTATTCCATCCATATTTTAGGTATATTTATTCAAAAGAAATCTTGATATGGTTTATGTCTAAATATATAAGTTATACAAGTTGTATATTATTGAAACACTAAACATCGGATAAACATATGAGGAGATATGGAACTTTCTAAAGCTGCCCCTTTTGCAGACACATTACAGGTTGACCTTCGGCAAAAGGCATTTATTATGAAAATACAGTGAGCTGAAATTATATTTTCTTGTACTGATAAGAATTCTGCAAATGTTCTCTGTTCATCTGTGAACATAAACCAAAACTTTCTAGAGAATAATAAAAGATGTTCCAGCTTTAGTATCACTGGTGTTTCAAAATCTGGTGCATTGTGGCTGTCTAATCTTCCAACAATTTTTTTTTTTTTTTATCGCCTTCATGTATTTTCAGGATTATGCATATGTTGTATTTAAACATTTGTGTATGAACTCAGAACAACATATTTGGGACCCAAAAACATCTCTTCTTTCATTACCCTGAACATATGGATGGGCCTTTTCCTGTCAGTTAAGTCTGTCAAGCCTCTCTGTTAACCAACTTAAACTCAGCAAATGACATCGGAACCTTCATCAACATTCTCACTGGTGTCTGTACCTGATTAAACGGACCACGAAATTCATGGGGCTGTTCTTTCAAAGTACAAACAGCATCAGCAATTGTGTTGACCATGTAATTGCTTTTAAACATGGCCAGTTGGACTCTCAAGTCTTCCTCCTTTCAGGAGGTTCAGGATATTTGCGAAAATGGTATAATTTGTAATGAGAGTCATGCAGTTTTTTTCAATGTTTGAATGCCTGCATCTACTCTGCCTAGGATATGGTAAAACTATACTCTGTAAAAATCTAGAGCTGATGCAGGAGCATGGCTAGAATATCCTTTAGGCGGCCTATGTTAGCGGACTGGAACAATGGTCTCTAGAGACTGATTACCCGAAAATACAGAGAGCATGCCTTCAATTTTCTGAGTCTTTTCCTAAAGATGTGTTTAGAACTTCAAGTTCTTTGATCAGATTTAAAGAAATCACAAGTCCCGGTAGAATATCACCTTTTGCTATAAAACATGTAATCCCTCTGCCCTACTTGCAGACTCAGAACGACCATCTAACCTAGTGCACTTTGTGCCATCCAATACTGTCTGAGAACAGCACAGGTAGCAAGTGAGTGTACAGTCTACCTTGTGGGACATAAAAGGCTAATGGATAGGGCTGGCCGTTGCCCTTTAGCTCAAAAAATGGCCTTAAACTTGTCTTTTACCTCACAAGACTGCCCAGAAAATGTGCTGTGGTTATGTATCCAGTCAAGTGTATTTTGCACAACAGACAAGGCTGATCAAGCTGGCTGTATAAATAAATTGGCACAATGTGCTCCACAGTTTATATAGTATATTGCTAGTGGCTGTGCTTGCTGAATAACAGCATGTGCAACTGAGCTCAAACCATATCTAAAGCTCCATCATAGTGGACCTCTGAGGTCATCCAAAAAGCATCTTAAATGCCAATCCTAGCAAGGTTTTCACCTGTTGTAGAAGTTGTTTCATTCAACCATACGAAGTACACCAGCAAAACAGTATCAACATGACATTTGGCTCCTGCTCAAGACCAGAGACATCCTTTTTTCCATCCATAATAAAGGAATACTGAAATAAAGGTGAGGAATGGGTTTCATCTATAATTTCCATGATAGCTGATGAACTCATCAAATTTATTTGCTCATTTTAAAAATCCCAAGCTGTGTGCAGCACCCTCTTAGCAGATAAACCACCTACTGAATGACTGATCAGCTTCATCTTTGTATTCAGAAACTGGTCAAGGTTATCTTGATGATGTTCCTGCCAATCTCTGTCTGTCCAGAAAAATCTCACGCCCTTTACTTTGAACAGGACAGCTGTTTTCTTCCTGCTGTGTATTGACTTCACCCCACAAATGTGTAGTAACTGGTTGGTTTTTATACAGAGCAGTCACTATAGTCGGTTTGTGACCATCTGACCTCTGCACAGAAAACGTTTTGAGTGCTTTTCTCCAGTTTTTTTAAATCTAATATTGACAAATATTATACTCAGCCTGTGCTGGTTTTGCAGTCCTAAAGTATTTAGAACGTTGAAAACACAGCAAGGGATACTTCTCATCCCATGATATTTGTAGGGTACTACCTGGTCTTTGAGCATTTGTTTTTGCAAAAGTTGAGGATCTGGTTAATTTGGCTTTGTATATGTCATTATCTTGTCAACATCCTCTGCTCTCCTTCTGTGTTGCCTACACATACTGTCCATTCTTGTTGTGCACTTGCTTCTTTTGGCTGTATTTCCTCTGTCTCTCCTTCGTCATGTAGTCTTTTTTTTTTACTGTGGCTGGGACCTCGCAGATCCTCTCGACATACTAGGGACTGCTTTACTGTCATCAGGAACTGTGAGCAAGCCAGAAGGATAATTTTTACATTTCAAATGCTATGATTTTACTTAACAGTTTCTTATTAAAGGAAGTATACCTGAATTTAATTTTGGCTGGTTAAGAAAAATGCTTTATACTCAATCTAGTTAAAAGTTAAGTTAAGTTAAAAAACTTAATTTGATAATAACAGTTGACTAATTGATTGAGCAATTGAGCGAGTCCAGGTTTTTTTTAGTAGGAATAAGTAACGTAATGGGGACAACCCGGGACAACTTTTCTCTGCTAATTGCACAACAAAGTGTGGAGCCTTTGCTAAGCAGCAGCTCCTCCAATGTTGTGCACAACTGGGTATGTGAACAGAAAAGCTTGGCATGCATGTAACTGTTGACCATTCACATAAGAAAATATAATTTACCCAAGTTCACAACCTCATCATAAGGGACATCTGTGTTGGCTCACCTGGGAGTACACATGATGCTGCAGTAGTTGCAACATCTAATCTCTTCAGGTAGGCTTATTTGTTGAATAGTTTATATTTCAGCTGGCCTTTCACACAGAATTACAAAAGTTTTATGTTAAAACTAGTTCTCAAAGTATTTATTTGTAGTTTAGCTATAGTACACTTCAAGTCTGTAAATCTTGTTAAGCCCTGTTTATTTCTAGTGTAGTTGATAGGGTTATGATAAATAACCCCTTATTATCCTACAAAGAAAACCACACAAACACAAGTTTAGACTCTTCTGCAGACGAGGGCAGAGGAAACCAAACGGAGAAGTTCCCTCCCTGACAGTCTGGGATCATCTGCGTTGAGCCACCTCTTTCTCTCTGCCTTTATTATCAAACTTCAAAGAAGGGACAGGATTGGTCATAAGTTTATAACATTGGGGTTGAAAAACAAAGAAGTGAGCAAGTTTTATTGCGGGTGGTGATCAGTCACCTGCAACACAGACACCTGGATAAGGCAAGACATTCATTATCTGGGAGAACCATTTGTTCTTCCTGTGTGGAGTTAAAACAATAGAATATTCCTGCAAGCCAGCTCTTGAAACAGACTAAATGCCCGTAACTTAATGAAAATAAAATGATTACATTCACATTTCTCTAACAGTAGTTCTGTTTCATATCAGATTTGTACCTGGCCTAGTCCTGCTTTAGCATTTGTTTAGATCGACTTTAGTTCTAAGACTATTAAAGGGGATTGTGATTTAGTAAAATAGTAAATAAAAAATCTGAAGAGCACTGTTTTTACTCTTGTTACTTGGTGTGAAAGAATTGAGCAGTACTGGGTTATGGCACATATGTTTACTCTTTACAGAGATCCAGAAAAACACCCCCAGGCAAGCATAGAAATTGAGGGAGTCCAAGTACCTCTACTAATTGCTGGTGACCCTGCATGACCTCTCCTGCCTTGGCTGATGAAGGGATTCTCGGGTCCTAATCTAATGGAAGCACAGACCTCGTTCAATCAGCATCTTAGTGCCATCTGTGTCAAAGTGGAACATGTATTTGGACATTCAAAAGCTAGATGGTGTTCATGCCTATAGTAGTAGCCACATGTTGCATTCTGCATAATATGTGTGAGAAAAAAAAGACAACAACTGACTCCTAAAGGAGTACTTCTCGGGCCTCAGCTAATACACCCTCATGGCCACAACCGAGATGAACCTGATGGTGTGGCAACTGAGTTCAGTCAGGCTCTGGTGAATCATCTGTTTAGACCATGTTAAGTCACTCACCTGCCTAAAAGACAGCTTTTCAAACAAGTTAACAAAGAAACAAATGGTTACTTACAATACCTTTATTTCAGGTTCTTAAAATAAAAGTCAAACATTTTTTCTTAATACTTCAATAAGACTAAATATATAAATAAGACACAATGATATTAAAACGAACAAACCATCCTTGAGTTGGGTATGCACCTCTGCTGTGTGACACACAATATTAACTGAAAGTGCCATTACAAACAAAATGGAACTGAATGGAAATTTATTATTAGCATCTACAAAGTATGGTAAGAGGATGAGGGGCTTGGGGAGGAGATTGTTGACTGAGGCTCAGACGCATAAGCAGATTGTTGAAGGTGGTATGGACGTTGAAGTGGTTGAGTGAGGTGATGCCGTTGTGGCTGAGTGTATGATGTGGTTGGATGTTGTTGTGAGTTTGGTGATGAGTGCGTGACATGATGGGTTCCTGTCATAGCCTCAAGCTCAGCTGCCTCTGTAGCCCTTTCAAAACATTGGATGTCACGACTAAGAACTTGGCTAATTATGTTCAGGACAGTATTATCCTGCCTGGCCTGCTCCCTAAGTAAACTCTGACAGCTTCTCGAGCTCCTCCACCTGTGTTGCGCTTGAAGAGGGGATCTCTTCTCAGTGTCCTTTTCCTCGTTTGGAGGATCAAGGGTTTCAGCATGTGTGGTTGGCTCATCATCAAAGGAAGCTGCAGTAAAATGAAAAGGAGAAAAGGAAACATATATTGGTTAAAACTTGACTTAAAAAGCTATGCATAATATGCACAGCAGTGAGTTAAAAACATGCAATATAGTTCACAAACCTACACATCATAAAAGCACATCTTAATGGAAGTAACCTACACGTAAATATACAACATACTTAAAGCTAAAACACTGCGACACAAACAAAACTATGAAACACTACATTATAGTTTAAAAAAAATGTACTCACATGCTGAATCCTTGGATGTATCGATCATACCAGTAATATCTTCTGGATCATCATCAGCCTCACCCGATGTATATCATAAGTAATATTACCTGGTTACAAACTGCAATATACTGACATAAAACATTTCTGTTCAAAAAAATAAATAAATGGATGATGCTTGACACTGATGTGAGACTAATGTTGCAAGAAAACATTAGTGTCATGTAAGGACTAGGGACAGTTGGGGGATGGATTGGGGTCACTATGAGTCTGGGGCGTTCATGCCCAACCCCCAGCTCCGAATGCCATCTGTGTACATGGGCATGAAGACTTGAAAGGTGAATTGGACATGGGCCGAAACATTGGAGACAAGACTTGTCTTAGCCTTTCAAAGACTTGAGAACTGACTTGGACATTGGATAAATCAGTCATCGGCATTTCTGATATATATGCAGTGATACTTATATTTGCAGTTAACATAGCACTGGATGTTATATAGTCTCACTTAATCTTACTTCGCTTTTGTCCAGGGATGTAGCTATCCCTGGGTAATGATAAAAAATAGTTTTAAAAAGATTAGCTTTTTGATAGTGTTTAATTATAGAATTTAGCCTCTAAAGTATAATACTTTGTAGAGAAATACTGTCATATGCTTTCAATGAAAATATTTGATCTCCAATTCTGGACTAAGATCATTGGGACAAAGGTTATAAACTGTGCAAGTATACAAATTTTGTTTTTGAAGTAGCAGGTTTTGTGCGTCTTGTTCTCTTTTTAAGGTTCTGAGACACATTTAAGCCTGGCTACAAGATGGTTTAACTTCCCTAATTCCCAATACTAATAATCATCAGATGAAGGATTTGACCAGAGAGTGCATCGAAAAGGAATGATGAGAAAACATGGAGTGCATCCTTTGTCTTACTTTTTAATTGTGTTTTCTACAATATATAATACAGACATTTGCTTGAATATTACGGTATTCTGTTTTTGCTAACAGCATGTATTGGCATAATGAGAGATTCTTGCTTTAGTTACCTTTTGTCCTCTTTCATTAAAGAAAAAATTCTGCTGATTATTGAAATTAAAAGCATTTTACCCATTTGTAAAGAAAATGCAGTTATTACAATTTTGCTGTGTTATAATACTATGTTCTTGTTAATGTACATATTTTTCATGAACAGCTGGGAAATGCTGTTACTTAGGGATGTTTGAGACCACTACATAAACAGATGGTCAGCAATGAAGTGTAAACTAAGTATTGCACTCACCTGAGTTTAGCTTTCTATTTAAAGCTATGGGCTAAAGCAAGAGCAGATGTCCACTAACGAAACACACAAACACACGAGTTTCACTGGATTGTGCATTATGGACATCTATTATGTGTGTTGTGTTAGGAGGAAATACTTTCGCTGTACAAAACAAAAAGGCCCCATGTGTTTAACATTATGTGTCATGTAAAATGAACCCAGAGACATACTGTATTTTGATGACGACAGAGCTCTTTTGCTCAGTTCATATTCTGTGTTTTTGCAAATGATTGTCTTTACTGTTCCTTTACTTTCCATGTGTTTTTCCAACCAAAAACTATTTACTAGTGATTCTGGTTTTGTTTCAGTGCTACAAGTATGCACTTTCACAAAAGTGTTCACCACCGGGACATCATAGGTATCTTAAATTAATCCATATTTTTGTATTATCAGTTTGCCAATCCGAAACTGAAATCTAAACATGCTGTTTTAGTAAATGCAGCAGTCTGGTAAGTTTACTTTATTACAATTTAGTTCAACTCAGCATTTTAGACAAGGAGACTAAACCATTTAAACATTCATGATATCTTAACCAATTTATGGATAAGTCTTGTGCTTTTTTCTGTTGTGGAAAATCAAAATGTCTAGAGTGAAAAAGGACTCCATTTTGATGGACATTGAGTATATAATGTCTTTTTTATGAATTACTCCTTGTTGAGTGAAACACATCAGAAACATGTAATATGTGATGTAATGAGTATAAGACGATCAATGAAAACACTTATTTTAAATGAATGTTTTCTTGTTCTGGTGAGAAATTCATAGAGATTTTGTGAATAGTTACCTTAGAAATGTGCAAAATAAAAGACAGTTTGATAGCAACCAGTAATGACGAGAGATCGTGCAAATGCACTATTTCACCCTGGTAAGACTCACACAGACAAAAGAGGCAATTAAAAAGATTTCTTGACATAAATTGGAAAGTTCTTTGGCGCTTGAACCGCGGCAGAATACATGAAATCTGTGAATGTGAATGAGCTTGAATGATCATTTTAGGATTAGGATTGGTGAAGTCTTCTCCCCGGGGTCCAGACACTAGTGGTGGAGGCCAGAGGAGATAAGGAAGCCAGGTGGAGTCTGTGAAATCAGAGGAGGAGATGGGGTGGAGGTGAGGCACAGCTCAGCTGAAGATCAGGTGAGTCGGTGTATGGAGGGCTTTAGAAGCAAAGCCTTGTAGGATGATTGGTTGAGGTAAGAAGAGGATTTGGTGCAGATTGGCTGGATTGCAGGTGCATAACAAGATGATCAGGGAACAGGTGAGTTTTCCAGTCTGAATTTTCCTCTAGACCCCATTTCAACCTGGAAAGACTCACACAGACAGAAAAGGCAATTAGAAAGATTTATTGAAATAATCAGAAAGTTCTTTGGCGCTTTGTGTACTCACAGGTTTCTTAACTGTCGTGCATTTCCCCTTAGGAACTCAGCTCTCTGGAACTTGTTCTTGTTCGTTTCCTGAGGCTGTGCCATCTCCTGCATTCATCCAGTCGGCAAGTCTCTGTCCCTGACTCTCATCTGTCCCGGATGACGAATGGAAACTGTGCATCAGAGTGCTCGAGATGGCATATATTCTAGCCGAAACCGGGGAGATGGTCGGACAATTTATAAGCATGATGCTGTCTGCATTGGACATCAAGGAAGAGGCCCTTCCTTGCTATTACTAGTGACAATGGCACAAACATAGTTAAAGCTGCCAAGCTCAGTACATGGATGCGACTACAGTGTTTTGGGCCCAGGCTGCACCTGGCAATCGGTAAGTGTGCACATCCTAACGGAGTTATCATTGTATAATGTTGACCACAGGCGTGACTGCTGCATAGGGGTTAATATTATCAATTTATTTTTATCCTACACGCCTTGTTAGGGAAATTTATATAATTGGAAGATGCATATATTGAGATAACTCAGCTGTGATTGTCCAGGGGAGTCATGCCATCAATATAACTGGTGGTGAAGTATTTTCACCACCATTTATATTGAGGGGGGTTTAGTGTTATTGTCAATTTATCTTTATTGAAATGAAGTGCTCAATATATGATATTGATGTTAGACCACATCGCCAAGCCCTAGTATAATATGGAGCATTTCATATAAAACACATTTTTGCCCAAACAATGCAGAAAAGCTTTTGTATTTCTCTTTGTGGAGTGAAATTGTACAGTAATTGGTATTGTTTTTCCCATAAACTCAAAGTAGAAGAAACAAAACTTCAAGTAATAATAAATTACATGTCTGGTATAGAAACACAGCTCATTACTGAAAATCTTACACAGAGTAAACAATGGTGGTGATCATGCCCTGGAGTTGGAATAATTCAGATTGAAGTAGAGTGTTTTGTCAAGGAGGATAAAGTTAGGTATAGTTCCAAATATTATGCAGTTTTGAACCAAACCCCACTGATGTCTGCTGGAAATCTGAAGAATGATTTCATTTTAAGCATCACAGCAAGTTCCAGCATGCATCCACATCTATATTGGAATTACCCAATGAGAGGAAACCATCATGATCTTGGCACTGATGCCTGGCCTGATCACTCATTTCACACACCTGTTTAGCTCCGCCCATTTCCTCATTACCGGTCATCTGATCCACCTGCAGTAATCTCTATAAAACCAGCCTTCAGACCAGTCATCAGTGCCAGATCATTTACAAGCCAATCGGTGAATTGTTTCCAGCGTATTCTGACTGCCTGTTGATCCTGACCCGATTTGCCTCTAGATATCTGAGCTAGCCTGATATCTGTTTTCCCTGCCTGAGTCTGACTGTTTAGCTGTGTTGCCTGACCTGAGTTTTGTCCCTGGACTTCCTGAGCTTGCCTGATCCCTTTCTGTTATCTTGCCTGTCTGTGTACCATTCTGCACTGTTTATCGGACCACCGAACCTGCCTGTCCTCGTCCAGTCTGTCAGCCTGCCCATGTATCGAACCTTATTCTTATGGTTTTGACAAAGGACTGTTTTTCGACCTCGAACTCGGTCTTGCCCTGATCATTGTTCTTATCTCTGCCCGCCTGTCTTCCTGGTCCCGACTCAGTCTGGGGTGATGGCGGCACAGAGGTTAGGGAGTTTGTCCTGCAATTGACAGGTTGCCAGTTCGATCCCCCGGTCTGACTGTCTCCGTCGTTGTGTCCTTGGGCAAGACAC
Source organism: Fundulus diaphanus (assembly GCA_037039145.1). Classification (NCBI taxonomy): domain Eukaryota; kingdom Metazoa; phylum Chordata; class Actinopteri; order Cyprinodontiformes; family Fundulidae; genus Fundulus; species Fundulus diaphanus. The sequence goes on from CM073136.1 coordinate 35,866,739, forward strand.
TTCACCCGCATTGCCTGCTGGCGGTGGTCAGAGGGCCCGGTGGCGCCGGTGCATGGCAGCCTCACGTCTGTCAGTCTGCCCCAGGGCAGCTGTAGCTACTAACATAGCTCACCACCGTCAGCGTGTGAATTGGTGAATGACTAAACTGTAGTGTGAAGTGCTTTGGAGGTTGTCAAGACTAGTTAAAGCGCTATACAAGTACAAGCTATTTACCATTTATTATCAATAATTCGTCTTTTAAACATACTTCCTGCTTGTTGGCCTGAATACTGAGTTCACCTGTTCAGTTCCTAACAGAAACTTACAATTTTCACATGGCCCAGGCAGGGTGCAGATTATCTGTGGGCACCTGAAGCAGATGCTCTCGCAATCTGATAGAACTAGAGAGCTTTTTCAGCATACATTTAGCAAATGTCATCCAGTCAAGATGTGGGATGCAGTCAGACTTCTGCCAAAAGAGACTGAATGTGTCAGATCCACTGAGCTAGTATGTGCTGGGTGGTGTGTGCGTCTCCACTCACCAGTTCCTTGTAGGGTGTGACTGGCAAGATTGGCTTTGCAGCTGCAGCTCATTTAGGACCAATCAAGAAGAGTATAAAGAGGGACAAACACCACAAGACAGACGCCAGATTTTTGCTGACCTCACATGGAAATCAGCCCATGCCTTTTTCAAGTTCCCACGCCCCAGGGCTCCGCTTCCTCTCTCCTTCAGCTACTGGAGAAATATTCTCATGATCCCATCTGTTGATCTGCTTTGCTTCTGTTGCCAGTCATTCACACAACACTGCAACTTACCCTAGCTTGCTCCCATCTGTGCATGCTTGTCCCTGGAAAAAAGTAAACAAGAGACAGTATCATCAAACCATTGTTCTCCACCACTTTGCCAAACTCAGTCTCTGTGGATCTGCTCACCTTCTCCTGGATAAATCCTTACTTTCACCACAGTAAGGATTAATCGCACGCCTATTAATTTCACAATCATCCCTTTTCCTCAGTGTTCCTCCTGAATATAGTCCAGATCCATCCAGGTTTTTATTTTCAATAAATCTGTTAAAACGATCTGACTGTGGTCAGAATGGTTGCCTGCTGTAGAGTCAAAATCTTAAACACCATGACATAAAGCTGAAAATGAATCAAACGCTGCTTCAAAAAAGCTTTTCTCTAGGGATGTGCAAACTCATGCAATGGTTTTCTGCTGAATTTTACAGGATAACTGTCACATATATTTGTGGAAATAGTATTTATCATGGTTTTAATTTTTTACATGACAAAAATCTGGCATTTTAGCAGCTGTTTGTGCAATTTGAGAACCACTATAACAATATTCTGTGGGTGCTGAATGATACTGTGCTTACTGCATATACAGGTCTGTTTTGGATTCAAGGAACTGTGATCCCAATGAAAAAAGCAACCATTTACAGACCTGCTGTGACACATTACCACAAATGTGTTTTGTTTGCCGTTTCAGAGTTTTTTTCCCCCACACAGACCAATATTTTTCTACTGCCCACATGTCAGCGTTATTAGTCTGTATTTTGCTTTTACAAAGTGCATGCAGCCAATTGTGAGTCAAAGACAATAGTATCGAGTAAATATTCCCATGAACACATCTTTTATATTCAGTTTATGAGTTAGAGATTAGATTTATCTGTGACTACAGAAATGACAGGTGCATGCAAGTATACACTTTTATTTATTATGTTTCTAAATACAATGTGTTTTTCAAGCTTATTGTCCAGTTTATGTCGATGTAGGCTTGACCTTCAGCTTAAAATAAACAGTGTGTTTTTCGCCTATGATTCTCCTGATAGATCACAAGCTCTTGAGCCACCTGTGTCCTGCAAACTATTCTGGTCATAGAGGCACCAGATGTCCTAGGAAGAAAAAAAACCTTACAAAGACTTTGTTTACAGCGGGAACAATCTATGTGCACTCACGCACACACACATACAATGTGCTGTTTGTTGTAATCAGCACAAACAGCAAAAACTGGAGCAAAGGTAAAGGTTTCTGTCAAATCTCTTTGTCAGCTATTTTAGTAAACGTTTACTTTTGTTCTCTGTGTTCACTGCTATACAAAATCAAAGATGATGTAATACCTAAGGTGTAGGGTTACGTATATTGGAAATGGTTTCAAAGTTATAACACAGTTATGTGAAGTTTTATTTGGGTGTTTATTATAAACCCTGTGTGTGATTTATTTTTTAGGGCATGTTGAAGTCAAATATACTAAAGCAAGGGTAATAGCTTTAAACAAGCAAATACATATATGACAGGCTAAAACGTGGATAGCTGTCTTTTGTGAATTTATTCATGTATCTAATATACACAAATCTAAATTTAGAATCTGTGGTCTCATTTGCAAAACAGGCTTTGCATTCAGTATGGCATGCATAAAAAATAAATAATCTGAAATAATTTTCATACATTGCTACAAAAGCTTAATAATTGACCATACAGTTCACACTAATGTTGCAATAACTTAACAATTGTTACAACAGAGGTCTGTAAGGGAAAGAACAATTTCTTAAGACAGCTGGATAAAAACCCAATTTGGGTAAATTTGCAAATCCAGTTCTGAGTGAAATATGAACCAATCTAGCCCTGGGTGTCATGAGGCTCAGAGACAGGAAGACCCAGAATTCGACCAGACAACCGAGGTTAGTGAAAATGCAGGATTTAATGAGATCTTGGCAAAACAGTGGTCAAAATCATAATCCAAAAATGATACACAAAAAGGCAGTCCAAAAACTCACACAGGGATATGGCAGAAAACGTGGAACTGAAACTCATCGGAGGCTAGACATGGAAAGACACTATAGCACATGACGAGACAAGAGATGACAATGAACTGGCAGGGAAGTGGCAGAGGAAACAGTCTTAAAAAGGCAGGAGAACAAAGGAGAGAGAGTGAGCGAGCCAATTAACCAGAAACAGGTGGAGGTAATCAGAGGGAGAAACGTGGCTGCAGGAGGAAACAAGCTGACAGAAAACACGTGGAAAAGAACAGACACTAAACCAAGCCTAGAACATAAATAACCATGAAGAACAAACCTAAGACAGAAGATAAAACTAAGACTAAACAGAGCACAGAAGGGAGATCAGAACTAATACAAAGACCAGATAAACTAAAACAGTACACAAGCTAAACAAGAATCCAAAACAAGACAGAAGAGAAACAAAACCTGAGGTGGAAGAGAGGAACAACTGATCAAATAATAAACATAAACCAAAACAAAACCCAGATTATGACACTGGGTTGGTTGAACACAAGTGGGTTGGGTCAGGGTTGCATTCCACCTCGCACATTTAGGTTTTTAACCCGAAAATAGGTTAGAGTGGCTAATGTCTAACACTCATATTTTATTTGGGTTGATTTTTGGTAGCTTAGCGCCTAATCGCAAACATGCAGGCATCCCTACATAGGAGTCTCTAATTATGCCAACACGTGTTTTTGAATGTTCTCTCTGAGCTCTAACCATCCAGATTCCACACAGAAAGGCTTCATTTGGGGTTTAAACCCAGGACCTTGGTGGCTGACAAAGATCCTAAAGTGTTACACTGTGCAGTTCTAATAATTTCCTTGTGTGAAGTAAAGGAATTAATTGAAGAAGAAGACAATCCTATGTTTTGATGTTGCTCCTTCCAGCACAGTACAGTCCAGAATCTTAGGAAATCCTTTCTGTAAAGTATGATCTCAAGGGAGGGAACGAAAAATTGTATGTCAGCCAAATTTGTCTTTATTTAAATATGCCATTTAGAACAGGCAAGTAGATCCAGGTACTTAACACAACCAAATTTCAAGAGCAAAGAAAATAAAAAGATTGAGTGTGTTTCATTTTCATCCAGCCATCCATTTTCTAACATATCTATCCCTTGTGGGGTTGCGAGGGGTGCTGGTGCCTATCTCCAGCTGCCAATGGGCGAGAAGCGGGGTATATCCTGGACAGGTCGCCAGTCTATCGCAGTGTTTTATGTTCAAATGTTTTTAAATGTAAAAAGACAGACAGACAGACAGACAGACAGACAGACAGACAGACAGACAGACAGACAGATAGATAGATAGATAGATAGATAGATAGATAGATAGATAGATAGATAGATAGATAGATAGATAGATAGATAGATAGATAGATAGATAGATCCTGTTCTTGTATGAACTCCAGTTGCAGCATGAGCTGAACATTTCAGCTCATCCAGAAGTTTTTGGGACGTTCAGGTATAACAATATAATGCAATTATCACAACCAGATTATTCCAAAGTCACCTTTTTAGCTCCACACTGAGACAAGATGCTGTTGTTTTTGGCAATGTTGTGAGGAAGCTTGGTGGACTGCCAATGCATGGCAAGAGGTGAGCTTTGGGTTATTTGGCTTGACAGATGAGCTGGGGGTAGTCTTTAGATTTTCTGGACAGCTGGATGTGTTCATCCCGTGGAGAACAATTTTCACAGTGACTGCTTCGTACTGGCTCAGCTTGGTGGTGGCATCATACCAGCTAGAGTCTTAATCTACACCAATTATTTTTTTATGTTTCATTCATCTGCCTTAGAAGGGTCTGTGAAGTATTCTTGCAGGTAAGGTAGGAGCACCCCATGATATTCCTGACCTGGGGTTTGTAGACATTTCCAATGGTGTTACCCAAAGAGAGGTTTTGCTAAGAAGTTTGATACAAATTAAAAACTGGACATTATTCTTCAGTAATTGTTCAACTCGATCTTGGCCAATGTAAGATTTGTGAAATTGTGCAAGCAAACATTCTCACATAGAGCAAAACAATATCTGTTTAACCAAACCCAAAGCCTTACATTATAACGGATCCTGTGGAAGAGATTTAGTAAGGTCTGTTCTGAATATAACTAAATAACATTTTAATAACTCTTTGTTTCTTATTAGAACACTTTTAAATGCAATTTGAAATTACATGGAAGCAGAAGTCAAAACGCCACTGTGTAGTTCAAAATGCTGACTTGTAAAAGTTGTTGAGACTCCTAGTCTCCTCTCCAACACAACAAATTGAGTCACAACGTTCGACCCCATGTCTGATCAAAATTGACTCTTTTTAAACATTATTAACCAACTATTTGGATTAAAGAAATAATCAAGCAGGTTTTAGAGTGTGCAATAAACAGAGTAATGTTTAAATCCAATGGTCCCTAACTCCCAGGCAGAGTACTTGTACTGGAAAAAAAGCAGATAAAGAAATTTTGACCAGACAGACGAATTTGTGTGCAAGTAGGGTGTCTTATTGTGTGATAATATCTGACATCTAGTGACACCCTCCCCCAAAAACAAAAACAAAACTTCACTTTTTCATCACCAGCCGCAACTGCAGACAGGCAGAGAATTTAAACACAGTTTTACTGTTTAACAAATTAGACCTGTCCACTGGCTTTGTTTAATTTACAATCTTAATTATTTTGAAGTGAAAGCTAGAAAGAAAAAAAAAAGCAAACATGTTGCAATAGAATGTCAAGTGGTCCTCACAATAAAGTGTTGAAAATAATTCCAAACTAACAATAAAATGCTGAATAATATTGGATTTTTTAAAAATTCTATTTATTCAGAACAGAATTCTGATATGTGTGAATGTACAAATTTTGTGACAAATATATATATATATATATATATATATATATATATATATATATAAAAATAAAAATACAGTGGGGCTATCAAAATATATTGACTATATTGAACATTAGATACTATTTTGCGACTATTTAAAATTTAATGGACACAGAGATGGAAAGGTAAAAGAGAAAGAAAGGTAGAGAAAAAGTTTAGAAAAACCATTAAATGGGAGCGAAAGTGAAAAAAAATAGAGCAGAGGAAAAAAAGTGCAAGATGAGATACTAGAAGTCTGCTTCAACACCTGCACAAAGAGATATAGAAAGAACAGCAAAACCAACAGAAAAATAGTCACAGGTACAAACAACCAACACCTTGATAACATCACTACAAAATATGTAGTATATTTTAATACAAGATTTTTTTAGTGAAAGCCAAAGCTAATAGCAGGGTTTATCTGTATAAAAAAATATCTGCAAGCACCTGGATCCAAGCATCTGTAGTTGTTTGAGAGTGTGCTTTTATATGTAAGGTTTATCCCTAGGAAAAATGCTCAGTGGTTGTGAGGAGCCAAAGACACACCCAAAACAGGAGCCCAAGAAGGACCAACGTAGGGATAGCTGCCTCCCCCATCATGTTATGAACCGTAGATCAAAGAACCCAATATTCATGTTGAACAAGGAGTTGCGCTTTAAAAAGGTTTATTTTAAAAATAAAACAATTAAACAAAAACATTTGTTGGCAGGAAAATGTCCAGATTTGAGCAGGCTGCTCAAGGCAGGAGACAACTGGCAGGAGAAGGCAGACAAGAACTAAGGGCTAGGCTATAATCAAGGTCAAAACAGTGCAAGGTCATGTCCAGAATGAGGTGTCCAGAAAGGGCAAGGCAAACAGGGGCAATCTAAAAAAAATCCAGGTCAAAAACAGGAAGGCAGACAAGGAACGCTGGATGGCTGACTCGCACTATGGCTTTCTGACGATCTAGAAGTGAGTGAATGTGGGAGGCAGTAATAAATAAGCAGAGTCCCAGGTGAAATGATTTGAACCTAATTAACAGCCGCAGGTGAATTGAATGAGGTAGACTGGCTGGATCTATGGCAGAAGGTGCAGAAATAAACATGAATGGAGCTAAATAGAAATGCAAGGACATAATCTGACTGAGAACATAAAACTCCAAGGACAAATTAATATAATTAACTAGAAGGCAAAAAGTAAAGAAATGCAGTAATGACAAAAAAACATCTACCAAATCTAAATCATGAAGAAGTGAAACTTATGGCAAAACCCTGATGGCAAAACTAAAAGGCAAATATGGGAGGACCTGTAGAACATAAAGGACAAGAAAAACATACATCTAAATCAAAACCATAACCAGGCACCTTCAAATCATGACACATCCAAGAGAAGAGCAGAGGAGAGCCCCAGGAGATTCCCTAGCAGCCACAGTGCAGAAGCTGGTTTTAATAAACTGGTTTTACTAAGTACATTGTACTATGTACAACATTTACAGCACCTTGAAGATCAGATGACATGAAGATGATGACAGAAGTGGAGGAATAGGGCTGCACTGAATACTGTTCAAGAATTTTTGCCCTCTCTGCCACACTTTTCTTACTTTAATCTGCAGAGCTTTTCAAAAAATAAAAAAACTAACTAATGCAATATATTTCCTCCTTCCTTCCAGAATTTCTCTGATATGAGTATAGGCATTGTCATTGTCTGTCACATACTCAGGTAACACTTTTTTGGGGGGTTCTTTTGAATAAAATCTGAAACTTTCTCCCACTTTCCCAACATTTCCTTTATATATTCAGTAGAGATAACCACTGTTGCCAACTCCCGAGCAAACAAAATCGGTATTGGCTGTCCAAAATGTTGCTAGAAGTTGCTATTGCTTTTTGCTAGATGATGTTATCACCTGATTTGCATATTTATGTCATGCAATTGTGATCCAGGCTCCAGAAAAGATAAGGAATAGCAATGTTTGCACGACAAAAAGTAATTAAAAACATTCTGAATATGTTTAGAACTACAAATCTTTTGAAATAAATTATTGATTTGAATACTTTACCTGAGCTCACACTACATAAACCAATTTTTTTTACAATATCAAATTGAACCAAAACACAGTTATTACACACAGTGGACAAAGTGAATAAGTGACTGAGGCAATCAAATGCGGGCAGTTTCAGAGGAAACAAAATACAACCTTAAAGGGGCCATGACCTCAAATTTCTTTTTTTTTCTGAGGTTTTGGGGTATATTATGATCTGTTGTGCACTCATGATGAAATTGTGAATGTCAACACTGAATACCAAAGGAGCTTTTGAGAGCCAGTCAGCTTCTTCTCTTTTCTCAAAAACGGTCAGATCAGCAAACGGGTTATCTTTCTACGTAGGTTGTCTTTGATTCATATTCTCCTATCAGAGCACACCATCAAGCAAACAGCCTTACTCAAGTAAAAGTAAAATGTTGTCAGCCTAGAACTCAGGTAAGAGTAAAAAAAAATCAGTAAGAAGGCTACTCAAGTACTTTAATCATAAGAGCTGATGATTTAATGATTTAGACATATTTATGAGGATATATGCAAATTCTGGTATTTTAAAGACTAAAGATATACTAAAGACAAATAATATTTTTTTTCTACATTAAGCTTGAAAGCAATACTTACAGGAAGTAATGTATATACAGTATATTAGAACAGTGCAAATTACTTACAAAAACAATATATACTGTTAACTGTACATGCAGTTTACCTCCAAATGGCTCAATGAGCTCAGCAGATAGAAAAAAAATAACAAAGCTTGTGTACAAATAGGAAGTCTCACTTTAATATAAAGTCTGGAGTTTTGGCTCTCTGGTGCATTTTTGGTTAAAATGAATAGGTTCTTCATTCATAAAGTTACTTGGATTAGATAGAGTAGCCAGAAGTTTCACTCAAGTAAGAGTAGCGATACTTGAGTAATAATATTTCTCAAGTAAAAAGTACAGTGCAATAAAACGTTTCCTATAATTACATTTTGCTCAAAAAGTTACCCAAGTAAATGTAACCAGTTACTGCCCACCTCTTGCCATAGGTTGAACTTGCATGTCTGACTGCTCCACTCCAGAGGAGGAAGGCGGAGAAGCGGCTCAAACAGGAGGCAGTCACCCCAGACTCCTAAAGACTAAAGATATACTAAAGACAAATAATATTTTTTTTCTACATTAAGCTTGAAAGCAATACTTACAGGAAGTAATGTATATACAGTATATTAGAACAGTGCAAATTACTTACAAAAACAATATATACTGTTAACTGTACATGCAGTTTACCTCCAAATGGCTCAATGAGCTCAGCAGATAGAAAAAAAATAACAAAGCTTGTGTACAAATAGGAAGTCTCACTTTAATATAAAGTCTGGAGTTTTGGCTCTCTGGTGCATTTTTGGTTAAAATGAATAGGTTCTTCATTCATAAAGTTACTTGGATTAGATAGAGTAGCCAGAAGTTTCACTCAAGTAAGAGTAGCGATACTTGAGTAATAATATTTCTCAAGTAAAAAGTACAGTGCAATAAAACGTTTCCTATAATTACATTTTGCTCAAAAAGTTACCCAAGTAAATGTAACCAGTTACTGCCCACCTCTTGCCATAGGTTGAACTTGCATGTCTGACTGCTCCACTCCAGAGGAGGAAGGCGGAGAAGCGGCTCAAACAGGAGGCAGTCACCCCAGACGTCATGGAGCGCTAATATCCCAAATTCAACCTCAAACTAACTTCACCGCAGCTACTAAAAAGGGGAGCTGATATGTCTGAGGGTGGTCAAAAAGTTTCCACTTACTCCCGAAGAATGAGAGCATCACAGAGGAGTGGCTGAAATTAATTTCCGGGAACTTTACTGAAGACGGTTTCCTTTGGGGGAATTCAAGTTGGGGTTTTTGAACAAACATTTAAAAAAACAAACAAACATCTGTACCAACACTGAAGGTGGCGACCATAATGTTGTAATTACCCGTAAGTTTATTTCTGAATGCTGTCAAGTGTAAGGAAGGAGTGTTTTTAACTGAAAAATCCAGTCGAATAACTGTGGCATGACTTTCCTGTTGTTGCCCAGGAGAGTGAGCTCTCTGGCACAATCAACTTGGTGGAGCGCAGGCAGCCAGCTGCATAATGTTTCTGTGTCACGGCTATACTGGCAGCGAGTTCTTCGCTGCGGTACCGCGGCACAGAGCTGGGTCCCAGCTGCATAAGTTCAGCCGCAGCGAACTCCCTGCTGCGCCGTGGTCTATGTGGCTATTTATTTCAGTCTCACTATGTTGAATTGTGCCGCCAGGTTAAAGCCTTTGGTCAACTTGGCCACCTGCCCTCCAAAATTTATGTTCACGTGCTTGCCCCAAGCCTGGTTATTTATTCTAAATTGAACATTGGTGTGACAGTAAGGCTCTTTTTCTCATTCTTCTCCAGTTAGACTTTGGACGGAAAGGCAATTACTCCTTAGTAAACAGATGTTTCAGTTGCTGACATCTGAGATAGAGATAGTAAAACTTTAGACTGACCCAGCAGAAAACAAAACTTTATATACACTGTGTTAAAAAACAACTTTTTTTCCTCACTCCATGACATCAAACTAAACTTTTCCTTTAACAATAGTTTGTTGGAATTTTTGTTCAGTCAGGTTTGTAGATACTTTCATTTATGCAGCCACATCGAACACAGTTTTGTTTTCCTTATGCTACTGTGTAGCTAATTTATCAGAGTTCTCAGCTTTATTGTCCATTTGGAAGACCTATTTACAGTATTCTAAAGCTAGAATTTTCAATTGAATTGTTTTGATGCTGCATCATAATTATGTTTCCTCATGATGGCACCTATTTTGTGAAGTGAAGTAAACCAGACTCTCCCCACAACATGCAGTATCATGTTGTGGAGAAAGAAAAATTCTCAACATACTGCCACCCCCATACCCTAGAGTTGGGATGGTGTTTTGGGGCTTGTATGGTTCAATAGTCATGCAAAAGTCTGTTCAGATATTGTAATGCTTACTGCAACTCTGGCAACATTGGTTGCAGTTGAAATGTGACTATTGTATTTTTGTTCCCTTTTGAGCTCTCTTGGGGTTTTCCTTGGTTCTGCTATTAAAACCAAGCTTTTAAATTTTAACTGATGCAGCCACTGGAATTCTCCAAGTAAATTGGACTTATTTATTAGAAGCCATGCCAATAGATAACTAGAGCCTGTGTTTGCGCTTAAGGTTTGAAAATGTCCAATATGTACAGTATGTTACAGTTGAACTATTGAAACAGTGGTGGAAACATCATGCTGCATGTACACCCCACAGAGCTCAAATACCTTTAAATATATTTTATGACTTTTATTTCAAACATAATAGCTGTGTTGTTTGATTTTGATTAATTTTATTGACATTCTTTTCAAGCCCAAGCATATGGGATTAAGCCTGAATCAATCCAGCGGCTTGTTATTGTCTTAAAGATTGTAAATATCTTGTCATACAAACAGACATTAACTGATCTTTAAGTTTTGAAGTCATACACAGAAGTTGATGAAGCATGCACTAAATGCTACATCAGCAACTTCTTTTATTGTTCTGATCGTCCTTCATTTTTCAATTAACTTTTTTTTTGCTGAAAGCTAACTACAAGCTTCTATGTTGTACAAACTCTCTTGGGAAACTTGTAACTCTATTCATCATCATTGCTGTAAATCAGATTCTGATTTATCTATTCAGAATAGACAGTACATTTCAATGAACAAATGCACAGTATTTGTAATTGCACTAGATAATAGCCCATAGTTCTTCCACAGTTGATGTCAGCATGTACTATCTATACTGAAGACATTATACATCTAACAAGATCCTAAATAAAACTGCATGAACAAGAAATCAAGTTAAAATGAAGCAACACACATGATACAAACACAGACACATGTGTTATCCTTATCCTTATTGTATCCAAATAAAGGAAAGCTATTGCATAAACCCTGATTAACACCTCTTTGGATACCTATTTCACACATTAAACATGTGCAAAATATTTGTATCCAAAAAAACCTACAGCGCACAATACAAAGGATGAAAACCCAATACAACGTTTCAAATCAGGCTAATTAAAATTAAATCAGCAGAGTTCTGGTCAAATTTCGCTGTCTTTATTTGAAACTGGAATCAAAAAGCAATACATCCATGATTTTATATATATTATATAATCAAAATACATATTTCATCCAATACACACTTTTGTATGTTAAACTAACCTGCCAACATCTCAAAGTCAAGATGAAGGTTAATGTTGCCGCATTCTGGTTATAATCCGAACTTTATTTAGTTTAAGACAAGAATGGGTTACAATATCAGTCATCGCTATTCAAAATGTTCAGCATTTGACCAGTGGATCGTGACAGATGGCTGTCCATAATGAGTTTGGTTCTGATTGGGCCATCTTCCTCCTAAAGGTGAGTTTTCCTTTCCACTGTTGCTACATGCATGCTCAGTAAGAGGGGTTGCTGCAAAGTTATTGACACAGTGCATTCTACAGTCCACTGTGGCTACATGCTCATCCAGGAGGAAAGTATGCTGCAAGTCAGTGACTTAATGCAATCTGCTGGGTTACCTTAGATAGGAAAAGTTTTACCCAATCTCTCTGAGTGATTAGATATAATTGACTTTGTAGTGCCTTGATATGACAGGCGATGTGAATTGACGCTATATAAACGAACTGAACTGAATGCTATTGGACATGCCCCTACCATTTTCTCTGGAATATCGGTAGAAAAAGTTGAGCTACTTACATTACACTCTGAATTCCAAAATTACACCAGGCCAGTTAAGAGGAGGTGTTGTCTGTAATTATTATTACATGCATAATATTTGTAGAGTGTAAGACTCCTTATATAGAACAGCTGCATGCTAATCTATGCCCTTACCAGCAAATAAGAAAACACTCTTATGTTGAGGTGCATTTTGTCCATTGATTCCAAAAGATATCAACATAGATCTGAAGGAAGTTGGAGGGAATTAACCTAACTCTCGCCAGATGGATTTTGTTCTGCAGAGCTCTACACATACATCTGGGATCGCTGCATTGAAGATGCATTTCAGAAAGAGGGGCCTTATCAAAAATCCTTGCACATGATTGGATAAACCACTTGTCCATCATCTTTACTCACCTGCTACAAATTCTTGCCAAACCCGGTTGAGAAAAGGACGAAAACATTGTTTCCACTAACAAAAGCCTTCAAAACCGTTCTTTGGTGTTCTTTTAAAGAATTCATATTTGGTTGATTGGACAACAATGATGAAATAGCAGCATAAATTTTACCGCTTGCTTCCTCGCTGCAAGCTGCCATTGTTGTCTGAATCCAAACAGTCGCTTCTCTGATATGTCACATCTACAAAAATCGAGCCCAGCAATCCTGATTGGCTCATCCATTTTATGTGATAATGAAATCCCTCCCAATGGCAGCAATTCCAGATGGATGTGTGGAGCCGTTCGGAGCTCAGCGCAACGAAATCCAGCTGGCAAGAGTCAGGTTAGGAGGGAAGATCTTTGCAAGGATGGACACATTTTGTGATTAATACAGCTGAGCAAATTGTTCATATTATGACATTATTAAATCAACACACAGGAACATAAACCTTCTGAATTTTTAATTTTTACAGTGATATTTCTTGATGTTTACAGCGTTTGGGTCACAAGTCAAATGGTGAAAAAAGGTGACCACTAGGATCAACTTCAGAACCACTGGCTTTTGTTTGTCCGAACTTTAATTCTATCAGCTCTCAGCACCATTGAAAAATCAATTATTTTGCATTGACATTTAAAGGGACAGTGTCACATCCATGACGCATTCTCTTTGGAGAGATTAGAGCAAATAGTTGGATGTCAAAGTACAAAGTGTGTGAGCATATTTCTTTTGGGGAAAAGAGAGAGACCCTGCGTATGTGTTGCTATACACATCGGAGGGAGTGCATCCCTGATTAATGTCATGAGTGTGTAGTTAAACTTTTCTCTGACATATGTGTGTGTTCTGATGTGTGTTGCAGAGCGTGAGTGGGAGCGGCGTTTGCATTTTGAATGAATGTCGGCCTGTGTGGCTCAGCCTACACAATGCAGACTGTGTGACTAGTGGCAGCAAGCTTTAACATGTGCTGACAGCTAATCAATGACGGAGAGTGTTTTTCAGCTTTTAGGAAGAACTATTTATAACAGGCTGCACCATCACACTGCTACCCAAATCAGATATTTCCATGGAATGAACCAACTGCTGCACAACTTGGTTCACAGCAGCATATATTAGAATTACAAAGGGGTGTGGGTTTAATTTGATAAGATGTTTAGTATGCCGGTATTATTAGGTGGGCGGTATTGTAATTTTTGCTGTGGCCGCATTGTTTTTAGATTATTTCTTGCATGCGTACACTTTTTTTTTTTCAGATGTGACATTGTAAAATAAAAGCATTAATTCTAAAACATCTGTTATGTTTTTCATGTATGAACCATAAGTAATTAACCTCTGATGTATTTTAAAATTATAAATTACAATTAAGAACGAATGAGGAGTTAGGCATTAGAGCCATTATTGTGATGGCCAAAAGCTAAAGCTGGGATTTTTGTACAAGACATAGACAGACATTGCGGGTTTTAAAAATAAAAACTTGAAAATTGCCACAAATATCTGATGTGAAAGATAAATGGTTATTCCTTGTCAAACTCAAACAAAAGAATATGTTTTCTTGCTGCTGCATCACATGTCACTTGGATCTTTTATGGATTTTATCTCACTGGAATTTATAAACTACATTTATCAAACTGTATATTCTGCTGTGGTTCTCATAAACAGTCTGAGAAAGCCAGAGCTTATCAGTATAGGGGTCAAAGCAAGCTTTGACCCCTATACTGATGGAAACAAAACTCTTTCTCTTTGCATTAGTCATTGGTTTTTATCCTATCCATTTGCATTCCTTTCCCTTACACAAAGATGAATGTTCTTAATGAAATCTGACAAGGACTGTGCCATGCCCAAAGAGTCAGGGCCTTGTGACGATACTTTGGCATCTCGAATCAGAAGGAAGGCTTTAAATAAAATCCAAAAGTCTTTGCGTTTTCTCACTCATCACCGTAAGTTGATCACACGGAAGCTCTAAAGCCTACAACTGCTTTTTATTTTTATGAGTCACACAGGACAGTTTTCTCCACCCATTCAAGCCACTTGGATACATTTATTTACCTCTTTTCCACATTCGCTGATGCTCTTAATCCTCCAACTTCTTTATCTTTGTTCCCTGTAACCTCGCGGCTCAATTTAAGCCCATCTCATTCACACACATGTATTCTATCTTGCTACAGCTAACCTTCGTCCCTCTCCTTTCCTGGGCAAACCTATTTCTCCAGATGTTTTTTCCACCTTTTCCCTGCTGTCACCGCAGACAACGTTATCTGCAAACATGGATATGCTTGTCTAAACTTAACTGTCAATTTGTCCTTCACCACAACAAGAAGGGGCTCAGAGCCAATTCTTGATGCGGTCTCACTTCCACATTGAATTCCTCTGTTGCACCTACAGCACACATCACCACTGTCTTACAGCTCTCATACATATTCTGCATGACTCTAACATACTGTACTTCTCTGTAACTCCAGATTTCCTCATACAATACCACAGCTCTCCTCTTGAAACCCTATCATATGCTTTATCTAGATGTGCAAGAACACAATGCAGCTCCCTTTGACATTCTCTGTACTACTCCATCAATAGCCTCAAAGCAAATACTGCATCTGGAGTACTTTTTCTTGGCATGAAACCATAATGCTACTCACAGTTGCTTACTTCTGAGCTTCCCAGTCTAGCTTTCACTACCCTATCCCATAACTTCATTGCATGACTCGTAAACTTACTCTTTAGCGTACTGACCAGCTGCATTGCTGTCTTGTCTAAGACCTGCAATGCCTCAGACTGGAAATGTGCAGAGAGTGAGGACAGTGACGACAGTCATTGGGACAGCACTTCCCTCCATCCACCTGTAATGAGACATTACTCTTGCAAACAAAAAGGCTTGTCTTGTCTATATATATATATATATATATATATATATATATATATATATATATATATATATATATATTGAATATGCGTTATTGTCCGCTTAAAGGTACCTTTTGAGAAGAACAACATTTTAACCCCCATTTCTGCATGAAAAATTTCGCTTTTTTTACTGGTCTGATGCAATCCTAAATGCTGTGTTTTTTATTAGCTGGAGGTGTAAAAATGATAATGTGTTGTAAATGTATTTATTGATTATGAATATGTATATACATACAGTATATATGTTCTTTTAAAATTACAACAGATTTCTTATTGTAGTTATTTATCAAAATTTGAAGTTGCCTTTTTTCAAAAAGTTGTGTAACATTTATGGCTTTAAACAAGTTTTATTTAGCCAAACTGAAACCAAAAATTGCTCATTGCATTTTAAAATTTTGAAACCACAGATCTAGATTATTGGAGTTTTTTTATTACTATACAAACTAAGCGTGTGGGATTAATTGATTAAAATCAATTACCAGAAACACAAGTGGAGATGCAGCTTTTAATTTGAATCTAGATGCATTGGTTTTTAAATGTTTGCTTCCATAAAATCTGATACATTCAGATGAACTGTGTCACTACAGACGATTCCTACAGGAGTTCATCTTAATGTGTTCCCCACTTGGGATAGAAAAAAAACCACAAAGCTCTTTTAGCTTGATTTCACTTAATGGTTGAACAATTCCTCCTTTCCTCATTTACTTTCAGGCAGCGATTGAGTGGTTTTTGAAATTTATGAACATATTTCTAAAAATGTTCAATTCTGTTACAAGTTGTATGCATTTTCAACAAAGTGTTTTTTTTTCAGGATTGTATCAGAATAGGTCATAATAAAAACTACAGCTTTTGGGCAGATGTTGACTTGTTCATGCTTAACAAAGAGAAAGGCGAGTAAGATAGTGAGCATGGCATGAAGATAAATATGTAGGGAGCAGTCTGATTCAATAATCCTGATGCATGAAGACAATCCATTGACCGAATGCGCATGAGGGTACTTCTTTGGTTCAATCTCAGCATTCGTGCCCTGCTTCTTCTTGCCTTCAGTGTGCATTGCCCCAGATTCTTGCTATCCTTTTCCCATCAATTTTGAATTAAGGTCATTCCATTCTGTTAATTTCTCACACACTACACTCTCACAGAGGTTTCAAGTAATGAAGTACAAATACTTACTTAAGTAGAAATTTTGAGTATCAATACTTATTGGAGGAATTATTTTAGTCGACTCCTTATATTTTTGTGCAATTATCTTTACTTATTACTCCTTACCTTTTAAAAATAGCCTTATTACTTTGATTTCATTTCTGTTTTTTTTTCCATTCAGGCTTGTCATTGTTTAAAAAACAGCAACTATGAAGACAAATAGCGCCATCCGGACACAGGGAATTTAATTGTGATTGGAGGCGGTACTGCGCCAGGTTGTTGCCCAAAAGAACTTAAGAAGAAGACGAAGAAAAGACTGAAGAAGAACATTTCAACTGCATGTATCTTAGCATGAAGATGTCTGTTGTAGAGATTATACCGAACATTAGCTGAACGTACCAACCAAGCTGCCAACCCAGCTACCAACCCAGGAGGCTGGTAGCCAAGAAGAGCAGACCTTTGTACATCCCTGGGCGTATCTGGAAGAATTTTTCAAGATAGTTGGATGCAAAGTTAAATTTGACAGTGTTGCCATTAGCTATAGAATTAAGCAAAGTACATATCAGGAAGGTATCAGCAAGGATTGTTAGTTATTTTTTTATTTTTGATTAAAGACTTGGATTAATGATTGATTTGACACCACTGTTTACTGTATATAGACAACAAAAGGAGGGTAGTTACTAAGCCTGCCCTGGATACACAAATTATCTTGTAAAGTTATGTAATCTACCTCCATTTTCCTCAGATTCCTGCAGCTAAGCTCTGATGTACATTCGCATTCCAAGGTTATTGATAACATGCCTCTAAAGGTTGACCTTTTGCATCATTACAATACTTATAGGCAATCAGTCATTATATCTTCTTCTTTATGAAACACATGTTATTGCTGTGTGGCACACACATATTGTTCTTTCATACATTTGCATAGTTCTAAAATGCCTTGCTTTTCAATGAGCATATACGCGGGTGGAACAGGTCGCCTGCAGGTGCTTGGATCCAGGTACTTACAGACTCACTTCCATACAGAAAACCCCTATTATTATCTTCAGCTGTCACTTTATACATGTCGTATTAATTAATAATGTATATTTTTCAGTGATGGTTCCAAGGCTTTAATTGATTGTATCTGTAATACTTTATTGGCTGGTTGTGCTGTTGTTTTTATATCTCTCTTTGCAGGGGAAGAAGCAGACTGAGAATGTATCATTCTCTCCCTTTTATCTCCTCTATTTTTCACCTTTTCTCCTTTTTTTCTCTTCTACCTTCTTGTTTTAGTGTCCATAGAACATGAAATATTCCCTGCATAAATTATAATAAAGTTACTCGTATGTAATCTAGCAGAGCACTATGGCGAAAGCAGTAAGGCTCCGCTTGTGAAAATAAAATCTGTTGGGCTCTTTTTGGCATTAAGACAACAATTCTTATTGCCACATTGCCAGGAAACTATTAAAAGAAAAAAGAAAAAAGAAAAAAAAAGAAACAGGTAGTTTATTTTATTCCAAATATTTTAACATTATTTTTTTTCTTACATTGCTTCTACTTTCATACTTTAAGTAGTTTTGAAACCGGTACTTTTATGCTTTTGTTTGAGTAAAAAGCTCAAATTGATACTTCATCTTCTACAGATGAAGATTTTTAAACTCTAGTAGTTATACTTTCACCTGAGTATTAAATGTGAATACTTTTGACACGTCTGCTCTCTTTGTCTTCACCCACCAACGTCGTGGCAGCTGTCATATCACCTTGTTTCACTTACCAAGCGACTCCCTTTAATTACCAGGTAGACCAGTCATAAATCTTGAAAACGGTGACACAGAGAACTGATTAAGAGTGACGTTTGATTGTAGCACTAGCATGCAAATTACTAAGCCATTTAGTCAGCCTTCCCATGAAGGAGCTTGCTTATTGTTCAGTAAACCAGGCAGTCATCCAGGTTTAAGAATGAAGCATAGAAATGGTTATATTTTCTGTCTAGCCAGGCAGGTTTTCTATGATTCCAACATCAGCTAGTTAACCAGCTGTTTAAATCACTACAGTTGTGTGCAAACATTCATCCAGTAAATGATGCAATTCACAAATGAAATATGTCGCACAATAACATTCTGTATAAAGGCTAGGGAGGAAGCAAGCCGCTCTGTCTAAATGTGGCAGTCTAATTTCTCCTGATTAGGCCTTATAACATTCTATTACAGTACTGCCACCAAATAATTGAAGCAATCATGAAACAATAAATTGTGTAAATGTTTGCCACACTTCTCTAGTTAATTCTCTGGTTAACATGTGTATACAAGGATACACCCACAATACATGTGTTTAATGTCCCACATATGCCATACAGTACACAGCACAGGAAGGCCATTAGCTAGGGGCAAGATTCAATGCTCCACTTGGACCTCAAGAACAAAGGGCACTCTTTTGACGACAATGATGTCTAGATTTTGGACAGAGAGAACAGACGGTTTGAAAGAGGGGTGAAAGAAGCCATCTTGGTCAAAAGAGAAAAGCTATCACTTAACAGAGGGGGAGGATTGCATTTCCAACTCCCCAGTGTTTACAGCTCGTTCCTCCAACTCATTCCAAAGAGATTACATCAGCAGCCTCATCATGATTAAGGTGACCTAGTACTCCACTCACACCAAGCAATAGCTTCTAACGACCCAGGACAGTGGCGGGTGGGTCACTGAATTGCATCTGACTTAGAATGTGCCTTAGATGATGGGCCTCCATGTCCTTTAAAACAGCATTGCACCAACTGCAGGTTACTCAGGTGTGAACCACCAAAATTGACAAAGACTCCTGGACAGGTGTTGAAGCGTCTTCAGAAAGAACTGAGCGAAAGTTCGTTTGCCTCTGATGAAAGCCTGCTTGCTATTGCGATGAGCCGGACAACTGAGAATTTGCACAGGCATGCTTACAGTGCTTATGTCTATAACCTGGTAGGAATGACAAACCCAGTTTCCTTTTTTTCAATGGGGAAAATAGTGTCCCTGTTTTCAAGTCTATGACAACAAAAGACTATGAATAATGCATTTAAAAATAGTCTCTCAGTGTCACATCATGTTGTAGGATCATGCAGAAAATCACTAACTTAGGCAGAATACCATGAAAACTTATTTATTTATTTATGGCTGGTTCACCCACCACACAGGAAATTTGTTGCACTGGCAGTCAGTCACAGCGCAGTAACCATCCAAGCATCACCCAGCCATGCAGTCGTCATCCATGTTGCCCGCCTATTATAAGGCCCATGCTGCTGCAGCAGCGGCAGCGTGAGCTTCTGAAGCTGACTGCTTGCGACAGGACCTACATTACATAAGGAAGACGAGGAGACTGTGGAGTCAGTGAGGCATCTCTGATGGATTTGTTTGTTTTCACAACCTCTTTGGTTGAGGAGGCTTCCACAGTTTAAGCTGCTCCCCATCTTGTAAAACAGGACACATCCTGTGAGGTTATAAACACTACACTGTCCATCTAATCAGTTTATATTTGAATATATTAAGAGAGTCTAGTTGATCAACTATTTAAAAAGGGCCATATATTACAATTTTATTCATGCTAAAGATTATGTGCAAATGAAGGATATCTGACTGCAACTCCAGATTTTAAACTTTTGAATAGGTCTAGGCATCTAGGCATCACACCCGCTGAAAACAGTTCCCTTTTTATACATTGAGACAGCAGTCAACAATTAGCATACTCCAATCCAGATGTGGGAGTCTTCCATCCGATGCAGGAAGAGGTTTGTAAACTGCTTGCCACTGGTGTTTTTTTGTGTTGTTTATTTATTTTTTTTAACAAATCTAACAGATATTCAGTTTAAGAAGGTGTTAAAATTTGCCAAAATGTTTTCCTGTTGTTTTTGTTTTTTTAAGGATTGCCATAATTTAGAGTTTTGTGTTCTGAGTCAGAAATGTTTAAAGGTATATTTTAAGTTGGTAATGATCACACTGGGGCTGCACAGTGGGGCAGTGGGTAGCACTGTTGCCATGCTGCAAGAAGGTCCTGGGTTCAAGTCCTACCCTTGCCCTGGGTCTTTCTGGATGGAGTTTGCATGTTCTCCCTGTGCATGTGTGGCTTCCTCCCACAGTCCAAAAAACATGACTGTTAGGTTAATTGGCCTCTCTAAATTCTCTTTAGGTGTGAGTGTGTGCAACCTGTCCAAGGTGTACCCCGCCTCTGTCACTTTGTTGCTGGTACACCTGAATTCCCTCATTGATGGACAATACAGACTATTTATATTATATTGTAGTCTAATACATTCTACTATTGAACTCTAAAATAAACTATATATAAGTAAACTATATTTAGTAGTCTTTCTTTACCATCACCATATCCACAATTCTTTCCTCATATTAAACGATTGGAAAAAAACACAACGGGCAGGATGGGAGATCAGGATATTGCAAATATAGCGCAATATATTCATACATATATTGTATTTATGAATAGAGAAAATGTGAAGTTTTACAGACTTTTAACACTGTTCCCATCTCCATAGAGTTCACCTGTGTTGAGATGTGTTCATCTCTTCTTTTTTAAGAGGAAATATCTTAAAAAAACATCAAATGAAAGTGCAGAGTGTGATAACCAAGATCTTATTAGCTTTGCTACTGTCACATCTTTTGTGTCTCTTATTTATCCTTGATCTAGTCAATGAGACTAAAAATAACCCCACATTCATCTCAGCGGTCATGTAAAAATAGCTATCTGATTGTTGTACCTACTATGGGTTCTGAACTTAGTGCTGAAACAACACCTGAATAATAGCCCCATCTTTTACCTGACAACAGCACCCACTATATTGTCCATCAGACATTATGATCATAGCAGTGGTGACGCTATATGAAAACATCCCGTCAGAGCTTGAACAAATAAGGGTAAATTGTTCTAAAGTATATGGACAACTAATATGGGTCATAAAACAGACATCAATTTCTCACATTACGATCACAAACCTTAATGTTTTTATTTTTATTTTTAGTCACAGATCAAAGTCCCATCCACACAGAAATGAGATTAGGTATATCTGCAAAGTTATTTTGTCGTTTAGTACTTAGATCCTCTGTTCTGGGACACTATTAATGATCATTTAGGAAAAAATGGGTTCCAAACTGGTTTTAAATACTGGCTTCTGTGTGTAGGTGTTAGCCATGTCTTTTCTGAAACGATGATGTTGGAGCTTCACCTCTCTTCATAACCTGCTTGTGCCTCACTCTCACAAATAACCAAGATGGCGCCGTCCAGTGTTACGTTCATACAAAGGCAAATATTGGCTTTGTTAGGGCTGTTAAAAGCATCCTCAGACTCTTCCTTTTTAACAAGCCCGCTCGACACTGCGTGTCCTCTGCCAACCCACATAAGGATCACGCTGAATATGCGTAGATGTTTGTTGTGTAATCGTCCGTCTTGTTGCTGTGTTTACTCCACATGAGTTGTCTGCACATGCTCTGTGCATTTTTCTGCGGCAGTGTCACAGTGCCACCAATGGGCCTGGCATACCTACTACAGTGTTTGCAGTGGCGCTCCGTCCCCTCGTGTGGATGGAGATTTTTTCTTAATTGTTAATGAAAATTAGCTGTGTTCATCTTTATGTGGATGTGGCCCAAAAAAACTGAACTAATATAGCATTGATCAAAAGTGTAATCAACATTATTGTAAAAGCATTGCAACTTATCCTTAACTAATGGTTTATTTCTCCAAAAGATGTAAATCATCCCAATATTTAAATCAGGAAAGAAACACCATTTTATTAATTACAGGCCAATTTACTTTGTCAATTTTCCAATACACTACAAAAACTGTTTATATGACTATTTTTATGACTGAATAAATTCATAGAGAAACACAATCTGTTAACAGACAGTCAATATGGTTTTAGGGCAAATAGATCAACAGCAATGGCAATGACGGAATTAACTGAGGAAATCACGACCAGTATAGATAGAAAGAAATATGTATTAGGAATCTTTATAGATTTACAGAAAGCATTTGACACTATTGATCACATTATATTATTAAAACAGCTAGAAAGATATGGTACCAGGGGAATTGTGTAAAGACCAGCATAAGGAACAGGCAACAGTTTGTTCAAATTGGTGAACAAAAATCCAATCTTGCAAAGATCTATAAAATTTTTGGGTGTGTTGTTGGATCACAAGATTTGTTGGAAACCTCACATAAACTATGTAAAATCTAAACTTGCAACAAGCATTACACATGGTACTCCCATGTATGACCTACTCTGCAGAAATTTGGGGTAACACATACAAGTAATCCACAGTCTATATTCATTCTTCAGAAAAAAGCAATCAGAATAATCAATAATGCAGAACATTCAGCTCACACAAAACTTTGTTTTTTTAAATCACATGACATAAAGCTTACTGATTTAATCAACTATAAAACTGCAACAATAATGTTCATGGCAAGGAATAAAACGTTACCAGGATATCTGCAAAAATTATTCAGTGACAAAGAAGATTGTGGTTTGAGAGGTGAACACAACTTCAAAACTCCTTATACCCGCTTAACATTGAAAAATATGTGTATCTCAAGTTGTGGAGTAAAATTATGGAACCAATTAAATATCAAATTTAAGCAAATAAACAATATCATTAAATTCAAAAGCACATATTGTTAAGTTAATTGGCCTCTCTAAATTGTCCTTAGGTGTGAGTGTGTGTGTGAATGGTTGTTTGTCCTGTCTGTCTCTGTGTTGCCCTGCGACAGACTGGCGACCTGTCCAGGGTGTACCCCGCCTCTCGTCCAGTGAACGCTGGAGATAGGCACCAGCAACCCCCGCGACCCCATGAGGGATTAAGCAGGTCAGAAAATGGATGGATGGATATTAGAAACAGGTTTCCAAATAGTACAAGGAGGGAAATGGGTTATAGTAGGTAGCAGTATATTGTATTGTATAATAATGCTATTGTTTATTAATATGTCTATGTACTTGTGCGTATGTAGGTTTACACATTCATGTAGTGAATTGTGCTAATCTATTTTTAGTAATATGCATATGTATTACAATCAACTATTTGGAAAAGGAATAAGTTCATTATCTGTATGGTATACTCACATTATATATATATATATATATATATATATATATATATATATATATATATATATATATATATATATATATACAGTATATATATATATATGTGTGTATTTTAATGATTGCATTTTCAAGTATTATACATAGGGACATGTATTATTGCAGTACATTATGTGTGATTATGTGTAAATAATTGCACACTTTCTCCTGATCCTTTTCAAACCGGTTTCTGCACATTTGTCTCCCTTGTCTTTTTATGTTTTTTTTCTTGTTCACACTTTCGAAATATTCAAGATAAACTTTCATTCATTCATTCAAATAATTGAAGAAAATCTAAGAAGTAGAAGTAAAAAGTAGGCTAAAAATTGACTCCACTAAAGTACTAATAACAAAAATTTAAGTAATGAAGTTTGTACTTAGGTTCTTGACACCTCTGCTGCTGTTATTATCATGTTTTAGGAACATTTTTCATCCTTGATACAATTTTGGACTGACTGAATAGGAATGTGTTTGTTCAGCACAAGCATTCATAATTATGCATCATTTTAGTTTTAAAGTCAACAACTTTTCTTTAGTTACTTGTGGGCTTAGAAAAAAATAGTAAATTCAAGCAATGTGCAAATGTAAATCAGAGCATGCTGAGCGCCTGACCCAAGGTGACCTGTTGTACCGTTGCTGGAAATGTCACTGTAACAGTGTGTGGAAAACAGATTGCAAGGTGAAAAAAAGATACTTTATGTGGCAAGAAAGACAGGTCAGGCTTGTTGGCCAACTGCTGTGAAAACCTTGGTCAAAAGGTCGCCGGTGCTGACTCTACTTGACAAGCAAACTGCTTTCTCGAGTTAAAACTCAAGTGAAGATGAGGAGAGGTTGAAAGGTTGGACTGTTATCACAGTATCGAAATCAGTTGATTTTTCTTTGGTATTTTTTAGTAAAGTCTTGAAATCATTTTAAGGGGATTTAGGGATTTTTTGAGTAATACTTTCGAAATACATTTCTAGTTATACCTAACATCTAGAAGGCAATGCGAAGTGTTGACTCATAAAAAAAGCTCTGTTTTCAAAGAAAAAGATCTGCACAACCGTTCTATGTTGCAATGTTAGATTTATTGTTTACAAGGTGTATCACTAATATATAAAAAAACATCTTGTTTTTGCTGTCGATGAGATTTGGTTAATTTGTCAAAGTTCTCCAAAGAGATTCAACAAAACAACATTGGGTCAGTTCAATTTAATTTATTAATACTTTGTAAATCCCAAAGGGAAATTATTAGGTTGTGTACTAATGTGATTTAGAATCAAGAAAGACTTGAGTCACAAATTCAATGACTTTGGACTCAACTTGAAGTCATAAAAGACTTTGGACTTGACTTGAACGTTCACATTCGAGACTTCACTTCAACTTTTAACCCTTTGACCTGAAAAGAAAGTATTACACCATGCATATTAATTTCTGAAATTAATAGAATTTTTGTTTTGCTTTTTTCAATATTTGCTGTAAATATTTACAATTCTAGACTCTTGAACAAGTCCAAAGACAGACATGTTTAAACGATCCATAATTATGTTTAACTAGGGTTGTAGCAAGTTTTTTGACAGGCTAATAGTGGCTAATGCTAGCGGACAATCGTTGCTAACTTAAAAACATTTTTAAGCCATATTTTGTTTATATTGAGTGGACAGGAAAACACAAGCATTAATGTCCCATCGGAGTATAGAACCCTTATGGAGATAAAGTTTGTCATAACCATCAAACACATCCAAAATACATCAGTAAAGCTTTGTTTCAAAAACAGTAGTGGAAGCTTATCCTGTAAGCTCGGTCTTTTTACTCGGTCAAATCTTAAAACAAAAGTGACGCATTTCACTCCATCATCGGTCATAAAAAGACTTGATCCATATTTCTGACGGACAACGATGGAGGGTTCTCTGTCATGATGTAGCGCCACCGTGCTGGAGGGAAATGCCCCATTGATTAGAATGGCTTTTATTTGTGACGTAACACAGAACACACAGATGAAGAAGTGTGTGTGAATGAGGGGTCAGTCCAAAAACAAAGACAAAAACCCCTAATCATGACGTGTCCATGGTTTCTTTCATGCTCTAGAAATCTCTCACTAAGCTTTCTGTATTTTATGTAGGATATGTTCGATTTAATTTCGTGTACTGGTTTACTTTTTTCTCAACTTCGTAAGAGAATAACCAGCATTTTAGGCAGAAACGGCAATGTTTGAGCTGTTGTTTATCATTCAATCCCTATTATTTTTTCCATCCATTGTGGGAGATATAATAAGTCAAATACTTTGGGAATTCCTGCCCTCTGCATCTGCTGGCAGTTCCTTTGCTGTCTCTGAGAAAGGCATCAGTTTTGTCATTAAATGTACAACATTCACCTTATCAGAAACGGTCATTTTAGTGGGCCATAGTGGGCTGTGTGTGTGTAACACTACCCCCGACCCACTCTGAGACCGGGAAGGAGCCTACTGCTGACAGTCAGCTTTTCCCGTTTTTATGCTTGATAAATAATCTTTTACATTTAGTTTTATTTTTTAGTTTTGAGACACTTAAAGAGCACAATAAATATTATTCATAATTGTTATAATGTTATTCATCCATCCGTTTTATCCATTCGCTTATCCATGCAAGGTCAGGGGGCGGGTTCTTATCTCCAGCAGTCAATGGTCAGAGGCAGGGAAAACCCTGGACAGATCTATTTGTTATTTTAAAAAAAAATAGTTATCATCAATATTACCTCCAATGACTGGAGGGAGGTTTCAGTCAACAGGGCTGGATAAGCTCCGCTCAGCTGTCGCATTTGGCATGGTCACCATCACTAATACACAAACCGGTAGAATAAGGAGAAACAGGGATATATCTGATTTGGATGGATGGATGGATGGATGGATGGATGGATGGATGGATATCTGATTTGTCTGCTGAAATATTTTCTTAATAAACTCAGACATAAAATAAAAATGTTTTTCTTCTCTTTCGTAGAATTTCTGTTGACAAAACAACTTTTTTTCTTCATTTTTAAATAATAATTAATGTTGTCTCTAAGAAAAAGTTAATTAGCAGGAGTTCTACATTTATTAAAATGGATTATTGCATCCCGGGTGTCTGGATTGATTATGTGAAGGATTTGAGCTCCCAAACAGCCAGTAGTACATGCAATTTACTCATTTAAATGGGGCAGACCAAATTTTTGAAGATAAGGTGCAACACCTTCACTTCAAACGCTCACACGTTTTTTTGTTTTCTGTTTACACAATATACCTGTCTTTATTTAGAATCTTAGAAAACCAGGCCACTAGAGTGGTAATCAGGCTTATCTTTTTGCTTTACTCTTGCTCCCAGGTTCTGATTGTAATCTGAGCTGTCTTCCTTTTACAGTACACCAATCCATGCCTTCCACGGGTTCTCTGCTCTGCTTCCTCGCTCCGTTGACTTTTGGAGAAGTCCTTTCAAGATCCCCTCCAGTGATCTGCTTGCTGTTCCACTGGTTTTCCTCCTGGTGCCAGCTATTCCCAACACACTGCAACTTACCTTGACTTGCCTGCTAGCCCACCCTCCAACACCATCCTGTCCACCGCATACCTTTCCTGGCAGGAAGAGAACAAAGAGACAGTATCATCCGACAGGGGTCCTCCACCACCTGTCAAACTTATCCTCAGTAGCTATGCTCACCCCCTCTTGGATTTCAACCTCTGTCGCTAACACTAAGGATCCATCGCTACCAGACAATCCAAAACAATAACGCTTACCTCTCCTCCTGAGTGTGTAACCAGAATCCCACTGGGAGCCCAGAGGATTCATTCCCTTGTTCAAGGTATTACATAAGCATGTTAAACTGTCGTACTGTGTCCGTAATTGTGACTGCCCTAGAGTCAAACCTAAAACAAACATGGAAATGCTACATGCCACTGACACAAATCGTGTTTAAACACAGGATCCAATGACAATGAAACCAAAGCCTGGATGTTAACTGTGTTTTTTTTCTGTCTTGACTGTCTTCTGTGTGTCAGTGATTTACAAGCATGTAATGCAAATTCAAATCCAATTATGTGCAGACAGAAGCATGATAATAAGATGATGCAATGTGATACTAACTAGTTACACAGGCAATCCAGTTCAGAGCCAGAATAAACATTCTTTAAATATATATATATTATCTTTGGTTGTTATTTTCTTTAATTCTGATGACCACAAATTGTTGTATGTGGAATAAAATGTATCTATTGTCAGTCTAATGTCACAAAGACATGATACATTTTAATAGTGTGCAGTAAATGTAGTTAACAGTCACCTCAAAAGGTAATTTCTCAGATAAATATGTCGGACCAGCATGAAGCTGGTTAAATTAATCATACCACATGATGCAGAGCTAAGATATTTGTTACCTTTTATTCCACACACTTGTATAACAGAGCGACAGAGATACAAGTCCTGCTGGTTGAATATGTAATAATTGTTGCTTAATACATTGTACTTATTTTATGTTTAGGAATTAATAACAAAGATATTGCTCTCAATTTTTCATTTAACTTCGCCACCTAACAATTACAAAAGGAAATTCTTCAGTTTTCAGTTGTTAAACTGGTGACTTTTGCTGTATGAGCTCTGGTATAGGGCATTCCTCAAATTACATCAAATTGCTAATTTAGAACAGTGCAGTATGCATGCATCGAGGCCATCTTGTAGTCGTACAAACAGAGTGGTAACACTTGAATAGTTATGACCCAAACAGTGAGCAGATCTGTCCACAATATCATATGATAAACATATTATGGCCACGACAAAACACCGCTGCGTGGGTATCGTAACTGTCGATATAATGATTGTGACCATATGAAGAGAGTTTTTTTCCATTGGTTTTCCAAACCCTGGAGAATTGCCAAGAAATGTTAGTGTTGGATACAAGCTTGTAATAAAAATCATCATAATAATAATACATTTTATTTCAAGTGCCTTTCAAAACACTCAAGGGCACTGTACAGGTAAAAACAATAAGTGGTAAAAGCAACATAATTGTAATTAAAAGAAACAACACAAACTACACACAGGAAAGTAACAGAAAATCATAATGAAAAGGCAATCTTGAACATGTGGGTTTTGAGTTTTGATTTGAACAAGGATAAAGAGTGTGGCTGCAGACCGAGAAAAAGCTCTGCTCCCCATGGTGCTAAGACGGGCTCAATTTGTAACCGAGAGGACTTCACTATGAATTCTGACCAAAGACATCTATGTGGTCTCTACATTTCCTCAGTGGTAAAGAGCCAAAACTTGAATCTCCACACCTAATACCAGCGACAGCAGCAACTATGCAGGTAGTCTACATTTATTTGGCTTTTTCTCAGCGGAATAAAAACATCATCATACAATCCATGAGGGGTTGTTTTATGAGATTCAGCGTTGTGTAGTCTGCTTATTATAAGTCATTTGCAACATCCGAGAGTCAGCAGTTGCGGTTTCTTGGGTTTGTTTTTGAACATGAAGTCGCTTTTTTGGGCGTTGCTTTTTTCCGACTGAATGCTCTTTTCTGGTTATCGTGCCGTGCAACAAGAGCTATTAGTGGGGCTCAACCCCCCACATCATAACTATTTTACAAGCAGACAAAGTCATGGTACCAGCTAAATACATGCAATTGTGATAATTAGAAGTGGTCTCTGTATTACAGTGTGGTGGTTTGCTTTTTTCATGGATCAAGTCGATTGTTTCTCTCAAAGTGATCTTATTTGTGTGTGTGTGTGTGTGTGTGCGTGTGTGTGTGTAGGTGACATGGGGTCTGAGTGTCTGATTACAGCGGGATGTCTGACTTTGCAACTTTAGAAAATAAGTTGTTTTTAAGTCTAGTTTTTTGCAGTACGCCCTATAATAATTTAAAACATAGGCCTGTAATAATTACAAATAGAAATCAGAAAGATGCACAGTGTATTTATATTTAACATTGCTTTGTAGGCAATAAAATGTTTTCCTGTGTTTCTTCACTAAGTTACTTAAGCTCAGTAAAAATTTAGTGGGTGACATTATGCACATCACTATTCAGATATTGCCACAGATTTGCATCAGCCCCATTTTAATAGATCAGTTCGCTATGGTAATCATTTGAAGCTTGGGCTGAATATGTATGGATGTTCTCCTGCTGAAAGGTGAAGCTCTGCCTCAGTGTCAGGTCTTTGGTGGCCTTTAACAGGTTTTCTTCCTGGATTTACTTGAATTTAGTTTCATCCATTTTCCCCATCAAGTTCCTCACTTGAAGATGGAAAAACTTACATTTTTGTCTCACCTGATCAGATCCCTTTCTACCACACATTTGCTGTGATTCCTAAATAGCTTGTGGGATCATTTAAATGGACCTCTTATCACCTTGTTTCAACAATGCTGCTCTTCTAAATAAACCATAATAAAGTCCATAAATAACGTTTGTCCCTTGAGATTTTTAGAGCTATTATTTTTCCTTACCTAATCTTCTCCACAACTTTATCTCTGACCTGCCTAGTATGTTCTTTGATCTCCATGATGCCATGTGGGCTCAGCCGCTTTTCATTTCGTCACAGCTGTAGGTCCCGCCTTAAACCATAATATTGCCATGTGACTGCCCTGAACCGTTTTGGTTCGTCTTGAACGGTTGAGGCAGAAGCAGGATTCTCATGAATCACAAATTCTCATGTGTTAGTAAACCCACAAATACCACAAGATTTTAGCTTATAGGCAAGGGTAAAACTAGGCACACTGAAATCAAGCTCCTATACTATATTTACTTTGAAGAAAATTAGAGGAGGAGCAAAATGACATCAAGCATTAATCCGTTTTAGTACCATCTACAAAATGTGGATAGATCCACTTACATAAGAGTGGTCCATCCCTCATTATGACAACTTCACAGCAGATACGTTCGCACAAACACTATCGGACACTCATTCACTATCAAAGTAAAAAGCATAACCTGACTGATCTTGTTACAGAGTATGCATCTGTTCTTGTGTATGAGCAGGTGCCATGTATAGTAACCCTGTGTGCTCTGCACGTTGACCTTGGAGTCTCCCTGTGCTGGCACTCAGGATGTGGCTCCAAAAATAACTAGTGCCAAGCATTGATTACCGCTAGCACACAATGCTGCACAGAGCAGTGTAGAAAAAGGACAGGGACAGAGATATTGGCTGCACAGTTAACAGTTATTTCCCTGTCTCTGTCTGAGTGTCTTTCTCTCTCAGGGCGTGTGCTTATTTGCACTTTCCATTACTCGCAGGCATAGCAAATACAATATTGCCCGGCCAGTCTGTTGCACACTATTAGGTTGTTTCAGAAGCTTAGTCACTTGTTTTTCGTTTTGGGTGCAAGGGCTGGACCTCTAAATTTGATTAAACTATGTTAATTTGGAGTCCTAAGCCTGGTTTTGTACTGCTAATTTCCCTTTTTTATTAAAATAACTAATTTGGAAAAGAAAGAGGGTATCTCTACATTTTAAAATTTATTATTTTTTTAATCTGAACTAGCTGAATCTTAGTTTAGGCTGTCAGTTAAAGAAAAGGATTCCATTGAAGAACATTTTAGCTTATTTATTATTATTATTATTATATTATCACTCATCTGGAATCCTCATTTTTATTTAGGCCCCTACTGGCAGCCTCACTAACGCCCACTGCAATGTTTACAGACGTGTCCTCCCTAATTTTAGGAATGCAGGCATGGCGGTAATGGAGAGTGACACTATCTAGCCAGCACTCTTATATGCTGTAGGGCATTTTAAAGCTGTGGCTCTAGCCACCCACATATAAGTCCTGTGACCAACATGTCAGGTTGCTTACAGATGTTCCGAAGAAAGCCAAGGATCACCAACATATGCAAGCATTGTCTTTGATTCTTGTTAAATGAATAAAAAACTACAAGGCTTTAAAGTGGCTCTGGGAATTCATGGAACTTACACAATCAGAATGAATGCTATTTAATTAAGATGAACTACCACCATTGCAAGGCTAGAGTACAATCTTGACTATATATTCGGTTGGATTAGAAAGAGATTTAATAAATACACATTAGGAAACAATTGCTTTTAGCAAGATCAGCGTTAGCACAGTTATTGGTGCCCTTACAAATATCCATAGCTGATTGTAATGGAAGCCTTTTCAGTTTGTACTTCACTCCCTTAATGAGATCAGCATTTCTTGGAATATCCTGTTGGCACACAACCATTAAAAATAGTTGTGTGAGGGACCGAGCCGCACAATCAGAGAAGCACAGGGAGGTCGTTGAGGAAAAATAGTAACACATTTATTTACCAAAAACAAAAAAAAACTTAACACAGGAACTGACCTGCCAAACTGACACACAAAGGGAACATATATACTGGCTGATCAAGCCATTTTGACACAAGAGCGAACATGAAATACATCTACCTAAACAAAACTACAACAAAAGACCAAACTAAGTACAATGCCAAATCAGCAACCTATGAGGAAAAAGGACTTAAATAATTAAACTTTCCAAACGAATTACAAAAAACAAAACCATATAGAAAACCAAATCGAAAACCCTAAACCCTTCCAACACCTCTTATAAAACCAAATGGAAGAGTCCAACTAAGGCCTCAGTACCATTGAGGAGATCCTTTGCAGCTGGGGACTCTTTTCCTCTACTGGCCTGGCCACACCCACATGGCAGCCTCCCAGGAACTGGCAACTCAAATGAAAAGTATATTAATTTAAAGTAAACCAAACAAGCAAGAGATGACAAAGTTAACCCTTGCCAAATCCCCCAAGTAAAAAAGTGAAATACAGTACAGTGAAATGTAAAAGATTTATTTAAATGAAAAGAATTACCAGACCGTTCATTGTGTGACTGCGCATGCTGCCATCAAAGTTGTGTGTGCCAAACTCTATTGGGACTTTAAATGCGACTGTGTGCTTTGATCAGATGGAACTAAGATTGAAATTTTAGGTAACACACTATCAAGGTGGGTCTACTGCAGCGATTCTCAAAGTGTAAATGTTGTGAATGTTGTGAGAACCTTCTTGACATTCATTCATTCATTCATTAATTGGACTTTTTTGCAAGCAGAATTAACTAATTGTCTAAAGTCTTGGAACTGTCCAGTTGCACTATGAATACATGAGGGTTTCCATGGTGACGTAACGAGGCATTACACAGCAACATAACTGAGAAGCTCATTGGATGGGGATTTTCCGCCCAATATCCGACCCCTCCCCAACCCGCGAGACGCAGCCGCGGGTCATCAACAGCACTTGGCTGCAGGTTGTATCTGGTGGTGCTCCGGGGAGATTAGCTTCATTGTTAGCCAGATCGCCGACATCATGTAGGTCCAGGGCAGTGGTCTGTGAGTGAGCTGACCTTTCAGCTGCACCCTTATTCAGGGATTGCCACGCAGACTTGGCAAAATCTTTAATCCTGATGCAATCAGGATTTGAACCCAGGTTCCCCTACATCAAAGTCTTAACCTGTTACACAACAGAGGGACAGTGAGCACAGATGAACCAGGTTAAAAACGACAGAAATGGGACCTTTCTGAGGACTGAGGCTGGGGTGTCTCTTTTTGACGTAGTATAAATGTTGCGAACACATAGAGAGGATAAAGAGAAGCAGACATGAGGATAGACAACTGCTGTCTTGCTGAATAGCTAGAAATAAGAATAGACACGACATTTCTTTTAGGGAATCCAATAAATTCTGCTTTGTAGATGAGCAATGCTTTTATCAGATTAACTGCGTTTATGTTTGTGGTTTTGAAATAAAGCACAGATTGTGTTACTTATAGTTTTTTGCGTTCATCTTTATGTTTTTTCCTTGTTTGCTCGTTGAGTTAATGTTCGTTTTTATGAATAAAAAATATGAACCAAAATGATAAATTTGAAAAAATAACGACCATACTCAGCCTACCGCTGGTTATGGTCAAGGACCTGTGATGTGCTGGGACGTTTTTTTTTCTTCTTCTTTTCTTTAAAAGGCTTTTGGAACCTTGTTAGAGTGAATGGCTGTTTTAACAAATAATAAGA
Source organism: Fundulus diaphanus (assembly GCA_037039145.1). Lineage (NCBI taxonomy): Eukaryota > Metazoa > Chordata > Actinopteri > Cyprinodontiformes > Fundulidae > Fundulus > Fundulus diaphanus. Next base: position 35,900,603 of record CM073136.1, read on the forward strand.
ATTATCTTTTGGACTATCTCATTAAACTAAACATTAGCTGTTATTGGGTATTTAAGCAGGATAATGATGCAAAACATATGACCAAATAAATACAGAAGGGCTTTATTAGAAACAAAATCAATCTTCCATGGCCAACTCAGCTCCCAGACGAAAATCCTATAAAGCCTGTGAGGAGAGATAAAGAGTGAGAGCATAAGAGCGTACCAAGGACTGGATAATTTGAAGATTTTGTGTAAAGAGAAAATAGTCAGATATGTCTCAGTATGTTCGAATCCTGTGAAATCGTTTGGGAGAAGAGTAAGAGCTGTCTTACTGGCAAAAGGGGTTGTACGAAGTATTAACAGCAAGGCTGCCAACACTAAAGTGGACAACTGCTAACGGGTGTTATAGAGACAGAGCGACCCCGAGGTGCTACTCTTAGCTGCAGTTCTCTAACAGGGATGTTTAGAATTTTATTAACTTCCCTTTTTGCCCCTAAATGCACAAAGGAGCAATATCACAGTTTGTTATTACCAGCAGCTCTTAGACTGTATAAGCATCATTGCTCCCAACAAACTAATGCACTGTTTGAATGACTGTTCTTGTTCTCACAGGTTATCATATTCTTTTAAATGGCCTAATTTTGCACAAATATAAAAAAAGCACAAATTGTACAGTTTCACATCACCTTAACCCAACTGTAACTTTTCAGGATCTATTCATTCACAACTGTAGAGTTTTTCTAACCCTGTACTTTTGTGACAGGTGTACAGTTTCTGTTTTTTGTTTATTATTATTATTATTATTATTATTGCTTGTCTTTAGTGTGTGTATCTGTGTTTCTGTTTGCCTTTCACTTTGCTCCTAAGGGACAAATTAAACATTGGTATGTTTTATTCTATTCTATTCATCTCCCCCACTCTGCATGGGGCAACGATAGGATAAACTCCTTAACCAGCCGAGCGGCCAGTTGCTCAAACAGTTGCCTTCAGTGTGTCATAATGCACGGGTCTTTGCGTTTTTGGTTCTCACTTGTTTTTGCGCTTGGATTATGTTGGGTTGTTTATTATTTTCAGTTCATTTCGTTCTGTCAATACCTCAGTTATGTTTTTGTGTTCTGCATTCTGTGCATTTGGCTTAGGTTCTAATGTTAGTATGTAGCAATAGTTTTTGGTCTGCAAAGATCCTTTTGTGTCCTGTTTAGTTCCCCCTGTGTAAATATCTGTCTATTGTCACCTTCCTGCTTAGGTTTTTCCCCAGCTGATCTGCATTCCTCTGAGTAGTCACACCTGGTTCTCATGCCAGTCATCCTCTTCTCCGTGGGTTGTTACATTGCCTCTTTCATGTTCTTTGTTACTTGTCTGTTATGTTGGATATTTGTTCCTTGAAACCTGTAAGTTTAATTTTCTGTAAATAAATCCTTTGGTTTTTGTATTATTCTGACTCCATTTAGCCTGCTTTTAGGTCCTCTACAACTATAAACATGATATTTGTGCCGATTGTGATTTTGGTCAAAGCAATTATTTCTTAATCAGGGTTTTTGATTCTCACTTAGGATATTTAGTTAATTTAAAGGTCAGTGTGAGACTAAATTACTACAATAAATTATACATATGTCTTAAGCACTTTTTACACATCTTTATTAGGAGTGGCAGCTAATTTCCCTACATCTCGGTTGAGTTGACACCTTTCAAAGGTCAAGTCAATATGTGGATGACTCAATAAATGACTCACCAGGTACTCAGTTAAATAATTTATTTAGACGTTTAAATGCCTAGCATATTTTAATTGACTTTTTCTGCTTGTTATTGTCCACAGTCACATATTCTTGGACAAAGGCTTTAAACTAATTAAAAAAAACATTTAAACATTGTAACCAAGGTGACTGACGTTTAAACCAATAGATGTTAGAGGCTCTGTGTTAATGAAAGCCTCTGTAGATGTCTGGCATTGCTTTGTAAAGAGCCGTGAGCTTTCACTGCTTCTTTTTTGTTTAATGCAGAAAACATGTAGAGTCATCATATACCCTAATTTTTTTCTTCTGTATCACTCCGTTCACTCTTTATTTGTGTTCTTATGATTGTATTACTGCTCAGTTTTTTCATGTTTTGTTTTTATTATCTGGTGTTGCAATGTATTTGTCTGCAGATAAAGATGAGGATTAGCTGGAGCAGACTAAGACAAATTGCCCAAACATGTCCTATGCTCAGTGGGGCTAACCTTAGGGGCCTTCAGCATCTTTATGAAACAAGGGTATTCTCAATATTTCCGGACTCTCAACATCTTTTAAATGCTGAGCTAAGCAGCACTAATAGGAAATAACCGAAAGGCTAATTGAGACTTTTCCCAGTGGACTGTGTAACATCTGGTTCTGATCAGAAAAAGACTTAGGTCTACATTTCTTCTTCCTTCTTGCCCACTATTTAATCCCCAATGAATACAGAGCATGTGCTGATAAAGAGAGAAAAGAACTCCATAGGCATCCATTTTAGTGTGCTTTACCTTTTCAGTGTAGCTGATTAATCTTAAATTGAATCTTTAAGTTAAAACTTTTTAGAAAGACATTGGTGTCTTCACTGTCCTGAGACAGCCAATGACATACACAGGAGCTTCATTATACACATAAAGTTGACAGTGCAGCAGATGGAGCTGTTTATCCCAACTCAAATTGACAGAAATAATCAGAAAAAAGCACAGGAACAACTGTTTACTGCAGCAGATTAGCCAAACACTGAATGTTTCTGGTGAGTGTTGTGCATTTATCTTTATACAAATTGTGAGATAATTTTTGGGGTTTTTGATGAAGTGATGTAAACACATAATGACTCCTCATTTTCCATCTGTGCCTTTTCTGTCAGCAATATGCTCAAGCTCAATATGTCAGCTACTTTGAATGCCATCTTGTAGCCTGTAATGGAAAATGGTATTGCTTGCTAAAGACTCGTGACTGTGTTGAACTTATGGTGTCTGTCATGCCTTTATTTTATCATGCTTATGGACTCTATGTGAAACAGGTTCCTCTGCTTTGCCACTCTATAGGTCATCTGCCAGAGCTGGTTTCTGAAGCTGCAAGAGATAGATAAAGAGCAGTCAGTTCTCAAAGCAACTTGCTGAAAAGGTAGTTTGTCTGTCACGTAAATATGTTTGCACTTCTTCTATCCTTGGGTATAGATGATATGACCTAACTCTGCAGGTCAGAGCTTACACTCTGGCATGAACAATCTTTGTTGTAGTATTTGCTCTTGACTTTTACCAGATACTTTAATAAACCTAAGTGATTTTCGCCATTGGAAAATCAGATTTTTCAACCACAAGCCCAATGTGCTCTGAATCTTCATGTTTTACTTTCCATATTTGTGACTGTATGCTTCAGTGGGTAAGTTTTATCTAAGATAAAACTTAGAGCTTTATGAGTATAAATTTTTTCGCTAGCCATGGTCAGTACAAGGACGATTCTTAAGTACAGTACCATGGACTTTTGATCGCATTAAAAATATTTTTATAGGTTATAGGATATATGCACTGAGCAGGTCTCTTCCCCTTTTTCTTCCATGGAAGGAGGAAAGCAGCCTGGTCTGCGTGTACTGGTTCCCCCGAGACATAACGTTGAGTGCATGTAAAATGAAAGAATCCTTGCTAAATTCGGGGATCTGAAGTAAATACAGCGCGCCCGTCTGTGTCTAGAAGGCCGAAGTGTTCTTTATCTTTTTTTTTCTTCAGATGTGGTTCATGGTTTGCAAATAGAACAAGAGTTCACAGTCCACCAACTTAGGTTCACACGAAAAGTCAGTCTTAGGTAATGTGTGTTTTCTGTGCACAAGGAAAATGAAAGGGTGCCGTTTGATAATTAGCACTAAATTATTAGTCGAATTATAGAACTGTGGCAGAAAAGTTTGATTAACTTAAAATGTTGAAAACATCTAGCCAAGATTTTTTCATTTCATATCTAGTAGTTGCAGCTATTCCACAAAAACTTAGTGAATGTTTTATATTCACTTTTCAGCCGCAACGAACAGATCCAGTCTGCGGGAATTCAGACTGTCTGGCCAACTTAATGCTGCACTAGCAGGGTTTCTCACTGAAGCCTCCCCGGTGAGACTAGCCTGTCAGCGGGTCTCTATCGCTCCCGATGAGTCTGAATGCAGAATTAAAAATGGCTCATAACCTTGATGAACTGACTGCACAGATGTGGTTCAGAGGTGTTCTTTCCTGTCTAAAAACATCTTAAAACTACTTTTTCTGATAAATTAAGGTTATAAAATCGATAGGTTTGTAAACTCCTCATCTCCTTACTCCCCCCTGTGTCGAACTGGTAGCACACAACCCCGTCCATTGAACAAAGCCCCTGGCTTCTTGAAAGGTCCTACCCTCAGACCAAGACCTTTTTCCTGTGAAAGTGAGGCCCAGGGAAGCACCCATATGGAAATGCTAGTGTGGCTTTTGAGGTCTAGTGGAAAAGGGCTTAAGGTGTGTGTTATGAGAGCTTCTCAACACATGACTTTGTGAAAAAGGAAGGAAGCTTTAACCTTGCCTGCAAGCTGAATTCTCGAGGTATTTGTGCATTCACAAGCGCACAAGAATCCATCTTTTCCCACTCCCGTCTCAGTCGTTCGGATCCGAACCCAAAATGATTCGGGCCAATCACATTGCAGTATTATGGTTTGGGGTGGGACTTACCAGCTGTGATGAAAGCAAGAGCGGCTGAGCCTACAGCACAACCAACATAAACATGCCAGCGCAGGTGGACACACGCGTAGCTGCTGCTGTCACATCTGTTTTGTCAGAATCCACAAAATCATCTTTGAAAGAAGAACAGCAAGAATTGCCTTGACCAGCGTAACTTCTTTTGGTTTCTCATGGTGCCTGCTGCTCACAACATTTTCATTTGATACAGTGATTGGCTAAAACCAACCTTTGGTAGGCGGGCACTAGGTGTCGCTTCAGCCAATCAGCTCAGAAAGTTCTGCTGAATGTCCCTCCTTTCCCCGAACAGATTCGATGGGAGCAACCTAGTTGGATAATGTGCCAAACGGCGAGTGCTACACATTATCAATCTGGCTTGTCCGGTTAAGGAAGATTCATGAATTTAAGGAACTTCATGCTGAATATATACTAAGACAGCCTACTCCTGTTCTATTACCAGTGCACGTGACAAAAATCACAAAATTCAAATAACAGGTGGAGGGCAAGAACTGCCCCCCCTCCCCCCTACAGTAAGTAACGGGAAAAAAAACTGACATACAACAGGTTTGGTCCTACAGTGTGTGGTGTAGAGCATGTGGCAAGCACAAGACACACACAAACAGATTTCACTTACGAACATTGAGATGTTTCTCTCCGTATTTCCATCACCTCTCTTTATGATTGGCTACACGACACATTCAACAGGCTCTGCGCTCATTTGTCCACGGGGAACACCACACATGCTAGGATATTAGGACAATCCAACATAATGAATATCACCGATATGAGGTCAGAGTGGTACTGACGTAACCTGACGCCGCCAGATAGATTTGCTCCGCATATCCATCTGGAAACCTTCCGTTGAAGTAATTTTGGGAAGGGGCGAAAATACTGGTTAGCTGATTGGTCTATGTTGGTGATAGACGGGCCAAATAAACCAATCAGATCAGCGAAGCATATGACGTACTCGTCAACATGCTTACGAGCGACGACGAAAACACAACCACAAGCTAAGCTACTGTTGCTGCTGCAAGTAAAGGCTCGTTAGCTCAGCAGAGAAATACTCTGTAATTCCGATAAAACTTGCTCGATAGCCACGCTAACGCTAGTTTCATCGGCTGAAGCCGCCATGTTCTTTAGACTGAACTGTCGCGCTTCCGGTTGCGTCACACCTCAACCCGCCTCAAAGCCAACGCTGATTGGACGTTCGTTTGGTGAACGGCTCCAAATTTTCTTTAACGGAGAGTAGCCAGACTGATCTGCGAGTGAAACCTTGAAAGCTCGCGAGATCAGGATGGTCTCACGAGGCTAGTACTGACGTCCTTCTGAGCAGAATAGATCAATCTTAACACACTACACATGGCAAGAATATCGGGAAAGATCGGGTAAAAAAATTGCCATAATTATGTCTCCTTGTGAACCAGGCATTAATATAAATATGTTTTGATCAGGGATCATAATTGGTTTTACTCAACTTGTAAAACAGGTATCAGAACCACAAACAATGGAAACATAGAGTAACAAATTAATATTATATTAAGTTATATGTGAGAAATGAAAATGTTTATGAATACGTAATTTCCGATAACGTTTAATTGCAAAAATAAATAAAAAACATGTATTCCATGTTTTAAGTACATTGATATTAAATTGTTTGTATACAGGCAAAAAATTTAAGCAGTAGGAATGGACAAAAAGGTAATTTGTGTGTACAAATTAAGGGCCATGGCCATGGTGACTCAAAGCCCCTCTGGTCACAACAGGAGTGACTTTCTGTCACTACCTGATGAAATATTCAGTGGTATCTTACTCAAACAAAAATAGTTTTACAGATACCATTATTTCAAAGTGAAACATTGGAACAACGACACATACTGAACATTTGACTGGATGGCTGGCTGTGGTCATTCTAGTTTTCATATGTCATTGTATTTATCTGACCTCTAGCCTTAAACGATCCTGTTCTCCTCTGTTTTTTTACAGTTCTTTCATTTTTTCTTGTAAGGGTTTGTTTTGCATAACATTACTCCCATGTTTTCAGTTGTACTTATTTTTTTCTGTACAGCCAGGGTTTTGTGACAGAGAAAAGATCATGATGAAAACTACTCAAAATTCATTATGTGATTATGAATGTCTTGTATTTGGGGAAAAGGTAATTTCCTGATTACAATAATTCACATGGTTCTGTCCAAATTGATAACACATGTCTACATATTATTCAGTCATAGATTATTAAGCAAATATTTTCTCCTGGGCCGCTGTCTAACAAAAGAAACAGATAATCCCTGTGGACTCTGGATAGAGCATGAAACAACATCATCTTTCCATGGAGGATTTCAGAAGCAATCAACAGCAGGTCACAGAAAAGTCAAATTTAACTATTGTCAAAACAATAGATTCTGAACATAAGATGTTATTCTATGTTGGGCAGAGTGTGGGCTCAAATGCCAAAGCAAAAATCTATGTGCAATATATATATTAAAGCGTATTGCTTTGTTGAATATATTGATTTTGGTTTCAAATATCAAATTAAGAAACACTGAGAGTGTCACAATCCCCAGGTGTTTGTGTTTTGATTTCCTTTTTTTTATGTAATTTGACTGGTTATGTTTTTTCCAGCTCGTGCATTCTTTAGTTATTACCTTATGCTATTTATCCTTAGATATTGCTTTATATCTTATTATTTTTAGGATTATTTAGAGGAGACTGTTCTTAGTTAATTAAATGTACATTATGTTATATTCTCTGTTAGATCCCTTCTGTGTTTCCTTTCAGCTGTTCCTCATCCCCCCTGATTAGCTCTTCTTCTGCCTGGTTTCTCCTCAGTGTAAATTCTCTTCGCTCTCCACAGGTTTCTCTGCCTTCTACACATATTTGTGCTCCCTGCCATTCCGATTCCTCTGTGCTTTACATGTTCCTGTGTTTCCTGCCTTATCCTTGGTTAAGAACATTTGTGTAAGTTTTCTTTCTTTTCTTTATTTACTTTTTTATTTAACTTCATTGCCAATACCTCATTCAGCACTCGGGCCTTCCCTTTACCGCAATCACAACAGAGAGCAGCTATGATTTTATTAAAATGTAATCCTCCGCAGAGGCAGAATGTTGAGACAGATGCTTTGAAATTTGGCATAGCCCTTAAGCAAGGGTACACAATGAAAGAAAAACAGTTTTTATTTTAATTGTGTAACACTTTCCCCCCCAAAGCATTTATCTTGTCCACTACTTATGCTCAACTTAACTACACTCCTGGGGTAAAATGCACCAAATGAGCAACATCTCCTACTCTATTGCAACATTTTAACTTTTTATTATAAAAATCATGGTAATTCTCAATTATCATCAGCTAAGAAGGAGAAAAGTAGAACAAAGAAATAGAATCAGGGGCATACTGTTTATTCAGCTGCACCATTCTTCTTTAATGCAGAATCACAGATGCAGTGAAGAAAAGTCCGTTCATTTAGTTTTATTGGCTTAAACATAAGACCTTTGCTTTTTTTAGCAGTTCTATTAGCACTATGAAGTTAATAAGTGTACAATAATACAATGCCTGCATTGTGTAACAATAAGTTTGGTTTGGCTATTAATAACTATTAATAAGTGTAGATTATAATTCATAAGAAATTATTAACAAATCTATTAATTTTCATTAAATTTACAACCATCTGATTATCAGGAATAAATAGCCTAACAGCTCTGTGTTTAACAGTTATAGCTTTATCAATACCTGTCTGGTAAGATGTGTATTGTAGAACAGGAGGGAAATATAGAAAGGTAGGAAATTCGCACATTGATGTTCTCAGACAGCAATTGTTAACACTTATACGGAATAAACACAAAAGCTTATCTAAGATTTTATTAACAAAATACTTCAACTTTCAGTTAAAATACTTTAGTCCAGAAACTATTTTACTGAGCTAGCAATATTCAACTAAACCACAAAGTAAAAATGAAAAGAATAAGGAAAACCAATAAACTGTAAAAAGGAAAAATAAGAATGAAACTGAATCCAATGACCAATATAATGATGCAGTGATATGACAGTTCAGTGTGAATATGTTTAAGAACAAAGGTCTGTTATGAGGAATTAGAAGGAGGCCAAATTAGCTCTGAAAGCTAACAAATAACAGTTGCTAGGTTTTCAAGCAACCACTTCAAAATGCAAAGCCGAAGGGAAAAAAAGGCTTTAATCATGTAAAGTTTCAAAAGTAATTTGTTGAATTAGAAATCAGTACCCTTAGGGCAATTGATTCTTAATGTTGTGGTAACTAGCCATTATGATGATGGATTGAATGGAGTTACAAGCAACCAAAATTATGGCGAAAAATTGATACAGACTCACAATTTGGCTGACAGATTCCTTGTATTATTGGAGAAATTCTTTCAAGTTGTCCTCCTTGATCTGCCTGCTTTTCCTATGGCTGTCCTCCTGGAGCCAGCCATACACACCATTCTTCAACTTGCCCCAAGCTCACCTGCTTGCCCTTTAATGCCATCCAGTCCACCACACACTCATTCCTGGAAGGACATAAGCAAAGAGACAGTATCATAAACCCATTATTCTCCATCACCAGTCCAACTCATTCTCTGTGGATCTGGTCACCTACTCCTGAACCTTTCCCACCATCACCACAGTAAGGATTCACCTAACTTCTTCTTTTCATCTCCCAATCATGCCTATAAGACAGTGGCCGTTTCTCAATTCACGAGAACGCGAGTACGGACTCGCGTTCTCGTCAAGTCCGGTCTTGGCGAGAACACAGGAAGATCGGACTTGACAAGAACGCGAGCAAGCAGCACGTATGGTGTATTGGAACAGAAGCGTACTTGTGACGTCATGAGACGCACAGTTCTTTAGCATTTCTTTAACATTCAAAACTATTTATATACTACACCACAATAAATCTTATTGAAAATTTTTTTAAAACAAATTTTTAATTTATAAAAAGCCTAAAAATGATCTTGCCGCGGTGCATTCTGGGCAAGCGGTCAGTCTGAAGAACGCACAAGTCTGCTCTGATGCATGCTCGATAAAGAGGGCGGGCGAGAACAACATCCGGAGAATTCAGCGCGTTCTCGATTTGGCGTTCTCGGTATTGGAACAGTGCTCGGGCTGAGGCTGATGACGTGTCACGAGCACACGAGCACACAAGAACGCTCAAGAACGCATATTGAGAAACGGCCAATAACTCATTTCCTCTCTTACTCAGTGTTCCTTCTGAATCTCGTCCAAGACCCAGGAGAATTACCCTCCAAATTTTTGTGTTTAATAAATCTGTTTAGCAATCTCACTGTGCCCATAATTGTTACCTGCTCTGGAGTCAAATATTAAACACCATGACAACACGTACATTGTAACATTAATACAAACAAAATAGAAATGCCTTTATTGCCCCATAATAGGGAAATTCAGGCGTGACAGTGACAAATACATGTAAATCGAAGACACCAGACTTACACACTAGAATAAATAATATGAATAAAAAGCTAATAGGTGTATAATTAAGTATTAATAGGTGTATGAGAACTGGCAGCATGCTACGGCTGATCGCAGTGCAAACAAAATGAGCTGTGTAGTAAACACAGCAGAGCTAATGGTGGCTACCCTCTTAGCATTAGCAACTGAGATGATGGAGGTAAAATTTAACGTTCTTGTATGGTATTTGAAGACAGATTGTATGCAGGTTAGTGAGAAGAGATATAATATAATAGAATAGAGTAGAATATAATATAATAGAAATAATCTTTATTCCCCCTCAATAGGGAAATTAAATTGTATCAGCAGCAAAGAGAAACGCAAATGGAAGCATATGCCCGAAGGTAAAAAATGCAACTATATTCATGCTCCTTTCAGGACTAGTTTTAATGTATTTTCGTTATTGTAAGGGGGAAGGTAGAGTTAGTCATGTGACTCTCTGCCAGTCATTTATTAGTCTTTATGATAAAGTGACAAAGAACCACTGCTCCATCCACAAAAAGAAACCTAAGATCTGTTTTCAGCCATCCTTCAATGAGCAACATTCTCAGTCCGGCCATCCCTATGAAAATTATCAGGCTCCGCTGGGTGGAACAAATCAAAGAGACACACTTGAAAGCCTCTGGTAAACTGGAATGAGCAGATAATTGAGGTGTCACAACACAGCCTCTGAATGGACCACTCACATCCTCTTGCCCTGGGGCAAGACCTGAAAAACACCAAAACCTTGTGAATGAGAAGACATAGTGTTTCGTCTTTTTTAAAAGGAATTTATACTTTTTGTATACCAATTTATTAACTGAGTCACAACTAGAATACCTTTTATAATAGCATATTTATAATTATTTACAGATACTTGAATAGAGACAATGGATGAGAGGTAACATAGTTGACTATATGCAATATGTCCGTTTATCTTTCCCTGGAACTCATTTCAGAGTTTATGCTATTTCATACAACAAATATTTGTGACCTTTTGGTAGCAAGCAGCTGCAGAAACTATTAAGCCGCTCAAGATGATTAACAAACAACCGATTAATATATTGGACCGGAAGCCTGTTAGAACACATCATTACCAAGTTCTCAGAAACTGTAATTTGATGAATTCTTAAAACATTTCTTTCTTTATTAGAACACAATATGCCCACCACTCTCCATGACCTCAATGAGCATCTCAGTCATAAAGAAATTCTCCTGCTGTAGGCGTACAGAAAACTAGCTTTCTATCAATTGCCCAAATATGTCCTAGCAACTGCATTTTTAATACTGAACACATGAATTCAATCCCAGCACTTCATATGTCAATTTAAATGTGAGTGTTATAAGGTTACTTTTTAAATCACTGAATAAAAAGTGAGTCAGCTAAATATTCTTCCGCTGCAGCCTAAATGAATATGTGTTTAGAGGGATGCAGGTGAATTGTAGGCATAATTGTTAAAATAAATGTTATAATCTTGAAGACATTATTGTTTTGTTTATTACAGTGGCATAATCACCCACTTAAAATTTTACATACATTTGTTAAATTGAGAAAAACAAAATGCCACATTAAAAAGTTTTTTTTGACAGAATTGCTAGTTGTTGGTAATGAGGTGTGGCTGAAGCAGTTATTTTCTAATTTTCTAACTGGTTATCCACACATTTTTGTTTCCATAATCTATGAATATGGAAAGTCACAGAGGCCCATTTCTAAAAATATCTCCAGAGTTTTTTGCACAGAATTGGGGTGAATAGAGTAGTGGGATTCAGAGGACCACTCCAAGAACACCATTAGATGCTAGCTAAATTCAAGCCAGCTAAATGGGAGTGTGTGTTAAAGTTTTTCCGGCTGCTGCTCTCTTATTAATGGGTGGCCCCTGCAAGTCACTTATTTATTTCTGCTGAGGCCTTCCTGTTCTTGGTAAAAACATATACGCGTTTGCTTCTTGCAACTGTCAGCCATTTTGAAAATATAAGGTGAGAGTAGCGGAGATACTAGTAGCGGCTAACACTGAAGCTAACCGCTAAACTAACTGGTTACATAAACTCTAGAAGTGGGCATGTGCAGCCAGCAAGCAGAAACTAACAAGCACACACACTGGTGTTACATGAGCGCGTCACAATGATTGGCATGTGACACAACCGATAGAATCAGAATCAGAAATTATTTTTGTTACACGCTCCAGATATACAGATATACAAACAATATATATATATATATATATATATATATATATATATATATATATATATATATATATATATATATATATATATATATATACCACATTCCACAATTTATATGGCAATACCCCTGGAACACAAGGGGCACAGTGGGGCCTGGGCAGGACGAGACACGAAGGCATCTGATTTGTTCGTTCCATTCGGACTGAATGACAAGATAGGTCAGAGTTTTTACAGGCATTCAGCTTTCACAGAGATTAAAATTTCTAACCTCCTTTTTCATAATACATAATGTATTGACTAGTGTCAGGATGGAAGGACCATTTTACCCAGTATAGCAAAAAGTGTTTCTGATTACCAACTATAGCTTTAATTATGATGGAGGATCTATAATGCAGTAGGGCTGCTACACCTTCAAAAGAACCTTGTTGGGTGAGTACATGGCATAATGAAGTCTTTGCAATTTGGGTTTAAATTAAAATCCGGTGGAGTAAAAAAATTTAAAATATTCTTGTAAAAAATGAACAATCTTGCAGGGCCATCAAGACCCCAGAAACCTAGTGGGTTAACTGAGGAAAAGAAAGTATAAAGGTGCAGTTCTACTGACTCGTACTGGCTGCACACTGCACGGTTCCGCTGGCTTACGAGTGTTTTAGGAGCAGTTTTTTTCAGAGCCAGCCCAGATTCCTCTGACCCTACTCAACAGCAGGGTAAAAAAGGGCTGACTCGAGAGGAGTTTTGACATGAACACACTGCTTTTCAGTGATCGGCTGAGGGGTGAGGAGAAATAAGAAGGTTTTCTGTGAGGAAGTCCAGAAAACTGAAGCGCAAATTATAACGTTTGGTTATCTAACATAACCCCAGTTCTTAGAATAATATCAGCGAGGTGTCTCGCTATGGGATGCAGCCTCCTGCAGCCCTGATAGAAGCATTTATCTCAATCTGCCAATCCTGATTGGCAGATTGAGATAAATGCCGCTACTGGGCGTGGCGTCTTACGCCACGCCCAGTAGCCCCGACTACTAAAGCGTGCGCAGATCACTTCAATTCAACAAGCAAACCTCTTCTCACCGCCCAGCAAGAAGGGTTGTCTGGCGAGACACCTCGCTCATATTATTCTAAGAACTGGGGTTATGTTAGATAACCAAACGTTCTTTTTCATAATATTCACTCGGTGTCTCGCTATGGGATATGGTAGCTCCCGTATTGCCAGACAGCTTATCGAACAAGAACCGGCCGAATGGGGAAGGTCCATCAGTTCCGTTATGACTCCAGGACCGCACTGGCCACGCACGGTCTGGACACGTCAAGCATGTAGAACCGCACAAAAGTCAGAGGCGAGGACCAACTCGCTGCTGAACAAATGTCCTGAACGGACACTCCCCTGAATAAAGCCCAGGACGCGGCCATCCCGCGGGTAGAGTGTGCACGTAAACCCGCCAAAGCTATAGCCTCTACCACCCAGTGGGCGAGGCGCTGCTTTGTGATCGGCTGTCCCTTACGGGGCTCCGCCCAGGAGACAAAGAGCTGATCACTCCTCCTGATGTTCTGTGTCCTGTCCATATAAGAGCGTACGGCCAGAACAGGGCACAACATGTGCGCTCGCTGTTCACCGGGGGAAGCGGAGAATGCCGCCAGCTCGATCGGTGAACAATAACCAACTACTTTAGGAACAAAAGCTGGGTTGGGTTTCAGAACCATACGCGTGTACCCCGGGTCGAACCGAGTACATGCGGGGTTCACAGAGAGCGCATGAATGTCGCTGACTCGTTTCGCAGAGGCCAGAGCCAGTAACAGCACTGCCTTAAGAGACAGATGTTTAAGACCGGTCCCCAACAATGGCTCAAAAGGGGGCCCTTTGAGCCCTTCCAGAACCACCATCAAATCCCACGGGGGCAGCAAAGGTTTGGAGACAGGGAGAAGCCTGCACGCGCCCTTCATAAACCGGCACACCAAAGGGTGTTGGCTCCCCGTTTTGTCCCCAAATCCTATATGGCACGCCGCTATAGCTGCCAGATAGACCTTAACCGGGGAAAAGGCTTTTCCTTTATCAATCAGTTCCTGTAAAAAAGACAGAATCGCTGGTACAGAATACTGAAAAGGAATGTAGTCCCGTTCAAGACACCACCGCTCAAACAGTCCCCACTTGGAGCCATATAGAGTCCTAGTGGAGGGAGCCCTGGCATTTTGGATAGTATTAACTACACTCTGAGGGAGCCCAGCAGTGGTCAAATTGAGCCACTCACGGGCCAGGCCCACAGCTGCAGTCGCTCCGGGTGCGGGTGGAACACTGTCCCCGCCCCCTGTGAGAGCAAGTCCCTGCGCAGCGGCAGCTGCTAAGGCTGGGCGCACAGCATCTGGAATATCTCCGCCAGCCAGTGTAGTGCTTGCCAGTGTGGAGCTATCAGGATCAGCTTGTGATTGGATGCCCTCACTCTGGCGAGAGTAGGGGGTATCAGGCCCAGCTGGGGGAACGCGTAGAGCAGCTCGTGCGGCCAAGCGTGCGCTAGTGCGTCTACGCCCAGGGGGGCATTCAGGGTGCTCAGAGAGAACAGCTCGCATCGAGCGTTTTCCCTGGACGCGAACAGATCTATCTGGGCGCGGCCATAGCGCGCCCATATCTGCTCCACTACTTGCGGGTGCAGCGTCCATTCCCCGTACATTGGCGCGCCCCTGGACAGCAGGTCCGCACCTGTGTTTAAATCTCCCGGGACGTGCGTCGCCCTCAGGGAGAGAAATTGGGCACTGCCCCAGAGGATCAGTTCGCGTGCCCGATCGTGCAAGATACGAGAGCGCAAGCCTCCCTGGCGGTTGATATACGCTACTGTTGTCGTGTTGTCTGTACTCACCAGGACATGGTGACCTGAGAGGAATGGGAGGAAGTGTCTCAGGGAAAGAAACACAGCTGAAAGTTCGAGAAAGTTTATGTGCAGGCGCTGGAGAGCTTGGCTCCAGCGACCCCTCACAGACCTGCCCTCGTGAATGCCGCCCCAGCCATATAGGCTGGCATCCGTGGTCACAACCTTCCTGGACGAGACGGTGCCCATGGGCACCCCTTGGGTCAGGCAGGACAGGGCTCGCCAACAGCTGTTACACAGTCCGCTGTGACCGTTATCCGCCGTGCGCCATGATGCACGGGGTCCATTCGGAGCGAAGCGACCCAGCGCTGAAAGTCCCGCATGTGAAGACGGCCGAGGCGAATCACGAGGATGGCTGAGGCCTTCAGACCCAGCAACCGAAGGCACAGTCTGAACTGGACGGATCTGTGCCGACAGAAGTGTGCAAGGCAAGCTCTGAAAGTCGTCACCCTCTCCTCCGATAGGCGAGCTGTGAACGGCACAGAGCGCAGGGATAGCCCCAGAAAGCATATCTCCTGCGTCGGAGATAGGTGGCTCTTCTCCATATTTATCACAAAACCCAAATCCATCAGGTGTGCTGTGACAATATGTGTGTGAACCCTGGCTTCCTGTTCTGACTGCGCTAACAGGAGCCAGTCGTCCAAATACGTGGCCAGACGTATCCCACGGCGTCTGAGCGGGGCTACCGCGGACTCTGTGCACCGTATGAAAACCCTCGGGCTGAGAGACAGACCGAATGGTAGAACACGGTATTCGTAACACACCCCTTGAAAGGCAAATCGGAGATATTGTCTGTGAGGGGGGTAAATGGGAATGTGGAAATACGCATCTTTCAGATCCACGGACGAAAACCAGTCGTTCGGTCTTACTAGATGCAGCAGTGCTGCATGTGTCAGCATCCTGAACTTGTATTTACGCAGGAATTTGTTCAGGGCTCTCAGGTCCAGAATAGGACGGATTCCCCCCCCCCCCCCCCCCCCCCTGTTTGGGGACGAGGAAGTATATGGAGTAAAACCCTGACAGACTCTGTTCAGGAGAAACGACAGAAACCGCTCGTTTGTCTATCAGAGAGAGGATCTCCTCCTGTAAGACTCGATCTGATTCTCCCTGTGCATGTGAGTGTATTACGCCGGAGAAACGGGGAGGGACAGTGGCGAATTGAAGCCTGTATCCCCGGGAAATTGTGCGTAATACCCACGGTGGGGCCGCTGCTGCTTTCCAGCTTTCCCATTTGAGAGAAAGAGGAGGAGCATACTGCGGCTTTTGCTCCGCGCCCCCCTGTGGTACAGCCGGGAAATGATCCTCGGGTACCACCGCAGGTGTGACGGGGCGCTCTGCTCTGCTCCGCGGGGATGGTGACGCCCATCCCGGTAGCAGGGCTGCAGGGGGCTGAATGGCCACCCTGCTTATGGAGAGAGCATTGTTTGTTTTGGCTTTTTTTTATTATCTGCACCCTCGGCTCGTGGCCTGGTTGTGACAGATTTATTGTTTTTATTTTCACACCGTTCAACCTTCGAACGTGTGTGTATGTGTGTGCTTGTGGACATTCTGCTCGGGGCGCAACAGCGCAACTCTCCGAGGCGATGTCCCTCTCCTCGCGGATCGGCTCTGGAACGGGCAGCGGTGGCACGGGGCGCGCACGAACAAGCCAAAACTGCAGGCTGCACCAACTGAGGAACGGGCGGCTGTCAGGCCGCTCTCTTTTTCTTCACTGCCCGGGGGACCGAGGTCACGGCGGCTGTGGGCAGCGGCGGCGCAGCGGTCGGGGAGGCGGATTTCCCATGCCAGCCGGCTCCGCGCTCCTTCCTCATCGGGAGGGGCTGGCCAGGTGGTGGTGGCCGTCTCGGTATTTTAAAACGCGGCGGCTGGGAGGCAGCTTGCACAAAGGTTTTGCGTTGCACCGGAGGTGAAGGCGCTGGGGCTTTCCGAGGGAGACAAAGTTTGAGGGCCTCGTTGTCCTTCTTTTTTGCCTCGCATCTTTACCGAGGCTTTACTCTCCTTGCTACCGACAAGGCTGAGGCAAAAAATGTCATATTAAGCTATAAATTTGCACACTCTTATTCTCAGAAATATCAAACTGCACGTTTCTGTAAATGACGCCTCAAGATCACTGCACAAAAATCACCTCATTACTTAACATTCAGGAAGGATGTTCTAATCCATGTCGCATGGCTCATATAATTCACAATGGGGCTGATATCAGAGCTCTCAAACTCTGATACAAACTTGCATGCTCTAAAGTGTGGAGGGGGAAAAAAAACACCTGTAAATATTAACTCTGTTGTGTCTGTATGTCAAGTTATCTGTGTACATCCTAAGCCGGTGTCTGCCTTAAAGGTAATTTCACCATGGTAACACATAGTGACAATTAAAGTCTTAAATTTTAACTCAGTGACTGAAAACATCCGGACAAAGCAGCAGTCTGCTTTGGCAGAAGTGGCTGCTAAAGGGAGCTCGGACTTGGGAAACCCCTGAAAACTTGCTCCGCTTAAGGCCTGCAGCTTGCAGGCTAAACTCTGCTTCTCCGCTTCTGTCTCTCTATCTTTCTCTGTCAAAGACACAGTTTCAAAGCAGATTGCAGTTCAGAGAGGAGCTGTACCTCATTTTATCATTCGATGTGTGACCCAGATATTTATACCAATGCTCAGCCTATTCCTTAAAAATATCCAAGACAATCTTGCACATACAATTATACAAACATTAATTGTATTTTTTTGCTTTTATTCATGTTTTATCAATTATGTATTTTTTTTATAATTTACCATTTCTTGCCGATTTCTTAATAATGATGTGGGCCGGGAGGGACGGGGGCTAAAGACACCCACCCCAAGGAGGCGTTTCCTTCTTCCAGGCATTTCTAGGGCAGTCAAAACACAAACTGTGCAAAGATAAACGGAGTAGAGAAGAGCAAAGCTGAGCAAGCTTAACCGAGTAGGGTTGGTGGAGCTACAGCTTAAGAGACTTAGGACTCGGTACAATCTGGAGAAGAATTGTCAAAGATCTCTCTCTCTGTATTCTCCAAACCTTGTGAAATGTAGTATTAGAAGACGTGCTCTCCTACTAACGAAAGGGTGTTGCACGAAGTGCACAACTGTCCTGCCAGGGATTATGTTTGAAAAATTATTTCCTTGGTTTTCTCCCCTAGTGTATATGTGTGCTCAAATTAAATGTGGATGTTGTTATCTTCTATAAGGCTATTCCATTATTGTGAGAGAATACAGAGGTGCAATCTTCAGCCAAACCAAGAGTTTGATTTACTTTTTGTGTCCTGATGCCTGCGCTATGGCATTTGTTTTCCCACCCATTCGCAGGCAGGATGCAGCATACAACCAATTACCAATCCAGCACTGGAAAATAAAGAAAAAATTTAAATGTAAGGCTACACTCACTCCAATGGTCAATTTACATTGTAAACAAAAAACATGGATGTAAGGATAATCAGTGATTGTAAATTTTACAATAACTAATTATCCTTACATCCATGTTTTTTGTTTCCAAATTGCATACTTTTTCACACTCAAGGTCTTAACCCCTTTGTTAAAATATAGATGAACAAACATTATCACGGAGGGAGGGAGGGATGGATGGATGGATGGAAGGTAAGAAGGATGGATGGAAGGATGAAACATTCAGCTAACAGAGCAGACTTTTCCAGACTGTAAAGAAAGAATGTTCCACATGTAAAGGCCCACTCCATTAAGATTTGAACTAAGGGACATCTTGCTGTGCATCAAAAGTACAAGCCCCTCAGAACCATTGCCCCTGGAATCAGATCGTGTGAAATACAAATACGCTTTTTGCCCCCTCGGAGGATAAATTACTGTTACTATCTAAAGCAAAATGGTTGTATTGTTTTGGCAATGACTGGAGTGAGAGAGTGTGAAGTTTTCATTCTGTGTTGATTCTATGCGTCTGCCTTTGGAGAAGCAAAGAAAAACAGCCCATTCATCATCCCTTGTACACTGTTCAGCTAATGAATCTATTTTTTTGCGGTACATCAGGAGAGAAAAATGGTGTCCCTGTAAAGACAGAAAAAACTCTCAAACTTCACACTAGATGTCCACACATCCCACAGCAATGTCTAACTGAATTCTTACATTTTTGTATTCTTCAATTTCACCAAGTTTTTCATTCCCCATGTTCAAAGAGTTAGCTTAATTTTTTTCCCAGAAGTTAATGCTGTTATTTAGAGATAAGCGTGAGAGTATACTCTATTTTTAGTCTGCTCTCACCCATCTCCTTGTCATGCCTTCAACAAATTATCTACTTTCTCAAACCCTGTTCTCTCATACATAATCAGCACCAAAAATACTATGCTGAGGCTCAGATTCTGAAAGTCACACTGAAGGACCCCCCACGGTTTGATGAAAAGTTTGGGGGGCAAAAAGCCATGCATTTCAAATAATGAATTATGGGGAGAAGTTATGTATATCTCTGTCAAAATGAATAAGAAAAACCATGAATCAAGACCAAAGGATTTTTTTCAGTCACTAACTGCAACTCACTTTAGACCTCTCCAGCTATTTGTCTTTGTTGTTGAAGTGCAAACTATATCACAAATTCTTAAATAGGCACTGCAAGTCGGCATAGTTATCTGAACCTAAAGATATGCCACCCATATTACATTTTATGAGGATATTATGATGCAAAGCATCCGCATAGAGCGACAGACATAATCTACAGTCTTAAAAAAAAGTATGTATAACCTTTGAGCTTTTTCACATTTTGTTTCACTACAAAGAGATTGTATGTGACAGTCCAACACCAAGTAACACTTAATTGTTAGGTAGAAGGAAAATGAGGCAGGGCTTTCAAAACCTTCTTTACAACTACAAATTGGAAAAGTGTGTGTTCATATGTGTTAGGCTCTTACTCTGATGCCTCCAAATAAAAACCCCTGTACCAAGTTGCCTTCAAGAAAAAAAAAACATTTGTACAAAGTCTATTCAACTGCTAAACTGGCTCAGTCAAAGTCCAGACTTAAGTCCAACTGAGCATCTGAGGCAGACATAGATACAGTAAAAGTTGTAAATGTAGCCAAAGTGTAGGTGTCAGGATTCTGCAGGCTGTGCTGTCTGCACGGTCTGTTCTCTACTCTTTTTTCCCCACAGGTGACTGTAGTTGACAGGTGGGCGTGGTGCACACCTGCAGCTCATCTCGGCAGCTCCGGCTGGAGCTTAAAAGCAGGTTGCAGTCAGCTGAAGGACGCCGGATGAGAAAACTGCCGAGTCCGTTCTTCCACTCCACCTCCCCCGGACAGGTTCTCCATACCTGGCGGTAAGCAGAGCTTCACGCAGCATAGATTCCCACACTTGCTCTCGTTAATCTGTCCCTTTCTCTCCCACAGTGCTTTTGATCCCGACGTCCTGATCATTGTCTGCGGCTCATTCTGTGAGCATTTATTCGTGTTTATCAGCCTAAATAAACATCTTAACTGCTTGTTGTCTCCCGACTGTGTTCTGCATGTGGGCCAAACACCTACAAACCATGACAGTAGGCAGGCTGAATATATGCCACACTTTCCAGATCTTATTTGTAAAATATGTTAAACTTGTTGCCATGTTTACCCTCCAGTTATTTCTTATGTTATTCTATCACATTAAAGTAACAATACAGCAGATTTGAGCTCCTGTGGGTAGCAAGGACCGCGGAACCGGTAGGGCCGCGGCCCTACCTACTTTTGATGATAAAGTCCTCCCCCGCGCTTGTCTCTTCACCCCCCCAAGCCCCCCCCCCCCCCCCCCCCCTCCGCGAAAAGCGTGTCTCTCCCCGCCGCAACCAACCCCCCCCGCTCGGCCGCGTTTGTCTCTCTCCCCCCCCCCCCCTCCGCTCGGCTGCGTTTGTCCCCCCCCCCACCCCACCCCCCCCCCCGCTCGGCCGCGTTGTGGGAAGACAAACGCCCGACCAATTTGAAATGCGTTCCGCGGTCCATGGTGGGTAGGATAGTAATCTTGCAATTGGAAAGCTGAAGATTCTATTACCGCTTTCTTCTACTACATGTCAAGGTACCCCTGGGAAAGTGGGTCATTGAACATCTATCAGTGTGTTTATGGGTGGATGTTCCTATAGTGTAAAGCTCTTTGAGTGGTCAGTTCATTTACCATTTTATGCAACAAAATGGGACACACTTATACGAGTATGAATACCATTGCAAGGCATTGTATGAAACCTAAATCTGTATACACTTACCCCAAACTTACGTTGCGTCCAGCCCAGCTCCACTCCACCCCATTCATCATTCATTCAAGATGGCAGTGCAGAGCCCCGCAGATGCATGAGGCTCTCAGATCATTATGTTTGTCCTTGTATTTCTGTTCGTGTTATCACCACTCCAAGCACTAATCTAGTATAGGAGGCCTGAGTTACTAGAACTGGGAAAAAAACAAGAGTATACTGATCCTACCTACCGCCAACACCGGACGTTATTCCACCCAACCTCCAGCTGACAACAGCAGCTGTGATCAACCTGCTTCTAAGGTCTAAATGCAGGTGGACCCTTCATAAAAAGAGAGACAAGTGAACCGAACTGCATGCTAGGTTAAAAGCAAAGGGCTAATCCACACAGACCAGCCCTGCCCAACTGTAGACAGCATCCCTCAGTCCCCTGATCTAGATCTAGACACGGTTTATGCTACTAGAGTCCAGAAAAGGGACAAACGTATTGCCACATATCCCACCCATCCAGGCAATGCACTGTTTGTCCCACTTCAATCAGGTAAACGATTCAGAGACCTAAAAACAGCTTCTTTCCCAAAGCCCCTGCTGAGATTTAAATAAACCAGAAGCATGCTGCTGGTTCCACAGGTTCTTGATCCCAATGAGAATTATTTACGGTCTCTCACATGCTAATATTGATTTGCACACTTTTAGTTTCTGAGGAAGCGTTTAGTTTTAACATCCATAGAAATTGCACAGTTCAAATTGTAGATACATTTTTACTAATGACTATTGCATACTTGAACCTCTCAGTGTCAGGGCTCAGCAGGCAGAGCCGTGCAGCTTTGCCGGCTCCGCGCTCTCCTCCTCTCCTTACTCACAGGTGACAGCAGTTGACCGGTGGGCGGGACTGTCACACCTGCAGCGTGTTCAGCGGCGTCTCAGCGCACTATAAGATCAGCGCACGGACAGCGGGAGGATGCCAGAGTGTTACCTTGTCGCGGTATGCCTAAAGGCCATTAACCACCTCCTGAGCTTCAGACCCGTGAGTTTTTCGATCCCCGTTTTGGATCTAATCCTTGTCTCGTGTGTTTTCTCCAGTGCTCTTGTGTTTTTTGAACCTTTCTCTCGTGTGACTGCGCTGTGAAGACCAGGCTCCCGAATCCACAACCCGCTCAGATTCTGCTCTGGCGACCGTCCCCTCAAACTCGCTTGGTGGTACCAAGTTGGGCACGAGTTTCCCCTTCCCAGATTCACCCTGGTCACTCCTGGTTCCTCCCGCTGTTCATTCCGGATCTCTGGACCCGCCGGCGCTGCTCGGACCCTGCCCAACCTCCGCTCACCGGTCACTCTGTCATCTGCTTCTCAAACATCAGCTGAGCCCATCTCACTCCCCCCGGCTTAGTTCCTAGAGCTCCGTGGTAAGCATACGTGTTTAGTTGTACTTTCCTTTAGCGTTAGTCTCCGTTAACCGTTTTCCCCTTTACCTCACAGATCCCGTGTTACCTGCCCGAGTCGGTCCCTGCGTTTCCCCGCTTCTGAGATCCTCCCCGAATCCTAGCGTAAAGATCAATAAAAACTGTTAAAACTGCTTCCTGTTTGCCGGTGTTCTCTGCATGTGGGTCAGACATCTTAAACCAAACATGACACTCAGTGAGTGCTTGCCTAATAAATTCATGCAATTACACAATGGTTGTTATCTGTCTTTTTTCACTTGAGCATTTAAATCTATCAGATGTTAAGGATTAGATGCCCGCTTTTAGTATCTCAGGAAGTGTTGGTGCATTCAACTGTTTTCACATTATGTCTTGTTTGTGTCTGTATGTTATGTGTGAATTCTGAGCCAATGTCTAACAAAAATGTCATTATGGTTACATAATGGCAATAAAGATTCTTGATTCATTCCTAATTTATGACGCTCGCCCCAGCATAGTAAGCCACTGCTGAAGGGTCCCCACAGCTGAGCAGGAGATGTGGACAGAGCTGTCTCCCCGGCTTTTTAAGAAAACTAAAGACCGTTCAAACTACAGACAAGGTCCAAAAAGTACGGAAGCATGTGCGCTGAATTTGCATTACAAATTAACAGCATTAAAAAGAAATTGTTAACGCATATTGTCAATGGGATTTTGACATATGGAAAACAATCTACAAATGCTGGGCTTGATATTTTTGAGGGATTAATTAATCTCTGAAACATACAAGCCTTTTATATTTTCATATGAGAATCTTTTTTTGATAACGTCAAACGGGTGACATAACTACTTCCACAACTGGCCCGCATTTACCAAGCTAAGTCATCACTGGCACCCCATGTTGCATGTGAACCATAACACCACTGTCAGACTTGGCCCTCATCTTGTTGACATCCCATTTGCCATGCCAAACGTTTGCCGGATGTGCCATCTTGATGCCAGATTTGGGCCAGGTCGGTCTGCTCTGTGGGTACTTATTAACTTTGACAGCCCTAGTTGCAAGGGTTATTCAGCGTTCACATTGCCAAGCCATTTTCCAACTGATGACTTTGATTGGTGCAGTGTGTGATGAACATGAGTAGATCACCAGTGCTGCGTGGTCCAAGAAGCATGAACAGATCTCGCAATACCAGTCAGTCATAAATGCGGAAGTTAGACCAAGACAACTCGTTCTGTGAAAGTTAAAACTGCTTCACTTTTTCTATTTTGCATCCAGACATTTGAGTAAGGACTCTTTAGCCAAAGTGGAAGTTTGTCAGCTGTCACCATGATAAGTGCTGTTCAAATAGTGCAATCTGTAAGGAAGGAGGTAGGAAAAGGAGCCTGTAAGTGTCATGTTAGCTAATTGACTCTGAATGAGCACAAGTACGGAGGCAGGAATCAGTTTAAAGGTTTTATTGAAAAAAAAAAAAAAATGTTTAGGTGATGTCGGCTGGCTGGATCTCTGGGTTTTGCTGAGGAAGGGAAGGCGAGAGGTGAGCAGTGGGAAAGCGAAGGTTTGAATGATGATGGCTAGTGGAGAGCACAGAAACTCACTGGGCTGATGGTGAGGCTTGAGTTCGGGAGGGTGATGTCCAGGAAGGTTGGTGGTAGGTGCAGAGCCGGTAGGTGTTCTCCAGATGTTGTGGTCTGAGGGTGGACAGGCAGGCGAGCTCAGGTAGGAGGGATTTCGCAGAGTGTGGATTTGAGACTTCACTATATCCAGAACCCGAACTTGGAATGTCTCGGTGGAGTCTTCAGGGAGCATGAGTAACGGAGATGTGGTTCTTGAGTTGGAATCCAGGTTTTCTAGGAGGAAGGAACGAGACCAAAGTAAGGCTTGGTTTACACAAGGAGTCAAGGCTTGGAAAAGGTTTCGTCTGTACCAATCCATGAGCATTAACGAACTGACGCCCTCCTCCTGGTTCCAGCTCCTTAAGAAGGGTGGTAATCAGCTCAGGTGTAGAGCACCTGCCTGTCCAACCCTGCAGAGAAGGAGAGAGAGAGAAAACCCGGCCTGCACCTCGGCCTGGACTATGACAGTAAGCTTCTTTCTGCAGCTAATTTGGCAGGCATCCAGCGCTCTCCTGCAGAGGCTGTGTAACTGCTGTCATTGATTATAACTAGGCATATTTACTGCAGAGTTCACTCTGGAGCAGAGCAGAACCAAGCGCAGTGTAAATGGGCTTTTACTGTTCTATCTGGTGAAACATTAAAGCTAAAATAAGTGTGACTCATTGGTGGCACAGGGGTAGAGCAAGAAACTCATCGTTGGCCTAAGTCAGTGGTCCCCAATCCTGGTCCTCGAGGGCCGGTGTCCCTGCAGGTTTTACATGTGTCCCTGATCCAACACACCTGACTTACTTCCCCAGTGTGCTGTCAAGTTCTCCAGAGTCCTCCTAATGACCTCATTATTTGACTCAGGTGTGTTGAAGCAGAGTAACAAATAAAAGTTGCAGGACACCGGCCCTCGAGGACCAGGATTGGGGACCACTGGCCTAAGTGCTTAATGTGGTCATCCCAGGTTCAAGTGCCGGCCCCTACATACCCAGCCATCACCGCATCTCAAGACACCTTAAGATGTGTCTCAAGACACATTTTTTGAGATGTCTTGAGACGTCTTAATTCTTCTTATTCAGACATCTTGAGATGTCTTGAGACACAGTGATGGCTGGGTATGTATCTCTCAACCCAATTTCCTGTCAAATAAAGGCCAAAAAGTGCCAAAAAGGTGGAAAAAAGTACCAAGGAGATCCCATTTATGGGCATCTGGGAAAAATCATACTTAACAGAAATAAAGGCTTTAAAACATCATCAGTCCGTTAGTGAATTGAGTTACTGAAATAAATTAACTTTTTGATCATATTCTAATTCACTGAATATGAGTGTACATACTTATAAAAAAACATTGTTTTTTATTACCCGTTATTTATAATGTTTTCATTAAGAGCAAAGTGGGACTGAAGTCAAATTTCCTATTTTTGTGCACACACTTGGTGAGTAAAGCTGAATCTGATTCTTACTTAATGCTCTGCTGCTCAATCACCTGTTTTCAATCATCTGCTCAAGCCACAGCTCCTTCCCTCTAGCATACCACAACTCACCTGCCTTCCCACCTTCTCAATCATTTAGCTTTGCAATTCTAATAAGAGGTAAAATCAGAATAGTCATTGTCTACATAATTCCCCAGAACTGCTCTAAACTCATGCTACATATCCGCTTCTGGTTGGCTACTTAATAACAGCATTCTCCATGACAAACATCATTCAGCTTTACAATAAACCTTACCTTAACCTTATTTAACTCACCTCAGTGTGTCCATGGGTCACAGAACAAAACCAGCTTCCGCAAAAATGATGATTGTAAAAATCTAGAAGTTTGAAATTCATCAAAAGCTTTGGGCAAGGGTTTCTTGACCAAAATTATGTTTTAAAAGGACTTTGTCAAAGTAATTTCTGTTGGAAAACAGCTTGAAGATGCACTGCTCGTTCAGCTTTTCATAACGCTGTTTCCTTGAAGACTCATCCTCCAGTTGGATAAAATTTCCTGAGGCTTATATATTAAGAAAACGCTTTATGTTACCAGTGTACTCTGTAAAAGTGGGTTATGTTGGTAGTGCTTATAGAAGTATGCAAATCCACCCAAGCATAATATTTCCATCTTTTCCTTGACCTACTTTTTGCTTCCAAGCGTCGTCTTCAATTGAATACCAAACCAGCATAATGAGAGAGCCTATAGAAGAGGCGAAAGGTGACATATCTAAAATTAATCAAATGTATGCTTGCTTGAAATAGTGTCAAAAGGAATGGCAATGATCTTGTGGAATTTGTTCTGTTTGGACCACACGGTTTTCTAGGATCTGTTGTTTACAATGCAGGCCGGCAACATTCTGATGTATACTCTTCAAAAAACATTCAGTTTCCTACATTTGATCAGGTGATATTAGTCAGAAAGGTGGCGTTTGAGGAAAAATATCTCATAAAAGTTGCAGGAGATTAGTTCTTCTGTTCTGGAAGAGAAGGGAGCAAGATGAAGAAGAGGCTGATTATGCGTTACCAGCAGATGTGGAAATGAACATAATAAATTATCTTAGGTTTTGGAAAATTAGAAAAGTATTTCTTGCATTGAAGAATAAAATATGGTCTTTGGATGTTTAAGGGTACCATGTTCAAAGGTCAGCCATTTCCAGGAAGAATTTCAAAGACAATGTAAAGAACACATGAAAAACGTAATAGTTGGAACAGCATTGCCTTGCAACAAGGAGGTCCTGGGTTTGAATCCTAGCCTTTGATCAGTCTTTATGGAGTTTGTATGTTCTCACCGGGCACTGCGACTTCTTCCCACCATCCAAAAACTGGACTGTTAGGTTAATTGGTCTGTGTAAATTGCCTTTGGTTATAAGTGTGTGTGTGCATGACTGTTAGGTCTGTGTTGCCATATGATGGACTAGCGACCTCTCCAGGGTTCACACAGCCTCTTGCCCCATGACTGGTGGAGATAGGCACCAGCACCCCCACCCATCAATTTGATTGTGCAAAGATAAGCAGCAATAGATGGATGGATGAAATTGCATTTTTCTTCTCATCTTTTATATCAATCATAAAGTAATAAGAACCCCCAGGAACATCTTAAATGTGTTGGTCTCTGTATTATATATATATATATTTCGCTTTACAGGCCCACAGAGAGGAAATTTGTCTCTGCATTTAACCCATCCCTTAGGGAGCAGTGTGCTGCTACACTGAGTGCCGTACAGAGACCAATCTGTGGTCAGGGGTCTTGCTCGGGGACCCGAAGTGTCAATCCACCAAACTTTGGAGCCTCTCCAGGTCGCAAACACCCAGCTCTGGAACCACTGGGCCACCATATCAGGTATTCCCCCATTGGGGAATCTCCTGTGTAACAGGTGGGGATATTCACCACTCTAAAAACAAGGAGAACATGCTTTCACATCTACTGAAAAAAAAACTCCAGGCAAGTATCTTTTCTTCCCAAAATAAATCTCATAGTATGTCTCAATAATTTGTTGATAATAAAAAAAAAAATTAATAACTGAAACAACTAGTTTTTTTTTTATATACGTTTAGCATTCAGTTAAAATGTGTCATTTAATGTAACTAAATAAAATGAGTAAGTTCTCTCTAATGGAAACAGAAACAGAAATAAGAATGCACTTTCAGAGGAAACCTCTATTAGATTAGATCTTTGTCATTGTCACATGAACAATAATAAAAGTATCATGGGTCAGTGCTACTAAAAATAAATAAATATCTAAAAACATTTACACACAATATAAGAAATAAAACAACTGATAAATAATTAATGGATAAAAATAGACGCTTACACACAATCCTTCACGTCAATTTATGTTTTTCTTGAGTGCACTAAGTTTTGTTGCAGCTGTGATTTGTCATATTTATGTAAATGTGACTCTGAAGAACGCAATGACTGACGGAAAAGGTAGATTTTAAAAGGTTTATTGTATGGTTGGAGATGGATGGTTCTTTCTGTGGTTTGAAGGTCTCACGGGTTCTGCCAGAAAGATGGAGAAGGTGGTGAACAACTTGAGCTTGGTTATTGTGAAGATGAGACTTGGTCGGGAACTCACTTAGGCGGCAGCTTGGGTTTGGTGCAGAGGAGAGGTACTGAGCATACGTCCGGGTTGTCGGTGCAAGTCCTGGTTCCTTCTCGGTGTTGTGACTGGCTGGAGGGTGGACAGGCAGGTGAGCGCAGGCAGGAGGGCAAACAGTGTTCTGTAGGTTCAGCTCGGTTCTTGAGGACTGATCCAGGTTGGCTTCTGATAATGTGACGAGGTTTCCAGGCTGAGGTCAGATGAACGGGTTTCTGGAGCAAGGAGGCAACAAGAACAAGGTTAGTAACGGACTTCAGGAAATAACGAGAGATCATAGGGTTGGTCTGTACCACGCAAGAGCGCAAACGAACTGACGCCCTCCTCCTGGTTCCAGCTCCTAATAAAGGGTGGCAATTAGCTCTGATGAATCACACCTGCCCGTCCAACCCTGCAGAGAAGAGAGAACAAGGAAAACAGGCCCGCACCTAGACCACGGAGTATGACATGATTGATGAGTTGAATACATATACTGTACATTTAATGCAGAACAATCCAACATGTTAGATGTTCACACCTGAACCTTGATAGGCATCTTAACACTATTACAAAGCCGGCCTTCTTTCATCTAAAAAACATTTCCTGGATTGAAGGACTAAAAGAGATTTCGCAAATATTCTCTTTTATTCTACTCTAATGTCTCAGGAGAATCTTGAAAAACTAATCTATGTGTTTATCTGTAGTTAAATTGATTACTGCAATGCTGTCTTCACATGTTTGCCAAAAAAGTTGACCAGACATCTGCAGTTGATCCAGAACGCTGCTGCCGGCGTCCTCACTAAGACTAAGAAAGTAGAGCACATCACCCCAGTTCTAAAGTCCTTACACTGGCTCCCTGTATCTCAGAGAATAGACTTTAAAATACTTCTGTTAGTCTGTAAATCACTGAATGGCTGAGCACCTAAATACATCACAGACTTGTCGGTGTATCAACCCTCCAGACCACTCAGGTATTCTGGCTCAAATCTACTATGTATTCCCAAAATCAGAACCAAACTGGAGAAGCAGAATTTAGTTTTTATGCTCCACATATCTGGAACAAACTCACAGAAGACTATAAAAGTGCTGAAACCCTGAGTCCCTTTAAATCAAGGTAAAAAACCTATTTATTTAGAGTTGCCTTTAAATGTTGCTACTGCTGCAACTATTCAACTGTAATGGACTTTCCTCTGTAATGTTTTCTTTTCTCGTGTTCTGTTTATGTACAGTACTTGGAATTGTCTTGTCCTGAAATGTTCTATACAAATAAACTTGCCTTTCCTTCCCTTATGAAGGCAATAAACCCACAATGGAAAACATGTGTATCCTTATTGTGCAGTTCACTGGATAAGAACATCTCAAATCCTGTTGATTTCATTAAAATGGCATGGGAGGAAGTACTTCATACAAATGTATTAAAGAAACAATGGGATGCCCTGTTGAAGTTCGTTTATTTGTTCCCACTTTGTGCCCAATATGGCCTAATCCTGTGCAACATATTCTGTAAAGCACATTAAACAAATGCAGAATTATCACAAATCTACTCAACAGTGGTGTAACAGATGTGGCTGTCGCCAGCTAATCATACCGTCGTGTTTTGGGCTTCCCTTAAATTACGTGGATTCTGGGAAAATATTTTTAAAACACTTAGGAAATTACCAAACAATCCTTCATAATCCCACTGTCAGATATTTTTGGCATCCCTCCTGATCCAAACCTTAACATTTAACAATCAATGGCTTTCACTACCCATTTGGCTCGTTGACTTATTTTACTTAGATGGAAACTAAGCATCCCTCCCTCCCACGACCGCTGGGTGAAGTAAGTTATAACCTGAAGCTGGAAAAACTCCAATTTGTATTTAAAGGTTCTATTTGTAAATTCAGGGAAACTTGGATGGCTGTTTTATCTTTAGTAAACACCATCACGTTGCTCCCTGACACAGAGGCAAATTTGACTGTTCGAAGCTGTTTTTTTATCTATTTTATTAATCTTTTCCCCTATATGTATGTTTGGGTAGGTAAGTGTACGTTTGTGTGTCTTGTGGAGTTTTAGGGACTTGTTCCCTGTTTAGTGCTTGTCTCGTGCTTAGATCTAGACAAGAGTCAGTTCAGGCAGGGGGGATTTGTGAAAGACACTAGCATACAATTATGTCACGTTCTGGTTTATGTTTAAGGTATTTTGCCCTCCTTCCTTAGGTTCTCTGGTTGCTTTGAGTTTTGTCTTGTCTAGGTTCTTGTTTACTGTTAGTTTATCCTGTTTTGTCATCAGTTTTAGTCTTTATTTAGGCTTTATTTTCTGTTTTTAGGTTTTAGTCTTTATTTAGGCTTTATTTTCTGTTTTTAGGTTTGTACTTCAGGGTTGTTTTGTTCTTAGATCGTGTGTGTGTGTAGTTTGTTTCTGTCCACTTGTCTTGTCAGCTATTTATATTTGTCTGATCTGTTCTTGTTTTGAGCCTCAGCACTGATGTCTGGTCTAATTACTTATTCTGCACACCTGCCTAACTCCACCCCTGCTGCAATCACTTCTCACCGGTTTCACCTGCTTCCACCTCCATATAAACTGTTGAGACCAGACATCAGGGCCAGGTCGTCTGTTTGAGTATAGGTGAGTCTCCTCTGCAAGTTTGTTTATTGGTTTGCTTTTGGATTTTTGACCACTTGTTCCCCAGAGATCTGAGCCACCCTATTTCTGTCTGTTCCTGCCCAACTGGACTGTTTGTTTCTCTGCCCTTTTTGGTTTTTGGATTTTGTTAATAAATATTATTTTACCGAACCTCTGCTGGCCTGGCTGAATTCTGGGTCCCTTGCCTCCAATTCATGACACAATTATATAATTATTGCTTTTTTGTTGTCTCTATAATGGTTGAAATTACATGTCAGGTTGTCTAAAATTAAGTGAAGCAAAATTGGAATATGAAGGTGAACGAATGTTTTGATCATCAGCTTAATCTGTGTGGGACAGAAAGCAGAGTGCCTTAAAAAGTAACTTTAAAGTGATTGGATTAGGACTCAGTAAAAAAACAAACAAAACAAAAAAACACAATCTAATTTGACCATACTCACAACAAATGGTATCTACTTTAGAAAATGTTCACCTTCAATGTATGAACAAAGATTTTAAACCAAGAACACTGTGGGAATGACTTCTACACAAAGACATATGCATCAAGCTCATCAGTTAAATGTTCAGCTGTGTTATTAATTTTAAAGGATGGTGTTTAGCTTCTTTTTTTTCCCACAACCCAATGATAAACTGTTGTCATCTATCATGACTGTATTTTTTCCTGAGATAAAATGGGTAAAAAAATGAATCCATACAGATTAAACACAAAATATGCCATTGGCAGGACTGAAATTAAAATATGCTTTCTCTTTATAAATAATTTGGATCAAATCTGTTGGTTTAATGACAGTGGAAATGTAAGTAAATAACCTCATTAGCATCATTGAACTATTGGTTTGTTGAACACTTTCAACTTGTTACCTGTCAGTGTTACCAACGCCAGACCTAGGGGAAATCTGGACCAGTATCAAGCGGCACACAGACTTGGGAGCACTGTGTAGCCAGTACACTGAAAACACTTTGGATCACAGAGCAGAGACTGGTTTTAGGCCAGAGCTTGTTTACTCTGAGCTACGTTCAACACATTACACTTCTTAAAAACATGAAACCAAAGTTCTGACAGCTCATTAGTCACAAAGTATATCAAAACCTTCACAAATAAAACAAAAATAATAACCTGTTTAAACAAATGGTATGAGATATCATAAAACGATTTTTATTTACAGCAAAAATTAGTACCAATTAATCTTAAATTAAAGTAACTAAACAGACCAGCGTATCAAATTTCCTAAAAAAAAACTGTTGTAGCTATTAAATGTATGACAACAATAATTTTTTTACAGCTACCAGACTAAGTTGGCACTTAAAGGCGGTTGAACAAGAAATAAACACCTCAATGACACTTCTCTCGGTAACACAGAAAATATTACAGTTAACAATGTAACAGTATTCAAACATGAATACAACTCTGCGGGCCAATTAGGTCGGAATGGATTCACTTAAAATCACAGTGCATCTTTTATCAATGTTGGACCAATGGTTCCCAACAGTTACCAGCGGATACCACCATTTATAATGTCAAACCAATGTTTACCACCAAACTGTACGAATCACACATCATAAATCAATTATAACTATATCAAAACTGCTTAAAATGTTATGGCGAGTCTGACGAGGACAATTTTTAAGTGCAGTGTTGCGTACTTTTGCTCACATCAAAATTCTTTTGCATATAGTTTAAAGCCTATACACGCAGAGAAGGTCTCCTTTGTTTCTCTGCCACAGAGAGCAAGCCTGCTCTGCGCGTACTCACGCACGCACACATATAAATACACACACACAGTGGCGAAACAGTTTATAATTAACTCAAAATGGCAAAAACATCCAGGCAAGATTTCCACATTTGATACCTGTTATGTGCAGATATTCCCCAGTAACTTAGTATTCGCTTCATAGTGACTTTTCTGCCACAACAAACATATCCAGCCTTTGAGAAATCACAAACGGTCTGGCCAACAACACGCAGCAGCCATGGGGGTTAAAACTGCAGTGAGATCAGCCTATCAGCAGGTCTCTGCCGCTCGCGAGAAGTCCGAGCAGAATGAAAATTTTCTCATAATCCTAATGAACTGACTGCACAGATGAAGTTTGGAGGTGTACTTTCTTGTCTAAAAACATCTTAAAACAACTTTTTGTGATAAATTAAAGTTATAAAATCGATAGGTTTGTAAACTCCTCATTTCCTTACTGCTTCTTACTCCAACCCCTCCCCTCAACAAGCCCTGAGAGAGCAAAAGGACAGAGAACTGGGTCGCTTGAGGGACCAAAGGCCCAGGAAAGTAAAGCCCCAGGAAAGTGAACTTAGGTAAATGTGTATGGTAATAATACCTGGGATTTCAAAAGCCAAAGGCTTTTGAATGGCAATGGAAAACGGGCTATGAAAAAGATATAATATACAGACCCATAAGGAAATCAATTTGTCATACAGGAGACATATATGTATTTGTCATTCATGACGCTAACAGCTGTATTGTATGTCCCACACATTAATTCACGGATGTACTCAGGCAATCTGACATATGGTCTCTGGAGCTGTGCGATGTTCCTTAAACAGCTGTTAAGTTTGCCAAAAGTGATGGTAATAGCCAAGAATTACTTCTGTAAATTTCTGTCAAAGTAATCAGTTTCTCTGTGAAGAGCATCAAATATATGATCCATTAAACCGCTTGAATCTTTCCAACTTCTGCTGAAACTGTCTTAATTCCAAGCCACAGGGGTTTAATAGGCTTAAAGCATCAGAATTAGCATAAACATGAGCAGGATTTACAGTAACATCTAGTAAGTAATGACAGTTTGTGTAACTAATCTTCCAGAAACATTTTCTCATTTTGTTAACATGAAAACACAGCAAAATAAAAGTCTATCCTGATATAACCCATTTCCGCCTCATTTAAATATACATGGCTTTTATGTGTAAAACGCCAATTTTTCTGGATGCTTTTGATATAAAACCAAAAATCTGATTTGCTATGACGTCTGTCTCCTCCTTAGGGGGCAATTATTTATAATTTTTTTCCCTGCGACATTGTTGCTTACAAAGCCCTGCTGGGTGAGAGCTCTGGTCGGGTTCACTAAATGTGTTGATTGTTTAAAGAAAACTTTAAAGTTGATAAGCTGAATTATTAGAAAATGCGAATGTATCAAAGCAGTACTGCACATACAAGCAGCTGCATTTTTTTTTGGTTCAGTCTTGTGCACATCTAATCAGCAGTTCAATATTACCTCTGGTTTAGATAACAACGATTGGAAATAACGATCACCTAATTCTTTAGGCTTTATCAGCTGGAAAAGACAGGCTAAAATTACGCCAAAGAATTTGAGCGCTAACATTAACTGAGTTACACAACTGAGTTTGTGGTGGTACATCAAGGTCTTTCACTTCATTGTGATGAACTACACAAAGGACCTGAAAATTCAGCCAGAAAAAGAGCACGGTTTACTAGATTTGTTGTAAATCCCAAACCAGCGGGAGTCATGAAACTTCTGCAGGGGCATACTGGAAACTCTGTAAGGGGAGAGAAACAGGTCATCGGCTGTTATAGGATGAACAAATCTGAAAAGACTCAAAACAAAAGAGCCTTTTCAGTATCAGTTTGAAGGGTTCGATCCAGACAGAAGCTTACTCCAGGAATTCATATTATATGAGAATCCAAAAGGATATGTCCATCTGAATCTCCAGACAGTTGCTCTTTAGCCTGCAGG
Source organism: Fundulus diaphanus (assembly GCA_037039145.1). Lineage (NCBI taxonomy): Eukaryota > Metazoa > Chordata > Actinopteri > Cyprinodontiformes > Fundulidae > Fundulus > Fundulus diaphanus. The sequence continues at coordinate 35,935,301 of CM073136.1, forward strand.
CTGTGGAGTTAGACTCTCACTTCTCTTGAATGTTATCAGGGAACAGCAGGCGAGGGTGATAGCGTCACAATAGGTAACATGGAAGCAGAATTTTGGGCAGGCCTGATTCGGTACATGCATATCACAGAATCTGTCAGTAATAAAACAGAAGACAGGCAAGGGTGATACTCGAAGAGACAGGGATCAAAATAACTTATCCAAGTCCTTGGCACAACCTGGAGATCAGGGCACAGAATGTCCAGAGATCAGAAATTTGGCAGAGGTCAGACAAAGCCAAGGCAAGGCGGCAGAGTTCATGGCACGGAAAAGTGTTTTGTTATGAGGAGCTTAATTAAGTGCACAGAAGAAATTTTGGGCTTCTACAGGAAGGAGCTTTCAATAATTAGACAGACTTAAAGGCTGGAGAGTGCTTAAAAAGGGCAGATCCCAGGTGAGTAAAATTGTGTTTATTGCAGAAGAGAACGGGTGTGGCATTAGAAACTACTAATCATTTATATGAGTGACTAGAGTGGTGGGGATATTGAAATCAAACCCAAAAGTTTCTGATTGAAACACACCTGCTCTTTCCATTAAGCCAGTTAGTCACTTTGCTTGTGCCAAGTGCATAAAAACAAAAAACTGGCAACTGGTTTTGAACTCATAACATCAGACCGGAGGTCATACATGGAAGTTGATCTCATGGGTCGAGATATTAATGTTAATTAATTACAAGCTTTTGAAGTCATAAATTAGTTTATGCACATGAGAAAATGCAAAATGAAGGACTGAATGAAAGGTGGAGAGAGAGGTAAAAGCTTCAGGTCTTTGATGAAGTCATTAGCTGCAAAGGAAAATCTGAAATAAACTGCTTACTGTAGCTCATGATCTGCATACCTGAAAGAAGACAGGATATTTAAAAAATGGTTGACTTTAATGAGAAAGAAAACTACTTTCCCTAAAAATTGTTCGAAGTCTTTTTAATGGCACAATGTAATAATATGAAATAATAAAGCAGAATTTCAAATAAGTGGATTAACACATTTTTGCAACTGAAGAACATAAATAAATCTAAAGCTGTATGTGGCACCTGATGCTGTAATTTTGTATCTTTTTTTATACTGTCAGCCTGATTCTAAAAACAAAATTTATTACAATTTATTTTGTTTAACTGAAGAGAAATAGCAGAGTAATTGGCAACAGAGAGCATTTTTAAACAAACAAGGGAATGCCTGACAGGTGTTAACTGAAAAAAGTCTTTGCCTGTCTCAGCATGATGTGAAGGTTATGCAAATGAACAGACTGTAAACGCTACATCAGATACAAAGAAGAAACTGCTAAGTAAAGACTAGACCTGAGAAACATTGTTCTACATACTTTTAGATCAAATTACTTATATAGCACCAATTCGCAACACATATCTCAAAGCACTAAACAATATCAAATTCAATCAGATCATACAGACATATTGGTCAAAAAGTTTATTATCTGAGGAAACCCAGCAGATTGCATCGAGTCTTTGGTGGGTAGACAATGCAGAATGTCGACCGTGTCCACTGTGGCTCCACGCTCTTTAGGAGGAGTGAACACTGCCAGTCAGACTGTTGCTCCTGCACCCGATCACAGTGGTAATGTGGTCGGGTGCAGCAAAGGGCTTGGGCCAGTTGGGAAGCTGTCCCTATCAGAAGATTCATGTGGCTTCCTTAGCACTCATGCCTTCTTGCATAACACATACAACACTGCAAAACAAAAGGGTCTTGGATGGAAGGAATTTACTACCATGACGGAAATACCTGGAGTTACCCACACACCCTTTGCTTGAACTCATTGTTCACCTCAAGTTAACACGCACACGCATACACCGAGAATGATGAGGTGGAGACAGGGCCTTCTTCTATTCAGGTTTCTGTGCCTGGGGGCTCTGGCGGGCTATAGGACAGAGAACTACTGATGTTGTGGTGTTTGTGTGGGTTCTTGGGCCATGTCGCAACGTGATGGTTCCATGCTGGCAGCCTATAGCTCTCAGGATTATTATGAAAAGACTGTGGGCTGCCGGGAGAGCTGGGGAGGGATCTTGACATGCCCCAATAATCTATGACAGTCTGGCCTAGCTGGTGATCAAATTATGTATGCTACAGGGGGTGAAATGCATAGGAAGGAGATGGTGGAGTATTATTTACCCAAGGCAGTGTATGTTCCTACGCCATTGCAGATACACAATAGCATGACAGGGATAATAGAACCAGAGAAATTTCTTCAGATAAAACAACACTGTGTGTAACTTATCATTGCACAGTACTAGACAGAAAAACTAATTAGCAATCACTTTCAGACTTAGACATTATGGGTAATTGTCTTTAGAGAAGGAAGCACCGCTTTTATTTTGCCAACTTCATTCTATATTTTCCATGGGCTTACTGTGACTGAAAACTCCAAAAGCCACATCTCCCTACCTTCCCTCATGAGCCACCACTGCCAGGGTCAATAAAAACTCCTGCGACAGGGTGTTAGTGTGAAGTAAAGTAATTTGGTGGAAACATTGCTGCTGTATAATCTCTCCACTGGGAATTAAATCAAGCACAGCAATGGCGCTTCAAGCCTAAATCAGCCCCCTACACTTCCCCTCAGACTCCTGACAGCCTCATCAATCAGACTTAATCACTTCCACTTAAATAACACTCTGTTATCTGGTGGGTAGCTCAATAAAGCCACGAGTAAAATTATTTACCAAGATGATGTGATACATAGTTTCTTGTTTTGTTGATTCGGTGGTTCCCAGCTACAAATTTGATTGTGTATCTTTAGTCTGAGCTTGTGCAGAAAATCTATCAATGGTCTATTTTTGTATACACAGGCACTGGAGTGAGACCTGCTTCATCAACTACTTTTGTACTTTAATGACAGAAAAAACAAGGTTTTCAATGGAGACACAAAGCATTTCAAGTACGTTATTACCTCCTAAGAATATTTGCCGATTTCTGACCAAAATCACAAGAAAGCTGATTTTAATAGCAACAAGGTGAAGGCCCTGATATGTGGAGCGTTAAAGGGGAAAATTAAATAAATATATTGTGAAATATATGAATGGAAATATACCATTCAATAAATAAATGTACGATGAAATAATGAAATGTAAAATAAAATAGTGAAATGTAAAAAGAAATGAATAAATATGCCATTAAATGTTCCATTAAAAATTAAATGTATAATTTCTTTATCAAAAAACATAATTAAATAATTAAATACCATTAAATAATAAAATGTAAAATTAAATACTTAAATGTGCAATCAAATAATTAAATATGCCTTTTAAATTATGATATTAAATAAATGTCATTTTTGTCAAATAAATTCATTTGAATATACGTTCCATTATTTCACTCTGTATTTATCCATCCATTTTCCAAACCGCTTTATCCCTCATGGGGTCGCGGGGGTTGCTGGGGCCTATATCCAGCGTTCACTGGGCGGGAGGCGGGGTACACCCTGGACAGGTCGCCAGTCTGTCGCAGGGCAACACAGAGAACTCTGTATTTATTTATTTCATATTGTTGCGCAGCAGACTCATCATGAAATCATTTAAACTGTCACCTTCACCCATCAAGCTCAGTGGGCGGGATTAGGGAGACCCTGATGACTGATTGGCTGCTTCACACAGAGCAAGAAAATACAACTTCTTCCTGGTTGAATACTGAATCCGACGTCAATATTTTTGCTGTACATTAAATGTACATTTAATGGTACATGTATTTATTTCATTTTGCATTTATTTTATTTTACATTTCATTATTTCATGACATATTTATTTATTCCATGGTACATTTAATGATACAATTAATGATTTAAATGGATATTTAATTGTGCATTTATTTATTTCACTATCTCATTTTACATTTCATTATTTCATGGTACATTTATTTATTTAATGGTCCATTTGCATTTATATATTTCATGATATATTTATTTATTTAATGTTGTCCCCTTTAACCCTCCATACACAGAAGCCACAAAACCACCATCACAAAACGAATTGCCCTTAGTTTGGAAACCACATAGGGTTCTTTTTAAATTATTGTAAAAATAAACTTTTTTCCCTCTTAAAGTTGACATTTTAAACAAATATGAGACTAACCCAATATTACTTTTTGTTGTATTTTCTGTAATCGCAAACTTTTGGCTCCTGGTATTAACAAAACTTCAAATTACAATGTACAATACAGTGAGTGGTTTTGAAGTTGAAGGTGAAAATATACAATCATTGTGTTTTATATAGACTGGTGCCTCTGTACCATTTATGTAAGCAAAATAAATAGTTTAATGGCTTTTGGTTTAAATCATCAAGAACAGGTAACCAGCTTTAAATCAGGAGATGAATTACATGCAGTCTTTGACAGAAAGGTGAAAATGATTTGCTCATTAATGAGTGAATAATGAGAAAATAATGCAGACACATCTCTCACTGTAACCACACCTGCAGTGCAGGGGTGGGTGCTGACAGGCTACATGTAATGATTGATTTTTAGTGCCATAACCATTTTGTAGAGCATTTTTGGCAAATAATATGTGATTACATTTAGATAAACAAATATGTGCCCAAAACAGAATAAACCCACACGTCTGTATGTTTATTTAAGATGATTAATTTGATAACATGAATTTCAAGTTTGTGATTCATCAAATTTAGGAGATTATTTATTTTTCATCATAATTCAATTAATCTCTAATTTTTCATTTTTGTTTTTAATGTTTCCTGTCCAGCAGTGTAGCACACAGAAATGTTATCTGATTAATTAAATTTAGTTTCAATGCAGTTTATCTGTTGAGCACAGATTAATTTCAATTATCTCAAGGCACTTTACAAGAAAACTAAAACTTATTTACACACAAAAATGTGGTCAGTTCAATTTGATCATACAGACATATTCAAAGTTAGTTACATAGATCACAATTCAATGTAGTTCGGAAATAGAATCAGATTTCTTGGCCCATATTATGGGGACAACCAGTGTACATACATTATATGTATAAAATAAAATTAAAACTAATGAAATAATTAAACCTAATTTGGTTTAAAATGAATAAATTATTTCGGAGCTGTGGTTATTTGAAGATACTTCTTTTTTATTTTGCCGGTCTTCCTATATTATAACCCAGAGTATTTTTTTTTTCCAAATCAAAAACTATGTTTTGAAGTAGCTGCTTTAAGCAGGAAAATTCCACTATAAGCTTGAGTCATTTGTTTTAGTCACTGGCAAATTTCCTTGTGGGCTTTCAGATGATTTTCTTATCTTGTTAACATTCCGCACAAGCTCCTCAGAGGGGCGATTTTTCCATTGTGAATAAAGGATATCATGCCCTTGTCAAAAAATATTTATGAGGTCCAAAATCATGCCTTAACTAAATTGTCTTCAGTCAGTACCCCATTTCCATAAAAGCGAGACAAAAACAGGTGAAACCAATTAAGAGGCGATGAGGAACAGTTGAGACTAATGAAAACAGATGAGCTGAGGGGAGGAATGTAAAGAACAAGAACTGAAGGGGAACACATGGAAGGAATCCAACAGAAATAATACAAAATGTACAAAGATTGGAGTAAGAACTCAAAGAGCAGCCACTAGAAAATATAAACAAGAAAAAAACAGGAACATAATAAACCCAAAACATTTAACAAAAATAAGCAAAAGGAAATGACAAAAGAAAGCACAACCAAAGAATAATAAAAGCAAAGAAGCAGTCAAGATACATACACAAAAGCAAATCAGCTGAGGAGCTCTAACGATCTTAACAGTTGTATGGATAAAAAAAAACTAAAGACAAAAATTACTCAAAATTAAACTGTCAGTTGAATGTAATGTGTTTTGGGTGAGAAATGAATCATGTACTAAAATGAAACACTGGTGTATCACATCAGGTGCAGAGGTAGAACTTCAGTCAGTATTACGAAAGACATTTCCATTTCAAACCTCAGACATTGACTGTTGGGAGTGACCATCATGTTGGTCACAGCTGTCTCAGCACTTCAGAAAGAAGATCTGGTAAAAAGATTTAAAGAGGTCTAAAAATAATTTCGATTCAGCCTTTCTACTGTACGCTAAACAGTCTACAAGTGAAAACTATTAAAAACAACTTCCAGGTCTGACCGTCCAAGCAAGCTCAATCTGACAGCAGCCCACAAGAGGGTATTACTGCAGGAGCTGACCAGTTCACTATTATAGAATCCAACATTAATCCTAAGGTGTGTCAGAGGTTGCTTGAGGAAAATGTGAGACCATCTGTAAAAAAGGTTAAAGCTGAAACTGAACTGGCTCCTGCACCGTGGCCTACAGTGATACAAAACATACTGGCAAGCCCTTATGAACTGACTGAAAATAAAAAAAGGAAAAGTCCAGTAAAAGATAGGATCTTGATCTCATTGATATTGGGGTGTGAAGATTATCCATTAAAGTGATCTGCAGAAATGTAAAAACGTAAACTTTAAGCACACAGACACTGGCCTAACTGGTCTCATAAAAAACAATCTTAGCAGCTTCATTTGAAATCTTAGTAAGCTGTTTCTGATCACTTACTCAAACTGATCATTAACGATAAGGTTTTAAATCAAGATTATTATATTTTTTTGTTATGCTTATCTATTGATGTGGTGATAACTCTTGGCAGAACTGGGGCATCCAGGTCAACTGTCACAACATATCTACCATACAAATTCAGGGCAAATGTCTCCCACGTTTACAAAATAGTAAGACACTGGAAACCTGCAAATATAGGCCACTGCCTGTGCTGGGTACTAAAGTCTCTGAGATAATAAATCATCAAGACTTTTCTCCACACACAACAATGACCCCATGGATGTTTTTTGTCTTGAAGAAAATTACAATATTTTAATTATGTTAAGCTGCAGCCTCCACAGGAAATGAGAAATATGTTTTTATTTCTCACAACAATGTTGAAAGAAGGTAATTTTTTACATTATTTTTTGTATCTGTAAACCTTAAGAAATTATTTACTAAAATATCCAATAATATGAAATGGTTAACAAGCAAAATTACCGGCGTCCATTGAAGACCTGCTGTCTTGTACAAGCCTGATGTCATACAGTTTACTTTTTAATAGCTTCTTGCATCTACAGGCTCATTTAAAAAAGTTTGAATATTGGGAAAAAGCTCAATAATTTTTGCTACTCATTTAAGAAACTGAAACTCGTCTATTATATACATGCATTACACAAAGAGTAAAATACGTCAAGCCTTTGGTCCTCGTAATTTTGATGATTATGGCTTAAAGATAATGAAAACCAGAAAAAAATCACTAAATTTCAAAGCACTTAAAGCTTCCTTCTGCTGACAAGCTTTATGGGGATGCTGATTTCCTTTTCTAGCAGGACTTGGCCCCTGCCCATATTGCCAAAGGTACCAAACGCAGGTGCAATGACCATGGTGTTACTGTGCTTGATTAGGCAGCAAACTGGCCTGCTCTGAACCCCATAGTAAAACTATGGGGTATTCTCATGATGATGATGAGAAACACCAGACCCAACAATGTAGATGACACAAAGGCAGCTATCAAAGCAATCTGGGCTTTCTTTACACCTCAGCAGTACCACCGGCTGATCGCCTACATGCCACGCTGCATTGACAAAGTCATTCTAACAAGTGAAGGTCCAATCAAGTATTGAGGGTATAGAAATGAACATACTTTTCAGAAGCCTGAGATTTCTATATAAAATGTTTGTTTTTTTTACTGATCCTGTGTAATATTTTCAGGTTTTCAATATCTGTAAGAAGCAATCATCAAAAGCACATAAAGGCTTGAAATATTTCACTCTGTGTAATTAATATATATAATATATAATATAAAAAAATGTTGAACCTTTTCACGACTGTAATCTTTTTGAAAGGTTCCTGTATTTTGCTTTCTCTGAATTCATTTTAAACACCTTGCTGATACTAGAAATAGTTTAGTTTGATTTGTTTTCCCTCAGGTAAAAGCATCCACATCAAAGATTGTCGTAGAAGCACTTAGGTTTGATCCGACCAGTTGTTCACTGGTCAGGGTCAGGTGAGCTTAAAATCTCCAATTCAGTTTGTGAGTGGATTTCTCAGTGCGTCTCTACTGATAAGTCATCCTTTTTCGGTGTTTTTTCACCCCAAACTAACACTGTGGGGTTAGCAAGTGTTTATTCGTGAGTTTCAGTCTACTCAGGTAGTTTCAGAAGCAGGAGGAAAAATACATTTACAGCTAATAAATGTAGTCTTTGTAGAGATTCTTTGTTTAGTTGTTTGTTTTGTAGTGTTGAGTTGTCTTTCCTTCTGCTTTTCCACCTCCCACCACCTTCCCTTCTGTGCTGCTGATCTATTTTCTAGTATATTTCATATTAAGTTTTTAATTTTACAATCTACAGAAAAGTTTAAATGATTCAAGCTTTTTTTTAGAAATACAACTGTCTTTAGCAACTATTATGCAAAATATACACAGAGAAAAAACTCGTGAACTGAGTGATTAATCTAAGGAAATAGTAAAAACAAGCTTCCCCTGAAATCATCATAACAGTCTTATGCAGTGTGCAAAAAGTAAGAATCTAAACCCCAGGAGAGTTGGGTATAAATTACATCAAAAACACACAAGCAAGAGGAAGACACGTGCTCAGAACCAGATGAATAGCAGCACTTGCTCAAATTAACACTGTAAGCACTTAGAATGCAAAAGATAGATTCATACAGTACACGTGAAAACATAAAAATATATAATCGTAACATGGTTTCACTGTAATCCATCATTGTAGGCTAAAGCTAAGCTGCACTAAGTATAAAGTAGGCAGAAGGGGCACAGTTTAAAAAATGCCATGTCATATCATAAGATGCTGAACAAACTGAATATAACGTAAAATGTTTTCACAAATGTTGTAGTTGTCAGGAATATTTCATGAGGTGTGAAAATATCAAACATATAGCACAAAAAGTGCAGTCAGAAGTTCAGTCTTATACTACCAGCAGGTTGGGCGCAGTCATGCAAAAATAGACAATTCATAAATGAATGAATGAACAATTTTCACACAACTCTCCTATATTTGCATGCTTTATATTCAGGTCAGATACATAAATGGTAAATTTCACATGCAGATGTCTGTACATTAGAATATCATATTTTGAAACTATCAGAATCTTAAAATCTTTAAAATCAATATATATGAGCAGTGGAGGATCATAGACAAGTTTTTAATTGTTATTTAGGGCTTGGTAGTCTTCTTTCTTTATCTGAGAAAAAAAGTTTTTACCACAATCAAATTTAGCCTATATGCAAAGATGTTGCAGGTCAGGCTTGGTAAGCCCATTTGATCAACCCAACCATGTTTCCACCACATTTAGTCTTCATATTGATAATTTTTCACTTTTCACTTTTCAACCACAAGTTCACATTGTTGAAACAAAAGTTATCTGTCTTAACAATTCTAACTGCAGATAACACAGATAACAAGTTATTTTAGTTATGCCTATTAAACCAAAAATGCAAGGGATCAATTTCAGATTAAAATGTACATACTTTCCTTTCAGTACAATACATGTAAGTAAAATTGATGAGCTCATCAGAGCTTAGGCTTTCTCTTACTTATTAGTTTATTCAAGTAAGTGTCTAGAGTACACAAATCCGAAAATGTGGAATAATTCCCCAGTAGTAGTTATGGTGGAAATTCAGCAACAATTGCATTTTAACTAGTTGTGAAAACAATATTTACAAGAGTTGCTCTGATGAGAATCGTGTTGCTGATTTCATAACACTGTTTTTATTGACCTGCCAATACCAATTTTAGACTATTCAAATTTCTCTACAATGTACGAAGACATAAAAACGTTTTTCCAAACTTACTGCTGTGAGTAGTCACAGCAGTGTTGTGAACTTGACTACTTTTGTTGCTGTAGCTTCTTTGCTTTGCTTTCCAAACAACTGGTGCAGTTAGGGACTCTCCCTCATCATAAACCACTCACAAGTGGCCCAGCCCTATCAGAGCAGTCTCTCCCAGCTGGAGTCAGTCATTCCATCTGTGCCAAGAATGCAAATGCATCCTAAATGCACTACACCATCGCTCACCGACTGCCTTACATTCAGTTTGGTATGTAAATGTCAACGTTTCTTTGAATTAAATAAATCATTCCATGAAAATAAAATTACATAACATGTTGTCTCTTTTTGATTATTTTTGTTTGTTTACGTGGATTGCATACAAAAACATACAAATAAGAGTTAAACATATAGGTGGGCAAAAATGGATACTTAAATTTATATATACATTACTTAAAATGTTTGTTTTTGTTGTGAAACTTTAAAGTAACTCCAGTACAGTGTTTATTTTGGATCACTTTTACCATCCCCAAGCCTAGATAGAGAGGAAGGGAAGGGATTGTGACAAAAAACAACAACAATTTAACATGATAATAAAAAACAAGGCCTGATGGAGGAAAGTTCATTTTTAACATTTTTAGAGGGGTTTTATTGACTATTTGTCTCCCATTATATTCTTTGTCATTCCAACAGCGTCCATCACAGTTGCATGCACATTATCATTAATGAATTTTGTATGACACCATTTAGCAGCAGCCACTGGCTACTTTCCTTACTGAGGATGATAAATGCGAACACAAAGTCACTGTGATCCTTGGCAGGAGCTGCCATTAAAAACATGTTATACTTCTTTCAAACTGTATAAAAATATTAATTTCTTACTTAGTGTCAGGATACAGCCTGTAGGCTGCATCCTGAACATTTCCTGCCTCCTCCCTTCCCAGCGCAGTCCTGATTGGGAGCACCTGTCAGGCTGTAATCACCCCATAACTGGTTCCACCTGCTCTCACCTCTTTATAAGCTCACCTCTGTTTGTTCTTCGTCGCCGGCTCGTAATGTCCAACTACTCCAACACCATGCCTGTCTGCTCCTGTCCTCCCGTCTTGGTTCCCGTCTCATCAGTTTAGTTTCTGTTTTGCTGCGCTGCTGGTTTCTGTTCCAATGTCTTCGTCTTCAAGGTCTCTGGTTACACTCCTGGTTCTGCAGCAGCCCAGCTCCCCTCTGTGTCATGGACAATTGCTCCTCCGTTTCATGGACTCTGTATCTCCGTTCATGTCTTCATGGACTCTGGCTTCACTCCCGTTTCCTGGTTAGTCTCTCCGCTCTGCTCCGGCCAGCCAGCTCCTGCATCCTACATCTCCGTCAGTTAACTGACTCTGGTTCGTGTCATCGCCATCATCCACTACCTACAATAAACTCTCTTAAACCAGCTCTGTGTGTGCGTGCTCTGTCCGGGTTCATCCAAAGACAAATCATGACACTTAGTAGTTGTTTAGTTACCATTTGAAAGTTGATATTTTCATTGTCTTTAAAATCTTACATTAGACATAAGCACAGTTAGCATGGTTAGTATTTAAAAAAGATAAACTACTGTGTTTATTCCCTAGGGAGTACAGAATAATATGGATGCTATTATTGAGTATTTCTTGCTCAATAATAGCATCCATAATGCACAGTGTTCTCACAACCTGATTGTGATTAGGTAAGTTGTTCACTTTTTCTTACCTTCGTAAAAGTGTAAAATTTTAAACGTAATCTGTCACACGGAAGGGTCCCCATTAAGAATATTACTTCAGCATAGGGCTGGGCGATATAGAAAAAAAGCTTATCGATAAAAAAAAATGCATATTGATCGATATCGATAGTTATTGAAAATATTTAAAACCATATTTTATGTGCAGCTCTACCTGGACATTTTATGATATTGCTAAATGATTTGATTTAAATAAAGAACACAAACACAGAATTCCAATTAAATCTTTATTTAACCAACTTTGGTTGGTTAAATAAAGAGTGGCAGGTTTTTCAGCTGCAGAGAACAGCAGACATATCTACCACTATGAAGCACATTACTGCATGCGTTATGTCCTTATGCCGCTTAGACGATTTGTCATTTCATCACAAAGAAGGGAGCCCAGTTTAGCTGCTGTACCTGCTTTGTTTTGGAAGAAGTTCCAGAAAATTCCGACGACGACGACGCGGGCCCGCACAACTCAGCTCGCGGGGTCGCACAGCTCAGCTTGCGGGGCCGCGCTGCTGCGGGTGTGAGCGGCTTACGTGATGAATACTGGTGGGTTGCGTTACCAGACTCTGCTTTTACCGGTTCCTTGCAAGTTTTACAAATCACTGTGGTTTATTTCTATCAGGCTGGCGAACTAGTAAAACCCCGTTTTGGGACAATTTCCTCCGCCGCTACTTGCTGCGACATATTCACGTGTTGTGTGTTGTGGTTTGAGAGGGCGGCGCTTAGTGACGGCGTGCCGACTGTAGCAATGAAGTAAAACTGTCTATCGAAGTTTTTATCGACCCTATTTTTTCCTATTGCGCCACACGTCTATCGATCGATATATATTGCTATTGAATTATCGCCCAGCCCTACTTCAGCATATAGTTAGAGTGTTTATATATTTTCTAAAATAGTATGAGGCCCAATTTAGCCTGAGCAAAGGTTTATACAAAATTTTTATAGTTTAGAAAAACATCACAAATGCAGCCTCCAAGGGTGCACAGTGCCCTGTGTTCTATTTTCTGCCAGTCCAAAACCCGGATAAATACAAATACATTCTGTCAGTGTTTAGTGCCACTCATCCTGCACCACTACAATCAAGATCATCTAATGTACCCTTGAGCCACCTCCCTTGGTTGCTTAATCAATCTCATTGCTTTCACCTGACCATCTGTCTATATATATCAGATATTAGCAGGTCAGTCACCAGATCATTGGAAGCCTTGTAGTGAGTGCCTGTTGTTGACCAAGTTCACATAGATTTTCCTTCCTTGCTTTGCCCTTGTTGGACATCTACTGCTGCCTTCTTGTGATCGGCAGGATTAGAGGCTGCTCGCAGCAGGAGGAGATTGGCAAGATGACAGATTATTGTAGATCACTGGAGGCTTGAATCATATCAGAAAGACAGCCATTGATTGATACCGGGCTGGCAATGAAAGGCATACAGATCCATAAGACTAGGCAAATCTTGTGGTTGTGGTATCAGTCCAGGTCGTGTCCAGAAAATAAAAAGGCAGCAGTAGAGGCTGACATTTTTTCAGGAATCTCACGGGTTACATACTCCATGAAAACAAAGAATTTTTGTCTTGTAGTCGGGGTGGGAAGAACACGAGAAAAGTTTGCTTAGGCTCTGTCCATTCATACTGCGCGAGATGCTCAGCTGCAGAAGTCAGCCCGATGTCACTGAAGATTGGGTGGGGGAGGTGGTCACAGAGAGCCGTGCACAGAGCAGACAGAGAGATGAAAGTTGAGGAGCATGCATATAATATCTCACGGTGCGCTCTGGCACTATTTGGAAAGACTGTGAACACCGGGGGTTTGCGGTGCCACAGGGGTGGGGCTGCACCGCAAGGATGACTTATAGAAGAATTGGCATGTACAACTGCTTAAACCAGCAGGGTTTAACTGAACTGCAGGACAGAAGCCTGACGCATCAGCCACTAGATGTGCAGAGCTGGTAGAGACATACCCTAAAAGACTTGCAGCTGTATTGGCAGCAAAAGGTGGTTCCACGTATTGACTCGGGGGGGGGGGGGGGGGGGGGGTCTTTTCAGTTTTTTTTATTTGTTAAAAAAAAAAGAAATCGTGCATAATTTTCTTTCTACTTCAAAATTGTATACCACTTTGTGTTGGTCATTCACATAAAATTCCAATAAAATATGTTCATGTTTGTGGTTGTTATGTGACAATATGTAGGAAGGTTCAAGGGATATCAATACTTTTGCAAGCCACTGTATTTTGATGCAACATAACTACAATCTTAGTCTTATCAGAGTCCATCTCTATACAACACCAAATGAGTTAGCATTTATTTTCCTTCTCAAACTGCAAAAAGTACATTCAGTAAATGGTATCAACCACATATTATGGTCATGGCAGCTGGCATGTACATTAGAGTCAATATAGGGACTCACATCAATTAATCCAGAAGGAGACAGACCTCATATTTTATTCAAGTTGAAAGAACTTCAGACATGAATATAAAATCTTGAGATCCTAACAAGGTACTTAGTGAGAAGCTGTGAAGCAGTCCTGTCTCGCACGGTAATGCGTGTAATCCTGGTGGCATTTGGTGCCACCTTATGAGAGCCACACAGAGAAGGACGTAATATTCCAGTTTATGACTTTTGAAAAGAGTCAACAGAAGGTCCAACATACAGTATGTAATATTAGGCTGTTGAAGGGAAGATGGAGATTTGTGACATGAAAACAACCTGCTCTGCTTTGAACCTCGCTAAAACCTCATCTGTGCAGATTGGGTACAGGCACGATGGGCATATGTATAAAAATAAAATGGGAACAATAAAATGTTATTTGCCTTGCTGCAAATAAACACTGATACTCGGTCAGTTTTTCGTGGTCAACTGCTTAGCTGGCAGCAGATTTAGGCCCTCTGGCAAATTTAAAACCAATATTCATGATTCTTCTAGATGATAAGTGGTCTTTATCTGCCCCTGAGGGGAATGTTTGGCTTTTTACCACTAAATAGCCCACTTTAGCTCCTCGATTTGCTTCCTTGTGTGTCTTCCTACTGGGAGGTTTTAAGCAGATAGCACTGAAGCTTTTTATAGATGTATCATATAAAACAGCAGCTTGCTGTGGTCACAAACTAAAGGCAGAAGCCAGAAAAATAAATTGGGGCCAAAACATGAAAACCTTGAGTTGAAGCTCAACAGAGCTGAGAAAAGATGGTGAGTGGTTGTTGCATTAGCTGATGACCTCCAATCCTTCCAAAACTTGTCTGATGGATTCTGCTGAAGAGTTTCACTCAAATGTTTTCACGTTTCTGTTTCTTAGGTTCCTGTTGTGGGACAGATTTTCCTTTCTTTTATCTATCATAAGAGATTGTTCCATCAATAATGGGAACTGCCCTTGGCTTAAAGTAGAAATTTATGCATGTTTGCAAGACTGCTTTATGTTAGAATGCAATCTTTTCTCTCAAGCAAACATAATGACTTTCATTTGGACAGGAATGCTGTGTTTTAGTTTTATAGGTTCAACAGAACATCAGCCTTTCTGGAATATAAATGTGATCCCGGGCAAAGAGAGAGGCAGCAGTATTCCTTTTTAAAGAGTATTAACTTTACCCTTGCAGTCATGTGATGTATACCATTGTTGTTCAGTGTTTTACTTATGGTGGACGCATGATAATTTAACTTTCAATAAGATGTAAAGGACACATTTTGTTTTCTTGTGGAATGTAATTTTTCATGACATTGTGGTGATCTTTGTTAGTGTGTTATTCAAAGTATATACATATTCTATTAATATCATTGGCAAATTTAAGTTTAATTTAAACTTTAAATTTTACCAACATGTTTCTTCTTATTAGAACTATGATTAGAATTTTACAGTTTTCCACCTAGAGTCTTGACTTGAATCTGATAGAGAATCTGTAAAGGGATCTAAAGATCAGGTTGATGGCAAGAAAGCTGTTCAACCTCATTGACAGGGAGCTCACCATCAAAGTATGTTTATAAATTGTTTATTATGCACCATTAGGAACATGTGGGCTGCACAGCGGGTAGCACTGTTGCCTTGCAGCAATAAGGTCCTGGGTTTGAGTCCGAAACCTGGGTCTTTCGGCATGGAGTTTGCATGTTCTCTCTATGCATGTGTGGGTCC
Organism: Fundulus diaphanus; assembly: GCA_037039145.1. Taxonomy (NCBI): domain Eukaryota; kingdom Metazoa; phylum Chordata; class Actinopteri; order Cyprinodontiformes; family Fundulidae; genus Fundulus; species Fundulus diaphanus. Next base: position 35,950,962 of record CM073136.1, read on the forward strand.
TCTCCGGGTACTCTGGCTTCCTCCCACAGTCCAAAAATATGACTGTTAGGTTAACTGGCCTCTAAATTCTTCTTAGGTGTGTGTGTGTGAATGGTTGTTTGTGCTGTCTGTCTCTGTGTTGCCCTGTGACAGACTGGCGACCCGTCTATGGTGTACCCCACCTCTCGGCCATTGAATGCTGGAGATAGGCACGAGCAACCCTCGCGACCCCATGAAGGATAAGTGTGACAGAAAATGGATGGATGGGAACACTCACATGTTCCCATCCATCCATTTATTACACACACACACACACACACACACACACACACACACACACATATATATATATATATATATATATATATATATATATATATATATATATATATATATATATATATATATATATATATATATATATATATATATATATATATGTGTGTGTGTGTGAAGCTCCTGAAGTTTTTAGATGATTCTATTGACATTACTCTTATCCGGGACAGTGACAAATCTGCGTACAGACAGGAGATGGACCACCCGGAGCTTAACTGGCTTAAGACTTTGGAGATAATGGTGGACTTCCGGAGAACACACCCACACTGTGATCCTGTGATTCGATCCTTTACCACCCTGACATAGTTTCACTTGACCAATGTCCATCTCTTTCAATCATTTTGTATCACTGCAAACCCAAATTCTGGACTCCTTAATACAAACAAGAATGCGGGTACTTAACTTCTTGGAAGTTTATACCAGGCATTCTAGTAGTAGCCTGATGTGAATTTCTTTAAGTAGCAACTTAATCTACTTAATTTCTGTTATGGCTCTTGAGAATAAAAAACATGTATGCACAGTCCTCTGAATGAGAATAATGATCATATGAAACTGAAATATTTTTCATCCTTCTATATGTACTTGTGTGTCACACAGTTACAGCTGGACAGTTACACACATAGCTTATTTATATTTTATTTAAAAAATGTGATCTACAAAACCCTATGTCCTTAATAAATGTAGCTAAAGCAAACAGTAAAATGCAACAGTCATCTGTGATGTGTATTGTTTTGCTGACTCTTGGTAGTCTTTAGTTACAAATGAAGCATGGGTCCCCTACCTCTGTAATATGCTGTAACAAATATTTCTTGTCGCTTGGGGGAGAAAGTTTTATTTTTTTTTCGTTCCTTAGTTTTACTTTCTGAAACCTTAGCTTGACACATCGTCTGTCTTTGTTCATTAAGTAGAGGGTGGTGGGAGTTTGTGCCGTGCTGACTAAAGTACAATCCATAACAAAGAGAACACTAACTGAAACTGATACCAACAGAAGGTTTGTGCAGAGCCAACACTATCGAATTGAAAAGAAGGAGATCCGGCCAATATGAAGATTTGTGCAATGTATCATCTCTGCTTTCCCAGAGATTTTATATCAAGCTTTGGTCATACATATTTTTCTTCCCATATCACTACTGTCAGGCAAGGCGAAATCCTTTATCTCCCTTTTCGTTGATTGTTTTTTTTATTGTTAAAATCAACTGTGTTAATTGCCCTTTACATCTGGCTGTGGGTTTATTCATAGGTATGCATGTATATATGTAACTTTTATTTATCCAGGTAGATCAGATTAAAAATCTCTTTTTCAAGGGAGAAAAAAATTCTTGGCCAGGTCTCGCTTGAAAATGAGAGACCTGCTTACTTTCAAGGTCTCTCTTTGAAGTAACTTCCCAAAAACACACAGAGCAGCATGTGACTTTGGCCAAACACTATGAATTTACATATAGAAGAAATATTTTTCTGGGTTTTTATTCCTCTGAAAAGTTCTACCTTTGGAGAAACAAGGTTTTTGTACAACAATTGCAATATGCTTATCTTGGTATGATTTCCTATGGATCTGTTATCTTTTTTCTATTTAATTACTTTCTTTTTGTGTGTCTGTGTGTGTGGCTATCTTAAAGTGCTCATACTACAGATATTTTGCTGAAGTTTGAAGTTGCGTAACTAATTTGGCTTTCAATTAGTAAAAATCAAGTATTGCTTTTATGAATACATATTCTAGCAAAGCCTAATAACATCACATCAAAAATGAAAGCATTCTCATAACTTAGAATTAGTAGTTTATTGTAATGGACGGGAATCGGACCCAAGATTCAACCACAACGGGTCAGTGACGTTTTACAAGCTTTATTTAAATGGAGAAAGGCACGGACAATCTGGGCGCACTGCTCGCACTCGGGCTGGAACCCCTGACTGAGAAGGGACCAGGGCTCGGTGTGCCGACTTGAGGCGGGAGAGCAGGACCGAGGCTGAGGTCTGCTCGCAGGCAGAGTCAGCTGAGGCGCGGGCCAGAGGGCAGCCGACAGAAAGGCAGACAATTCCTGTGGGGATTTCCAGAGGGCGGTCTGGAGTCGGCAACAGAGGGCAAGGGTCCGGCAGGAGTACAGAAAAGGGAACAATCCAGAGACGGTTCCAGGTCCGGTCCAGGTTCGTTAACTGACGGGTTCAGAGATCCACAAGGGGTAGACAGGTTCCAGTACTCACAGGCAGGCGGGGTCAAGGGTTCCGACGGGCAATCCAGGGTCGACAGGTTCCAAGGTCAAAAGCCGAACTGATCAGATCTCAGGCGGGCAGACAGAATAAGAATGGGATCAGGCAGACTCGGAAACAGAGGGCAGAGACAGGTCAGGCAACAGACAGGCAGACAGACAGGCTTGTAATCAGCATGGCTGGAAAGTTCTCAACGGTTTGCTCGAGACGATCTGGCAGGGAGGAGCTGAACAGGTGTGCTGAGTGAGCAATTAGACCAACACCAGTGCCGCGATCATTACAGTTTATAAATACATAGGTGCCAGTGCACCCACTGGGAGGCGCCATGTTGCGTCACCATTCCTGATTTCTGTAGCCAAAAGGGACCAAACTTGTCAGCCATACACATATTGCCTATGTTGCCTCTATATGAAGACATGCTGACGTTGGAGGAGGAGTATAAACAAGCAAAGATGACCGTAGCTCATTCTACTTGCTGTTTTCTGTTGAAATGGAGGATCATTCATACTCTTTGCCCAGCAAGACGGAAGAGAAGGTAAACAAGAAAAGGAAAAGAAGTAATAACCGAAGGAAAACAAGACTCTATATCGGTGTAGCTATTATTACCAGGTCAAGTGTGGATAATTCATGAGGGAGCAGGGACTCAAAACAGATGCGGAGGTTGCAGGCTTTCTGCTGGACAAGCAAGTTAATTCAATATGAAAGTGATGTTTAATTTTGGCATAATGATAGAAACAGGGCAGTGTAGTCCAGCAACTATGCTGTCTTCCCGGCAGTGACGGCTAGTTTCCGTCTCTCTCTCCCCCTCAGGGAGAGAGAGATGGAAGAGGCAGAGGGGCGGAAGGATATCAGCCAGTGTTGTGCCACACCTGTCGGTTCACGCTAACTGTAGCGCAGTAGAGCAAGTGGGTCTCTTTACTCGTGTTTATTGTTGCTTATTTTAGAGCCCAAATAAGTGACTGCATGTTCAGAAACAAGCCCAAAAAAACGTGAATTCATGGAATTTATAAGCAACTTTAGAAAAAAACAAGCAGACTTGGTAACAGTGCCAAAAAACATTTCACACAATGACTATACCTATTAGCTATTAGCAGTAGCTCGGTGCCAAATACATAAAGGACGTTTACCTTGTCACATTTATGGCACTCCACGGCTTCCTTAGTAGTTATTATACTCTTAACAGCGAGGCCGTTTGTGAAAATTTGTGAAAATTTTACACATTGGGGCTTTAAGAATGCATATTAGCAACATTACCATTAAGCATTAATAGAAGCATTAATTTAACTATCAAGGGAAAATATGAATAGCACCTGATTTTAAATACTTTACTATTATGTCTGCATGATAATGCATAATTGGAAAAAAGACCTTGGATTTGCATTCACACTAAAGTCAAACAGCAGAGTGTGAATAAGCATAACACAGATAGCATAATTTCATGAATAAAACATTGAATCATATGAAGGAAAGTAGGAAAGTGTAGGAAAGTTTGCAACTGATTTTATTGAAATAACTTTTTTTGCCAATGTCCTTCTTGTACCAAGACTTTGTGCAAGATTGTAATTTTTTTAATGGAAAGTAATTATTTATTTCTTTATCTATTTTGACACTGAAGAGAATGTCAGAGCTTGACTAAAGTGCTCTAGTGCCAAATCAGGAAATGGGAATATTTGTACTTGAAAAGGGCTTGAATTGGATATGACTCCACGAATGCACTTCAGCTGATGGTTTCATTTGTGTCATAATCATGTTTTGGCTTTCAGAGGATGGATCATGTTGCATGCTGCACGGAAGAAAGATAAATTTCCAAACCATAATTTGTGGTTAAAACATGATGTTTATGAAAGTCCATCCAGACAATTTCTAATTCTAAAATTGGAGCATGCAATTATATGAAAACAACCAAAGAATGAGAGAAATAAAAGTTCATACATGTGCATCTATGCCTGAAATGTGAAAAAAAGGATGCATTTAATAATTGGCAGTGTTGTTCAAGGTATACCTTTAACAAGAACAGGTTCTGACTTCAGGTTGTAGACAACAGTGTTCATGTAGGCTACAGGTGAATGGCTTGACTCGTTCATTTCAGTTATATTCACCATGGTCCGCGGAGCACATTTGAAACTGGTCGGGGCCCATTAGGCAAAACTTGCAATGCTACCACCTAACACACACGCGCACTAATAAAGCATTCACTCCAGTTCTAAGCATTCCTGAAGACGGGTCTCCATCAGTCATGATGTGGGATCACGTCCCTCACTGTCCCCAAAGCACCCACTGTGGTCAAAACATTCCAGTGTGCTTTTACCGACAATAAAACACTGTAAAATAACAGATTTTTTGGCACAATGCCAGCAAAAGCTAAGGGAACTGCAGCCTGCTGTCCCATTACCCACCATATACCTCCTGGGGAAGCTTCAGATTGCTCCACCTAACAGGTATGCTGCTATGCCAGACACCAGCAGCCCTGGATGTATCGCTGCTGCCTCAGGTAACGAAGTAGCGGTTATTAGCAGTGCCATCGGTGGCTAACATAGCATTTTCATGGAAAAGGTTTTGTTTACATGACATGACACAATCAACCAATGCATTTTCAGGCAGAAAATGTATCACTTTCTCATTAGAGAATGATGCTGCTGCCATAGACAACTGCACATTCAAAAAACAACTAAATAGTTATATATATATATATATATATATATATATATATATATATATATCGATCGATGTTTGACGAAAAGCAGGACCCCAGCCCTACTGGTTCCACACCCTTGATTTTATGAGATAAGTCTCTTAAAGCAAAGTTGACAGTGTCTGCACTTGGTAAAGACATTTGAACTCTGTAAATTAATGTTCTCTGTGATTAAATCAAATATTTCCATCCATCAGAATTCTTAATAAAGAATTCATTGCCACTTCTTTAAGATTTTGTTGCCAGAAAGCAAAATGAACTTGTAATTATGATCGATAAGTGGCCGAACAACAGTCCCTTCTTAATTGCAGCCACATTTAAAGCACACAAAGGTTGATTTGACAAAACCTGTATTCTGTTGGGGGTTGATTGACAAAACCCCCAGTAGCATGAATTAAAGCGGACATGTGCAAGGATCACAGCATTATGTCAGTCATGGTTAGAAGGAAAAGTTAGAGATGGCTGAGTTTTTTTCTTCTTTACTTTGGTTTCCTTTCTTTCATTTGCGTCATGCCTGCATATCTACACCTGGGGTCCCTGCCAAAAGCAGGCTCCAACAGGGTACCATAGAATCAGTTGTAGAGACACAATTTGACATTGTCTTTGAATTGTGATGTTAGAGCTTAATTTTTAAGTACTTATAGTTTGCATCAATGATACACATATTAGTCACACACATTTTCAAGGCCTGCCACAAAAACAGATCTGTGTGCTTAAAAGCATGTTTGAACCCAAGCTTAGAGAAAGCAGACCTTATGAGGGAATTTATTACTGTCGCTTTTTTGCGCTTGACAGCTACTGTGAATCCAAAAGGCTTTAGTTTTAGGGATCTTAATGTTGACTGTTTTGTACCAGTTTAAAGACATACATACAAGTAGCTGTGGTGCTTCAGTAGAGCTGCTGTGATTAGACGGGGCTTTTGAATTAAATCTAGATGCATCATTTTATAAATGTTTGTATCTGTAAAATAAATATGATCCATTCAGTTGAAAGTAGAAAGCTACCCCTGTAAGACTCTTATTTTTCTGCCATTCATGGTGGGTGTTATTTTTTTATTTTTTTTTACAATAGTGGCACTATTGTATGGGAAGATAACTGCAGTGACTGTGTTAAATGAAACACTGAATGTTAGCTGATGAGTTATTTTCATTTCACCATCAAATGCAGTTTTATTTACCCTTATTATGTGGCCCAACAATTATTACTTTAGCATATTGTGTGGTTTGTAGGTAAAATATGGTGCTACTTTTTATCGTATGTACCGTTTTGCCAAAGCTTCTTCCACGATGTCTGTGTCTTTAATTTTAAAACTTTTTATTCTCACAACAGCTAAACCTTATCTTGTCAGGAAAATTAGTTTAATAATAAGACTAGTTTTTGCATCCTGAAAATTTTAATTTTATCATTTATGTACAGTTATGAGGGCTTCTCTTAAAAAAAAAAAAGCACACATTTTTTAATATATGGATGCAACTCAACCAGTGGTGGAAACAGGTCTACTTTTGACTTTTAAAAAAGGCTTAATGATATACTACTTTAAATGCTCAATTGTTCATAATTACTATTTACTTTTTAAGCTGATAATAAAAGCAGTCTGATCTTAGCATAGGAAGTAGGTTTCATATTCCTAATGTGACTAAGCCAGTCTTTGAATGACAGTTGCAAACCCTCTGCTGAGTTCTCTTCAATGTATCAGATTGCTGGTAGTGTGCTGAGATACATATTTTTATAGGGTAATAAAGCAGAGACACCAAACTCTAATCAGTTAGCAGCAGTTGTTCACTCCTGCTTAGAATGCCACTTAATGGCTCCAGGACTAGTTAAACAAGACCTACGTTCATTAGGTTGAAAACAACCTCAACCAGTTCAGAGTTCTACAAAAAAATGGCTGTTATTAACATGCTAACTTAAATTTGTTTGTGAACAACATTGCAAAGAATAGAAAATTACAAATACAAAGGGAACTTATTATAACTTTTCATCAAAGGTGTGTATATATATATATATATATATATATATATATATATATATATATATATATATACACCTTTGATGATATATATATATATATATATATATATATATATATATATATATATATATATATATATATATATATATATATATATATATAGCTGCCCTGTGATAGACTGGCGACCTGTCCAGGGGTGTACCCCGCCTCTCGCCGATTGACAGCTGGAGATAGGCACCAGCACCCCTCGCGACCCCACAAGGGATAAATGGATAGATGGATGGATATATATAGCTTATTTTTTTTCTTTTTAAATTGAATAATGTTTAACATGCTGCATGTGTGCTTAGCGCTGAGAGCAGGTGGTAATTGGCAGTGTGGGGATTACTGTGGGGACGAACAAATCGAACTGAAGTAGGAGGGAGAATCACAAAAGATAGATGGAATTTATAATCATTTGCACCTGGCCCAAAAATTGTTTTGGAAATGAAAGTTCCTGTAGGGAATTACTAAAACGAATAAGTGCTAAATTGGTACCCCAAAGATGTGGGTACAGTGCTTTATTCCTACTTTCCCCAGGCTATTTATAAAACGGGTATTTTCCATGTAAAAAAAGGAAATTAAGGGGATTGAATAATGCTGTTATTTATCACTTTAAATCACTTTGATATAAAAAGGCAATGCAGCAATTAGAGATCTTAAAAATAATAAATAATTTATATATCTGTGTTTATTTATACTGAAGTAAAGATTATATTAAAGATGCACCAATCAGTCAGCAAGACTGATTGGTGCATCTTGGTGCAAAATTTAATTATTTATTCTTTCGATTGTTTCTGATTGGGATTGGTTACTCAAGAACTGAAAAGGAATTTTTTCCCCATACATTAAATGCATCGACACTAAGAACTCCTATTTTTAGCTTAGAAGTGCCTCAGTTAAAAGCATGCAATTTGTTACACTATTCTGAGCTAAATAAGAATAAGATAAAGGTCAGGAGCATATTCTTTTATCCATAACGGGGAAATGACACTTTAATTCCTTCATTTTCTGTTGGATTCAAAACTCTCATCTGCAGCATGTTTTCCTCTTTTATTTTCCATGTTCCTTTGAATAAATAGTTGGAAAAAATAGTTGAAATTTAAGAAAATCAGTAAAATTGGTGGGTTAGATCTTCACAAAGACCTTCAATCCGCAACATCCAGGAAAAACATGATTGGTACATCTCTAACTGACACAAATATAAATTTACTGAAAAATATAAACCTGATTCCTACTCACAAGACTTTTTACTATCCTAAAATCCAACAAAAAACTACATGTCAATACGTTTCTACTACCTTTAACTTAGGTAAAAAATTTCCTTGGTAAGAAATCCTACAATATTTAATCTTTAGACAAATGTAGTACTACATGTTCATTTTGAGTTAGAGTGTATTTTATAGTATAAGTGAGGAAAAGGCTGCCAGAGAGTGGGAGCTATGGTTTTAGACAGGTTAGGAAAGGAAGATTAGCTGCAGGAAAGGAATAAAGACGATCAAACGAAAAGTCAGTTATGTTCAGGGAGGGAGAATACAAGGAAGAATGGATGAGAGGAGAGGCTGGGTTATTAGGGAGTCTTTAAATATCAGCAATGGCATAATTTTCAGGTTTATGGGGTCTTATACCCTGTTTACATGAAGTTTTTTGGTGAAAGCAGAAATGTTTTGTTTTCTTTCTCCTGTTTGTGCGCACCATAACAGTCCAAGATTTCTCTGAAAACGGCACAATTTGATAACGGGTTCCAGAATGTAATGTTTTGAAAACATCCCACTCTCCGTAGTCACATGCAAAGGAAAAACTGAATATTCCTGTATGGGGAAGCCCTGGCGCATGTGCAGTATGACATAGTTGTGGCACCTTTTTTAAGAAGGAAGTGTTTGTCTGCAAGCACTTGTGACTAAGTTTCAAAGATGATACCACCTACTAGTTGAATTGCAGATAATTTAATTCCGTTCAATTAAATTATATTTATATAGCGCCAATTCATGAAACATGTCATCTCAAGGCACTTTCCAAAGTCGAATTCAATCAGATTATACAGATTGGTCAAAAAACATTCCTATCTAAGGAAACTGTCGTGTACACAGAAATCGTAATTAAAACATTATGTCAAAGTATTAACAAACAGAAACACAATCTAAATTTTAATGGATCATTGCCATGTCAATTTTCCTGATCACATTGAGTAGGTATTAAAGGTAGTAAATAGACTTTTACTGACAGAGCTGTGATCCTGTCTTCACAATTTCATTTTGCTTTTGATAAAATTTGCAATGATCAAAGCAAGATGCCAGCAAAAATGTATCGGGTGTCGGCTGTAGTGTATACCCGCTGAATCAAATTATAATTAAATAAAGAAAGAAATTGCCTAGAACAGATTAAAGGGTCATCCATTACTTTAGGTCCTCAGCAGGACTACACAAAAAATAAAGGCAAAACATTATTCAGGCAAAACATTGTTCAGAACTTCATGAAAGTCTCTGGTTTTACCTGAATCAAATGCATTTGAGTGGAATGTTGTGTATATATATATATATATATATATATATATATATATATATATATATATATATATATATATATATATATATATATAGATATAGATATATAGATATATAGATAGATATATAGATATATAGATAGATATATAGATATATATATATGGAGCGTGTAACGAAAATAATTTCCCTCTGGGATTATTAAAGTGTATCTGATTCTGATTCTGATTTAAGTGCTACATATTTCAGTATGACAACCATCTCCAGCATTGTAATGCTATTTAGTCACTTATCCTCAACAATAGCACAAGAGTCAGTATCCTGCAACAACACTGATCCAATCACATGGCCCCTCAGAGCTGAGAAGAAGCACTTGAGTAATGACTGAAGTAGCTGTCAGAAAGCCTCTGAGAGTTTTTTTGGCAGAGGTAAATATTAAGTTCAAGGGCACATTCCACTAAATGGAGACTCAACGGAATTTAATTAAACACAAAGATGAAATAACATGAATAAAATAGGACCCAAGTCCCATTGGTGGTGAGTGTTGGACAAGTCTATTATTAAGCACAACAAACCTTTAGCATTTTTGGAAATGGAAGTCATGTGTTTCTGAGGGATCTTAGACAGGCCGTATAAGCCCCCTGGAAACACTATAGGTTAACAATAAGGGATTAGCATTCAGAATATTTCTGTCTAGCATTCATGCTGTGAGCTGTAATTAGTTGTTTTTTATACGCATATTAGACATGATGCCGCTGTGTGACAGAGCAACTTGACAACAAACCTAATGTAATACAAAATTATAACAATAATAATTATGTTTTTTTAAAGAGCCTTTCAAGGATACTCAAGGACACTGTACAGAACAAGCATAACAAGAAAGATAAAACAACAACAACAAAAAGTTACAGTGAACCGGCAAACACAGAGAGTATGAACTTTTGAACAGATGGGTTTTGAGTTTAGGCTTGAACTGGTCGAGGGTCTCCGTATTGAGGATGTCTGAAGGTAGAGCATTCAAGAGTTTGGGAGCAGGCCTTTCTCCCGCTCTGCTCCCCGTAAGATGTAAACTTCTATTCACCAAAAGTAGCTTTCTAACAGTAAACTGTAATGTTTTCCCTAGAAAGTGTAGATCTTTACCTTAAAGCTGATGTTTCCAAACGGCTATCAACGTTTCCAAATCCGGTATCAAAGAAAAAGAGCTAAAAGCTTAAAAGGATAGAACAGCAACTTTACTGTACTCCATTCAGCCTTCCTTTAATCTGCTGAAAATCTCTCTCTCTCTCTCTCTCTCTCTCTCTCTCTCTCTTTCTCTCTCACTCTGTCTGAGTGACCCAGAGCAATGTCTGCACATGTGAAAGACAACACAGTTTTCAAACAGCTTGTAACTTCTCCGTCCTTCTTTAGGCATAATTTTAAACACCTTACTGAAAGTAAAAATAACCAACTTTGAGTTTTCATCACTCAGTAACAGCTGATCCCTTGAAAAGTGTGGTTTTCAGCAGAACTGGCTAACATTTGGTGGATTTACCGGTGGGGAAAAATTCGGATCACGCCAATTCCAGCCACCAGCTCTTCAGTGCATCTTTAATTTGAACCCCTGCAGTCTCATTAACGGAGAAGTGCATACTTTATTTTATTTTTATTTATTTTTTTATTTTTTTCCCAGTGTCCTGTCTAGCAATGTGGCAATAGGAATTGATGTCTCAATGCCAGATAGAGCTCGACAGATTTTGCTTTTACAAGTGGAGCGAACAGCTTTCGCCATAGTGCTCCACTTGATTTATGCTTGTAAATAGCTTTATTGTGATTCCTGCAGGGAGACTTTCAAATTATATGGACATTACAATGGGAGAGTAAAGGAAGAACAAGAAGTGAGAGAGAAAAAAAAAAGAGTAGAGGTGAAAGAAAGAAGAGATAAAAGGGAGAGATTGATAAAACCTTCTCCGTCTGCTCCATCACCTGGAAAGAGAGATGCAAAAAGAACAGCACAACCAACAGACATAAAGCAACAGATACATTTGAATAACACCTAGATGCGATTGCTAAATCATATATATTATTATGTAAGCTGACATGTGTAATGTGATACCTGAAAAAAGAAAGTGAAAGAACATAAATAAATAAATAAATAAATTATAAGCTTACTGTATATAAGTGAACATTTAATACCTGGGACCCAGCACCTGTGGGAGTTTGTGAGAGTACACTAGTTTAGTTGTAAATTATCCAGAAGGAAATAGCTTGATAGTGGTTGTGGAGAACCAAAGACCCCCCTTCCCCGAGCACAGAGGCAGGAGTCAGGGGACCCATAATCCCGGACTCCCAAAGGGGTCCCCAAAGCAGGGCGCCCAGGAGGGGCCGACACCGGATATCTGCAACCCCCCAAGGAAAGAGTAGAGACGACCCCGAGGAAATCCCCCAGCCACCGCAATGCCGACGCCCCCAAGAGCCGCGGGGACGAGCCCGTGGGCTCCGCCAGCAGCTAGCCCCGCTGAAGTGGTCCCGGGGGCCAGAGGCCCCAGGGGCGCCCCGCGACGGGGGCCCCCGGCCGCCCCCCGGGGGGCCAGGCCCCGCGAAGAAGCCGCCGGGAGTAGGCCGGCTCACGCCCGGGGACCCGCCCCAAACCCGAAGCCCACCAATGCGCCAGAGGGCCAAGGCGCCTGCCAGCGCAGCGTAGGAGGGCAGGACGTGAGGGGATGGGCTCCGCACCTAGCGGAGACTTGAGATGTTCTTGGGAGAGGGAGCGGACCACACCCATACCTGGAAAAAAAAAAAAAAAAAAAATAGGAAAACTCATTCACACCATCCCTCCCTTGTGCCCCACTCACCACACACACAGATAAAAAAAAAAAAAAAAAAAAAGACGCTGTACACACATTCCCACATAACACTCGCATCCAACACTGACCAGAGGGGGGGGGGGTCACCCCAAATCGACTATACGACTGCTTGTGCCCAACCCCCGGCCCCGCCCCCAGACCAGACGCCCCCCGGACCGGGCCCCCCAAAGAGGGTGGGCCAACACGACCCGTACGAGCCACCCAGCCAGAGCCCCCCTCACCCCCTAAATACCTAATAAACCCCTTCCCTCCCCCACCTTACCCTAGCCACCCCTGCCCCCCGCCCCTCCTGGGGGGAGCGGAGGCGTCAGCCCCAGACCTGGCCGCTGACTACCCATTGCAGCCCCCCGCCAAGACCCCGGACACAGTGGCCCGCACCTCCTCCAGGCCCCAGACTCCTTGCCGCCATCGGAGAACGGGGGTGTGCAGAAGACCCCGATCCTCCCTACGCCCGCTCAGATGTTGTGTTGTTGCATGTTGTTCTCAAGTGCGTTTAAAAACTGGGAGCGCCGAAGAGGGTGCGCGGCACAGCCCACCCCCCCTCTGGAAGGAAGCTGGTGCCAGCGCACCCCCTCCGGGCAACTGCCCAGAACCCTCAATGTCTAAGTGCGAGAGGAGGTGAAGGGAGCCGTCCGAGGTGAGGCTCACACAACATAACCCCCCCCCCCCCCCCCCCCAGACGTCTTCCCCCCACCCCCCCATACCATGGCCTACATGAGTGTGCGTTGTGAAAATGTTTGGGGTGAAAGTGTCTAAGATGCATGATAAAATTGGGGAAAGGGGCGTCACCAGAAATTTATTTTAGACATGATTTGTTTTTTAGTGTTATCTGAGAAATGATGTCATTAAACATTTAAATATCACAGACATGCAACCTTTTCTAGTTTTATTTTTTTCTAGTGCGATATCTAAGATGCCTTTTAAGTTCTCGAATCAAATATCCCTCCAATATCTCATCTCTAGTTCACGGTTGTAAATGACGGGTTATATCTGATGTCCTTCTTCCGAGAGCTTTTCTGTGTTGCAGGTGTGAATCTTGAGGCTCTTAGGCTAGTTGGGACAAAATATGCTATTTCCCTTGGCAAATGATTTGCCTACTTCAGGATATCCCCTCCAGAATGGCATGCTTGCACATCCTCTGATGAAATGTGGCCTGAACACTTTCTAAAACGATGCTTGCTTATAACACCTCAACACCGCTTGTTGTTTCAGTACACAGGGGAGGGAATAGTGGGCTTGACTAGGGGCTCTGCTGCTAACTCTGACAATTATGCACAAAAAAAGAGCTTTATACACTGCAGAACAAAACTAGTTGCTTAATTAATGCACTAAGGACCTTGATGCCGTAACAGTTAGATGGACGAATGGATATTTGGGCCAAAGCAGTTTATTCACTGTGTGGTCTAGCACCTGCTACCTCAGTCTGGTGCACGTGTGTGTCTCATTGCAGTTGGTGTATGAGTTGTACTGCAAGCTCTATCCGGTGGCTTTACCCTATCTATGAGGCTTGGAGCAGCCCCCTCGGGAGACTGGTTCTAATTTGGGGCCAAATGCAACAGAACAAACAGCTGAGTTTCATTGCATCATTTCCGATCCTGCAGTAACTTCCCCGGAACACACAGAGCACATCAATGAGAGGGCCATGACAGCATTGTGGGGTCATAAGGTGGACGATAACAGGCAACCTATTACTGTAGATATAATAGCTCTCACAGCAGACATATTGACTTGTCATAGCGTGGAAACAACATTTAAAGACCACACTGGGAAGGGCAAAGTTTCTTCTTTTTTTTTTTTGCTCCGATAAACCTTTACGAGTAATAAGTAAACACAACAATATGACCCTATTCTATGAAGTCATTATGAATACACAAAATTCCATCTCAGTATCGCATGAATAGTTTATATAACTGTAAATGCACCAAGGCACACTCTGTCATTCACTTTTCTGTGTATGTCTAAGTAATCTGGCATAATGGAAATAAATGTAGATGTTAATGCGGTACCGCGCGCGAGCTATTTTTAGAAACACAACGTCACGATGACGTCACATCACGTGGTACGCAGTAGGGCAAACTCCCAAACGCGCTGCTGTTTTGCTGTGGAAGAGACGTGCGTTAGCCTAGGTTTTACTCGGTAAACGACTGCTTTTTCCAACATCTAAGACCATGGTTTATAAACATTGTTGCTATGGGACGTGCAACAGCGACTCGAGGTACGCTGATCGGCCGCATATGAAGGATGTTTTCTTCCCGAAACTCAAGAGTGCCAAGGAGAAGTGTGTGCGTTGGGTACACTTGTGCGGGCGGCCTACACAACATTTCAACCCGGAAAAAGTTACCAAATTCACCTACATATGTAGCAAGCATTTTGTCGGTGGAAAGGGTGATGATAGCATATAGGCTAGCATGTTAGCAGGCGCTAACATGGTACCCTGCTACCGGGATCGCTTACTCAAAAACAAACGCCCTGAATCTCTTAAGCGAAAGATTCTGAGATGTGAACAATCGTTTTGTAGCTACCTATTGGCAAGATATACAGATTCCTGGACGTTGATTGCAAACAAACAAAAAAGGCCGACGTGAACGGAGCACGGTGGAAATCATAACAAAGGCATGAACGCCGAGCAGGGAAAAAAACAAAGCTTACCGTTGAATCAACTCGGCCCGTCTTCCGGTTTTTTTGAGCCCTCGACACTCAAGCCACCGTTTCAGCTGAAGGTTGGTGTGCTCTTCCACAGTGCGACCAGTAAACCGTGCGCCTGGGACATCGTCTTGGGTAAGTTTAATGGCTGCAAAGTCGGACATATCGCTGGTTCTGTTGCGCTTGTAATGGCTGGTTTGTATGTGCGTTCTACGACTGTTTGCCCTACCGGTGCGGCAAAAGGGGCGTTACTCTTAAGGCCGTGACGTCACGTGCGCGGTACCGCATTAGAGTTTGTGGAATTGACTAATGGCATTATCAGAGCTCTCTCTTCACTGAAAAGTCTGAAAGGATCTTTTCATGCTTTGAGCTTCCTTTCAGTTTTTTTCTAACCCCAGTTTTCTCCACACTGCAGTTGATTATATTCAATACACTTGAACTTGCTGCTCTTGTATATTGTAATTTTCATTGGCTGTAGTAAAGTTATCTGCTTTTACATCCCCTCTTTTCTTGCTCTTTGTAAATATTCTTTGTTTTTTACAGAAATTTCCAATTGTTCATTCAAATCCTGAAATCCTGGTATAACCGTGTGCTTGACATATAAGGGAAATAAATTTCTCTCCATTTAGACATATATTTTTTTTACAATTTCAGAGAAGGAGAGAGAAAAGCTGTCTCCTTCCTCTGATGAGCTGCGAATGGGCAAAGGAGCTGAATGACTGATGGTGCTGTTACATAAGCACATTACTGCATGGATGCATGCATACATGCATGCATGCCCAGCTCGCTCACATACATACATAAAAGCAACACTGAGTTGCATTCTGCTGCCTGCAGTCTATCATTAACCTTGACAGTGTTTCCACTGTGACCCCGGTGCTGTCTGTCATTCCCTTCTAGGCTGAATTAGGTTAAATATCAATTGAAAGGCCTGATGTGTGTCAAAAACTAAATAAATTAGATACTTTTATTTTTTTCCAGTTAATAGGTTCTTTCTCTCTACACATTTTAGTATAGATCTGATAGTTTTCGTTTACTTTGATGTATTTTCTCAGCAAGCTCAAACTAGACTCACATGAAGATGAGTGAGAATTTAGACACCATTCTAAACCTCTTATTCCATCTGACTTGTTTTCATGTTCTAATACGTTTTATTCTGTTGTTACAGCTGTTTGATCTGTTACATCCAGTTATGGTGTTTGTTCAAGTAAAACATTTGCTGACTGGGGTTGCATTTCGCGGATTCTGGGATTCTCTCGCTTTGTGTCATTTTGCTGAAATTTTCTGTCACTTCCAGAAATGTAGATATTGAAAAAATAACAAAGAAGAGCTCTAAAGGCCAAGCATTTTAACTTTGTCGCCATGGTTTTTGCTTATAAGGCAATCGCCCCCCCCCCCCCCCCCCCCCCGAGGATAGTGCCGAATTGTCATTCTGCACTTAACTGATAAGATTTGAATAAAAAAAAACAAGAATAAAGTATTTGCTACCATTCAGATTTCTTCTGTTTTGCTTCATCCACACTAAAATGTTTGAGATTATGAAACATATTTTGATGTTAGACATTTAATGTTAAAAACAAAATGTTCTCGGGCTGTACAGTGGGGCAGTTGGTAGCACTGTTTGAACAATGGCCCAGGGTTTTTATGCATGGAGTCTGCATTTTCAAAAAGGTGACTGGTAAATTGACTGGTCTCTCTCATTTGTAGGTGTGAGTGTGTGCATGGTTGTTTGTCCTGTGATGGACTGGCGACCTGTCCAGTGTATACCTTGCCACTCGCCTAATGACCACAGGTAAAAAGGAATCAAGTCCACACGGGTAAGCAGGTATGGATAATGGATAGATGTAGCCCTCTCCAAATCAGCAAATGACACGTAACATCTCTTCGCCTATTTCTGCTAAATTATAAACCTAAATTATTAGTTAACACGAGAGGGGGGTATTTCACAGAGCTGCATGTATGGATGTTCTTTGTAGTTTTTCAGTTTCTACTACACCTTGTCATGACCGAGAAAGGTCTTCAGAGCCTTTGTTTGCTGTGGGGTCAGTAGACATATCAACTCCCAAAGCATCTAGCTTCTAGTGACGCACGATGGAGTCCATCTTCACTTTTCAGATAAAAGTATATCACTCTGACTTTCAGTGAGGCTCCAACGATCATAATAACTGCACAGTGAATAATAAGTTTATGGCTCTTATCCATAGAAGTGATCTATCCGACTTTCTACAGCAGCCAAATGACTCTACAAGGACATAATGTAGCCTGCACAGTATGAGTTTTTTTTATCCACACATCTACTTTCCATCTTAAGAGGTCTGGGCTCACGCCAGCAAGGTGAAGAACTGTTTCTACCAAAGGCAGCTATACTGATAAACACACTGCACTGACCCCTCTGTCTCATCTCAAACTTGAACCAAATACATGCATGCAAGCGTTTGCATACACCAACCAACGCAAACACTAAAACATTTGTAGAAACAAGTATGTTTTTGTGATGTATGCTGGATTAACATCCCCTCCGCCACCAGAGCTGTAGCTATAACCTGCTCTTTGTTTTATGTTTAAGTGAATTAGTGCATTTATATTTCCTTATTTCTACAGTACATTAATTTAGATCTCACTCTCTAACTTAGGGAGAACTTCTACATTTTATTTATATTTTATTTATTTATTTATTTTCTGTGGTTAAAAAAAAAAAACTGTGAAGTTTTACATGTGTCTTTGCACAATTTCCAGTTGTCTTATATTCATATTTGTCCAAGTGTTTTATTTTAATTGGGAGGTCTGTACAATAAAATTTTAACCTGATGTGTACTACCTTTTAAATGTCTTAAATGATGATTAAGTAGCTATTCTATTCTTTCCGGGCATTGATATGTGGAATTTCCAAGCCATTAGTTCCAATGTGGTATGGGTTCAATTTAAAAAGTGAAGTATGATTTGGTTCTTGTTGGCTTTTTTTGCACATTTTGTAAAACAGTATGTATTACTCCTTGCTGTACAAGAAGTGCTCTTAAACAAAGTTTTACTTGAAATCATGAATTTGTCTTGGTCTTGCTCATCAATGAATCCGCCAAACTGATTAATTGCTATTGAGCTGGACTCAGACTTTAAAAAAAATCGATTGAAACAGTTGCTTAAACAATACTTACTGCTACTGAAAGCCAGAGCTGAATAGACAATTAAGTTAGAACTGCTTCAAATTAAAACACAATGATGGTGTTTAGTAGTGGTCTGTCACATTGGACTGCATCGGAACAGTTATGTCATCAGTAAACAATGAGGCAATTTATGGTTTAGTTTTTAATTAGTTGTTGATTTATTAATTGGATATAAATTGGTAGGTATGGACACGGGTTGGTTGTCACACTTTTAACGCTTGCATTGGTTGTTCATCACAGAAACATGCCATGGTAACCGTTCCTAAAGTAAATGAAAGCTCAAGATGATGACCAAAACCAAGACACTGATCATTTCTGACAACCACCTCTACAGCAAGGTTAGTCAGCACATGGTTGGTCATTACTATAAGTATCAATTTGGTTTATAAAAATACTATATTATTGTTCATTTATTCTTTTTATTCTTTTTAGAACTCTACATGAACAGATTTAGAAATGAATAGCAGCCAAAGTGCGTTTAGCATTCACATAACATATGTTATGAATTATACTGTTGTAGAAGTAAAAATAGGTGAAACAAGGACATTTACAGGGCGAAATAACTTGGCCTCTATAAAAGCTGGGAAAAACAACTTTTTAATAAGTATCCCATTTCAAAATTGCTGATATTGTGTAAGTTGTTCATACGAAAACAAAAATAAATAAATAGATAAAACATACTCTAATCCATTTAAATTGCAAATTGCTTCCTATGCTCTAAGATTTAGAAACAAATTGTGACAAACTCAATCTAACCTGGGCTACTAAATATAAAGTTATCCAATCACTGCCATACTTTCAGGACTTTCAAATGTCTAGACCTCAAAATCCAACACGGCACCTGAACATTTAAAATTTGGTGATAGCCGCTGTAACATATACAGCTTATTTGATCATTTGGCGGTGTGTATGTAAGTGAATCTTTCACTCATGGACTATTTTGCAATTTCTTTCACTGTTGTTTAGTGTTTAAATGTATAAAATGCAGAGACATCTATTCCTTGCTCTTTTTTTGGGTACTTAGGCTAATACGATAACTAACTAATTCTTCTGTTTTTGACTGGTATGGTAACTTGTACAAGATTAAGTTGGTTTTGATGCAATGACCAAATCCAAGTTCTGACTTAAAGAGTAAAATTCCACGCAATGTAAGACACCTCCAGTGCTTATTTTGGATTCTCTGTCATCTGCATAAGTCTTTTCGGAACGCGAATTTTAAAATAGTATCCACTGCTCTTCCGTTTTTCATTGAGTCATATTGAACTACTTTACTAATCTTTAATTTGGGCCAATTAGCTCCACATTACAGCTAGTTTGCTCCATATTTACCTTGTGAACAGCAGATACCAAAATTTCCTCTGAATACCACTAAGGGTGCAAAAGAACCATCAGTGGTATTTGTACCACAATTTGAGAAGCATGGCCATAAAACATTCATATTTACTTGATTTTAATACAGAGGAGCAGCAAGTCAGTCTGTTCAGAGTAGCTTTCCACCTTTCTCACGATTCTATAAGACAGTTTGACTCAGAGGTCACAAATGTTGTCAAGGCTTTCAAAGGAAGTCATATTGATTCATATTCAGTTGTGCCTTCAGGTTTAATGCTGATGACACAACTTCCAACCTAGCTAGATGATATAAGCCTATTATTGATCACTGTTCCCTCTCTGTGTGGGCACAAAACTAAAAGGTTGGGGTCTTCTGTAGCTAATTATTTCAAACATTACAAATCTTCAAAATGCACTAATGATTTACAGCTCTGTTCAGAAGTTTAATATATAAGCTCACCATGAGCATGGATGTCACACTTTTTGGGCCCCTAAGCGTTCAAGAGTGAAATTCTAACACAACAAATAACTTCAGTGCATTTCAAAGCAAGAATTGTGAGCACAGGTTTTGATGTATAGTGTTTTTTTCTGAAATTCACACATGATCTAAACTATATACAGGCTTAAATGTAAAAAAAAACAAAACACAGATTTATTGGATGCTGACAAAGGTTCTGGCATACTCTGTCAGAATTATTTATCCAGTCCTCTGGGTAAAATTGGTACAGTTAATTTAAATCATTTGTTTTTGAGCAAGAATCTAGCTTTAGAAAACAATATTTTTTTCATTGAATAGGGATTGTGGAATTTCCAGAAATATATCATTAGCCTGCTTTGTCATTTCCAAAATTCGTTTTGAGGAATGTTTAGGATCATTGTCTGGGTAGAACACCAATGTATATACATGATACACGATTTTAGCCTGGGAGATTTTCTAGCTTTTCCTTACTCTTGTGAGGAACTGTTTTTATCAGATGTTTAACCAGCAGGACAATGATACAAAACACAGATCATGGTGTCCTGGAGTTAAAATGGCTTTGAAAAACTCTGTGAGCTTGACCCTATTGAACATTTTTTGTATTAAACTTGAAAGCCAGGTCCGTGTAAGGAATCCAAACCTCATGCATTAACATGACCTATTATGCCCAGACCAGTTGTCCATTATCCATCCAGTATTATGCTAGAACCTTGAGGTATATCTTATGAAGAGACATTTATTCATACAGAACATTTGTGGAAGTTTATGTATAAATTTGAGCCTATATAGTTTCGATAAAATCCAAAATGTATGAAACCTTATGCGCACAATTCCTGTTTTTGAAATTCTTTGCAGATAGTTGCTGTGTGATCATTCCACCTTGAAAAATGAAAGAAAAAAGAAAATCTTAAATGTTCCAAAATGAATGGCATTTAAGCTCATGGTGACTAAACTTTGATTTGTCTGTCACCCTCATTTAGGTTTGTCAATCAGGCATGGAGGGAGGGAGGGAGGGAGGGAGGGAGGGAGGGAGGGAGGGAGGGAGGGAGGGAGATGAGGAAGAGGTCGAGTCAGCTGTGAAGCGGCCATCAGGTTATGTAAATGCAGGCTAAAGGCAGCGAGGACACCACGCTCTGGGAGCTGGAAAAAAAAATATGCGTCACCGTTCAAAATCAATCTCTATTGATCTCCTGCAGTGAAATTACCATCCAATACCCACTGAGAGTCAGAGGTACACTTTCTAAAATAAAATAAAAAATAAAGTAAAAACAGAGAAAAATATCACATCGAACACAAATGAAAAAAGAACATACATACATGTTTATTTAACAAGAAGGGCACATTTGTTTTTTTGTCTTTGTACAAACTGTAAACTAAATATTTCTCAGGGCTATAATCTTTGACATCACTTTCATGGATCAACACCAAAAACATGTAAGTAAGTTAATAAGAATTCTCAGTGAATCTTGCATCTTACTGTAGATTTTAATCCCACACTTGAGAAAACATACAGCATGTAAGTCTGCTACACATATTAAGGAATCTGAAAAATTGAAAGCACTTGTGTTCATCACGACTACATTTTAAACATCATTGTACAATACTCTATCCCTGCAAAACCCAACCCTTATTACTGCCATTAACTGTTTCAATAGATTTTTTTTTTCTACATGAAACCCGCTGACTGAGGTTGAGGTAGGGACTCTGTCATTAAGTCAGACAGTTAAATGAGGTGAAACATCATTGCTAAAATGGCTCTGTTCTTGCAGCGCCTGGCCGCTCGTTTTAGGAGGACACAGAGGGATTCTGCACTGTCAGATTTGCTAAAGTTGTCATTCATCATTGCTAGAACACTGATGGAGAGACTATGTACTGTCCCCACAGCCATAGCGCCCTCAAAGGAACATGTAGGGCCTCCCGGAGGAAATGCTCCACATCAAGCAAAACATTTCGCTTCCAGGAGTTTTGAACTGACATCGGCATTCTCCAAAATCAAAACCGGGTTAAGCTGGAGAGATGATTCACAGAGCTGACAAGGTGAAGACTCGTGGAGGGGGGCTGGGGGTTGGAGGAGACAGAAAGCAAAGATCATTTCCGCTGTCCATCATAGGTTCATCAACAGCATGTATAAAAAGATGTCACAAGAAATGGCAAATTAATCTCAATGTCATCAAGAGTCCCACATACCCACCCCAACTTTCAGCATATAAAACACTGGTTATGTCACAGCATATGCTAAAGTACATCCACATTCAGCCAGACATGAGAACTTTGGCAAAAAAAAAGTAACAGTAAAATAACCAGTTTAAATTTTGATTTGGCGCTTTAACTTAGATTACAGAAAAAAAGAAAAACAGTCGGACCCAGCTGCTGAATTATAAATCCAATCTTTGTTAACATTGAGAGCGCTCATCAAGTCGACAGAAGCAGCCAAGAGCAAAGAGAAAGAGACAGAGAAGGAAGGAGGTGCTGGGAAAAAAAGGAAGTGGGGGGGGGGGGGGGGGTTGAGAAAAAAATCCCCCACGCCCCACCCTGCAAGGCAGTTTTCTTTCATGTCAAATCCTGACAAATTACACACATGTCATGTTTTATCACGTGCTGAAGCCTGGATGTGCTTGGAAATAATTGCAGGGAAAAGCATTTAACTGAACTGGGTCTGAGTGAGCATGATATGGATGATCATCTTTAAAAGAGACGGGTTACAGTATGTAAGGGTGGGGGTTCACAGTTTGTTTTAATCTGGGTGCTCTCAAAATCAAAATGGGTGCTAATCCAAATTGAGTCTGAAAACATCAAATCCCAACCTGATGGAAGAGAGCACATGGGAGGCTACAGGACAGCACGCCGGACAACGAGGTACTTTTGTGACACAAGCCAAGCAACATATTGAGCTAAAAGCTTTCCCCCTCGCTTTGCTGCCATCTAGATACCATTGGATTTTCCAACGCAGGAAAATCAAATGCTTTATTCAAGACCAATTGCCTGTATTGGATCAGTTCTTCCTTTCTCTGATGTGCAACAGTTTTACGCCTTCCTGGGCACAAACAACATATGGTGAACGATCAGTATACAATGTCAGAGTGAACCTTGGCTGCTGAGGATTCTTACCCAGCAACATCAAAAAGAACTGAAAATATAATAAGGCATGCTCCACCTGTCTCCTCTGCATTCTTTTGCTGTATTATTATGCTCAAAATCGCTATTTTTCGTTTCATCACAACCTTTGTAGTGTAATTTATGGAGGAGGAGGTAATCTTTTTCTTTTTACAAGAAACAAAATGAAAATAAAACTAACATGGACTCACTTGGTTCTATATGGTTGTTGTTGTAGCTGCTGGTTTTTGTTTGTAAAGTTTAAATTCAGGATCTTTTTTGGCACAGTGTTGATCAAGGCATTTTTAAATGATCATCATCAAAGCCCCTGACTAAAGTCAACTTCTGATTCCTCTTGGTTGTGTACTGTCTTTAGCTTTGTGTCAGCTTCACGTGCAGGTGCATTTTTCTCAGGCGATCTTTCACAAATCCATCTGTTTTTGGGTTATGACTAACAAAAGTGTCTAAGGGAATGCAAATTATTTTGCTGATTTATTAAATTGTGGTTTACCCTAACATGCCAAGGCCATGTCTGCGTTAACCCAGGATATTTTACTTTTATTGGTAAGGAAAATTGAGATTTAAAAACATCTTTTTAAAGTGGAGGTGGTTTTTAAAACCCTTAAGTTTAAGTTTAAGTCTGTGGTAAATAAATGTGGTCTTGTAGTTCAACTATTAATAAAACCTATGACACATAGGCCCACATCACACAGGTTGACTCTTGGCTTCTGTGCAAGAAACCACAACAGTTGAACAGTTTTAACAAGTTTTCCAAATCTGTCATTGTTTGTCCTCATTCTGTCTCCATTAAACTATTTGTAAGCTAATGAAATTACAATGTTAAAAAAGTAAACTTTTGCTCTAAGGGAAAATAGTAAATGTTTGATTAAAAGAAAAAACAATAAATAAGACTTTGTATATAATCTATAGTCCTGCTTCAGACATGCTCAAGCTCTTGATCTTTTGAATACTGATAAAGGTAATGTTGATTGTATTGTCAAATACTAGCAGTTCCCTGGATATTACAGTGTTTTTAATAGAAATCCCTTCTAAAATGGATAAAAATACCAATTTAGTAAATAAATATCCAAAGCAGTGTGGCTCAGATTTTTTTACCGTTACAATGACATTTACATTGAAAGCAAAACTATATTGGTTGTTGCCGCCCCCTGTCTGTATACGTCATGTGAACTGTGCAGATCTGTTCTCAAGACATTACTGTTTCTTAACCGAGTTGGAGCCGCATATTAAGGCCGTTAGGATGAAATATCAGCTACAATCATTCTGAACTTCATTAGTGATTGAGTAAAGTGGGACACAATAGCAATACGGCTGTAGATAATGTAATACAAAATATGTGCGGCATCTCATTTTACTACACTTTAAAACTAGTTTTGAAAAATTTACATGGCACTGGCTTTAACGAAGTGTTAGATTAGGGGTAACAACAAATGCCTGTTTTCAAAGGACTAGGATTGGCATAAGGGACAAAAGCAAATCTCTAGATTGGACTGATTTAGCCATGAAATAGACAATTCAGGATCCAGTTGTTTGAGAAACAGTACATCTGATCACTATCATGGAACTCCAGGTCAAAATGCCGACCATTTCTCAGGCAGCTGTATTCTAATCAGCAGCAGCCAGATAATTCTATAATAAAAACTTAATGTTCTCCTCCTGTGAAAGATCCCTGTTTATTCCTAATTAGGAAGTGTTTTGTTTTCAAAGTGCGGCTGTGGAAAGACACAAAACACGTCCGACAGCTCGGGGCTAATCCTCATCACGGTGTGCCGTCTGCGACTCCACCTCTGCAAAACGATGCGACTCTGTCACACTGCGTGCTCCACATCACCACTACAGCACAGTATGGCTCCCAGCATGAGCAATTTACAAATCTGATATCTGCAAGTTTGCAAAAGGTCACCCAGTGTCATATGTGTTTCAGCTGAGTGAAACTGCATCCCTGGCTTCTCTGTATGACTGCAATGGGGATTTTAATACAACCATTTAGTAAAAAAAAATTAAATTGTAAACCGAATGTATTTGGCAAGTAAAAAAAAAAATCTTTAGCACCACTACGAGTGATTAAAAGAAGTAGCTAAAATGGAGGACTGCCAAAGGAGATTGTGAAGAACGTGCAGACAGAAAGACACACTAAAAGAGCCATAACGCAGGTGCAAAATGGACGCCTGTTGACAAAAAGAGCGAGAGAGAGGGGCATCGCGAAGGAGAATGGGATTAGCAGACTTGAGTAAACGAGAACAGGAAAATTAAAATGAGAAGAGATTGAATGAATCTGCTTAATAAGCATCAGGGGGACATACAGCAAATAATAAATGAGTGGCGGAGAAAAAGAAATGCCTGATGGTTTTAGGTGTGACTGTTGGCTCCAATGTGATCAGAATACAGGAGATGGAAAGCTAACCATACCAGTAATTTCTAAACTTCTTTGTCTCTCTGTCTCTCTCTTTCACTCCATATGCATCATCTGGACCTTTTTACATAAAAATCTTAATCCCAAAATCTGACTTTAATAAAGCTTATTCAGGCTTGACTCAGAGAACTGTTACTTTGGTGTTTATAGGAATTTCAAAACTTAAATAAATAGCCACTGTAATACAGATGTTCCTCCTGCAACAAAATACTGAAGAGTTGAGCAAAGAAACTTAAAAGCAACTAAATTTACTGCACCTGTTTATCCACATTGCTCTTTCTTTCATGTAACACCTACAAAGCACCTACCTACATGATATTTCTCTAATACTACATTTTCTTCCGCTGAATATAATGTGTTTAAGTCCTTCCAGAGTAGCGTCAACGCTGAACTGTACAGTACACGCTTTCAGATGGATACATCCTAAGAGATATTTCAAAGATGTATGCATATGCACTGTTTTTCTACTTTAATATACATGTTGACAACATTTATAATCAAATACAAGGATTTCATCCACAAATGCTGAGAGTATTTTGCAGATAGTTATATCCAGGATAAAGTGCCTTTACTTTTGAACATTCTGTAGGTTTTTTCTTTGTGGATTTTTGTTGACAGTCTGGAGTCCTGTCACTTGTTTTCCTGTCAGGCATATTCTTGGAGATCCTTGTCCCTAACGCTTGTTTTACTGTCCTCCTGTGTGAGCTTTTGTCTCACTGAGTTTTGATCCCTCTTAGCAAAGGTTTCCTCAACATGACACAGCTTTGTGTTGCCCGTTTTGTGTGATGGGATTGATCTTTTCCAGCGTGACCTCTGTGTCGCTGTCTAAATTCTCAGAGATAGCCGGGGAGGGTTTCTCCAAGACGTTGTTTACCATTCCCGCCTCAGTCTCCACTCCACATCCATCTTTCTTCTGTAGTTCGTCCTCCTGACACTGGATGGTGTGGGGAATCACATAGCTCGCAGAGTTGTTCCCTTCCTTTGGGATGTGGCTCTTGGGCTGATACTGAGAGTTAGGGTTGGGTGCGGCGGCAGCCATGTTGTTGTTAATGCTGACGATCTCGATTGCGTTGCTCCCTGGGCACAGCCGGTGGCAGCCCAGAAGGATGGAGAAGGCCTTGCGGAAGTCTGCATTGAAGGCATAGATGATGGGGTTGAGGGAGGAGTTTGCCCAGCCAAACCACACAAACACGTCGAAAGTGGTGGAGCTGATGCAGAAGAAGTCCGTAGACCCATCTGGCGGGTTCGGTTCGCAAAAGGGAACCATGCAGTTAAGGATGAAAAAGGGTAACCAGCAGCACACGAACACACCCATGATGACCGAGAGCGTCTTTAAGACTTTGGTTTCTCGTTTGAACGACATTTTGAATGAGCTCTCGCTCTCAATGTTTGAGCTGTTCCCCATACTGCTGTGTCGGTTTTTGGCACTCTCCGCTGCACGTTCCAGGGCAGATATTCTCCGTATCTGTTTCTGGGCAATGCGGTAGATCCGGGTGTAAGTGACCAGCATGATCGCTACAGGGATATAGAAGCTGATGAGGGAGGAGGAGATGGCATATGTCCTATTAAGGCTAGAGTCACAGTTATCAGGGGGCAGGTCGCTGGGGTACGTCCCATTTAGCTCTGCATAGCTGGTGGTCTCAGCTTTGTGCCAGTCCAGCTGAACAGGGATGAAGGAGATGAGTACAGAGAGGGTCCATGCTACGCTGATCATGAGGCACGCCACTTTAGGGGTCATTTTGCGTTCGTAACGGAACGGGCTGGAGATGGCCCAGTAGCGATCAACGCTGATGACACACAGGTTCAAAATGGAGGCAGTGGAACACATGATGTCAAATGCTACCCAGACACTGCAGAATGCCCCAAATGGCCAAAACCCCATGATCTCTGTGGCCGCCTTCCACGGCATCACCAAAATGGCCACCAGAAGGTCTGAGATGGCCAGTGAGATTACAAAGAAGTTGGTGACCTTTGACCTCAAGTGTCGGAACTTGGTGACAGCAGCACACACCAGGGTGTTGCCAAGTAGGGTGGTGAAGATTAGCAGGGAGAGAAAGCATCCCGTCAGGACACGCTTGGACGAGTCTCTCTCCGGCGTGAGATGCTTGCCGTCTCGTACTGTTGACAAATTCTGATCCATTGTTTTCAATCAAAGAGCTAATACAGTAAGAGAGGGAGGGTGGGCAAATGGGGATGTCAGCAATCACCCCATCACATCCCCAGCCTGCAGCAGCTGTGCTTCTGCTTTTTTTTTTTTTTTTTACACAGATGTTGGAGTTGCCAACTGTCTGGGCACCAGCTCTCTTTTGGACCGGGTCATCCACTGGCTGCTCGTCACAAAAAACATTTTTGTGCAAGTGCAGCTATAAATTTTTTAAACCTTTCCCTGCAGAAATTTCCGTTTCAAAAATCCCCGGTCCAATGATCCCCACGGCAGCAGCAGCAGCACAGACGGTCCACATTCTAGCTTGTAGAGAGGGAGGAATTTTCCAGCTGTTGTTTGTATCCACACTCCCGGTCAGCAGCAGTTTTCATGCAATAATCTGAAACAAAAATAGAAAGTATATCCTTCAAATAAAGTTCTTCTTCTCCATTTTGTAATTATGGCGTGCAGCAAAAGTTCCACAGCATACTGCCACTGAGCTTTCGAGTCAACAGAGGTTTTGCCAATCATTAGCCTTATATACCACCACATCAATGACTTCTATTGATGGTTTTGGCACCGCATTTATCTGATTTGTTTAATGATCTTCGAGACATGTCCTTGTGATCATATTGGACATTGCATTGATGTGGATCCACCCCTAATAATAGGTGCTTCATGAATTATTTTTAAGTTTTATATATATATATATATATATATATATATATATATATATATATATATATATATATATATATATATATATATTTCATTCACAAATGAAAAGTTCCGAGGTGGTGAACACTTAAACCATTAAAAATTCGAACAAGTCATTATATAGGAGCATACATTGAGAAAAAGTAATGCCTGGTGATAAAATGTATGACATGTTTAGTCTGATCTGCAGCATAATCCCCGTGCCTTTCCCCTTACTTATGGGTTAATGCGCATGGCCATTCCTATTAACGCAGGACAGCTGCTGACCCCCTTTCAAAAAAGCGTTCTGACGACCACCCACCTGAATCATCTCTGGTAGTCTGATCCTTTGTCTGCGTTCCTTGAAATTCTGGGGCAGTTTTAGGTGTTCATCCAGGGGTATTCGTTTTCTTCTTCTTTTTTTTTTTGTTTTTGTTTTTTCTTTTTCCAAAACAACGTGCGCCTTGCTGTGTGGCAATGGACAGCTCTGGAAACGTTCTTGGATGGGCTTAAAAATGTAGTTGAATCAAAAAATGTAAACAAAGTAATAAAATAAATTCTGAAATCATGAAGCTAAGAATCGCAACTGACAATGATCCGGTTTGAATCTCGATGCGCCCACCCTGCGCTCTCCTCTGTGGGAAGCTCTCCAAGACGCCACGGTCCTCATGTGTTTCATCGGTCCTTAACCCGCTTTACTTTCTGTTTCACCGTGGTCCATCCTTTTCCTTTTCCATGCCACATTCAGTGATGCTGCAGCACCGCGACGCCACTGCGGCCGGCGGAGAGTGACGGGAATGACTCTGATCTCTCCAAGAGCGTTATTCATGCGCGCTCTCCTCTCTCTCCGCTCAGCTGGTGCTGCCCGCTGCTTTGTTCCACGGTCCATGCCACAACTGCTCCATCCAAGGAGATTGTAAGGATATAACTCCGCAGCCCGAATCTAAACCCCTTAACTTCTGAATTTAAGCTGTATGTGGAGCCCAGTTGGTTTTTACTATAAGGGGTGGTTGTATCTTTTTTTTTTCTCGAGTTGAATTTAACTTCTATGCTGGTGGTCCACCATTTTTCCACATACTTTATGGGCAAAATTGTGAAAACTTTTTTAATGATTGACCTTTATTTTATAAGGTGCGAAATCAAAAAGGGATCGCCATATGTCCTGGGCTGAACTTGTTGCCAGAAGGCACAGGAGGTCCAACGAGGCCATCTACTGGATGCAACATAGTGGGCGGAGATGTTTGACAGCTGAAGAGATGATGCATTAGTGTCACCTAAATAAATAGGACAACAGTAACTCTGAATTAGTTGAGTCATGACAGCAAAGACTCGCCGAGTGGAAATCAGGCACGGCCAAAGGATTTAGGACAGAGTTTAATTTCCTATTGAGGTTTGGGAGGGGGATTGGCTGAAAAATCTCACTAAACACTTGTGGGTCAGATCATCAACGTATTTATTATTTATTTATTACACACCTATGCAACTTTTGCATTCATAAACTTGTCCTACACAAATGTATGTGTTCTTGTGGCCCTCTATCAGCCCGGGCGGCATGGGCAGGCATTGGGGGACTGTGACCGCCCACAGAGCCAGCCGTGCCTGCCTTGGACAGGAAGCTGGGTTTTGTTTTTCGCTTTTTTTTTTTTTAACTCAGTGGCCAACATTCTATTATTCCTGTCTGGATTTGTCAGTCATGCAATTCAACCAATCAATCAAGAACCGAAGGCAACATGCTAGCCAATTACAGCTAGTGAAACTAAGCTAAATGAAAAAAAAAAAAACTTGGGTTTGTCATGATTTGGGTTTGGTTATGGTTTTTGTTTGTTATTTGATCAATTACTTCACTCTCCTGCCTTAAGTTCAGTTTCTGTTTTAGGTTCTGTCTTAGTTTTTGAATAGGTTGGGTTTTATTGTGGTTTGATTTTGTTTTATGTTATTAGTTTATCCAGCCTACTCCGACCATTTCTGTCACCAGTCTTAATTCAGTTCACCTGCCAGCATTCTTCCACCCTGTCACTCCCCTTCTCCGGTCACCATCGTATCAGCTTCAGTTTACTCCCAAGCACTTCCCTATTCCTGATTAGCTCCACCCATGCCAGTAATTAGTTTCACTCCATTCACCTGATCACTCCCTTACTTATACCTGCCTCTGCCCCCTGCAATCTGCCACATCATTGTTTTTTCTGTGCCCAGTGGTGAGTCTAGTTCAGCTTTCAATACTCTCTGTTTGCCTGTTCTTCTGACCCTGCTTTGCCTCCTGATATTTGAGTTAGCCTGTCCCCTGTTTTTGCATATGGTTTTGTCTGTGACTGCCTTTTTGTTATTTTTTGGTTATTGGATGCAGTCTTCCCATTTTTGGCTTGATGCCTGTTTTGGTTTTTGCATTTTGTTAATAAATTATCTTTTACCTAACCTCTGCTTGTCTGGTTGAATACTGGGTCCCTCTGTCTCTGATTCATGACAGGGTTAATTGCAGGCAGAAGGAAAAACTGCTTTGCTCTGATCCTCGCTCTCCTTAGCTGCTGTAGTTACGTTGTCAGTGTTCAGCCTGACATCAGTGCTCATGTTTATCACAGTGTGTATGCTTTTGCCTGATGTTTGAGATAATTGAATATACACAAGCACTACATGCCAGGATGCCAGATCTGACTAATAGTTTCCAGCCCAAACACAATGTAAAACCCACCAAACTAAAAAAAAAAAAAAAACAGCCCAAATCGCAACCTCTCTTGGACTCGTGTTAATAGCATAGAGCTATTAAACACATAATAAATAACATGCCATTAGCACACACCTGCACTGAAGCAAAGAAAAAACATCTCGCATTCAGGCTCCCACAAAATGTCCAATCAGGCAGCCAAATAACACACACACAAGATCACTTTAACAATCATGTTATAGCAGCCAGAATGTTTTTAGCAATAGCCTCCCAACATGAGTTGTAAATTTAACTCTAAAAGCTTCCCAAATTTTTATAAACCGCCCATAAGCTGTTTTTTCCAGTTCAGTGTATTCAGAAGAAGCCCAATTCATTGGAAACCCGCCAAATCTGTGAAAACTGACTGAACTGTTTCTCTTTTTTCTTCCTTTTTTTAGATTTTGGGATTTTACTGAGATGCATTTTTTTCTCAGCACTGTAGCAGTTGTCACAGAACCCACTGTTCAGCCTGAAGAATATAAAGTTTTTTTTTTTTTTTTTTTTAAAGTGTGCTCCCCTGGAGAAACGGAATACACTCCCCCTTCCCCTTTAATTTGTTTCTGCAGCTAGGTCTGCCCTCTACCCAGCTAAAAAAACAACAAAAAAACATCAATGGAGCAATTGCTGCAACTAATATTATGTACTCATATAGTCATATGACCCACATATTCTCTTACAGGCACAGACCTTATCTGTTTATCTGTTTTTGACTCCTTGCTAAAACCACCAAACGAGCTACAGCTGCTATTAAGTCTGTGATTTACTTAAAAATAGAAAGTACTGGACCAGTGCTTCTCTGCTTCTGTCTGCTCTGTCTTCTCAAACCACTAGTTGGTCGCAGCAAACTGGGGATTTTGAGCCTGGGCAGATGGCTTCAACCGTGTCTGGTTCAGCTGGAGGTTTCTTCTTGTTGAAAGGGAGTCTTTCCTTTCCACTGTCCCCAGATACACACTCGGTATGAGCGATTGCTACAAAGTTAATGACTTGATGTAATTGGCGTGACTTTTTTAATTGGCTACCTTTTT
This sequence comes from Fundulus diaphanus, assembly GCA_037039145.1. Lineage (NCBI taxonomy): Eukaryota > Metazoa > Chordata > Actinopteri > Cyprinodontiformes > Fundulidae > Fundulus > Fundulus diaphanus. The sequence goes on from CM073136.1 coordinate 35,983,229, forward strand.
TTTCTTACTAATTTGTGCGATAACCTGAATTTGACATTGTGTTATATCTAGGATAAAATTAATATATTAATCTGAATCTGAATCTGCCTATATGATTGAACTCTATTTAAATGTGACTATTTTTCTTGTAAAGTGCCTTGAGACGATACCGCTTTGTCAAGCAGCGCTATAGTTTTTTTTTTTTTTTTTATCTGCTCATATACTCAGGCTGGCTCTAGTTGAAATAAAGTTGGCAGATGTACTTCCGTTCTTTGATAAAAGGCTGATCTTTTTAACATTACAAACAGGTTTTAGTCAAGATAGAGTACACAAAATACTGTCAGTCACTGAAATGTCCTCTGAAAAGAGGGAACCATGACTTTTTCAGAGGCATGCAATACACACAGAAATGGTGGATGAATATTACCTATTTAAAGAGATAAAAATCTTCAATGGTCTCTGTCCCTATGTGTGTGTGTGTATGTGTGTGTGTGTACGTGTATGCGTGTGTGTGTGTGTGTGTGTGTTCTGGGACTTTAGTTATATATGTGTGGATGTATGACTGTATGGCTGTAGATGTTTGTGTGTGTGTGTGTGTGTGTGTGTGTGTGTGTGTGTGTGTGTGTGTGTGTGTGTGTGTGTGTGTGTGTGTGTGTGTGTGTGTGTTGGGAATGTGTGTTTGGGGATGTGTACACATGTATTTGTGTCTGTGAGTGTGTGTGTCCATGTGAGTAATACATGTAGACAAGCCAAGTGTAAGAGGCCTGGCAGACATAACGCCCACGTTTCCCTGTAGCACTGAGCCGGGGTGTGCGTGCAGCTGACAAAGTTCAAACCAAGACCACGTCACGTACAAACACACGGCGGCTCGCTCATTCACTCACATGCACTCGAGAGCGCGCACAACCAGCCATGCAGGGTAATTTATGATTGCTCCAAAAGGCAAACAAAACAGAAACAGAATGGAATAGAATAGAATTAAATTGACTAGAATAGAAACAGAATACATTGCACTACAATCAGTTTGATACAATCAATGATTTCTAAGGAGAGAAATTACATTTTTTAGAGCACAGTTACATTCTATTGCATGTTTATTTTTGTTAATTTGTGGAGTCAAGAGTTAATATGCCAAGAAATGAAAACAGAAGTTTTTTAAGAGTGTTATGACCCTTTCTTTTTAAAATAATATTTTGGGTTGTGTGCCTTTAAGAGCCTTTTTCGGTAAGACCCTGTTTGAATGGATTGGTCTAATAATACGTTGCATAACTGCTGCTCAAACTATCTTTGAAGCGCTTCGCATTAGTTAGTTGGCAGGAATTGGATGGAACTTTTTTTTACATAAAAAACTGTCAGAGCAATGCTTTTTAATGGGAGGTATTGCCTCATTTTGGCAGACCAGATAGGGAAAACAGAGTATAATTCAGAAAAGCAGCCATTAGACCCACTGTTTCTCTGGAGGAGCCACAACTTTAAGAAATTGTCAATGAGGCGACAATAACTCAAACTGACCTTTTGTGAAAGGAAGCCAAAAGTTTAAAGAAAACCATTTCAAATGTTCCACATACCATGTAGGGGGCATAGCAAACATGTGGAAGAAGGTGGTCAGATCAAATTAGTTCTCAGTGAAACTATTTGTGTTAGAAAACTAACACTGGACATAACCTTGAACACGATTATGAAACATTTTGATGCCATCATTCTACTAAGGGACTGTTGTTGTTCATCAGGGACGGGGTCAGAGTTATGTACAGGATGGTCCAAGAGGTAAAATTGTTGGAGGCTGCAGAAGATTTGAGACTGAAGCTTGTATGCATCAAAATGTGAAGTAGTTCAAGGGGTGCGAATACTTTTGCAAGTCAGTGGAAGTTTTTCAGTGCAACGTCTGTTTTTAAAGGTCAGTAGTAAAAGTCTTTCTTTCAAATGGTTGCTGGTTTATATATAGATTTATGTAACTCTACTCACAACAGGTTCATAAAATTACTTTTTATGTCACTCGGTTTAATTGTTCCAATCAAGATGGATTACAAAAAAGTATATATGACCTTTCTTTGAAAACAATTATTCCTAAGTGTCATATTTTTTTTGGGACTCAGACAACATTCGACCTAAAACAATGGCAAGACAGGGTACCGATTAAAGATGAACCTTTGGTTGCATAATAGATTTAAAAACTGACAACAGACAGAAGGCAATCTGTTTCATGTTCACGTGATGAGAAAAGAACCTGCCGGAATGGAGGCAAAACAATTGTACAATATCAGACCCACAAGGATGATGTTTCTATATTAGTATCTATCCTCCAAAACCTTTGGCTTAAAAAAAATTACAAAGCAGCTTTTCTACATGACACAAAAATTACCTGGTGATGGCATAGATAAGGTGTCTCCATTCATTTGAGTTTCTCACCTGGAGCAGTACATTTACAGATGGTAAGAAAACCTCTTGAAGTTACTTCAGGAAGCCTGTGTATAAGCTTTTACACCAGCAGTATCAGAAATAGGCTAAAGTAAAATAAGTTCTCTGACTTTATGCACAATATAGAAAACCTTCTGTTTCTTTATCAGATCACATTAGATGTTTATATAAAACATTGTCTGAGTGCAATTGCAGATCACATTAAATAATCAGACTAGATAAATGCATGCATACACCTCTGTCCTCTATTAGAGAACTGATGCTTTACTATAATAAATATAGTATATAGTATACATATATACAAATATAGATCTTTTATATCCAGATACATTCAAGGTCTTTAATTTTTAATAGAAGTTGTGTTATTATTCTCGCCTGTCATCATTCTTGCTGTTTGCATTTATCCTCACACCCCTGCTCTAGGCTCATCAAGTAATGCTGCAAAGTACTCTCCACAGCTGCGTGTTTCTGCGCAGAGAAGAACTTTCGCCACATGGAAAGAGTACCAAGTAGAAGGCGCACCTTGGCCTTCCTTCCTCTAGTTGACAAAGTGTCGCAAGAGGAAAGGCAGAGTGCTCAGCAAAGATGGGTGCATTCCAGCAATCAGCAGCGTCAACGAAGACTTGACTTCTACCACCTTGTGGCCGAACTGAGACTCGACTATTATTTTGGAATACTTTCGGAAGTGAACTTTGACGCAGGATGTTTGTTTTCCCGTTTATTCCCTGCCAAACAAGAACGTATACGCATTAGAAATTAGAACTTCAATCTAATTTGGGCGTTGCGTAGGACAAATACTTGCGTTATACACGCATATTATGCTTCCAGTGTAAATTTATTGACTGATAATGAAAAGCTAACCCGAGCATAGGACTCTTTGCTTTGCCTATGCGTTGCAACACATCTGTTGTGTTTCCTCCTTAAGACTGTAAGACTGCCGTTCTGCTGTGCTTAAAGTCCGTTCCATATACCTGTTTCTGGCTCCTTATAAGATCACTGCAGACAGCTGGACAGAGCCAGATTATTGAAAGCTTTTGGTTAGTAAATCTCCAGCGTTCTTCATGTCTGATGCTTTGTCTTGTCCTCGATCATGTATTTGGATTTACCCTAGCCATTACTGGACATCTACCCAAGTTTCTGATTTCTTGACCTCGACAAGTATTGTTGCCATGACTACGAACCTTGCCTTGCCCCTTGGATCTGTCCGTCTTTTTCAGTCCAGACACCATGCATGGCCTAACCCTGTCACCCGGACTCGGACCAAGCCTCAGCCATCCTGCAGAGATTTTCCTGTCTGCACCAGGTTTTTGGTTTTTCAATGAACCTTTAAATAAATGCAACACCTTGTCGGGTTCAGATTTCCCTGCCTTGTCAGGTATGTAACAAGTTGTAGCATACAACTTGCAGTTAATCTGCAAAGCCATTGAGCCAACCAAAGTTTTTCATTGTATATTTTAGTGTAAACTATGAGCAGGAAAGAAAGTAGTGATGGACCAAGTAATGTTTTCTTGATAAGATGTATAAAAAAATAGCATTACTTTTCATCTAAACATTGTGAACATGTGTTTGAAATGTGAAAGGTGAAAAAAATCAATTAAAGAGGTCTATTTATGTCTGAATTAGATTTAAATGTTATTGGGGCTTTATTTTGTGCTAATCAAGCCTGATTCTCTATGTCTCTGACAAGGCTTAGTTTGAACAAGTCATGTGGACAAAAGGGTAGATATGGGTAAGGACTGACAGATCTTAAGCAGACAGGTGTCTGTAACTTGAAGTATGAAGGTTGTGTATTTTTCTCGTTCTTTTAATCCTAAAGAAGACTATGTGTTGTGGGAAATATCTTTACTTGATGAAGCATAAGTACTGAATGTACTACTGCATGATTGTGACACATTAAATGAAGGTTGGTTATGAAAAACGTCAAGACATATAACTGATTAAGCAATTAGCAGAAAAGCCTTAGTTGGCATTTCACCAATCAAACCTTTGTTATAATTGCTGGAAAGCTTTGTGCCTTTTAGGCCACTTATCTTTGCAATGTTTGGACGACCTCCTTGCCATTCTATCCTTTCATGTGTATTCAGTGTCTTGAGAAAATTATTAACACCCCTTGAATCATGTCAAAATCACAAAGATAATTTTTATTTTAATGGCTCTTTAATAGGTTAGTTGTGAACATCACTTTTCAAGTGTTACCACTGATTTCCAATTGGATTTAGGTCTGGGCTTGGACTGGGACATTATAACAAATGATTATTTTGATCTAAACCATTCCACTCTAGCTCTTACTAAGTAAGGTCACTGTCCTGGTGAAAGCTAAACCTCTACCCAGTCTTTAAACTCTTGCCGCCTGTTAACTCTTGCAGCCTGTTAGAAGTTTCTTCCAAAGTGACCCCGTGCTTAGCTCCATTCATCTTCCCATGAACTACAACCCTTTGATAACTCCATGCTAAAAAAAAAGCAGCCCAACAACATGATGCTGAGCAGTGACACTATAATGTGTCACTGCTCACATGGTGTGTCTTGGGTAATGTTTAATGCTAATTTTCCACCACATATAGTTTGTGACTAAGTGTCTAATTATGGTCTGCACTGGTCAGATACATTTTTTCCAACTGCTTAATGTGCCTCCTATATCCATTGTAAAAAACTGCAACCAGGACTTCTTATGGCTTAATTTCAGCAGCGTTTTTCTTCTTGGTACTCTTTTATAAAGATCATATCTGAAGAGTGCACATCTAATATCTGTTATGTCGACAGATTGACAGATGGCTTGTATTTACTAATTTCTGAAGCCAGTCAGTTCAACAGGAATTTATTTAGGGATATGAGAGCAATGAGAGTTGAATATGGCCCACTTTAATAAACCAGTCCAGCTGGTGAATGGGTAGACACTCATCCTCCAACACCCCTAGGTGAGGTTAGTTTTGAGGATTATCAACATCACCAAGGTGTCTGGACAAAATGGGCTTGTTGAAAATATCCTTAATTACTGTGCTGACCAGATATAGGTGGTATACTTATATATTCAACCACTCACAATGCTATTCCTTCCTGCTTCAAAGGCATCACAATCGTCTCTCTGCCCAACAAAACAGCAGTCACCAACCTCAACGACTACTATACAGTTGCCCATATACGTGCAATAATGAAGTGCTTTGCAAGAACTGTATTATCACACATCAAACCGATCACACCTGCTGACCTGGATGGACTCCAGTTTGCTTATCGAGTGAACAAGTCTGCATATGATGCCATCTTCATGGCACTTCACTCAACTCTGTCCTGCCTGGAGCACCCAAATACATACATGTCACTCACTTCAGCTCAGCCTTTAACATTGTTATACCTCACAAAGTGGTGTATAAAGTCACCAAACCTGGACTGCCCAGCACACTCTGTGCATTGCTTATGGATTTTGTTCAATAACAGACCACAAAATGGGAAACTAGACAGCATCAACCATAATCTTGAATACCGGTGTGCCACTGGGCTGAGAGCTGAGTCCAGTCCTCTTTACCCTCTTCACGCTGGATCGTATCCACTTACATTGTTCTAACACCCATACTCAATCTCACCCTTGACAGTATTGTACAGGGACTAATTTTAGACAATAATGGGTCCTTCCACAAGCAGCAGGTCCAACATCTGGCCACATGGTGTATAGACAATAATCTGGTTTTAAAAATCATTAAAACTGAACCCATCTTTTTGAAGGGTTAGGAAGAACACAAATGGTCTGTTGAAGATCAAGGGGGAGGAAGGAGAAATGGTCGACTCCATTAATTTCCTGAGTTTTCAGATCCGTTAAGGATTTCTCATGGTCAATTATTTTTTTAGAATTAATCTCAACTAAAACCTCTTCCTGAGAAGGCTAAAAGCAGACCAGTTGGCCACCTCAGCTGCTCAGCACTGATATAACTCATCCGATACATTCACTGTTTGTTCCCCTGTCACCTGGGAGGACATACCACAGTTTTTAAACACATACCACACAGCCGAAGACTTCTTTCCCAGAGCTCTATAATTCAACCCTTAGACACACACACCCAAACATATCTTAACGTACAGTTGATTTCTGATTAGTACAATATGATAGTACCTGGGTAAAAATGCAATAATGCCTTGCTCCCAGTTATCATCATTTACAGTTTTTATTGTTTATTTTATCTAGGTAGTGTTCTGCATCTTGTGAGGAAGCTGGAAATATTTTCATTGTGAGATGACAAAACTGCAATGACAATGGCTTCTCTGGTCAGGTCTTCCTCGAAAAAGAGGTTTCATCTCAAGGGACTTCCTGGTTAAACAAAGGTTGAATGGAACAAATATTGTTATAATTACCATTTAGATATTCATCAGTGTTGACTCAGTTTTGCAGTATCCTAACACCAATGTCATCATCCAGATTCTCCATGACTATAAATAAAAAAAAAAATCAGTATGGTTTTAAACTTGCTTATTCTTGTCAAATCCTGGTGTACACTTCAAGGCCAGTATAGGTAAAGACGGATAAGGAAAGCAATTTATGTCTTCAAAAACACTGAAACCGGAGAATGTGCTTTGTGTGGTATGCTTGGGGCTTAGCCATTTGCATGACTCATTTTCTCCATCCTTATTAACTCTTTTTAACAAATGAAATTGGAGGCAGATGCCCTCAATGTTAACCTGTGTGAGTCTTTTATTCCCACATATAGAGGAAATGCTTAGAATGAGGGAGACAAAGAGATAGTGAAAAGTGGCAGGAATCTGTTCTACGGAGGTTATAAAAGCAATGCAATCATATGAAATAGCTGTCCATATATAAGGATTGGCTTTAAAAGATGTAAGACTAAAAGTAATTAATGAGGTCTTAGTTCATGCAGTCTGAATTCATACCGAAGAACCAGGAATACACTGTGGCTCTATTTTTTCATGTCCATTCATGAAAAAATATTTATTTTCTTGCTAAATCAAACTTGCAACATCTTTACTTTTATGTATGCCATCATGTCTTGTCCTATTTATCTCATGTAGTGTAAATAAATCCCCCTTTAGCATTGAGAGAATTCAAGCAAAGCAGTAATTAGTAGCCTGATGGCTCAGTAAGGTCTGTGAGAAGCCCACTTGGTCTCTTGTCACATTATGAGCTGTCATCTGTTTATGTTGCACAAACACTATAGGTTGGTGATGTTGCTTTAGATTTGCAGAGTTTTGGTAATTATGTTGATATTACTGAATGTCGTAAGAGCTGTTGTACGAAACACAGGGAAAATCTCAAAGGTGGGATGAAACCCCCCCCCCACACACACACACATTTTAATCTCGCTGAGCAAGGGGACAGCAGCAACCTGAGACCTGCATGTCAAACTGACAAGGACAATCCACTTGAGCTCAATGACGGATCAAAAAAATGTGTGTGGCACAGGGAGGAAGTCTGCAAGCTGTGTCTCTGTTTTTCTTCTTTGTTTTGTATCAAAATATGATGGAGTTTTTACGCATGACTCATCTCCCTCATTTTAGCTTTATATAAGTCCTCAAATAAAGTGCTTCCACCATATGTTATATCAGGGCTTATCAATCCCGTAGTTAATTTTTAGCAAGAATTTGTAAAAACTGTGCAGAGACGCTGCTTTGTTAACAATTGCATAAGACATTTGTAATAATACAAATACTTTTATTTTCTTCTTGGGTTTAAATGTATATATCGTATTTGAAAACGTATGTGTACAGACTATATATCAGGGTTGGTGGAGTGATGTCAAACGGGAGACCAAAAGATTAGGTAACTACGCTAACACAACCGTCTTTTTCCCCTGATTTTCTTTGACAGTAGCTAGGACACAGTCATACGGCTATACTGACAATCTTATGAATTATAATTCTATTAATATAAATGCTATATGAGATTTGATTTGTTTTTCTTTTTCAAATTCGATTTGTCTTGTTGTGTTTATTGTTTTTGCACAGTAGACGTTGCACAGCGGTGGCTTTTCACAAGACACCTCTGAAATGCTTTGTAACCCCCTTTTTAAAGGCTTTGAAGCTCAGCTTCAAACTGTATGGCTTTAAATCCAGCTGACATACAGCTGTAAAACTGATCACAAGGGGTTTGACCTCCCTGACTTTCAAGCTGAGCTGCTCATGTTTAGGTACTGATTTGCTGCTGCGTCGCAGCTCTAATGAAGAAAACAGGCATGAAGCGGTGTGAGAGAAAGAGTTAAACAGACAACGCCGATGATTTGGGAAGTGTTGCGACTCTATAATCTGTTCGAGCATTTGCTTCTGCAGGAAGATTATTGTGTTGTATATTTTTTTAAAGAGGATTTCTTTTTGTTGGTCTCTGGTTGTAGTGCAAGCTGCTGTAAGATTAGAGGAAATCTATCACTACACCAAAGATGGCGAGAAAAAAGCAGCACAACATGTAGTCACCAGTTAGCACTGAAAGGAGGGAAAAAACTGGGGTGTCTTCTTGTGATGTTGGTTTGAACACATATAAGATTATTTACTACAATTGCAATTTATTTCAGGTTCATTACAATTACAAAGCGTATACAGTACCTTGCTATTTAAGCCCTCTAAAGCATCTTCACATTTTGTTACAAACTGCAAAGTATTTTATTAGGATTTTATATCATAGACATGAAGTAGATGGAAATTGATGCAGTGTTTTGACATTATACTTTTTTTTGGTATTACATTTTGCATTAAATTTTTTTTAATGTGTCATTCGTCATTTATATTCAGCCCTCAGACTCAATACTACTACATCTTTCTCTTAGTGCAGCTGCTAGTGTTTGGCAGGTATGTTCCTAGCCGTTTTGTACGCCTAAAAATGAAACGGAATACCTTTAAAAAAAAAAAAGATAAATTGTGTTTGCAAAATAGGTCTGTCAGGTACATTAGCTAAAGAGTTGCCAGTGATTGTCAAGTCTTACTACAGATTTCCGACTGACTTTATGTCCTGACTTTGACTGGGCAAGTCTAACTCATGAGTACGCTTTGATCTAAACTTTTTCTTTTCAGCTCTGATGGTATGTTTAGTCACTGTCCTGCTGGAAGGTGAATCTCTGCTACATTTGTAAAATCTTTTGCATCCTCCCTAGTTTTCTTCCATGATTAGCTCCAACCATCTTTCCATTAACTGCCCTCTCTGTTTCAGCTGGAGAAAAGCTTCCCCCACAGCATGACGCTGCCACCACCATATTTCACAACGAGGATGACGTGATCAGTGTAATGAGATAAATCACTATTTTTTCGCTGCCACACAGGTTTTGCATTACACAAAAAGTGTAATTTGAATGTTTCATTTAACCAGAACACCTTCTTTTACATTTTTTGCTACATGTGCTTGTGGCAAATTGCAAACAGAACGTTCTATGGATTTCTTTCAAGAATGGCTGTCTTGACAAATGCTTATATTTATAGTGTTTCTCTTTTGTCTTATGTTGTTTACTAGTAGCCTTGCAACCTAATTTCACTCAAATGTACATTTAAGTGTGAGCAGTTAAATGAAAATAAAGTCTGTCTAGTTCTAATGTTCTTTCTACTCTTTCCTTCCACTTAGCAATTATGTGCTACTTTGTTCTGGTCTGTTACTTAAAATCCCAACAAAAGGCATCGATGTTTGCTGCAGTACAAAAACAAGATGCAGACAATTGTGATTGGTTTGAGTACTATTCCAGGGCACTGTAGTTACATAAAATACAAGGTGACATAACTTCAGTGTGAGATTTTATTAGCTTTTCTTGTCACATTGACCACTCAAAGTTCTTTACACTAGACCACACTTTACACCACATTCACCCAATCCCACTCACAAATGTGCACATATTTATTCACCCATATGCAGACTAGTAGGCCTTATGCCTTCCCAAGGGACACATTGAAATGTAATAGGAGAAACTCTGAATCAATCCCGTACATTTCTAATTGCAAGACAACTATTCTACCCTCCGAACCACTGCCACCTAGTCAGTAGTTAAAATTACTTCATCAGAGTTCGAACACACAGACAAACACTACAGGCTAAATGCAGAGAGGTGTAAGTTAATCTTTTGTAACCGAGAGTGTTTCTTTTAGCGCTTTATTTTATTTATTTATTTTTGATCACAGACCTAAGCATCCTCGGCACAGCAGCATTACTATTATTTTTTTGTGGCATGCTTTCTTGCTCTTTAGAGATATGTATTAGCCGCTCACTGTAGGAGAGGTTATGCTGTCTGCCTTGAGCTTCAAAATACTTTTCAGTTGAGATAAAGTCAGGTGGAGGGTTAAAGCACATCACGTTTTCCCCTTCATTCCTCTTTAGAAACTTTAGTTGGTCACATTTGGTGGGATTTTCGTGGACCATTACTCTGTTGATGCCAAATAGCTGAGTAGAAATCTTCCCTTCAGACAATATATTTGTTAGTTCACTGCCATTCAATCTTCACCAGCATATTTGGCACTTGAGCAGCCTCCACCCTGTAAGGAATGTTAACTCCTAGACAGGTTAACCCCAAATCTGATGAAGATCTAATCTGTAAAATGTGTTATTATCCTGACTGATAAAATAACCCATTATATGAAAATTGTTTTCTGGATGTCCTTCAGCTTTGTTTTATAAACTTGTGTGTACTTTGACATAAAAAAGTCCTTCAGGAATTGTTAGGATGTTCTCTAAGTAGGTTCACATATGTGTCTCAGTTTTCATTAATTACTGTTAATGTTACCACCCCTGTTGGCAGCAGCCTGTAGTTTCATACAGTATCTAACATTACTGTGCCAAGTGTAAAATGATCTGCTTACTTTTGTTCATTTTGTTCAAACACAAATTATGTTGTATGTTTTTTTCCAGTATGATGAATATTTGTCTAATTAGCAATAATGTGGCTTATTTCTGTAGCTTCTGATTATTGCCGCAGCTGTGTTTCAAAGCGTCTCCCACTTACGGATCGACTATTGTGTAAATTTGTCAATCTGATCCATTCAATCACTGTTTTTCTTTGTTGAATTGACATGACTACCGTTGACACTTGAAGTAAGTGTGCTTGCCATTGATTCTCCATTCTATTCATTGCATTTTGTTTCTTGTCTGCTCTGAATTGACTCGCAGGGGCTTCAACCTGGCTCCACTCCCAAGATCAAAAAACATCCCTCAGACAAACATCAATACATCTGTTTTTATCCACTGCTGTGAAAGCCAGACTTTCATCAGTGCTCTTGTCACTTCTCTAGCTATCACAGAATATCCCGGAGTCTTTAATAAAGCTTCAGAGGAGCTGTCAACACCTGTATGTAGACTAAGATTGATATGAACCACAGATACAGGTTAAAGCCACCAAAAAAAAATGTCTGTAATCTTAAATGTGTCTTTGTTGGGGGATTATTAAATTTGATCTTTGATTTTGGTGATTACCAACACTTTTAAGCCAGGCTCCAAATAATACTGGGTCTTTATAAAAAGTTATTATCCTAGCAAACTGCTACAAGGCGTATTTTTCTATGTAATGTAGACCAGCATATTCACTGGTCCCCTACGTGCTGACAAGGAATAAATGTTTAACAAATGACCAAATCCAAATAATTAAATCCATTTAATAGAATTAACAACAGTTGGAGCAGGAGAACCAGACAGTACAATCGCCTGTCTTGTTCATAATAATTGCTCTCCTTCCAGCAGGCTGTCTTCAGTGATCTCACAAGGACTTACAGCAGTTCATTCTCTATCATATAAGCTGGAGCCAAGTCAAGCACAGAGCTCTCAGCTGAAATTGGTTGGGTCGAGCAATCAATAAGCCGAGAGAATCTGAAACAATCCTGAAGCAGCTGCTCTGTTCATCCTTATCTTCATGTCTCCCAAAACAGCATTATTTTCTATGTATGAAATAATAAGAAAATAGATTAAAAAACATCCACAACGGACAAAATGACAGTATGTTGTGAGTGGGGTAATGTAGTTTACAAAAGGGATGTAGCGAATGGCCCAAGATCACGAATCGCACCAAGGACTGATGCATAGGGGACTGTATTCACAGCAAATGTTGTGCCTGCTCTACCATTAGAGCCATCCCAAGTAATTTTTTAAAGACAAAACAAACATTATTTTCATGAAGGGCAGATATGTGCTGATCTTCATAGGTCTGGACATGTTTCAATGAAGAATGAATGAAGTGCAGTTCAAAGAATCAGAGTATCATGAAAAAGTTCAGTGTTTTTGTCACTCGTTCCAGAAAGTGAAACTCGTATATTATATGGATTCATTACATATAGAGTGAAATATTCCAAATCTCCATTTTTTTGTAATTTTGCTTATTATGGCTTACTGAAAATCCAAAATTCAGTATATCAGAAATTTTGAATGTAACATAGGATCAAAAAGGATGTTTTGAAAAGAACTGTGAGGCTTCTAAAGTATATCAATTTCTATGCACTCAGTACTTGGTGGGACCTGCTTTTGCATGAATTACTGCATCAATGCAGAGTTGTATGGGGAGGGATCGTCCTGTTGTACTGCTAAGTTCGATTGGAGACTAATGTTACTTTGATAGTGGCCTTCAGGTCATCTGCATTGTTGGGTATGGTGTCTCTCATCTTCCTCTTGACAATACTCCATATTTTCTCTTTGGGGTTCAGGTCAAATCAGTTTGCTGGTTGATCAAGCTTAGTAACACCATAGTCGCTGAACCAGCTTTTGGTACCTTTGTCAGTGTGGGCAGGTGACAAGTCCTGGTCGTAAATTAAATCAGCATCTCCATAAATCTAGTCAGCAGAAGGAAGCATGAAGTGCTCTAAAATTCCCTGGTAGAAAGCTGCGTTGACTGTGGACTTCAAAAAAAAAAAAACACTGGACCAACACAATACGATAACATGACACCCCAACTCATTGCTGACTTCATACTAAACTTCGGGCTGATTGTGTTCCTCTTCACTCTTTCTCCAGACTCTGGGAACTTTACTAACAAATGAAATTAAACGTTTACTTTCATCTGAAGAGACTTTAGGACACTGACCAACAGTTCAGTTCTTTTTCTACTTAACCCAGGTAAGATACTTCTGACGTCACCCCTGGTTGATGTGTAACTGGTCTGTATAATATCCAAGGTTTACTTTTGACATAAATTAAAGACATATTGAACATGTTCATGATATTTCTTGTGCTTGTTTACATAAAAAGATTGTAGCTGTACTTGTATGTGTACGGCCACTGTTAGGTATGGTGGTGGATGTGTGATACAGCCGGCCTGTGTCTCTTCTGAAAGGCCAACCTTAGAATTATATGAGAACATTAACTTGTTGAAATACCAAGAGTTTAAAATAAATCTCGTGTCCAAGAAAACAGAAACTGGGTTGCCAAGTGTTTTTCTTTCCAGCAGGATAATGATCAAAAACTCACCACCCAGTCCACACAAAACAGTTTCCCAGAAACACAATCAGCCTACTTCCATGACCATCTTTGTTCCTTGACCTAAATCCTCTTGAAAACATGTGAGGTGAACTGAAGATGATAGAGCATCACAGAGGAACGAGGACTTTGGGTGATCTAGAGAAACTGTGCAAGCAGGCATGATTAAAGAATCCTCTTTTTGTAGCCTCCGACCTTGTGAAATGTCACATAGGAAGCTAAGTGTAAGAGTAAGCTAAGTTTCTTTTTCTTTTGTTTTTTTTTACAAAGTTTTAAAAACCATAGTGCCAAAAATGATCTCTCAGATGATTTTGTTTAACTGTCGAGATAAGTCCCCCCCCCCCCCCCCCCCCATTACCCTGCAAGAAGAACATGGGATGGACGCATGGTTTCATGTAAAACTTTATTAATGTGCAATTTTTCTCCACTGAGCAACTGTGCTGAAATGAAAGTTAGCCTTCTACTTTGTGTGCTGCACAGTGGTGCAGTTGCTTTCCCTGGTGCCTTGCAGCAATGAAGGTCCTGGGTTTGAATCTGTGCCTGGGGTTTTTCTAAATGGAGTTTACATGTTCTCCCTGTGCAGGTGTGGTTTCTCTCTGGGTACTCCATCTTCTGCCCGCAGTACAAAAACATGACTGTTTGGTTGATTGGTCTCTCCAAATTGCTCATAGGCATATGAGCATTATGCTTGGTTGTTTGTCCTGTGTGTTTCTGTGTTGCACCGTGAGGGACTGTCGACCAGTCCAGGGTGTACCCCACCTTTTGCCCAATGACTGCTGGAAATAGACACATGCACCCCTGCAAAGATAAGCAGTTTTAGACAATGTGTGGATTTTACTTTGGTACTTTTGGCCAGAAAAGACAAAAGGTTTTTACACATACAGTATTTACCAGCTGTTCCAACAACAGTGGAAAGGCGATATAGGTATAAAGCTAAACAGGATTAATGGAAATAAATTCAAATCAAAACAGCTTGTGATAACAAATGCGTGGGTCCCAAATACTCATAGTGCCTACGTTTCACAGGGAATCAAAAAATGATTACAATTGGTTCAAAGGTCCAATGCAAGCCCTTCGAAGTCTTCTCGGGATCAAAGAGCTCCACCATTATTTTGCTGCTTGTTGGGTTTGACATAAAAAACTACAAATCGCCGGTGTGTAATATTATCAAGCATCTTAACCTTTCAGAAACGTTTCAGAAGCATATAAACCACACATGTTGATATTTTTGTTACAAGAGATCATAATTCTATTTAATGATATCTAGTTTGATTTATGAAAAGATGCACAAGGGTTTAAACATTGCTATACAAAAGCAGCTAGTGAAAAGAAGTCTTGAGGTAACAGAAAAAAATATATTGGATGAAAACTGCTCGTTATTATCAGAACCATAGAGTGCTAGAGGGGATTCCTTTTCCTATGTGCTGACTTTATTTTTTGTTCTGCCTTATTCCCACTTTTGTGCCTTCCTTCCCTTCCCCATCCTTTTTGTGAGTTGGGTCTTCAGGTTTAATCAATCCTGTTTCACTCCTCACACCACAATGCCTCAGTAGAAGGAGGCTAATCTCAGCCCAATTACAGGACAACTTAAAATACAAACTGTGTTGTACTTGTGTTTGTGAAATCCCAAGCTCTTTTCATTTCAGTTTGTCACCAGCTATTTGTAGTGTCCCCCCCCACAAACAACTCCCCCGCACACACACACACCATCCCTGTATTGCGTCATAATTTCTGGTTGTATATATATATATATATATATATATATATATATATATATATATATATATATATATATATATATATTTCAATTCAATTTGTATATTTCTCTTGCTTTCTGCCCAAGTGGTAAAAACATAGTTGCAACACTAGTCATCAAAATAAGAGAGTCTGTCCATGATACTTAATTTACCTAACTAGTGTATTTATTTAAAAAAATATATTTAGCGTACAAATTAATTCCAGGCTGTCCATATCATAAATGGATTCATTCATTTTTTGTTCATATGTCTGGATATTTAGTTCACAAAAACTAGTGGTGTTCGGTCGATATGGGGGTTTCTTACTGCCAAGGATGTCATCCCTGCAAGGAGAGGCAAAAACTCTCCAAAATAAGGCGCTTGTCAGATATCTGTCAAAGGGTTATCTATTGCTTATCTGCCAGTCACATTCATGTGCACATGGTAAGCACTGAGCACATGATGTGTATTTGGAAGAAATCTGAACTGCAATTTAACATCTGTTTTTCAACATCTACGATTCTTGGACTGAACACACCTGAAACAGATTATTTCTGTAATGAACAGGTAATCTTCATACAACCCATCTGTGTTACATGACATTTTCGATTTATGTGTGAAAACAAATAAAACTGCATAGATGTAATCCAAATCGCATCTTGTTCTTGTGACTCCCATATTGAATGATGTCTTATCGATAGGGTTCACTCTGAGTACGGTCATATTCAATTCAAGCAACCGCCTAAAAGAACATATTATGGATCAAGGTTTCACAAACATCAATATCAGTAGTTCACTATTTTTTGGACGAATGCTAATTGTGTGGTATTGTTTCATGGTCTTGCTAAAATAACCACTCTAAGCCAGGATAGTTTGACAGGAGGAAAGAACATTCCTCTTGTGCCTGCATTTTCCAATTGTTCTCATGAGTTATTCAAGAAGATAATTTTTTTTTTCAATTAATAAAGTTTATACCCCCAGAAGTTGGAATGTCAGAAAGATAAATAACTCTCTGAAATGGGATTGCTTTAAAACAATATCTCCATTGTAGATTTTTTTTTCTTTTTTATGTTCTAAACTGTAGTTATGTAAACTATTTTTGATAAGCAGACGAGACACCAGATCTTGTTTTTCAAACTCCTGAAACAAGTCAGATTTCAGAAATGTTTTAGGCATTCAACTCTGGATGTGAAATCTCTCCTCTGATTTATTCCATTTTGAGCATCGCTAAACTTGGTTCATCTGTCATAAATCCTACCTGTCTCTCAAAATAGACAGTGAGTTGCAGCAGGATATTACAGGACTGGCAGAAACAATTCAAACGTACCTCAAACAGCCTCAGTTTGGACATTTTGAACCACCCATTTAAAAATGAACACAGCATGGTAAACAGTATTAATATGGGCATCCATCCCTTGTGTTTTTCAGTGCAGCTGTACCACAATGTTAGCTAATAACTCGATGAACCAAGGTCATGGCTTTACAATGAAATTTGCCTTAAACGTGAGTTGTGAATGCTGAGGAAGTTTGATCATTTTGTTAGGAATTGATGCAAAAAGGCTGTTTATAAACCTTTTAGTAAATGTTTAAACTGTAAACTATAAAGCACTATACAAGTATAAACCATTTACCATTTTAATTACTAAATGTTGAAATTGGAAAGATAAGAATTTTCTATGGCAGTCAGAAAGATGTGTTGATCTGAAGTCAGAAATACAAACTTCAAACCAGAGGCAACATTTGTTTTACAACAACCATCCGTCCATCCATCCATTCCCAGGATCGGGTCCAGTTCTATCTGGGGATCCTACGACATTCCTGGGCCAGTCCCTCCAAGTAATTTTGGGTCCATGCCAAGATTTACTCCCATTGGGATGTTCCCGGAAAACCTCCAAAGAGAGATACCATAAGGAGACATCCTGGTCAGCTGCCACATCATGGAACTTTTTGGGTTCTCTCTAAGGCAGAGCCTGGCTTCCCTATGGGGAAGCTCCTTACAGCAGCTTGTGTCTGGGATCTCATCCTTATGATACATATCTCCTGACCATAGATAAGATTTGAAGCACAGAACGGTGAATTAAGAGTTTTTTTTTTTTTTAAAACCAACGCTTTAATTAAGTGCAACAGACTAGAGCAGTGCTTGCATTGCAGCAGATGCGGCCCCAATCTGCCGATTGTCTCTTAGAATAGACAAATTAGTGTCTCATCTACTATCTGGTTGTGATCCATGGCCTCAGAGTCAGAGGTGCTAACTATCATCGCAGCTACTTCACACTTTGCTCCAAACTGCTCCAGTGAACACTGAAGGTCATGGCTCCAAGATGTCAACAAAACCAGATCATCCACAAATGGTGTGTGAGTTGTGGCCTGGTGGTTAGAGAGCTGGGCGTTTACAACTTGGAGAGGCTCCAAAGGTCACCAGTTTGAAACTCAGTCTATCACTCGGAGCAAGACTGTTGACCATGATTGCTCGCCGTGCACCACACTAAGGGATGAGATAAATGCAGAGAGAAATTTCCCCTCTATGGTACTATAAAGGGAAATGTTTATTTATTTATTTAAAAATCAAAAATTAGACAATGAGGTTCCCAACTAAGGCACCATCTTCTACATGACTAAACTCTCAGATATCGTACATTAAAGCCTGAACCCTAGAGAACTCCAACCCACAATGGAAATACAGGGACCTTGTTTTGGGAATGCAAACAAAGCTCTTGCTTTAACTATTGAAGAAACAGCTTGCCCTTAAACCCATCTTAATTACCCTGTACTCCCACAGCAAAGCCTACATTTTTGCTTCTGCAACCCCGGAAGCCAAGGTCCTTTTGGGCACTCTCAACACCTGTAACCATAGACGACTGAACAGTGGAACATTTTTTTTAAACCAAAATAAATCTGATCACGCCCTGCAGTCTGACAAATTTGTCAAGTCTTTTTAAATTCTATCTCTGCTTTGTTTAAACTGAAGAACTACAGTTTGGTCTCGTTATGTTTTGCCTTGTAGTTGGTTCAGTCTAATTCACCATGTATGCAACAATCTGACTTAGAAACAAAAGTAATAAAACTCTTTAAAGTTTTCTTAGAACTGCAACATTTTTTCAGTGTGCAATTATGTTACTGTGGCAAAAAAGTATTTATTTTAAAGGTTAGATGCACATATTTACCAGATATGCAAGTAAGTGTGGAGGGTGCTACTAAAACCAGCTACTGAAAGTGATCAAATCTGGGGTAAGTAATTGGAGTAAATGGCATTAGACTGTATAATCATTTCACTTTCACCATTAGGTAATAAATTACCATTGCTATTTAGTGAACATTAGAAGGGCTGGTTTTGTTCCTTTTCTATGCTTCTCGTACTCCATATTGGGCATGTACACACATGGTTAAGGTAATCCTTTCCAACATTGTCCTAAGAACTAAATGTTAGGCCAATTTTGTTTGATAATGTGCAGGTGTAATTCAAATTATTACAAGACTATTTCAGGTTTTTTGATTGCATTGTTTTAATGCTGACAGTAATTTACAGGAAGCAACAAAAGACAGGCAACGAATTAATCAGCATACAGACAAGGACACAACACCGACTTCATTACCTCTATTCACAACCACAACCTGCGTGGCTGTTGTTTCTCTGCAAGTATTTCATGTTTATAGTATCTTACCTTCCTGTAATTGCTTTGCTGAGTTTTGGATCAATAAATTCTTGTTTTGTTTTTTTTGTGATTAGAAAGTTACATCAAGGGCATAAAGTAAATATGCTGACTAGGAGCTGAGTAAGAGGAACTGTCTAATTGCTATGCAGAGCAGCACCGATGCTCTGATGAAAGCCAGTCATTGCTGAATTATGGATTAGAGTTTATTTGAAGGAAAATTACATCTCTTAAGTACACAGATGAAATTAAAGCATTCAGACATGTTAAGTGGTTAAAAATTTGTTACAAGTCTTGAATAATTTAAGGAGAGAAAATCATTTTTGTGCCCTCTTCATGAACATTGCATGGACATTTGTTCCCTTTTTTATCTCATCAATGTGTTCAGTAGATTTTCCTTTGTCTCGACATTTCACAAATGTTCATCCCTTCTCATCAATACAACACCCTTTTTCATTATATAATATACTGCTCGATGGTATGTGATTCTTAGTATGGATAATTGTTAAGTGAGTTGGTTTTTCTCAAAAGAAACACCAACTTTTGGTCACAAATCAAACTTAGGTTGAATGTTTCCTCGTTCATGTACATGCTCTTTCAAAACATGGTACAAACATGAGATTTTATTTAATTTGATTTATTTATTTTACAATCTGTCAGATTATTCCCCTTCCTGCCACTCATGATCAGACAAAAAAACAGAGAATGGGATGAGGGAGGATCTGAAGCGCTTTAGTTTTTTCTTAAACTACATACCTTCAAGAAAAACACATATTCTGTATCTTAGGTTGCATATTTGACCACAGAATAGTACTAAATTTAAAAGCAATAGTTATGCTGCAGTAACCGCAAGCATGTAACTTTGGATATTTGTCAAAATATCTGAGTTTTTGTTGAGAACTATTGTCTCAGCAAGACGATTCAATTCAGTGTATCTATATTGCATCAATTCACAACACATCCATGTGTTGTGAATTGATGCAATATTTCGTACATTTTAATAAAAGAGTGAAGTATTTAGTTTAGTTTATAATATTTGCTATAACATTATAGCGTGACATTTGTGTCAATAATCTTCTAGCATAGGTGATACTGCGTGGTGGGAGGGGGGCCTCCAAATCAAATTCTGCTTAGGGCCCCCGAGAGGCTCAGGCCGGCACTGTTTAAAGTCATCGAGGTTTCCATGTCATCAAGACATAACTGTAGTCTATGCAAATGATTGGATTCATCAGGATTTAAATATGTCTGAGGCTCATCGCCATAACTGTGAAAATTAATCCCGTGCTGTGTGATAATTTTACCAACTGGAAGCATATATATACTAAAGAGAAATGGCCCAAGCTCTGAACCCTGTGGTACTCCACAAGTGACCCTGGAGTTTGAAGAAGCTTTATCATTTATATGAACAAACTGGAATCTGAGGGAGGAATAAAATTCAAACCAGCCAATTTAGACTAAAAGAGTATCTGTATAAATAGCGTTTTTTTAAAAGATGAAAACACTTGTCATTGAACAATAAATCTGTCAATGGGCGAGAGGCGGAGTATACCCTCGACAGGTCGCCACTCTATCGCATGGGAGGTAGGACTCAAGAGAGCTGGGCCTCTAGCACAGGAATGGGAGGTCAGAACATGTGCAAAGCTTACCTGTAATCACCCACCTTTAAACTGGGCCATGGGTGTCACAACAATTGTATGTGAAGGGGACATGTCCCCTCCACTTTTGAAAGCTATTCCACTCACATTTACAAAAATATGGGCCCTTGCACTGTCTCTTTTGCTTCTCGAAAGAATCCTTTCCACTTGATTGATGGGAGAATACTTGTACATCTAAAACTACATTACGTGTCTTCCCAGTTACCAACATCTCCCCACACCACTGCTTTCTCCAAACATATAAACTGGCAGCTGAAAACTGGGCACGATAACGTCTGTCCCACTGACATCTCACTGTGTCTAGCTTTTGCTTTTATATGGCCTTAAAATGAGCTCTGAGCCATGTTAAATGAGTTCTCAACAAAACAAAAACATTTAGGAGAAATCTACTTTACCTTGCTTCACTAGTATGGATGGCGTGTTTGCAACCCCTGATCCCTCCCCAGACACAATATACATCAGAAGAGTCCCAACAAAGAAGCAAAAAGTAAGTAAGTAAATTTCCCAACAGGACAGTTGTTTTCTCCCAATGTCATGTTTGTGCAGTTAGCTGTAGGATGTCACCCATCCCATAAAATATGGAATCGTCCTTTTGGTTAATGTTGCATCCGTTTTGAAGCAATACGTGACGATTTGTTCCCTATTTTGATAAATGTCAGATAAACATGTCTGTCACACACATATCAACATTAAGTCTAATGTGCTCTGTGCACAGAGCCTATATGAATGAAATTAAACACAGAAAATAAGATGAGCAAAATTATCGTAGCAGGATTTGAGCAGGCCCCCTTGGTCACACCTGTGCTGCTTTCATGGTTGCCTAGAGGCGAGCCCTACACTCTGGTCTTGCGCTCCATTCAATTACACTATGAAGCAAAAACCCTCGCAAAAATACAGATGAGTGTGAGAAGAGGTAAATGCCTGACTGAAGAGCATCAGTGGGGACAAATTTGATACTTTATTAGTCTATGAGCGCATTGGGTTCAGCTGAGAAGCTATGTGGGGTTAGCAGTTGTAAAGTGATTGGCTGTGACCTAGATGGAGTCATGGCATTTCTGGATTTTGTTTGCTTTTTGATTCAACTGCTTATAGTTTTAACAGTGTTTGTAGTGATTCATATAAGCTTTTGCCACGATTCAGACATATCTGTGGATACGTCTGTGTTTTACTATGGGGACTTACAGGCTCTTAGTTGAAAGTTAACGTGGGTGTCAAGATGATGTGGTCGCTATCCGTGGTGCTGAACTGCTTTGAATTTTTGTTATTTTATCAGTGACCATGTATCCTAATGTCCTTGTTGTTCTTTTGGTTTATACTTCATATCTGTTTGATGGACTTCAAACAACATAGTTGCTCTCTCTGCTGCCAAAGCTTGCAAGCCCCGCATGTGTATGTTGTAAAATGATGTTATAAAGGGCCCAGTCATTTGCCGCACCCCTGGCCCGGCTCTGATGTGTTCTGCTAGTGGTTGTGATTCTGGTTTATTGAATATGCTTACACATCTAATACATTTAACCAGGTACTAAACACATTTTCCATTAAGCCCACATTTCTGTAACAAATAAAAAAAAATTAATTCGTCTAATCTAATATTCTAATCTTAATTTCTAATAGCTGTAAACAGCAATTCTTCACGATTAACAGAAATAAAGGCTTGAAAATATCAGTTTGTGTGTAATTAATCAAATGTTTTTCACGTAGTGTATCAAGTCACTGAGATGAAAGAATCTTTCAATAGTATTGTATTTATTGAATATGGCTGTATATGGAATTAGAACTAGACAGCATGGGAACAGCTATTTCCATTAAGGTGGATGATGACAATACAAATACTATGTGTGGAAGAATTGTAACACTGCATATCATCCTGAACAAATTGTCCCTACAGTAAAACCTTTTCTTTCAGCCTTTCCGTTCCAATGCTATTGTAAAATATGTTAGATTCATGAAAAAACTACTTTGATACATTTAAGTAATTCTGTTAAATTTGCAGGTTAATTTTTTTTATGTTTCAGTATAAAATGTAGGGTTTCAAATTGAATTTACAGTGAAACACACTAAAACTAGCAGAGATGGCTATTGGAGCAGTGAGAAGTGGGAAGCTATTTTTCTCCATGGTTTTATAGAATAAAAAAAATGTCTATAGCTGCAACACATGTTTATTGCTTTGAATAAATATTACTTTAAAAACTTTAAAGATACATGCTACATTTATTTTGTGTAAACACGAAATCAGTGCACCAAAATTATTTTTATTTCTATGTTCAATATTAGAAGAAAGAAAAACTAAGGTTTTGTCAAAATAAGGTTGGCTGTGTCCTTTTCAACTTTATGAAAAAAAGAAAATTAGGTGGCCCAGTTAAAAAACATGAAATACCTGTAGTTTCAAACTTAAGGACTTAAAAAAATGAAAAGTTTAAAGAAAACATTAAAAAATAAATTTCTGTTAAAACCAGGCTGTCTAGTAATTAACAGCCACTGAAACCCTATGTGGCCCTGAAGCAGCTGGTTGTAGATCACTTCATTAGAGAGACATGGTGCTTTGATTTATTTTCGCGATGCCAATAGATGAAAATAAATATTCTGGCCACTTAACATCATTTCATTAAATATGATGTACTATAATTTACAACTCCTAAAAGCAAATAACTGAACTGCTGTTCCTGAAAGAAGTCATAGCTGACTGGGAATATAACTATGTATTCTGATGCCATTGTTGCCCTTGTACAATGCTCCTTAACCCCAAATCATCCTTGGTGTTTCTTTTCGCTAACTCTATTTTCTCATTTCTTTCAAAGCTGTTTATTTCATATCACAGTATGATTCTGGATCCTAAATCTTTCTTGTGCTGACTGATGCAGCTTCAGGATGTTGTTGACCCTGTGTATATGTAATACAATACAAAAGAACATTAAATTTGAGAGCCACTGTCTCCAGCGTCTCACTTTCACCCAAGCCAAGGCAGATGTTTGTTTCGATTGCAGTTTTTAAAATGTCTCTGATTGCTATTTAGCTCATTTTAAAGCCAGAAAGAATTGTTGATTTCATTCTTTTAATTTATCATGCACATCTACGCACAGTGGACAGCCTCAATCCTCTCTATTTCTTACCCTGTGATAACTCCTGTCATCAGTCATGGCCTTTCCTGTTTTTTATTTATTTATTTATTTATTTATTTTTCAGAAACTGGGTGAATGAATGTGTAACCATGCATGAACACAAAGAACTGTGTCCATATTGAAGGACACACTAAAAGCAGCTATGAAAAGGTCCTGCTATGCCAGAGGAGTATTTCAGTTCATATTAGCTAATGGGTCTAAAGTGAGGTCTTAGAAGTGTATACAGCTGCAACACAAAGCTGCAGTGAAATGTTGTGTGTTAAGACCTCTTATTCAAAGTAAATCCTGGGATAATAATAGAGGATATAAACTGAAATCTAAATGGGTTTTGTCTGCCGTGGGTTATTTTTTTAATGTATAAAATCAACATGCATAAATAAATGAATTGGTTCCGCTTCCATTTTTATTTCTTCCCCGCAACTTGAAACCTATCAAGAACTTTTCTTTTCTTCAGCTGAAACTCGTTTTGAAAAATCCAAGCTGTGTGGGAGATCCTCGAAACAGGAGGACTTAAAACATCAAAGAGAAGAAAAGAATTTTAGAAGACATTTGACGCTATACTGAAAAGGCCTGAAAAAAACAGCCTTATGTTTGAAGCCAAACAGCCAGAACATCCTCACTTTGTAGTTATGTACAACTGCACAAAAGCTATTCCTAAAAAAACGCAGCAGATGCTTCTTGAAATTAAGTAATTTCTATCTTTAACAGCTGGAAATATGTAAAGAACAGTTAAGTTTTTCTGATCAGAACTTCTTAATATACACACCATGGCCAGGAATATAACTTGCAAGATTTGGGGTATTAATGATGAATATGAGCCGTTTTTTCCCCAAAGTTTAATAATTATATAACATACAACTTCAAGGATAATCAAACTAATAGAATTGGATTCACAATTTTGAATTCATTTTGGATTTTCTCAGTTATATACACACTCTTCCTTGGTTAAATGTCCCTCGGGAACATGATGACCACACACTTTTTGCAGCCTGCAGCAAGCTTTTGGCCTAATCCTGCCTTAATATAGCAACTCCTTTGGCAGAATTGCAGGAGTTCCTTTACATTACTTGGTATCCTGGTACAGACCTGCGTTTAAAACATAGTCCACAAAAGGGTTGAGGTCGGATGAATTTCGGGGAGGCGATTCAGGAACCATAGTGTCGGCTTTCCAAAACCACCATCATCCAGTTGGGTAATTCAAGTGGATGATGATGGTTAAACTTGCAACTCACTGGAACTGCATATCTTTAGGTATATATAAAAATCTGTTGTTTCATTTAAATATGTGTGAATAGGTTGGCTCTAAATATGAATTGATTAAACATATGTATTTTGACTGGTCTGATTCATTTCAAATACATCAATGAGGCCTATTCTATAAACAATTTCATAAGAATAGTCTACCACTTTTGGAGCATGAGAATGCTCTGATGCACCATCAAATCAATTAGTGCTCCTTCTTTTTAAACTGTCTCTTTTCTTGAAATGCTTTGCAGTGAGTGAACCCCTCCAAAGCTGCAGCCTGTCTGTGTTACAGTGTTTGTGAAAGGACCACATAAAACTGTCAGAAAGAAGACGGTTTAGTAGAGAGTAATCCTGTCATTTGGGCTTTTCTGTCTGCGACTGCCAACTGCTTCGGAGTTGAAGTCCAAAACCTCTGATTTATTCATTCCAAGGAAAGACAAAGCTGCTGCTATATTATATCACTGCATTCAAACCTGTCCTCCGTAATGTTCCTTCTTCTTTGCCACGTCTTTGCGCTCCTCTGTCCTTGCTAAAATTCCTTTGCTTTGACAAGTGAAAGCGAATCACTCAGTTTATATATATATATATATATATATATATATATATATATATATATATATATATATGTATGTATGTGATTATCAAAAATACAAAGATAACCGATTCCAATTTGAAGGTGGCAGTGGGCATTTACACGAAAATGTAATTTAATGCACACATACAAATATACCTCTGGTGGTCCAACACAAGACACAAGGTCATGGCATTTTCATATCAGGACAGGATGAAAATAGAAAGAGGGCCATGAGCTGGACAGACTGAGGCACAATGAGTCAGTGGGCTGATAACGTAGACAGACTGAATCAGTGGGCTGAAAGCAGGAGGCGGTTTTCTTAGCGTGTCTGTTTGTATGTTGCTGTCTTTCAGGGGGAAGACTACAGGGAGGACATCAGAGAGATGATGTTTCTGGGTTTTTAAGGGGGTCGCTGCAGGTGGGGAACACCAGGCCCGCAGGTCCCTGTGGATGTATGATGTTCTCTAGTTCCCCACCTCCCCCACATCTTGCCCCAAGACACAGACTAAAAATAACCTCTCCTTGTTTTATTCCTTGTAGATTCATCCTTACAAACACACACACTGAAATTCCCTGCTGTCTTGCTGTCTGAATTATTGCCTCTACAACTTAGGGTTACCTTTAAGACAGCAGAGGTTCTTGCAAGAATCCTAACCTAGTATTCTTTGAGAAAACTTAGGATCCCTTTGCTCTGGTTTCAGAAACCAGTAAAGGCTGGACAAATCCAAAATTGTGATTTGAAGAGTCCAATCACTTTAGTGTTGAGCATCCAGTCATTGCTTTTTTGTTGTCATCTTCGTATTTGCCTACACACCTTGGGTGACCTTCAAAACATTGAAAAAGGTTATTTGTTTATCCCCTAGACAGAAAACACCCAAGTGTTCATTTCAATCAACAATGGTGCCCATTTTAAAAGAAAATTTTATTTTTGTCTTTCTCTGACATAAGACATTGATATACAAGCTTATTTTGTTTACAGTTTTGCTTGCATAATTGGATCAGCATGCATTTGCAATCTATCATCACTGCTTCAAACTTTATGCGGCTGTCAAGCTGCATTGAAACAGTATTTAATGTTTAAAACTGACATATGTTTTCAGCTAGTTAATTCAAAAATTTCTTCTGGACACTTATTGCACACCACGGCGGTAGCCAACTACAGTTCTAAGGGGCCGGTTTTCTGCAACGTTTAGAAGTGTCCCTGCTCCAGCAAAACTGATCCAAGTAGTTTAATTACTCCTTACCATAGCAGGTTCTGCATGGTCCTGCTAACAATACATATATTTAATTTATTGTTGAAGCAGAGAAACATGCAGGCCCCCAAGGAACAGAGCCGGTAACCACCAGTGAAATACCAATGGTATGCAAATGCAAATAAGAGAACTGAAAAAATAAAATGCACTAACTCAGTTACATAGTTTAAAAATCACATAGATGTTAAATGTCTGTGGTCTCAAGAGGAGGTTTACAAAAGGCAAAGGACTAAAACATAAAGGAACAATATATTAAACTGTGTGAATAATAATTCACTCACCCTTTTTCTTATCAAAAAGGCATAATGACGAGGTGTGCAGTTTGTATAACTGAGCAGACAATCTCGCTAAAACAACAAAAAAAAAAATCTACGGTTAATATGAATTACTTGCTGGACCGATATTAGTTTACCAATGTACCTTGGTACCATGCCAATGTACAGGACACACTGAGCAGCTCTGTCCTTATTTGTCCTTATTTTGTCTTAGTCCCGTTTCATTCAGAAATATTTGCTCCTGGAGACCAATTCAAATATTCTCTGAGTGTAGTAAAGACAAACAGAAGGAGCAGTAGTGGATACACGCTTGTTTTAGTGCCATGAAAAATTCATTTATTCCCCTTTGTCATGTTTTGTCACAATACGGCAGCAAACTGCATTTTATTGGGAATTTATGTGGCAGATCAACGCAAAGTAGTGTCACAAACAGGCAAGGCAAGACAAGTTTATTTGTATGGCACATTTCAACTACAAGACGATTCAAAGTGCTTTACAGGAGGAAAACAGGAGAAATTAAAACACATAGAAAGGTTCCTTGCAGTGGCATAATAAAGGGAAAGCAGAGAAATGTTGAACTCCAGACTGAAATTAACAATGCTTCAGTTGATAACTTAGAAATAACAGTAAAAGGCAATTTTCCGCTTTGTGTTCTGTTTTCTGCCACACAGGACACAGGCAGCAACATTTTGAATCAGCTGCAGCTGTCTGATTGACTTTTTAGGCAGACCCGTGAAAACATTGCAGTAATCAATTCAACTAAAGATAAACACATGGAGTTTTTCAATATCCTGTTAGGACATTAGTCCTTTAATCCCGAAAATGTTCTTTATGGTTCATGGTGACAGTCACTCACTACACCCAAATTTTAGGCTTGATCAGTGTTTTCTAGTTGTAATAACTGAACCAGTGTCCTGACTTTGATTGCTCCTCCTTTTGTCCAAAGACAATTACTTGGGTTTGTTTTTAATAGACTGAAGAAAATTATGACACATCCATGCATTGATTTGTTCTATACATCTACACAAAACTTGAACAGGATCTTCTTCGACTGGATAACACCTACTTGTAAATCTCTATGTTCCATCGATATGTTGGAAGTTGTGCAGAAAAGCTTTCCACCCTTTTTTGGTGGAACACTTCAGAAAATGACAAATATGAGCATTTAGAGTCGCACATGTTTTCATCTTGCAGATTCAGCTTCCACGACATTTTGAAAACAGCGGAAACAGGAAGTTAAACCTGAAGGAGGCACAGGCGATTGCTCAAAATTTAGCACTGATTCATCAGTAGGAAAGCACAAAAAAAAAAACCACTAAGGTGATTGGTCAGATTTAAGGAGGAATGGAAAATTGCAACTCCATGCAAAATTTGCAAATAATGATTTAATTTGCAATTAAATCATTATTGCAATTTAATTACAACTTCCTGGACGGACTGCTTATTATGTCCCTTTGGTTAAATGATTGGAAATGACAGTTTTGAAAGATAACTAATAAGTGGTCAGAGAGGGTGACATAATTTACAAAGACCCAAATGGTGAGACCCTCAGTGATAATTAAGTTTGAAATATGTTGCCATTTGTGTGTTGGCTTTTTAACATGCTGAGTCAATCCAAAATTTTTCTGTGAATCCCATACTGTAGTTCTACAGACCCAATATCCCTCTATTGTAAGTAGGTCCTTATGTTCCATATGGTATTTATATCAACACAATAGGCACAAAAGCAGTTATCAAGATGGGCCAGAAAGAATAGGTAGTACTTTTGTCGTTGCTCTTCGATGAAGCTGGCCTTCAGAGTTGGTTTTATTTTAGATTTCTTTTGTATATTTCCATATTTTGGTGTTGCTCTCTGTCAGGCACCAACTGTCAGCTCAGCCTGTTCACTTGGCTTACTCCAGATTTATCACAACATTGTCAACTGCAGAGCAATTCTTAGTCACTGTGTGCAAGCAGTGACATCTGTGTTATAACAACGGATAAACACACCATGATACAGAATGTTTTTGGGTGACTGAGAGTGTGTTTGGAACTAAAGCGGATGAGATCCAACTAGATGGAAAGTAATCGAACCAATGCCAGAATCAATGAAAGGTTATTCTAGTGTTTGGAGAATGGGATTTATTGCTGTCAGAACATATCTAAGAAAAAAATGACATTTTAGCCCTTAAAAGGCTGGCTGAGGCAAATAGAACAGCCATATTATTGGACCTAAATAAGTGACAAAGAGCGTCAGGGGAAGTATTTATAGAATAGTAATTCACAAGGATCCTGAGCAACTAGGAGAGAGGGGAAGATCCAGTATGACAGTTTGAAAGCAGTATCGTCACTTGGTCAAACATTGCCATCTTGTGGTCAGAGTTCTAAAGATGATAAATGCAATTTTTCAGCTAACATATTTGTCTGTGGTAAGACTTGGATTTTATACACACACACACACACACACACACACACACACACACACACACACACACTCTTAAATCATTGCAGCTTAGTAGGCCTATATTTTATTTTCACACAGCCCATTAAAAAAGTAACTTTAAGTCACTATATAGGATAAACAGGTTCAGTCCATGTTCAGTTTTCTATATAATTCACTTTATAAAAGGAAATTCTATCGAATCATACTGACAGATTAGTTAAAATGTGTTTTACCTTAACCCAAAAATAATAATTAAATCAGTCCAATACAAGAGAATCATATGGACGGGTCCAATTTAGTTACATGCATCCTAGTCAATAGATTTTATAATGCCAGTTAATAAAAAAAAAGCTATCTAAGGGCTTCCAGGATTGTATCATCATTGAGTTTGCAGCAATCCTTCCCCCTCCCACCGTCTTTTGGCTTCAGCCCTGCCATTATTCTTCATGGCATTGATTTTGTCATCTGCACATGCATGATGCGATTCTCCGATTCCACTGCATCCTAATGCCATTGCAACACGACAAACTCTTTGTCAGGGTCAGGAAACCATTTTAAGATTATTTGAGTTTCGTGACACGTTATCTTATCCTGCATGAATAAGCCATCAGAAGCTGAGGAACAGTGCTGAAACAAATGGACATGATCTGTGTTGTTTAAATAATGCTCAATGGGTATTAAGGGACCCAAAGAGTAGAGACTTAAGGAAAAGGGCCGTTTAATAGTGTGCCAAGTAAATACCCCCAACATCATTGCACCATCAAAAGAAAGAAAGAAAGAAAGAAAGAAAGAAAGAAAGAAAAAAAGAAAGAAAGAAAGACATTCTGTTATCACAACATTCAAGTTGATTTACTACTGATGTGCTATAAGCAAGACCTGACTCTACAGTACCATTAAAAAAAGGTTGATAAGCTTTCATTTAACTTTTAACTTGCCATTTCCGTGATAATAAAATATATTGAATGTAAATATATGATAGTTTCACTTTCTAAATGTTTACTTTTGCATCATATAAAATTGAATTGTGCCTATATTAGCCTATAATAAATAGATCATTGTTTTGGAACGGTCCCTCTACATTTTATGTTGACAATTGGAGACCGGAAGTGAGCGGCTCCTCTTACGTCACTTTCCCTAGCAGCGCGAAAACTGTAGTTTCACATCTGATCAGGAGTGCAGAAACTGTCCAAGGTATGGACGCTGAATTTGCCTCTGTGTGGGATTGAGGATCGCTGCTTTCAGTCACTGTAATGTCAGAGTTGCTCCGTGACGGTCGACTGTTTCGGAATGGGTTTTATCAGCTGTTAAACCGCCATGTGGCGCTGGTGCAAAACTTCGTTGTTAGCTAACGCCTTAACAGTGAACACCACTAGCTCGGTGGACATTCACTAAGCCAACACAGACGCTTTGTGTGTTATCGCTTTAAATCATTTACCTAAAAACACATCTAGTTGATGACGTGTCAGCTCTGCCCTGTTTGGAAAGAAGCTTAATAAACAAATGCAAAACACTTTATCATGTCTGAACAGTGCAAGCTAAATGTTATGAGAGCCGGTAGATAATCCGATTTAGTTACAATAAAAGTAATTTATTTGCACACATGTAGTGTTAGAAAGCAGGGTATAGGTGTGTTTTTGGCTAGAAATTGAATAGAATAGGAAAATATGTTTGAAAGAGTATATACTGGGTTTTGTGTAACTTTTATGAAGAGTACTGTTTATGTTTTTAGATTTATTTTGTGTGTACTAAATATAGGAATTTTAAAATAATACTACTCTATATTATTAGTTGCACCAATAAATTACCCAGAGATGACGGACGGTTAAGTTTTCTTTTGATTGGTTCCAATATTAAATTAGCCAGTGAACTTTTTAAAAATCTGATTTGAGTTTCATCAAAATCTGATAAACATTACAGGCGTATGCTTTGATGCAGAAATGAATATAATCTTGTATTTTTTCTAGTCTAACCGGAAAAACATCTCCACATTTATCATTTTTTTATATGTTACAGTCCTTAGGGATAAAACAAAACAAAAAGTCTGAATCTGCACGTTAGACCTAACTTTGAATTATTTGTATTTGTCTTTCACTCAATTTTGTTAACATCAGCCTTTTCTTTCCTTTTTTAAAGGATTTGTCTTGTACCTAAAGTGCCTTTTTTTCTTCTCGCTTTTATAAAGCAAAAATGTCGAAGATAGAGAAGATGAGCATCCTCGGTGTGAGGAGCTTTGGGATTGAGGATAAAGACAAACAAGTCATCACCTTTTTTGCTCCTTTGACCGTTCTGGTGGGACCAAACGGCGCAGGGAAAACGGTGAGACAACACCAAGACAGGCCTAACTATTATTCAGATCTATTGTTTGTTTTTAAACCACCATTAAAACCGAATCTTGCGAAAGGAAGCTAAACATTCGTTACTTTTTATATTAGTTTAAAATGTCATTGTACAAGTGTTTTTTTTTTTATGTTTTCAGACTATCATTGAATGCCTTAAGTATGCAACATCGGGGGAACTTCCCCCTGGATCTAAAGGAGGAGCTTTTGTTCATGATCCAAAGGTTTGTTGCTTAATATCTCATAAGTTTCGAAAACTGTTTGAGAGAAGTTGGAGATTCATTCGGTTTTGTCAGATGATATTTGTAGTTATCGACTCATTTTTTTTTACTTATGTGTCTAAAGTGATCATATGTCATTGCAGGACGCCCATGAGACTGAGGTGCGAGCTCAGATTCGACTCTTATTCACTGATGTGAATGGAGAGAAACTTGCCGTCCAACGCTCCATGTCCTGCACCCAGAAGGCAAAGAACTATTCCTTCAAAAGCTTGGAGCAGGTCATCACTAGAATCAAGTAAGGCACTTTAACCCGCTGCACTGTCTTACCCAGTGTTGGAAAACATTGATTCTGAACACAATGTTTCCTGTTTGAATTCTTCCAGAGATGGAGAAAAAGTGAGCCTGTCTTCTAAGTGTGGCGAGCTGGACAGGGAGATGATTTCCGCTCTGGGAGTATCCAAGCCCGTGCTGAATCACGTCATCTTTTGTCACCAAGAAGAGTCCAACTGGCCACTTAGTGAAGGCAAAGCGCTCAAAGAAAAATTTGACTCCATCTTTGCCGCAACTAAGTGAGTCCAATGGATTGCCGAGCATCTAATTTCCATAAAACGTTCCACAAAACAATTACAATAACACAAGTAACACTTATAAACTGCTTTTTCCCTTTGTCTCACTTTTAGATATATTAAAGCTCTGGAGACGATGCATAAGCTGCGCCGCGACCAAAGTCAGACAGTCAAAGAATGCCAAGTGGAGCTGCGCTACCTGAAGCACAACAAGGAGAAGGCTCAGCAGATCAGAGATAATGTGGCCACCAAGGAGGCTCAGCTGATGGCCTCCAAAGACAACGTCCAGCAGATAGAGAGCCAGATTGATCCCCTTGAGGTGTGTGAGTTAGGTGCTGGATTTACATTTAAGATGACAGCAGTAGTTAAACTGAAACTATGGTATGTGTAGTGACCAACTTTAATAAGGGTTAAAGGTCAAGCCGTGTTGAAGATTGGTCAGCATTCTCCCCTTTTACTCATGTTCGTAATTATTGTCAGAATCGACTGATGGAGATTGACCAGAAACTGGGGAAGGTGATGAAGTTGGACAATGACATAAAGGCTTTGGACAGCAGGAAGAAGCAAATGGAGGAGGACAACAAGGAGCTGGAGGAAACCATGGAGCAGGTAACGCAACAGTAGGAACATGTAATAAGGAATGTCAGTTTTACCTCATTAGTAGGACTATATCATGCAAAAGCAACTTTATTGAGCTTTTAACTACATTATGATACAGTCCCTTCATCAAAATCATGCCCAAAGTGCCATTTTGCTTGATTCATGCATCTCTTAGTAATCTTTGTGAATTCAGCTCTCTGAGCAGCAGCCCTCCCTGTCTTGGGAACTGAGTGGTTCATTACTGGTCTACGTAGAACGGTCATTTGCCGCCCCCTCCTAGCTTGACCACGCCGCCCCTGCCCAGTAAACAACCCGCCCAGCGAGCGGTGGTGTGAGGCAGAGCGCGCTCATTTTTGGTCAAAGTTAAGACAATGTGGCTCTTTTAGCTCCTGATCTGCTCCTTTTTGATACCATGCTGCAGCGGTTCTAGGGCGACCCCACATGGGGACGGGCGGCGTTGCAGTGGAGGTAAGCGTCTTTCTTCCGAGTTGGAAAAATAGCACCAGAAAACAACTATTTCATAATAAATGACCACTCCGTAGTACCAAAGGCAATATTTCATCATATATATGCCTATAGTTGACTTTGGAAGGCAAGAAAAAGCATGATATAGAACTTTTAAAGCTAATTTAATTTCTTAGTTACAACCATCCGTACTGCTGCTGTTGCATAGATATCACTAGTTTTGGTGCCAACACATCAACTGAATTGCTCTTGTTACTTGCTACTAGTCTAAAAGAAAAACGGGAAAGCAAATGTAGAAAAAAAGTAAGAGGTTTGCTATAAAATTGTTTTACACAAAATCCCAAAGTTTGCCCCATTCGTGGCAGATCTAGGATGAACTGGTGTGGTGGCTCTGGTGGACTGAGACAGGCGGGGTACTCGGCCAGCTTAACTTTGCATAAAAATGTGTCAGTCGCTTTGCTAAACAGCACAAAACGTAGCGGTTATTTGTGAAATTGTTGACTTAATATCTACCATTATGGAATTAAATCCCACTTTTTTTATTTGCAACTTATTTTAAACTGCTGAAGTCAGCTAAAACCGAAGGTGTGTGTCTGACTAGCTCGTTTAGCCGTGCACAACATTACTTTCCCACAATCCCCGGGTGATATGCCATCTTTCTTCTTCAGGTAAGGGAATTATTAGAAATAATACCTCCACAGAACTTCTCTTCAAAAAAGCTGAACTAACCTTTTGGGAGTGAACAAAAATGTCAATTTTCTTCAAAGTATGTGTTTTTGCAAAGCAGTAGTGTGGTCATTTGGATTTCACCTACTCTTTATAAATGCTGAGCTATAGTGACGTTTTCTTGCTGCAGGTGTTTCAGGGTTCAAACGAGGAACTGCAAGACGTTTACCAGAACCACCAGCGGACAGTGAGGGAGAAGGAGCGCAGGTTGACGGACTGCCAAAGAGAGCTGGAGAGAGCTGGACGGGAGTGCCAGAGACTGAACAGAGTGAAGGCAGATCTCTTAGTTGAGCAAGGTATTGAGAAGGGAAATGAAACCAATCCTTTCATTTCTTGATTTTGAAACGATTAGTTGACGTATTGATGGCTCAAATGTAGATTTGCTCTGGCTATTAAGTTTTCTGTGAAGACATGAGAGTCAACTATTCAAATCAATTTATTAGCATGTTCAACATGTTTGCAACGTTGTCTTAGAGTAAAAGCGCTTCCACAAGTTGGCAGCAGTTTTCTAGAGCCAGAGCTTTGCTTGGTGAAAATACAAAGGAACTAGTGCAAAGAATTCAGCTGCACCATTTGAGCTCTAAGACCAGTTTGGTGGGAAAGGCCCCAGTGATTTACAAGTCAGTTGGCTTCTGAAGGCTATCGGTTGCTGTAGAGTTAACGTATGGTGCATTAAAGTTTTATCGTAACGTAGCAAAATGTGGATAAGTCCATTGGTTGTGAACGCTTCTGCAAGGCAAAACTTATCTCATTCTTAATTTCTCCTTCAACATAATTGCCCTGGTCTGCAATCCAGCAAGAATTTCATATTGAAAGGCATTGAGAGTTTTGCTCCTTTGAGCACATCTGTATAAAACCTTTGCAGTAATTAATTAAACATCCATATTTTCTACTCAGGTCGTCTTCAGCTGGAAGCTGATCGCCATACTCAGAACATCAAGAGTCGTGATACTTTGGTGAGAGGAAGCTTGGAAAAAAACGCACTTATGCTTATCCGCTGTGGATGCATAGATAATGAATGCTCTATAAAATATAGTTGGTGTTTCCACTTAGAGTTAAAAATATATAACTAAACTGACCTCAGTAACTTTTAATAATCATTTTTTTTATATATATATTGCATCTAAACAAAAATCCCTAGAACAAAAAACCAACCTAGTATGGTTTTCCTCTCATCCCCTCCGTCTCACAGGTTCGCTCTCTGTCATCTTATCTGGAGATGGATGGTTACGACCGACCGCCCTTCACCTCGCTGCAGCTTGAAAGCTTTCATCGTCACGTCACACAGAGACTGGAGCAGGAGAAAGACACGCTCAGTCAGATTACAGTAAGAAAAACTTTTAGTCGAAGCCAAAACGATCCAAATGAACTTTTTGGACCGATAACCTCCTGTTTTTACATGCAACAGCACAAGATTATCCAACTTTACCTAAATTCTAATTTGATTAGATAAAAGAAGTTTTTCTTTTTAACAAATATGCGTGTCAGACAATTGTTACATTTGATGTTTGTTCCTCTTTTTATTTTGTCGTAGGCAGATCTGCAGGAAAAGGAGCAACAGAAGCAGCAGTCCATCGATGAGATGCGGGATAAGAAGACCGGCCTCGAGAGAACCGTGGAGTTGAAGAGGGATATGCAGGGGAAAAAGCAGCAGGAACTGAGGAACATCAGGGCTGACCTCCAGAAGCTCGAGGGGTCGTCTAGTCGGCTGCAAGAGCTGGAAAATGAGTTGGCCAAAGCTGTAAGATTCCCTTTCACTCTTAAACTCTTTCTATGCATTTACATGTTTTTAACTGAATGACAGCTAACCAGTTTGGATGGAAATAAATGAATAGCTTCTTTAAAATGCCAAGATGACTTTCCATCTATGTGACCTCTGCTCTGTTTCTCAATAAAAGTGCTGGAACTTCATCACTCCACCGTTTCCTTATTCAATAACTCTAGGAAGTCAGTTACTGTTTAGGATCCCGATCACACAAACAAAGGCGGATAGAAAGCCAGTACTCTTGATATCATTCATCGAGAGTTTGGCACTGACTCCATGATGACATACACCGGCTTTGGAAGCGCACGCAAAATCTGAATTAAACTTCCCGTTTGAGCCAAAAGTATCTGATTAGTGAGGGAACTCCTTGACGAGCCCCATGCTGCTCTCTGGATCAGACTGTGCCACTTCAGCTTTCGCTCCAATAATGATGTGTTTTTTATTTTTCAGTAATAGGTGACAGCACTGCAGCTTTCCCCTTGTCAAATATGGTCATTATCTGCTTATCTGGAAAAAGTAATCAACAGCTCTAAAGTTGTCTAAATTGCTGTTTAATTCAAGTATTTGCACGACATTATGCCCCTACTTATTGTTTTTTTACTACATATTGCTAATTTGTTTGCATTTAGGTTTCACACACACAACAGCCTAATTCTCTGTGTTGGTGCCCCCCCCCCCCCCCCCCCCATAGGAGCGTGAGCTGCAACGCGCCGTTCAGAGCTCCAGCGTCGAAGAGCTGAGGATTGAGATCGAGGAACTTCAGAGAGAAAAGGCCGAGCTCGACCGTGTGCAGAGACGGCTCGATAGCGAGATGCAGACTCTTAACACGCACACAACTGCACGCACGCAGATGGACATGCTGAGGAGAGATAAAGTACAGTGTTGTCTCAGTTCTTTCATTTCTCTTTGTCAATTTATTGCTTGACAAACCATTAAAATCAAGCCCTTTTTTATCTGTTTCTTTTCTCTATGTTCTTCCTGATCTTTTTTTTTTTTTTTTTGTCATTTTGGTTTTTCCTCCCATCTTTTCTCGGTCTGTTGGAACTCTTCTCATCTTTCCTCCTTACCTTTCCAGACAGAGAAGGAGGAGCAGGTACGCAAAATCAAGTCCCGTCACGGGGACGATCTGGTGTCCCTCCTGGGTCATTTTCCCAACAAGAGAGAGCTGGAGGATTGGATCTATTCCAAGTCCAAAGAGATCAACAGTACCAGGGAAAGACTTGCCAAGCTGAAGTGAGCTAAGGTTTTTATCAAAATATGTAAATTTTTAAGTTGAGTAGTTTTTAAAAATGCATGGTTGCTGTTGTTCCAACGGATCTCAGTAAGGACCTGGCATCAAACGAGCAGAACAAAAGCCACATTGCTGCCGAGTTGCGCAAGAAGGAGCAACAATTAACCAGCGATGAAGAGAGGTTCTTCAGCGTGTGTGGCAGTCAGGATCTGGAGCAGGATCTGGGCAAACTGCAGGAAGATCTGGAGAAGATATCCAAACAAAGAGGTATTGGGACCGGATCAGAAATCTCCATAGCGCAGTGCAATTATTGCAAAAAAAAAATGGAAACAAATCTAAATTTGTTTTTGCTACTTCTTTTTTCCCCCGTAGATTTCTTTTTGGTTTGTTTGCATTAGTTCCTTACATATTTAGTTTGGTTACCTTGGTAAATATGTAATCCATTTCTTATATTTCCTCTGCCCATATAAAGCCATGTTAGCCGGAGCCACGGCCGTGTATACCCAGTTCATCAGCCAGCTGACAGAGGAGCGGGAGCCCTGCTGCCCTGTGTGCCAGCGCACCTTTCCTTCAGAATCCGACCTGCAGGAAGTTATCAGTGACATGCAGTCCAAGCTACGCCTGGTGCCCGACAAACTGAAGAACACAGAACAGGACCTGAAGAGGAAGGAGAGGAAGAAGGATGAAATGATGGCCCTGAGACCCGTGAGGTATGGTGATCCGGGCACCTTTTTTTTTTTTTTTGCCAAAGTGAATAATCGTTTTAGCAGCAGACGCAGAGATGCAATCATAGCCGTTTTGTCCTGCTTTCATCATTTAGTTTGATTTTAAAGCTTATGATAACGAAGGATTTTATGCTTGATATTAACCTACTTCTGGTTGTTCTGTAAAATGCTAGAAAAGCGAGAAATATGTGACCTGAACCTCCAGCTGCAAATGAAACATCTGTATGTTCTATAACATCAGTGTCATCCTTCCAGGGAAAGGAGGAAATATGCTGAAGGAAAGAAACGTTTCTTTGATTAAAGGTTTATAGCCACATTATATGCCTTTACCAAAAAGACCAAAATACAGTTGATTATGATAAAATAAGGCTATATACTCCAGGCGTCCATCCACATACTGATTTGATTGTCCTTTTTGAGCCTAAACTGAACCCCAACTGGCTCAATGAGCTCACATAAACATAAATGTGGCTCTACGGTTCCCCAGGAGTGAATGCTGCTTGTCGGGACTTTGATGCAATCAACTGGTTTCCTTATAGGACATTTTGACCAATCTGTATAATCTGACCCAATCTGTATAATATGATTGAACTTGATTTTGTAAAGTGCCTTGAGATGACATGTTTCATGATTTGGCGCTATATAAATAATTGAATTGAATTGAATTAAACAGATGTGGCGCCATCTAAAGGCAGTACCACATAACTATTAGAAAGCCAGATGTTCACCATTGACGCAGCTACTAAATAAGTCACAAATAAGATGCGGCCCCTAGGTAAAACTAATCCCATCAGAATAGATCTTAAAAGCATTGCTAACACCAGAAGCTCTGTTAGCAAGGACATTTACTCATGTGTCTGTCAACTTCGCAGCGACATCAGAATGCTTCCTGAGCTTTAGTGTACTCCAACGGTCATACTGTTTTCCCAGCGCAACTCGAGTTTTACCCCTCTTGGAATCGTATTATAAGCGTATTATAAGCCTGGCAAGCCACCATGGTTTACTCGGCCCCCCACCAGCCTGGTGGGGGGCCAGGCTAAAGGCTCCCACCTATTCGGGTGTACTGTGCGGATACTGTGAGCTTGGTGGACTCTCTGCGGACGTTTTACCCTTCACACAATAAACTGCGTATGCGGTTGCAAAAATCGGCCACTGCGCGTATCTGTCTGTGCGGACGTCCACATTTTAAATGCCTCGATGTTTGAGAGCGACATAAAACGGTCGTTAAAGTTCCCATCCGGGAGAAAATCTCCCGGTCTAAATAGCTAACGCGCTAGCTAGTTATTATCGGCTTGGTGACCAATTGTACGCATGCGCAGTGACGTAACCCCAGTCTAACAATGTTGTAATGGTAAATATACACAGAAGAGGCTATATTTACTAACAAATTCAGCAAAAATAAAGCTTAAAAGGCAAAAATAACAAATACCACGCCAGCAGGACATGATAATCTTTCAGAAAAGCGTTGCATGCAACCGGAGTGAGTCGTATAAATTGAAAAAATGTCGAGTAACGTGACAAAGTATAGAGATGTAGGAGAAAAATCTGGATCTTCACCAAATTTATTTATTTTTTTGTTTTTTCAGCACATTGATATTTGTTCAAAAACTTACAAAATCAGGTTGTCTTGTCAGCTTGTCTTTGATTTGCTGAAATATTGCCTGTCATTGGCATAAAAAGAGTTGGATCTGTTCCCAGAATCCTTGCATGCTAAGCTGAGACAGATCCATGTGGTGAACAGCAAACTGTTCCAAATGAAACACATGCAATCATGTCAAAATTATGGACCATATATATTCTAGTTTCATTGGAGTTGCGTGTGAGAAAGACGAAGCTGGTATGTGAGATACAGCTGTCAACTTGATGTTTTTAATACTTTCACAAAGGATGATGGTGAAAAATAACATGAATCGAACTAAACTGAAGCATCATTTAAATCAGGTTTACACACCTGCGGCTTAAGTTTGAAACTTTTAGTCCATCTTCATAGTTTTCTGTGATTTTTTTTATTTTATTTTATTTATTTTTTTACTTACAAACTAAGGTATTGTAATTCAAAATAGTCTTAATGCTAATTCAAATGTTTAAAATGCGTTTTCTGAGCCCAGAGGGATTTTCTTTCCCAGCTAGTAAAGATCCGGCCACTAGATGGAGCTAAATTCTCATAGGATGTAAGTTTGACCTCCTAGGATGAACAGAATCCGATAGTTGTGCTGTGAATTCTTTTGCTATTGATTAAATTCAAAAGCTTACACTCACAGGACACTTGATGAGGCTTACCTTCCTAAATCCCGCTTGGATCCCTTTTGCTGTGAGAAAGGCCTTAACTTTGTCGTTGATCCATTCAACAAGGTGTTTGAAACATCCTTCAGAGGTTTCGATCCATATTGAAATGATGGCACCGCAGAATCGCTGCAGATTTGTCAGCTGCACATCCGTGATGCTAATTTATGGGATCAGGAAGGGGAGACCACAAAAATTGTAGCAAAGGTTTTTGCATTGTTCAGGAAACCAGGTTGAGATAATTTGAGGTGTAATGAGATGGAGGTGGTCAGCAACAATAGCGAGGCAGCCTGCAGTGTTTAGCTGGTACAAAGGTGCTTAAAGTGGGCAAAGGAGACATTTTAATTCATACAACTGCAGCTTACTGGATATTAAAATGTTTTTTTTGCAGACAGTCCATCGTACAGTTTCAGGAAAAAGAGCTGCCTGAGCTGAGAAACCGGCTGCAGACTGTGAACAGAGACATCGAGAGGCTCAAAGCTGATGTAGAAGAACAGGAGACTCTGCTTGGTACCTTAATGTCTGAGGAGGAAACGGCCAAGGCCTGCCTGCAGGACATATCTCTAATGGACAGATACCTGGTATCGCTGTTCCGTCTGCATCTTCTCATCACCTGCACCTTTCTCTGACCTATGCACGGTTTCTGACAGAAACACCCAGCTCATGTCATCAAGAATCAGCCTTAACATTCTAGCCTTTGCTCTACTTTAAGCAGGTCCAAGAGCAAATCTGATCATTCTGAAAGTCAACAAAGAACATTTTCAAGTGTCTGTAACCAAAGATTAGCCAGACAGTCGCCACAGAGCCACTCCATTACCGAAAGTTAAACATTTCAATTGAATCCTGGCCTGGCCTGTTGATTAGAGACGGAGAACTTTATGGCGACAGTGTATTTGAATAAGTCCTAGTTTATCATGAGTTGGGTTTCCTGTTTTACTGCAACTGCTATTTGTTAACGCAAAGCAAGTTTTGCAGAATAGACTTTGCTTTAGATCAAAACACAGATTTTTAGTAGAATGCTGGTGAACGTTTTTTTATTTAAAAAGAATGCACAGAAAAACAGTCGTTTTCTATTGTACACAGCTGTTTTTAATGTTTTAACCACTGATGAAACACTGAACATCTTTCACATAACAGAAAGATGAGAATAAGTGAATTACAGGAACATCTCAAAAAGTTAGAATATTTTGAAAAATAAATTTTTTTCTTTCTTTGATTTCACAAACTGAAACTCATATAATATTTAGATTCATTACGCATAAAGTGAAATGCGTTTATGTCTTGTAATTTTGATGATTTCAGGTTATAGGTGATGAAAACCCAACATTAATTGCTTCAGAAAATTACGATATTCCATAAGATATATGAAAAAAGGATGTTTTAAACCGAGATGTCAGGCTTCTGAAAGGTATGTTAATTTCTAGCCACTCAAAACTTGTTCGAGGCTCTTTTTGGATGAATCACGGCAGCAATGCAGTGGTTCTGAGGCGGTGCAACAGAAGCCCAGGTCTAAAATGGTCTTGGTAGATGCCAGTGTTGATTGTGGAGCTCAGAAAACACAATAGACTAACAGCAGCATAACATGGGACCCCAAATCCTCATGATTGTGAAAACTTCCCACTGTTCTTGAGCGTGGATTCTGTGCCCCTCCACTCTTTCCCCAGAATCTGGACCAAATGAAATGCAAGCTTTACTTTCTCTTGAAAAGAGCACTTTGAACCACTGAGTAGTCCGGTTCTTTTTCTGCTTTGCCCTCGTAAGACACCATTGGCCTTGTCTCTTGTTCAGGGGTAGTTTGATACAAGGGATGCAACATTTTCATCCCATGTGTAGGACTTGTCCTGAATGGATTTTGCCTGCCAATCCTCTCAGGGCTGCGGTTATCCATGCCGGTGCACCTTTGCTTACGGCACTTTTTCCTTCCACTCAACTTACTATGGATATGGTTGGATTCAGCAGTTTGTGAACAACCAGCTTTCCTGAGCAGGTCAGCAGTCTTCCCCTTGATTGTGTCACCCTACTGACCGGTGTTTTGAACGAATTAGTTGATTACAGTGTGATGCCATAAGTTTACCTTTTTACTGTCATTTTCTGAAACACTGAATTTTTGTTTTTCATTTTCTGTGAGCAATAATCATCAAAATTACAAGAAATCATTGCAATCAGTCTATATAATATGAGTTTCCCTTTCTGAAATGAGTGACTAAAAACATTGAACTTTTCACAATATCCAAATTCCTTTAGGGTGTGACTGTATTCTCATCTTTCTCTTGA
The DNA here is from genome assembly GCA_037039145.1 of Fundulus diaphanus. NCBI lineage: Eukaryota > Metazoa > Chordata > Actinopteri > Cyprinodontiformes > Fundulidae > Fundulus > Fundulus diaphanus. The sequence goes on from CM073136.1 coordinate 36,026,109, forward strand.
GGTAACCTCTGAACATGCTACAGCGGGGAAGGGTTATTAAACTTGATATACAAGTCTTATATTGTATATTGTAATGGTATGGCCTAAAGGTGTATATTTACCATTATGTGCACATTACTTTTAACCTACAAAACATTTGTGAGATGGTATGGTTTATAGTCTCAATTCAGGGATATTGATAAAATGTGGCTCGAGAAAACTTTTCCAAACCAGCAAAACATTATTAGAATTGGCATTAGACCAATGTTAGCATAACATTTAGGCTGTAGGTTGTTCTAACTCCCTGCCTTCGGGTCATTTGTGCCACTGTATATATTTTGTTCGATTCCAGATGGACCTGAAAGAGCTGGAGCGAAAAATTGCTCAGCAGTCGGCTAAACTCCAGGGAGTAGACCTGACCAGAACCATCCAGCAAGTTAGTCAGGAGAAACAAGAAACCCAGCTCAAGCTTGACACCAGTAAGTTTCCCTCATCCATTCGCTCCCACGGTTCCTTATGCTCTGGATGTTTTAGTCTTGCTTTTAATGCTTACTCAACCACCCTGACGTCGACTACTATTTGCGCCTAATCAGCTGAACCCCAAACGACCCTGTAAGCAATGTTCCCCCCTAATTCTTCGTGTGTCCGAGCATTCATTGGACCTCGTGCACACAGAGGCCACACCAGTATTACACCTGTTCAAAACCTGAGATTACAAGTTACATGGCTTACTAAAACAGTCAAATTACAGCAATACTTTCCTTTAGATTATTTAGTTTAGATACAACTGATTTAGCCCGATTCCACAAAAATGACAAAAATCTTGGGATTTTTTTATGAGCTGTATATGTCTTATGTCAGAGTAAGGCAAGGCAAATTTATTTGTATAGCACATTTCAGTACAGAGACAATGCAAAGTGCTTTACATGATTAAAATACAGGGGGAAAAAACAGAATAAAAGGAAGTAGGAATCAAATGTAGAAACAAAATAGAACATGGAAAAATAGAAACTTAAAGCAAACATTAAAAACAGTTGGACTACAAAGTAGGGGTCCTGCTAAGGAAGAAATGAGAGACAGGTACATCTTTTAGAGTTGAAATTGTATTGCAATTAAATTATTTATATTATGTGCAGTGAGATTTACCACAAGCATGTGGTACAGTGCAGCCTCACTTCTGCCAGTCTGCTCCAGGGCAGCTGTGGCTACAGTGTAGCTCACCACCATCAGGCTGTGAATGTGAATGGGGGAATGACTGTAGTGTAAAGCGCTTTGGGGTTGTCAGACCTGATAAAGCGCCGTACAAGTACAAGCCACTTATATACACTGCTGTAGTCCTCAGGCATGCACTCATAAAATAAGAAACGTATAAACAGAGCTGGTTTTCAAAAACGGAGGTAGAGCAAGAAGGCTGGTCAGAAAGCAGCAGAAGCCGTACGCTGCAAAGGACTCCATCTGCAGCTGATAACGGCAGCGGAGCAACAACGCCCCAGAAACAAACAGCAGGTGTAGCGCTCAAAAACCAACCGAATTGGTTGGAAAACGGCACTTGCGATCTCAGATAAGCAGAGCCCAAAAGCACGGCCACACAAAGCTGACATGCAGCAGCAGTAACAAAGACGCACACCGCCACCTGCCCAACTATCAATCAGTGGTGCGCTCTGATCAGCACCTGGCGCGCACAGAGCGGGGCCGTGGAGCACCGTCCCAGCAGAATTGCAAAATGGTACAAAATAACTCGGTTTATTATTATTTTGTTTGCAGTTCAGCTTGGATTTTATTTTCTGCGCCGCATAATTCGCTGTCTTCGAGGCAACAGAGCCTGTAAGCAAAGTAACAGCGCACACAATTTTAATTAAGTCTTATTGATATTATTATGTAATACACTGTAAGACACAAAATATACTTCTTCTTATAATCTGAGAAAAGCGTTCAGTCAAAAGTGTAGGTTCTAATTGTAACAGATTTAATGTTTTTTAGTGATTTATTTTTTATTATTGTGTGTAATGATGGGACAAGTTAGTTTTCCCTTTTAGGGTTCAATAAAGTTTCAATCAATCAATCAATCAAAAGAAAAAGCAAAAACTATTTCTGTAGTGGTAAAAAGGTAGTTACATTTTGTGAGCTCCATTTTGAGGCCTTAAATGTTTAAATATGTCGACATTGTCCAAGGTCTTAAATTGCATATAATTAGTACATTCATTGTTTTCTCCACAAGTCTTTATTCAGCATAATTATCTTCAAACAATTAATTCATTCTGTTTGTTGAATTCTGGCCGAAGAATTCAGGTTTTTCTTTCCTGCAACCCGGGAAGGAATTCTGCCTCCAAATTGTTTTTTTGTTTTTTTGTTGGTTTGTTTAGGCAGTTAAAATCAAAACGCTTCTGTCACGTGATCCAGTACCAGCTTCTTCCTCACGGTGAAGCGGCTATCGGTCATTATACGGCGCAGCACAGAGCCATCCTTCCCTAAACCCCCCTGGTTTGAAACCTCAAAGCACCCGTAAAAATTACTCTCGGATTGAAGTCCAGTGATCTGTGCGGTCTGGGCACCCGTCAGCAGCCTCCTCCTTTGCAAAGAAATGGGTTTGATGTGCGTCAAATGATGCGTCGTGGATAGCGCAATGAAAGTGCACCTTTAAAGGCCGTTGGTGTTAGGTAACCCAGGTGGAACAGCATTAAGCTGAAAGACAACCACTTAAGTTGGCAACGTGATATGTACTAACTAAGGGTCTTCAATAGGTTAAATATGAATTATGAAGTGAGATATTGAATAAATGTACAGTACAGTTATGTCTGTGATTAGTTATACCCCTGGCAGATGTAGGTTTAATGTAATCTTTTAGTTTTACCTGCAGCTTTGTTCTGACAAGAAGCCATGGTTACATTTTGGAGTAGCCTGGTCAGCGTCCTAATTTGAATCTGATGGAGAATCCGTGGAGGGAGATAAAGATTAGGGTGACGGCAAGGAGGACTTCCATCTTTAAAGGCTTGATGCCCATCACGAAAGATAAAAGCCCAGTAGAAACGTGGAAAATTTGGTCAGCAATCATAAGAGAGGTTTGATAGCCGCGATGCCGACAAAGATTTTTCTTCTTTTTTCTTTTTGCTTTTTGGACAAGTGTGTTTCTCCAGCTAGGATAAATCATGCCTATGTTGTCTTGTTGTTAGTCTTTGGCTCTGTCTCTTGCCAGCTTGTAGCAAAATGGAGCTGAAACGTAAGCTGATCCAAGACCAGCAGGACCAGATCCAGATCCTGAAAAGTGGCGTAAACGAAACCAAGGCAGAGAAGCTGCAGCTGAGCAGCGACATGCAGAAGCAGCAGCAGCTGGAGGAGCAGTGTGTTGAATTCACTGCAGAGATCCAGGCTCTAACTAGAGATATCAGGGTAATTTGAACAGTTTTTATGTTTTTTATTCTTGTGTAGCTTTCACACATTTGATAACACGTCATTCTGTACATACAGACCCATTCATACAATGACAATATTTTTGGAAAGGTTATTTATTTCAGTAAATCCACTTACTAAGTGAAAAACATTATATAAACTAATTTCACATTAACCAATTTTTTTATACGCCTCTATTTTTATTAATCAAAGATTTTACAATTACATCTAATGAAAACAAAACCTTTTAGATTAGAATATTACGTCAGACTAATAAAAAAGCAGATTTTTAATTCAGAATCTGGGGCTTAATAAAAAGTATTGAAACCTGCTTAAAGGTTGTTGCTTTCAAAAGGTGCTTTTAATCGGACCAACGAGCCTCATCACAATGCGTGCTGTAATTTGTTGAATATGACTAAATAAAATAATCTTGAAATATTTGTTTTTAATTCACATTGTTTACCATCATTGTGACATCGCTGTATTGTTTTTATTGCAATACTTGTATTTGCAATAAAAACAAATAAGATTTGACCTTCCATTATAAGATTTGACCTTCCATTATTATTTGACGTCCATTTTTTTTTTTACATTCTGCAAACACAGGAAGCGAAGGAACAACTGTCACCTCTGTCTGTTGCTTTGGAGAAGCTTCAGCTAGAGAAACAAGAGCTGATTGTGCGCAAGAGACAGAAGGAAGAAGAAGGCCAGGAGAAGGTTTCTGCTTAGTCACGCTTTTATCTCTGTACCATGAACTTCAAATTCACCTCCGAACAATTGTTTTTTAGCTCTTAAGATGTGACTGAACAAGGAAGATACTAATCTGCCCTCTCTTTGATCTTTTTCTCCGTTTAGTCAATGTTCTTTCCCTTTCTCACACGTTTTGGTTACGTTGTTAAAAAAGAAAAGGAAACGTCCCTTATCTCAATAATACTTTAAACCAATGCACAGGTATTATGTGCTGTAAAGGCATTTATATTTTCACCATTGTTCTCATTGTAAATATGTGCTCACTGTTCTTGACAGATCGGCGCCATAAAAGAGAAGGTTAAATCTGTCTCCTTATTGGAACGAGACATCAAAAAATACATAGATGAAGGAAAAGATGAATATAAAGAGGTAATGTGTTTGCTGCTGTCGCTTGTTAGTGAGATACTTTCTCTAACATTCATTTTTTTCCACATTTTTCTCTGAGTCCCTTAACAGTTTTCCCTTAAAAATCATTATAATTTTCATCAATTTTTTTTATTATTATTTTTTCACATTTTTCTCTGAGTCCCTTAACAGTTTTCCCTTAAAAATCATTATAATTATTTTTCATCAATTTTTTTTTATTATTATTTTAAAAGCATCAAACAACTGTTTGTTCTCGCCACAGCAAAAAGAATCTGAGCTTCAAGAAACCAACACTCAGCTACATGAGGCCGAGAAGCAGAAAGAAAAAATTAACAAGGAGATGGGGAACATCCGTCAGGACATAGACACCCAGAAGGTACAGACTCATTACAGGCTCAGGCTCATTGTTATTATTGTTATTAATGTTATTACGTGCAGTAATGGCACAGCTGAGAAACTGGCCGATGACCAATGGACAATTTTAAGTTCGATTAGCCATGACTGGCTGTCCCAAGATTTTCTAAACTGGTCAGAAACTCAAAAATCCCACCCTTTTCCCATCCTTGAACCCATCCTACGGAACGCCACCAGCTTGTACTGACAACTTTGCACCCAACTTTGTGGCTTTTACTGAGGAAAGAAGACCAATTGTTAGCATTGCCAAACGCATTTGCTTGTCTGCCTTCTCACATATGAACTTGCGTGGCTCCCCCGTGTTAATCCACAGGTTTCGATATGTTTGCCCATCCTTTACTGCTACAACAGCTTCAGCTGTGTGTATCTGGGAATTTTTCCCAATACTTTCAGAAGCACATTTGTGAGGTGAGACACTAATGTTGGACGAGCAGGCTTGGCTCCCAGCCTCCACCTTAATTCCTCCTGTATCTGGTGGAGGTGAGGAATCTGTGTGACCCAGCCGAGTTCCTTCCTCACTGAAATCACTCATCCGTGTCTTTATGGACCCTGCTATCACGCACTGGTGCACGGTCGTGTTGCAACAGGAGGCAACTATTCCCCAAGGTGAAGCATTAAGGATTCCTTTATCTGGAGCTGAAAAAACAGCCCCATGTCATAATTCCTACCGCATCACACTTTGAACTTGATACAGCGCAGTCAGGAAAGTACGATTCTCCTGGGAACTGCCAAGCCCAGACTCATTCTGTAGGTTACCTGCCAGTGAAGCATGTTTCATCACCCCACAATGCATGTCTCTACTGTATAGCTCTCTGCAGGTCGTTCATCCGACTCCAGTGGAGCGGTCCTTCACACCACAGCATCAGACCTTTTGAATTGCACTCGGTGATGTTGGCTTGGGTGCATCTTTTTGGCTATGGACACCCATTCCATAAAGCTTTCTGTGCACTTGTTCCTGGGCTGATGTGAAGGCTTTTTTTGTGGAGATTAGATGAAATTTACAGACATCTCTGCTGCGTTTGTGTACGTGAGCGGCTGTGCAACAGAAGCAGTGCTGCCAACTCCGCTTACATGCGACTTTGGGCTCTCTTTTTTCTAAAGTCGCTTGTAAATTTCATGAGTCGTGGGTTTAGGGCTTGTTTTTGAACATGCAGTCACTTATTTGGGATTGTCATTTTTTTCCAACACAACCCCTTCTCCTGTCAATTGTACCGTGCAACCTTCCGGTACTAATGCTGCGTACAGACAGAACGAGCCGGTTAAAATATCTTTGCACTTACATTCCCCCGGAAATTGACAGGGAAAGTCGCGGAGGGTAGAAATGCAACATTAAAAGCATGCATTTATAGATTATAGAACCAAGCTCTGTATTACAGTGTGGTGGGTTGCTTCGCTAGGCTTCTTTTGGGCTTGTTTTCCAACGCTTCAATGCAGCCTCCATTCTTTACCAAAACCCAAAAAGAAATTCTCCCAGGAAACAAAAACTGCCTGTTCACGCATCGGATCCCGCCAATTCCTGTCCAAATCTTAGATCCCCAGAGTGTTGCGTAGTGCAACTCGAAATAGGCTGTTCTTCAAGCCAATAACAGCTAGCGCTAGCTTATATTGTCCAGGGGGTTCATAACTTTTCTGATGCACATTCAAGAGCTTTACTGACCTTTCTATGTTGCTCTCAAACAACCGCGTCATAATGTTCCATGTCTTACTGACCGTTATGCTCATTGACGATTTTCAGCGTGTCGGCCCATTACGCTGAAATGCGCAGAATCCTGATGCTAGCCGCTTATGTAACATTTTAAAAGCAGTAAAAAAAAAACTTGTCTTTGTTTTACAATATCTGTGCTTTCACAAGCAGTATGGTGCCATCTTTTCTTCTAAAGATCAATAATCACTGAACGCTCAGTGCCATTGAAACGACATTTTTAATCCTTTCCTTCAATCGTTTTATAATATAGTTCAAAAAGCGAAACAGGATTTTAAAAGCGAAACCAGCTTAAATCTGTAATTGACTAACTCCGGAGACCTCTGGCCGCACAATTTGGGTTGGGGCATCTTTAATGGTGTTATTAGTTATCTGCTGTTTTTTAACGTCTTTGTATATTTTTCAGGTCCAAGAGCGCTGGTTGCAAGACAATCTGACGTTACGGAAGCGTGTTGAGGAGCTGAAGGAGGTTGTAGCTAAACGAGAAACTCTTATGAAAGACATGGGCAACATGCAAGTGTTGCAGCTGCGCCAGTAAGAGCCATTCACAATTTGCATTAGTCTGCTGAAAAAACAGATACAAGTGACATTGCGCCAAATACTGAAGGTCACAGAGTTATGGAAGCACAGATGAGAAAGAGAGGAAGATAGAAAATATCAATATATCGCCACTGGTATCACCATCGCAGTAGTTACCAATATTATCACCATCACGGTATTTTCTATTATTTCTATTACCATGCAGCCCTAGTTAAAGATAGACCAGGATTTATAGTCTCTGCATCATCATTGAGTGGACATTTTTGAAGTTAAACTTAAGTGCTTTAACCCACTATTGTCTGTGTTTTGAATTTCTTTTATTTAGAGAACGTCGTGATGCAGAACGCAAATTAGAAGAGCTGAAGAAGAACCGGAGCATCGCGCTGGGTCGGCAGAAAGGCTTTGAAGAAGAGATTCTGCAGTACAGGTAAGATAGACATAAATGTCAGCAGAGTACGGAGCTAAATCAAGGTGTTTCTTCATCGTTTCCCTTTACAAGGCTGAACTGCTTCTCTGCAACCCATATGAAAGCTCCTGAGTACCGTGGGCAGGTCATGAGATGTGAAACAGACTCATTGGCTGCTTTGTCCTTCACTCCCTGTAGATGAACACTGTATCTATTTTTTTTCTGGCACAGCATAGGTTATGGAAATATTGATTAACGCATGCTATAGCTACAAGACAATAGCCATTAACACTGCACTCTACAAATCATTTTCAAATCTTAGTCTTGTTTAAAACTTGCTTCTGTTTCTCTTTGAATTGATTTCTTTCAGAAAAGAGTTGAGAGAAGAGCAGTATGACAAAGCTGATGAGCGCTACAAAAACAAGATGATCACAATGAGGACCACAGAGTTGGTCATTCAAGACCTTAATCTCTACTACAAAGCTCTTGATCAGTAAGTTCTATCTTTAAAATTATGAATGCAAATATATTTCTCAAACCATCGTCGATCAAGACAGAAATCAGTTGATGAGACAAATGTTTTGTTAGGTGGTAACATTGTTTTGTTGTTTTAATTTAGCAAACGGTCGGCTTATGGTTGCTAATAGTATTTGCAAAAGTGGTTGATTCACCACATGCCACTGAGGAACCATGGTTTGTTTTGTTTTCTTTATGTCAAATAGCGATCAACCCACAAGCCTCAGTGGCAGATATGGGTAGTTTGTAATGGAGAACTGTATTTGGCGTCTACAGCTGAACTGTCAGGGGTTAGTTTGATGGGGCCCGCTCAGGTGGGACTCATCTTTCCTTCACTATGCGGCTATTACACTAGACTTGTGATATTGTAACTTTCAAACTGAAAGCAATACGTTGTTTCGCGTACTCATTAATGCCCGTGGCGACAAACAAAACCTGTTAGGAGCTGGATTATAAACTCTTGTGATCCAAAACGGTGCAGAGGAGCTAGCGTTAGGCTGTTGTTTCTGCTAACTCTTCCCTGGAACGATCCAGAGCTAAAGCAGGATTATGTCCTTTTATCAGGGGCAAAAATGCCATCTTCACATTCTGCGCCCTCTTGTTGATGCTGTTTTGGGATTACGCCTCCAGCGGACTTTTTAATTTAGATTTGAAAAGAACGTGTCACGACCAGCTGTCTAAAGGTTAAAACAATACCCCAAAAAAAAAAAAAAAACACGTACACCACTTGGGTTTTACAGTTATGTGCAAACATTGTTTACCTCCTTTCCTTTTCTGTCACCCCTACATGTTTCACCTTATCAAACAAATTTTAACATCAGAGGGGAAAAAAAAACAGCAGTAGGTACAAAATGAAGTTTTCAATGGTTGATTTATAAATCAGCTGTAACTAACAACAGAAGGAGAGTTCATCTTCCTAAGCCACTACCCGGCCTTATTACTGACGGACCTGTAGAATCAAGAAACCCCCCAAATAAAAACCTGTGTGACAGATGGGGAAAATGTGAAACTGCTGAATCCGTATAAGTAGCCGACAGAGCGCCTTGACGTTGTATCCAGGAGGTCACAAAAAAAAAAAAAAACACAAATGAGAATCTAAAGCACTGTAGGCTTGACTGGCTTCAGTTAAGGTCAGTGTTCAATAGTAGGAAAGAGACCTGACCAATACTGACAGAACAGCTGACATGCCTCCAAAAAGAAAAGAGTTTCCTTATAAAATGCCTTTTATAACTGAGCCGTGAAAATTTGAGGTTTTATGAAACCCAGATGAGGCATAGATGAGTGATAAGGTGACACCTTTTGGTGTGATAAACATTTAGGTGTCACTATTTTTTGTAATTTGCCTCTCCCCACCAGTCATTGGTTCATGGTGGACAGGTTCACCAGTCCATCACAGGGCAACTCAGAGACTTAGGACAAACAGCTATTCAAGCGCACACCCTCACGCCTAAGGGCAATTTAGAGAGACCAATTACCCCGAAGGGAAATTAGATAAATGTAGAAAAATACTTCTGTTGAACCTGTCAACTAAATTGTTAAACCTGTTTGTGAGACATGTTTGTTTGGATTACTGAAGCATTTTTTTTTTCCTAGCAGTGTCATGATGTGGGCATTTATCAAAACCTAGACCTTATACTGACTGTGGAAAAAGTCAATGTGCCATGAGAAAAACTGAAACCGCTTGCAGTTTTTCAAAATAGATGCCATGTCAAAGGATGTGGTTGATTATATTAGTATCAAAGGTCATATAACAAAATGCTCTACTGACATTCACATACAAAAGCGGTAAACGCATTGGGTTTCTGATACATGTACCTGTTATTTGCTTGAGTTTAGTTAAAAGTCGAGTAATATCTTAAAATTCCATGAAGCAAAAACCCACCTTTTAAATGGTAAAGAAAGACTGCTTGCAATACTTACAGAATTTACCATACTTTGTCTGAATGTAATAATCTTGTTCTTTCTTAATAAACAGAGTACCTTAGTATTTGTTTAGTGAAAAAGCCCTAGTGCTTTGAAGATGTTGAGACAAAGAATATGCAACCTCAGTTTTACCCAGCCTTTCTATTCCAGTGCCTTTCCTGTAATGAAACCTTTCCGTGTTAACAGACCCTTGATGGGTTTAGACCACAGTGGTTTTGAAGTCAGTCAGTCAGATCGTTGCATTATTTGATGGAAAGTGATGTCAGTATCATATTTTCCGCTACATGTAATTGATTGTGGCGTACCTCCACGAAAAAATAAAAGCCACCACACCTTCGGAATGAAGTCTTTTATGTTAAAGTAATGTAATATATATATATAGCCTATATCATATATAGCCTATATTTGTGAATTTATACTAACCATAATCCAAGTTTGAAATGAATTTAAATATCATGAAAAGTTAAAGTTTACTTTATTTTGAAAAACCAACAATGCCTGCTTCTTCCTGTCTGGCTGCAAAGCTGGCTAGCTGGCGGCTGCTCTGTTCTCAGGAGGGAAGAAAAGCTAGCGAGGACGGTCCACTGTTGCCTATTTGTTGTCTTTTTTGCTATATTTAACGACTTTTCAGACACCTCTAGCAATTTTCTTTCAAGAAGAGCTAGCAACAACAATTTTAATGACTTTTTTTGTTTTAATGGCGACTTTACCAAAAACACTATTTGTTCTGGAATCACTGTGTTGAGGCAGCAGCAAGAGCTGCCATGAGAGTTCCTACTTCCCTCAGCGCTGTCTCACAGGCACACCACAGCTGCTGCTGCCTCGTCATGTAAATACAGTTTTTAAAGTAGTCGTTTTTTGTCTCTGAAGCTGTTGCACTAAAATAATTCCCTAAATTTGATTTACACACAGCTTCAATCACTTATTCACTTTGTGTACCTCTGATAACTGTCTTTTTGCTTTTATGTAGTGTGGATTCAGGCAATGTATTAAAATTCATAAATCATTTTGTAAAAGTGATTTTTAGTTTCAAACACATTTAATCATTATTTTTAATAACGTTTTGGTCACTTATCCTACAGCCTGGGTCCCAAAAGTAAGAACAACTATGCAAATGAGATGAAGATGTCATCCCTTTTAAAATAAATATCACCACCTCCACGGTTTTAGAAAAACCCTAAAGGAAACCCTGAGTATTAAAAATCCTTACCTTGCTATTAGTATTAAAATAATCAGAATTTTAAAAGGTGTTTTGAATTTAATGTTTCTACAGTGGGAATGCATTTAGTCAGCCACTGATTGTACAAGTTCCCCTACTCAGGAAGATGAGAGAGGCCTGTAATTTTCCTCATAGGTACACTTCAGCTATTAGATACAAAATGAGAAAAAAAAAACTATCCAAGAAATCAAATTTTAGGATTTTTAAAGAAATTATTTGTAAACTATGGTTGGAAATAAGTATTTTTGTCAATAACAAAAAGTTGTACTCAATGCTTTGTAGCGTAACCTTTGTTGATAGAGATCAAATGTTTCCTGCAAAGATTGCACACACCGTAGCTGGTATATTGGCCCATTCCTCCATGCAAATATCCTCTGGAGCAGTGATGCTTTGGGGCTGTCGCTGGGCAACATGGACTTTCAACTCCCTCCACTAATTTTCTACTCGGTTGGGGTCTGGAGACCTGCTAGGCCACTCCAGGACCTTGAAAAGCTTTTTACGGAGCCACCCTTTTGTTTCCTGAGCGGTGTGTTTGGGATCATTGTCATGCTGGAAGACCCAGCTACGTTCCACCTTCAATGCTCTCGCTGATGACAGGAGGTCTTGGCTTAAAATCTGACGATACACGGCCCCGTTCATTCTTCCCCGAACGCTGATCAGTCGTCCTGTGATATTTGGAGAAAAAAAACACCCCCATGCTTCACAGTAGGTCTGGTGTTCTTGGGATGCAACACAGCATTTTCCCTCCTCCAAAACACGACGAGTTGAATTTGTGCCAAAAAGTTCTATTTTGTTTCATCTGACCGATCCTCTTCTGGATCATCCAGATGCTCTCTGGCAAACTTCAGACTGGCCTGGACATGTACTGGCTTAAGCAGCGGTACACGCCTGGCACTGCAGGACTCGAGTCCCTCGATCGTAGCGTGTTACTGATGGCAGCACCGTGTAGTTCTGGGATTTCTGCTCACCGTTCTCATGATCATTTTGACCACATGTGATGAGATCTTGTGTGGGGCCCCATATCGAGGAAGATTGCCAATGGTCTTGTATGTCTTCTATTTTCTTACAATTGCTCCCCTCATTGATTTATTCACACCAACATGGTGTGAATTTCCTATTGTAGATTCACTCTTTCCAGCCCGGCGCAGGTCTACGGTTTTCTTCCTGGTGTCCTTTGACAGCTCTTTTGTTTTGGCCATGGTTAAGTTTGGAGTCTTGACTGTTTGAGGCTGTGGACAGGTGTCTTTTTTTACAGATAACGAGTTCAAACAGGTGCCATTAATACAGATCATGAGTTAACCAGGTGCCATTAATACAGGTAACGAGTGGAGGACAGAAGCGCTTCTTAAAGAAAAAGTTACAAGTCATTGAGGGCCAGACATCTTGCTTGTTTGTGGTTGACCAAATACTTATTTTCCACCATAATTTACAATTAAATTCTCTAAAAAATTCAGCACTACTGCGGAAAGCTGAAGAGAGCCAGCATACTTCTCCAAACTGCTCTACCGTTGCTAGTTTTGTGGCAGCTCATGAGCTCATAAGGAGGGAGAAGCCATTCACAGATGGGAGAATACATGGAAGAATCGTTCATCCCAAACGAGCATCTATCCTCCAAATTCAAAAACAAACATTATTCAGACAATTAAAGAAATAACCTCTCTCCAAAGACTGTTAAGGACAGGAGCTTTGAAGGGGACCTACCATGCTTTTAAATTTTCAAATTTAAATTCAGTTGTGGTCTATATAAAATGGAACTGACATGCTTTGGTCTGAATACCTCGTTATTGCCCTGTTCTGAAGGTGAACCTTGTTATTAAGAGTGAACAAAATAAAAAAAAAAACGATTTCATTCATTTTTGAATGACAATGTCGTGTTTTAGGGGAGCGCCGCCCCCCTAAAACACGACCTTGATTGGCTGAAAAAGCTTTATTCCATGGTGGTGATGACAAGTCATCTAAACAAGTCACCTAAACACGCTAAATGTAAATCTCCAGGGGAAGCAAACACTGCCATTTGAATGTCAGTGTTTGCTTCCCCTCCATCAGAGACTTCAAAGAAGAGAGCAATCAGATAAATTTTGATTATTCACACCGCACAATTATGGTGACGCAAGCTGCATTTGGAGAAAGATCCAGCGAGTTCAGAGAGGGGGAAAACACACACTCTCCGTCCTTCCCTGTCAGACTGCTGAACATTGACTCATCCCTGCTGAACACTCTCTTTCATGAAGATATGTCAGCCTGATCTTTAAATTGAACTGGCCGGTGTAGCGGATAAAGATTTATGGGCGTCCAAGTTCAAAAGCCTGTCAGCAAATCTCGAAGAAGCCGCTCGTCAGAAGGCCACTCGCGCTAAAAAGCACAAAAGGAACGAGTTTGACAGCCTCCCTAAAGCTGACAAGCGTGTTTTTTATATGCCAACATGGATTATGATTCCCGAAAAGTATACAAATATGAAAAAGTATGCATTTGGAGTCCTGTCCATCTTTGGCTCAACATGCCTTTTCCAGGCAAGGCAAGCATGAACTTCATAAAGTCCAAATAAGGCGCCTGCCTCACAAATGAGAACCTGTAATCCAGAGTGAAGATCAAACGCGCATCTCACAGCCAGAACATAGGCAAAATCACCGTTGAGCTTCAGTAGCAGGAGTCACATTAAACAGATGAGAACATTAGCTTTTAAAAGGCTAATGATTGAAAAAAAAACACTTATTTCAGACCTGAAACTGTTGTAGTTGTTTTTTCATATTATGTCCAGGTACTTTGTTTTGATTGCTGGTCGAGAAACAAATCTGAAGGGCATGAGAGCCCATCAAATTCTTGTTTACATTCTTTTTTTACCTGCTAAGCTGCTATTATATGTTTTGTTTTGTTTTTTTTACATAAGTTTGTGAAGCATACAAAAAGCCCAGCATAGTTCTGTCCGTCCGTCCGTTGTCTTCCGCTTATCCGGGGTCGGGTCGCGGGGGTAGCAGCTTCAGTAGGGAGGCCCAGACGTCCCTCTCCCCAGCCACTTGGGTCAGCTCCTCAGGAGGAACCCCAAGGCGTTCCCAGGCCAGCCGGGAGACATAGTCCCTCCAGCGTATCCTGGGTCTTCCCCTGGGCCTCCTCCCGGCGGGACGTGCCTGGAACACCTCTCCAGGGAGGCGTCCAGGAGGCATCCTGACCAGATGCCCGAGCCACCTCAACTGGCTCCTCTCGACGTGGAGGAGCAGCGGCTCTACTCTGAGTCCTCCCCGGATGACTGAGCTCCTCACCCTATCTCTAAGGGAGAGCCCAGACACACTACGGAGAAAACTCATTTCAGCCGCTTGTATCCGGGATCTCGTTCTTTCGGTCACGACCCAAAGCTCGTGACCATAGATGAGGGTAGGAACGTAGATCGACCGGTAAATCGAGAGCTTCGCCTTTTGGCTCAGCTCTCTCTTCACCACAACGGATCGGTACAGCGCCCGCTTCACAGCAGACGCTGCACCAATCCGCCTGTCGATCTCCCGCTCCATCTTCCCCTCATTCGTGAACAAGACCCCAAGATACTTGAACTCCTCCACTAGGGGCAGGACATCCTCCCCAACCCGGAGAAGGCACTCTACCCTTTTCCGGTTCAAGACCATGGTCTCGGATTTGGAGGCACTGATTTTCATCATTAGTTCTGTGTTTAATTTATTTTAAATTGGGCCTGCATATAAACACTGAACTTCTGTTTGTTGTATTCTTCACTGGTCTTAAGTCCGTTTGGAGAATACAGGGAGACCTTTCAATGGCAGAGTGAAGTTAACAGCCTCCCTAAAGCTGACAAGCGTGTTTTTTATATGCCAACATGGATTATGATTCCCGACAAGTATACAAATATGAAAAAGTATGCATTTGGAGTCCTGTCCATCTTTGGCTCAACATGCCTTTTCCAGGCAAGGCAAGCATGAACTTCATAAAGTCCAAATAAGGCGCCTGCCTCACAAATGAGAACCTGTAATCCAGAGTGAAGATCAAACGCGCATCTCACAGCCAGAACATAGGCAAAATCACCGTTGAGCTTCAGTAACAGGAGTCACATTAAACAGATGAGAACATTAGCTTTTAAAAGGCTAATGATTGAAAAAAAAAACACTTATTTCAGACCTGAAACTGTTGTAGTTGTTTTTTCATATTATGTCCAGGTACTTTGTTTTGATTGCTGGTCGAGAAACAAATCTGAAGGGCATGAGAGCCCATCAAATTCTTGTTTACATTCTTTTTTTACCTGCTAAGCTGCTATTATATGTTTTGTTTTGTTTTTTTTACATAAGTTTGTGAAGCATACAAAAAGCCCAGCATAGTTCTGTGTTTAATTTATTTTAAATTGGGCCTGCATATGAACACTGAACTTCTGTTTGTTGTATTCTTCACTGGTCTTAAGTCCGTTTGGAGAATACGGGGAGACCTTTCAATGGCAGAGTGAAGTTAACAGCTAGCAGCAGTGAGGTTGATTTTGGAGCCAATTTTAGCTACCTGAAGGAAAACCTGAAGCCCTAAGCAACTTTCATTCTGCAATAAACCTGAAATCATATTCTTATGTGCACAATCTGTGCCAATTATAACACTTTTCTGCATTGCAACACTCAAACATGGTCCTGAGTGGCCAAAATGATTTAATTGCACTTGATCAGCAAAACTAACCTTGTTTTAGTAGTTAAATTAAAGATGACAATAGAAATGTACGTTCTAGCTGAGGAACAGGTTACATCCTACCCCCCTAATGGCTAATGTTTACCCCCTTAGCTTTCTCCAGTGAGATGCTTCTTGTAGCTATCTATTGGTCTCTGGCATCAGCCTGACGAAGGTTTGCCCCAGTCCTCATTTTCAGCTGAAAGCAGCTCTGGCTCTATGCATGTTTTATCGACGGACACAAAAGATTTGTGTCAATCAAAATCAGATTCTTTCGGATTTGCAGATTTTGGCAATGAAACGCATGTGAGAAAGTTAGCGCTCGCAGACTCAGATAACATCTGAGGAATGAGCAAAGCGCAACTTACCCATACATGTGGGTGGGTTCTGAGCATCACTGTCTGCAGTTTCATCAAGATACCAAGCAAGCAAGGCTAAAAAGCCTTTCAGCAGAGCAGATATCCATGTCACAGTTTTCTCTCTGAATTCAAAGTAATCTGTTAGGATGTTTAGTGTAAAAAAAAAAAAAGATTTAATGAGTCACTTTGCAAAAAACAAACAAAAAAAAAAAGCTGGGAGCAAAACCTTGTCAAAACCATGAAAACACTGTCATTGATAATTTATGGCTGGGTGTTGTAAATTACCTTTCAATGAGCATATTATCAACGGATGACTTTTTTTTTTTTTTTTTAGAAAAAGGCCTTCTTTATTAACTAATAATGATTCAGATATATTTTTTTTTTTTAAGCTTCAACCCCCATACGCAATTTTAATGCAGACTTAACTTTCGCTATTACATAGAGATAAAGTTACTGTGAAACCGTTAATTATTTCAAACAGTTTGTTTAACTTCTTTATCCTACTGTTCTGGTTATTATAGCTCAAAATGTCTTAGCAAAGCTAAAAACTAACTTAAATTGGCGAGGTGGATGGGGGGGACTGATATGACCCCAAGTACATCCTGTAAAGGCTTTTTGACTTCCTGAAACACACTGCTTATTTATAGTTGTTGTTTGTTTGTTTTTTTTTTCAATACAAATCTCATATTGAAAATTTACTCTACTGCATTTATTGAAATGATCATTTTTCTTTTATTTTTTTTAGAAATGCCACAGTTACAGGACGCTGGATCTCCAAAGACATGGAAGCCATTAAAAGTAGTTCATCTTATTGCTATTTGGTTCCTTAAGAAAAATTAAAAGAATTATCAGAAACATCTACAGTTTTTTTGGGCACGTTTAACATGACATGGGTTTTACTCCTTCATAGGTTATATGGTACTGAATAATACCTTGGAAAGTGAAACTAAAAAGAGGTTATTGGGTCACAGAATGAGCCGTCAGATGGCACCTTTGTGAACCTTCCTCAGAATCTGTGCCAGCTTTAAGCAATACCTGATGTTCTAAGATGCATTGATGTTTTCATAAAAACAGGTATCTTGAATGCTGAAGTGTTCAAGCATTCAGCTCTAGATGGAGGTTAAATTGGTGATATATAGTCTTGTGAGTTTGGAGTGTATTTTACAAATATTGTAAAGCGTTATAATTCATGCAGGACGATGAAATGTTGGATATATTTTCAACTTTTTTTTCTCAGATGTTTATTATAACTCTGAAACTGGAACACCAGTGAGCTTTTCTGCATTACATATGCAGTACTATATATATATATATATATATATATATATATATATATATATATATATATATATATATATATATATATATATATACTGTATGTATATGTATGGATTATTGGTAGTGCTGTGTTAGTTTAAGTTATGCACGTCAACTTCCTTTTCTCATAAATCGTTTGCATCGGTACTGCTCTACGTCAGTAGAGTGTTGTAACCTAATTCACATCAGCTAGCCCTAAACCTTTTTTTTTTTTTTTAGACACTTTCATGCCAATGTGACCTACTAACCATACTGTATGCAGTTCAAGCCGGAGTTTGCAGTGTTGGGGTAATTCAATTTCTGGATAAATGCACATGCTCCTTGAATCCCTCAAAAGTAAAAGCTTTTTCATGCTCTGGGGAGCCTTTGCCCCTGTCCCTGCTGAAATACAGAATAGTCCTGGAAGGGAACCTGTTGGAAGCTGCATAAGACTCAAGAATGGGGGGGCAGGTTAGTCTTCCTGAAGGACAACAGAGCAGCACTAAAGCTACAGACTGAGCTGCAATAAGGTGGTTTAAATCAAAGCATATTCCAGGGTTAGAATGACCGAGGTCAAAGCTCAGATCTAAATCAAACTTGAAAACTGAGCCCTCTTCACAGGCACTGTCCATCCAAACCAACTGATCTTGGGCTCTTTTTTGCAAAATGGGCAAAATTTGAGGATTTCGCAGAAGTCCAGTGTTTTTGGAAGGCTCATTCTATTGCAGCACAGAAGTCAGTATTTTCTTACGACTGCTGACAAAGCAGTTACGCACATAAGGCAGTAGGTCAGATTGCTGGATAAGGTGTTCTCCAGCTCAAGTTTCAGCTTTTCTGTATGGTTCATAACCCCCCCCCATTTATGGTCATAGGAAGAACCTCTGCATGTTGCATTGCTATCGCTGTAATCTATATAACCACACTGGACTTTTTCATCAGTTTGCTAGATGATAGGCAAAAAAATTCTTAGTATGCAGGAAGAGAGCATCCAGCTTTCTGTTGGCGTATCTTATTTACTAAGACCCATCGTCTCACATCTCGGTATTAAATGAAAAAAAAAAGTTGCTGTCGTTTCTATTTTGTAACCAAGATATGAGAAAACGGATTTCATTAAAGCCGCATTTGCGGAAGTGAACGAGTTCAACCTACATTTGGGTGTTGATGATGGTGCATTTTTGTCATATTGAGAGGAAACTGTTTTTATTTACACATGACTGGTCGCTTTTATTCATCTTATTTCATTGTTCTTAATCTGTCAGCAGCACAGCCTAAATAAAGCTTTGAGTTTTTAACATTAATTTTCTTTCTGCTTTCCTCAGGACCATCATGAGGTTCCACAGTATGAAAATGGATGAGATCAATAAAATCATCCGAGACCTGTGGCGCAGCACCTACAGGGGCCGAGGTGCTTCTCTTTTACAAATGAGCCGGTGTTTTTGTAGAACTTGTAAAGTAAAAAAAGTTAAATATTTCTCCACCGTCGCTGTACTTTCATTACATCTTTCGTGCCCAATGCTTTCCTCAGATATCGAGTACGTGGAGATCAGGTCGGATGTGGATGAGAACTCGTCAGCTGGTGTGAGGAGGCGGGTTTACAACTACAGAGTAGTTATGGTGAAGGGAGACACGGCCTTGGATATGAGAGGACGCTGCAGCGCTGGTCAGAAGGTACAGACAACGGCAGTTGTGTATTTGTGCTAAATGCTGGCCATGTGTAAAATGAAGCTGAGCGTTTTCAGCCAATCACAGGGATGTAGCGGTCCTGCCCTCTGCTATACCTGATAGCGTATAATCATCGCTGTTAAATACGAAAGCAGGCATTTAAAAATGTCATTCAAACATAAAGAAATGTCCCCAGTCCCCAGAAGGTTATTCTTCACTTTTTTGTTGCCCATATTTGGCATGGATTTAGGGCCAAGTTAATTGAAAGGCTCCTCGTCACTTGCTATTATGTAGTATTGTAATAATAACATAATGATACCTTTCTCTTAATCAAACATTTGGTTTGCCATAAAGTCTGTAAGGCAGTGTTGTTCAAATTAAATAAAAAAAAATTATTAAAATTTAGCACAACTCTACCTTTCTGTACATAGTATACTGATATAGTTTGTCATTGTTCATATTTTCAACTTGATTTTGATTCTTCTTTTGCACCTTCTCTGCAAATTAGCAACAGAAAGAGGATGTTTGGAAATAATGTAAATGTTCTGTTTAATCAGTTTTTTTTTATCTGTTTGCAGGTGTTGGCATCCCTGATCATCCGTCTTGCCCTGGCAGAGACTTTCTGTCTCAACTGTGGGATCTTGGCCTTGGACGAGCCCACCACCAACCTGGACAGAGAGAACATCGAGTCTCTGGCCCATGCCCTTGTAGAGTCAGTGCACTTCCTGTTTTTATACATTATCAACCCAAGCTGAAGCTTTATCTAAAGTTCTGAAACGACACAGTGTGTAATGAGAGCACCAGTCGAAATTAACCCACCTTTTCTTCGCTCTTCTCTGTTTCTTTTTTTTAAGGCTTTTGCATTTAAGTCTGTATCAGCTGATGGCGTATACAGTTATGTTCAAAATAATAGCAGGAACATCACTAACCCAAACAGTTTTTGGTAGAAATTACCCTGCATACAATTTACTATTTATGTGTTGTAGAGCAATAGAAAACTAACAGATCATAAAGTCATGATTATTAGGCGACTGATATTATTTTGTGATGAAATTTTCTGATATTCATTGACTGGAGAGGCAAAAACGTGTAAAGAAGTAATAAATATTAGTCTGCTCAGCTTTAATGATCTGTAATTCTTAGAAATTGAACCAAAAAGGAGAAAGAAGTGCGAGAATCAATGAAAAATTTGCCCTTAGGTGATCAAACAAGGTACATGTGAATACTCTTACTGGTTTGATGACACGTTAGTAAATGGAGGCCATGAGCAAGAAGCCCTCATTTGTTTTTGAAAACAAATGACCTGGAATAAGGAGGTTAATTACTCGAGCATCACCCTTATTCCAGACCAACAAGATTAACGTTATGGTGTCTTTAGCCCAAATCCCCAAATCTTAATCCTATAGAAAGTATGCGTGTGGACATAAAACATGCTTTTCGTGAGGCAAAGAACTGCAGAGAACTTTTTGAATGTAGTCCAATCATCCTGGGCAGGAATTCATAGGAGCCACAAGTCTGTCCGTTGTGGAAAAAAAAAAAAGATGTGAAGATGAGAAATAAATGGTGATTCAACTAAATATTCAGTGATTTACAGCAAAGCTAAATCTTTTAAATGTTTTCATTTTAAACTCAAACCTAATACACACGTAGCTGGGTGTCCGGGAAAACGGATACATATAAATGCGGTTACGCCTGTCATCCACACATAAACGGCGTTTTACTTGCCTAAAAACGGATGATTCTGAAAACTCCGGCCAAGGCGGAGATTTCTAAAAACTCCGTCTTTGACCATATGTGTGTGACGAGACAGAGTTTTAGGGTCCGCCACATCACGCCGCTGACGTCACATTGTTATAGAGTTGGCCACACAGTGGCCTAAAGAAATTAATGTTGTCAAAGTTAAAGCGTACCTGGAAACTAGAACTGGTTCAGACGTTTCTGGTTTGTTTGTTTTTTGCAAGCCCAGCTGCTCCAATACGTTGAGGTGCAAAGGAGAAAAAGCGCTTGGAGTTCGGCTGTGTTACTCAGGCACTTTGCTGTTCAACGGCGCTTTTATTTTGAAGGACTCTGACTGGCTGACACAGGTTTTTGCTTTGCGGCACACTGCTCCCTGTGCGTCTGGCATGTTTATAACAACGGTCAGTGGTGAATTCACACGGGTTTATTCGGGTGAAAAATGTTCTAAAAGCGATCCTGTGTGTACGGTATAATTTTTAAAAAATGATGTAGGGTAGATATTTGTATTTATAAATACCCGGATACGTGTGTACAAGCCCTCAGCATACAAGTATTTTTTGAACAGCTTGTTTGCCTCCTTTGTGGTTGTATCAGATTTTTATTCTTGTTTGGATTTAAACATGAATGGACATATGAACTGTTCATGTTTCTAATGAACTCCCCTTTTTAAATTTTTTAAATTTCCAAAAAAAGTAAAAATTTAGGGCAAGGGCAAAAAAAAAAAAAAAAAAAAAAAAAAACTGGACTTTTTTCCGAAGTTTGAAGACGTTTCGCTTCCTGTCCAGAAATCTTTCTGAATTCAGAATGTCTGGAGTAGTGTGGAGTAGCAACCTTTATAGTATTGCCCAACAAAGGCCTTGTAATGGCTTAGATGACATGCAAATTGAACCGAAACTGGCCCCTAGTATTGGGGAGTCGTTAAAGTCATAAAGTCAGGACCATGACCTGGATGACTGAGAATCTTCACCAGCATATTGCACGCCATTTTGCGAAAGATCCCCTTATGAAGTGTGACCTACCAGAACCTTTTCTGATTTAGGACTTTTTGAAGATTGTCTTTTTTTATGATTAAAAATCTTCGAGTCTTTAGAGTTACAAATGATTGTGCAGCTGTCCGTGCAAAGCAATCCCTTATCGCTGTTTTCCTCTCTCTTAAGATTTAAAGGTTAGAAATGTTGCACTGTTATTAAACGTACATCATTCAGCGGACTGCTCTTAAACTTTATCTCTTTGCCGTGCTCTCCAGAATCATCAAGAGCCGCTCTCGTCAGCGTAACTTCCAGCTGCTCATCATCACCCACGATGAAGACTTTGTGGAGCTCCTGGGCCGCTCCAGCTATATTGAACACTTCTACCGAATCCGCAAGAACCAGGACCAGAACTCGGAAATCACCAAGTGCAGCATCTCCTCCCTCTCGTCTTACCTCCATTGAAAAAGCGAGCGGCTTTTTCCGTGCCTTGAAAGAGCCTCAGTAACACTTTATGCTTTGATTGCATTTGGGCAAATTAACACTCAGTTTTGGCTTGAAGAAAACCTGCATTCAAACCCCTTTTCCTGTTGTTGACCCGCTGTTTAAATATGCTGTGGACTGCAAAAGTTTTCCTAGCGTTAACTGAGGTCTATGAAGAAGAGCCTAGGGGAAAATGTTTTTTTTCTCCAAATTATTAGCATCAATCTAAAAAGAAAAAAAACTGAAAGCAAAAGTCATAATGCCTTTGTATTCACTTAATGTACTTGCCTTCTTTGTGAAAAACTGAAACAAATGTTGCAATGGTAAAATGCTTTAAGATAAACTCCTTACACCTTTAGCTTCAAAAATCTGGTCCATTACGGTTCAAACGTCCCTGTTTCATCTTCATGAGTTTAACGTTCTGTTATTAAACCTCTTCAGAAGCCCTGAAGCCGCAGTTATTCCTTAACACAAACTGATTTGAGGTCATTTCACTTCACAGCAAACAAGACATCAAATTCAGAGAAATCCTTTTTTTTGAAGTCAAACCACAACTTATCTTGTAATCAGTGCAGATGACGTTTCCTTTTTTTTTTTTTTTTTTTGCAACGGAGAAACCTGACTAGAGGCGTGGGTAAAGCGTATATAAATGTCAAGCTCTCCATTGAGAGTTCAGAGCAACTGCGAGCTTACAGCTGAACATCCAAAAAGAAACTTCAGACTCCTTGAGACGTCCTCAGCCTGCAAGAAATCATGGAGATGGTGATACTTCTGCTGGTGACTGCTGTGGCTCAGCTGGTGACCCCGGTTCCTACACCTCCGGCTAATAGTAATGCACGGCTCAACCTCAAACACGTCATTGGAGCCGTTAACAATTATTCGACAACTTTCACAAAGGTGAGTTTTCTCTTTTTAGTCTTGCTTTTGATGCAACAATTTATAGCTATGTTAGTGTTAAAAATTTTCAAACATCAAAAAACAAAAATGACTTGTTTCTTTTGTGTGCGACAGGATTTTTTTGTGGAGGACGTGCAGGATTTGGTCACCGCCGGTTGTAAGGTCAGAAGAGTGCTTCATCATTGAAAACATGCTTTTATAGCTTTTAAAGTATTTGTGACAATTTGCTTACCTGTCGTGTGCTTTCTACGTAGAATGACTTCTTTTGCAAAGTGCACAACATTCTGTTTGCACACAAGAAGGTTGGAGAAACCAAGAGTGAAGAGACGGCACTTGAGCGCCACCTGAACGCATACATCAACAGTTTGAACGTAAGAATCCCTTTTTCAAAGGTCGATGATGTGCAAAAGATCCTGTTTGTTTTAGCCCTAACAACAGAATGGATTAACTGGCAAAAACTAGAAAAAAAAAATGTAGAGGAACAACAGAGCAACACCTCTGAGCAGCTTGAATGACCTTGGTTTCTCGTCTTTCAGATTGACTGCAAAGAAGAGCTGCAGTCGGTGAAAAACTCAACCGTAACCAGGCCCATCACTGATCTGCTGGAAAACATTAGGAAATGTAGCCAGAGAACAAACTTGTTGGGGAGGGACTAACTTCAGTACCTGGGACCTTTCCGACCTTTGCTGAGGTGCAGCTGCAAGTCTAGTGCAGATGTGTCGTACGAAGTTTATTTGCAATTTTCTGAAAGCTGAAATTGTGCATGTGGGCAAAAAAAAAATTACAACTAAGCAGCATGGTATGAGAAAATGAAGTTAGTAGTGTGGTTTACTTTTTGTGTAGTATCTTAGTTAAAAAATTATTATATGATATTCCATCTTATTTATTTTTTTTGTACTTAATTTAACATAAGATGATCTATTTATTGTAATTTTATTGCATGGTAATCAAATAAGCATTAGAGAACATTACCTTTTATCTCTCATGACTAAAGCTTGTTTGAGAATGTTTTGTTCCGTATTGCCTTTTATATATATTTTTTTTAGAAATCTTTACAAATTGGCATTTAAAGTCTGCTGAATGATTGTATTTTGTTGTGACTAGATGGAATTGTCCAGCACGTAATTGTATTTTAATTGGATTATTGGATTTATTTGTGTTGGAATAAACTGAATTGAGCAAATTTGCAAATGAAGTGGAATTGTTTGTCATTTTAATCATTAGCAATTTGTTAGTCATTTTTCTTCATGTCGTAATTTAAAACCGTTGATGGGCATGTGATTAAGAAACAGGAAAGCAGATTAAGGAAAAACGATAGTGTCTAAACGTTTTGAAGCCTTTCATGCCTCTATAGTTTTTAAAATAGTTGGGTGACTTAAAAAAATTAACAATTGGATAAATGATAGAAAAAGTAGCTAATCTTAAAAAGAAAAAAATGAAAGACTTTAAGAAGTCCTAAAGAAAAATTGCTCAAACCACTTTAGACCATAGAGAAGCCTGGCTTCTATGAACCAAATTTTACTTTGCAAAAGTACTCATCCCTTTTGTAGCTTGTTTGCCTTTAGCTACAGTCTTATTTTTCTTACCAGGGTGCCATGTGATACACCAACATAGAGAAGTGCATAATGGTTGTGGAATAAAAAAAATATTTGCAGATTTTTGAGTTTGTACAGATCTAAAAAAGTATTGATGTGTACAGTGCCTTGCAAAAGTATTCATCTACCATGGCATTTTTCATGTTACATTGCAAGTTGTAGTTTAAATTATTTGATGTGATTTGCACAAAATAGTTTCAGTATATATATATACATATATATAAACTGAGTACATTGAGGGATATTCCCAATGTTTCCCACCCCCGTTGCTATGAAATCCCTAAAAAGTTCTGGAACAACCAATTACCTTCAAGAAATCACATAATTAGTGAAATACAGTCTACTTGTGTGCAATTGAAGTCTCATGACATGTCAGTAAAGCACACCTTTTCTGAAAGGCTCCAGGGGCTGCAACAACTCTAAGCAAGAGGCATTACACCACGAAAACCAAGCAGCTCTCCTTGATGTTTCTGGAGCACCATCATATCCATCATCTTCAAATGGAAAGCACACGGTGCCACAAAACCTGCCAAAAGAGCCCTGCCCACCAAAACTCACAGACTGGGCAAGGAGAGCATTGATCAGAGAGGCAGCAAAGGGAGTTGCAGAGTTCATCAGCAGAGACTGTTGAGCAGTAGGCACTGGGAAACTGGTCCGAGTTGGGGGAAAGATGAATGGTGCTAAATATGGGGATGTTCTTGAGAAAACACTCGTCAGTCTGCCTGTGATTGAGACTGAGATCTAGGTTCACCTTCCAGCAGGGCAATGACCCGAAGAATCCTGCTAAAGCAACAGTTAGGCGGTTTGAGGGGGAATGGCCTAGTCAAAGTCCAGACCTCGGTCCAGTTGAGAATCTGGTTAGACTTGAACATCACTTCAACATCTTCACAGTTGTAGGCATGTTCTGTAAATGAAATGCTGCACAGTCTCAAACGATCCATTTTGATTCCAGGTCGTGGTGCTATAGAACTGGGGTCACCAACATGGGGCCCACGGGCACCATGTAGCCCCCAGAACCATATGTGATGCACTCAAGCCTGTTCAAAAAATAGCACAACCCTCCAGTGAGGTGCATTTAAAATGCTATTTTATTCAGTTGCTCTTCTTTTTTAATCATACTTGTATTTACATAGATTTAAAAGCATTAAAAAATGTATATTAGGCTACATAAAGTTAAGTTGAGTCATTTGTTCTAAGGTCGGTACTGGTAGCCCTTTGTATGAAACAGCACCAATGAAGTAGCTCTCAGTTTCAAAAAGGATGGTGACCCCTGCTATAAAACAGGAAAACGCCAGGCAGGATACTTTTCAGGCCGCTGTATTCACCCCTCCTCCTGAATCAATACTTTGTAGAGCCGCCTTTTTCTGTAGTTCTTGGGGTGTCTCTGCCAGCTTTGCAAACCTAAAGACTAAAAAGTTTTCCCATCCTTTGTTAAAAAAAATGGGGCTTAGTTTGGAAGGAGTGTGTTTGAGAGCATCAGTTCAAGTCTTGCTCCCGATTTCTTATTTGGAATCGGTCCAGACTTTGACTGGAGAACCAATGTACTTTGATCTAAACTGTTACTATGTAGCTCTGATTGAATGTGTTGGGTAGTTGTTCTGCTTCTTTCAAGACTCCCGGGTATTTAGCTCCTTCCACCTTCCACTCCACCCTGCTTCTTTCTCCCGACCAAGAGAAGCACCCCCACCCAAAGCATTATACTGGCACCAGCAAGTTTCATAGTACTCATGGTCATTTGAATGTTCTGACTCAGCTATACCCATGCATAGAAAAAAGTAGCCTTTTTACTGTTATCACTCTTTCATTTTAAAACCGCATGAGTTTTTTTTTTTTAGCAAGATCATAGACAAAGGTTCTCAGTATTCAGGAAAACGCCATTTAGCTCCTCTGATTTGTATCTGTACACGTCTCTTGCAGCACTGCAAGACGGATACCCTGTTAAAAATGTTAAAAAGCAAATAATAGAGATTTTACAGGCTTAGCATCTAATGAGGTTTTTAACCTGAGAGTACATTTGATTCCCCACTTTGAATACATGTGAACCTGCCAGGTATTTTATTTTCTTAACTTTTTTTTTTTTTCACTACCAGCTTTATTTAGAAACTTTCAAAGATCTGATTGTAGTGGGTTTAAAGTTTTTGCCAGATGTAGAACAATTTAAAGTACATTAACAATCTGGAGAGTTGGACTTTGTCCTTAGAAAGAGAGGATACATTAAGGGCATGTGAAAATGTAGTGAAAAGAAAAGAGGCTTTGGCAGCCACCTAGTGGTCAGTCCACCATGTCTGTAATGATCTGATAATATTTCGTTTTTCTTTTTATCTTTTGTTCTTATAATTTTGACCTTTTTTGTATTTGAGCTGATTCAAAGTACCAAAATACAGACATGTGATACATGTAACGCTTTGCAATATAGCAATGTGATCATAAAATATATTTAACTTGAAGAAGATTTAAAAGACAGCATACTGTGCTTTTGTGTCTCGATTTTATCCAGTGATCTGGCATTTTTTGCATGTCGTAAATTTTAATGATTATTTTCATAGCTATTTCATAGTTTATGTGGATTTTTTAATTATACTTCAATACCGTTTTTTTCGTATAGTGCCAGTTCACAGTTAATGTCTCAAAGTACTCTAAAAATAGTCATTCCATTGAAGAAGATACGCTCTAAATTGATCCTAGTAAGTCCTTTTCTTTTTAGATTTTCTTAAGTTATTACATTAGAAAAGGATTAGAAAATGAGTAAAAGAAACAGAGAAAAATACATAATGAACAGATTTTACACTATTCACGGCATAGCTTAATATGTTAGAATTTGGTTATCAAGTAATGCAGTTAAGTACAGTCTGTTCGAACTGATAAAATCTGTTAAGGAAATCCAGCCGATTGCATTTAGTCGCTGACTAGGAGACCATGTAACGGCAGTGGACAGTTGCTTGTACTGTCGCTGACTTTGCAGCAATCCGTCATATGGAGCATGCATGCAGGGACCGTGGAAAGAAAATCTCCCCTTTAACAACAGAAAACGGGCTTAAATCGGAGGCAACCGGACTTTCACTCAGTTTTCCTGAAAATGTAATCAGGAGTCTTTCTCAGTTCTGGTGGCTCACACTTGCAGGTAAAGCTGCTGTTTTTGAGCACATGGGGTCCCATCCTCCTGGGTGCAACCACCCAGCATTAACAGATCGTCCACATAGAATGATAAAACATTTGTACACATACACTTACTGTGGATTTTCTCTAACCCACACAGGGCCGGAAATGATTCTTACAGGATTAAATATATAAATGCGATCTCCTACTTAGATTGTCTTTTAACTTAACAGGGCCAACTCATATCTAATTGCTCCTGGGAGTTTTTAAAGTTCATCAGTTTAAATAATTTGGTGAAAAGTTGATTTAAAATTGTCAATATGTTGCCACCGTCTGCAAGAAAACCCACGTTGCCTGTCTTAGATGAAAGAATATCGATCAGTATGTTCAAGGACAACTCAAGAACAACCAAGAGTCAAGCCGCAGTGACACCGTCCACCTTGAATGAGCCAAAACTTAGATGAAATAAGTATTTAGCTATTTGGCCACAATGGGAAGACTGTTTGGAAAAGTCAAGGTAAAGCTTTCAAACCTAAGAGTGAGGAATAGCTCAGTGTTATTCCACATTGTTGCAATAGCTACGAAAATTGAGTGGTTGAGAATCCACTTACTGAAGGTAAGTGGATTCCAAAAATCGATGGGGGTTTATGCATACATTGGACCTTAATTTAGATCCTATAGAGCTGAGAGAAAAGCTGCAGTATATTTAGACTGGTGCATCCAGTTCTCGCTTTTAAAGCTTCCTTGAATTTGTAAGTTGTGTTATCACTCCATCGTTGAAAATGTATGGTTAAAAAAAAATGAGACCCTGAAATTAATATGACACTCTTGCCCTCGTTAACCTCTCACCAACACCACACAAATGGGTGGTAGAAAAATAATGCAGGTGTAAAAAGCTGACCCGTATTGGACTAAATCAAGACAATCTTTCTTAGTTGTGACCAGAGGGAGCCGTTATGTATTATTTGTCCTCGGAGGCTGTGATGTGTCTGGAAATGGAAATGCAGGAACGTTTAGAAGTTCAAATGATCTCTCAAATATTGATGACTGTGTAAATCATTCAGCCCACAACGAACTTCGGAAGAACCCTCTTTTCGTGTGGTGCACTCAGCTAATCGGAGATATGCATTTGTGTAAATGCTCTTCTTTGGCTGTGGGGAGCTCGTTCTCTCTCTGAGAGGAACACGTTTCACCACTCTTTTCCCCCTTGCCTCGGACAATGTACCCGTCACTCGGTGACTTGATGCAATGTGAGAGCTATGGGGGAGGCTTGTTCTTGGTGGAGGGTGGGTCTCTGTGTGCCATTCAACTATGTGTATCTGTGCTGCTGAACCGTGGCTTCCTCATGACTTAATCAAGAGAATCACTATCCTTTTCAACATTGCTTTTTATAGAACTGTTGAGAAGAAAACCCCTCTTTGTGTGTCTTTTTGAACAATAAAGAAGGTTTGTAAAGATTCCAAAGAACAGGTAAACTCTGGTTCAGGAGTAATGTGAAGAAAAAGTTAAACCTCTGCATGTCCTTTAAGTCACTTTCGTATTTGATTACTTTCTCATAAAACATGCTGACAGCTGTGGAAATGCCTTTCATGGAGAAACACTGGGTTTCAAAAGTGTTACTACATTAAAAGGCCTTGCATGAGCTTAAGTCTGGGAATGGGCTTCTCTGTGCCTTGAGAGGCAACAAACACGTAGCACTGAATTCTTATTGTTACCGAAAACACTATTTCGCAATAAACGTTTGAAGCACAAGAATGTGGTCAGTGGAAAAACATAAAATGTTATCTTTTATTCCAGTTGAGCTCACCGCTAACAAACTTCCAACCAGCTGAATGCATGGAGGTTTTAGGACATGGCAGACTGCCTAAAACCAGTTGTAGGGCAGTCTGCAGTGGTGTAACATCATCGACTTCCTTCAGTACAGTTCAACCGACATGTTAATGTTGTGTTGCTTTAACAAATATCTTACTGTGGCTGTATTCATTTAGTCAGCCCCCCTGAGTCAGTACATTGTAGGACCCTCTTTCCTCACAGTCACAGCCTCGGGTTTTCTGGGTAGTTGCTTCTAAAAAATTGTATTTGCCCATTACTCTATACAAATATGATCAGTCAGATTGGATGGAGGGTGTCTGTAAACATTCATTTTCAAGTTTTATCGACAGATTTAGATCTGGACTTTGACTGGGCCTTTCTAATACGTCATACATGCTTTCATACATGGATCTCTGAAGCAGTGTCAAGTCTTGCAGCTTAAATTTGTACTTAAATAGGGACAATAAAACCATGTTGAGCACTAAAAAGAGGTCTTTCATACATAGATGCAATGACTTAGGATCCAGATCAATACGTGCTGAAAATACTATACTTTGAGAACCTTTTTTGCCTGTATTCAACAGGCATCAGCTTGAATGCCTATAATCTTAAAATGCATTATTTCCACCACACCTTCAAAATGTAACTTTTCTACTTATTGTATCAAACCTGTAGAGCAGGGGCCTGCAACCTTTACAGTCTAAAGAGCCATTTTGCCTTCAGTCCACTTGAATTAAACTCGTTCAGAGCCGCATACCGGTATGTTGCCTGGCCTGTTGAAAAAAGACAAGCTATAATTTTTGATAAAGATCTACTGTTGGGAATATGTTGTCATCGTTAAAGAAACGCCCTTTCAAATAATGATAATCTATCTATCTATCTATCTATCTATCTATCTATCTATCTATCTATCTATCTATCTAATGAAAAATTATTGATTTAAAATTAAATATAACAGGCACTTTTAGCATCATTCTGTTGTGAAATTTAAAAGCAATTATTCCAAGAAAAAACTGCTAAAACCTGCATTTATTATCATTATTACATTTAAATACCATAATAAAAATATAATGTGTAGCTAAAGTTATTAAGAGTCACTGTGGAAGGTCCAAAGAGCCACTTGCGGCTCCAGAGCCACAGGTTGCAGACCCCTACTGTAGAGGGTCACAGGGTATGAAACATATCAAAGATTTAAATCCAGCTCAGCAATGTTTTATTCTTGAAAGAAACAACGCAACAGTACAATAGTACAGGCTCTCCTTTTTTTTATAGCCTGGCAAATTTGTAGTTTTGGTCCTTTGCCAAGCTCTACCATCCAAAGACAGAAAGGTTGATGTTTACAGTGGGAAGCCATACAGGGAGGTTTGGTATTTTAATTATATGAACAAATTCAGCAAATTAATTCCCTCTCATTTAATTGCTTTTTGATTATTTTACTAAATAATTTGAGGGAAATCTTAATAATATAGATGTTTTTGTTTATCATTTAGGCTTTTTGTGTATGTGCTAGCAGATCACATCAGGAATTTGCTTTATAACTTGTTTTATAATAGTTATAATTAACCATAATCATTTATATTTTTATTATATACTAATTTTCTTTCATTTAATCCGATGTGTTTCTACTAAACCTATTGATAAATCTTGAGTATGATTTTATTCTAAATTTTTGTTTTATTTGTTCTGAACAATCAAACAAACTGCTGTGAAAGTGGGTTAATTTTACCGTAGAAGGTTTTACCAGTTCTTAATGATTTTGCCAATTATTACTTGGTTTGAATTAACCATGGCATCTTTTTTGTTTACATTTTATGCCATAAAAAAAACTGTTCATTATGTTTGCTGGGCATGCTCGCAGTTACCCCTATTGTCTCCAGCGCATCCTGTTTTTTTTTAGGGGGGTAAAAAGCACCGCATTTGCCTTTTCAGCTGTTCCGATGTGATGCAGGGTGTGTAAAGAAAGATTTTCCCCAGCTCACAGCAAGTGTTAAGTAAGTCGCATGTAAATCTTTAAAGTGTGAAGGAGCCCACTGTGGATCGCTGTTTGTATTTAGGGTGGCTTGATACATTTTCCGTTTTGTTAAGCTCCTCTCCTTGATCTGTACACACGCAGAAAAAAATGACGTGCTCAGAGCATTCAACCTCTGCTGCTTTCTTTATTGTGTTCCTGGTCGATTAGCCCCAGGGCTGTCTTCGGGGCGTGGGGCCGGTGGGAGCATGTGGGGGAGGGAGGGCGGGTGGCTGCATCTGCTAGGGGACCTTCTTCAGGGGGTCCCACTGTGGCCTAGCTCAGTTTTCATGTCTATCTTCAAAGGCACAGCCCAGTGCAGGGAGAGAGAAGAGAAGATAGCGAAGAGACGACTCTGACACCAAATGTCAACTGTAACATGGTTGTATATGTTTGCCTTTTGATAATGAAACTAAATTGCCTTGAGCTTGAGCTATACATTTACAAAAACAAAAAAGAGCACACAATTAATTTATTTCCTTCATCCAAACATGCAGCAACCCTGTGGATCAGAGTCCTGCAATAGGAGCGACGCAACTCAGTTGCTGATTAAGAGTAAAACCACCCTGTAGTTTGTCCTGAAGTTAAATTAAGAACATAAATAAATCATGCATAGAGGAAGTCTAATGAATAGGCCTTGAGAATCTAAATGGACAGGCCTTAGAATGGGGTAATGTCTCTGCTCTGCAGGATTTTGCAGCCTCCTCGTGCCTCCTGGTCCTCTGGCACTCCTGCTGTCACAGGGGTTTAGCTTCACATTTTTCAAACCAACAGGGATGCACTCAACTCAGTGTGATCAACATAGAAAGAAAAAAAAGAATAACAGGCATACCAACATTCAAGATATGAATTTTTCCTAGTGTGATTTAATTCTTTATTCTTTTTTTATAACTATTTTTTCTTCCTTGAAAATGCACAATTTATTTTCTTTCCATTGTTTTTCATCTTCTCATACCCCTACAGACTTCCTTTATAGTGATCTGGGGATGTAGTTGTACTGCTTGAACAAATTCACATTGTGCAAAATCATAACCACAAACTCTGATTATCCACACAAAGCGGTGCATAATAGTGAAGCGGAGGAATACAAAGTTTTCAAAATGTGAGTTTGTGACATTCATGTGGATTCTTCTTTTTTTCATTCTGAGTCCATTATATAAATTCATTTCAACCAGCTGATTTCAGCAGTCCTCCAACTGTGTTGGTGTTTTTTTTTTTTATCTAAATTTAAATACGGCTACTCTGCGAATTAAACCTTTTGGCCTACACACAAAATACTGAGTGTGGCAGAGGACATCACACACAACTCTGAACAAACCGGTGAAACATGGTGGTGGAGGCATCATGCTGTATTTTTTCCACAAGGGAAAGGAAGCTGATCAGAGGCTGAAGATGGATGGAGACTGGACAACGAGGAAAGACAATGGTTCAGAGGTTCACCTTCCAACAGAGCAAAAATCTTTCAGCAAGATTCCTCAGGGAACAGTTTTGACCATAGTGAGAATGAGCCCATCAAAGTTCAGACATAAATCTAATCAAGACTCTATGGCTGGACTTAAAATCTGCTGTTTTCCAGGCAATCTTAACTTTATCTCTTAAAATGTGCAAAGTTGGTAAAAACATAACCCAAAGAGACAGCTGAAGTTACATTAAAAGGTGACACATTATTTTTGTGGGGTCTTAAAAAGTTATGGAAATCTCAGTGTTTGGCATTTAAAAGTCTTTAATGTGCTATATTTGGATTTAATTATATGTTAACTTTGTACTCAGTCATTTATTGGTATTTCCATCTATATCCCTTACAAAAAAATGAAAGAGCAGCTTTCATTGGTTCCTCTTGAATGAAGATTTGGGTATTTTGGGTATTTTTACATCGTGACAGAACTACAAGGCTACATTTATCCTTGAAAGAATGCTGCTGCTACATCTGGACTTTGGTAGCTTATTTTAAGAACTGAAATCAAAAATAAGACCATGTTAAAGTGTCTTAAATATGAACTTACCCAGTTAATTTTTTTTATACAATCAAGCTGGGACAATAATTTAAATCAGAGTATTTCTCTGAAAATAAGCTTTACTTTATTTGACTGAAACATACAGCAAACCTGATGCATTATTTTCAGTCCACTTCACAGTTCAGTCCTACTTTGTCTTCATCACGTTAAATCCAAGTAAAATGAGTTGAGGTTTGTGTTTGTTGGCTGACAAAATGCGAAAACGTTCAGGGTGCATCAGTATGTGTGCAAGACACTTTATGATTACTTCCCATCTTAGTTTAAGTTACACTAGTTCTGTTATACCTGTTTCTTTTTCTAGCCCTTGCCTTTTTGTTTCCTTTTCTCTGACATCCCTTTCTTGTCTTCCTTTTCTCGTTGCTCCTTTGGATCCATAGTCTGAAAAGACTTTGTTGAGCAGGTTGTATGTCCATATGCTCTCGTGTGAGTTTGTGCTTACGCCTGCACCTGACCAAGTGCTTTATAGGGAGAAATCACGCCACACCGAGTTATTTCTGGCTGGGTTAGTCGTATTTCTCTGGGCGCTTTGATAATGGAGAGCATTTGAATAATGAATGAGGTGTATAATACTGTTCTTCAGACCCGCTGAATGAATTAGGCAAGTGCACATAAGTGAGGTTTCTGTGAGCGTCTCTAATTTGCACCCTGTCTTATATCCTTTCAGCTTTATGCCTTTAGTTGTAGGGAATGGAAACACAAATCTACACTTTAGCTCCGCTTAATAAGAATAAGGGGCCAAATTAGTAGCCAGAGCTCTGAATATATATTGGCATAGACAATTATCTCTCTTATTATCTCTTTTATTGCAGCCATCCTGATGGTATGGCCACTTCTTAATAGCACCTGAACAAATTCTTGATCTGATAAACTGCTTCATGTCTCTTCAGAGATGATGCAATGAAACAATCACTATGGGAATAAAAGTTGTTCGTGAAGGTTTAAATAACATAGCTCTTGTACATATCACATACATATATATCATACTTTGATTCCAGTGACTCATACCTCTTCATGTGATCTTTTAAATGGTCCTAATTGAGAGTTCTCAGGGATTTCTAACAAGATTTTTCTCAGACAGTTTGCTGCTTTTTCCCTTATATTTTGTCCGGGGCCCAACATGAGCTTAAACATAGGGAAAGTGAAAGAGTGCACTGTAAAGACCTAAGATAAATCTACCTACAGACATGATTATTATGAGATACTGTCAGTTAATAATCATGTCTTTGGACATAAGTGGTATAGCTGTGTGAAAAATTAGGACAACCTAACCTGTTTTTCTTACATATTTGGACATTTAGATATTTTAATATAATTTTTAATAGTACTGAAGAATTGAACTAAGATGAATAAACCATAAAACCCATTTTTGTTCACATGTGCATCACATCCAGCGCACATGATGAGAACATAGTTACTCAGCAGTTAGAAGGTTTGTCCTGTTTAAACCTCACATGTCATGTTTGGGATGTCCCTGACCCTCGAAGTGACAGTAAACACCCTACTAAGACTGAATTAGTTATTTGAGGCCTTCAGAATGAGGACTGTTGCAGCTTATGAGTCGTACGGTGGGATTTGAGGAATTTGAAACTAACTATTCCGCTTTTTCGTAAATAGTTTGCTGGCCAACATTAATTCCTCTGGCTTCAATTGTTCCCACCTGAGGGGCAGCTGATACTTCTAGAAAACCAATGGCCAGGGCAAATGCACCTCAGCACTTTTTGTTTCCTTTATTCCAAAAATCGACATTCTTTCTCATTCGCTGGAAGCCTCATGCCTGACTCATTATTGTGTAATTTGTTGTGTACTTTGAAATACAGACTGACAACTCAAGTAAGGGGAAGAAAAACTTTAAACCGTATCCCAAGCACCCTGTAGTAAAGGAGTAAATAGTTTGAACAGATGTGTCCTTACTAATACATTTGTTTATATTCTAACAAAAGCACATCTGGTAGATGTATGCAGAATTATTCTGACATTTTACTTTAACTGCTGTTAACCTATTTTTACCAGTTGTCTTTGAACATAAATGCATGGTTAATTTTTTTTCTTTTTCTTTTTAAAGACAAAGGATACATTTTGATAAGGAAGATGATTTGAATTCATGACCTGAAGCCATTTTAAGCAGATTAGACTTCATGCATATAATGTGCGAATGTTAATTTTAGTCATCAGAGACTTGGGATAAAATGACTTGTGAACAAATCTGTATGTAGAAAGGCTGATTGTTATATAAAATATTACAGTTTCAACAGCTTCATGTTGACAACGTCTTTATTTATTCATTTAATTTTTCTTCCACGAGAAAACATACACTGTCCTCTTCCTTTTGGTTTAGACTACATTGATGTCTATTTTTCTTCTTTTTTCAATTCTGTTTTTTAAATTTTAATCAATTATTAATAACTCCAATATAATAATAATATAAAAAAATAAAGTAGTTTGATACAACACCGTATTTAAAAGTGAACTTGTACTGTTCTGTTTTAGGGAACAGAGAATATCGAAAAAGACATCTATAACATTCATTTCTATAGAGAAACTTAATGTCACTGTGTGTGTTTAAATGTGTGAGTGTGTCCATGCTTGACATGTCATGCCCCCCCCCCCTCTCTCTCTCTCTCTCTCTCTCTCTCTCTCTCTCTCTCTCTCGCTCTCTCTCTCCAGGATGACTTGGCCCTGTGCTGGTTTGCCTTCTGATGATAACTGAAGATGACTAAAAGGGAGGTAGCTGTCTTCCTTCACTCTGGTCACATTCTCATTTGTTGCTACTGGCATCCTATGAATTATTGAGTCTAGGGTGTCGTGGCTCCCACCTTTCCTCTCACATTCCCTCAGTCTACTTGACAGCCACCCTGTGTGCGTGCGTGCGCGTGGGCGTGCATGCGCGCGTGTGTATGTGTGTGTTCAGCGTACAAGTGCATGCAATTCTTTGGCAATTAGACGGAGCTTCCATCCTCATTCTGTCAAAAATGGTCTCTGCTGCATGAAAACCTCCAAAGTAAACACAATTTATCTTCTGCCCTCTCTCTCTCTCTCTCTCTCTCTCTCTCTCTCTCTCTCTCTCTCTCTCTCTCTCTCTCTCTCTCTCTCTCTCTCTCTCTCTCTCTCTCTCTCTCTCTCTCTCTCTCTCTCTCTCTCTCTCTCTCTCTTTCTCTTGGTCTCCAGTTTGATTTTCACATTTTGCTGCTGCGCCTTGTAGCCTATTAGTTCACTTAAACTGCAAACTATTTAGTTTGATGTGGGGAGCATACTTTCTCGTATACCGATAAAGCAGAAATTGGCCTCCCGGTGCACCTCGATTACTGCATGAGAAACAGCAATATACCTTTCAGCTTCTGCTGAATAATTGAAGTGCCCTCAGTCGCCACATGCCGCTGACGCTCAAAGTCCTTCAGCTCAACTTACCATGTTATGATATCAATACTGGTAATTCGAGGATCAATTATTCACAACGCCAAACCTCGCTTTTAGGTCAGAAAACTCTGAAATTCAACTTTTTATTTTTGTGATTGTTTTTTTTTTTATCTCTGCCTAAACTTTAAAAGGCACAGTATCGAATGGCCTAAATCACCAAGAAGGTAACACGGTTTGCGGAGAGAAGGATCCATTGCATCAATTAACTCAAGGGTTTTGTCTCTCCCCTTTGCAAAAAGCAACCGAGCACCATAAATTAGACTGCATGAAATCAGCTCTCACCATCAAAGGGAATATTCATGAGCGCCACAAACGTTTCCGCGTAACGCTGCAAGGATCGATCCCCCCCCCCGCAACAACCGGGCCACGGTCTCACGGGGGAAAATCCCACCGCCGCCAGCCATGGCCACTGTGGGAGAATTCCGGCGGAAGCTTCTCATTTTAGCCTCTAATGCATTTATGTATTCCTTCCGTTTCTAGAAACCTTTGATTGATGTTTGGGGACAGTGACCGACGCCACCGGTGGAACCGCCTGTTTTAAGATACTTTTAGGTGTTTACGCCTCTTATTTCTGCTGAGTAGAAGCATCCTTTGTATATTTCGTTCTACTGAGCCGAAAGCCTAAAACTGATGAATAAAGTAATATATATATATATATATATATATATATATATATATATATATATATATATATATATATATATATATATATATATACATATAATAACAACAATAATAGTCTAAATGCATGACGTTAAAAAGCTAATTAAGAGTATTGGTTCACAGCTTTGCGCACATTTAATTAAACAAAACAGGAAACGACAACATTAAAGTGGAAAAATACTTACTTAACAAAAACAAAAAGAAAATGAAAATCATATTTACATTTTTTTTCTCTTTCAAATGAGACTGAATTTTCCCTGTTTCCTCGTCCCAACCTGTGGTGCGTCTCGGGAGTCACCCCGGAGTTTCCGTTCAAACTTCTGCTCGCAGTTCGTCCAAACGACTTGCCTTTATACACACATATAATTAATATTGCATCGTCATGACTTAATAATTTCTGTCCCGACGCACGAGACAACCCGGCAACACGAGGGCATTCATAATTGAAAGCGGCGCTAATTTGAGGGGAAGGGGCCAGGACGCGTACTTGTCACTCCGCGGTGTGAGAACCGCTGTGAAAATCAAGCGCCCTCCCGTGTTTATTTGTTATGCTTGTATCATATACGACAATGCATATTTAATTCCAGCAGAGTTCGGAGGTCTATAAATAATAGAGTCCATAAAACAAGTCTGTTTGCAAAGAATGTATTTTTTTCTAACACTGTAAACTATTTTTGGGGGGTCATTTTAGCTGGGGAAAAAAATGCGCTTTCCCCAAAGTACATTGCCCTTGGAGTGCCGAATACTCTCAGCAATTCTCTACCGTGTGATTTTTTTCATGTGTACTATGTTGCTGTAGATTTTTAGTACATTCAGGGTAAATTCTGAGCTACTGAAAATTAAAGAATAGCTCCATTATGGTGTGAGGGGATCAGACAGTCCTCCATCTTGTAATGAAATCAGCTATGCTGTTCTTGGCTTGGCTTTGTTCTTGGGGGGGCATTTTTGATTAATTTTTATTTTTACATAAGCAAAAATCCCGATTTTCTGTGATATGATGATGATATGTATGTATATATGTAGTTTCTACACGAATTACAACAATCATTGATAGCAGTTTATACTGTGTTTTATTGAACATGCTGTTATCTGTATATTATGGATTTTTACAGGAAAACAACGGTAGTTGTAGAATTAAAATACTCAACAAATCGAGGTATATACTAAGTATTTCATTAGAAATACTTAGAATTGAAAATTTTAAATAATTAAAACAGCCAATAATCTTTGTTTTTGTTCTATATTTTTTCTGCTATCATTTGACAAAAAAATGCAGTGTGCTACTGTTATTTCACCAATAAACAATTTACAGTGTATGGTCTGCAGCTTGTCTCATATGCCTTGTTGGTAGGCCTCGAGCCGCAGTCTGAAGATTAAAGCAATGCATCCATTCTGTAAAGAATAATTATAAAATAGTAATCATAATAATAATAATGATAAAGATAATTTTAGAAAATAACCAATAATTTATTCCGTTTAAATGTCACACTTTTTTATTCCAAGTGAAATCAAGAGTGAGGAAAATAAATAAATAAATAAATACTTATATTAGGTGATAAAAGCCATATAATAAATATATATACAGCTCACCCGTAATTCTGCAAAACATGTTCACATCAAAATACTAAAATATAGCAGCAGCCACATTGGTTGTGCCCCTTATAATGACGGTGTCATTTCCATTTCTTAATGATTCAAGAAGAACAGAGTGTCATAGTTTGTGGGAAAAGACTCATTTTTTGTGCGTAAATCACAATCACTCACAATTTACAAAGAGAGCGGCTTCATTCGCAGAATTTAGTGGATAAAAGTTGAAACGTTGGAACATTTTAATCCTAAAGGCTCCACAGGTGAAGACATGATAGTGTGGCTATTTTTGCATATGTGATGTGGATATAATAGTGTTTTGTTTTTTTTTTTTGTCTCGTTTTTTTGTGTATTTATGTTGTAAGTAGAAAAAGAAGTCCAGTTGCGCTCCAATGACAATGAATGTGATAGTTTAGAATAAAAGTCCATTCTCTGCGTGTGCAGAATACATGATCAATAACATCAAAAAATCCCCCTTTAAAATAAATAAGTATGCCGTCTCAACAGCAAAATCCAGAAAAGGTGCAACGAGGCAGAGTGAGTGACACAAAAATGTGGAAAAGTCCGTTTTGGAAACGATCCCAGAGGAGACATGTTGATAAATCCCTGTTTGTTGGGGCTACTCGGGTTATTATTAATCACTCAATCAAAAATGTAGTAGGCTATTTTATTCATGATGTTGGTGGGGAGAACTCAGTGCACCGCCGAGTACTTCATTCGCTTCTGTTTCTGCCGCTGATTGCAGAACCACACTCGAACCACGTTCTTTTTCAGGTCCAATTTCTCGGCGATGGCCGCGATTTTCTCCGACGAGGGCCGAGGCTGGATGGCGAAGTACGCCTCCAACGAGCGCTTCTCCGGCGCGGCGATGGACGTGCGCTTCCTTTTCCTCTCGCTGCCGTTGAAAAGGTCCGGCTTGCTGCTCTTCTCCCGGTGCGCAGCCTCGGCTTCCTCCAGCCAGGCCTGCAGGACCGGCTTGAGCGCGATCATGTTGTTGTGGGACAGGGTTAGGGACTCGAACCTGCAAATTGTGCTCTGGCTTAGCGACCCCACGCCGGGGATCTTCAGGTTGGCCAGCGCGGCGCCGACGTCCGCCTGGGTCACCCCGAGCTTAATCCTCCGCTGCTTGAAGCGCTCCGCGAAGGCTTCCAGCTCCCGGGGATCGGACTCCACGTCGCTGACGCAGGCCATGCCGCCGTGCACGGACAGGGAGTGAGGGTGGGCCATGGTGGCCATTGCCTGGTGCAGCTGCCCCATGGTCTGCAGGTGGTGGTGCGGGTGCTGGTGGTGGTGTGCCGGCGCAGTCATCCCTGGAGGCTCTGGAGCTCCCATCCCGGTCACGGCCAGGCTGGTGGAAAGGTGATCCAGGAGGTCCCCGGCCTCCAGGGTCTGTCCCAGGTGATGGTGGTGGTGATGGTGGGAGATGGGCACGGTGGTGGAGGAGGAAGAGGATGCTGAGGTGCAGGGGACACTGCTCATGGTATGGTAAGTCACGTCTGGTTTGAACGGGTGGCTCTTGCCTTGAGAGACAATGCTGTCAGCAGCCGCCAGAGCTTCAGCCCGTGCCAGCAGGCTCTCATCAAAGCCTCCGAATATATTGCCCTGCAGCTGCAAGCAAGAGTGCGCATACTGGGGTCAGTGGGGAATTCTGTCAGGCAGCTTTCAGGATCTAAAAAACATTTTCCAAAGGCAAGCAGCGCCGAGGAGAGGAGAGAACCCCTCCTCAAAGCGCAGGTCATAAAAATTAATATGAAAGCATTGCTTGAATAGACATGTGGATAAGAGGGAGGAGAGGAGGAGGGAGAAAGAGGGGGGCACAGACAGAGGAGAGAGAGAGCGCGAGAGAGACAGAGAGGGAGATAGAACAAAGTCCTGTCAAATCAACTTTACAGACATTTCCAGTGTGATATTTTTCCCTTCTCCTCTCACCCAGCAGCGCTGGAGCCCTTCTCTCCCACCCTGACCCGAACGTACCTGCGGGGCGGGCAGACAGACTCTGCGCATGCCCTCCGAGCCTGAGTGCAGGCCGGGATACTTGGGCTCGTGCAGGGCCGGGTGCATGGAGAAGTGCTGCTTTCCGTTCATGGTCATCATCGTCATTCTCCCTGCAGGCCCCTCGCAGACAGTGTGGCCCCGGACATGAAAACAGCCGGGAGGAGCGTACAGCCACGGGAGCCTCCTGCGCTCTCCGTCACCAGACTGAAGCTGCTCACAGTCAGGGCGCCTCCCGGCATCCTCCTCCTCCTCCTTTTTCAGCCTCCCTCCTCCTCCTCCCTCCCTCCCACCTGCTCCTTTGCTCAACTTACAGGTTGCAACCGTATGGCCTGTGGACTCAACACAAAGCTGCTCAAAATCACTGATATGTTTTATTTCAAAAGCCGTTCATCGACAAGGTGCAAATATTTCTGTGACATTTCTTTACTAGGTGTTTATGTCTTCCCGTCACTTTTATTTCCCCCTGCAAATCGCCAGATGTGTTGATTTGCTGAAACTCAAAGTCCTCCATGACTCTTATCTGTGATCTTCGAAAGGCTTGGCGAATCTAATACAGAAGGCCTGTCATTTCAGCACCATGGACAGTGCAGCATAACTCGATGGACTCATGGCCTCAATAAACTAGAGAAGGATCGAAGATTGTTCCAATTCAAATTGTTAAACTCAAACATTATAGAGATTTATTTTATAACGTGAATGATAGCTTTCAATCGTTTCTGTTATTTGAGTGACTAAAATAAATACGTAGTGTATAAGACTTTCTTAAGGACAGTTTTTAAACACAGAGATGTCATACCACTGAAGTGTTTCACGGTACTGTAAATTAAAACTTCTGAACACTTGACTGGGGCACCTTTTTGCCTGACTTACAGCATCAATACAGCGTGGTGTGGCGGGGATCAGTCTGCCCCT
This sequence comes from Fundulus diaphanus, assembly GCA_037039145.1. Taxonomy (NCBI): domain Eukaryota; kingdom Metazoa; phylum Chordata; class Actinopteri; order Cyprinodontiformes; family Fundulidae; genus Fundulus; species Fundulus diaphanus. The sequence goes on from CM073136.1 coordinate 36,068,454, forward strand.
GGAGGCCCAGGTTGCTGTGATGGCTTACTTCTCTTGTGCAGGCTTTCAGTGAATGCTTCCTGGACAACTGTAATGTCTGCAGCCTTCGGTGGCCAACTTTAGCCCTCAAGAGCCAGCCTCCTGCATGTTCAAGGGACACAACTAAAACATGCAGGACACAGGCTCCTAGGGTTGGAGTAGACACCCGATAATGTTCATAATTTAATGTAAGGTTATTTTTTAATATTCTGATTTTCCTAGAAGCAGTATTTTGAGTCTTTGTTTACTGTAATCCACAATCTTTAGAATAAACAGAAACAAACACAAAAATGTCACTGATTATTTGAGATGCACCTGTACATGAATATTAATTTCCTTCGAATTGCACATTTTGCCAAGTTACAGCCATTGACCTCAATGTAATTTTAATGGGATTTAATAACAGATCAACACAAAGAGGTCCATAAATAGGAAGTTAAAGGGAAATAATTAATAGTTTTCAATTGTTTTTACAGGGCTAAATTTGAAAGGTGTGACATGCAAATGTGTTCATTCCTCTTTCCCACAAACCTTTAAAAATATCAGGGTAAACAATTTAAAAGTCAACAGTTAGAGGCTGCAGAAGACTTTAGACTAGTGCTAAGGTTCAACTCCTAGCAGGAAAACGACTCTAAATGTACAGCCAGAGCTACAATGGAAAACTCTAAATCAAAGTATATTTTCATATGTTCAATTCAATTCAGTTTTTTTTATTTATATAGCCCTAATTCACAACACATGTCATCTCAAGGCACTTTACAAAGTCAAATTCAATCAAATCATACAGACAGATTGGTCAAAAAGTTTCCTATCTAAGCAAACCCAGCAGATTGTCTTGACAATCAGCATTTACTCCTCCTGAAAGAAAGGAGAGCCACAGTGGACAGTCGTCTGCATTGTCGATGGCTTTACTGAGCGGGCATGAAGCGATAGTGGAGAGGAAAACTCCCCTTTAACAGGGAAGAAAACCTTTAGCAGAAACAGGCTCAGTGTGAACGGTCATCTGCCGCGACAGACTGAGTGTTAGAGAAGAAAGAGCAGAGACACAAAAAGCACAGATTGATCCAGGAATCCTTTCTATGTTATATGGTAATGGAAGATGATCTGTTCCCCTGGATGGTGACACAGCTAACAGCACCATACCAGGTGTAACTACAATGAAGAAAAAAAGACAGAGAGAACATAAAGTTAAAAGTTGAAATAACAACAAACAATGCAAAATTGGGGAACAGTAGGAGAACTCAGTAGAGTGAGAAAAATAGACCCTGATGTTCTCCAGTAGCCTAAGGCTATAGCAGCATAACTATAGAGATAGCTCAGGGTAACATAAGCCGCTCTAACTATAAGCTTTATCAGAAAGGAAAGTTTTAAGCCTAGTCTTAAAAGTAAACAGGGTATCTGCCTTACAGACCAAAACTGGGAGTTGGTTCCACAGGAGAGGAGCCTGATAACTAAAGGATCTGCCTCCCATTCTACTTTTAGAGACTCTAGGAACCACCAGCAGACCTGCAGTCTGAGAGCGAAGTGCTCTGTTAGGAACATACGGGGTAATCAGAGCTCTGATATATGATGGAGCTTGATTATTAAGGGCTTTATATGTGAGAAGGAGAATTTTTTATTCTGTTCTTGATTTAACAGGAAGCCAATGAAGGGAAGCTAAAATTGGAGAAATATGATGCTTCTTGTTGATTTTCATCAGAACTCTTGCAGCAGCGTTTTGGATCAGCTGAAGGACCATTGCATTTTGTGGACTTCCAGATAGTAAAGAACAGTCCAGCCTTGAAGTAATGTTAGAATGTTCAAATCAAAGTCCAGAACTTAATATAATATAAAATGTATGGTAAGACTTGAAAATGACTTTCATTTAAAAAAAAACTTTTGAAACCATCTTCCATTTTCCTTCTGCTTAACAGTAATACTTTATTTTGTGTTGGTTTCTTAAATTAGATCACAATAAAATGCATGAAGGTTGTGAAGTTGTAACAAAAAAATAGGAACAAGTTTAAGTGGAATGAATACCTTTTTGACAAACCACGTTTGGATGACAGAGAGGAATGAACTTTTCATTGTTTAAACTGTGGTGTTATATAAACCTGCACTTCAATGACAAGGCCTGACCCGATTGCCTCGGCCTGCACTCCTCTCCATGTGAATGCTCAGTTCTCTGGAGCTGCTGCTTTAGCCGACTTCTCATGTGGCTACCTGGTAAAAACTCAGAAACCCGGATGGACGGACCGAAAGCGGAGCCATGCGGACAGAGGCCGGGCTGATGACACAGAGGGTCCACCTGATCCTGCTGGCCACCTCTCCAGTTCCCTAGATTCTGAATAATTTAACAGCGCAGTGGCAGGCATCCATTACCATGTTGGCATCTCCTCATTCATTACGCAGATTAAAACAGCCAACCTTTTCTCACCATACAATCATATTGTAGCCAAACATGAATCCATATATATACGTGTTTCAGACAGACATGGTTATGATAGGGTATGATAAAGTCTGGATTCTGATTGAAAAGTTTGGGGCCTGCCCTCTGGATAAACAGCCTACACATGTGGTAAAAAAAAAAAAAAAAAGCCAAGTCGTAATGTTTGAAGTCAGATATCTACCATGAAACAGACCTAACTCTTTGAGTTTGAGTGGAGCTAAAGTTTGACTTGGTCACATAACCCATTGAGGACACCCACCTTCAGAAATCTTGTGCAGGTATATTTAGGGACCCATAACAATTCTTTAATTAATAACATGTCTTTAATATATAGGGTGCCATAATATTTTTCAAGTATTTCTTTATTCAGTTGCAAAGGATCTGTACATGAGGTCCTGAAACTGCCAAAGCTGGAATTAGAAAGAAAGGTTTTACTAATGTTTTTCTTTCTAAAATTCCACAACAATAAAAAAAAGTTATGATATACAGGATTTTTTCTTTCTAGCTCAGTCCTTTTACGTGTTACTATTCTATAGTGGCCATATTCACAAAGAAATCTAAGGCTAAACGTAGCTCTTAGCGACATTATTTTAGAAAATAATCTCAGAATCCCTCCAATTCTACGATTTTATCTTAGAAATTTAGAAAGCTCCTAAAGTGAAAAAAACGTCAGGAATAGTGTGGAGGACTTTTAGCCCGCCTAAGAGTGTCTCAAGCAAGGAGGATGGTGTAAACAGAGAGAGCTGTTTGGCTGATCCACCACCTAGGTAATGAGCAAATAAACACATTTAACAATCATACAGTTATTAATTTGTAGATCCAATTAACCTTATCATATCGATAGGGGGAAATTAATTAGTTTCAGTAAGAGGAGGCTTTAAAGTTATTCTTTTGAGGATAAATAAATAATAGAAAAAATATTGAATAATCACAAACAAAAAGTGGAACAATGTACAAACAATGTAGTACAGAGAAATGTTAATAACATTTGCAGAGTGAAAAAGCTCTCAATAATAAACATTTGAGAAGAATTGGAAAAAGTCTCAGAGAAATATATACATAAATATGTATATATACATAAAACACACTCTAGACAAGATAAAGAACCATAATATTCATTCTATGTGCATGGAGAGAAGACGCAAAAGAGGTGAAAAAGCATTTGCTGTATTGTACATGATGTTTTCAGAGCCTAAATGGTCATCTAAAAGTTTGCTTGTGTGATACCTTCTCCTCTCTGGCTTTGGATTGCTGCATGGGGCGCTTCCCACTTTCCAGGCTGGTGTGTAAAAGCAGAGATAAAGATGCATTGATCTGCAATAATGCACTTCAAATTCCTTCAAATTCCACCTCTTGGCACCCCGATCCAGTGACGAATGTACCTTTCAACGCTCCTCTATTCTCCTCCCAGAGCTGTGCGGACAGAGGAGATGCTCCTCTGTCCAGTTCGGTTTTCTCAACCTTCTTTTCTTCTCCATTTTACGTTGGTTGTTTTGCCAGATACCAGCGCATTATACAAGCAGAGAATCCCAGTAAAACGCTGTTAGGTGAGCAGACATATCAAAAAGATGAAGTAGTAAAATGACCAGTGTGGCGAGTAAAACTAACAAGCAAATCAAAATAATGATGAGGATAGAAGTGGGGTACGTTCAAACATTTTCATGGTGTGACAATTATTTAATTTTGCTAAGTTTCATCATCATGACACACATTTCGTAATCTAGACTAATCAGTTAATTTCCCCCAGGAGCGCATTTGTGTTGTTTTTCTGTTTGTTTCTTGTATCAGCCAATCACAGCTCTTAGCAGACAGCATCACACGTAGCAACGGGGTCAACCACACCTCCTCACTGAGAAAGAAACCTCTGTTGTCTCCTTACTCAGAGTTGCTCTTAGCAGCTACCTGAATCACTCTTTAGCTGTAAACTCCTTGGCTAAAATGGGATCTTTCTGAGAACTCTCAGATAATCTTTGTGAATAACGACACAGGTTATCTACTTTTAGTTATGTCATTGTAAAAGTTTCATGTTTTTATGTTTTCCAACCTCCCTAAAATTTGAAATGAAATTGAATGTAGTTAAGGATACAACAAAAATTTGATTGTCAATGAACTTAAATTATCTTTTTTTCTCCAATTGTAAAGCAGGTTTTCCAACTCTAGACAAATCTCCCTTAGAAGGCACATGGGGGAAAAGTGGCTCTTTGGATTGTCCTGTTTGTGTGATTTTTGAGAACTCCTATAGTACAGAACGACCACAATTTTTTGCTTTCATATCACCAATTACGCTGCTAGGATGCATCCTTTCAACTCAGATTTTAGCTGACTTCAGGTATGTTTTTCACAATAGTAAGATTATTTCAAAGGTGCTTTAAAGTGACAAATGAAAATAAAAAAATATGCCCAAGGAAATGATAAGCTCACTTGGTTTGTCAAGTCAGAGGGGGCTTCAAAATGGTTAAAAGAAATCAATTTCCTAAATGTTCATGCACCTGCTTACAAAATAAGGTTATGAATGAGCAAGTTTATGAACAAACTTGATGACCTGCAGAGAACTCTGACCTTAATTTGACAGATGATCTTTGGGATGAATTAGAGCGGAGACTGTGTGCTAGGTTTATTATTGTCGGACCCAATAATTGTTCTCCCTAGAGAATGGTCAAAAAATACTATAAACACACTTTTAAATCTTATGGACAGCCTTCCCAGAGCAGTTGAAGCTGTTGTAGCTGCAAAGGCAGGGCAATGCCACATTAAAGCCTTTTTTTAAACAAAAATTGACTCTCATTCAAGTTCATGTTTGTGTAAAAGCAAGGGACCCACAAACTTTGGCAAACTAGTGTACTTAAAGTCATATTCAACAAATTAGGATATTCTTGAAAAGTTAATTTATTTCTGTAACTCAGTTCACTGAGGGAAACCAAGTATATAGTTTAACACAGAATTATGATTTTAAAGCCTTTATTTCTGTTATGATTTTTTTTCCCACCTCCAGTTTTTTTTTTATATTGCATCAGATTAATAAAAAAAGCAAAACTTGTGAGCAGAATTTGGGGGTGAATGAAAAGTATGTTTAATACTGGCTTAAAGTTTTCTTTTGTTTGTCAAAAAGCACGTTTAATCTGACAAACAGGCCTCTTAAAAATGTATATTCTAATTTATTGAATAAGACTGTTGTCCCAAGCTATCTTTACTTCCCTCTTTGCAGTCATTGTGAGCACGCATCAGGAGCTCAGCCAGGTTTGCAGCTAGTACGTGGAACCATGGGGGGTTTAGCCTTTTTTGTAAATTTGTGACTATTTTATTTTATTTATCATCTTTTTCATTTATTTGCTTTTCTATTTATTTAATTTTTATTTGGACCAACTTGTGTCTTTGATAAAGTGATAATATAAAAAAACGTAGGTTTCTATATTAAGTCCATGCTGATAGGAAACTAGTACATATAATTTGTGCAATGCAATACAAAGCAGTAGTTTTTTCCTCTGAATTTTTTTTCACATTATTTATTCTCTTATTATTGGTTAAATTTATAATAATATTAGTTATTCTATTTTATTTTAAATAGATTCTATTTGTCACAGCCAGACCTTGAAACATATTTTACTGTTCTTCTATCTTCTTGCCTTCGTTTGGATTCCCATCCCTCAGGAAGAGCAAAAGGTTTGCACATTATGCAAAACATGGTCTTAAGTGTTTTCACTTGACTTCCTAAATTTAAAAACAAAATGCATTTGTTGAGTGAACTTAAAATTAGCAACCCACTTATCCTATACTCATCAAGTCTGAGTTTTATACATTCATAGTAAAAATAGTAGTTATGAGGTTTAATTGCATTGCAGTATGGTAAAGATTATATTACGTTAGAACCTTAAATAAACAATAAATACATCACATTTTAAAACCTGCTGTTACTTGCAGCAAATGCAGAAGCAGTTTGCTGAAAACTAAACCCATGGTACTAGTACCACCAGTGGTACCTGGGCTTGAGCTGAAGGAATCAAACAGTAAACAGCTTGACTAAACTGTTTATAACAGCAGCAACAAGATTTAGTTTTACAATTTATCCCACAAGGTTTGCTTTCCCAAAAGGCAGTCTGTATTTCATGTTATATTTAAATATGGGTGCACAGTGGCACAGTGGGTAGCGCTGTTGCCTTGCAGCAAGAAGGTCCTGGGTTCAAGTACACCCCTGGGTCTTTCTGCATGGAGTTTGCATGTTCTCCCTGTGCATGCGTGGGTTCTCTCCGGGTACTCCGGCTTCCTCCCACAGTCCAAAAACATGACTGTTAGGTTAATTGGCTTCTCCAAATTGTCCTTAGGGTGTGAGTCTGTGTGTGAATGGTTGTTTGTCCTGTTTGTCTCTCTGTGTTGCCCTGCGACAGACTGGCGACCTGTCCAGGGTGTACCCCGCCTCCCGCCCAGTGAACGCTGGATATAGGCACCAGCAACCCCCGCGACCCCATGAGGGATAAAGCGGTTTGGAAAATGGATGGATGGATGGAAATAAATTGTTGGTAGGCATATTAGAGAAAGTCCAAACCTGCAGACCCAACAGTCATGACATGCATGCTGCTGATTCTGTGTAACACCATCATTCATTTAAAGCTGCATATTCAACTAGAAACGTTCAACTTCTGAAGAAGTTGAAGAAGGCGCCCGCCTGGTGGTGCGTATAACTGAAGTAATTTAATTGTTACTTGTAAAAAAAAAAAAAAAAAAAAAAAAAAAAAAAAAAAAAAAAAATTTGGGGCCCCCCCCCATTGCTCCGGTGGGCCCAAGCGGCCCCTTAGTACGCCTATGGCTTTGACCGGCCCTGGCTGGCTGTCTGCAGGACGGAAAACAACTGCAGCTTACTCGCTCAACTTGGGGAGGGTTTGGGGTTGTTGCCGGTCTGAGGTGATTTGCGAAAGATCTATAAGACCTACACCAATGAGGGTTACATTTTCTGAATCCAGACAAAAAGACCTACATTTTGATGTATAATTTGTCTACGTAGAGTGAAAATTGAGCGAGTATGCTGAAGTTGTTTGGTCTTTTTCGCATAAGTTTGACTTTGGGGTTGTTGCCGGTCTGAGGTGATTTGCGAAAAATCTAAAACACCTACACCAATGAGGGGTACATTTCCTAAATCCAGGCAGAAATACCTACGTTTTGATGTATAATTTGTGCACGTAGAGTGAAAATTGAGCAAGTAGGCAAAAATTGTTTGGTGTTTTTTGGAGAATTTTGTCACCATGGTAACTGAAAATGGCGTGATGAGAAAACGATAAAAGATATCCACATTCCGTTTGCACTTCTGAAAAGTTCAAAGATATATCTACAAACTGGAAGTTAAACAATGTTCGTAGGTGAAAGCATGAGGACACAGTAGAGCGTTGAAAATTGCCATTTTTCTGTGTTTTTTTGCAAATGTTGTTCCAACCGTAACTGGAAATGACGTCAAGTGCAAAAAGCCTGCATCGCGTCGTCAAGACGAACGTTTCGATATATAGTAAGTGGGGGTACACCCTACGGTTCGGCCTGTAAAAATTTGGGGGCCCCCCCATTGCACCGGTGGGCCCAAGCAGCCCCTTAGTACGCCTATGTCTTTGACCAGCTCTGGATGGATGGCTGCAGCACAAAAAAACCCCAAACAACTCGCTGAATTTGGGGAAGGTTTGGGGTTGTTGCCGGTCTGAGGTGATTTGCGAAAATTCTATAATTCCTACACCAATGAGGGTTACATTTCCTGAATCCAGACAAGAAGACCTACGTTTTGATGTATAATTTGTGCATGTAGAGTGAAAATTGAGCGAGTAGGCTCAAGTTGTTCGTTGTTTTTTGCATAATTTTGACTTTGGGGTTGCTGCCGGTCTGAGGTGATTTGCGAAAAATCTATAAGACCTACACCAATAAGGGTTACATTTCCTGATTCCAGACAAAACTACCTACGTTTTGATGTATAATTTGTGCATGTAGAGTGAAAATTGAGCAAGTAGGCTAAAGTTGTTTGTTGGTTTCTGGATAATTTTGTCACCAGGGTAGGTGAAAATGGCGTGATGAAAAAAATCTATAAGTCCTACAGCAATGAGGGTTACATTTTCTGAATCCAGACAAAAAGACCTACGTTTTGATGTATAATTTGTCTACGTAGAGTGTAAATTGAGCGAGTAGGCTAAAGTTGTTTGGTGTTATTCGCATAAGTTTCACTTTGGGGTTGTTGCCGGTCTGAGGTGATTTGCAAGAAATCTAAAAGACCTACACCAATGAGGGTTACATTTCCTGAATCCAGACAGAAATACCTACGTGTTGATGTATAATTTGTGCACGTAGAGTGAAAATTGAGCGAGTGGGCTAAAGTTGTTTGGTTAATTTTGTCACCATGGCAACTTAAAATGGCGTGATGAGAAAACGATAAAAGATATGCACATTCCGTTTTCACTTCTGAATAGTTCAAAGATATATCTACAAACTGGAAGTTAAACGATGTTCGTAGGTGAAAGCATGACGACACAGTAGAGTGTTGAAAATGACCATTTTTCGGTGGTTTTTTGCGAATTTTGTTCCAACCGTAAGTCGAAATGCCGTCAAGTACAAAAAGCCCTGATCGCGGCGTCGAGACGAACGTTTCGATATATAGTATGTGGGGGTACACCCTACGGTTCGGGCTGTATTAACGGTACTATAATAATAATAATAATAATAATAATAAAGAAACCCTTATTAGGTGCATAGCATAAGGCCTCCGCCATGCATTTTCAATGCATAGGCGGGCGCCTAATAATGATGAGGTGGAGTTCAATCAGTGAGATTGCTCGTTCTGTAAAAAACAAAAAACAAGCATCAAACAAGTGCCTATTATATAAGAACACGAGTAGGAAATGTACATCTCAGTTATACTAAATCTTTCTCTGAAAACTGCAGGACAGAAAACAGAAGGCTGCTCAGCTAAAATGACCTCAAACGCCTTAAAACTTGAAAAGGTTTACGGAAGAAAATTGGAAAACAAACTACAGCCACCTGTGAGCATCGCTACCTGTTAGAAGACACCTAAGACAAGGCGTCTCAAGGAAGTCCCTGCAAAGTCCCATTATGGATGACACGAGCTGAAGAAACTGCAGTGGGCCGAAGAACACAACTGGTCTGAAGAGAAATGGCCAAAAATTTTAAACAGATAAAAGCAAGATTCCTTTTCTTGTTTGGACCATAGGAACCACAGTTTGTCAGACTCACGCTGAACTCAAACCACATCAGTGAAGCATGGTGTCAGGGTTTCTTAAAAGCGTCAGATCTGTTCATTGCAAAACAGGTATCACGGACCAGTTTGAATACATCAAAATACTAAACAAAGAAACATTTGTTGCCTAATACTGAAGAGCTGCCTTGAAATGGGTGTTTGAACACAGAGGGGAATCAGCAAAATTGGTTACAGGTAAATGTTAGAATATTAAATAATCAGACACTCAATGTACAAACTGAAAAGTGCCTGAGTTCGTAAAGAAAACCATTTACAAGATAGTTTTCTTTTACAAAATTACCAATTTTCTGCAGATAACTAAATGCATCAATAGTTCATGTTTTTGAATGCGCAATATTCCCAAAGCATGAAGAGAAGAGCTTTATATTTGAACTTCTATCAGTTTCTAGCACATCCCCATCACCTACAACTGTATATCTGATTATTAAAGTGGAGCCTGAAAAAAATACACATAATAAAGGAGACAACACACATTTTAAAGGTAGAATTTTCTGGAATGCTTTTGCTTGTATCTTTTTTTTTTCCTGTGGCCAATATTCTCATCTTTTTCTTCAATTTTCTTTAACTTAAGCTTTTTCTTTTCCAAATCCAATTATTTATATTTGCTTTTTTTTTTCCTGGATCATCTTACAAGCACCCCATTCCTGTGTCTTTATTGGCAAAAGCAAACATGCTAGTAAATTATAAATCCATTTATACAAACAAAATACATGAAGAAAATACACACACATCCTGCAAATATAAACAGTAACAAATCCAAAACTATTATCCAATAAACATTTTACATTTTGTACACTGTTGGGTGACAGGTTACAGGTATTAACAAAAAAAAAAAAAGAAAAAAGAAAAAGCCAGATCCTCAGAATTTGCTTTTACTCAAACGAGAATAAAAATAAAGACACTTAAACCTCTTTGTGGCGAAGTGAAATGGAAAGATCTAAAATTAAATGAATCAGGCTCTCTTATCAAACTTCGAGACAGACGGAAGTGTTTCAAACAGTTCTGCAACCTCTTAAGTAGTGCCACTGCTCTGGAGATAAATGTATTTACACGCAGGCAGATTTATGTCTGCTAATAAATTAACCTCAACTTTAGTTTGCCTTCATTCTGTTGCTACTGGATATGATCAATTGAGTCGAGTTCAGGGAAGCTAAATGTAAACAATTATATATTGAAGGGGCTTTTGATGGCATCTTTCTGCGTTTATTTAAACAAACGGGCTCCTCCCATCCTGATGTCTTTGGGAACACAGTGCAAGATATATAGATATATATCTGTATATTTAAAAAAAAAAAAAGGCAAAAACAGGAAGCAGTTTTCAGTCATCAAGCTTGCACACCTAAGCAGGTTTTGAACACTGACAATGTGCAGGAGCGCTGCACTCATGCGGATAAGTTACGGTGTTCTGCATGACTCAAGTGTGTTTCAAAAGAGTGTTTTTAACAACTCAGAAGCAGCTCTGAGAGCTTCGTTAGAGCAAAGGTTCTACTTAGATGAAAAGTAAAAAGGAACCAAAACAAGGACTGTTCAACACATATGCAAACTTGTGCACTCGTGTTTGACCTTCTACCTGATACAATCCTGTCATTTGTGAAAAATGCCAAGAAAAAGAAAAAAAAAAAATCCAAAGTTAAACTAATTCCCCTTCAAAGCATTTACAAAATTTACAAAAGTAAATGACAAATCCTGTAAAAACTCAGCGACCAGCTGATCGTTTAAGGCAAAGAAATTACACCTATATATATTTCTTTATAATAAAATCAACTGTTCAGTACTACATTCAAACACCTGTCTATGGATGTCACATCTTGGAAATGGGAGATCCGATCAGCCTTGTGGGAGCCTTAGTTCAACAAGTGAGAATTTTACACCCTCTCTTAAAACGCCTGTGTATGTTTGGTGCGTATTCACAAAGAGTGGCACTGGACAGAGTGAGCAATAAAATAAAAATAAGGGGAAAAATTGGGATATCTGCTACCAAACTGTCTGGTTGACATAGAGGCAATGATTTGCAAACACTGATCTACTGCACTAGGACCCGTCAGTACCTGCACCCACTCTTATTTTGGTACATCAGCACCTTGACATGCTGGGGGTGCCAGATCTAACAACTGTAAATAAAAAACACTTGGGATCTTTAACATTTTAGGGCTAGCGACTGCCAAAAAAAATTACACTGAGATTAAGGTGAAGTTGGAAATCATACCAGGTACAACACAGTGCATCGAGGTGGTGAAAAAAAATGAAATAATTTCTCTCTGGAAGCGGTAGCAAGCCTTCTACTGGTGATGGAATGGCTGTCCCTGAACTGAGGGCGAGATTGTTTTATTATTATTATTATTATCTTTTTATTTTATTTTATTTTTTACAAAAAACTGGTGAGAAAAAGCGCTTAAATACAGTATGTATAAAAATACCTATTCACAGTAGACACAAATGTTGTGCATTGCTGATATTAATCATCTGATAAGCACACTAAAACATACGTAGATTTTTTTTTTTTTATCTATAAGAACAAAGCATTTATCACTCTCAGCAAAAGTGAGATGCTCTACATGTTTCACTGAGGTATACAAAAACTAAGGACCCTCTAAACTCTTTTTGTTTTTAGACATTTGCCAAAAAGCAAAGATGTTTTCCTTTAATTCAAGTCTAAAATTAATATAAAGAGGGGAAAAAAAAACAGTTTCCTTGAATGCAGGGAGAAAATAAGAAAATAACACAATCCACGGTTGGGCATGCAGGGACAAATCGGTCTTATCGTCTCCAAGACCGGCTCTCATACTCGTCGTCTTCATCGTCATCCTCCTCCTCTTCTTCGTCCTCCCTCCCTTCATCGTTTCCTGGTAGATACGAGCTCGGCTCCTTCTGTTCAAATAATAAAACAAAAAACACTGATGAAGTATGGATCTTGATACTTCTCTGGTTTTAGCATGTTTTGGAAATGTAACATCTCATTTGGGAGAAGCGTTAAACAAACTGGCCTCAGTGGTCTTTTCTTACTTTGAAAATATATATATATATATATATATATATATATATATATATATATATATATATATATATATATATATATATATATATAGTGTGTGTGTGTTAAAATTAAATGGTCGAAATATAACCTTTAGCAGCAGCCATCATGGAGTCATGATCAAATAATGAGCTACTTAAGGATTTTAAGAGCATACGTCATATTTTAGAGCCAGAGAACCTAAACACCTTCAAATCATCAAACAAAAACAGAACTTTCTTTTGCTTTTCAAAGCTGATAACTAGTTTTAAAACATGTTATTTTGCAGAAAAGAGCCTTTCTACAACGGAATGACCATTAACATGTATGGATGACAAAGTGTACATAGCAGCACAGCATGACAACATGACAAACAGAAAACGAGTTGTTTTCTTGAAAAAATGAAAATATGTTAAAAAATATCACAGGAGTATTTCCAATGGATGTGTACTTTTTGGCATTGTACAAAAGGATGAAGTGAGAACTTAACTTTCCAAACTTTATGCAGACAGAGTGAGCTTTAGCAAAGTGAATAGATGAGAAGGGTGGACCTCTAACTAAATATTCACTCTATACCAAACAGTTTTAGCTCTTCAATTAAGAAACAATTTTACTGTTGGTTTTCAGAGAAGAAACAACCCGAGGCTGAGGGAGAAAAGCACAACAGTTCACGGTTATGATGACTTTAAATATAATATAAATATATAACCTACAAAACAGAAACAGAGATGATGGAAGGAAAGAAGCAAAGAAAAACTAAAGAAAGAGAACAGAAAGGACATAAGGACACAGGTAAGGACAGATGGATGGCTCAAAGCAAGGATGGATACAAGGAAGGATGGAATAAGGAAGGATGAAAGGAGAAAGGACACATGGAACGAGGGAATATAAGCAGGAAGTACTAAAGGAGGGAGGACAGAGGGATGGAAGAAAGGGTACATATTAGAAGGAAAAGAGGCAAGAAGGGACAAAAAAATGACTGAAGGACGGAAAGAAATAAGGAAGGACAGAGTCACAAGGAAGAAGGGAAGGACTGAAACAAAGGTCAGTTTAAAGCAGTAGTTCTTAAATAGTGGGGGGCGCCCCCTGGTGGGTGCGTGAAGGAATGACAGGGGGTGCCTAGGAACAGCCTTGCCCTTTTCCCTTTTTTCCCCAAACCAATTGGTCTGAACCTGCAGTCAGCAGCATTAATAGCATCGGATTCTCAGTAATCCTCAGAGCAACATGTAGGATTCTCTCCTTTCACGCCCCTAGGGAGCTTTACGATTTGTTAAATTACATTTGTTCAGGTGTATCGACGGAAAACGGAAGTGGTTCGCCAGACGCCGGAGATCCATCAGATTATTTGATACATTGCCCGACATGGAGGGTTGGTTTTGAACATTGTAAACAGCTTGGAAACAAGTTACTTTTGATAAACATTCTGTGGTTTCATGGTTATTCTGTACATTAGCACCTAGTTAGCACTATTCTAGCTGTGTTTACCAGTATGGTTTGAGATACGTTATATACTATGCTTTGCAAAAAGTAGTATACTTGAAGTAAATTTTATTAACTATGCTTAAGTATAAGCTTAAAAGGTGCAATAAGCAATATTTCACCGGTAGGTGGAGCTTGAGCACCGTCTGTACACCAAAACAAGATGTGCATCAAGCAACGCCTCTCTATCTCTGCTCCCACCCATTGGCTCGTGTGAGCCTGTTTGCAAAGGATAAAAACACGGCAGAACAGCATCACTTTTCAGAGGAACATGTCTAGTGAAGTAGTAAGTAACTCATAACTTTATGATGCTGTTAGTAAGAGAGCGTTTTGATCCGATGGGCGTGCTCTCCGCCATTTTGTGCCTGGCGTGGCATTTTATGGGCAGGGAGGGGGCAGCTGTGTACGTGCACGTATGCGCATGCGCGGCCGGCCCGGCTGTGTAAGCAAGAGATTGGAGAACAACATAGAGAGATGGTGTGTGACGTTTAACCACAGTCCATCTAAAAGATACCTTTAGTTCTTCACAAAACTATTTTTTAGTTCCATCTAAAATAATTAAATTTTGCTTATTTCTCCTTTAAGTCTTAGTATTAATGTACTTAGTCTTAGACTTCTGCTCATACTTTTTCGGTATAAATTAAGTATACTCCACTATACTTTTAAGTATGTAAAACATAGTTTATGAAAAGTAAACTTAAAGTACACTGCCTCATTTTAAGTGTGAAATAAGTATACTCGTAGTACACTTGAATAAACTACTTTTTGCTACTGTAGAGAAATAAACCATTTGTTGTTAAAATGCCTGATTTAAATCCAGTATAACTGATGTTGTGTTCATATGATTTGCTGTGAAGGTCTAAATTTGTGGTTTGAATTTGTGTTTTTTTGCAATTAAACAGCCAGTTCAACCAGAACTGGTTTATATTATTAATAGCACAACAGCTTCACTACATTTGTGTGGATGTATAATATTAATAAACTCCCAAAAGAGCATAAAACTTAGTGTAACAGTAATTTGTCTTTAATATTAATGGCTTTATATTATTTTTAGCTCGTCTATTTTATGTCTGAGTATTTTATTGATACGGTTCATGCCTACCTAAAAGTAACATGGGCCGTCTTTCCAGAGAGAGAACGTGCTTCATCATTTGCTTTGACTGCTGGGATGCGTCAGGCTAAAAATCTTTTAGACTGTTAATATCATATAGTTTAAAAAATGTGGCGATCATGAAAATTTCTAGTTGTTAGAAATCAATGTTATAGAACGTGTTTAACTGTTATAAAATGAAAACGTGATTCTGGGTAACCTTCAGAGCGGCAGTTTCAATGTATTAAGAGAGAAAACAATAAAAGTTACGTTTCTAACTCATTGTGTTGGGGTGCGCAACAGAAAATATTTGAGAACCACTGGTTTAAAGAAAGGATAGAAAAAAGGAAACACAAGAAAGGAAGAGTCAAAGAAAGAACACAATGAGGGAAGAACCAATACAACATTTATGCCATGGGACGAGTTTTCCAGGAAACTTATCCAGTCGTGGAAAACTGAAAAGTCAAATTCTATGTTTCTCCAGACAGAAAACAGACCCATGGTTCCCGGAAATGTTTTTGTGAGAAGACAACTGCATACAGACTTAAGGAGACAGAGACAGTCGGTGTCCTCAGATTCCCGCCCTGACAGCTCCATCACGGAAGTGCATTTCAGCCCAGGCTTCACAAATCAGACACGAACCGATTATGTGTAGAAAAACGAGACTTTTAGTTGCTTCCATTCACTGCTGCTGTGACCTATGCAGTTGCTGGCCGGCACACAGATGTAAAACATTCGTTGGGCAGTTGTTTTGAGAAGCTGCCCGTACACATCAGAATGACGACGCTGAACAGAACCAGAGCAGAAATGACAAAGCTTGCCCGTTTACTGCCAGAATTTCTCTTTCTTGGATTACAACTTTTTGTCAAACGCGATAAATCACCACTGTGACCAAGTACAAAGAGACTGGGTTTATTAGAGAACGCTTTTAAATCTTAGGTAGAGTGCCAGGGTGTCGGGTCTCCAGGCCATTTCTCTTACATTACTGAAGAAATCCCCATACTTCCCTTTATGAACTCACATTTGTGCTGCTGACTTTAACGTCTACTTATGTCTTGGGTGAACATTATGTTGTCGTTTCTTTTACTGACTGACATCCCTCTGCAACTATTCTGTTGTATTGCTTGCATTTTATATTACTGTGGAGCACTTTGAGATGTTTACAGCTGAAAACGGATGTTTTGGTCTTTTTTTCTTTTCTTCTCTTTTCTTAGTTTTCCCAAATTCAGAGACATTAATATATCTATTTTAAGCAATAAGCCCAGAGACAATTGAAAAGATGTTAAAACAGGAGATACATGCATGCACTTTAAAAATTGATGGACCTCACACATCAAAAAACTCATTAAATAAATAATATGATATCAAGTGATTGAGTTGATCTAGTAATCCTAAAAAAAAACAAATCTAACCTGGCAAGAAGGATAAAAATAATACCCTTCCTTAATAAAACAGCAGCAAAACACACTGAATTGATAAAGGTATTTTACATCATTCTGGGAAGAATCCACCCTTAAAATACCTAAGATAAACCATAGTAGTAGGATTTCACCTGAATTTAACGCTGTTTTACTCAAGAGGCTGAAATGCTCTTAGCAGAGAGGCCACGCCTGACTTTGCATTGGGAGCTGCAGTGAAAAATTCAGAAGCACTAAAAACTTTACAAGCACAACCTGTGCATATAGCTAAAACTTCTGAAAAGTTCACCAGCTGAGACTCGTTTTTCTTACTATAAAAAGTGTCGAAGCATAAAGCTTGCCCTGAATCGACTGTGTATTATGTGCCGTACCGCTTTCTCTTCGTCTTTAGCCTCCTCCACCTCAGGTTCGGATGCAACTAATGACGTCTTGGGCTTGTACCAGGAAATCTGCAGAACACGACCTTTGAACTTCGCTCCCAGATTGGCTGCCTAGGATACAAAAACACAGAGGCTACTTAGAAAAAAATATCTTAAAAACGACAAAGCGCCAGGCCTGATTTGAAGATTGTTACTTACATTCTCTGCTTCGCTTCGTGTCTTAAACGTTATGATGACAGTGTTGGCATCGGTGTCACGCAGCTCTTCGATTTCACCAAATTTCTAAGAGAAAGAAAGAAAAGCTCAACACAACAGTTGCAGTAAATTCCTGCCCCTAGTCATGTAAAACCGCCTTCTGTGTATTTTCATACCACAAAGTGTGGCATTAGCTCTTCCTTTTCCTCCTGCGTCACTCCTAAAATAGCAAGCGTTCTGGGTCTGTGGTCCACCACCATGCGGTTGACACCGCGAGCCATCATCTCCCGGCTTCGGCTCCTGCCCCGGCCCGGGTGCATGGTGCCGGGATCCAGTGCCATCTTCCCTCGGCCTCGACCTCGACCCGTCGGCGGGATCAGACCCAGTCGTTTCGCCTAAAGAAAGGAAAGACCGGACGCTGATTTTCTTCAAATCACACAGCAACTCAGAATGAGACAGCAGCTGGCCGTTTTCAAACTCTTAGACAATTGTCCTGCTAAACCACTAGACAGAGCTATAATGATGCTTATGCAGCATCAACAGTCAATATATTTGCATTAGCCATTTATTTACTACAATTGCTTTTAATCTTTTCCAACGCTCGTCATATGATTATACTTGGCGCCTCGGCCATCATCTCTTTTGTCATTTACTTTATTTCTGAATAGCATTTGAAGACTTCACAGCTGTTACGGCTTATGAGCTCCTTACCCTTTTGCAATGTGTCAAAGAATATCACTGAACAAATAGCATTAGGAATGCCACAAAAAACACATTAAACATACAATCAATGCTATAATGGAATTCATCAGCTCAAAGATTATTCGTTTGTTTGAATGGCCTAGTTGAAGTTGTAAACAAAGTCTTAGGAATCTGTGGCAGGACTTGAAACATGTTAAATATCTGAAGCTTTGTAAGATTGGGCGGAGAGTGCCTGCAGAAAGCAAAAACTGAAGAAATGTATTTTTAGATCTCTGAACCTGGTTGGACATTCAACACGCCACACTTCTCAGATTTCCGTTTGACGATCGTGCATCATTTGCATTTCACCTCGCTATTAAGCACACATTTGTGTTGGCCTATCACAGAAGATCAAACCTTTAAGGTTGTGGCTGTAATGTGACAAGATGTGAAAACGTTGAAGGAGTATAAATACTTTTACAAGGGACTGTACATGTTCGGCTCGCCCGCTTCACCATTAGCTGTCCTTCCTCCATTTTTAACACGACATCTTACTTCCTAACCACTCCACAACCCAACAGCTCCTCTCTTCTCCATTTGTCCCTGCCTCACTTCTGCCTTTAATTGTCATTCCACCGTTTTCTTACATGGACCAGCAACTCAAAGTTTAATGAGACGGGGCAACATCAGTGTAAGGACTTGTGGCTGATTTGGCTTCGTTAGCAGCTACTCCTCTGGGCTTGCTTAAGTGGCTGCGGTTTAATGCGCAGAAGGAAATTTGGGCTTGGATGGATGAGGCGGGTTGGGGGCGGGGGGGAGATGAATATGCATTTTTAACAACCAGCTAATTAAGGACCCCTGGAGTAAAGGAAGAAAGAGGGAAATAGGGTGTTGCAAACCAAATCCATGTTGATATTATGCTGCCCTTTAGGATGCCACCCATTAGTAGCCGTATTTACGGTGCATGTAGATGTAGACTCAGTCTGGATTTACATGGTCTGAGTATATGGAGTGAATTTTGTTCCGTTATTGTTGCGAGCAAAGAATACGCTTTGTAAATGGAAATTTGAGGCAGAAAACCTCATGATCTATATGCAAGCAGATAAGAGCAACTAAATAACCCGATACAGCTGGTTACGCTGGTATTCAGTGATGGGCAGTAGCGCCGCTACATGTAGCGAAGCTACTAGTTAAACTACATTTTCCAGTAGCTTGACCGTAGCGTCGCTGCTTTTAGAATCAAGTAACTTTCCTGTAGTGACGTTATTTTTTTGATCAAGTAGCGACGTAGCGTCCACAAACGCTACAAAATCCAGGACATAAATGAAACCAGGTTTGCTATTTTGAAACAACATTCCGAGTGAACAATCAGAGTTGTTGGTTGGACATGTTCGTGCGCGAGCTTCTACTCTGTCTCTCCTGTCTGTTATGGCAAGCCGATGAGGCCAATTATCGTCCGTACAATAACGTGCAGTTCCAACCCGTATTTTACGCGAGCGCGCGTTTTTTGCGTCACCGCGCGTTTCCAGCCAGAACGCGCGGTGACGTAGAAAACGCGCGCTCGCGTAAAATACGTGCGGTGGCGTTAATAACGTTTGGTGGCGTTTTTTGCATATTATATTATCAGGAGGTTGTCTTTTATGTGTTTGCCACTAGATTTAAAGGTGTTTTACCCAATAAGAACACTGCACCACCAGACACAACCAGGAGGTCCCTGATTGTTGGGGAAAGGCAGAAAGAAGATGCACCTTCCTTTCTGATCCTGTCTAAATCCTGCTTAGTTCAATAATAAAGTCTCATATTACACAAAACTCACTCTGCTTGTTCTCCCTACTTATGCCCTTGGTGCAGAAGATAAATGAAATCTTTAACAGAAATGTTATTAATTCTGAAAATATTATCATGTGAATATAAATACAAAGCATACAGAAAATGCAGCTTTATTAAGTGACCTGGTTTATTTTATTTAACTTTTAATTTCTTTTCAACATTTAGTTCTACTACTTGGCTTGTGCTTTGGTAGTTTCATGTTTAAAATGACAAAAGAAATATGAAAAAGTTTATGGTGCATCTTCTTTCTGCCTTTCCCCAACGATCAGGGACCTCCTGGTTGTGTCTGGTGCTGCAGTGTTCTTATTGGGTAAAACACCTTTAAATCATGTGGCTGAGCACATAAAAGACAACCTCCTGATAATATAATATGCAAAAAACGCCACCAAACGTTATTAACGCCACCGCACGTACTAGGCCAATAACCTTTTTGTTTTATTTCTAGCAGTAATTATGCTGCTCATAAAGCAATGTCTACACTGTGTTAGGTCATTGGCTGATCTTTAATAAATGTTTTAACCAGTGTATCAGACTCATTTTGAATTGATCTGACATTAGGTTGGTACAACGTTAAGTAGCTTCTGATGTAGTTAAGCTACTTTTAACACATTTGTGTAACTTAGCTTGC
Organism: Fundulus diaphanus; assembly: GCA_037039145.1. NCBI lineage: Eukaryota > Metazoa > Chordata > Actinopteri > Cyprinodontiformes > Fundulidae > Fundulus > Fundulus diaphanus. The sequence continues at coordinate 36,088,848 of CM073136.1, forward strand.
TATATTTCTATAGGTGGTAGCTTTTGTGTAGTGAAGCTTAATTTATTGTTGAGTAACTGATAGCTTAGCTCACTACACTGGACAAGTAGCTTGCCCAACACTGCTGGTATTACTCCAAATACCGTTTTCCCCATAGTCAGTAGCCATGTTTCCATCCAGTCGACATGTGAATTTTGGGTGAACCTTTAAAATGTTGCAAAAAAAGAAAACTAGGCATGTTTCCATACTGGTTGAATTAACCCAGCTAAACAAAGTGTAAATTTGTGAGGAGTTGACGTTACGCATGGCTGTAATAAAAAGGAAGTGATGATTGCAAACTAGCATGGACCACGTATCTTAGAAAAAAATAAAGGAGAGGGCTTTTCAGGAATGTGTTGCTATCAGACAGCTTGTAATTGCTCTGTCAGGTCAACTAGTATTGGCAATGTCACATGCTGTCTGGAGACAGAAAGAAAATGTAAATCTATAAGTGTTATGGGAATATCTGGGAAGACGCGACGGCGACAGCGGAAACAGCTCATGAGTCATGCGAGGTAAACGTTCACCACATCAGAACTTATTCGGCAAACGTGTGTCAATCTACAGTTTTGTGCATTAACTCTTTTTCCCAAAAAAAACCCTCAAGAAAGCATAAAAAAATTTTTTTTTGGAGAAATTGACAAAGTTATTTTGAAATTTGCCATTTCAATTAACCTTTTCTAATGCGCTACTTCATAATGCGCATACAAAACCTTGAAGAAAACACGGCTAGTGTAGCTAAACCAAACAATGAATAAATGCCACATATGACAATTTTTGCTACAATAATCAACCTGCTGAATACTTATGCAGCAGGAGGAGTTTTTGTTGTTTTTCTCTTTTAAGCAAAGAAAAAAAAAAAGGCAATTTGAACATATTGTACATTTTGGTTTTACATTTTCATCTTAATACCATGCTAGTGTAGTGTTTTCACTCCAGGTTATCATACCGAGAGAATCTCATACGGACCCATTCTTTGTCATAGCTTTAACCTTTCCTTCTCCTAAGGTTGAATCGAATCCATTTTACTGACACAGTTCAATTAAATTTTATTTATATAGCGCCAATTCATGAAACATGTCATCTCAAGGCACTTTCCAAAGTCAAATTCAATCGCATTATACAGATACGCAAATGAAGTCTTTTGCACACATACGATGAACTGTTATGCCAGATACTGTATGTGCACATTAACGTCATCAGGGCTTTTACTAATCAATGGTGCATTATAAATAACCTTTGAAGTTTACAGTAATCACTTATACAGTAAATGCAGCTGCCTTTTAAAGTCCCTCGCTTTCCTTTGATTGGTGAATCCTGCACTTCTTAAGTATCTCAGGTTTATCGCCCTTTACTGATACTGCCTTCTACATATACTTTTGCTAAATCTTACTGCAAGCATCATTTCTCTTCTGTGCGAGCAGAAGACGGTGACAAGAATCTTATCAGCGAACTTCCTCTCTGACATTTCACATCCTCAAATTCAGCTTGCAAAAAAAAAAGAAGCTTATTATTGTTTGATGTTGTGTTGTGTCCATCTCTTCAGCTGTCCAAATTAGTATAAATGCATCTTAATTTTAATGCTTTAAGGTTAGAGAACGATTTCAAGGTTTGTACCTCCACCTGTAGCTGCCCAAGTTTTCTCTTAAGGTCTGTCGTGTCTTCCCCAGAGCCCATTTTCTTGTGAAAGTCTAATTCAGCATCAAGCAACTCCTTCTGGGCCTGGTAAGAACACAAAGACAAATAGAAACTCCCTTATTATTAAGTCATTTACTACCTCAATCAAAAGAAAACAAAAACTAAAGTTGGCAGTGTATAAAGGGCATCACAACTTATGAGGCAAACTGTGAAATTTTGAAATATTTGTACAAACGCACAGAAGTCTGGAAGCACAGAATCATTTATAAACTTACATCCGTCTTGGTCTTGGGTTGGCTGTGGTTGGTTTTGCCACTTGAGACCTGAGAGGTAGGGTTCATTTCATTCTGCAGCTGGGTAATCTTCTCTGTTAGCTCCTTCAGGGTTTTCATGATGTTGGCCCGCTCCTCAGGCTTCATAGTTCGGTTTTTCTCCAAGCGGTTGATCAGCGCCTGACGGGAGAAGGAAAAGCGCCGCAAGTTAAATGTCATCAAGAGTGGAAGGCATGAGCTCACACTGCAGCAAAGAAAAAAAAAAAAAAAGAGGGCAGGTTACTTTCTGACACTCGATCTGTGTCTTCAACATCTCCTGTTTCTTCTTCCTCATGTCCTGTTGGAGTTTCATTGCCTCCTACAACAGAAGAGGAAAACATTAGCACACCATTTGCTATTGGTAAACATTTTGTTCCAAAAATAACTGCATTTCATGTAGAATATGCATCAAAAAACAAAAACAAGGAATAATAACTTGCCTGCTTCTTTTTCATAGCTTCCTGCGCTTCCAGTGCTTTTCCAGTTTTCCCAAGGCTCTTTGAGGAAGATTTGGGGGCAGTAGGAGTGTAGGGGCCTTTCTGGGTGTTAGGCGCCACCTAAGTGTCCCACAAAGAAGAAGAAAAAGGACAAATGTAGCTCATCGAAGCAGGATTACAGACAGTAGTAAACTTTTGTCAAACTAAAACGCACTGTTAAGTACCACCAGGTTGGAACGCAATGTCATGTTAGAACATGGCTGTTTAGCTTAAATAAGTGTGGAAGAAGACCCTCAACGTCCTAAAGATATTCATTGCATGAAAAGCCTCCCACAACATATTCTCTGTGGTCATTTTTTTTTTTTTTTTTTTGTATTTTGTGACTACACCCAAATTATCCCTACATAGCAATGAAAAGGAATGTTTGCATGTATTCCAGGTCATCAGTGAGGTCGAGTACAATCCTACTAATGGTTAAAAATGGTAAATGGACTAAATTTATATAACGGTTTCCTAGTCACACGGACCACTCAAAGCGCTTTACACTGGAGCCACATTCATACACCGATACGCAGATCGGAAGGGAATCAACATGGGACAGAGGGAAGCTGTAATCAAACCCACAACTTTCCGATTGCGAGACGACTACTCTACCCATTGATCAAATTATACAACTTTACACAAAAATACAGTTGAGGAAGAGTGAAAGCATACAATGAGAGGGTCTGAGTTTGGATTCAGGCCATCCGTCTTTGTTGCGGTCGTGGTTCCAGGTGCTGCATTCAGGTGATGTTTGGGTACCGTGTTGTTTAGTACGTAGGCACCTGGACTGTGTTGTTTGATCACCTGTGGCTACATAAAAAAAAATTACAAAAAAAAGAGAAAGGGTAAAAAGGAGAGTATATCAAAAAGAGAATTTTTTTTAAAATTCACAGATAAAAATCAGCCGGGGGCCCGAAATCAGATAATTATTAGCTTGATCGACAAGAACTTTGCAGATGTGGTTTTTTTTGTTTACTGACCACATGCAAAGTCAAAACTATGATTTTGTTTTTTATGTGTATACTATTCTCAATCAGTGAATGAAACTTTCTTAAGCATAACTGAGTTGAAGAAATAGCACTCTTTGATCTGGAAGTTATTAAGATAAGAAGATTCAAAGTTAAACATTTTTTGCATAAATGTGATCCTTAAAAATAGTGATGAACACATGATACTAAAGCTTCGAAACCTGTATCACTCTTCCTGAACGGGAATGACTCAAAACCCCGTGTTGCAGCTTTTAGCAAAACATTGCTGTCCGATGACCAACAGCATTTGAAACTTCATACACTGTTGGTGTCTTCACTTCGTGTTTGACTAGTGTATGGCTAATTTTATGATGATTTAATCATCCATGGCTTTAAATAAACAAAACAACAGCAGATAAAATAACCACAGCCTGAACTTTTAACTGCTGACAACTGCAAACAGTGCCAGTTTATCCATTTGATAGATTGCTATGGCTGTAGTCGGCCACCAGGTGTCCCCGTTTTTAGAAAGGCTGAATCATTGAAAGTTTGACTCTTTTCCAGCACACCAAGACAGAAAGCCTCAGAGCTTCGTGAGACTCCACCTTCCCATCAACATTGAACAACAACCTTTGGGATCAATAAAGTTTTCCTGATCCTCACGTCTCAGTTCTAGCTAACCTTGTGCATGTTGCCGTGCTGCAGGCCTTGGCCGGGCGCCGACCCAGCCCCGTGGCTCCCTGACGTCTGATCCTGACCCGCGATGTTGTTGCCGGACTCCCGGTGCCAGTACACACGGATGAAGCGGTTGTTGAGGACGGCCTCGGTGCTGGATATGGCCCGTCTGGCCTCATCGTTCTTTGTGTACTGGATCAGTGCGGCCTCCGGGTCGCCGCCAAACACAACCTGGATTGGGGGTAAAACTGAACTAGTCAGCTGGACATCCAGTTCTCTGATGCTCCAATCTTTCGCTTTAATCTGCTCCATTCTGTCTAATTAACATGCCCTCCACAAAAAGAAATACTGCACCTGTATATTGACGATGGTTCCAAACTTGCTAAAATGCTCGTTGAGCTTCGTGATGTTATTCAGTTCGCGTGGGATCTTGCGCACTTCCAGCTTTGTGTTCACGTAGTGGTTCCTCTTTGGAAAAATATTCTTTTCTTGACTGCTAAAGTTTAGCCTGAAAAGACAAAAAAAAAGGAACAAACAATGACATTTATCTTAGAAAGATACAAACGCTTCACAAGAAAAAAAAAATCATGCTAAAAAATAAATAGAAAGAAAATATTGTGCCAAGAGTTTGTCTTTCATTTACACAAATATAGAGGTTTTTATACTTTTTGAATAAGTCGTTTCTCACATTTTACCACATTTTTTTCATGAAGCATTATGAGAAAAAGTTAATTTGAAAAAAAAAAAAAAAATCAAGATTAAAATGTATGCTTTATATTTACATTTCTGTTACTGAAAACAAATCACAAGTAGAGCACCTGCACCTGAATACTAAGGTATTTATTGAGCTAGACTCGTGTGGGACACCCTATGAAGGCCTGGGTGTTTTGACACATTTGGACATTTGAATATGTAATATCCATATGGTCCAATAATGAAAAACTAAGCCATATAACCAACAATAATTTATTTAAAATAGTTAAAATACTTTTTAAAACTGTAAAATGCAATTAAAAATGCTATTTCTGGAGACAAAATATGGATACGACCACATTCTCCTTTAAATTGCCAACATTAGATTCATTTTGAAAGAGGTTTAGCATTTTTAAAACCTCACACATTTAATTTATTGTGCTTCCTACTGCTGAAATGAGAATGAACACCACAGTGAGATCAAGAGGCTTTCAGATGGAAGGCTGTAGCTTCTGAGTCCAGTAATGGATTTTAAGAGTCTTAAAAGAATGTGAAATCAACCATTCCACTGTAGGGAAAAGAGTCTAGAAGTACAAGACATTAAAAACAACTGCTAACATTCTCAAGTCTAAGCAAGTCCAATTAAGCAGAGCAAGCGATCTAAGCAAGCAGATCGCAAAAGAAGTCTCCAAAAACCCTAAAACATCATCACAGGTTGTACAGGAGGCAGCAGCTTCTGCTGATATAAAGGTTCCTGCCTCTACAACCAGACACACTGCAGAAGTTTAGTTTCCTTGGGATGTGCGCAAGGAGGAAATCTTTGTTCTTTAAGATGCACGTGTAGGGCAGAATAAAGATTATATGCAGAGAATCATAGAATGCACCATTTTACCTTCTATCAGCGGGCGCTTGAAGAAAATGTGAAAATCTGTTAAAAAAGAAAAAGAAAACTTGAAGCGGAACTGGACCCTGGGTGATAATAACCCCAAAACAAGCCTGTCAATCCACAAATGACTGGCTGAGAATTAAGAAATGGAAAGTATTTGAATGGAGTCAAAGCCCAGATCATGATCTCACTGAAATGATGCGGAGTGACGTGAAACACGCCGTGTATGCAAGACACCCCTCAAACATCTAACAGCTGTGGTAAGGGGGGGGGCAAACTTTCCTCTGATGAATCCAGAAACCGGCAGACGGCGTAACAATTACCCAGGTGTAGGGCAACTTCTTCAGCTATAGAAAACAATGTTTCTGCATTTATCTGTAATTAATTCAATTCCCTTTCTTTTCCAGAGATAAACAAAGCAATATAGGAAAACATAATAAAGCTATGAACATTTTTAGGTATGTCATTATTTTTCACATAACTCTTGTACACATCTGCTTCTCAATTCGTAGGCCTAGGATAGGCATCTAGCACAAGTCACCCAGGATTTAAGCCTCCATACTACAGATGGGGCAATACTTTGATATAACTACACTTGGCTCATTTAACTACAGTAAAATCTAAAATGGCTGCACAGTAAAAAAAAATCTCTGGAAATAATGCAGAACCAGTTTAGATTTTTTGTGTGTGTGTGTGTGCATCTAATTATATTATTCTCTTTTTTTTTTATGTTTGTGTGCATCTGTGACTCCTTACTTCTCCATCCAAGGCTTTTTAGCTGCTGGACCCTCAGCTGTACTGGCTCCCATCATCCTCTTCCTGTTGTCCTGCTCAGTGTTGAAACGATTTCTAGGAGAGTTGGACGCAGTTTCAGGTTCTGTCTGGATCACTATGTTGGCAGCTAGAAGAGAAAAAAAAAAAGACAAGACATAATTACTAGTCAAACGTCATAATCAGAAGATTTTGCATTTACTGTTTCTTCCACTGTCGAATAATTACACTCAGAGATATGTTGGCACACATAGTATAGATGTGTAACGGCCTTAAAACAAGACCCTTTTTTTTTAGGATTTATAAGATTTAGGTCTGGGGCACTATGAAGTGAGCTTGGTTTACTTTAGATTGGGTCATCTGTTTTAGACCACCATTTCAATGAAAGACCCAATAATGACCAGTTATACGGATTTTTAGTAGAGGTTCCCAGAGTTTGCCAAAAAAAAAAAAAAAAAAAATCTACAAGATTTATATAATGTACACCAACAAGGTTCCCAAGCCCTTAGGATGAGATACAGGCCCACAGCCTCACATAGCCTCTACCATGCTGAAAAATGGGCATGATGTTATTTTCCATATGTATATTCATCCTTTGTTTCAGACCAGAACCACGTTGGTCCCATTCATACTCCAGGGAAGCTGAGTCGACTAACAATTTAAAAGTACCTTAAAGGGACAGTGTATAACTAGCTTGGCTTTTAATTAGCAAAAATAAAGCATTTCTTTTATAAATACATATCCTGGAAAAGTCTAATTACCTCTAATAAAAAAATTAAAGTGTTCTCACAACTTAGAATTAGTAGTTTGTAAATACATAGGTGTCGGTGCACCCACTGGGAGACGCCATGTTGCGTCGCTATTTCTGATTTCAGAAGCCGAAAGGAGACAAGCTGTCATCCAAACAGGTTTTCCCCATTTGTCTTCTATATGAAGACGCGCTGTCGGTGGAGGAGTATAAAACAAGCAAACATGAAATTTGTTTGCTTGTTTTATACTACATGAAATTTGTATTTCATGTAGCGCATGATGGTGTGCCAGTGTGAAAATCTTACACACCGGGGCTTTAAATCTCTGATCAATTCAAAAATGCCTGACTTAAATTTATTTATTTAAGAGCTACCAAATAATTGTGTTAATTTTGATTATTTAAAAAAAGGTTCCCATCAAATTAATCAGTAGGGTTAAAAAAAAAGATGCAGTATGAGCTCATGCTACATTAATAATAGAGGTTTTATTTCAAGGCTTGTTATACATCTTTACTCGGCATCCAAAGAAAAATGTCCATGTGTGCAAGTCTGATAACCTGCATTTCCTGGAGAGGGAACAGTTTTTACCTCTGGATCCTTGTCCTTCGTTAGACGTGAGGCCAATGAGGTTGGAGCGTTGGGTCTGGACTCGAGGGATAAACTGCCGATAAGAATTACGACCTGCAGCAGTCAGTCCTGGAGATTCTGGGTTGTAGCCTTCAGGATCATAGTTATCTAAAAGAGTAAAACACAAGTTTAAAACATGGAACTAAATGAAATTAGAGTGGACTAAAACTCTTAATTTAAAAGAACTTTAACAGTTTGTAAATGCCCAGATTTTAAAAGAATATATACAAGTAGAGAAAAAAATCTATTTAAAATAAAAATACTTAGGATTATAATTGTGAGCTTCATGTAGCAAAGTAAAAAAAAAAAAAAAAAACTGAGATGGCCAACAACTTCAGATGGAAGAGAAAAATATTTTTGCATAACTGCAAATATCTGGAATCTAAGAGCAGCAATGCACCCTGTATGTAACATTAGACATGCTTGTTGTTCACATTAATAAACAGCACTACCCTATGGCTAACGATGGTTACTGCAACGGCCAAAAAACACGCAGATAAAGTCCTCTAAAGATTTTAGTTCGCAATAAAATCTTCTGTTATGAAGAGAGACGTTAACATATGGAGAAAGAAGAGAGATAAAGAACAGAAAAAAAAAAAAGCCACACAGTCCCAATCTGAATAGGAAAAGCATTTCTGCTTACATTCAGACTGGACATATTGGGGCCGCAGAGACACAGATGAGGACGAGGAAGGAGGCTGAGGAGGAGCAGGAGGAGGAGGAGGAGGAGGAGGAAGAGTAGGTGGGAGCCCCACTCCAGGTGGTCCAATGGGGGGAGAAGAAGTGATTGCAGACTGATGGTTGGGAGTATCGATCCCACTGGTAGCTATCAGTGGGGGTCCTGGGGGAGACAAAAGCCAAAGCTAATGTCCCAGATGTATTGCATGTATGACAGTGTGTAAGGTTGTTTTTCACAACTCTAGACAACCTGCTTTAATAAGAAGCTGACAGGAACTCAAATATTTTAATGATCTGCTGATACAAGAAAGAGCAGAACATTTTATAACAACTACATACGGAAGATGGCAACAAGAGCGCTCAACATTTTAAATAAGACAACATTGCCTACTTAGATTTTAGTAATGACACTAGATTGCACAAATAGAATCAACATAAGCTGCCATGCAAACTTCAACAAAGAAAACAGCAACCTCCAGATGACAAGGATATTTTAATTCACAGCCCTACTCCAAAAACAAAAAACACAAAACAAAGAAACCCTCAATTGTGTTTCTATACCCATTATTTATCCAGCTAAAAACCCAAAATATTTATAGAAAAATAACTAAGTTGACTGTTTTCTTTTCTTTAAGGTTGTAAACAGTACCCCCAAATTTTGGGCCAAAGCCTACACAGTTGGATGGGTGTTTTTCTGTAAGCGCCTGTAAAATATGTCATCACATGAGCAGTAGAAACGACGGCTGACGGTGAAAATCAAGAAAGCGGAAACACATACCTGATCCAAATATATAAACGTGACTGAAAAAATGCTTTATTTTAACTGAACTCAAAGAAACACATGCACAACAAAAGGGAAACTCAGTCTCAACTCTGACTTGGTTCACACATGGCACCAACGTCCTTCCTAACGGGATATGATTGCAAACCCACAACTGTTACCGAATTGTAAAATGAAAATGCAAAACACATAATCTCAATATGCAAAATGTCCTGTTACATTTATGCAGCATGATGGACACAGCTTAATAAAAGCATGTGGAGCTGATGTTGTATAGCAGGTTGTATTTTTTGGAGGAGTTTAAATCATTAGTAACAGTGTGCTGAAGCTGAGCTGAGTAAAATCCCAAATTATTTTCTCTTCCTCTCGTATCACGTCTGTTATGCCACAATTAGGCCCATTAAGAGTTTGTTGATTCTTCCCAAAACATATGACTATGGTGATTATTAATAGTGCTGATATCAGAATAACAATGTTCATGTGAAAAATCTAGAATTTTACAGAATCAACTTTCCAGAAATCTCATTCTATTGCATTTTGTTTGAGCTTTTTAATGAAATTAATTCACTATATTTCCATTCATTATTCATTTTTGGCAGTGGGGAGGGTTGGCAGACAGAAAGCTGGCCATCAGGAAATGGGAAGGAAGGACAGACAACACAATAATGCAGGGAAGGGAGCAAGAAAGGAGGATAAGGACACAGTTAAGGAAGAAAGGAGGACACAAGAACTCATGGAGGAAAAGAAAGAATTCAAGAAAAGATAAGAAGGACACGAGGAATGAAAAAGGAAAGGCAAAGAAGTAAGGGAGGTATGGCAAAAGAAACTAAGCAAGGACAAATGCAAGAAATTAAAAGTGGAAAGAAAGAAAAACAGAAACAAGAAAGGACAGAAAGAAGAATATAATGAAGGTACAAAGGAATAACAAGAATGAAAAAGAGCAAAAGAAGGCAACGGGACTGGGAACAAAGTCTGGAAATACTAATATTTTTCCATACAGGTTTTTTCATCTTCATTAATAATTATCCTGACCCGGAAAATACTAAAACCAAATTCCTGATGTTTCCAGACGTCTTTGAACTGAGTAGATAACCTGGAATAATCGTAAATAAAACTGTAATAAAATTAACCCAACATATGAAATGTTACAAAAACACAAGCAGGCCTTTTCTTGCTCAGCTTACAGCACACATCGAGATCTGACTACATGCTTATTTGTACATAGCGCTGGTAACTGTGATCAGTTTTAAATCAGTCGTTTACTTACTACAACTATATCAGATCACCCAGCGACCGCCACTTAAATATTGTTTTGGATGCAAGACGCTCAAAACAAGAGAAAGCGTCACCAAAACTCACCTGTCATTGGGAAGACGCCCGGTGGTGGCGGCTGGGGGTACGGGGGCATTGCTGGCAACCTGAGTGAGGGAGGCGGCTCAGTGATCGGGGGCATCGGCAAGCCGGTGGGAGGCATGACGGGAGGGGGCGGGAAAGGAATCATTTTGGGCAGGGTGACATCGTCGACGATGAGGGGGTCGCTGCCGTGGTCGAAGGGACAAAGGTCGCCACGGACGCAGAATCCTTTTTCTGTTGGAGCAAGAGGCACAAAAACACTTGACTAAAAGCACACAAGTCGATCACAGCATTGAAATCTATCACTACTGAAATCTATCAGATAAATTAAAAAAATAAATTCTGAGGAAGATAAAGATCCAAGTTTAACACACCCAGGTTGCATTTACCCAACAGCCTCATTAAAACACTTGGGTCCCCAGTGGCTGTGTTTGAGCACAGTGACAGCCGTGCGCTTTGGGGACTGTGGGTTAAGTTTAAGCTCTCTTGTGTCTGTGCAGAAAAGGCCTAGTGCTCTGCTACCCGTCACTGGGGACAAAGGGCAGAGAGCTAAACAGCGGTCATTAGTAAAGCGGCTCAACAACGGCCTGAACCCATGAGGGAAAACGAAACACACTAACCATGCTGCTAAATTTAAGTCTTTGAAAAAGCCTAACGACGCTCCCTATTTTACAAGAACACAAACACGGCTCCTACCATCATAATCCCTGCAGCGCTGCTTGAGCGGAGTGTTCTTGCCGCTGAAGGGCTTGCCGATGCCATCTTGCCTCTGAGCGTTGTAGTAGCTTGACCAGCTGTCTGTAGTGCTGTCGGGCAGGTGAGCCAGGGTCACCACAGGAACCCCTCCGGCTCCAGAGGCCCCGGCGGATGAAGAAGCAGAGGAGAAGGGGTGCGGAGGGGCAGGAAGGGGCAGGAGGGGCGGTGGGTGCTGCTGCTGCTGGGAGCCGGATGTGGCGGAGGTGTTGTATCCATCCCCGTCCTTTCTCTCCACCTCAAACTTTGACTTGAACTCTGTTAAAGACAGGAAGAGGAGACCTTTGAAAAACCGGTGGAAACACATCCTAAAAGGTGAGGAACTTAAAGTGCCATTTTAAGAACAGCGACATCTCTCGCTATGCAGATTAACCTTGTCGGTAATTAATCCAATTCCAACCCATGTTGTTGAATCCCCAATGATGTGACTGCAAAGCTGTCCACATTGCCCTGTTAGCTCTCAACAATCTGACAGAAAACAATAAAAATCTGCTACATTCAGACGCTCCACGCAGTCTTCTTCAAACAATCCAAATCCGCTGAAGTCCAGTATGTTCCTGGCAGCTCTTCTAAATTGCTGATGCAGTTATAGAGCTCCTGCACACCTGGGTCTGGTCCCCAGTGCTTTTACTGTGGCTTGTGTGGGAACACTCTCTTGTTGTCTCTCTCACCTCTGCCTCCTCGGTGCTCCCTATCCCTGCTCTTCCCTCGGCTGCCGCTGCGGCTCCTGCTGCGGCTCCGGCTGTAGCTCCTCCCCCGGGGGCTGCCTCTGCGCCGCTCGTGGCGCTCTCGATCACGGTGGGCGTCGCAGGCTTTCCCGTGGCGCTCAAAGTCGCGCCGCTTGCGCTCGTCCCGCCTCCTGTCGTCGCGGCTCCTGTAGAGTTTATGAATTAGAGGGGAGGCATTTGAATGACTTATCTGTGTGCCTATTTTAACTACTAGTGTCAGCCAAAAGGGTTTCCACAAAGACAGTGAATTGTGGGCCGTAATCCCTTTATCAAATGGGCCCAAAGGGGCATCTCAATAAATTAGAACATTATCTATCCATCCATGCTGGGTCTTGCAAGACTGGCATCTCCAGAAAATTTATTCAGGTTATTCAGCTGAAGTTACACTAATTTATCATACAGAGTACTTACACACAGAGTAATATATTTCTAGTATTTATTTCTGTAAATGTTGTCAGTTATGGGTTACAGCTAAAAAAAACAAAACAAAAAAAAAACACTAAATTTGGTTTAAATAAAATTTAAAAAAAAGGGGATTTATAATACAGAAATGTCGTATTATGGCCTATGAAAGGAGGGTAAGCCCCAAAAGGTCAAGGCTAAAGCATGTGGTTCATCATAGCTGTGCTTTATCTAAGCATATTTAGGGAAGGTTGAGTGGAAGGAGAAAGCCCAGCGTGAAGTTTCTACAATGAGTGAGGATTTGGGAAGCTGACTTTTATTATTCTGGATGAATCAAAATATCACAACTTTTACCTTTTTTTCAATTAAATAGCAGAAATACACTTTGGCAATATTTTAACTTATTGAGAAACACTAGTACAATAGTTCCTAGCCTTAGGCCCAGGAAAGCTCAAGCCAAAGAGACTGTTGACATGTTTTACATATAGTTAACACAATAACACACTAAGATTATAAAAGGGAACAATAAAATTGACTTGTTAAACATTAAAAATTAACTGTTAAGTGTTAAACTTTCATTTATAGATGTCTACCTACTGTGCTCAGAGTTAAAATCAAGTAGAAAATAAATATAAGTACATTAACATAAATATATAAACTATATTATCGGTCTTTTACAATAAGATCAACACAGATGCAGCATCCTGAATTAGATGTTGTGGACAAACTGAAGTGAAAAGTTAAAAAATGATGTCATGCATGTGTCGTTTTGCTCAGGTCTGCGAGATGATTGGAGAGGAAATTCAGTCTTAGAACAATATAAGAACAAAATTGCTGTTAATAGTAATCTATCCATCATCTTCCATTTGTTTGAGATAGCGTTGCTTGGGCAACAGGTCCAGGATGGCGCCCCAGACATCCATCTCCCTGGCAACATCCTCCAACTCATTCTGGGGGATCCCAAGGCGTCCTCTGGCCAGAAAGGAGATGTATGTATATATCGTTCTGGGTCTTCCCCGAGGTCTTCTCCCAGTGGGACGTGGCCGCCGACACAGAGAGGGTAGTCCCCTTTTTACAGGTTGCGAATCACGGCATCAGACCGAGAGGAGCTTACTCTCATCCCGACTGCTTCACACGCAGCTGTGAACCGCTCTGTTGCAGCCAGATTCCCGAACCAGACACCTGCTTCTCCATTGAGAATCCGTCCATAAACACCTTGGGCAGGATCTGTGACGGTTGGGACCCTGGTGGAGTCCAAAGCCCACATGGGATCAGGTACTACTTTATACTGTGAATGCGGACACAGCTCCTGCTTTGGACATAGCTCTTCAAAGCCAGTCATATACCCCTAACTCCCAGCACCCTCCCCACATGGTCTTCTCCAGAACCACAAAACATACAGACAGGAGAAGCATGCTTCCACGACCCACTGAGCAAGTCTGCGAGGGTAAAGATCATGTCCACTGTTCGACGGCCTCTGAGATCTGAGGTTCAACTACGAGTGAGCGCCTCATCTCCAACACCCCGGGGGTAAGCTGTCCCAGGGAGGCTGAGCAGCGTGAGCCCTACATAATTGGAACATACTTTTGCACAAATGTGTGCGAGTGTAAATGTGGCAGGTTTCCTGTTGGTGCAAGAAGGGTGTGGGGGGGCTCCTTAAGAGAGAATGGGGACTACTGCACTAACAGATTGCTCTCAAGCATCTAATACAGCTTGTAAATCTTTTTCCAAATTGCCTCCTTTATTTAGCTCTAAAGGCAGCAGAGAGAGAGGATCTTCGTCCTCTGCTCTGCATATTATGTTCCTCTAATATAAAATGCTTTAAAACACTGATAATATGACCCGTTTAAATTTAAAGAAAAAAAATAATAAATCGCTTTATAACTGAGGAAACGCAGGAATTGCTGCATCCTACTGAGGGTTGTTTCTGAACAACAGAAGTAAAAATAAATAAAAACAACCACACTGCAAACACCATGTGTATTCTCTTGAAAAGAAAAACACAATAAAAGAAACGCAACTATAATTTCTATACCGCAAATATAGATCATAACGTTGAACGTCTTTGAAGTCAATCTGCTGTTTTAAATTGCTGCACAGAAGATTTGGAGTATCCCGTCTTCTGTAACCTACTGTGTCACAGCTGAAGGGGAGGTTAACGGACCTTCATCGAGCTGTAAAGTAGCCACAGAAATATAGCAACATGTTAATGTGCAGTTGAAGCCATGGCCTTGCCTGGATTCGTTGAAGTCAGAGCGGTTTCTCAGGGGACTTCTCCTGCGTCTGTTTTCTCTCTCCTCCTCTGGAGTTTCCGCCTTAAGGGAAACGATGATTATGTTACACAGAAAGAGATTTCACAAGATAAACATTTCCAATATCAATGTTTTGATGTCAATCTTTAAAAAGGAAAACAGCTCTCCTTTTTCTTTATGATACTCCTTTAGCAAATGTGTCTTTGTCCCCTGCTCTTACCTCAACAACATCAGCCTTGATTGCAGGTGATTTAACCTCCTCTTTTGGAGCCTCTTTGGCAGCAGGGTTACCCAGGTAGTTCTTTGTCGTCAACGACTCAAAAAGGTTATCTACAAATCCTACCGTTTCTGAAAAAGCAAAATTAAATTAGATGTGTTAAATCTAATCTTAATCTTATTAGATGTGTGGTCGGATTTCAATGCCGTTTCTTCTAGATAGTCATCAATAACTTTTTCTTCTGAAATAATGGTGAGCACAATATAGCACTATGTGACATAACAATACATTACACTAGAATATCATATAATACAAGATAATATTTTTTAAATATGTAAATATGTTCAGCCACTGCACGTGCAATAGTTAGCTAGCTGTCTGTATTATAATACAACATAACATAATATACTATGTTATATAATATAAGACGTAATTGTAAGGATTAAGCAGGAAGACAAATTGGATGGATAGTATAAAAGAACACAATACAATAATCGACCCTAATATATGATTTTTGTTTTTACCATATGAGGTAGTTCAGTGTATGTTTTATAAATATAAAAAAACTAAATCAAATCAGTAAACATTTTTTCTTAAAATAATCACTGAAGCCTGTGTTACATGCGAGTAGAGGTGCCATCAAACATTTACAGTTCACTCCAATGATAAAGGACTCCCTCTAGTGGTCAAAAGAGACAACTCACTGCATCATAGATTATTTACATTATTATTTACATGATGCCATTTTGAAAAATGCTAATTCCTTCCACTCTCTGATTGGCCACGTTTGACTATCCCTCGCTGACACATGTTACTTTTATCATTTATTACAAGGCCTAAAGCTAGTCACTGTGGAGATCGCCTTAAAAGAACACATATTTTTAAACTTAACTCATTTTATCCAATGAGATAACCCAAACTCGGTCAGATAACAATTTTGCAAGAGGTGGGTGAATGTACTTGAGTTTTCAGGGTAAACATTTCTCCCTGGATGAACCAACTTGAAGTCTACCAAGCTGCATGTTGTAATTATCTTTTTGAATAAGGCCCATTTCCAAAAATGATTCAAATGTATTCACCCGAGCAATGCACCACTGGCAGAATCAAACATGTCAAATTTTCCCCTGATAAGGCAGGTCAAAGACCTAAACGTGATTTTCCTGGCCAGCAAATGCATCAAAACATGAAAACTTCTTTCAGTCCAGAAATGCACCAACAAACTGCAGGTTAATTTCTTCAAATTAACTAACTAATACCTCTACTACGCACCATGCCGCCATTTTCATAATCACCATTTAATTAGTGGATTAAAATACATCTTCTATGAAAAAATTAAAACTGGTATCAGCTGGTGCATTTCTAACGCAGCTGCTAATTTTACACAATAACTTCTCTAACTTCCACCATTTCTTCTTTTCAAGCAACATGTTTTTTTTTTTTCTTCCTAGCAGGAAAAGCGGTTCTCGCTTTATCTAATCAGCTATAAAGAATTCTCCGAAGTTCTTACCCTTTTGTAGAAAAACATCGAGCTGGTCAGCACAGAGCGCTTTCAGCTCCTTCTCTGGTTTGTCTTTCTTCACAAGAGCCACCACATAGTTGGCCAACGCCGAGGGATCGGCATCACATCTGCAAGTCAAAACAAATGAATATTCACACTCAGTTTGCCAAAACAATCTTTTTCATCTTTCCAGAAAGCACAAGAGTGCCTGACAAAAAAAATTGACACAACCGTAAACCCCAAATATGCAATTAAACTGAGTGAAGGCCGTGCAGCTGTTATCCAAATTTTCCCATGCGAGTCCAAAAACACATTGGGACTGAGCCACATAGCTCAGACCTTTTATTTACGAGGCAAATAAATCAGATCAGGCAACTTTTAACCGTCTATTTCACCGAAATTGTTGGCCTTTCTAAAATGTTGCAGAAAAATAAAAAGTTAGCCAAGAAAAGCAGTTTTGACAGTAATAAGTAAAGATGAGACACTACAAGAGTGGGGCAAGTTTGTTAGCTGCAAAAAGAAAATAAAAAATAAAAACCCAACTTTAAACTAAAGGAGCTGTGTTGTGTCGTGTTGTGTCTGTCCACAATAAATAATCTAACACCTCAGCAAAAAATAAATAAAATAAAAAAATAATCAACTGCTAGTCATTACCTGTTTGTTAATGTACAGCCAGACATATCAAACAACCTAAATCGATCTTTATCCACAGTTTTAAATTGTCTTACTGCTTGAATTAAAAGGGTGCCATAATTTTACTAGCCAGATATTTAAGATGGGAGGCAGACTGGATATAAAAAAAACACTTTAAAAACCGCATGAAGGGTCCAAAATACACTCCAACATAAATTGTGTAAACAGAGCCAAAGCCTCGACGCACGGCCGTTTACAGCAGTTTTACACACACACACATACAGTTGGCCAACAGATATTTGAGAAGTGAAAACAATATATATATATATATATATATATATATATATATATATATATATATATATATATATATATATATATATATATATATATATAATAAAACTGGTCAGCTGGATGAACTTTTCCTGCCTTTTGAGGCAACAACTAGACACGCAAGTGATCGAGATCCTAAAGCTGGAGAGATCGTGTTGACGGAAACAAGACAGCTTATTTGTTTACTAATGTTACTAATATTATTGTCAATATTATTGAGCAGTTCCATTCTGCCAAATAAATACAAAGCAGAATTAGCAGGTTTTCTTAAATGCACTTAAAAAAAGAGAAAAGAAAAGCTTATTTTTTGACATCCAGTTGTAAAAGTCCATACTCTATCAACTAGATGCATTTTTTCATTGCCAGTGTACGTTTGTTAGTGAAAACACAGATCACTTGAAGGCATCTTTAAAAAAAAAAAAAGACTCCTTGGAAAGCATTCTCCTTAAGAACAAAATTCGACTGTTGACGTGAAAACAAACAATCGACACGCCATAAAACTAAAAATGTTAACGTGAATCAACGTCACTGATTCCCAGTTTAATTACACTTAGCACCACTGACTCTTCTATATACAGGCTGTTTTTTAATTGCTCTGACTGACGTTTCATTTACATTGTTTGCCAACCTCATTTAAAAAAAATAGCAGAGAGAGTAACTATGGCTACTCAATAAGCCAACTTGGTTCATTTCGTTTGTAAAATTTGGAAAAACCTCCGCGTGCATTCAACAATTAAACGTAACGCCACATAGTGTAACTATGGTAACTCCAAAAAAAGTCAAGTTAGTAGCTAAAACCTCGCTGCAACCACGTAAAGCCAGTATGTATCGCAACCACGAGTGGGGGAAAAAAACTACAAGTTATGGTATGTATTAGAGCGTACTAATCCTCATAAAGTTACCCTTTCTGCTCCAACTGCAATCCCTAGTTGAGCCTAAACCCGTAGGGGACAAACACATATAGAACAGTCCCAAAAGAGGCACATTATTGCTGTATTCCTCGCGCTAAGTGAGCCGGATTACAGCTGCTCTCTTCCTCGACAGGCCTGACTACAGCACGGCTCCATTGATGCTTTGGCCAGGCTCGCCAGCTAACGTAGCATACGAGCTAAATGTCATTTCAATCCAATACTCACATCGGCTCCAGGAGTTTTGCAAGCCACGTCTTCAGGGCTTCCACATTCTCTATGATCATGGTGAAAATGACTTATACGGCCTAGAAGTAGAAAGTGCGCTCCGTCAACCCAACTTTCATCGTCTATACATTTAAAAGCTTTAAGGCCTTCTGTCTTCTCTACTGGCAGGTCGCAAGAACTGTTTTACGGCATGGCAACGTGAGTTGAGTTGTCGTAACGCGGGCCTGACGAAGGACGTTATAATTTTATACACATACGCGTAATTTTGAAATGAGGACAAAATATTATCAAAATAAGGTTTATATAAAGCACGCAAAATCACCAAAACATGATATATTTTTTTTATATCAGGGTACTAATTAGCTAGATGTTTTTCAATGTCGACAGTTAATGCGTCGTGCGGACTACATTTCCCAGAAAGCTCTATGGAAAGTCGATTATAGGTGTCATCATCCAGACACCGGTGGCGTGGGTTTCCCTTCTAACAGGAGCATTTCTTTCATTTCCTCTCTTTAAACAACATAAAATCAAATTGTTGTCAAATTTCGAAGAAATGACGGTAGGTTCCAAGCATGTATTTGCTGCGCTTCAGAGCGGTTTATACTTCTGGACAGTAAATTAATACACTTTCCATCTTTTTGTGTGAACTTACTTTAGCTATAAGCTACTTTAGCTAGCACGAGCTTTTAGAGCCACCTGCAGAAATCTGTCCCTTATTATGCCAAAAAAATGTAAACAACTTTCTTATTGTTAGCTGTTAAGATTTTTAGATTGTTGTTAATTGAAACGGTTGAGACATTTCGTTAACGTTGTGTCCAAGGAACGCAAAGGAACAGCCAAGTTGGACTACTTGAGAAAGATTGAATTGGAAATCCAGGAGAAATGGGAGAAGGAGAAAGCGTTTGAGAGTGACGCTCCGTCAACTGTTGGAGAAACGTCAAAGTGAGTATCTGCCGTCACTGACGTTTAGTTCGCCTCGAAATTCTTCTGTTGACTTAACTAGAAAAGCGGATCTCATATGCTTTATGCTCGCCACTAAACTTTAAAACATTTTTCTGCTGGTATCTATCTTAGAGTGATGGATTTGTTGTCATGATTTTATTCTGATCCCTCTGAAAACTGAGCATTGAGAATATTTGAACGAGTAAAATAAATAAAAACAAATTAATAGAGATATCAGCAACATTCTCAAAACGACTTGTCAAAAACAAACCATTTCTTGCCATAGAAAAGTTGAAACAATTTTAAATAAAACCAATAAAACTGAAATTGCTGTAAGTTTTTTTTAATGCAAGTTTCAGACTTTTCATTTCCCCTTAATTTGTTTTTGAAACCTTTGCTTAATTTTCAGTATTTTCCTTCAGATGTTGTAAAACCCTCAACAGTCAGGAATAACTTTTTCCTTTTTTTAATGTTAGAATAGGTGTCAGTTTAATGTTTCGTAATAGTCCCTTTATTCAGCCAAAATTTCCAGTTTTTTACTATAAAATATGCTCTTCATATAAAAATGCCAACCGGAAATATTGTGTTTTGAAAGCGTCTGCCTATGTTTTGGTAATTGGATCTTGTCATCAGCTTGATTAGAATTTAATTTCTCAATAGAAGCATAAAATCAGCAGCAAAGAGACATTTCTTATCAGCCAAGCTTTGCTTTGCCCCGTGTATTCACTGTCCACAAATGGTAGAGGTTAGGGTTTTTGACATCCAACTCACAATGTGATCAGACCATGCTTTTTTTTTTTTTAACATCGTCAGAGTTTTAATCTGAGTTTATTTTAGATATTCTTGTTCATCTACGTTTGTTTTGCGGTGTGGCGAAAACAAAATGCATTGAACTGTACAGAGGGAACGGCACCACCTATGTTTTAGACAACAAAACCAAATTTACATTTCTACTTATTTGTTGTCAAACACAAAAAAGCAAACCAACTTGTATTTCAGTTTAATATTTAGTATTTTTAGACAAAAATCAAATAATCACCTCTTTGTTTTTAATTCTGTTACTATATCTGGGGAGCACATCCCATTTGCCATCTGATCAATTTTAGACAAAACGCTTTTGTTGCAAGATAAGATCAAATCGGGACCTTCCATTTGCTCATGCTTCAAATGAATTCACTGTTTCAAATATTGGTAATTGAAAGCATTAACTAGCAGAGTATTTGGAGAAAAAGGGGGTGGGTGAAATTAACTGATATTCAGGTAAGTTACATCAAGGGTTTCTTAGACCAACTCTTGAAATATATGTCCCGGCTATGCCACAAACAGAAATGCAAATTAAAAATCTGTTATTAAAGAGATGCCACAGCCAGTAACTTAATAACCAGTCAAGGGATTGAAGCACAAACAACATCCACAGACTCATTGATAGTAACAAACCTACGGTGAAAGGCTTATTCTGGGTGATATCAGGTATTTATTCCTCCATAATTCTGCAACTTTGTTTTCTTTTCAGCAAAAACAAGTACTTTGTCACCTTCCCTTATCCATACATGAATGGTCGATTGCATCTTGGCCATACCTTCAGCTTGTCAAAGTGTGAGGTAAGTTGGATGGTCAGATGAATACAGAAAGAATGAATTCCTTTTCTTGTTTCGTGCATATACCAAAACCAAAGAATGGAACTCTGCTAAGAATGGAATTGTGCTATTCTTAAAAACGTGTGTGTGTGTGTGTATATATATATATAAGCATTACATAAAAAATACTCCAGACTAATTAAACTCTGTGTCTTTAGTAGCTGATGATTTATCAAAGATCGTATTTTCTTTCCTCTGACCTTCTCTTGTTCTGATTTGTTCATGCAGTTTGCTGTTGGCTACCAGTCTCTGAAGGGGAAGAAATGCCTCTTCCCATTTGGACTGCACTGCACAGGAATGCCAATAAAGGTTGGCGTCTAAGTTTTATTTTCCTTTCTATTTATTATAGTGCAGTTTCTGTATTTGCTTTAACTTCAAACAATAAAAAGTGTTTCGAGGTCTGATGACCCCCTTCTACTATCTAATGGGCTCAACTTCTGTTTTTAATTAGAGTGTTGATACAACCAAGAAATATCTCCTACTTGTAGCCATGAAACTACATAACTCACTGCTGCTATGCACTGGAATTAATTACCTTTTTACGACAGGTTGCTAAATTAAAATAGGATAGTGTTTTATTTATTTCACGTAGCATTGCCTCTACTTAAATCTGATTAGAGAAATGTTTTATTTACATTTTTTTGTTTTTGCTTTTTTAAAGAGTTTTCAATTTTATTTATTTCAAGCCCTTTATTTCAGATATACATAAAAAAGATATAGTGTAATAATCTAAATTTACCCTGGTGTTAATAAAAATTTCCGATTTATTCTCATGAATCAAACACTAAATCTCTGAGTAATAAAACAGAAAAGGTTCATACCAGAAATAATCAAAAATGAATGAGATGGAGGTTTTCTCATTATTTGTCAAAAGAAGATACAAACTTGTATTTAAAGATAGCTGAACCTCCTGAATGTTTTCTAATGAAGAAGAGATGCTAGTTAGTGATTGACCAAATAGATGTGCACTTTAAAGTTTAAGGTGTGCAGACGGTATGCATCTTCATGCTGACAAAGTTATTTAATTCATTCATTTGCACAAAGGTGTTTGGAGACAAACTTCACTGGCCATATGTTTAGATTTCTTCAGTTTGTCAATTTAGCTTCTGTTTTCAGGGACTATTTAATCAGAATGGATGCTCTAATGTCCACAGAGCGTTTTAATAATAATTGACTTTGAGAAACTGGGATTGATAGCGATGATACATCTCCCAGATCAACAGCTCTTATATTAAGAAAACTCCCCATGAAAGCTCTGATGAAGGACTAATTTTGTCTCAGTGCGTGGGCTATCGATTTATGAACGCCAGCAAAAGCATTTTAAAGATTCTCAGCAAATTAAGGACAATTTCAGTTAATGACGGACACCGTTCAGTGTTTCCCATTTGATTTAAAGGTTCAAAGGCTGTTTTTTTTCCCCCCTTTCCTGTCGATTACATTAAAACTAAAGTAAATTTGGCTTCTGTTTTAACCCTTATGTTTTATAGATGTATTAAATGCTACTGCATTATTTGAAACGTCTAAACCTCATATCTTAGAAGAAAACCTTAACGGAAAAAAAATAACAATCACCAATGTGCTGCTCACCTTTACTACTAAATAACGTAATAGAGTGTTTAATAAAAGAAAACTGGGGCAGCATCACATTCACTTTCCTGCTCCATTATTTCTACACAAATCAGTCATTGATATGATATTCAGTTCTATCAACAAATATGCTCAAAACGGCCCATAAGCAATATGTCGCCTGTTTTATCAATATGTCGCCTTTCTTTCAGAAGTTTCTAAATCCAATTTTTGAATCCATCAGGCTTGTGCAGACAAGTTAAAGAGAGAGATGGAGCTGTATGGAAACCCTCCCCAGTTTCCAGAGGAGGATGAAGAAGAGAAGGAGAAACCTAAGGCCTCTGACGAAATCATCATCAAGGACAAAGCAAAGGGCAAGAAGGTTAGGATCATTTGACGGTTACAATCATTTCTAAATTAAAATTGTGTTTTTGGTATTAAAATTGCAAAGAGGAATAAAGAATAAAAAACGTCATTTGCCAAAACAGAGCTATATTGTATAATTGCTTCAGATTCTCTCTCTCAATAGATAGATAGATAGATAGATGCAACAGTCCTGTCTTCAAAATAAAAAACAAACTAATGTCTTTCTATGTACACTGTTTTTACTCACTTTGAATATTTCTTTGTCAGAGCAAAGCGGTGGCCAAATCTGGATCCTCCACGTACCAGTGGGACATCATGAGGTCTTTAGGGCTGAACGACGACGAAATTGCTAAATTTGCTAATGCAGAACACTGGCTGGAGTATTTCCCTCCAATGGCAATCAAAGACCTCAAACAGATGGGAGTCAAGGTGACTAAGCATACAAAACTATTGCTTAAGTCTGCGTTTCACTGCTTTATTTATGCTCAGAGTTATCAGCTTTATTTGTAAGTCCTGACATACAAGTGCTTTTGGAGCTTTTTGTTACTTTGGGCTGAATTCTGGATTATTCCATAGGTGGATTGGAGGCGTTCTTTCATCACCACAGATGTGAATCCCTTCTACGACTCTTTCGTCAGGTGGCATTTTCTGACACTGAAAGAGAGGAAGAAGATCAAGTTTGGCAAAAGGTGGATTTTTTTTTTTAATCAAGTTTGAATAGTCGTACCCTTCAGATGCAATACAAACTGGTGCCCTTTTTATTTCTTGGCATCAGCATCAGTAGAGAATAAAAATGCCCAGCTCCTTCCATTTTTTTTCAAAGTCGGTCAAGTTACAACCAGAAACGTTAACGTATTTTACTGGGATTTGAAAATTTAGAGCAACACAAAGGAGCATATAGTTATGAAGTGGAAGGGAATTAATACATTGTTTTCACAATGTTTCACAGTGTAAAATCTCAGTGTGGAGTGCATTTTATGTTCGACCCTCTTTTATCTGATACCCCTGGAAAAAGTTCAAACTTACCAAGACACGGCTGTCCTTTAAACCTGAGAGGCTGCATACAGAGAACATTAATTGGAGAAGTGGCCAAGAGTGTGGCGGTAACACTTGTGGAGATACAGAGATTGATTTACAACTCAGGTGGGATAATCTGTTGACAGGATCGTGCACCCCACTAACCTGGCCTGAATTCAAATGGACACCAAACCCCAGATATTTTGTTGTTAAAAAAAAAAATGGAAAACCATGTACCCAAAAATATGGGTGTAGTTCAAGGGGTGTTGATACTTTTGCAAGGCCCCTGTATTTTGCTATTCTGTACTGTTGTCCTTTTTCATCAAGTGAATGCTAAATCAATCACATAGTATCTATGAAAGATGAATGATTACAGCTAACTGCACATCATTCAGTTTATGTTTGTGTGGTTGAATGTTGTTTGGTATGAACATTGTTTACTTCTCTGCAGGTATACCATCTACTCTCCTAAGGATGGACAGCCGTGCATGGATCATGACAGGCAAACCGGGGAGGTACTCGTATCTAGCTTAACGAACTAGCAACACAAAATTCAAAATGCTGTAGGGTCCATGAACAATGTTCATTCGCTTTATTTTGGATTTAAAATATTCTGCTAAATGTGCCTGTGATCCCATGTAATTTTTTTCTATTAAAAATATATTAAGTATAAACTGATTCCGCTCTGTAATTAAAGTGTTGCAGTTAAGTTTAAGTTCTCTCATTTGCAGGGAGTGGGACCTCAGGAGTACACACTCATCAAGATGAAGATTGTTGAGCCTTACACGGCAAAATTTAAATCCAAAGTGTTTTATAGCAGGTAAAAAAGCGTGACCACAGATTTATTCCCAGTGATCTTTATTTATTTATTTTTGCCTAAGTTTTTAAGCTCATCATTTCACTTATCTCCTGTGGCAAAATTGTTTGCTTGGATATAATTGCGTGGCTCCTTCCGTCTTCAGATTTATAAAAAAAAATTCTCTTTAATACTATGTAAAAATAAATAAGTAAATAAAGTTGAATTGGCTGAAAATACCAGTTCTTCTCTAAGAAAGTAGGTCAGGCTTTGATGCTTGCTTTCCTCCCCACAGTGGCATGAAAGGCAAAAACATCTTCCTGGTTGCTGCCACCTTGAGACCGGAAACCATGTTCGGTCAGACCAACTGCTGGGTGAGACCAGACATGAAGTACGTCGCCTTTGAAACAGCCAGCGGAGACGTCTTCATCTCCACCAGGAGGTCTGCCAGAAACATGTCCTTCCAGGGCTTCACCAAGGAGAATGGAGTGGTGCCAGTGATCATGGAAATACTGGGACAGGTGGAGAGCCTGCCAATGTTTTACTCACATGCAAGCACAAGAGACCCAAAACAATGATCAAAAGTCTCGATAAATGCAAATCTGACTGACTCGCCAGATAAAGGATTTAATTAACAACCAGGCCTATTTTTCATGGCATTTATACAGGTTCTATATTTTTCATGGCATTTATACAGGTTCTAGATCAAAATAACTGCAGCACTTTCAGGAGAAGCTGCAATGAACTTACCTGATTTCACACTTATTCAGAGTAAAAAGAAAACATTTCTTGGTGGGTGAAGAGAAGAGAGTTTGAAATTATCAAAAGACAACCTGAGATAAGCGCAGAGTGACCGATTTCAGGCTATTCAGACTCATTCACAGAGAATTCAGCTCGTTGTCAGAGTGACATTTTCTATCACTGCTCAGACGGTGCACAAATTGGACTCATCCATTCAGTGTGATGTAGATCTCACTGGTGTTAAAATGCTGTGAAAAAACCACAAGCCCATGCTTTAGAGCTGCAAACAACCCTTCCAGAAAGATTGTGGAATGGGTTAAGGGCTCAGCCTGTCACTGGGACCTATAAAAAAAATGTAAGCGCCTGAAACCGGTTTATTGTTGTTGGGGGAACTGAAACGCGAACATTATTTTCACTTTATCCACTACCAGCTCCTTCATCACGGGACAGTGTTTTTTATTTTTTTTGGAGGGGGATTGTAAAACAGGGATTTCAACAGCTGAAAAACTTCAATAACTGTAATGAAACTTACTGTGTATGTTATAGGTTAAGTTTGGTTATCAGGTGTTTCATTTGGCTCATACATTTTAACCAATGTTCTTGAAAGTATCTTAGTCTTAAACTTAGTGAAAATATATGTAAATGTAAACACATTGTTCTAAAGTATCATCCTTATTTGATGTCTACATTTTTTTTACTTTTGTTATTGTTGTC
This sequence comes from Fundulus diaphanus, assembly GCA_037039145.1. Lineage (NCBI taxonomy): Eukaryota > Metazoa > Chordata > Actinopteri > Cyprinodontiformes > Fundulidae > Fundulus > Fundulus diaphanus. The sequence continues at coordinate 36,115,206 of CM073136.1, forward strand.
TGTCATTTTTCTTTAAACATGAAACAATTGGTTCTTAAAGGAAGTTATAAGTTATACCTAAAATGGCATATCTTCTCTGTCTAGGATATCCTTGGCTGTGCCCTAAGTGCTCCTCTGACCTCCTACAACATCATCTATGCTTTGCCAATGCTCACCATTAAGGAGGACAAGGGTATGAGTCCTTCACTATTAAACTTTTATAGCTCTCCACTGCAATGATTTATGAACATCTGCTTGCCAGTGTTGCTTACAAAAGTACAGATCTTATATTTGAGCGTTTCTCCTGTATCCATCCATCACTAATCTGATCTGATCTTCAAAAGCTAATTGAAATATTTACATTGTTATGACAGTTTCCTAGAACTCTAATGTTTGCAGTTCAGCTGCATTGTGTTTCATTTTCCTTTCTTTCCTTTTTTTGGAAAGTAGGGTTTTTTTTTCTTGCAGTGTTGAATGGGTAAAATATTGAAATTTTTTGAATTATTAATCATCTTAAGGATTTAATTTATTTGTATCAAATATACAGGCTCCACCACAGTCGACTTTTTAGTTCGTAGCTATAACAGGACAATGTGTGGAATTGGTTGAGGGGTATGAATACTTTTTATGAATTTGAAGTTGAAACTGCACTCCAAATAGTTAGTTTGTTGAAGATATTTCCTTTTTTTTGGCATCTGTTGCTAAAACGCTGCTCTTTGCTCCTAAGTAATTCTTTGTCCTGTTGATGAATTTCTGTAAATATTCATAAGCTGAATTTCTGAATCACTAAACTGAAATGTCACAATATCCATATGAATAATAATGAATCTTTCACGCTCAATCTGTCATCTTGTCTTGAAGGGTTATGGAGTGTAATGAGCAGCAGTAAATGAGATCATGTTTGTGTGTCCTTTTTTCACCGTTCGTTTGTTTGCTCCAGTTCTCGTTGCACAGCAGAAAATGAAATATGGCAGCATGGGGGCATTTATTAGATTTGGAACCAAGTAGAATTAATTAAATTAGTTTTTGTTTGTGTGCATTTCCATGCATTTTTCTTTTTTTTGTCTTCTCTGCAGGTACTGGGGTTGTTACCAGCGTGCCATCTGATGCTCCTGATGACATCGCTGCTCTCAGGGACATCAAAAAGAAACAGGTGACACAAACTTCCACTCTCTAACAACTAAGGGCATCTTTCTTTTCTTAAGTACTGTGTGCTGAGCAATCTGTGCAGTATTTAGTTAGTCTTCTGGTAACATTAGTCACACGTTTAATGGAAATTAGAATTATTAATCATAATTATTGCATTTATTACAGGCTCTAAGGGAAAAATATGGAATTGAGGATAAGATGGTGTTGCCGTTTGAGCCGGTAAGCAAGTCTTTTAAGTCATCTTGGCTTCACTTGCACTAAACACACGTGTTTAATGGCAGTTTCTGTGTATGATTCATTTTTATTATTCTGTCTGCACCTCAGGTTCCCATCATTGAAATCCCAGGTTATGGAAACCTTTCAGCCCCTCTTGTCTGTGATGAACTGAAGATCCAGAGCCAGAATGACAAAGAGAAACTCGCTGAAGCCAAAGAGAAGGTTTACCTGAAGGGATTTTATGAAGGGGTGAGTTTCAAACAGCTACATACGACCAATCCTCCAATGGATTTAACTTTAAATTTGTAACGCTGCTTTATAACTTGCAGAAACTAAGCAAATTGGAGTGAACATAAAATCAATTTGCTGTGTCTAAGTATCCGTTTCTTTCAACCACTTTGATTACATTTCCAGCTGAAAAATCAGAGAGCAGACTGAATTTATACAACAAAAAAACATTTACATTTTTTGTGAAGATCTTGTTTTTCTTCCTTATCATCAAAAGACTCTTCTTTTTACCTTGGTTTTTAATACTCATGTGGATGTTGAGTTTATGCCAGTTCTATTGTTATGTTTATTGTTTTTATCAGTATTACTGTTTTTTATGCTGTTTATATTTGTGTTTTTTTGTACAGCACTTTGGTCTCGGTGTGTTTAAAGTGCTTTATAAATAAAGTTGGATTGGAGATATGGCTCACTTATTGCTGTGAGAAGTTTTAGACCGATGAAACTTCAGTAATAGAAATGAGCTTCTGTGAATGACTGTTCCTCTCAGATCATGCTAGTTGAGGGCTACAAAGGGCAGAAGGTCCAAGATGTCAAGAAACCGATCCAGAAGATGATGGTTGAGAAGGTAAAACATTAACTTAACCCTGGTTTAGTTGTTCTTTTCTCCGTGCACAGATGTTAGTGCAGGCGTTCTATGTCTTTATGTTATCCACATTTTGATTTGTAGTTTTCATTTTGTCTAATGCTCATCTTTCACAGGGTGAGGCCCTGATTTACATGGAGCCTGAGAAACAGGTCATGTCACGTTCAGCTGATGAGTGCGTGGTGGCACTCTGTGACCAGTGGTGAGCGTCTTGGAATTCCTTATTATATAAAAATGTGTTTGGTTTTTAAAATATCACAATAGTTTTTTTTATAATTTCTATTTAACCCTTTATACAGACTCTCATTGACATCCAGGATCTCATTTAAAAAATTTGATTAAAATAAATATCCAAAAATACAATACAAATAATTAAAACATTTGACACCAATTTAAAAAGCTAATTATAATATGACCTAAAAATGAGCAAGTTTTGTAGGAAGATTTATTTTTCTTAAAGAAAATGTAAATAGAAATGTTGACATTGTTGTATAAGTTCTGTTATAACTAGAAAAATAAAAATTCCTACAGCACATTCTATGATTAATACAGCTGTAATACTGATCTCTGTCAGAAGTATTACTTTTTTCATAGGCTTGAGAGGGAATAAAGAATTAATCAATTAAATCTATTGAGTTTTTTTTTTACTACTTATTAAACAGATTGTTTTGCCATTTTTTCCCTTCTGCTTTTCATGGAGTGTCACTGAGAGTCCAATACTGCTTCACTTAGTTGAAATGAACTCTGATTTTATTTGTTCTAATTATCAGTATATGAGTGTTTTGAATTTCCAGCTGCGATAAAATTTTAATTTATATGGTTCATTCAGGATACAACCATTTGAAGAATGTTATATTTGTGTTTTGCTTCAGTTTCTCGAAAATTAACTGCAACTATCGTTTTGGTATTTGGACAGGTATCTGGACTACGGGGATGCCCAGTGGAAGCAGCAGGCCAATGAAGCCCTCAAGTCACTGGAAACGTGAGAAGATGACCTCAGAATAAAAAATTTTGTTTGTGGACTTCTTCCTGCCCTTCAGGGCTCTTGTAATAGCTCACAAATGTTTGTTTGGTATAATGGAAATATATTTAGTTACATCTTTATCTTCTTCTTTTTTTTTTTTTTACTTACTCTTTCTTACAAAATTATAGATTTTGTGAGGAGACAAGGAGAAACTTTGAAGCAACTTTAGCCTGGCTACAGGAGCATGCCTGCTCTCGCACCTACGGACTTGGTAAGTAGATCAAGTCAAGTTTATTTATAGCGCATTTTAGAAACAAGGCAGTTCAAAGTTCTTTACACCATGAAAACATAAAAACGTCATAAACTCATCAAAATGGTCACTGGTAACAAACATTAAATTGTATCAGGTGAAAACATCAATACACATCAAATATGTTTTGTCAGTGTTACTGTCACTGTTATTATGGGTCAAAAGCAACTCTAAACAGCTGGGTTTTCAGTCTTGATTTAAAGGAACACGGCGTTTTGGCTGTTTTGCAGTTTTCTGGAAGTTTGTTACAGATTTGTGGAGCATAGGAACTAAATGCAGCAGCAATGTACAATTAGTGCACAATAATGTATAAAACCCCCCTTTGTTTAGTTCTTCCGTTTTAAAATATGGTTCTACTTTTTATCTTTTTCACCTAATTTTACAACCATCTAAAAGATAGTGGAGAAACGTTACTTAAATACTGATAGCTAAAAATCTCCAACTGCTATTTGTATACAGTTTTTTGTCCATAGATGGAGACAGAGGACTGCTCATATAGCACCTAGCAGTAGCCTGTGTTCATGCAAGAGTAGATGTAGTATGGAGAGAGTTTGGTGTTAATTGCAGGCCAAAGCAGTACAGTTCTAGTTGGCTCTGACAGCAAAAAATGTACCCGCCTTTAGCCTGCCTAAACAAAGTGCTGAACGGATCGTACGTCCTTGTAGATTAAAACGTAATGTTATATTCAAAGCTGTTTCCCTCAGAAAAAGAAAAAAAATTAAATATGATGAAATTTCAAAATTGTGATCCCAGCTAGAGTTTATTGAAGACAGAAAAATGCATTTGGCATAGGAATATAAAATGCCCTCCTAAATTCAGACTAAATCACATCAAAATCCTGCACCGCAATTGTTGTAATAACCTGGTTAGTTGTTTTTACTCTGAACCAGCAGGGTGGTCTTCACAACTAGTAAATATAAATCATGAGGCTTGCAAATATTTTGTTTTCTTCCTAATAAAACTGGGAAAAACCTTGAAAGTAGGCAGAGACGACATGTGACAAAAATGCTATTAAGCAACGTTTATTGTTATAACAATAAGTCAAAAATTCTTAAAATGTATTTTTGGCTAAAAATGTGTACCTACGTAGGGTTAGATAGAGCTTAACGAGCTCAAATAGTGCTATTAAAAATACCATTTTCATTCAGTTGTATTTTTAAACATAAATACAGCAGTTATTGATGCTCTGGGAAAATAGGTCAAAATGCTTAAAAATAACCCCATTCATACAAGTTTTTGGGCTGCAAACATCTTTAGTTGGAGTTTCTTGTTAATATGACAGATTGACTAATACTTTTTCACCTAGTAATGGTAACTGATGCGATTGTTGCTCATCACTGCTTGTAACACATGAGCCATGAGGATATGAAACCCAGGTTATCTGTTAAAATGGCTGTTTAGGGATGACTTTTTGGTTTTTGTCTTCTGGCAAGACCAAATTGCATCTCTGTAAAAAAAAAATAAGATTTACACACTCAAACAAAACTTTGATAGACAAAGATTTGGATTGTCTGAGCATGAATCCAAAGCCCTGGACCAAATTTACCAAAAATGTTTAATCAGTACATTGTGTTGGTAATTTTCTGAGACTTTTGCATGTATCTTGGTTGTCTGGATGCTGTCGGTGTGTGACTGTGTCCCCATGTTACCATAGGAACACGGCTGCCTTGGGATGAGCAGTGGCTGATTGAGTCTTTATCGGACTCCACGATCTATATGGCTTACTACACTGTAGCCCACCTCCTCCAGGGAGGTGTGCTGAACGGACAAGGAAACTCTCCACTGGGCATCAAGTAAGAATGCACCACACACAAACTGGCTCTTGAAGCAAATATTGACACACGAACCTGTTCTTGTCTACTTTCTCCCTTCTTTGTCTCCTTCTCTTGTTTCTGCTTTCAAACAACCAGAAACTTCATTCCTGGGCATTAGGAAATATTCTTTAAAAATATTTTCCCAAACAACAAAATGATGCCAAAATGAAAAATAAAATTATGCTGCACTCCACAAATTTAGGTTAAACTGAAAAGTGCTGTGAGCAGCTAAATGCATTGTTTCTTACTAGAAAACCGAACTGTTTAAAACCCACAGTCACACCTGCCATTTAATGTACATACGCTCAGTATTTTGTTCTTCCTGGCCTTAACCATATTTTCCTTTTTCGACAGGCCAGAGCAGATGACCAGAGAGGTGTGGGACTTTATCTTCTTTAAGTCATCTCCGTTCCCCAAGACTGACATCCCCAAGGAGCACCTACAGAGGCTGAGGAGGGAGTTTGAGTACTGGTATCCTGTGGATGTCCGTGTGTCTGGAAAGGATCTTGTGCCTAACCACCTGTCCTACTATCTGTACAACCATGTAGCCATGTGGCCCAAAGACAGGTGAGTTTTCCATGTATGAGCTGCTGGTATAAAATGAAAGAGTTGTTGTTTAGGCAAAAAATGGAAATGAATATAGTGCCTTGCAAAAAAGGCTCCTGCAAATGCAACTTTTTATCACATTTTGCCACATTAAAACGTAAACTAAGCCATTCTAAAGGCTTCTAATATATCGGATTCTCTGCTAGGATTTCTCTTTGTTTAGCTTCATCCATCTTCCCATCAATTCTGACCGGCTTCTCTGTCTCCGCTGAAGAAAAGTGTCTCCACAGCATAATGCTGTCCCCACCATGGTTCATGGTGGGCATGATATGTTCAGAATGATGTGTCTCTCCTACATGGCTCATGGAAAACTTTAAACGGGACTGCTAATCTCCGTCCACACTGGCTTTTTCTCTGCCTCTCTTCCATAAAGGCCATGTTTGTGGAGTGCATGACTAATAGTTTTACTATCAACAGATAGTCAGCTGAAGGGACTCAATTTTATTTAAGAATATCGGAGCAAAAATACAAATGAATGCCACCCTTTTGAAATTAATATAATTTTCTTCCACCTCACTAGAATGCTGTACTCTGTGTTGGACTATCATATGAAATACCAGTAAAACCCACTAAAATGGTTGTAAGGTCTCCAAGTATAAAACGTGTATATATAGACAGTTACCAATGCGATTCTCTTTTTTTTATTTAAATCTTAAAGATATTTACAGATTTTTGCTTTTTGCACTTCATTTTTAATATCTAAAACACTGCTGCGCTTTGCTGGACATCAATCAGTTGTGCAGTGGTTGACAGATGTGCAAAACCAAAATGCAGAGCTTTTATGGACTTATTTATTTTATAAATTTATATAATTTATACATATACTTGTACCTGCCCTAATGGTTATAGCAAGAATATATCTTCTTTTGTGTGATTAAAGTTGCTGTCCATGGTGCTGGACAAACTCAAATTCACAATCTGTGAAGAAAACCAAACACGGTTGGTCATATTACGGTGGATGGGAAGTCATAGTTCTTAGCCAAGACCTGTACCTGTTACAACCGTTCCAGTTTAAACCTTAGTGATGTGTTCTTAGAACATGTTTGATTTTGTATCTGTGTAAATCTTTACACTATGCAGCGTAAGGTAATTATTTCCCTTGTGATCCTTCTGCTGAAAACATTTAAGTCCTGTTAAAAGAAGTCTGTTTCAGGATTACAGGGCCATTACTGATACCCAGAGTCCTGGATCTTAATAGGATTTCACTTGTAATTGTTCTTGTGTTTTTTTTTTATTTTATTTATTTTAAATCAATATGTCAGACACTGCTCTCCGCCATCACATGACAATGACATTAATGAAATAGATTTTTTTTTTCTTTTACAGTGGGAAGTGGCCACAAGCAGTTCGAGCAAACGGACATCTGCTCCTTAACTCAGAAAAGGTAAATCAAGCATTGGGAGCTTAAAATGTTAATATTTATTTTTTCATTAATTTCTTTTATTTATTTCCATTCATTTCAGTATCCATTGCAGTTAAGACACTGACATGTAAACAGAAAACAGATAATTAATTTTAGCACTTTTTTTTTCTTTTTGAAAGCTATCTTTTTGTGACCTGATTAAATGAAATCTGTAAACATTTAATTTAGTTAAATTCAACATTTCAGTTATTTACAGACCTTTGGTTTCTCTGTTTTTGTTCCTACTGTTTGTCAAAATTATATTTTGTTTTCTGACTGAAGCTGGAAGTATTTTGTAATTCTTGTATTTATGATGCTATTTAGATGGTTTTTCAGTAACACTGCCTTAATTTGTACCTTTTTTTTGTCATTTTAAACTGAATCTCCATGGTTCTGATTAGATATGTTTGTTTTGAAGCAATCAGGAAAAACTTTTAAAACAATGTTACTCCCCACATCTGTTTTATTTTTTTATTTATTTGTCTTTCACCAGATGTCCAAGTCAACAGGAAACTTCCTCACTCTCAGCCAAGCCATCAGCAAATTCTCAGCTGACGGTAAAGCCAGTTTGTTGATCTCTCCTGTTTTCTTTTTGCTTCTTACACGTCATCTTTCTTCACTGTTTACTTCTTATTTTTTTCCATTGCTGATGTTTTATTGTACCAAAGTGATACAACATTACAAGCATGTGTTTTCACTACAAAGGCCATTGTGGTGTATTATGTTGTAAACATCTTCTGTCAAACTGGTAGCTGCTATTAAACATGAAAAGAAATATATTCTAGGGCTACAATTGGAGTTACTCTAGGCTGTTTTAAACAGCTTTATTGTTCAGATTATTATTATGGTAGGGTATGTAGTTAGAATATGCTTTGTTTAGCATATCCGTCTAAAACCTTTAAGAGAAACACAAATAATGCTTAAAACATCCTGTTTCTCAGGTCTAACTAATGCTCTTTTGTCATTCTTTAGTCAGATTGTTGAAATGTGTCTTAAATTATCATACATTTACACAAAGTGCACTCTAGAAAGGCTGACTTCAAAATCAACTATTTATGGAAATGAAAAAGTGAATATATTTTGCAGATGTCGTAGGACCAATAACAGTCAAAGTAGAGATGTTCTTTCTTGATAATCCAAGAATACGTTTGGCTTTTAATGTCTTTCTGCACCAGGATAAAAATGTGACTCACCCTTAAAATCTGCCTGCTTTTTAATCCTAAAGGTGATATGGATCATCTGCTATTTTTTTTTCAAAAGTAATATCAAACTTTGGAAGCATCGATATTAAGATTTGGCCTGATATCAACATTTGGCATAAATATTGCTGCTATGGCAGATTATTTCCATTTCCCTACCATTTGAACACAGTGGAAAAACAACCACACCCCTGACAGTGCTTCTGTCACAATCCTGCATTTTGTAAAGTTTTTGTATGGTTTGTGCATTAAACATTTGTTTTAAACAAACCATTTGTCAAACTACATAACCTAAAACCTTTTCACCCTGTTCTACGGATTTTGCACCTCCTTCTTCCCTTCAGGTATGCGCCTGGCTCTAGCTGATGCTGGAGACACGGTGGAAGACGCCAACTTTGTAGAGACCATGGCTGACGCCGGCATTCTTCGCCTTTACACGTGGGTAGAGTGGGTGAAGGAGATGATTGCCAACCAGAACAACCTGAGGACGGGACCAGCGGACACATTCAACGACCGTGTGTTTGCCAGGTATGTGAGAAAATGAGCTTTTATTAATAAAATGTTTAATCAGGTGTGTCTTCTTGACAATCGTATGACAATACTTAGCGGAAGTGTGATTTTTTTTTTCTTTTTAATTTTCATCTTTAATTATTTTTAACTTGATTAAAATTTGGGTTAAATATTTCTGATTCAGTAATACATATTTCATTCCTTGCTTTTGGCTATAATAAGTAGTTACAGACACTTCCTGCCCAGTGACAAATGCAGAGTTCTAGATCTCAAAGGACTCTTTAATATGTCCTGGAAGTGCTGGATAAAATTAGCTTTTCATCTCCAGAGCCACAACTCAGCTACTCTATGTATCTTTACATGATATGAACTTTACAGACAAACAAATGTTATCTTTTTATCCAGCGAAATGAATTCAGGCATCTTGAAGACAGAGCAACATTATGAGAGGATGATGTACAAGGAGGCCCTGAAGAGCGGCTTTTTTGAGTTCCAGGTAAATACCTTAACATTCTGGGTAAGATAAGAAGAGAAAATAGCACATACTATCATTTATTTCTTAAAGGTTTAGGATTGAGATGCACAGTTTTTATTTGGATGAAAATGGTCTTCAGATCTCTCTAGGGTCTGTTTGTGAATATCTTTTTTTGTGTGATGTGGCCAATATATTGATACATACCTTTAGGCGTCACACAAAGAACCTCATAGAGGTGCACTAATTAGTTTTGCTGATTCAGTGATTTCTCTTTAAGAACTGTATTTGAAGGCATTCGAGCTGTGAAACAGGCTTGTAAAACAAGATGGCTGCCCTGCCTTTGTAAACAATGAAAATATAATAAAATGTTTGCTGCTAGTTGTATCACACAATGAGCTAAGAATGGGCTTCACTGCACTTGTGTAACTTCAAAACACCTTAAAAATAAGCGAGTAAATTAAAGTGCATCATATGATTAAAAAAAGTTTTGTCTTTACAGTATTTTGACAATATACCTAAACATATATTCAGCATCGCATGCTATTCTCTTCATGGAAGCCCAATGAGGGCATTTGCAAGTTAAATATTTTTCCAAAAATTAATTCTTAAAAAATTCTAAATTTGAACTAATCGATGGAATGGATTTATTGCCCAGCCCTTCTTTGTATATCCCTTTTTCTGTTTTTTTCTTTCTTTTTTAGTTTTTCAATATCTTACCAATACTAATATTAGTTTATTTTAAGTCTTCTTTCTTCAGTTACAGCTTCCAAAGCAAACAGGATTGCTTTTAGAGCAAAATAGAGTTATGTGTTTTTTTTGTCTTGGGTGAATCTCTAATTAAATGTGAGTGAGGAATTACCCTGTCTGAGATATTTATTTTTCGTAATTAGTTCTAAACACTGCAGCAATAGCATCAGAGAATCACTCATGATATTCTTGGTTGAAATAAAAAAAGGGAGTTGTGCAACAAGTCAATACCTCTGTTAAGGTTTTTTTTGCTATTGTGTGGAGATGAAACATGCCTGGATATCTGTCGGATGGACAAATGATTGAAGGACCTGAAGCAAGCGGTTGATGTGTTTTAGATGCCAAAGTATACACTGTTTCTTACAGATATGTTTATCTACTTTGACCTTTTTATGTCTGAATACTTTTCCAAGCATTGCTGTTTACCTTGGACAGTATTTTTGTTGTTCTTGAAGCATCATGCATATTGTAATTGATGTGGATGACTTTAAAACTATGTTCATGTTTTTGTTTTAGGCGGCTAAAGATAAGTATCGTGAGCTGGCTATTGAAGGCATGCACAGAGAGCTTGTCTTCCAGTTCATAGAGAGACAAACACTGCTGCTGGCCCCCATCTGTCCACACCTCTGTGAATACACATGGAGTCTACTGGGCAAGGTATGCAACATTACATTTTGGTACGTCTCTGCTTTTAGTTCTCACAGTGCACTTTCAGGGTATTAATCTGGCTTTGATTCTCTCCTCCCATCTACCTTTCCGGCTTTTCCGTGTGGTAGACTTTTACCTACAACAGGGAAATTCAGGCAAAAAAAACATGTCACTGTAATTTGTTCATTCATGAAAAACGCCACCTGGGATCAGAAAGCTTAAGCTTCCAGGTTCATGTTGGCCTGCCGCAGCACTGGATCCCACTGCTCATTTACTGGTGTGAAACGGCTACTGACAAGTTCCCAGTGGTGAAATACAGCTCTGCCGGGAGCCCGTCTCCACACCGAGCCTTTTCCTCTACAGCATGAAACAAGTGCACACACTGTTACGTGCTTCCAGTAGCGGCGTGCTGGAGCCAGGAATATTTTTAACACTCAAATTTATGAATATGAAGAAGCTGGAGATATGTTTTTCCAGCTGTTGCTTAGCAACAACAAAAGAAACCCCCCTCAACTACCTTTATTTTCCCCTCGTCCTGTGCTTGGTACCAAAAGCTGAAATCCTGTGTTTATTTGACGTGTGCTGAAGCAAAGCTGGTGCCTGCTAGTGATGTTTCGAAAGTAATGGGGACTTCTGTTTGTGTAACTGATGAGACTTGTTTTTTTTTTCCACTTCTAAGCTCAAAGAATGTCCTGTCACTCCTCCCCTGTTTCCCTCTGACAGACGGGTTCTCTGATGAAGGCCTCGTGGCCCGTGGCCGGCCCAGTCGATGAGATTCTGATTCGTTCCTCCCAGTACCTGATGGAAACCGCGCACGACCTGCGTTTGAGACTAAAAGCATACATGCTCCCTCCCAAAAACAAGGTACAACACGTCCACAGCAGGGTTTCCGTGTGCTCCTAAAAAGTCTTAAATTTAACTCAGTTTTATTTCCCAAAAAGTCTTTAAATACATTCTTAGTTATGCTTTATTTCCTAAATCTATATGCTCACTCTTTCGTTGCTTCTTTAACAAACTTTCGTTTGTTATACTTTTAAGAAAACATTTTTAGAGGAGAACTCTCCTTAATTGCATTTATTCATTCTGGGCCTTTTTGTACTCTTGTCTGGTGAATTCTGGTTATCGTTTGACAAAATTACAAAAAACGTCCCTCAATCTGGCTTTGTGCAATTTGTTTAAGGAATTAAACTGCAAAACTTCTTGTTATGGTAGCTAACATTATACATTTGTTATTATTAATGAAAATATGTTATGTGATTCTGGTAGACCTTAAATTTGAATCATGGAGATTTTATAGTGTTTAAAAATTTTTATTTGAATGTATAGTTGACAATGTCTTTCGGCTTTGAGTTATGGGGGGATCATCTTATCTATTGGTTGTCCTGCATGTTAATCATTGTGACGCGCACACCTAATACTGATGTGCGTGCACGTTCCTTGCTAGTTTCCACATGCTGGCTGTGCATGGGCATTTTTAGTGTTTATGTATCAAGTTAGCTTTGGTTTTAGCCGACCATTGTAGCTCCGCTACTCTCACTTGAAAATGGCTGAGGGTAGCAAGAAGCAAACAGGTTTAAGAGAAGAAGAGGAAGGCCTCAGAAGAAAGAAATAAGACCAGAGTGTATTTGGGAGATCATTTCACGCGATCCCCCTGTGGAGTGGAAGAGAAGGTGGGATGGTCTTGTGCATGCATAGTTATTCAAAAAGGGACTTGGGCGTTTCTTTCCTACATTTCTGGAAAAATCGTCCATTATATCTCTAACTTTCTGAAACTTGCGTGAACCCTGTCGGATGTTCTTTACAACGCAACTACAATGGCTTTTCATTGTGGGAGTGGAGATCAATTTTAGAATTTTTTTTTTTTTTTTTTTAAGAAAACCAATTGTTTTGTGTTCAAAAACCCCAATAAAGAAACTGGAGGCTGAGTGTTTTTTATTCTCTCTGTCCGCAGAATTTTCACAGTTTAACGATGGTTGGATGTGAGGCATAAAATGAATACATAGAAAATGGATTCGACTCCAGACTAGAGATATCTTCTTTTTTTAAACACAGATTTCTTTACATTTTGACCATGGATGCTAAAAACATGTCTTTTACGAGTTTTAACTGGTTTCAGAAGCAAAATAAAAAGGGAAGAAATGCTTTTTTTCCCCTCCCTTTGTGTGCCGTCCATGACACACAGCAGTCGTAGATTATTGATGTCGAGCTTCCTACAGCATCTGTTATCCTTTTTAGATAAACTCAGTGTTTAGTCTAATTGTGCTCGCGGCGGGAAGGTTTGTCTGTCTGTTGATAGTTTAGCAGTTCAATAAGTGGATTTTAGCAGCCCAGAGAAAAAGAAAACTAGTATTGACAATATTTAAGCGAGACGATATCTTTGATTCCCAGGCCTCTTGTTATCGATTTGCAGCAAATGTTTTGTTGGTACAGGGTCAGGACTGGAGGAGGTTGGGAAAAGAAGGAAAAAACAGGAAAGGCTGTCTTTAATTGTTTTTAATGTTTTTTTTTTAATGTTTTAGTCTTTGTTAGAAGGTCGACATGTTTGATAAGAGATTTTGTATTAAGCTAGAAAGACCCAACCTGTAATTTTAGGAATATTTTAAAACAGGCAAAATTAGCTGTCTTAAAAAAAACAGTTTCTTTAGTAAATTATGTGCAAATAAATTGCTGCAGCAAAATGCTATTGCAGCTTTATCTAAATTTTATTGCTAGTATTAACCCCCACCCACCCAAAAAAAAGAAAGAAAAAACATCATGACTTAGAAACTACCATGTTGGGCTTCACAGCTGCCATGTAAATTAAATTAAATTCAGCTGCCATGTAAATTAAATTCACAGATTACAGACTGAGGATCATGAAAATACATAATTAAAAAAATATTATCCAGAGGTTATATTTCATAGCAACCAACTTTTTTTTGTGAACCAAAAATGAATCAATCACATCTAACAGGTTTTTATTCTAAAAAGCATTTCTTTTTCTTTTCTAGAAAGGTGAAACGAAGCCCCCAACCAAGCCCTCCCACTGCACTATTTATGTGGCTAAGAGCTACCCCTCATGGCAGCACAGTGCCTTATCTCTGCTCGGCAAGCACTACAAGGTAAGAAAACAAAAACAAGCATTTTTATGTTTTTTTTTTGCAAATCAATGCTGGGACTCTTTCAGCTGTCCTACTCATCTTTCTGTTCACAGTCGCCTTTTGTTTAAATTAGTAGCACCTCTTTGTGTTTGTGACCAGAGCAACAACGGGAAACTTCCCGACAACAAAGTCATCGCCAACGAGCTGGGAGCCCTGCCTGAGCTGAAGAAGTACATGAAGAGAGTTATGCCATTTGTCGCCATGATTAAGGTACTAATTATCAGTTTAAAGGAGCATTGCGCAAGTTTTAATATTTTTTTTTTTTCTTTCCCATACATGGCCTTACAATTTCCCGATGTGTAAAATTAGTTTTCCTCTGCTTACGGCAGTTGCCTCTATAGACTCCATTAGTCATTCTCTGGACGTGCGCGTGTCACGCACACACGGGCAACTGGATCACAAAAGCCCAGTCACAAGTGCAGCTCAAACCCCAACTTCAATATTTAGAACTTTCTTACTTCAGAAGACATTACACCTCTAAACAAAAGACCTTTGCAGTGGCAGATGTGCATCCTCTTCTCCAATGCGTGTCCACCATATTGGTGTTATTTCAACTTGTCACGGAGGGGGGGGGGGGGGGGGGGTGTGTTGGGTGACTTCTACAAAAATGCTGCAACGTGCGCTATGCTCCTTTTAAGGGTCGCGTTGGAGATGCACCGATCAGACTTTTCCTGCCAAATATCAATTTCTCATTCTTATTTCCAGCTGTCGTAAGGCCTTATACATGTAATGTGGAAAGAATGTGCTGCATGTTTTTTGACAGATTGAATCCTCTTGCGATGAAAAAATTAATTCCCATTAATGCATCACAACTAACCTTTTTTATTTTATTTTTTTTCTAAGTAAAAATAAAGCATTAGAATTAAATCAGATATATTGTTCAGTTCAGTAATTCTTTTATTTTCACAGGGGTATAAATTAACAAACAATACGATTTAGATTTGGTGTTTGTATAAATGCAAACCACCATTAACAGGTTACAAGTACCTCCTGTTTTTTTTTTTGGAAAAGCCTTTAAATCGAAATTACATTTATTTGATATAAATGTTCTTTCCTTGCAAGCTGGTTTCATTACTGTTTGTTTTTTAAACACTCCTTATCCTCGCTACAGTGCGGCTCTGCAAGCAGAACATACTAGATTCATCTCTCTTTGCTTGCGCCTCACCGAAAAGCTGCTTTCATTCTTTTAAACATTGAAATTGTTCAATATTCAAAGCGAAAAACATTTTGAAACTGCACTTGTTTTCTCTGTCATCTCATACAATATATATTCAGTTAGTCTAAAGCAGGTAATAATGATACTGATCAAAGGCATTTCTCTTTAAAAATTGATGAGCTGTTTCTCTTAGGTGCTTTAGTCTTTATTCAAGTGATCAAACAGAATGAACCTGGTGATATTTAAGATGAGCTTCTTTAATAATTTATGTCCTTTAAGCTGATCTTGCAGATCAGCGTAATAATGTTTTTTTTAAAAAAAAAACGTATTTTGCTCAAAAATGCCAAAATCAACGTGGCAGTGGATTACATATAATGTACATTAATAGTAAAATGCCATATTTCCTTTTAATAACTTTCTGCAGCTGTGTTCTTAAATAATTCTAGCAACAAATAGTTATTGTCTACTTACTTTTTGATTGTCTTTGTGTTTTTTAGGAGAACCTGGAGAAGAACGGACCCAGGGTCTTGGATCTAGAGCTGGAGTTTGATGAGCGGGCAGTTCTCATGGAGAACCTGGTCTACTTGACTAATTCTCTGGAGGTCTGTGACTTAGCACTTTTCAGGTCTAACACAAACAAAACGCTGTGTGTTTCTGCCAACAATGCTTTAAGGTTTTGTCAATTGTAAGCGTAAGCATTGTTTCTCCAAAATGTCCTAATGCTGTCAAATTAATAAACGCGCTATAATGGGCAGGATTGCTTTTTACAAACTGGCACATATTTACAAACCTGAAACAAATCTTCCATTTTTGCACATCAAAGTAAACTTTTTAATCTAATGCTTGTTAACAACAAAAAAGATCAACCAACCCATAATTTGTGTTCATTTTCAAGCACTGGATTTTATGTGATTTGTTTCTTGCTGCACAAACCGGTGGTTAGATGAGAGTGCCATCAGTGATACTTCATTGAGGATAGAATAGTCAGCTGAGAAGAGGTGTGGATGGGTAAATGACTTCAGTTTGTTGCCATAAAATGGCTTCTGCTGAACTCAGATCACTTGGGAGCTGTTTTTATAGGTAATAAAGTGGCCTTAGATTGCTTCCGGCCTTTGTACTTGGGTAAAAGAAGAAGGTAAAATGCAGAGGTCAGATTCTTCCATGCTCAGAAAATACATCAACCAATGGTGTAAAAAAAAAAAAACAGATTACATGCTTTTTATATTTTCTCGAGTCCATCCTTGCTCAGTATTCCTTTTTCCAACTATTTTTTTTTCAGGTCGTTTATGCTCAGAAATACGCATAATATGTAATATTCTGGTGTAAGGCTGGATGGTAAGTCTAGGATCACTGATGGATTCCAGCTAACACCGGCAGTCTGGGCCAGTGGGCAGAGCAAACACACACAAAACATTTAGCTGCACACCATTGTGGATTGTACTGCTCAGATGTGTACTGATGGGTTTTCCCCCCCCTGTTTCCTCCCCTAACAGTTGGAGCAGATTGATGTCTTATTTGCATCAGAGGCTGATGACAAAGTGAAGGAGGACTGTTGCCCTGGGAAGCCGTTCAGTGTCTTCAGATCAGAGGTAAACGCTCCTTTGCTGTGATGGATGCTTAAAGAAAATTGACTTTCAGAACAATTGTTTTTGCATATGTTCAGAGTGTGAGCGGATCCTTTTCTTCTGTCCATCTGTAGGTTTGTGTGCATTATGGATCATGT
Source organism: Fundulus diaphanus (assembly GCA_037039145.1). NCBI lineage: Eukaryota > Metazoa > Chordata > Actinopteri > Cyprinodontiformes > Fundulidae > Fundulus > Fundulus diaphanus. Next base: position 36,132,115 of record CM073136.1, read on the forward strand.
GTGTATGTCGGTGATTAACAAGATTAATTAAACAAAAAACCTGTTGTGCCTCTCCAGCCTGGAGTTTCCGTGTCTCTGGTCAACCCTCAACCTGCCAACGGCCTGTTTTCCACTAAGGTTGAAATCCGACAGGGGGACAGCAAAGACACCGTCGTCCGTCGGCTAGCCAAAGTCAACAGGCTCATAAAAGGTTGGTAGAGCAGATTATGAAACAGGATTTTTGAAACCCAAAAAGGTCTCCTTATAAAGCTGGATTTTTAAAGAGGGTAAAAGCATTCACTCTGTTTAGATAAAATAGTCTCTAAACTGCGAGTCACATCGAAGTTGTGTTGATTCATATTTTTGGTTTTGTCACTTGCATCTCTTGGTAACTAAATTTAGATGCATGTTGCAAATCTGTCTTGGAAATGTCTTTTTTTTTTATTTTTTATTTCTTTCTTTCTTTTTTTTGGCCGTTGCCATCTGCCAGTAGAGAAATGTAGAAAACATTCACTAGTCTTTTGACCTTTTTTGCAATCCAAACTGCAGCTAGATGCATGCTGATTGCTGTAATTACCCCTGAGAAGGGCCTACAGCTTGGAAGTCCAGCTGTTACAAATTAAGTTAGATTATGTCAAATGAAGCTCGAATAACATTTACAAATTTTATTATACTGCATTAGTTTGGGTTTTGTAATTTATTCTTTATGTTCTTACCACCAGCCTGCCAGAGACTGCAGATAACAATTAGCCTTTATGGCTATATCTGGCATGTTTAGATGATGGACTAAAATACACATTTTCAAAGTAATGAAAATACTAGAAATGTGCCAGCTGTGATCGGCAGGTCGGATACTGAAAAATCGAAATTTTTATTTTCCTATTCATTAAATGCATCAAAAGTAAGAACGCTCCCCTGCAATCTGCAAGTCAGACTTGAAAGAAAACAAAAATTGGTATTGACTTGTTTAGGCCTGATCAGTGATTGCACATAAAGATTACGGTAAATACAAACCTGCACAAAGCATGTAATGTAAGGTAGCATGCCTCTATTCCCAATAAAGATCAAAATGATTGAGTGAAATTTAGATTACCTGACACTTTGGTGCACAGCACACATTCCTCTAACACAAGCAAGCAACACGTGTGTTTGACGTTTGTGTTGTAAAAGGTACAGGTTTGCAAGGAAATTGCTCATAAAAGTCTGAGTAGAGTCTGGATTTATACCTCTTAAAACCCTTCCGATGAAGAAGCCATAGATTCTGGATTTTCTTTAACCTGACTCTCGCCAGATGGATTTCGTTTTTCGAGCTCCACACGTCTGTCTGGGATTGCTCCATCGGAGATGTGTTTCAGAAGGAGGGGCCTCATCAAAAATCCTTGCATATGATTGGATAAACCACTTGTCCGACTTTTTTACTGATGTGCTACTTCAACCACTTACATCCAAACCAACCTGTGACGCTGACGAGAGCGACGCAGGGAAAACCAAAGCAGAACAGCCACCATCTTAGATATAGCGCGATGTCGGTAAATGGCTGACGTCGTCTGCGCATGTGAAATCTGCGAATAAAAAGATACATTCCGCACAGGGACAACACTGATGAAATGCCAGCATCAATGTTACTGCTTGCTTCCTCGCTGCGAGCCACCGTTGTTGTCTCAATCCAAACAGTCGCTTCTCTGATACGTCACATATACGAATATCCCGCCTGGCGATCCTGATTGGCTCGTCTATTTTATGTGGTATTGAAATCCCTCCCAATGGCAGCGAGTCCAGATGGACGTGTGGAGCTCGTCTGGAAGAAATCCATCTAGCGAGAGTTAGATTTTCTTTTCCCTTCAAACCTATTTCTTACATTCTAACTGAAAACTTCACGATTGCCCACCCAAAGCTTAAAAGTTAAGAATCATGCCTCCCTTCTATTTGGGTAAATCATTTGATGGTTTTAATATATTTTTAGTCAGGCATTTGCATTGAGTTTTTTATAAGCAGTTCTTTTTTTTAAAGCATGATACCACAGGTTTCTGTTATGTCCAACTTTTTATTCCTTTATGTCTTGGTTTTAATGGGGACTGACCACCTGTTCAGGGTTGATAAATGGATGGATGGTATCTAATGTAGCACACCACTACAAGACTGGCTGGGAAAAAATCTGGCCCTTAAAAATCAACTATCATTTATTCCCCCAATCATTCTACGATCACATTCTATTGTATCTCACTTCCTTTCATGTAATGCCCCATAAACTGTATTTTCTCCATTTTCTTTTTTTTTTTTTTTTGCTCTCTTTCTGTCATGTTTTTTTTTTTGCCTAACCCACTGACTCTTAATTACTTGACCACACCACTAGATCTGTCCAGAGTGAAGCTGATGAGGTATGAGGACCCCATGCTAGGCCCACGCCGGGTGCCCGTCCTGGGACAAGAGGAGAAAGGCAAGCTGCCCATCTCCAGCAAATCTGTGTTCAACATAAATCTGGACGAGAAGAAGGTCACTCTGGCTGACAACGGCCTCACTGTAGACGTTGGAGACACTCTGGTTTATCTGATCCAATAATGTACAATAGGCCGTCTCACAGGCACAAAGGAGCAGGTTCAGCAGTCTCTTTGTAAAAATTTCAAATATATACTGACCTGTTACAGTTAAAAAAAAAAAAGGCATTTTGAGCCAAACGGCAGAAAAAAACGCCTTTCCTTTACCTTTTGATTAGTGGACACCTACAGTTAATTTGAATCGTTAGTTAAATAACTGCTGAAATGTTACCGTATCAGAACTCCTGTGTGATGTTTTTTTTTTTTTTTTGTATAAGATTCAAGTTTGCCATTTTTGTATATGGCCGATCCTGATATTTAGAATTTTTAGGCTTTCAAATGGATCTGTACTGAACAAACATCTACCACCACCACCTCACCTGTGTTCGTTGTCGGACTGCTCCTGCTGGGCTCTGAATGCCTGATGATGTCATATAAATGGAAATGTGTCTGGTATTATTTTATTCATCAAATATGAGGCCTATCTTGTCTCTTCAGCTTGTTGGACAGCTTTTATGTTTTCTAGCTGTCAGCTGTGCTTGTCTGGATTTTCCACAAAAATAAAACGTATTAAATATTCATAATTTGTTTGCCTCGCCTCTTGTTTATACCGTCTAAGCTATGGTAGAAAATCATCCAAGAGCTAAACAGTGACAAAATTAGTTTTACATTTTTAACTGAATATATTCTTAGCCAAATCCTGTTTGCTGAACTAATGTTGGCTATAAAGTTAATATGGAGTCTAGTGAGCAGCAGCTGTCTGCATATCATGTGTAACATAAAGAAAACTTTTTTCTTTGTAAGAATAAAAAAAAAACTGTTTGAATATTGTCATATCAATATGAAGATAGTGTTTAAGTTATTTATCTACATACAACAAATTGTCATTTAAAATGTTATACAGGGGTTTTGTTGGCTGCCTCGAAAATGTGGCCTCCTGTTTGGGTATCTTTATTTCCACATGGAAATTTGAAGGTAAGCCAGCAGAAGAAAAATTTTCAGACTGATGGAATACTATGAGAAGTATTTTATGACTTACAAAAATTTATCTTTTTTTTATGGTTTGCTTTTGTTTTATCATACAAATGTTTCAGATCAAGCAAATTTTAATGAACAAATAACTTGAATAAATAATTTATTCAATAATCCCTAATGATTTCATCAATGAAATGGCTATCCCAACCAACCTGACCCTATGTGGTAAATGTCGATATAGCATTAAGCGTTTGAGACCAATAACAAGTTGTATATTGCCATAGAGGAATTTTGGTCAGTCTTCTCAGAATTGTTTTCAATTAAGCCATACTGGATGGATTTTGACCATGAACACACTGTTTAGGTTCATACCTCTGCATCTCAGAGTCAATTCTGGACTTTTACTAGGCTACTTCAAAAACTTGTACTTTTTTTCTAATCACCTAGAGGTACGTTTGCTTGTGTGTGTGTGTGGATAATTGGCCTGCTGTATAATCAGTGTTCTTAAAGTTATGAGCTGGTTTGCAGAAATTCTTTGGGATTGTCTGCTAAACAGCAGAATTCATGGATCCATCAGTTACAGAAAGTCATCCTGGTCCTGGAACAGCAACACAAACCCAGACAGTTAAACTACCGCCACCATGTTTGAGCAAAGGTATGCTTTTTCTTCGGGAATGCCGTTGAGATTTACCTGAGATGTAGCAGGATGCCCGCTTTCTGAAAAGTTCAAGCTTTTTTTTTCTTCTCTGCACAAATTCTCCCAAAAGTCTGGGGATAATCTGAATATTTCTTTCAAATGTGACCCCCCTTTGTGTTCCTTTTAGCCAGCTTTGATTTTCAACTCTCTTTAAATCTCTTATTGTTGAATAATGAACCCTGACCACGCTTTATATTACACCCTGTTTCCATTTATTATGGTTCTTATCACATTTGCAGCAGTCCAATCATGAAATGTGTTGGTTTATGACCCTTGTTCAAAGCAAACTAAATGACCTTCTGCTTAAAACCTATTATTGAGCAGGAGGTTTCTTTATTTGATCCATTTTGAAACTACAGGACTGTCTCAGAAAATTTGAATATTGTGATAAAGTTCTTTATTTTCTGTAATGCAATTAAAAAACATGAAATGTCATACATTTTGGATTCATTACAAATCAACTGAAATATCGCAAGCCTTTTATTGTTTTAATATCGCTGATTATGGCGTACAGCTGAAGAAAACTCAAGAATCCTATCTCAAAATATTAGAATATTTCCTCAGACCAAGTAAAAAAAAAAATTATAACAGCAAAACAAAATCAAACATTTGAAAATGTCCATTAATGCACTCAGTACTTGGTTGGGAATCCTTTTGCACAGATTACTGCATCAATGTGGCGTGGCATGGAGGCATCAGCCTGTGGCATTGCTGAGGTGTTATGGATGCCCAGGATGCTTCAATAGCGGCCTTTAGCTCATTTGCATTGTTGGGTCTGGTGTCTTTCAGCTTCTTCTCCACAATACCCCACAAATTCTCGATGGGGTTCAGGTCAGGGGAATTGGCAGGCCAATCAAGGACAGTAATGCCATGGTCAGTACACCAGTTACTGGTGGTTTTGGCACTGTGGGCAGGTGCCAGATCATGCTGGAAAATGAAATCATCATCTCCATAGAGCTTTTCAGCAGATGGAAGCATGTAGTGCTCTAAAATCTCTTGGTACACAGCTGCATATACTCTGGACTTGATGAAACACAGTGGACCAACACCAGCAGCTGACATGGCTCCCCAAACCATCGTTGACTGTGGGAACTTCACACTGGATTTCAAGCAACTTGGATTTTGCGCCTCTCCAGCCTTTCTCCAGACTCTGGCGCCTTGACTACCAAATGACATACAAAACTTGCTTTCGTCTAAAAAGAGGACTTTGGACCACTCTGCAACTGTCCAGTGCTTCTTTTCCATAGCCCAAGTCAGACGCTTCTTCCGTTGTCTTGAGTTCAGAAGTGGCTTGACCATGGGAATACGGCTATTGTAGCCCATTTCCCGGACACGTCTGTGAACAGTGGCTTTTGATACCTGGACTCCAGCTTCAGCCCACTGTCTTTGAAGCTCCCCCAAATTCTGGAAGTGGCTCTTCTTCACAATGCTGTTAAGGCTGCGATCACCTCTCTTGGTTGTGCAGCGTTTCCTGCCACATTTTCCCCTTCCAACACACTTTTTGTGAATGTGCTTTGAAACTGCACTCTGTGAACAGCCTGCTCTTTGAGAAATTTCTTTTTGTGTCTTACCCTCCTGATGGAGGGTGTCAATGATGGTCTTCTGGAAAGCAGTCAGATCAGCAGTCTTCCCCATACTTGTGATTTAGTTTACTGAACCAAGCTGAGTGTTTTTCAAGGCTCAGGAAACCCTTGCAGGTGTTTCGAGTTAATTAGACGATTCAAGTGATTAGTTGAATAGCCTACTAGTATACTTTTTCACGATATTCTAATTTTCTGAGACAGTCCTGTATATCTTAGACTATGAGTAGAGTATAAAAATTACTTTAACAGATTAACAATTATGAAAGTGGGTGTGAGGTGCCCCCAATGGGTCTGTAAATTTACAAGCATTCTGTAAAAAATGCCCAGCCCCATGTGGCTTTTTTTGGTGAGCAGATACATCGGGTATGAAATGACAACAACTCAGTTGTTTAAAGACTTTTACAGAAACCAACACTGATTTTCTTAAATAAGCAATCAGTCCTGTTTTAATGCATCTTTCTGAAAGGCATGCATTTTCGCTATCTTTAAGAGTTGCTAAACTGAAAAAAAAATAAAAAGGTTAGTGCTCTTGAGTGAACACATGGTTAAACTAAGCCTACAAACCTCATAGTTTCACTGCATGACTTTCTGTCACGTACAAAGCACTTCTTCCTGCTTTGCTTTCTGTCACTCAGTCTTAAATGCAAAGTTCATCAATCTAAATAGAAGGTCATTGTCGGAGCAGAGGAAATGAGCCTTCTTAAATAAAAGCCACAGAAGTTTCACAGTTTATAGAACCAAGACTTTCCCTCGCAGCGCTTCATTCAACATTTCTTTACCTAAAGAGTACGTGTGGCATTCACCGTTCAGAAATGTAAGTACATGATTAGAAACCAATAGAAACTGCTAGACTTGATTTATTTGGTTTGAATGTATTGTATTAAAAGTCTTAATGTAGTTATTTGCATGTATTTGCTTTATATTAAAAACTTTGTCAGATGTCCTCTAACTTGCTTGTGTGCAAGTCCATCATCATCATCGTCCTCCCATGCTGAACATTTTATGTTTTTGCACCCTGATGTGCCTTTGCCCTCTCTTCATTTGCTGTATTAGCAGGGTGCACAGCAAAGTCTCAGACTGAAGACAGCGAGACTTATCTTAGTCACGCAGCTTCTGGCTGAGCCATCTGACTGCTGGTTTATCTGCTCCGACACACAGCCTCTCACCGGGAGAGTGTCACTTTGGCTTCTCTTTCCTGCTGACTCCCGGCTCCTCTCGCGTTTCTCCTCCTTGTGTCGCCCATCTCAAGGAGCTGCTGGTAGAGCCAAGTCATGGAGGAGACGACAGTTACGGAACAGTAAGTGTTTTGTATTGTCCCAGACCACTTCATACTGTTGTCCGCACGTAACACAATACAATTAAAGGTAACAATTTCATCTTATCCCAAGTAGGACTGCTTGATTTACTTGTTTAAACATCAGGGATATATAAATGATACAACTGTACGTTTTTCTCTTCATATTTTTTGTAATAACTACAATTTTACATTTACTGCTGTCTTTTTTTGTTTGTTTTCTAAACAATGTGAACAAAGAATAGATTAGAATATCAGATGTGATCCCATTTGTGAATAAAGGACAGGCATTTATGTTTAAAGCTGCCTTCTTTGCTTCCCTTTTTTTAGACCAGAACTGTCAGTATCAAATGCTTCATCGCTAATGTGTCCAGATGAGGAAGTGGAAAGCTTCAACACACAAAATGATGATACCCAGGGGTCAAGCGAAGTCCCTGTGACGACAAACCCAGTGGTAACTCAGCCTGGTCCTGGCATCGCTACAACCACCATAACCACCATCACACAAATGGGGGGAGACTGGAGCACCGGTCTTCTGGATGTCTGTGGAGACATGACCACATGTAACGTGCACACACAAGCACATTTTGTGTTCAGCATGCAGTTAATAATAGCCAATGCATTATGTTGGTGTAGAATACTAAAGTGGTGCAAGCTGTTCTAGCTTTAAAATATTTAGTTACCTAGTGGATGATGGTGGTCATAACTAAAATGGTACTGTAGTACTGTGTTAACATGTCACATTGACATCTGAAGGGGTTCAAAAGTTATCACAATATATTGTGATAAAATTCAAAGCCTGTGTCACCCACCCCTGTCGTCACATCCTCTTTCAGCCACCACCTGACTTTATAATCCGGTGTGGTGTGTTTTCATCGGGCACTTAAAGCTTTGTTCTTGTAAACAAAATACGGGATGGTATGGTATTGATATTTGAAGCAACCAATGAGAAAAATTGCATCAATGTGTTTCTCTGGATGAAATCATTCCTTTTTTGTTTTTCTTCTCTTCGGAGTAAACGGTAAAAAAAAAGAAAAGAAATCATCCGCCCCTATGAGGGTAACTGTAAAAAACTGAAAACTGTATCCCTGAGTGAAATTTGGAGGTTTACTTTCAGAAAACTGTACCTGCCAAATAGGATTGACCTTGACTCTACATATATGGAAGGCTGGAAGGATCAAAAATCTTTTTGACTTTTTTTACGTGCTAATATTTCAAATCAGTTTTGCAATAAAAATTAAACCACAAACCCCTTGATACAGAACAGTTTTTATGAAGGTGGGCTGTCCGAATGTATTCAGTGCTTTAAATACAAGCAAAGTTGGGAAGTAAAAAATTGGTGGGTTGTCTTAAACTCCAGTTCCACTGACTCTACTCTGTTTGGCCCGCCCGCCTCGGCTCCTCCCCACTCGGTTTAACTCTGTGCGGTTTGTGTTTCAACCGGCCTAGAAATGCCTGAAGGAGGAAAACGCCTCCTGGCGGAAAACATCTGCCAGAAATGGTAAACAATAAAAAATACATAATTATAAATGAAAGTGAAAAAAATACAAAAAATGTTTGTATGTCTGTGTATTCAAGATTGTCTTGGATATTTTGTTGTAGGATAAAATAGAACCGATATTAATCCTCTCTGCACTGTTGAGAGAGGGAGAGATGTATACGTTAATAGCGCAAAAGATTTTTAACCGCAGTAAAATCATCTTTATAGGTCAGATTTTATGTATTCGGGCTGAGAGATCTTTGGCTGAGAAGCAGCATGAAGCCAGGCTACTTCTCAGCGGGGAGGGGATTCAGGCGTTCCCCAGCTGCGAGCTGCTTTCACCGGGCAGTTCTGCGAAAGCCCACTGTTCCCCCCAACTTCTGTCAGTCTGAAAGGCAGACAGCAGCAATGGTGGATGGATGGACACTTCAGGGAACAAACTTAACAGCTTTCACTGTGTGTGAAATGAGCAAAAGCCTCAGTTAATCCGCAGATTTGATAAAGCGTGTCTGCAAATAGAAGACTGAAGTGTCGTTTTTCTTTCTTTTTTATCTTTTTTTCCTTTCCACCGTGGCTTATGGTTTGTAAATACTAAAATTATATTTCGGTTTGACCCACATTAATGTCGTCGCTCTTCAGTTTTTCTGGACTTTCGGAGAAAAATCTTCTCATTTTTCTTCGCCCCTCAGCCAATCAGTGAAATGTAGAGTCTTCACATCAAAACTCCTCTCGATTCCGCTCGATTTGTCCCTACTATTAAGCAGGGCCGGTGAAACCTGGGCTAGCCCTGAAAAAAACTGCCCCTGAAACATTCACAAGCGTGTGGAGCTGAGTGGTGCACGGACAAGCCGAGTTGGACGATCTGGGGCTTTAGACCCCCCTCCCCAATCCATGTCAAGACTTTTCAGTTGATTGCAAGGCATAAAAAACACATTTAGACCACAGAAAGAAAGGATTATCTGAAAAGAGCTTTTGACATAGCATCGGTTTGTTCATACAATTTAAGTAGTTTGCACACACTTTTCAAGTTTAGGTGCACATAAAAATTCACAAACTCAGTGTGACTGCTACAAAGACGCCTAGTGAACTGCCTGACTGTAGATAAAACTGCCTTTTTAAATGTGTGCTTTACGTACAACACCTTTTGAGTCGGTAAACCTGATACAGGTAACTGGTCCCATGAAAACCTGTGCTGATCTTTTTCATTTCAATCTGTTCTTACAGAAGTTTAGTGGTTTTGTTAAAGTTTTGTTAAATGGGTATTATGCCTTTATACTCTTTCAAAACACCAACAGAAAATTAGGTTATTTAATCCAAATACTTTAGGAACTCTGTGATTCACCTGCGACATGTTCTTGAACGTCTTCACTTTGATTCATTCAAAATTTTGCCAAATCACATGAGTAATACATAAATTCATTCATTTATTTTTATGCTACGTTCTGTTAAAGCCCAGTGCGTAAGATTTTCATTCAGCACACCATCTAGTGGTGTGCTGAATGCAAACACGAATGCAAGCATGAATTAACTACTACGGAAGCCGCAGAGTGTCATAAATGTGACAATGCAAACATGTCCTCCATGTATTATCTACTGCTGATAGCTACGGTTATCGTGTGGAATGCTTTTTGGCACAGTTGCCAAGACTGCTTTTTTTTTGTTTTGTTCCCAAAGTCGCTTGTAAATAATAAATGAGTCGCATTTTCGTTTCTGAACATGCTGTCGCTTATTTTGGCTCTAAAAAAGCAACTGTAAACACAAGTAAAGAGACCCGGTCTTGCTGATGCACTACGGACAGACAGTGAACAGGCCGGCTGATATCTCTCCACTCCTCCACATACACACTCCTTGAGAGAGAGATGGAGATGAACAAACGAGCCGTCTCTGCTGGCGGGACAGAGTAGTTGTTGGACTACACTGCCCTGTTTCTAGCGTAACGGCAAAAATAAACTTATTTTGAGTCTGCGCTCTCTCATGGTAATAATAGGCTGTGTCGTTGTTTGGTTTCTCCAGTATAACAACCTCTCCACAGACGCATGGCTCAACACAGGAGAGCTACCTCCTCAGGACAAGACTTGTTTGGTTTCTCCAGTATTACAACCTCTCCACAGACGCATGGCTCAACACAGGAGAGCTACCTTCTCAGGACAAGACTCTGCTGTCCACCTACACCTTAAGGACAAAGGACCTTAAGGACCAAGGACCTCTTTTGAGGACCAAAATGTTCACATTTTGGACAAAGAAGACAGATGGTTCGAAAGGGAGGTGAAGGAAGCCATCTACATTAAGAGAGAAAAAACAACCTTAAACAGAGGACGACGACCCAGGTTTCAACTTTCAAAAACTTACAAAACAGCAATAGGTTTGATTCCTTCCAGTTTTCACCTCAATACTCACCTCCTTGCAGGTGATCACAACATGTCCCCTGTAAGCCAGGCCAACGATGACCCTAACGACTCCCCATTGCAAAGGGGTGGACCAATTTCGGGTTAATTTGCATGTTATCTAAGCCAGAACAACGCCTTTTTGGGCAATAATATAAAGATTGGAACTCCACACTACTCCAGACATGTGAATTGAGAAAGCTTTCTGGATGGGAAGCGAAACGTCTTCAAACTTCGGGGAAAATAAGTCCAGTTGTTTTGCTTTTTTAACTTTTTTTTGGAATGATCATGACCTGGATGACTGAGAATCTTCACCAGCAGACTCTCATTTTCTACCGGTTATTACTTCTTTTTCCTTTCTTGGTTACTTATTCTTCCCTCTCCCTGGGCAAAGAGAATGGGTGGTCCTCCATTTCAACAGAAAACAGCAAATAGAATGAGCTATGGTCATCTTTGCTTGTTTATACTCCTCCCCCACCGACATCATGGCGTCTCCCAGTGGGTGCGCCAATGTATTTATAAAGTACAAATTATAAGTTAGAAGAACACTTTAATTTTTGGTGTGATGTTATTAGTCTTTGCTAGAATATGTATTTATAAAATCAATTCTTGATTTTTGCTAGTTAAAAGCCAAACTACACACACTAAACATTTAAGGTTTACACAACTCTGAATCCTTTCTCATCTATCTTTCATCTATGTTACCCGAGCGAAAGTAACTAAAGTTTGAAACAAACTAAAACCAATGAAGACTTGTACAAAAGAGAAAAATAATCTAAAATGTCGAATTTTATTTTCTCAAAGTGTCATGAAAAAGAATTGAATACATTTTTATAGCAATTTTGGCATTTAATAGTAATTTTCTTTATTTCTACATATGACCCAAAATCAGGTGTCAAAGCATATTTTTTTCAGCCTTAATTGGTTCTAGGGTCTCAAAGACCTTTCAAAATAAATGACATATAAAGAAAGAAAAAAACTCACACCTTTTACACACTGTTATTGCCTTCCTATGTGTATACAGGTATCCTTGGGGCACTGGTGCCATGCTATTTAGACCTGAGTTTAGCCCACCAGTATGGGGAATGTCTGTGCATGCCTCTCCTACCGGGATCCACTTTTGCCATCAGGGTTGGGATCAGGGAGCGCTACAAAATACGTGTAAGTGAAATGTATAGTTCTTTGTTTCTTCTGAACAAACCAAAACGTACCCTTATACACAGTAATATAAAAGCTTGTAAGAAAATGAATTATTATTTTAAAACCTTTATTCTACCACTTATCTGACATTAAAAGGTCCAAAGTAAGATGTGCACTTCGAACATTTGTTAGTTTTTTGTTTTATTTTACGACCTTGTAGTTGAAAATTTGTTCTGTATGGGTTTCTGCTGCATCATTTGGTTTGTGTCCGTGCTTCCTCTGCTTGCTGGCATTTTTTGTATGTCTGCTCCTTGCTGTCCTGCATGTTTACCCACAGGGAAGCGCGTGTGAGGACTGGTGTGCAGTGTATTGCTGTTACCCTCTGGCTGTATGTCAGATGATAAGAGAGATGAAGCGCAGGATGAAGACCCAGACATATCAAGTGTCTACAGCGATGGAATCCCTCTGAAAAAGCTGTTGACCGTATCTTTTTCCTCTGCGTTGACATTGCAACAAGGATCAGTGAAGTCAGTGGAGATTAGCATAAGTTATCAGTGCCATACGATTTGGGTATTTGAAAACCCAAAGTCCTCTAACAGTAAAAAAACCCAACCTGAAACCTGAAAAGGGTTAAAATATTGGATCTGATTGTCCAGATTTTAAAGCTCCACTGGATGATATCAACCAGAATAAAGACATTGGAACTGCTGTTTGAACTAAAGTTAGCATTAATATCCTTGACCATTTATTTCATTGGAAGATATTATTTTGTGGCTACATTTATCGATGGATGAAAATCAGGCAGGTAGATAAACGGTTTCCCTTTTTTCACCCTCAATTCCAGCAGACCTCAAGCACACTCTAAACATCTGATGCAATATTAAATTAAACACCAAAGAACAAACAGTTAATTAATTCATACAGAGAAATACTCCTGTTACTGTGTTGATCATATAGGCATATTAGCTGACTTGATATGGTCATCTTAAAAATGTATTAAATATTGCACTTATGACTATTATAATTGCCCCACTCAAGCTCAGGAGGATTTGTGCTGCATTTCGTCTTTGACTCACATTTAAAATACAATTTAAAAGCCAGCCTTTCACCCCTATTGCCAATTCTAATTGTTAATAACCCATAACAAGGTTCTCTTCAAGTCTTTTTTCAAGTCTCTAACTAAATTTAACTGTCTCACATTGGGAGCAATGCTGTCTAGGTTGTCCAAAACACAGAATTACTGAAGGTTATGAATTTAGATCATTATCTTAGAGCCTAAGTGAATGAATATTTAAAATGTGTATGCTTCTCAGAACATTTTATTACACATGCATAAAAACTGTAAACAGTTGTAAGTGTTAATGTGCAATCTTATCCCACTGTAAATGTAAGTATGCATTCATTTTTTTAAGAAAAGTAACCAAGATGTGTTGAAACTAGTTGATATTAAGTGCCTGAATGACTCAAACAGGAAGTGCGTTTTTTATTTCAATGGTCAGAACTGCCCTTGTAATGACGATAATATAAGATGAGTTGAGCTTTTTTGTTCTGACACAAACCAAAATCATGTGGCAGAGAGTTAATTTTGAGAAACATTTGTGTGGTCATTAATCTGATACTACAAGAAACATTAACGTGTTGTAATTATCCATTGTTGGTACATAGGATTTCTGCCACAGTTCAGAAACCTGATTTAGGTTAATTGGTTACTCTATGTTGTCCAAAGGTATGTGATATTTGTCCTACGGTATGATCAAGATTTTTGTCAGAGCTCCAGTTGTGGCTTACTTGCTGTGAAATCATCGTTATAACCGGTTATTTGCATATGCTATTGTAACTCAGAGGGGATAAATTTAACTGATTACATGACACAAAGACTGTTTGTAAGATTGGAGAGCCAGAAGTTGAGTCTCACATCTTCAGAGAAGTCTGAGTCAAGCCTAAAGTCTTTTGTTTTGTGATTCGAGTGCAACAGGAGTTTTGGTTGCAGACTCAACCCCCCATGGCTGAACATCATGTAATGTAAGATGTAATTTAGTTTTTTGCTACAAAAGATAAAAATTAACACATTTTCCAAAAAAATGTCAAGTTTAGCTTAAACATTTGGATTTTTTTTTTTTAAGTATTACATTTCAGAAGAATAAGCTCAATACGCAGTTTTACAGTAATGAACATTAAAATATATTCAACTAATGTAATTATATGAGATAGAGCTTCATCTTTTTTACATTGGATATATGTTTTCATCAAAAACTTTGTTTCCTCCCTGCTCTCAGCCATCAAGGCATCTGTATGAGAAGTTTTTAGTCTTTTCTTGATAAACATTTAATTGCAATGTTTTTATTCATAGTTGTTTGAAATGTGTTGCTGATATACGGTACTAATCAAATCATTTTTCAGGCTGATTTACTTTTAAGTACACAATTTATTTAATAAACACACCCAAGGTAATACATATGTTGCATATAGAATCTCAACAGCAGATGGTGCAGTTAAACATTTCCTTACAGAAATATGAGTTATGAGGTTCACTTGGTCTATGCTCTATATCTGATGTTTTGTTTTCTAAAGAGAAGTGGGTCTAGGTTCACATGGTTTAACGGAAATTGAATTCAGTAGAATCAGAAGCCTGAATGTATTTTCCTCAAAAGCAACGTCTTTGACTCTGCATCTCTCACTTGATTTCTGACTTCATTGAATTGAGTTGAATATAAAGTTAATTACATAGACTGGGACTTCTTACTTTAATTGTCCGAAACCTTTATTCTGTTTATTAAAGTGAAGGTCACCACATGATGTGTGTAATTCCAATTAAAAAAGGAGGGCAGACAGGAAATTTTTACAGATCAAAATGATTTATAATATATATTGTTGTTTTGTCCAGTTATATATATATATATATATATATATATATATATATATATATATATATATATATATATATATATATATATATATATATATATATATATATATATAATGTCCCATGAAGGTCCTGGAACACAATGAATTCACTTGCAGTAAACAATTTTTTTAAGAAGGCCTAATTACTATTCGAAGAGGTTTAATTGCTTATTTTCTATATGCAGAGACACCCGTCAGGTTAACCAGCCTTCCCTCCACAACGTCGCTTCCCATACAAATAGTACAAAAAAGTCTGCTTCTCTATTCCTGTTCTTTTAAACATGCATTCCTTGATTCACCCTGAGGCATTGAACCATTTTATTAATCCAGTCCTGATTGGCCTGCTTCCCTGATCTTGAAATGCCAACCAGACTGAGCGGATATGAAAATGTTATTTATTCACAAAAGCAGATGGATCCTCAAAGGGCAAACATGTAATTTGTTAACTCTTGCAGAGGCAGTCTCCCACCTGGCAGCTTCCGTGAATGAAATAGACTGAGAAAATTGGGTTCGAGTCAAGAAAAATATATGAATCTGATTGTATTTTGTGGAATGTTGTTAGGATAAAAAGAAAAAGTTTTCCAATTGGAAAATTTCACAAGCGCATACACTTTAAAGGTAGATTTTAGCTTTATCAAGACCATTTGTTTTGGACTATAAGGACCTTGCATGAATCTAAACAAGGGATTGTTGGAAGTGATATTTTATCAAGAGGAAATTGGGAAATCAGGGATACTAGAGTGTGAGTTTTACTTAAGGGAGTCATTGTTGGAAGCAGAGCAGAGCTGAGCTATGGATCTAAGCATTGAGGTCCAAAATGGAAGTACAGATCTTTGAAGAGAGACACAGCAGGGAGTGGTAGTATAACCCCTTAAAAGTGGGTTAGAGAGGAGAAATCAGCAAACAGAGAACACAAACACTAAATAACACAGCATAATGGAAGTATAATTACTAAAATAATAAATGAAGTTGATAATGGTGAGAATGCATGAGGACAAGGCAATAAATGACTCACTGTTAAAATACATTTGAGTTTCCATATTACATTGAATTTCACAGCATAGATGTTAAGTTTAAATACTTTTGGTCAAACTATACAATAAATGACGAAGCTTTAATTTAAATGAGATAAAAGAGGAAGGAGGTAAGGGGAGGATGGGTGGGATGAACAGGGTCATGAAAAAGAAGGAAGCGAATGGGTGAGAGGAAAATGGGTAATTAAAAAGAGGAAGATGGTGAAATGGAAAATGATTATAAAGAGGGATGAGGAGAATAAGGGGATAAAAGGTACTAAACAGTTTTGAGGAGGATTAGTGAGATAAAATGACTCAAAGAGGAATAAGGGTAAGTGAAATTAAATGGGTCAGTAAGAAGAAGGATGAGGGAAATAAATAGTGATCATAAAGAGGGAGGAAGAGGATGAGTAGGATGAAAAGGATTCATAAAGAGGGATGAGAACAATGAATGGAATAAAAGCCGCCATAAGACAAGGGGGATGGATGGGATGAAAAGACATGAAGAGGGGATGAGAGGAGTGAGATAAGGAAAAAGGGAGCTGCTCTGAAAAGCCTTCAGAGGCTTGTTAGAGATGACTTGTGAACAAACGGCATTGAGTCCAAGGAAAGCAGCAGAAAGGTCAGGGATACAGTTGTGGAGAATTTTAACACTGGGTTAGGTTATAAAAGCAATATTCCAGGTTTTGAATATCTCATAGAGCACTGTTCAGTCCATTATCTAAAAATGGAAATGGTATGGCACAAATGCAAACCTAGCTATCCACATCACTGGTTTTAAGACAAAACCATACGGTATTTAGAATAAAGTTTTTTCATTTTATTTACCCAAATGGATTTGGCACAGTGATGCTGAAATAAACAGTATATGTCTTGGAAAAGACCTTGGTTATGAATATCTTCTTTTTTGAAATTTTTAATGTTGCTAGGCAATAATAGTGAGGCAAACCAAAGGTCAATTCTTACAATTCTCCAACAAAATATAAAACACCCAACCAAAGAACACTTTGGACAACAAGCACAATAATGTTAACACGCATAGAACCACGCAGTGCCCCAACCTTGGAGGATCTGACCACATCTGTTTGTACATGTTACCGCTTACAAGCCACTAATTAGTAGGTTGGAGGCAGCCAGCAGTGATACCACTGGTTTGAGACTGCTTTAAGCAAACATACTGGAAACTCTTTGGTCGGGACAGCTTTTATTATGACCACTACATAGCTTCATTAATGTCTTACATGTGTTTCTGCTCAGAGACTCTTGTCACACACACACTAAGACAATATCTGTGTGTTCCCAAACCAAAAATCTTTAATAAAGAGGTGAGAAACCTGCTGAGGAGCAGAAATATTTTAATTGGGCCAGAGAAACTGATGCTTAAAGCCTCGCAGGAGCCAATCTGACGCGGGGCTCACACTGACTATGGTGGGTTAGGATCCTGATCAAGTGTGGCTTCTCTGCAAATCCCCACTCACACTGCTCCTAGGGAAACAGGGACCAACTATGGCTCCATCCGAATACCTTTATTGAGTAAGGACTCTTAAGCCAAAGCTGAAGTGCTCTCCAGTGCAGTCAGTAAGTAAGGAGGTGGGAAAAGGAGCCTGTATACTTCCTCACATGGCTAGTATAGCCTAGGAACCTTGCGACGTCCCTTACCGGTGCTAAGGAGCTATAAGAAATCCCACAGTCCTTTGCATCACATGCCATATAAGCACAACCCATATCATGGAAATTAAGAAAAATGTCCAGAAAGAAGAGAGCGCACACTTTGTAGTTCATTTTCAGAAGGCTGTAGGCCCGCATTTGACTAGCTTCATCCATGTGCGTTTCCATCACGTAATGACGTTGGAGTTGAAGGCTGTCTGAAGTCGGCACAGCAGTCTGAAGCTCCTTTCCTACCCACAATAGTGTTCTTACTGTTGACCGCATGAAAGGTCAAGAAACAGGAGCTAGGAGCTTTAATTAAGGGTATTTGGATGGAGCCTATGGCCCTGGCTGTGGAAATTCTGTCCACGAGAATAGAAGTTCATGTGGGTCTTTCTGTTGCTATCCCTAAAAAATGATTAAACAAAACAGCTGTGGTTTTCGTTTTCTAGGGCTAAACGAATATATCTTTACTATATCTAAAGTAAACCCACTATGTGCATATATATATATATATATATTCTATTTTATTCTTCAATAGCCCCTCCCTTTCATCTTGTTTCTGTTTTGCCTTTTAGTTTACACTAGTCAAGTTAGCATAAGTTGGTGTGTTGATTTTATTCTGAAATTATTTGTTTGGCTCGTGAAATTCAGGAGCTTTAAACAGGACAGTAGTGGCGTCCGGCAAAAATCAAAACCTTGCAGAATTTTCTGCTGCGTCGCACTGCCTCTGTAACTAGACCCTCACCGCACTGTGGCGAGGTGTACACACTGATTTTAATGATTTGGGTTCCTTGCGGTGCCTGCATCGTACCCGCAAGGTAAGGTGAAGCTACGGCGAAGCTGGACAAACCCAAGTCAAAGCCAGGAGACCAACATGACCTGATGGCATCCCAGGATGAGACTTCCAGGCATTTGCAAACCAACTAACAGAGGTATTTGCAAACATCTTTACCTCAGCTGACTGTACCCATCCACAAACTATGTTCCCATCCACAAGCTGAAAAGGGTGAGCAGCCTGAATGAATACAGACCAATTACACTCATGTGATTATGAAATGCTTTGAAAGGTTGGCCCAAGTCAAACAATCCACCCTGATATGCTGGATCATCACCAGTTCGTCTGCAGAGCCAATAGGTCAACAGAGAACATCCTCAGCGTTACCTACACATTGTTGTGTAGCACATGGAGAAACCAAACACCTATATCAGGCTGCTCTTCCTGGACCTCAGCTCAGCCTTCAACATGGTCATTCCCACCACTTTGGTGTCCACACTGCATAACCGTGGCTCAAGCTCCACCATCCACAACTAGAACCTGGGTTTTCTGATTTCAAGTTTTTAAAATGGGGAACTACACACATCTTCCACCATCACCTTGAACACCGGGGTGCCCCAGGGATGTGTACTGAGCAGCTTGTTGTTTGCTTTATTTAACCATGACTGCCAGCCAGCCTACAGGATGAACACCGTAATTAACTTTGCAGATGATACGATTGTGGGGCTGATCTCCAGTGGTGATGAGGCAGCCTAACGGAGGGATGCTGGAATTCTGACAACCTGGTGCTCCACCAACAATCTCATCTTGAACAGCAAAAAAATAAAGAAAAGAAAAAACAACAAGGAGATGGATTGGATTGTGATGGATTTCAGGAATTCCAGGAAATTGCCTCTTGCACTGATAACAATCAACGAAGAAGCACTGGAGAATTTCCCTAGCTTTAAGATCCTGGGTGTCCACATCACCAAAGACCTCTGGTGGGCTACCCACACCACCTACACAGTTGGTAGGGCTCACCGGCATCTTAATTTTTTGTGGAACCTAAGGAACGTTGGATTACCTCAGAACCTTCTCATGAATTTCTACTGGTGTATACTAGAGAAGATCCTGACTTACGCATCACGGTGTGGTACACAGGAGGCCACAAGAAGAAGCAGAGGGCATTCTAGAAGGTCATAAAGCACCACAGGGGGTTATGTTCATAACTTTATTTACAGTTCACTATCTCACCTATAACTTGTTTGTAACTGTCCATACAACATGGACACAGACTATTTAATGACTCTAATTTTATTTTATTGTTGTTTAATCTATGACTTATTTTACTTTCTTATTAATTTGTTTTTGTTCATTTGGTACACAATTTTGTTGTATTGCTAACAACAATGTGCAATGATAGGTAAACTTCTTATTTTATCCTAAAGCGCTTTCAGATGCATGTACAATTGCCATGCTAATACAATCCAGAATACTGCATGCTATATGCAGAAGCTGTAATACTTGCAAACCAACTGGTCCAATTGAAAAAAAAAGACTTTAATATTATTTTACTTCAAAAATTAACTATTTGGATTTGTTGACTGAAAGAACAGTTTTCCTCTTTCACTAGCAAATTTGCCACAAGAAGAAAAATGTCTTGCAAAATCACCCCCACCCCCACACTCCCTGGCTTTTTACCTACTGTATTACATTCCAACCTATAATTTAGACATTTTTCAATCTTTTTGTGATGGATCTGCATAACATTGTTTGAATTGATGATGTGAAATGAAAAGTACATTTTTAAAAAGAATAACAGATAAAATGCTGAAAATTGGGGTGTGCATATGTATCCACCCCCTTTGGTATAAAGCCCCTAAAAAGAGGTACAGATGATGGATGCATGGGTGCCAAATTGGGTCAAGGCCAGGAGTGAGCTACAAACATTTAAAAACAAGCACCATGGACACCAAAACATGAAAGCCTATTAATAAGCAAATGTTACACTCATCAAAGCTTGTCCTTTCCTCTCTTGCCTCCCTTTGTGTCACTGATCTCAGCACCATGCTTCTGCCTCTTCACTTTTCCTTTCAAAGTAGTGAGTGACAATTTTTGAATATCTCTTTTCCTCTGTATTTTTTTTTTACTCTGAAATATATTTTTGAATCTAATATGAGGTACTACCTTTAGGCATGCTAAAAAGTTTTGATCTTCTAGATATTTCTTCCTCCTCCAGCAACACTATTTAAACTATTCACTCAGGCTATTTCAAATTAAATTAAATTATCACTGCAGTCTAAATGGACCCTGAAGTTTTTACAAAAACTAGACTAAATTTGTTGCAGGACAGTTAAATTTGTCTATTACTTTAAGGGAAATGAATTTACCTTTACCTTAGGTGTTAATTGTTTTCATTCTTTAAGGAAGAAACTACATAGTAAACGTTTTACTTGATCCCTGTATCTTTACCATAAACCCAGTTTACACACTATGGGCTTACGTCATCGCTGCCAGATACACTGTCACACCTTAACCATTAGGGGGCAATGTTGATCCGGATCTGCCTGCTGGCGCCTCTTCTATTGCTTCAATGGCTCAGCAGGGTGACATCAGTTTTAAGTGCTGATGTGAGGTCAGAGTTGGGATTTCCAAAGCAATAGCCAGGTCAAGATCTGGAACAGTGAAGCCCTTCCTAAGTCAGCAGTCAGACAGGCATCATAAAATATCTCTGCGGATGTTCTTTCCTGCTGATCCAGCATGAAGACAACAATCCCTACAGAGGCATCAGGTGTAGAGTACAAGCTGTTATCGACAACAGCCCCCGTGAGAGTTGAGTTTGCCGTGTGGGTGTGTGTGGGGGATGTATCTTGGAGAGCTTGTTTCTTGCTGTTGTGCTCATTAGAAACTGTTGCTCGTACAGAGAGACAACCAGAAGATCAAGGCATCATTTGCCAAATAAAACTGATTGTGCTCTCATACAAGAAACCATTTTAGCATATCAAACCTCTCACTTCCCTCTCTTGTTTATTTATAAATCCAGCAAATATATCCTTACCATATCTACATATGATTTCCCCTCTTTAAATCCTTACTCCGTCTATTCGGTCCCTGACTTCTTTAAAACTGCCTATCTTTTTTTGCTTCTCTTATTCTTCCTGGCTGATGATACTTCATCTATTCAGGACAACAAGTGCCACCTGGGGTTTGCATAACACAAACCCACACTCTCCTCCCTGCAGTCTCTTGTCGTATCAATGTCTCTCTGATACACATTTGCCTCGTCCATGTCCTTCCTCTGTGCTCCTCTGATTTTCAGTGTGTCTTTCTCTGCAACATAGCATCACTGTGGGTGATTTTGTTGATGTGGTGTTCAGCTGCTGTTTAGCCCGAGGCTGTGGAAGCTTTGTCTGCCCCTGACAGCAGCAGTCTTGGTTTGCTTTGCATGTTATATGTATGTGATGATGGGCACTTGTTTGGTACTGCTCCACTTCCAACGTTACATAGTCAATTTATCAGTTTTTTTTTTTCTTCCAGTTATAGATAGAATTCCAGAAATAATTATAAAACCAAAGATGATGTCTGTTTTTGCCTTCTGGTCTCTACGTGAAAAAGAATTATTAATCAATTAATTCATCCCTAAAATTCATTGCTTCAAATAAAAGGGTGTTTTTTTTCCCTTCTTTTTTATTAATTAAGCTGTGTATCCTTTGAGGCTTTTGTCTGTTTTCAGAACATCTTCCAGCATTAATTAAAATAAACAAATATGAGCCAAGTTTACAAATTTGTGATGGATCTTTCTCTATTACATGAGTTTATTTTTTGAAAAATGAATTGTTTTGAGAGCATTAAAGCAATTGACAATGTACTGAATGAGAGAAGTGGCATTGTTAGTATTCTTTGTTTTGTAGACATTTATTGGTCACATCTTGCTAAAGTCGTAAAATCGGTTAACATATTTTGAGTATTTTCCTTCAAAATTATTTGTATAGTGCTTTTTTTAAGTACTAGGACATGTCATATGCATGCCAAGGTCTCATGCAAGTATAACAATGCACTAGAAATGCACAGTACCTTGAAAAAGTATTCATACTTCTTCAAAATATTCTTTGGGGCTTTTACGTGATAGACCAACATAAAATTGTAAATAATTTTGAAGACGAAGCAAAATATCCCCTGTCACAGACTGACGACCTGTTCTGGATGTACCCCGCCTATCCCCCACTGAAAAAAGAGAATGGTTGGATGGATGGATGAAAATCCACTAAAACATCACCATCCACCTAATCTGATAGGGAAGGAGAACATTAATCCGAGAAGTAGTAAACAGGCCGATGGTAACACTGGAGGAGCTGCAAAGATTCCCATCTTAAATGGCAGAATCTGTATCCAGGACAACTATTAGTCATGCTCTCCATAAATCTGGCCTTGACAAGAAGAAACCTGTGGTCGAAAGAAAGCCATCTGAAGTCATTTTTGCACTTTGCCAAAAACCAAATAGGGGACAAAGGAAGCAGGTGGAAGACAAGACCAAAATATAGTTTTTACCTAAAGTACAGTCACAACAATATGTGTGGAGGAAAACTAGAACTGCACTCAAAGGGTTGCTAATAAACTGTTAACATGGATGTCGTATAGTGCTGACTCCATGTCCTGGTCATTATTTTGACAAATTACTGCACATTTGTTGAACTCGTGCTGTTGTGTCTAAGACCATCTCTTTTGCGTCCTCTTATGGTTTAACGAGTGTCATGCATTGAATTTCTAATCAGTTTTGCCATCGGTTCAAAAGATATTGCGACTTCACCCAGTAGCTCTGTGCTCCACTGAGCCTCCATCAACCTCTGATGATGAGAGGCGGAGAAATCCTCCATCACACAAGCACCACCACCAGATGCCGCCCTAGTCCCTCCATGTTTCAACACATGACTTTCCCTTGTTCTGACCACAGCCCCTCACTTAATGAATGATCCAGCCAAAGTCCAAAGCTAAATCTAATAGAGAATCTGTTGGAAGACCGGGGTGGAAAGTACTGTAACTAGTTACCTTTAGTGGGAGTGGTGGCCTAGTGGTTTAGAGAGCCAGGCGTGTGTGTCTGTCTTGAAACGGCCCCAAAGTCAGCGGTTTGAAACTCACCCTGGGTCCCTGGGCAAGACTCTTGACCAAAGATCCCCATGTCTCTGTGTTCAACCCATCCCTGAGAGCAGGAGTTCCCACAGTGGGGGTTGGGACCCCCAAGGGGTCGTAAGATGATTCGATGCTGATGTGGTAAAAAGATTTAGTATTTCCTTCTTTGTAAAACTGATACCGCTTTACAAGATGCTCCACATTCCTTATTTTAACATAGGGGGAAGACTGATCTTTCTTGTAAGAGTTCTTATAAAAATACTACTTTATTTTCATAATTTTACAACATTATTCTTGTAATATTATGACTTTATTTTCATAATTTCCAAAAAAAAAAGGGAAAAAAATCCCACTGGTCAAAAGGGGCATCTCTGGCATGGTTATTTTGGGGTCACAGACTGAAAAGTTTGAGAACCCCTTTGAGACCAGTGTGCTGCCGACACTGGGACTATAAAAGGAAATGTTAATTTATTTATTTACTTGTGTTACTGTAATTAAGTACCATTTGTGGGTACTTTGTACTTTTTTAAAACTCAATAATCTTTATTATCATTATGCCACTATAATGAAATTTTGGTGAGACACTGGCTCAGGATTCACACAGATTCACACATATCACACAGACACAAACAAGACATAATGTTCAAATAGTTGAATGCACCGACAACACTTCCTGAGATCGTAAAAGCGTGCAAATAGTCCTTTGCATCTGATATAAGCTATGTTTACAAAAGCTCAATCTTTACTTGTACTTCAGTATGATTTGATTAAACTATTTTGCTCAGTTACTTTGAAATCACATGCGTTTCTGAGTAAAAGAAAGTAAATAAATAAGTAAACTTTATTTATATAGCACCTTTCACAGGATAAAAAACACAAAGTGCTTCACAATAAAAACAACCATAAAACAACACAAAATGAAAAGATAAAACTGCATAAATAACATAACAATAGTTAAAAACTAGTTAAAAGACAAGCAAAAGAAGTGGCTCTTGCTCTTCAAGCGTGAAGATGAAGCGTGAAGATGAAGTCAACACATTCCACAGTCTGGGGCCAAAGCTCTAAAAGACAGATTCTCTCGGGTCCTGACATTAGTTCTTGGAACAATTAATAGTCTTTGGCTGGAGGATCTCAAACTACAGACGGCCAAGATCTTTCTTATTCAAACACATAAAAAGGCTGTTACAATAGTCAAAACGAGATTAAATAAAAGCATGAATGGTCATCTCTAATTCAGCTTTTGACACCAAAGTTAAAAGCTTAGAAATATTTCTTAGCTCAAAGAAGCAGTTTTTGAATAATCTACGAGAATGACACTCTAGTGACATGGCAGAATCAAAAATGATGCCAAGGTTTCTGACACTTGGTTTGACAGAGGAACCCAATGTACCCAGAAATTGCTTAATTTCTGTTATTTGGTTATCAGGGGCAATGATTAGGGGTTTGTCTTATCAGAGATTATCTGCAAGTAGTTTTCACAGAGCCACTGTTTAATATCATTAACAGTTTATCAAGCAGGACAACTTAAAAGAACAATAGAGCTGAATGTCATCAGCATAGAAATGATAAGACACATCAGGGAACTGCCTGATTATCTTGCCAAGGGGGAAATATGTAAAAGAAAAATAATAGGTCCCAAGACAAGGCCCTGTGGTACCCCACATAGCAGGTACTTTGAGTCTGACATGAACTGGTTAGCAAAAACACTAAAAGATCTTCATGAGCGGTAGGATTTAAACCACTTCTAGAGCCTCTCCTGATATACCGACTACATTGCAAAGCCTATCAATCAAAATACTGTGATTGACAGTATCAAGGGCGGATGTAAGATCCAGGAGAACCATTAGCATTCCAGAGCCTGCAGAGATTAAAATGTCACTAGAAACTTTAAGTAAGGCAGTTTCTGTGGAATGGAGCTTATAAAATCCAGACTTTAAACTATGAAAGTGCTCATGTTTTTCCATTAAAGAAATTACCTGTTCTGCCACTCCTTTTTCAAGAACCTTGGACAATAAAGGATTCTTGGAGCTAAGCCTGTAATTATTACGATGGGTAGGTCCAAATTGCACTTTTTCAATAATAACTCAACAATAGCATACTTGAAAGAACCTGGAGCCACACCTGTTGAAGGTGAGGTAATATGAATCTCTACAATACAAGGACCGATAGCAGGGAAAACTTCTTTGAACGATATTGCAGGGAGGACGTTGTTTGGGCAAGTAGAAATTTTCAATTTATCAAGTAAACCAGAGATGTCCTCTAAAGTAGCTGGATCAAGGAAAACACACAAACAAAAACACCAGACACAACCACAGTGATCTATTGGCTGGGTTTGAGGTCAGAGTTATAAGATTCCAAAACTTAGGGGAGCTGAGTAAAATTACACACCACACTTTTAAGGTTTACATTTATAAAAATAAAAACTGGTGTATCCTTTTGCTTCCACCTTAGTGATTAGGCACTCTATCACACTAAAACCATGTAAACTGCACTGACTGTTGTAGCTGTAACATGATAAACTGAAAAAAATTAAGGGTTCAGTTACTTTTACTAGACAATGGATACTTCCGGTCCAATATCGAAAAATAATGTATGGTTAGAAATCCATGACAAAGCCTTTGTCTGGCATTGCCATGCTTAAAACTGATTTATACACTTCAGTTTAATGTTTTTACTGGAATGTACAATTTGAAACAACATTGAATCTGAACACGCCTGTGCAAATTCCCAGTTATCCGGGTCATCGCAACAGCAAACAGGCTTAAATCAGAGGCAACCGGACCTTCACTCAGTTCTTTCTGAAAACGTTTCGACACCTATCCAGGGAGCCACTAGAATTGACAAAGACTCTTGTATAGGTGTCGAAATGTTTTCAGAAAGAACTGAGCAAAAGTCCGGTTGCCTCCGATTCAAGCCTGTTTGCTACTGAATCTGAAGAAAGCACCAACATAATATCTTACAAAAAATGTAAAAAAAATCATAGTTCTCATGCATGTAATATAAGGTAATAATTAATAAGACATGCATGGCCATCGGAATTTTTAGTTGTATCTTAAATGTGAGAGCCTCTCTGACATGCATAACCATAAAATGTTGAAATCTGTGATGTTATTTGTGCTTGTGTAG
Source organism: Fundulus diaphanus (assembly GCA_037039145.1). Classification (NCBI taxonomy): domain Eukaryota; kingdom Metazoa; phylum Chordata; class Actinopteri; order Cyprinodontiformes; family Fundulidae; genus Fundulus; species Fundulus diaphanus. Next base: position 36,158,755 of record CM073136.1, read on the forward strand.
GTGAACAGTTACTGGTGCATAAGCACTTTGCAGTTTTAAGAGATAGGAAGCACCTCTAATTTAAACTCTGATTCTGCTCAACATCCCATCATCACATTCTTTCACCCTGAGAGCACAAGGGGGTAGTTGCATTGCTAATGGTTGTTCAGTTGTACTTAAATAAAGCACAAATATAAATTAGAGTGTCCTATTCCCTCATACTGTTCTGCAGGGGGTGAACATTCCAACCATTACATCCAACTGACATCCAACGGTTTACGTTTGGAAAATGTGACAATCTTTAGCATAAAATAGGATGTTAAGGGTATAGTGGAAGATCTTTAAGATAAATTAGGTTTATCTATTAAACACTTTTTGTTAAAAATTCTAAATGCTATGCAGAAATAGCCCTGCTTCTTGTTGCATGAGGGTCTGAAATTCTTAAGTAATTCAAAGACGTTTACCCCCATCACACTATTGCATGCATGCCTCACATTTCAATGACAAAGGAAGAGACACCAGCTTGGGTAAATTATCCTTCCTACCTATCTGATATTGTAGCATATGGAATTTTAGCACTAGGTTAGTGTTGGTGCAACAAATATTTGGACCTGTCCAAAACTTTCACAGCATAGGTTTTGCATAACCGACATGCAAGTCCTAACCAAATGTCACTGTAATGACCTGATGATAACATCACCTAATCTCATGCTATGCTCTGCAGACATTCTGTCTGCATTGATAAAGATTAATTCACTACTGAATCCATAGTGCTTGGCGTACTTCCCATTGATGACAGTTTGATCTCTGTGTACTACTGTGTACTGCAGACACAGTAGTAAATTTCAAACCCCAGATGGTCAGGTGATAATTAAGTTTGGAGAAAGGAAATAGAGACTATAACATCATGGCAAAAATCATGTATCATGCTCTGACCTTTACAGACACACAATATGAAATGTGTGGCCCAGAAAAAGCAACACACTTATACGTTATAGACGTAACAAGATTTAAGCAATATACTAACTATATTTTATATTAAAATATTGCTTCATTTATTTCAGATTTAGTGATTATGTAAAACAGATTTTTATATACCAACCAACAGAATATATGAAACAGTGTGGCAACATCTTTAGAAAGAAAGCTGTGGTAGATGGAACATAAAAATTTCCTGGACTTTTAAACTCTTTCTGTGGCAGAAATCTTTTCCTAATCTCTCTGTCTGTTACTGTTATGATTCAACTCAAATACATTGATCTGGGGGCTCATATCTGTACATCATGATTAATGAGCTGGTTTTTGCTCATGCATGGCTGAATGTGCACGCATAGAGATCAGGACGTGAGGCTGATCCGATCACATTCCTTTTCAGATGAATATTGAATTTAGAAAAAGAACACTGCCCAGGGATATGCATATACACTCACCGGCCACTTTATTAGGTACACCTGTCCAACTGCTCGTTAACACTTAATTTCTAAGCAGCCAATCACATGGCGGCAACTCAGTGCATTTAGGCATGTAGACATGGTCAAGAGAATCTCCTGCAGTTCAAACCGAGCATCAGTATGGGGAAGAAAGGTGATTTGAGTGACTTTGAACGTGGCATGATTGTTGGTGCCAGAAGGGCTGGTCTGAGTATTTCAGAAACTGCTAATCTACTGGGATTTTCACGCACAACCATCTCTAGGGTTTACAGAGAATGGTCCGAAAAAGAAAAAACATCCAGTGAGCGGCAGTTCTGTGGGCGGAAATGCCTTGTTGATGCCAGAGGTCAGAGGAGATTGGCCAGACTGGTTCGAGCTGATAGAAAGGCAACAGTGACTCAAATAACCACCCGTTACAACCAAGGTGGGCAGAAGAGCATCTCTGAACGCACAGTACGTCGAACTTTGAGGCAGATGGGCTACAGCAGCAGAAGACCACATCGGGTGCCACTCCTTTCAGCTAAGAACAGGAAACTGAGGCTACAATTTGCACAAGCTCATCGAAACTGGACAATAGAAGATTGGAAAAACGTTGCCGGGTCTGATGAGTCTCGATTTCTGCTGCGACAGTCGGATGGTAGGGTCAGAATTTGGCGTCTACAACATGAAAGCATGGATCCATCCTGCCTTGTATCAACGGTTCAGGCTGGTGGTGGTGGTGTCATGGTGTGGAGAATATTTTCTTGGCACTCTTTGGGCCCCTTGGTACCAATTGAGCGTCGTTGCAACGCCACAGCCTTCCTGAGTATTGTTGCTGACCATGTCCATCCCTTTATGACCACAATGTACCCAACCCATGATGGCTACTTTCAGCAGGATAATGCGCCATGTCATAAAGCTGGAATCATCTCAGACTGGTTTCTTGAACATGACAATGAGTTCGCTGTACTCAAATGGCCTCCACAGTCACCAGATCTCAATCCAATAGAGCATCTTTGGGATGTGGTGGAACGGGAGATTCGCATCATGGATGTGCAGCCGACAAATCTGCGGCAACTGTGTGATGCCATCATGTCAATATGGACCAAACTCCCTGAGGAATGCCTCCAGCACCTTGTTGAATCTATGCCACGAAGAATTGAGGCAGTTCTGAAGGCAAAAGGGGGTCCAACCCGTTACTAGCATGGGGTACCTAATAAAGTGGCCGGTGAGTGTATACTGTTTTAGAAATCTCTTTCTTTTTGGAAATGCATTTTTAGTTTTTGTGGGGAATGTTGGAGTGAATGTTTATGTGAATCATGTGCATAGTTTTGGTATTGGAGGATTCAGCTCTTTGATCTTTGGGGTATAATGGTCTTTTCAGTCACTCTGGTTTTTGGTTTAGTGTCCGAATGACATAGTCAGCTCCAGCTCTGTCCAGTCAAGTAAAGAGTTCTTTAGCTGTCTATTTTCTTTTCATAATTTTAGAAGGCCGAGTACTGCCCACAGTGCTTCCTGTTACTTTCTAGGCAAGGCTAAGCAAGGCAAGTTTATTTATAAAGCACTTTTCAGTGATAAGACAATTCAAAGTAATAAGATGATTCTATGTTTTAAAAATACAGTCCTGTTCTTCTCATGGTGCAATTGCTGGAAAAACTGTTGTGTCGCAGAATTATTATTTGCTTTTGTTTATGAAAGGTAATGCGTCCTTTTCATTGTTGGGGGGGTTGTGGCCGAGTGGTTAGAGCAGCGCGCTTGCACTCAGAGAAGGATGAGTTCGATGGGGTTCGATCCCCAGTGCTGGCACTCTGGGTCCCTGAGCAAGACCCTTAACCCCAGATTGCTACCCGGACGCCGCACAGGGCAGCCCACTGCTCCCCAAGGGGATGGGTTAAATGCAGAAAGCAAATTTCATTGCAATGTATGTTTCAATGACAATAAAGACAATATTACTTACTTGTTATTTCAGTTTATTTTTGGTCCTTTTACTATTTGTCGGGCTGTTTAGTGGCGGATACAAACGTGAAAATTAAAAGGAATTCCAAGATTTAACAGCCTAAACTACCTTTATTTTTGTCATTTTCATGTTGACAAGTGAAGGAGAGAAGATGAAAATATATGGAGCTAAATCAGTGAAAGCTTGCAATGACATTGAGAAAGAGACTTGGCATTGTAAAATCAAACATTAAAAAATGAAACATTGAAAAGTGAAACGTTGAAGATTCAAATATTGAAAACTCAAAAATTGAAAAGCCAGAAATTTGAATACCATCATAACTTTTTACTTTCTAATGTAAGTAAAAACTTTTACTTTTTGTAATATAAAATTCAAATTTTATATTACAGCTTTTTTAATGACAGATGTTTTCAGTGTAGCTCCTTCAGCTGCAAGCTGGCACTGTTTTGGGGCGGGGCTAAATTGAAGGCTCCTCATCATCTACCTGCAGTGAACTTATCGAAGGCTCTGGTTCAAGTAGCGCTGCTCTACCACAAGAAAGGCATCTGTACGAAAGGTTTCTTAATTTCATTGGCCATGTGTAGCTGCACTACCTTTGATACAAATAGCCCGAGCTAAGGAAATGAAGAAAACTGCTTTTGGTTACAGCCCCTTCGCTGGTGGCTCAAAACTAACTTTACTAAACCAGCAGCAACAAACAAAGCAGTGCTAACAAAAATGCTAGCAAATATGTTGCAAGCTGCAGCACTTTTAAACGAGAAAGACAGAAATGAAAAATACCAACTTACATTGCCTTGCAGTATGTGAATAAATGTACACTCCCTACCGAACCCACTTTATATGTTCTGACATGGTTTATAAATCAGATGGTCCTTGGCAATAAATGCGTTAGAAGCCTACTGCAAGTCTGTTGTCATCATTCAGGGGTTTCTCCCTACAGACTTACAGGACTCATACTGATTTGTGTCAATACAGAGTACTAGTCTTTAACATCCAGCAGAAAACCTCAGGGGAAAAAAAATCACTTCCTTTGAAGGTGTCACGATGGCTTCCTGCTTGTGAAAACTTCAAAGTGAATGTTTAGGTTGTTCCTCCAATTTGCCAGAAGGGATGGTTGCCATTTGACTTTGCAATAGAATTCCTGAATAGTAGCCACTTCCCCTACCACACACACACACACACACACACACACACACACACACACACACACACACACACACACACACACACACACACACACACACACACACACACACACACACCCTTTACAGTTGCTCCTTCACCTCAAAGCCCTCTGTGTTTGGTGGCTTTGCACATATAGGTACAGTCCCACTGCTAATAAGAATTTGCTACCAATGGCAAGGCAAAAAGCAACAAAAGCAAGTTTTAGCTTCCTGCCTCCAGTGTGTCGTAGATGCAGTTTGATTTGAAGTTGGATGGAGATCATAGACTGAGATAAAGCTTGATTGGTTCAAAAACTCCACTCTGAGTCGGGAATGTGATCAAAACGCTGCTATGGTTTTTGAGATTTAGATGTTGATAGTGAAAACATGTGCTTGCATTTCCTGAGGTTTTTTTGTTGTTGTTTTATTAAATACATTATTATTTTTATCTTTTTTTGTCTCTTTAGATTGTACAAACTGAATTGAATCATGAACATGATAGAAATGCAAAAATAAAATAAAGCTTTCTGAAAGAATATTCATCATCTGCCATTTTTATGGCTGGTTGATGTGACATTTGACAGTAGATAAGAAGCAGCTTTGACAGTTTGATGCCTCATTTAAGCTCTTGGGCTTTAGTCCGGTAGATGTCTTCGTACGGTCAGTGAGCAAGAGTATCATCAGTCCGTCAACCTTTGTTCAGTCAGCAACTTTTAAACACATCAAGTCCTTTTCAAAATGCTTTCTGAGTGACTGACACAAGCTATTATGTATGACAAACAAAAAACAGAAAGCAAGTTTTGATATCAAACCGATCATTGAGTTTTGATTCAGGCAATAGAACAAAAAGAACAGTAAGCAGTTTTCTTTCTTTAAGTTTTCTTTCTGCTTGGTGGAATACCTAAAAGGAAAGATCCAAACCGTCTTGATTCGTTAACCCAAGGTTTCTGCGAATCCATGTAGTCAAAGTCCATATCACTGCATTGTTATTGAAAGAATAGTAAAACAAATGCATAACATATTAATTGTAAATACTTCAAATCTCACTCTTGTATTTGTCTGTACCATCTCTTCTGAACCAGAAAGGCTCCCTAGGTCTGGTCAGTAGCTTTAAAATGCTTTGCTACATATAGACAAATTTGGCTTTACTTCAAAGTTTTTTTTTCCCCAAAAACACAAAGTTGTTTTTTTAATACTTCACGTTGGTATTGACATACAAGACAATAAAATTACCATTTTATTTTCAGCTACTTGGCTTGAGATAAATCCTTTTTGATGCTTTATTTTTGCAGTTTCTCCGTTCAAGCTGTTGACCGCTCATCAAAGATGTTTTTTCTTCTTCTTATATATTTGATCAATAAAAACTGAAAACACAGTGTTACACTCATTTGCAATGCTCTTCTTCAAAAGCCATTACAGTCCCTAGACCTAATTATTAACAAAAATCAGCGGCTGTTAGATTTCACTGGTCCCACCAAACTCGAACAGTGCTCACATCCCTGCTGATTTTCCACAGTTTAATATGCACAAATACACATGCACGTTTTGTATATGGTTTAAATCACCCTGCTGCACATTTCTTTACTCTGAGTATTCTAATAATTGTACAGTATTTTTTTTCTAAGGCTGTAAATTTGGACTTACTGTACTGCTCCTTATTCTCATTTATTGTTTTTATATTTTTTACATTTATGTGTATGTCTACTCTTCTATTTGCCTGTCACTTTACTGCCTGTACTCCTGAATTTACCCACTCAATAAATAGACAATACAATATATTTCTATTCTATTCTATCAACACTGGTCTTGCAAGAGTTGCAGGTTGCGGCGCTGTCTGCCTGCATGGGCATCATTGTTATAATCGACTGCCTATTTGAAGCCGTGTCTGATCATTGTGAGTGGGTTTGTCTCTTTAGATACTGGAGCTCACCATGGCTGTGTTTTTATGCATGTTCTGTGTGGTTAGTGAGAATAGACATGAAGATTTCACTGAATGATGGGTAGCTGTACCATGCATCCATCAAAACACTTGTTTGTTGCTTTGCTTCACGACAGTTAGATACTTTGAAGTGAACCATGTCACTGGTCAGCTCCCTGTACTAAGTATTTAATAGTACAGTATTTAAAGCGGACCTTGATCTTGCACCTCGTGAAGTGTTATGTTTGTGTAGGCGGTTTTCTTTTTCTTTTTTAGCTGTGTTAGAAAAGTTTTCTATGATTTCAGCTACATTTTGTCTGAATTGGTGTCACTTGCGTGACATACAGTGCTGGCTGTATTTATTGGCACGTACCGGTGATGATGTGTAAGAGCCAGTAGCATATTCTTACTCAAAAATGTTTTGAAAAAGTTTCAAGACATGGATTAGTTTAAAAAAAGGTTAAATACTGGTAAAAATATGCTTTGATTATAATTAATTAAAAGTTATTGTTTGGGGTGCTATGCAACTGGTGATTTTCTTTGAAAAGAAATCTTACACCGGATTAAGATATTTCTTGACTGAATAAATCTACTTAAATGAAATGAAAGGATGGATTTTTCTAATAACAGTATCATGTTTCAAGAAAGTGAGCTTTATAAAAAAAAATATGGTTTTAAAATAACATTTAGAGACAGGAATTTATAACCTGGCAAGTCCGACTGACAATGTGTAGCACTTTCGGTTTAGTTCTATTATTGTTATTATCAATCTGGAACTTCTCCATTTGGGGAAAGGAGGGACTTTCAGCAGAACTCTCCAAGCCAATTGGGCGAAACGACACTTAGTGCCCGCCTACTAAAGTTTGGTGTTAGCTAACCATGCATGGTAAAAAATGCACAAATTGCTTCTTGCTGTTTTTCTTTGAATGATGAAATCATGGAGTCTGACTGTGATAGCAAGCCACACATGGTAACGTCCACACCTCACCACTAGTTTGCTCCATTTTAGTTTACTTTGCAGTCAATATTTCAAATACATTTTCTCATCCATTATGTTTACTTTTCTTTACAAAATTAGTTTTATTTTTTCATCACACCTTGCAAGGTCAAAATCATCATAATATGTATTTTGTATTAATACTTTTTTCCTTGTTTGAGTTACCTGGGTGTTTTGCTTCCTCTGCCTGGTTGGCAAAAGGTGTGGCCAAGGTCTGAAGGACCTGATGTACAGCTGACAACCTTACTGGACTGAACCATCATTGCCGGAGTGGTGTTTGGGGTTTATTTAATTGTTTTGCATTACTTTGTTATGTGGCAGCCATTTTGTTTCCCCCTTGTGTGTCATATACACTCACCGGCCACTTTATTAGGTACCCCATGCTAGTAACGGGTTGGACCCCCTTTTGCCTTCAGAACTGCCTCAATTCTTCGTGGCATAGATTCAACAAGGTGCTGGAAGCATTCCTCAGGGAGTTTGGTCCATATTGACATGATGGCATCACACAGTTGCCGCAGATTTGTCGGCTGCACATCCATGATGCGAATCTCCCGTTCCACCACATCCCAAAGATGCTCTATTGGATTGAGATCTGGTGACTGTGGAGGCCATTTGAGTACAGCGAACTCATTGTCATGTTCAAGAAACCAGTCTGATTCCAGCTTTATGACATGGCACATTATCCTGCTGAAAGTAGCCATCATGGGTTGGGTACATTGTGGTCATAAAGGGATGGACATGGTCAGCAACAATACTGTGGCTGTGGCACAGCTGTGGCATTGCAACGATGCTCAATTGGTACCAAGGGGCCCAAAGAGTGCCAAGAAAATATTCCCCACACCATGACACCACCACCACCAGCCTGAACCGTTGATACAAGGCAGGGTGGATCCATGCTTTCATGTTGTAGACGCCAAATTCTGACCCTACCATCCGACTGTCGCAGCAGAAATCGAGACTCATCAGACCAGGCAACGTTTTTCCAATCTTCTATTGTCCAATTTCGATGAGCTTGTGCAAATTGTAGCCTCGGTTTCCTGTTCTTAGCTGAAAGGAGTGGCACCCGATGTGGTCTTCTGCTGCTGTAGCCCATCTGCCTCAAAGTTCGACGTACTGTGCGTTCAGAGATGCTCTTCTGCCCACCTTGGTTGTAACGGGTGGTTATTTGAGTCACTGTTGCCCTTCTATCAGCTCGAACCAGTCTGGCCATTCTCCTCTGACCTCTGGCATCAACAAGGCATTTCCGCCCACAGAACTGCCGCTCACTGCATGTTTTTTCTTTTTCGGACCATTCTCTGTAAACTCTAGAGATGGTTGTGTGTGAAAAGCCCAGTAGATTAGCAGTTTCTGAAATACTCAGACCAGCCCTTCTGGCACCAACAATCATGCCACGTTCAAAGTCAATCAAATCACCTTTCTTCCCCATACTGATGCTCAGTTTGAACTACAGGAGATTCTCTTGACCATGTCTACATGCCTAAATGCACTGAGTTGCCGCCATGTGATTGGCTGCTTAGAAATTAAGTGTTAACGAGCAGTTGGACAGGTGTACCTAATAAAGTGGCCGGTGAGTGTAGTTTAGCTAAACCAGTACTTAAGTCCCCTAATGTGTGAGTTCAGCAGCTCAGTTTTGTCTGATGTTTGTTTGAAGTTTGGCTGGTAATGTGTCTAGTTTATTAAGTTGACCTCTTTCATTGGCCTACCTGTTTATGTTTTGGAGGTGTCAATCATTTTTCATATTTTTGGGGTAAATAATAACCCATCTTTTTAACTAAACACATGTGTTCTTTATGCTTTACTGCTTGGTCCCTGACACTGAAAAAACAGATGTGATAGCAGCAGCTACGCGTGTGTCCTCCTGCGCTGTGAGCTCTACAGCTCTTGTTTTAGTCAAAGCTGTACATACCCCCTTAAACCATAATACTGCAACATGATTGGCCGACTCGTTCTGGGCCGTTTTTCGAATGGTTGAGGCGGGAGCAGGACAAGATTGATTCTTGTGTGTTTCAGAATGCACAAATAACACGAGAATTCATCTTGTGGGCAAGGTTAAGGATGTAAAGATTTCACTTTTTAACAAATTAATAAAATGTATGGCTGTGCAGTTGATTTAGAAAATGTAATTACTAACTTTTTTGCATTTTTTCCCCCTGATCCATTATAGCAGAAACCTTCCTGGCAAACTCCCGGCTCAATGTATATTTAAACCACATTTTCTGTCACTTATAGTTTTGTCATCATGTTGTCTTCTTCATATTTAATTTTCTTCCCCCTCATGCAAGAACCTCTCAAAGACGAGCCCCCGCTTTGCTGTCGCCTATCATCATCCTTTGGGCTGTGAAAATTCCTGCAGGCCATATTCAGTCTGTCAGTCTGTCACATCTGTTTCAATTGCTGTATGTCTCCTATGTTTCTACACACAGACGGACCTAATATGTTTGAATCTGTACTTATGCTGTAGAAATAACTGATATCATATGAAGTGATTTTTAAAAGCTGGCATGTGTTACATAATGTTTTAGTATCGATGCTTGCACATGTTTCCCTTCGTCCTGGCATTGATGTGGGTGTTATTTCATCTACTGTCCAACTCAAATGCGTGTGTGTTTGTGTGCATGTGATTACGACACGTCAAAAGGCCGCAGTGCAGAAAAATGTGTAGGTGTGCGCTGTGAAGCCAGTTGTAATGGTGCAGTGAGGGAAAAAAAGAGAGTGTGAATGAATTAAAGTCTTTAGAATTCATCCTCTGCATCCTTCTCTGAGCTTGTTCAGCCCTCCCTTATTCCTACCATTCAAGTCTTTGATGTAGTGTATTATCATATCTACAAACAGCAGTTGAATACTAATAATTAAAGTATAAAAGCATCTCAATGATTCAGTGTCTGCAGCTTTGGGTGTGAGGATTCCAAATAGAGCAAAAAGGAATCTCTGCCGTAATAGCTTGATATCTACATCTTGATTTAAATGAACACATATGAAAGCGTGTAAGGGACTAGATTGGAAAATGTTCAGTTTCACACTTTACCAGTCTACTTTTAAATATCGCCATACGATCTATTTAAGACAGATTATTTTGATGCATGTAGGAATGTTATTCAAATTACAAATACATAGATGTGTGATGTATCTCATTCAAAGTCTGACGCTTGACATTTTAAATGTCACATCCATCACACCTGTGTACATTTAACATCACTCCCTATCATTTGATTTCAAGATATAAATAAAAATAACCATATACAAATGATACAGTTGTCAATAGGGGGCGGGTCATGGCCGAGTGGTTAGAGCAGCGCGCTTGCACTCAGAGAAGGATGCAAGTACCCGGTTCGATCCCCAGTGCCGACACTCTGGCTCCCTGAGCAAGACCCTTAACCCCAGATTGCTACCCGGGTGGGGATGGGTGAAATGCAGAAAGCAAATTTCATTGTAATGTATGTTTCAATGACAATAAAGATGATATAAAAAAATAAAAAATCACTCCAGTTACAGCTCCACTGTTTAGGATGAGATGATAGCTGTCAATACACATGGTCTCTGTGCATGTCCTGGAGTCTAAGCAATGAAACAAATCTGGTAGTCTTTTTCAACATTTTAAAATATGTCCATGATTGGGGCAGTTGCACAGGAGTTGGGAAGTTTGTCCTGTAACCGGCGGGTTGCCGCTTTGATCCCCTTCTCTGACCGTCTCAGTTATTGTGTCCTTGGGTAAGACCACCTGTATTGCCTGCAGGCGGTGGTCATCTGGCCCGGTGGTGCTGATGGATGGCAGCCTTGCTTCTGTCAGTCTGCTCCAGGGCAGCTGTGGCTACATGTAGCTTATCACCATGAGGATGTGAATGAATGGGTGAATCCCTGAATGTAGTATAAAGTACTTCGGGGTCCTCTGGACTTGATAAGCGCTATACAAGTACAGGCCATTTAGAGTGGATGGTTTTTTTTCGGAAACGTAGGTAAGAAACACCCAAGTATCGTTCTCGTGAAAAATTTCTAATGAGAATTTGGGTTTACCTTGACAACGATAAATTCCAATTAGCAATGTCTAAAAACTCCAAAAACTGCCAGTATTGTCCGGATTGTTATTTTTTCTATTTTCTCCACTGTTGGTTTCTTCAGAGCATCAGTAAATGTCAATAGAGTCAAAAATATAATTAAATGCAGTTACTGTGTGTAGTTTAGTGATAAAAATCTAATTTCTTCATTTGACAGGTGTCCTTTTCGAAACTTGTGTTAATATGTTACATTAGTAAATGTGTTTTAGGGACAGTATTTGTGTTTTTGGGGCTATAGTTGACATTAAGTCAAAACCGCAAACTAAAAGAAAAAAACTACAACAAGCTGATAATAGTGTTTTATCATCACTTTTCTCGTTATCACAATAGAACAACAATATATTATAATAACATCCATATCACCCACCCATGTGCCCAAGTCCCTTTTATAACAACTGCACTCATACGCACGATCCTCCTACCTTAAATGTGCGTTATTATTATAAAACCAATTTTAATATCCAACAAAGTGTCTGAGCAAATCAAAACACAGAAACCAATGCCACCCCCACCCCCACAACCTGTGCTAGCTTTATTTATAGATCACTTTAAACAACCACAGGACCAAAGTGCTCTACACAGAACAAAACAATAGTCAAATGATGCAAAAATTAACCAATAATAAAACCAATGACCCCCTCCCCACCAATATATATGAAACAGCCCTTGTATCAAATGAATTCAAAATATAATCATCATATAATCAGTCAGAATAAAGTAAAATAGAAATAACAAAATAAATTAAAATATGTTGATTAAAAAAATTGAAAAATTTGAAGGTCAACATCTCATGGTGTCAAAAGCCAGGGAGTAGAGATAATTCAGAAATCCCAGTTAAATCAAGAAATCACTTTAAAGAATGTGACAAAAGCAAGTAGGCCATAGCAAGGTATGGCCCAGATGTAGAGAAATTCAATAAGAGAACAAGTTACTGACATCCATCAGTCTGGAATACAATACAAAGCCAGTTTCTAAGGTTTTAGGACTCCAGTTTACTATAGTGAGAGGCATTATCCCTAAATACAGATAAGATGGAACAGTGGTAAGCATTCACAAAAATGGCCAGCCAAACAAAATTACCACAGGAGCAGATGGACGACTCATCGAAGAGGACACAATGGCAACACCTGAACAACTACAGGGTTTACTTTCTTCAGTTAAGGTTTGTGTTGATGATTTAAGAATAAGAGAGAGACTAGGCAAAATAGTATCCATGAGACAGTTCCAAGGTAAAAATGGCTGTTGACCAACAATAACACAAAGCTCTAATAATAATAATAATAATAATAACAATAATAATAATACAAAATAGTTTTATGTGATTTACTGAAAATTCGAATTTTGCTCCGTGCATTTTAATGTCTCAAAGTGCTAAACAATCATACAAGTAGTCATAAAAGAATAAAATTAGCTACAGTTGTATAAAGTGTGAAAGAGAAAGGTTTACTTTTTTAACCCTTGTAGTCTGTGAGCTCTCGGATGGTCAGAATGTCTGGTCCCTCATAGTTTAAAGTTTGGTCCATTTTCATGATCTTGGACTGTTTAGTCCCCGTAGAGCTTTCTGAGTTATTTAAAATGTATCTAAACCTTTGGCTTGTTAGACCCAACCCCAACCTATTCCCTTTGATTAATGCCACATTTTAGACATAATTAATCTATCCTTAGTAAATGGATATGTACCACAGGCTTTGAAAGTATCTGTTATTAAACTGTTACTTAAGAAATCATCTCTTGATCAAGATGACTTACATAATAATAATTACAGAATTATATCTAATCTTCTTTTCCAAATTTTTGTAAAATTCTTGGGAAACTAGTTGCTAATCAAGTATGTGACCACTTACAATGTAACCTATTTGAAGAGTTTCAGTCAGGCTTCATAGCGTACCAGAACAGCTCTGGTGAAGGTCACTAATGATGTTCTCATGGCCTCAGATAATGGACATGTGTCCGTACTTGATCTCAGTGCTGCATTTGATACAGTTGATCACAATATTCTCCTGGAAAGACTTGAACACACTATACAGATTAAGGGAAACATTAGGCTGGTTTAAATCTTATCTGTCTGACAGATTCCAGTTTGTTCATGTTAATAATACATTTCCTTCGAACTCTAGGATCACTTCTGGAGTACCACAAGGTTCAGTCCTTGGGCCAATAAATAGTAAAAAACCTTGGTGTTATTTCTGACCAAGATATGTCATTTAAATTCCATATTAAACAGGTTTCCAGGGTTTCCTTTCTCACCTCCGGAATATCACCAAAATTAGAAACATTCTGTTTAGGAGTGATGCTGAAAAACTAGTCCATGGATTTGTTACTTCAAGGCTGGACTATTGTAATTCTTTACTATCAGGAAGTGTAATATTCTGGTTTCTGTTCTGGTTTTATGTTTAAGTTATCTTGCTCTCCTGCCTTAGGTTCTCTGGTTGCTTTGAGTTTTGTCTTGTCTTCACTGTTAGTTTATCCTGTTTTGTCATCAGTTTTAGTCTTAGCTTTATCTTCTATTTTAGGTTTGCACTTCAGGGTGGTTTTGTTTCTTAGCAAGTCTGGTGTAGTTTCTGTCCACTTGCCCTGTCAGCTTTTTAGGTTTGGGTTCTGCTCTGTTATTGTTTTGGGCCTCGGCACTGATGTCTGGTCTAATTACTTACTCTGCACACCTGCCTAACTCCTCCCCTGCTGCAATCACCTCTCACCGGTTTTATCTGCCTCCACCTCCATATAAGCTGTTGGGACCAGACTTCAGTGCCAGGTTGTCTTGTTGAGTTTACGGGTGAGTCTTCTCCTGCAACATTCATTGTATGTTTTGCTTTTGGATTTTTTACCCTGCTATCTCCAGAAACCTGAGCTTTGTTCTCAGACTGCAGGTCTACTGGTGGTTCCTAGAGTCTCTAAAAGTAGAATGGATGGCTGATCCTTTAGTTATCAGGCTCCTTTCTTGTGGAACCAACTCCCAGTTTTGGTTCATGAGGCAGACACCCTGTCTACTTTTAAGACTAGGCTTAAAACTTTCCTTTTTCATAAAGGTTATAGTTAGAGAGGTTATCTTTTTTGTTATGTTGCTGGAGGGCATCAGGGTCTATTTCTCTCACTCTTCTGTTATCCTACTGTTCCCCAATTTGCATTGTTTGTTGTTATTTCAAATGTAAACATTTTATTCTCTCTGTTTTTAGTCTTTTCATTGTACACATGGTATGGCGTTCTGTTAGCTGTGACACCATCCTGGGGAGGCTGATGACCGTTCAAACTGAGCCTGGTTCTGCTGGTGGTTTTTCCTTCCTGTTAAAAGGGAGTTTTCCTCTCCACTGTCGCTTCATGCATGCTCAGTATGAGGGATTGCTGCAAATCCATCGACAATGCAGACAACTGTCCACTGTGGCTCTACGCTCCTTGAAGAGGAGTGAATGCTGCTTGTCAAGACTTGATGCAATCTCCTGGGTTTCCTTAGATAGGAAACGTCTTGACCAATCGGTCTGTATGATTTGATTGAATTTGTCTTTGTAAGAGATGACATGTGTTGTGAATCAACGCTATATAAGTAAAATTTTATGGAAATTTGAATTGAATGATCCCCAACACTTTTGAGAAACATCCTGTGAACTGCTAGGACAAAAGTGGAACTGTCTGCAAGATTACACAGCTAACAGCATTTCAGAAAAACAACCTCATGGTAACAAATGTGTTGGTAGTAGTGGGGCTGCTTCGCGACATTGAAGACTTGCCATAATAGATCAAACCAAAAATTCTGTTTAACTAGCATGTCCGCCCATCCTTTTGTGACCTTAAGCTGTAGTGCACTTGGGTTATGAAGCAGGAAAATTATCCAGCAAGTACACCTCTGAATGTCTTGAAAAGCCAATAGTGAAGGTTTGGAGCAAGTCCAAACTTAACTTTAATTAAAATGTTCTTGCATGACCTTGACCATACTGTTCATGCTCATGAGCCCTCCAATCTTATTGAATTAAAACAATTCTGCAAAGAATGGTGAGCAATAATTGCTGTAAATGACTTATTAAAAGTTATTGCAAATATCTATCACAGATATTGGGGCCAATGCACACAGTTATTACGCTAATCCAATGACCCAATAATAATGTTACCATATCTTATGATATGCTATGCAGATCCTCTGTCTGCATGGATGAAAACCCAGCATGTTGAGGGCTTGAAGCGCCTTACGTAGAGGGGGAAATGGCCTCTGCTAATTATTACACGCTCAATTAAGGACACTCACAGACTGAACATATTGTATTGAACTATCAACCACAGATTGCTCATTTCTCATTAGATATAGAAGAAGAAAAAAAGTGATGTTACGGCAAAATGTAGACTGTACATTTTACTTTCTGTCCAATATACATACAAAATACAACCTAAGGGAGATCATAATCAACCTAAATATTTCTAAAACATGGCAGGGCTTGATGTTACACAGAATATGCTTCAATTCATCACAGATGCACAAGAGCACACTTTTATCACCCTTTTTCCTATCAACTTCCAATTACGTATCCGTCACAATTTTTTACTTGATTTTTATTTCAAGGTTTTCACAGGAAGGTTTGACATTATGGACCCGCTGAGAATATACAAATGTCCTTATTATCAAAAAGAACATCTTTTTTGTGCTTCCTCCTATAGCCGCTAACCTTGAAAATCTCATTCAGTTTTATGCTGTTTAAACTGTTGGGCTCACATTGTTATTGCGCAGTCTTTTTTTGGTAAAATGAAAAATATAAACCCAAGTGATTCTATAGTTACTTCTTTTTGTCAACTGACTTTTTAGTCAAATTGAGTTCCACAAACTGGAAACCTGATGTCAAAAGTGGAAACATCCATCCATCCATCTATTTTCTGAACCGCTTTATCCCTCATGGGGTCGCGGGGGTTGCTGGTGCCTATCTCCAAAAGTGGAAACAAACGGCAGAAATATTTTTGTCTACAGATTATATAAAAAGAGTCACTCCAATTTTGATGTTTGATTGCCAGTAATTAATGGATAGTGATGTATTCTGTGTGTCATGTGAATGTAAGAAAATTAGAACATTGTTATTTCAAACAGAAAGCATATCTTTCCTAAGCATTACAGCACGGATGCCAGTGGCTCTATCCATTATGAGAGCTTTACTGAAGTGTTCAGTAGTGTAATTTCTGTAGAAAACAAAGACATCTTCAGAGGCAGGACCACCCTTTAGCCCTATTTAAAGCATATGAAGTTAATTTCCTCCCTTGACATTTTTAATAAGTGAAGCTTTACAGAAGACAAAGGGAAATGTTCCAGAAGCCAAAGATATTTCACAACATTTTTCACAAAATGCAGTTGAATTTTAATCAAGCATTTATCTGTACAAATCCCACAGTAGATATCAGTTGTGAACTTATTAAGGTTCTTAATGCACTTTCTCTTGTTTTGTTCACTCTGTGTTAATATTTCGTATTCAACTAACCCTTTTAGCCGCTTCTTGATGTTTTTCAGATTAAAGTTTGTCTTTCTCCACATTAAATATTCATACAATTTGACAGCACCAGATTTACGTCTTCACTGAGATCCAGCTGCAGCCTGACTTTTCTGCTGCTGATCTGGAAATTGTGTGGGATTATAGTAAAAGGGGAAGATTAGTCAATTAGCTCCAACGTTCAAATGCAAATACATCTTAATTAGCGACAAATAAAGTGCCAATGTATGTTTATGTTTGTATGTAAACAGACAAAGTATTAAAGGAGACGGGGTGCACACTGTCAGATGCACTAGTTTTCAACAGAATAAAACATCAAAACAACATGCAGCTCTGTGGAGCTCATTAAGACACACAACCACCCATGCACACAGTTGAAAAAGTGTTTCATTGAACTGAATATCAGAGGTCCCTCTTCTGTGACAGGCACAGTTGTGGGCATACTGTTTTTTTTGTGATGCAGTACCACATTCACATAGTTTTCCAAGTCAATACTGTTCCTCACCAGAAGTGGGCCGTCAGGCAGTGCACGTGTTAATTTGCTGTAGTTAATTTACATGGCACAAGCAAAAGCATTTAAGTGGCTCTGCAAAACTTGTCTTTTGGATTTAAGCCTGAACTTTGACTGGGTCATTCCGACCCAAGAATCTGCTTTGGCTTACATCTTTCTATTGTGGCTTTCATTGTGAGCTCTGAACAGCTTCCAGCTTCTTCAGTACTGCAATCAGTATGTATATGTTCGCTTCAGGGCGGTGTGTTCACCCTACCCATTTTCAGATGATTGATTGAATGATGCCCCGTGATATTTAAAGCTTGAGATATTGGTCTTCACAGAACAGCAGCATTTAAAGTGAGATTGAATAACACAAGATATTAAGCTCTTAAGTGACTTCTGAACACATTAGGTTAAACTGAATTATACTATGATGTAACAGAGTACGTTTTTTTTGTAATAATTTAGGATTCAGGAACAGAAAATTAAATAACGAAAGCTGCTTTACCTCCAGTCAGCTATGTCAAGCTTCTAGTCCAACACATTAATTGGATTACGTTGCCACAGATCTCTTCATGAGGGCATGTCCCTGGGTGTCAAAGCTGCAACTTGACAAGTTAGATATGAGGTGTGACCAAGACCTCTTCTAAGAAGCCTGGCGTGTTTATTTTGTATATTAAAACTTCTTACTTCCACCTGTCCACATTTTTCAATTATTTCACTCCCTCAGTTAAAAACCATCACCCTTAAAATTGTGCATAAACTCCAGACGGTGTTCTTTGAGATGTAATTACAGTGATTTTCTTTTGAGAAAAAAAGGATTGATTTTAGCAGTTCCCATAGAGACCATTTCTTTTTTAGACACAATGAAAACTGCTCACAGTAAGATCTATAGATTCTGGAGCGCCTGCACTGAGACGAGGCTGTTGCACTAAGAATGTTTCAGGACTTTGACGTTTTTATCTGTCTTGTGACAGAAATGTCCTGAAAACCTGGTCATATACAACAATCGTTTTGTCACAACCAGATGCCACTGGAGAGTAAATCTGAGGTAATTACAGCAATTGCTTTTTGATGCTATTCTTTGGTTGTAATGAAAGTGGTCATTTAGAGGAATTATTAGCAGGGAGGAAGTTTGCAATTTAAGAATTAAGAAAGCCAAATTTAGGGCTCAAAAATCTTTTATTTTGTGATGAAAAGTCATTTAGTGTTTTTTTTTCAATTAAAGGGGAAAGCTAACAACAGCAGTTTATTAATTATGCTTTCAAATGAGATTAGCAAACTAGAAAATAGTTATGACTTTATATGGAATTCACTAACATGAAACACATTTTGCAATTAACTGGGCCTATTTAAAAGAAAGCCTTATCACCTGAAAAGGACTTTTCTCCAACCATGCTTTCAATAAATGTCGTGCAGCGTCTGTTAACAAGCATCATTGTAAGATCTTGCTGTAATGCATAAATTATTCTGTTAATTACCTTTAAGTGTTGTTTTATCACACAGGGTATCATTAGACTATATGTTTGTTTTAGGACTTGTCAATATATGCACACTGATGTAGTGAACTGGATGACATGATGTAAAATACATTATAACCGGATTCATTTTGTGTGATTCAGCCTTAAAGCAGCACCGTGCAAGTTTTGACCCAAGTATTAACTTAGTTTGAGAGATATTAAATGATTTTTCTGGTCAATATACAGCACTTGGTGCATATCGATGTACTGTGCAGGCTGCCCTTCTCAAAAACACGACTATGTAACTTGAGAGGGGCGGCTGAAGAAATGATCTGACAGTTTTATATTCTAGATTACGGCAGTCTGAGCTCAGACTTTGGCAATGACAAATAAAAGATGATGATTATCAATAATGAAATGATTCAGTGTTTGTTTGTATCAGAGTGCTTTTTTAACTGTTGCGCATAAAACTAGTGAATCTCCTTGGTGATGAGAGGAAGCTGGAAACAGATGAGACAAATAACACACACATTTGGATGGTTTTTGGTAGATGCTGAATTGACCGAATTGTGGCGTCATGAGTTCAGATGATAATATTAGCAAAATAGGCAGTTGCTTAGAACCTGTTAAGATCTAAAATGTCCCCTTTATCATTAATGCAATGGCCATTATTAGCAGTGTTTTTTGTTTTTATTTTGTCAAAGTAACATGGCACCAAAAATATTCAAATGAACTCAGGCAAATATAAGAATAAGTAATCTTATAAAGTACACTTTTTATTAATGCACGTTTAATAAAGTACACTTTTTTAATAGCCCCCTCCACATTTATTGGTACACCTGGTTAAACTGTATACAAACTTTGAAATAAATAGTTATTTGCAGCGTTACAGCTTTATCCTTAAAAATGTAGATGAATTCAATTCAACTCAATTCAATTTAAATTATATCGTGCCAATTCACAACACATGTCATCTCAAGGCACTTTACAAAGTCAAATTCAATCAAATCATACAGATTGGTCAAAAGAATTTCCAAATTTATTTTGGATTATAATAAAGTTGCAATACAACAATCTAAATAATTACGGAAGAGGATTAGGGCCACTAAAAAATTAAAAAATTAAACTCTATTCAATTCTGACTTTTTTCTCAGAATTCTGAGGTTAAAGTCAGAATTCTGAGAAAAAAGTCAGAATTGAATAGACTTTTCAGAAAGTCTATTCAGAATTGAATAGACTTTTATTTATTTTTTTGAATGGCCCTAATCCTCTTCTCTAAATAATAATGCTACTACTAATAATTATAATAATACAGACATGTTTTTTTTTCTAAATAATTTGATACTACAATTATTGGGACCAGGAAAAATTCCTAGAAAATGAAACTAAATCATTTCATAATTTCTATTGCAGTTAATTTTGAGCGCCTAGGACTTTATTAATAAGCAATCAATGAAATACTGTTCCACTGGTGTGTAACTAAGATCTGACACAGGAGCCCCTTTGTGTTAAAAATATTGGATCTTAGCTAATATTTCAAATGGGAAAGACAAGATAAATTGCCATTTTAGTAACCCAGAGGTGTTGTGATCATAAGTCAAGAAATGGATATGAGAAAATATCCACTTATCTAAGCTTATTCATACTCACAGTCGGAGCAATAGTTATAAAGCTGTAAATTTTTTTTTAAATAAAACTAAAACAAAGCTGGCCAAGGAACCAAGTTTGTCTTGCCAGCCATGTAAGGTGACAGGGATGGTAAAAAATAATAAATCAGTTCTCACTTTTAGAGAAATTTGTAATTTTTTTAGGGTAGGTTTAATGTATTTCAACGGTTATTTTATTTTAGACATTTCACACATTTTTGACCAGGGTTACCAATAAATGTGGAGGATGCTATAAAACAGCAATGGCACATGAGTTGAGTTGTTTTAAACAGTTTATTGTCACAACTGTCGCAATTTATAATAATCCTTGCTTATCGAGATTCAAGCTGAAGAAAGGGCTGCTGGAAAAAGGTTTGCAAGATTTCAGCTTTTTAACAGTAGAAGAAAATCAGATAAAACAATTATCACAGTTCATTGTGGCTTCAAGGAGCTCTGCAATATTTACTATAGTCAGAAGGCAGAAGTACTGCACTGCTCCCACAAACTTTGAACAACTGCTCTGAAATGCACTTATTTGATGCACACCAGCAACGCATGAACACTAAAAGTTGTTGTGAACAAAATGTTGGACTACTGGGACCCAGCTTTCTCTCTGCGTGAGACGTCTAATCAAACCATAGTTTGCAGAGTGTGAACAAGTACGGGAGACTATAAATAAACCAGAATCAAACTGCTTGTCTGTTTTGAAACACAAAGCCCAGGGTGGGATCACACAAGCGTGTCCAATCCACAGCTCCAAACATCTTTTGGAGGGTGACGTGCCAGTCGAACGGGAAAACAATGTGGAGTGATGAGTTGTAAAGGAAAGTCGACCACTGGTGTCGGTCAGTGCACAAATGCAATACATTCATGCAAGACATTTGCTTACATGGAAATGTGTTCTTGTATTCAGAAGTATATGTATATTAATTTTCACAGCGGTATCAGTCGACGCTAAAGGAATGTACAAAGCAGCGTTGACTCTTAAAATGGAAAGGAGAGACTGAAAGGAGACAAAGCTGGGTGATATTTAAGGGTGACAAAAAAATCCCTTCTTATGAGAGACATATCGACAGTAAGTAGCTGTTGCCACAGTGAAAAAGAGGAAGTGAGTTGCACACTGACAACAGGTATTCAATTACAGACTATTGTTCTGGCGCTCACTCCCGGGGATACCAGCAAGACAACAGTCTGTCAACAGCAGGGTGGGAGAAACGTGTGTGTGTGTGCAGTTTACAAAAGAAAGCAGAAATAAAGGTGCGTGTCTCTGCGAGACTAAAATCTCTCACGTAAACTTAGTCAGTATCCGAGGTGAGTCTGGCCTGAGGCAAGCCCCGCAGAAATAGAAAAATAAATGACAGGCTCCATCTCACGCCGAACACCTACATCAGTCAAGCTTTCGTTAGCTCAACTGAGAGCTGTGCAGAGACAGCGAATGAAGTCAAAGACTAAAAAGTGACAGGACGGGCCACAAGAATAGATGCAAGGATAAAAATAGAATGACAATGACAAAGGAAGACGGAGACAAAGATGACAGACAAAATGGATAAAGGAGACGCGAGGGGCACAGGCATAATAAAGTTGAAATAATGCTGATAAAATAAAATCTTCATACCCGGGAGATGTTTCAAAATTAGGATCAGTGAATGATGTCAATGGTTGTCCTTATGTTATCCTTAGGCTTTGTTCACTCACTGTTGTCTCCTTCGTTCATGACAACAACAGAAACTATCAGAAATCAGACTGGCAGAAAACCCGAAATTCGAGCCAGACAATGTTGGGTATAAAAGGTTTATCAATAAAAACCTGGAGACAGTCAGAGAACCTCTGCATCAGCAGAGAGATCTGCCTGTGAGGATAGCTTGCTTACATACTGCGGAGTGGACAGGCAGGATGGCAAACGTTTGATCAAAGTCCTGGGGACAGACTTGGTTCATATACGACAAAGCAGAGATGGGCAGACAAATCCTGGGGGTCTAAGCGAGGTCAGTTGTCATGGTGCCAGCTCCAGGTCAAGCTTCAGAAAACTGGCCAATTTGTGGTCCTGCCTTGCCCTTGTCATACAAGGCAGGGAAATCCAAGAGATGTGTCATGACAAGTCAGGAAAATATGAAAAGGAATGCTGGACCTCTGCTCACCAGAAACTTTCAATAATCTGGCATTGTGTGACTGTCTGCAGCAGCTTTAAGAAGAGCAGGAAACGTGTGTGGGATGAACTTGACTGCAGTGCATTGGAGAGGCAGGCTTTACAGAGGCGCTGAATAATGTTAATGACAATGGAGCAGGGGAGGGGTAATAGAAATGCGACAGCAATGCGGCCAGATCATGATAGTAATAGTGAAAGAATAGTAAAAAGAAATGCTACCCTTTTTGAAAGGTGAGTTCAATTACCCAAGCCACACTCTGACTTGATTACTGCCAGACATGTAGAATCTAGAAATCACTTAAACAGAACCTGTTTGACCACATGAAGTAGCCTAAAAGATTTCAAAAAGCAACATGATGCTGCGATCTAAAGAAATAAACAAAAGATGGGCAATAAAATCACTGACAACTATAAGTCTGGAAATGATTATGTAACAATGTCCAAGGCTTTAGAATAACACAAACCACCAAAACTCATTTGCCACAAATGATGAAAGCATGAAAAAAGTGGCTAGGCACAAGGGCTTCACAATGGCGCAGTTGGTAGTATTGTTGTCTTGCAGCAAGAAGGTCCTGGGATTAAACCCTGGGTTTGACCTGGGGTCTTTCTGCATGGAGTTCACCCTATGCATGCATAGTTTCTCCAACAGACCAAAACATTGTTAGGCTAATTGGTTACTCTAAATTGCTCTTAGGTGTGAGTGATTGTTTGTCCTGCTAGTCTCTGTGTTGCCCTGTGATGGACTGGTGACCTGTTCAGGGTGTACCCTGCCTCTCGCCCAGTGACTTCTAGAGATAGGCACCAGTTCCCCTGCAACCCTGCATGGAAAAGCAGGAGTAGAAAAGGGATGGATGAAAAAGGTGGTAAAGTTTTTGTACCAGTGGTAGAAAAGTGGTCTCTGCCTCAAGCTAAGGACTTCAAGCATCTTTGTGTCATGTTCTAAGAGATACATAGCTGGTCTGTGCTCTCCGCAGTCCCTGTTCCACTCAGCTGAACCAAATAAATTAGGCTTTTTGATCACGGGTCTGTCCTTGTTATGTATCTTACCTTTGATCATGAGATATGGTTCATGACCAAAAGAATGATATTCAGGCTATAGGCAACTGAAATGAACCTGCTCATTAGGGTGCAGGGCTCAGGGATGGAGTATTCTAGGCAGAGCTTGGAATAGAGCTCTGATCCCTCTGCATCATATGGAATCTGTTGAGATGGTTCGGGCATCTGATCAGGATGCTTCCTGAGCACCTCCCTTTGAAAGTCAGGCTCTTATAATTCGACTGTATTTATCCCCATCATTACTGCAAGAGCAGAAAGTCCCAGGGGAGACGTAGCACATACATGAGGGATAATTCACTATAGTTACTATTGTGTGGGACACCTTGGGATCCAAAATAATAAGCTGGAGACAATACCTTTTTAGGGGGTTGGCTGGGGTCACCTGCTGGACTTATTATGTCCACAAACCAATGTCAAGTAAGAGGAGGTTGATAGACGGATAGATGGACTCAGTTTGTGTTTTGTCAAGACACGGTCTGTTTTTCTGTATTCATAAGAAAATAGTTTCACATGGGGCATATTTTCTATTAAAAGGGAATAACTAATCTATGGGTAACATTTATCAAAGGAGAAATAAGTGATATTTCACCACTAGGTGGCGCTTGAGCTGTAGAACAAAACAAGATGTGGGACAAACCGCGCCTCTCTACCTTCACTGCAGCTTCAACCCAGCCCCTCCTTTCCCTTCTCACGCGTCGCCTTCTATGTGCATATTTGTAAAGGATAAACAGCAAAACAGCCTCACACTTCGGAGGAACATTTCAAGCGAAGAAGTAAGTAACTCAAAACTTTATAATGCTGTTAGCAAGAGAATTTTGATCTGCTGGGGGTGCTCTCCGCCATGTTACTCCAGTGCTGCGCTGCTCTGACGGTGGCATTTTAGGGCGTGGAGGGGCTAAGCCCTGCAGCTGTTCACATGCACACATGCATACACGGCCGGAGACTGGAGAACGACATAGAGAGATGCGGTGTGATGTCATACCATAGTCTATCTGAAATATTACCTTTAGTTCTTCACATACCTATTTTTTTTGTTCTTTATACTTAAAATAATTAAATTTAGCTTATTGCTCCTTTAAAATATATGTATTAAATTGGGTTTCTGTTAAGATTTATAATCAAATTCGAAATAAGCTTTAGTGGACAAGTTTGTGACAAGTAATTGGACTTCGGTTCCACTTTGTTCACTTCGAAGACATTTTAGTTATAAGTACTGAAAAAAAGGAAAGAAAATTTAAATAAATATTTTTCTTATGTAACTGTGTATATATAAATCTTTTTACAAAGAGGAAGACATGGCTGGATTATTACAAACAGGCATGGCATTGATCTGGGCACTTTGTGTTCATCAGATTGACAGTCTGGGGGAAGAAACTGTCTCTGCGGTGGCTGCTTTTTGTAAATAGCACTCTGTAGTGTCAGTCTAAAGGCAAAAGTTAATTAATTACTAAAACAAATCCCACGTATACATTATGCTCATATCAAGGGCAACAAATTACTAACCCATTTTTTTATCTTTCTAATGTGCTCTAATAACTGTTTCTCTTTGGACCAGAAGAGCTCTGACATGCTAAAGGTAAACACAGGTCTGCTGCTGCTGCGTTGGTGTCCACCAGTAGGACCCTCTTATTAAATCCTTTGTTCATGACCAGGGATATTTGGATTTATGTGGATCCCATTTGTAGCAAGATATGTGGTGTTATTCACCTGTCAGTGATTTTAATGTTGGGAATAATTACTGTGTTTAATGCATACTGGTCTATGTGGTGCTATCAGACAGCCCTACTTGGTTTACTGTCCAGGACAAATGTAGCTACATGGTAAGATTGCAATACCAGGACATTCCAGGTTTATTTTCAACTGGAAACAATCACATCTGAAATATGGATTTTTACTCTGCTACTGAACAAAAGCTTATGCTATCAGGAGCTGAGACTGTTTTAATGCTATCATTTACTAAAGCAAAACAACATTTTTCAAGCAGGATGATCTCGAAGCAACCAGCATCCAGTTAGGTTATATGAAATTAAAATATTTTAAATATAAAATATTTTACCAAGATATCAAAAATAGATAAAGAAAGATTATCTTAAAAACGGCATATCTATTTCACATGAAACATATACTACTTGTTTATCACAAAAATGTTGACAGGTTTTTTGACAGGTTCTGCAAAGCCTTATAGGTTTGGGTTATTTTTCTTTTGAATTCAACATTCATTAGGCATCAGGGATATGGGTGCTGGTGCCTATCTCCAGCCGTCTGTGGGTGAGAGGCTGGGTACACCCTGGACGGGTTGCTAGTCCATCAAGGGCAATACAGAGAAAAAGTGGACCAGAAAAACAATGCACGCACACACTCATACCTAAGGGCAATTTAGAGGGACCAATTGGCCCAACAGTCCTGTTTTTGGACTGCTGGAGGAAGCCAGATTACACAGTGGGAATCCACCCATGCACATGCAATCACCAAGCAGCAACATTATATTTCAACCTTATTTGAGATACATATGGATACATAGTTTTCTTTTTTTACATGTTTTAACTTAACTTAACATGTAATTCATAAAAAAAGAAAAAAGTAATAAAAAATGGAGACAAACTAAATATATCTGTAATGCATTGTCTTTTATAAATGTCCAGTTAATTTATTTTGTTTATTCCTGTATGTCAAGAAACACACTAGATTGAGTTGGTCAGGTTTGAGGTAACTTTTCATAAACTCTTGTTAATTATGTTGACAATTAAAGTGGCATAAGGTCACAAACAGTTTTAGACGTAAAATGTCATTTCTTTTTTATTTTATAATAAAAATTGGCACTTTTTGCTTTTGACCTTGTCTAGAATAATAAAGACATAACCTAAACAAGAAGTTTAACATAGTCATAAGAATTTAGAAAGCAAAGTATTAACAGCCATGAGTATTTAGGAAGCAACAACATTTTTATTGCACAGCAAATACCTTTGTTGTCCCTCTTTGTTGTTAAGCAGGCAAACACCGTTTTCAACGACAACAAAAACTTTGTAGACAGGTTTCAGGAACTTTTGGGCTGCTACCTATTTCTAGTGGTTGGTGGGTGACAGTCGGGGTACAACCTGGACAGGTCGCCAGTCCATCAAGGCTCCTACTATTTTCTTAACCATGTGTTTGTTTTTATCCATAATACCCCGAGTGTTTCCATAAGGGGCATGTCACTTTACACGGGCTTTACTTTTATGGGGAAAAGGTCTTGGTCTGTGGGTAGGACTTTTCAAGAAGCCTCTGGCTTTGCTTAAGGGACAGGGTTGTGTATGTCAAGAATAAACAGTCTGCTAAAAGGGGGAGTAAGGAGCTGCAAAGAGATGATGAGTTTGCAAACTTTTCAATTTTATACCCTTAATTTATCAGAAAAAAGTAGTTTTAAGTTATGTTTAGGTGAGAAAGTATACCTCCAAACTTCCTCAATTCAGTCAGTTCATCAGGGTTATGAGCCAATTTTGACTCTGCTCGGACTTGTCGGGAGTGGCAAAGACCCACTGACAGGCTGGTCTCTCCGGGGAGGCTGCCATTGGAACCCCCATTGCTGCAGCATTTAGTCAGCCAGACATTCTGTGATTTCCTGCTGACTGGATCTGATTGTTGTGGCTGAAAAGTGAGTATAAACATTAAAGGAGCTATAAGTGAGATATTTACTGTAAAATCAACCTAAATCATTCTCATTTGTCACCTGGGATGGAAGTAACATTCCCTATAAACAATCGGTCCTCTCCATCAACAATATCTAGGTCATGGTTTTCTCCTTTCAAACCTAGAGGTATGGTCTGGAACCACTTCATTTCAGAGTGTAGCCCGTGTTCACTTCCTGGTTCCTCAGCCAAAATTATTTGATTTCCCAGGGTTCCCAACACAGAGCGCAGCATTTGGTATTTTATCTTGTCAAAAGAGCAGCAGCCCGCTAACATGGAAGCCAGTAAGAGAAGCAGAGAAGAAATAGAATGGAATAAACCATCATATATCATGTATAAGTAAAAATTCAAAACAGTAACACATTGTTTAAAAACGGATATTAGATTGTTGTGATTTGCAAGCTGGTGTACTAATCTGAGCCACAAGGTGTCAGTATTATTTACAGCTACTTTAACTAAGTTTGTGGGGATATCTGGACGTACCAGGTATCAAATGTGCACAGGCATACATTTTCTAGCTAAGGAAATAGACATGTATACCCTTAAGTTAATGTTGCCCCCTTTGGTTGAAGGAACTTCAGTGATACACATCTTCTAACCATCTACCAATGTGAAATGAGTCTTACTTTCAACTGTTTTAGGGGTTTCTTCAATGTACAGCCTGAATCAAGGCTGTACAACAAATCAGTGAGATTGTGATGTGGGTTTTTAGTCTTCTTAGGACTTTATTGTAGATTCTATAATGGTGAGCTGGCCAGGTCCTGCTGCATCAGAGCAACCCCGAACTACGACACTCTCTGCTCTGGACCTTGCAGGTTGTGTGTTGTTTTTGGTTTATGCCTCACATCTCCTGGAGGCATGATTAGCACTATCAGAGTTGGAATGATCTGGTATCTTCCTCGGGGAATTTCCTAATCTTCTGTCCTATATTCACTTCTGTACTGATGCTGTCCTGCCCACAAAGACAATCAGAGCATTTCCCAACCAGAAACCATGGGTAGATAGCACGGTGCGGTCCCTGCTGAGGGCCCGTGACACAGCATTCAGATGAGGACACAGACTGGCCTACAGCAGGGCTAAAAATTAATTGAAAAAAGCCATCCAGAAGGCAAAGCACAGGTCTAAGCAGTGCATCAAGGATAACTTCAGCAGCAACAATCCACACAACATGTGGAGAGGCATCAACACCATCACAGACTAAATGCACAGCGACCAGCAGCCCAGCAGACTCTCCCTGACGCCTTTAACAGCTTCTTTGCATGCTTCCACTCTCCAAGCAGAGGGGAGCCTGAACATCTTCCTCAGCGAGAGGAGCACAACCAACAACCTCTCAGCAGCTGCACCAAGTGACCTTCTCCTTGAAGGAGGTCAACACCAACAAGGCTGCAGGTCCAGACTTATACCATGTGCTGACCAACAAGCAGGGGTCTTTCTGGACATCTTCAACCTCTCCTTGCAGCTCTCCATGGCCCCTGCCTGCCTGAAATCATCCATCATTGTGCCCCTTCCCAAAAATCCAACCATCACCTGCCTCAATGATTACCGTCCTGTTGCTCTGACCCCCGTCATCATGAAGTGCTTCGTGAGGATCCTCCTACAACATGTCTAGGACACCATCCCTGCTGGCCTGGACAGTTTGCATTTCGCCTACAGGGAGAATTGCTCCATGGAGGATGCTGTCTCATTAGCACTTCACTCAGTTCTGACTCATCTGCAGCATCCAAACACCTATTTCATGATGCTATACATGGACTTCAGCTCAGCCTTCAACACCGTGCTCCCAGACATGCTGGCTCTGAAGCTCCACAACATGGGATTATCCACACAGCTCTGCTCCTGGATCAACGACTTCCTCACAACAGGCAAAAGTTGGTGAGGATAGGGAAACGCTCATCTGCTCAACTGATCCATAACACCGGCACATCACAGGGTTGTGTCCTCAGTCCTGCTCTCTTCCCCTTTTTCAATGAGGACTGTTCTGCTGTCCACCGCTCAAACACAGTAGTGAAGTCTGCAGACGACACCATTGTGGTGGGTCTCATCTCCAACAATGATGAGACCCACTATATTGATGAGATTCGCAATCTGACACAGTGGTGCTCCAGGAACAACCTCATCTTGAACACCAGCAAGACCAAGGAGGTCATAGTGGACTACAGGAGGTTCAGGAGGACTAAACACGCTCCTCTCTGCATAAATAGGGAGGTGGTGGTGCATGTGGACAGCATTAGGTTCCTGGGCGTTCACATCTCCTCTGACCTCTCCTGGACGGTGAACACCTCCCACCTGGTGAGAAGGCCTAAGAATGGCTATTCTTCCTCAGGAAACTGAAATGGATTGGGCTTTCCACTAAACTGCTAAAAAACTTTTACAGAGCTACCATAGAAAGTGTTTTATGTCTCAGCATAACTGTATGGTATGGGAGCTGCACAGCGCAGGAGAGGAAGGACTTAGCATGGGGTGAGGATTGCACAGGGGATTGTGGGATGCCGTCTACAGGATTTACACTCAGTTTATGCAGCACGAGTCCAGAGAAGGGCCAGACGCATCTCCACTGATCCCACCAACCCGGGCAATGCACTGTTTGCCCCTCTCCCATTAGGAGAGGCTATTAGATGTGGGCGGAGTAAGGCTCTGGTGCGGGGGTGAGTTACACTTTAAGCTCTCACGCACAACAGCATATCTTTACCATATTACACTTCCTCATACTTATATGACCAGTTTGCTAATCTTTCGGTGTTTGAACATAGTTCAAACTATTAGCCTATTAATGACCTTGCATGAAGGGATGTTGATCACTTTAATTTGTGTGCCTTGAGATGACATGTGTTGTGAATTGGCGCTATATAAGTTTAATTTAATTTAATTGATCATTTGTATGGTGCTTTCTTGTGTATGACTCAACTTTTTGAGCTGGTTAAGGTAATTTAAACAGATGGATTTCTTAGCAATCCAAGAAAAAAAAGTAGAAAGTCAACAGATATGTTGTGAGCAAAAGTTTTAAGACAAAATAAAACAGGATGAAAACACAAATTTCTCCCTCAAATACTAAAGAAAGGCCATGCACTCAACTGACAACAGTAATATTCTCCTTTAAAAACAACTCTTATTTCTTTATGATAAAATTCAACACACTATTATTGGAATTTGTCAACTCAGAACTAATACATTGGTCCCTCTAAAAATCGGTCCTTAAACCGCTGTAATGATTGTTCAGTAAAGGTTGTATGATTATAACAAAAGTCCTGTTCTTGTGCAAAGATGCTTACAAGATAAACAACATTTTTATTTGATGAACAACATACTACTCCCATGGTGTTTGCTCTCCTTTGGATAGGGCCCCATTTTCTAATAATTGTTTTCACCTTGACAATAGAATATTTCCCTGTAGGGCAGGCCAATAGCAGTCTCATATCAGTTGTAATCTTGCTTTCATATGTTATACTTTCTACACTGGCCAGGTTCTTTTTTTTCTTCCGTGAGTCTACACTCTTTTGCTAGTCTCAATGGAGTCAACCAATAGAGTCAACCTATGAACTGGAGCTAGCACTAGCACTGCAATTTATAGAAACAAACATTGTTACTTTGTTTTACTTGCTTTCTGATTTCCTGGAAATTGGTACTTGTTGAATTAAAACAGGAAATTTTCACTTCAGTTTTTCTACCTACTGTTTTAATTAGTGCTGTAAAACACTTAAAAATCAAAAATGTAAATAGTTAACTCGAGATTAATCACAAATTAACTGCATATTTTATCTTTTTATTTCTGAAAGTGTAAAAGCCTATTTGGCCATTTTTAATATGCAATTTTGCAATAAATGGCACGAGTAAAAAAACATGCTTGTACAAAAAATATTTTTTATTTTTTATTTTTCAAGCATTTTTCAGAAATATTTAGTGCCATAAAATGTTAAACTCTGGCGAATAATGGCTAGTCATTAATCATAACCCCCTGATGTTTACACAATGTGTAAATAAATACCTGTTTTCATGACAATTTTTTTTTGCCTTTTAAACAAAGATAGACAGGATATTACGTATTGACATGTAAATTAATACATTTTACATTTTAATAAAGTCACAAGTTTTATTGTTAATTTTTTCACTCTGTCTCACACAACCAGCAATAATTTCTTCATATTTTTTGCATGCTGTGCATATCCACGTTCATACATGTTTTTTTTAAAGCCTTGAAAAGGGTTTAATATTTCTAGATCATTCCAGAGTGTTACACTGTTTAGCACAGCCTGCATGTGCTGACGCTGTAAATCCATACTTCATATGGCAATGTGATTCAGCCTTAATTTGTCAAATACAGAGACAACTAATTAATATGCATTGAAGTATGGTTTATGTGTTGGGTTTCTGCAATGTTATCAGCGCGTAAAAACTAATCTCCAGAACCAATCTCTGCTCAAAATGGTGATCTGCACCACATAATCTACGTTCAGCAGTTATCACTGGTTATTGCAACTGTAAACTGCAGAAAATATGGGCAGAGTTGCTCCCTCTGGCTTTACTCCCGTTGGCTGCTATGTCAGTCTAGAGTAGAAAAGACCCAGCCAATATGGCGGCGATGCAGGATGTGCTCCTGCACGTAATGAGGTGTAGGGATAGTTCATCTGGTTAAACTCATGGTGTCTGTAGTGCAGGAGCGCAAGCAGGTCTCTTTATAACTCGTATTTATCATCACTTATTTTAGAACCCAAATAAACAACTTCACTTTCACGGTTCCATTTTTCTCTTGCATGAATCCATGGTAGGGTTTCAATGGATAAAGTTACCGTTGTAATGATTGTTCTGTAAAGGTTGTATGATTATAAGTTTTGCATTTATGGTTATTTGTGTTTCTAAAGAAATAATATTTCTAATGAGATTGACTTTATAATTGCAGTTTGGTTAACAAAGCCTCATGATTAGATGCCATGTCTGAACAGTTTGACAAATATACCTGTAATTTTTTCTGACACCTGTAATTGAATACAACAAAACAAAGTTTTTTTGTCTTTAATCCCAGCAAGCCAAGAAGAATAGTAACATTTCCATTTCATTTCTTTATTTCTGCTACATTGTTGAAAAATCCCTTGCTTAGTTTTTCCTCCACTACATCTTCAACAGAACTATAATTTTTGGCATGGTATCACAGTTTATCTGTGCTCTGTAATCATGCAGGCAAGCAAGTGTAATCAGACACTTCTGAAGAAGAGGAGCTGATTTAATAATCAGTTTGGGCAGGAAGAGATTGCTCGGTGGACAAGATAAGAGACTAAGGAGTATCAATCGGAAGAAAGCTCTGTGGTTGTGTGTGTCACTAAAGAGATGAAACAGTACAGAGGGAAGGGGGAGAAAGCAAGACCCGAGGGTGCGTCGGGCAAATCAGGCTAAGAGGTGGAGGAGAGAGTAGGGGGATCAAGGGCTGAAAATAGGAGCGAAAACATGGACGTTAGGGAGAGGGAGAAGGTGAGTGCCAGAAAAGAGCTGGATATCATTATGATCCTCTATGTTACAAAAGTATGTTGCTCAGTGGTGTCAGAATTTATCACTCAATTGCAAAGATAAACAGCACATGTTTTCTTGCTGTCTTCCATGTATTTCAGAGGATTTACATGCATTCGTACAAAACAGCATTGTTTACAAGTATTATACCTGATGCATCAGAGAGTGAGGGTACTACCTGACCCCGGGTGATAGGTGGATTACAATCCAGATGGGTGAGGATCATGGTGTTGGCTGTTTTGTAAATGGATGAGCATTGCCATTGTAACAACACAAACATCTGGGCAAGTGGCCATAAGCCTTTCAGTTGTGTTTTCTGTGGAGGCAGATGTCTCTTTCTGATTGCTTAAGCTATGTCAGCAAAAAAAACAACAACAATAAAGCAACAGTGACTCTAGATCAAGAAGGGATTATAGTGTGTTCTGGACACTGTGCTTTTTTTCAGGATCAATTGTTCACCCAGTTTTACTCTGTTTGTTAACAGGTTTACCAGTCCTTATACTTTAAGCAACATTATTCTTGCACAAAAACTGGATTAAACCTAAGACGCTATTCTTGAGTTAAATTTTTTTAAGCATAAAGCTTGAGTATAAGGCCTTTCCTTGTATATTTAAAGTAAACCTATGTTACAGAAATTACTAGAGGCAATCAGAATGTTTTCTTATTTTTATTTCTGTGCCTCATTTAGACTTGTCTAATTTAAACTTTAAACTTTTTAAAGTTTAATTTGCCATCAGTTAGCACTCTAAGTTCTGAGTTCATTAAATGTATCTGGTGTCGGGGCTTTTGCCAATAGCATGACAATACACTGAAAATCTCATGTATTTCTTTGTGTCACAACTGCAGCAATTATTCATTAGTATTGATTATTCCCTACAATGGAACAATGCCGGTCTGGACTGACCATGTTAAATCACAACAGTCATTAAAGTAACTAGCAAAAACAAAGTGAAGCAGGTTTTGATCTAATCTGAAATCGAGGTTTATTTTTTGTTAGGGACCTAATCACAATGTTGCATATTTCCCTTATGTTTTTACGGCACACGAAAGACCCAAAACTTCACATAAATAACTTTCCAGCATCGTTTTTCTAGGTATCTGATGTTATAGCATTTTTATTTGATCTCCACCTAAATCACACTGGCACAGGGGAATGTGAGACTCAACACTGAATGACTCAAAACAGAGACATTTTGAAGAATTATTAGAATATTTTTTAGAACTAGATAATGTGACAAAGTAGTAATTGATGTCATTGTAAAATAATGTTACTCTCAGAGGCAGAAGTCATTGAAAGCACTGGCATATACTGCCAGGATCTCCAGGGAGGTTGATTACTTAGTTTTAGGTTCCTGGTGATCCTGCAGTTCTGGTTGTGTTTTCTCACTTCATTGTTGTTTATCTGTAGATGCTTGTTTCTGTCTTTGATTGGTTTTCTGCTCATTATGATTTTGATAGTTTATTATTGGTTGTTAGATCCTTAAATTCCTCTGTCATCTGTTTAGTTAGTTTATTTTATCAATATTCGTTCATTCCACATTATGAGAAACCACAAGACAGTAAGCCAGTCAAAGCTGTTCTTCTTTCAAATAAGAAATCGTGGATTCTTGCAAAACAGATGTGATAGCTGCAGATACGCCTGCATCCTCCTATGCGGCCATGTTTATGTTGGTTTGGCTGTGGGTTCAGCCACTCTTGCTTTAGTCACACCAGTATGCCCCGCCTTAAACCTCAATAATGCAATGTGATTGGTCCGAACCATTTTTGGTTAAAGAGAAAGTGTTCCATGTCTTTGCATAACTGTGTGGTATGGGAGAAGAGGAACTTTGTTCAGGTGGTGAGGACAGCACAGGGAATTGTGGGATGCCGTCTGCAATAACTGGACTCAGTTTATGCGGCATGAGTCCAGAGAAGGGCCAGATGTATTGCCTCAGATCCTACCCACCCAGGCTGTGCACTGTTTACCCCTCTTCCATCAGGGAAACATTTCAGGAACATCAAATCCAAAACAAACAGACTTAGAAACAGCTTCTTTGCAAAAGCTGGATGGGCTATCACCCCCTGCTTCGAAGACTGAGTCTGTACACATTACAATATCACTACTGTGAATGCATATTTTTCTGCACACTCTTAACCATGAGGAATGTTTCACTGCTCAGGTTCATGCAAAATTCTGTATATTAAGGTTTAATAATATTGCTCATTAATCATCACGAATGGTCATTGCACAGTTTCATATTTAGATAAAACTGCCTTTCGGAACTCGGTACGACTCCTAGCAGACCCTAAAGACTGTTTTGTTTTGCATGATTTAATCTCTTAAAAAAATAATTACCTGTACACATTGTTTATTTATTGCTTGCTGTTTCTTGTGTGTACCCTAAGCTGGAGTATGTCCCAGAAATAAAAATTCACCACGGTAACATGCGGTGACAGTAAAAGATTCTTGATTCTCATATCTTTCACCTGCATTAATCGCTTCACTTATCTTTCCCTTTTGTCTCTGCCCTATTTATTCAGCCAACTCACATTCACCCTTCGTCAGGTCCTCTGTTATGCTACCCCACTGTTCTGGTCCTTTTTCTTGTCTTGTTCCTGATCCTAGTTTTTCCTACATGCCTGCCTGTAAGTCTCTGTTATTGATTTATCATTAAACTATGAATTCAACATGGGACTCCCTAGCGCTTGCCTGCACTTTGGTCCATCATCTACACTTCAATCAGTTACAACTACATACCTGACATATACTCACTAAATCATGAAATCACATCTTTGGAACATTAACTGAGTTTAAACTCTATGGTGAAAGTGGTCTGTGGCACAGACTTCCACTACATGATGCTAGGAACAGGCTACACTTTGACAAGCATGTGTTGGGGAGGTCTCTGCTCCACCGACCTCTATTACTTGAAATATGGGAGAAAAAGTATTTAATAATAATAATAATAATAATAATAATAATAATAATAATAATAATAATAATAATAATAATAATAATAATAATAATAATAATAATAATAATATATGTCAATTTCTGCAGACGACCAGAGACCTTTCAAAACATTTAAAATAAATTCTACTAAGTTTTACTGCCTTATGTTTTTGCTAACCACCACCGCACTAAGCACCTTGTGATATTTTATGATTATCACTTAAAATAGCTTGCTAAGATGAAAATATTTAATAAAAAGTAGGTATTTTTAGATAAACAGCAGATTCATCTTATCAGCAACATTTTGTGTTCATTTGTTGTACGACTTCTTCTTCCTGCCACCTAATATGGTCACATTTCAAATGAGATCTATCAAATCAGTCTATAGCCAGCCTTTGATGTCCTTGCTGCCACATATCTTGTCTACCTATGACTATCAATACTAATCACTAAACCATGGATACACTGCCAGCAGAAATTATTTAATGCCCAAAATTTCACATTTTCCTGCTTTCTTATGTGAAAGCAGGTTAAAAACAAACAAAACACACTGATAGTTTAAAGTGTAGCATTCATTTAAAAATGTTTTTCTGGATTTGCCTGAAGCACAGGCATCTCTGCATCAGTAAAGACAGTAAAATGAATAAACGTGCAAGCTGGCATCAGTGTTT
Source organism: Fundulus diaphanus (assembly GCA_037039145.1). Classification (NCBI taxonomy): domain Eukaryota; kingdom Metazoa; phylum Chordata; class Actinopteri; order Cyprinodontiformes; family Fundulidae; genus Fundulus; species Fundulus diaphanus. Next base: position 36,195,251 of record CM073136.1, read on the forward strand.
TAGCAGATGTTGGAAATAGCAACCCAGCTGTGTAACATGGAGTGTCCCTTTCAACATCCTGGATTTTTCTGTTGCTGCATACACATGTACATCAGTCTATTTATGCTCTACTTATTTTTTACTGAGCTTAACTTTCTGCAGCACACCTTTATTACATGTTTACCAGAAAAAATATTTACAGTTTCTGGGTCTTATTTCAACCTTCCACTGTTGAGCTTGTTAAATCCGCATCCAAATGTTACTCCCACAACATGTTTTTTCCCCAATTCTTTTGTTTTTGTGCATCTGTATTTTTGGGTGTAAGGGGCTTCAGTCTCTTGTCCTCAGCTTATCACACCGAATTCAGGAAGAGATAGAGAGGGCTAAAGATGCAAAATGTGCAGGCAGACAACACAGCAGGCTAAGAGATGGTAAGCTGCTTTTTGTTGTGCTCGAAAGAAAGGAAAATGAAGGCTACAACAAGAAAAAGAACAAACAGGGAAGAAAATTGCAAAAAGCACATTGCTTGCCTCATATCTCAAGGCTGTTGCCTCATAGTTACTGTTTGTGCTTCTTTTTATGACACAAATATGTACTGCACTTTTGTTTCTTCACTCAACTATGCTGTATTTGAGCACTGACAACAATATGATGATAAACCTAGGAAATTCTAAGATTTGGCATTTTACTTGATTAAAACAAATACTGGTCTATATTTCCTTGTATTGTAGATGGTGAAGGTATTGCTTTTAACTCAAAACCTGGAGCTGTAAGAGTCAACAGCCTCTAAGTATGATGGAATGCTCATTATGTGGTTATTTCTCTAACCTATTCGGGTTGTGCACTAAAAGTTCTGTGATGTCCCTGTAAACATCATCAGTGGATTTATTCCTGCCCCATTATAGCCAAAGGCATGTGATCTGTAACATAGCTGAAATTGCATTTTGTTCTCAATTCCCCCCAGCTATTCATGGCTGCAAATGTAACAATTCTTTATTACATGACTATCATTGATGATGTTTTGAAAAACAACAACAAAAAAAAAGACAAAGAAGATAATACTAAATGTAGGCCTTGAGTAGAACACACAACAAGCTCTCCCGATATGAATCTAAAACTTTTGACAGACTGGAGCACTGAGATTGACTCTAGGCAGTGAACACCATTATTAGCCCAATTATAGTGCCCGACGGGAGCGGGGCAAACAGACTCAGCACAACAGCAAGACTGAGCAGTAAAAGTGACACCCCAGGGAATTCATTTGCAAAAAAATATTGCTTAAATTACGAAGTAGATTTTTTTTACCACATATGAAAGAAAATATATGGCAGTAGGGAGAGAAGCATATTTCTGTGTTCACAAATACACAAGAATCTATCTTGTCTATCTTGTCTGCTCCCATCTCAATCATTCAGGCCGAACCAAAAACGGTTTGGGCCAATGACGTTGCAGGATTGGGGTTTAAGGTGGGATATACTAGCTGTGACGCAAGCAAGAGCTGCCGAGTCCAAAGCCGAACCAAAATAAACATGGCAGCGCAGGAGAACACACACATAGCAGCTGCTATCACATATGTTTTGCCAGAATCCACAATTTATTCTTTGAAAGAACAGCAAGACGTGCATTGGCTAGCTTAGCTTGTTGTGGTTTCTCATGAAGTTTGCTGCTTAGATTTTCTTTTAATACTGTGATTGGCTAAAACCAACCTTTGGTAGGCGTGCACTAGGTGTCAGTTTACCCAATCAGCTCAGAAAGTTCTGCTGAATTTCTTTCCTTTCTTCGAACAGTTTTGATGGGAGTGGTTCCAGATTGATCATGTGCAGAATGTAGAGTGCTAGACATTACCAGTCTGTCTTGGCAGGTTACAGGTACATCAGTGAATGTATCCAAAAAAATAAATGAAAAAATTCAGTGTTACTGAATACTAGTGTTTCTTTGAGTTACCGCTTAGTTCATCTGTGTATTTATGGCTCTCGGGTAACAGTTCCTGCCTTTGGTTTTGTACCAGTGAATTTTTGTAGTTCAATGTTGATTAGACACATATTGTAAACAATCGATCACAATACCAACGTAAAACTCCGCACCTCTCTGATAGCATTCATTTTCCTTCACTGCATGTCAAAGCCAATTACTAGGGTCTCACGTATGATGTCAGCACTGCCTTTTTTTTAATCACAGACTGTGTTGCGCTGGACCCTAAAACTCTGTTTTGCCATGTACAGATGCAAACACAAATGGGCTTTCTCCAAATCTCCACTTTGATCAGAGTTTTCGGAAATAATAATTTTTAGTGATGTAAATGTGATGAGTTTTTGGTGGATGAAAGGCCAAAATTCACCAAAATGTATTTGTTTTCCCAGATATCCGGCAACATGTGGACAAGGCCTAATACATAATTATTAGCATATCTGGTAAAGATGCTTTTAAGGATATGGTTATTTGTGACCACAAAATGTGGATCTTCGACAGTGAGCTTGGTAGAGTTTGTTACCTCCCTTCTCATTCTACCCACTAGTGGGTCCTCATCCACCCTTGTTGGTCAGTTTTAGTTATAAACGTTTTAAGTCACAAGTCTTTCATAGTTTCTAATCACTCTTGTTAAGTTTAAAACGCAAAGTATTTAAAGAAATGCTCCAGTAGAATTTGGTGTATGAGAATCGAAAATGACAATAGGTGTGGCACCAGTGGTTTTGTAAAAAAATATATATTTTGAATATTGAATACTTGTATTCAAATTAAAGGCTAGATTTTGTGATTTTTTTGTTGATAAACAAACAATTTTAAGGTTTTTGCACATCTTTACTGGGAGGGGGGATATATGACTCCTAATTTTAAATACACAGTGATTATTTGATCAACAGTAATGCTCCCTTCATACAGCCAGCTCAGTCATGAGAGTAAATTAAGATGCTGGGTTACATTTCTTGGGGCTGGTAATATTTTTGAGGAAAAACATGTTAACAGTTTATCTTAATAGATCTTTTGTTTTCTGATTATTTTCAAAGTTTATCTTACAAAAAGCAGAATAAGAATCATATGGATTTAAAGGGATCACATAACCTTTTGTTGTATTGTCCCACAAATCAGGCTCCACCTCATGGTCACGTGGAAAGAGGAAATACGAAAAGAATAAATGAAGGGATAAAGAGAATCAAAATTGATTCCTCTTTCATTACCAAACAGTAAGTGGAGTTGTATTTTACATAACACAATGCATGGATTGAATACCATGCATTGTGTTATGTTTGAGTTATGTTAAAATGCATTGCTACTTATGTTTTAAGTTTATACATGGACATACCAGACTTGGTAAAAAAAAACAACAACATTATGTATACTTCTAATCTGTTTTCAGGCACAGTAAAATTGACTTTGAAAAAGATGAATAAATGCAGACCAAACTGTTTTGGTATTTGTAATTCCTTTATGTCACACTGCTAGACATCCTTCGGTTTGTAAGCTTGTTCCGTGCCACTGCTGTGTTTAATTTGGATAAAGGATCGTCTATGTGGAGCAGTATAAACTCCCTCCACTCAAGTGACATCTGCCACCCCTTCTTTGCAATGCAGCCAGACACTCTTGAAGTGAAATGCTCCTCGAAGGCTCAGAAAACCATCCGATGGGAACAGAGGCAGCCAAATGTTAGTAAAAATACCCATAGCAATTCAATTGATTGTTTGAAAATAATAAAAAGGGCCTTGTTGTCCTAGAATTTTGGTTTTCCTATTCACCTTCCCAACTACACATGAATGTGCTTCTAAATAAAAATACACTGAGCACAAAATGTTAAATTCTTCTCTAAGCTCAGCTGCTTGAGATATGTGTATGGGTTTTGAATTACTTTTACCATTTGCTGCTTGATTCAATTTTCTCTCTCTCTCTCTATGAAGGTTTTGTACATTTTGGAATATCTCAAAGCCTACTTCATTGCTCCAGGTTCTGGTCTGTTACATTCAAAGCCATCCCCAGCGTGAGAGATTTTAATTTTAACATTTAATGGGATTTGTATGTGACATCCTTTTATTATGCTAAATGGAAAGACTTGTATATTTCACCTTTGCCTGATTCATTTTGACAACTGTACAGGAAATAAAACATAAAAACATGCTTTCACTTCTAAGTCATATTTATAGTTCTTTTGAAAATTTAAAGCTGGAGAAGACTGAAACGGGTTTTTAACATGTGATTTAAATCTGTTAATTCTCAATTTAGTTTATTTATATAGCACAAATTCACAACACGTCATCTAAAGGCACTTTACAAAGTCAGTTAATTCAAGTCATCCAGACAGATTGGTTAAAATGTTTTCTAAGAAAACCCGACAGATTGCATTGAGTCATTTACTTGCAGCATCCACTCCTGCTAGATTAGCATGTGGCCACAGTCTCTTGCATTGACTTTGCAGCAATTCCTCATACCTGGCATGCATGTAGTGACTGTAGCTGTGTTTCCATCCAATTCTCATGCATATTTTGAGCAAACTTTTAAAATGTTGCAAACAAGAGAATGCAAATCAGGCCTGTTTCCATCTGCTGGTTTGTAGCAAATTAATCAGGCGATGCAAAGTGCAATGTCGTAATCCTAATCCAAGTTCTCATTTAGCCAATTAAATCGAGCTAAATTTAAGTTTAGACAACAGCTGCATTAGTGCTATGCTCTCTCCCATTCTTAAGTTGCAAAGCTATTGATACTCTTGTACACATTTTGTCATGGTGCATCCATAAAGGTCCTTCTTGCACAAAAAGTAGAGCTGTATAATATGTTGAATCACCCTTGTTATGCGTAATCAGTGTTTGCAATATTCCAATTGTATAGGTTTACTTGGAGGAAATATTTCACGGTGCATCAGTGCTTTGCTTCCCCTTGAGGATTTTTTAAAACTGGAAATAAGCAATTGTTTTGTCTCTAAAATATAACATCTTAATTATTTCAGTAACAGTATTGTATCGTCACATTTTTCATTATTCCATTGTTCCTGGCTGTCTTGTGCTCGACTTTGTTCTATTACCCTTTCATACATCCTGATTTTAGACATGGAAATGAGCATAATTATTGTAAGGTACCTGCCCAAACCACAATTTAAAAGAAAAAGCATTAAAATGATGATGTATGCCCTTAAAATTGGCTCAGAGTTGTGTAGGTCCAGGAGTGGATCAGAACATTAATCAAACAGGGTCGTTTTTAACCCAATATAAAAAATAAAAAAAAAGAGGCAAATTACAAATCATAACAGGACTATCTACTCATGGTCTAATTCCCTGTGTTTGTGTCCTAAATCTCATATTGGCTGTTAGCTGAGACAGTCAAGCATAATTTCTGAGAGGGGCTTTATTTTTAGAGGTGAAATTAGAGGGGATTGAAGTGGTTACAAGAGGCAGCCTCGGTCACACTTCAGACATTAGTTCTGCTCACCATTTAAGTTTTCATGGGAGCTGTAAACCCATTGTCATTAGCACAGGGCTAATTAAAATGAGATAGAAAACCAGTCCCATTGAAATATCAAATATTAACTTGACTGTGACTTGTAGGATCCATCATTTGATAGACACCATAATTAAGATAATGAAGTTTGAGTGCATTAGCAGTTCTATTTAAAACACTGTTACTGGGAATGTTTTGGGGCAGCAGTCTAATTTAATTAAATGTTAAGGGTTTCAGCCATGTCATCATTTAAGGGTTTTAGGAGATTTTGACAATGTGGCAATTTGGAATTTCCGCATTGTCCAAAATAGACGTGTTAACAGAAGTACAGCTAAGCCGCCCAGGTCTGTGTGTCTTAAGCAGCACCCTCCAGATCTTCATGGGAACAAAATAATTGGAAATGCAATCCCTTCAGAGATTCTGGAGTTGTCCTCCAAACCTTCTTCTGAGCTGGCTGTGCCTTGCATACTTCTAAAGAAAAGAGAAGAAAGTGAATCCGTATCAGGTTTCTAAGCCACCTGAACTGGTATGACCTTGAGAGCCTCTTAGAGGATGTCTCCTTCACTGAGCTGTGCCAAGAATTCTCATTGATGAAAACAACAACCAGGACTAGTCACAAGGTGGAGCTTTTGTGGAGTCTGGAATCCATGGCAAACAGGTCTGACTCAATGCAGGATATGTAAACACTGCTTTCTGTATTCCCAAAACAGACCCCACAAATATATTGCAGGAAACATGACTGCTTCCAGTTAATGTATAAAGTGCAGAAGCAAACTTATAGTGATATTTAACTACTACAAAAGCTCATCGATGTTGCTAGTTTTAAGCAATGTGTGGAATGTGTATTCTATTCATTCTGTTTTATTAAAGAACAGAATCCAGACTGATTCTTAGTAAACTGTATGCAGCTCAACTGTCACCTGCAAGTTTAAGTCAAATGTTCTCATTTTAAGAATCTTGAGGTGTATAACTGAAATTCAGATGTAATAATGTGATCCCTTTTTAGAACTACAAAATGGAAAAGCAGGTTCATAGTCACAAACCGATGATGTTTTGAACCAATTTCTGTATTTGTTTTGATGCTATTATTTTTAATAAAAGTTGCTATAGGTTCACACTATTTCTTTAGTTTCTGTGAAAACAAGCTACAACTGTAAGTTTGCTTCTTGTAATTTAACCAGGGTTTCATATGTGACTTTGAAAATATATATGGTAATTGCTTGTTACTCCATTTATGTGCAATCTGGCATTTTAATAACACTATAACAAAGTAATGTAACTAAGTTAATTTAGATAAATTTACATTACTTTTGTAAAAATTTCCAGAATATTAACCATTGCGGCTGTTGCTGTAACATTTTTGGACTTAAACTGTCTGGATGTTATTGATAGATCCAGATCGCCTTTTTCCTCCTTTCTTCTCTGTCACTCTGCTTATTTTTGGATTTTGCGCGGATTTTCTTTGAAGCTCGTTTATTGGGTTAGCCAGCAGTTTTGTCTCGAGTTAGCCACCCCTCAGTAGCCCCACGTGCTTGTAGTATTTAACTGTGGTTAGCTCAGTGTATTAATGGTCGCCTTTAGCATAGCAGCTGAAGTTCATTGTGGGTAGTCGGGCTATTAGCTTCAGGTCTATGTTATGAAAAACTATCACATCATTCCAAGTATTAGCCAGATCGTTAATTAAGTGAGGCTTATTTAAGTTAGAAAATTACCTAAAGGGTTCTACATCCAAGTTTCATCATTTTGCTGTTTACTTTGTTTTGATTCAGTAGGTAGTGTGCTCAAGTAGTATTAGTATTAAACTGTAATTGTTTTAGAAGTAGAACCTGGAATTCAACCAAACAGAGTGAATGTTTAACAGTTTAATTGATGTGACAGGTGTAGCCAGCATGAGAAACCTCTGGAACTGGCACTGGACCCTCTGAAAGGGAGAGGAGCAGGTTAGTGGCTGTAACTTCAACAGTGGGAAGTGTTGAATGTTCAAATAAAGCCACTAACCTCACTTGGATCCAAAGGGTAGCACAGAATCAAGTAAGCAGTTCCAGGAGACATTTGGTATTTTCACAGTTGTCCATTTTCACTGTTCGACTTGAAGCAGGGGGCATGATCCAAGGGCAGTCCTATATATCGGAGATATATTTCAGAAGGAGGGGCCTTATCAAGTTTATTTGCATAGCGCTTGCATACAGAGGAAAATACATTGCAGTGGAATAGTAGCAGTAGGTCAAGATAAGTAGGACTAAAGACTTAATCTAATGAAGTTTCAGTAAACTACAACAGTTTGAATTGAACATTAACATTTAAAGGCAATTCTGAAGAGATAAGTTTTTAACCTTGATTTAAAGAAACTCTCGTTTCAGTACTTTTACAGTCTTCTGAGAATTTTTTCCACATAAGTGTAGCATAAGAAGGAAATGCTGCTTCTGCAGTTTGGTTGGCAGTCTGGTTCTGGACATGCAGAGTAGATTTGAGTCAGAAGACCTCAGTGGTCTGGATGATACACTGACAAGTTTGTGATGTATTTAGGTGCTAAGCCATTCACTGATTTATAGGCTAACAGATACATTTCAAAGTCTATTCTCTGAGATATAGGGAGCCAGTATAAGGTCTCTAAAACTGGGTAATGTGCTCTTATGGATCAACTGCAGCTGTTTGATTGACTTTTTAGGTAGACCTGTGAAAACACTGTTGCAAAAATAAATTTGACTAAAGATAAACACATGGATTAGCTTTTTGAGATCCTTTTGAGACATTAGTCCTTTAATCCTGGAAATGTTCTTACCTTTGAAGGGTTAGGTCTGAGTCCATCACTACATCCAGATTTCAGGCCTGATCAGTGGTTACTAGCTGAAGCTGTGTGCTAACTCGTGATCGATCTTCCATTGGTTCAAAAATAATTACTTCAGTTTTTTTTTATTCCTAACCTCTTGCTTTCTTGTTTATTTCAATATCATAGTCAAAAGTCTCATGGAGATTGAATGTTTTTTTTATTTTTTTTGTCAGGAGATACCCGTTGAAGAGGGAACTTGCGAACAGGATCATTTTAGACAAATTTTCCTTATCTTTCTCACAATTAAAATGACAGATCTGACATGACCACTCGTAGAAGTGGCATCATTTTAAAATGAACAAGTTATTTCACTTTCTGTGTATCTGGTTAGAAACTATGTGATCACATTGTTTTCATTATTTTAGACTTTGTGTATGACTCTTGTCCAACCTTCTTAACCTAACTGCTCCTGGGAAAATAAAGGACAAAAGGAAGGCAGTACAATTGGTATTTTGTGACACCTTTTCTGATGTTAATGACCACTTGAACTCTTTGAGGCTTGGATGATAGTAATTTGAAATGATGTTCTTCATAAAACAGATTTCAACATTCTCACACATCAGTTTAGCAGACCAGCTTGGAGACTTGTCACACACGTGTTTTTTTTTCAATTAATATCATAATTCTCCATTTGGAGTAAGATTCAGATTGTTTGCTGGCCACTTCATCATCAACAAACCTAAAGTTTCAAAAATGCCAGTAGTTGTGATGACTGCCATGTGCCCTCCACCTCTACCAGACATCCAACCTCTTGTCATCAATGATTGTTCTTGATTTGTTTCAGGCAGTCAACTTTATGTTTCATTACGATGGCACCAAACACATAATTTCCACATAAACTCCTTGGCCAAAGAAGAATTCAGGGTCATTACTGAATACCATTTTCACCTTTTCATCCACAGTCCATGACTGTGTATTTTCAGCTCATGTTCTCTTCTGTTTAAGTGTTAACGAATAATCAATTGCATCTGTATCCCATTGCCTTTTCTCATATTTCTCACAGTTTTGTCATGAACAGAAATTCCTGTTCCATGCAATTGCCTTTTTATTACTTTTGGTGTGTATTCTCCACCTAATTTATGTTTTGAGTTTTTTGTTCTGACAGTTTAATGTGATGGTCTACCTATTTTTTGCCGATTTACATCTTTCACATTTCATTTGCGCTTGCTCAGAATTTTATACCTAGGTAACTGGGAATAAACCAGATTTTTCCAACAGTCTGTTATTTATTATTTTTAAAGAGGTTTCATAATCTGCTCCCTTTGCATTGCAGTTGCTTTATTGAATTGGAGCTTAGGGGTATTGTTCTAGAAGTGGAAAACACAGTGAAATTCCATAATTCTTCTTTCAATATTGTCTATTTTCTTATTTATTCCACAATTTGGATTGAAAGAAATATGACTTATCTGTATCTGTCTGTCTGTCGAGAGAAAGAGATAACAAAGCACATCTTTTCCTTATTTGTCCAATTGTCTTATTACTGAAAACAGTATTGCCATCCACACTATCTGAACACTGCAGAAAAAAGAGTGATGGTTGGATGATAGCTAGCACTGAAAATGTACTGTAAGTCAGTGATGAAAATGATATTTCATATTCTGTTAAGGGGGAGGGGGGATAATGGGGATAATAGAATATACATGAACTGCTAATGTGGAGACACTGAGCCAGATTTAGTGGCAATTATTGAACCGAAAGCGGCACGAATCCGGCACATTAAACAGTTCCTTCTCTGTGATGCATCCAAAACAATTTCTTGCCTGAGTAACCATACATGCTTGTTCTGCAATCTGATTAAGTTGACTTTCGGTCAGGAAAGAGACAGATGAAGTTTTGTTCCTGGCTCTCAGTAACCTCCCCTACTTTTTTTTTCTTTCAAGCTTTCTATTTCCACAACTATTAACTATAGTCATTTGAAACAATAATTCTAAAATTTATCTCTGTATGCATGTGGTGAATGTCATTGTTCTATGTTGGTCAGTAAAAATAGTCTCAGAAATATAAAAAACACTACTACCATAACTGTTTTCAAACAACTGATATTAATGGAGAGAAAAATACAAAGCATTGTGAATTTGATATAACTTCATAATGCAGGAGTTGCATTACTGTGGAGGGTTTCTGTGTGCATATTCACCATCAAAGACCATGCCAAAAATATGAATTTAAAGGTTAATTGAAGGAAGACGTTGAGAAGATGGATGAATTGGGTGTGTGAGGATGGGTCATCTGGGAGACTTGCTGATGAAGCTTGAGAGTAGGAGACTCAGTGTGAGGGTGCAGTTTTCACCAAATGGCTTTTCCCACAAAAAGGAGTGGATAGAGGTGAAGCATGAGACCAAGAAATGGGTAAAAGGATGAGGATGATAGGATGAAGAGCAGAAGGAGAGATGAGGTGAGATCCAGTTGAAGGTAAGGGAATGTGGGATGGTGCTTCATTTAATGTAAAGCAAAACAGATCTCATGTGATCCGACTCTAATTTAGCTGGAAAGCTTTCATCAAGAGGAATTAAAGATGATATCTAAATCTAACATGGCTATCTACACAGTTGACCAATACTTAAAGTAATTTTCGAAGCAAAAATCAGACCGGGATTGCTTTGAAGAGCTTCTTGGGGCATTTATGGAAGTGACAGGTTTCTGTTGACCGCGATTAGATCACCTAAAATGAACTGTTGTTTTCCAAGGGCCTGCAGGCTAATTATGGTAATTGCTTTTTGTCACCATTCTGTTGCTCTTTAGACATTTTTATTAGATACATTTTCCATCGGAAAAGTTAATTAGTCGGGTCCTGAACTTTGTGTTAGTGTTCAAAGCTAATACATATTGATGGTTACTTTGGTTTAACTATATAATTTTAACTGGTATTATTGTTGTTGTTATTATTGTTAAAGGAGCTATAAGTAAGATATTTACTGTAAAATCAACCTGAATCATTCTCATTTGTCACCTGGGATGGAAGTAATATTCCCTATAAAAATCAGGCCTCTCCATCAATAATGTCTTAGTCACATTTTCCTCCTTTCAAACTTAGAGGTATGGTCCGGAACTACTTTGGTTCAGAGTGTAGCTTGTGTTTACTTCCTCGTTCATCAGCCAATGTTGTGAGATTTCCCAGGGTTCCCAACACAGACTGCAGTTATCACGGGGCTCAGGAATAGAGGATTCAAATGCAAGACCTGACACAGTGGATTCCAACTCAAGGTTCCTTTAATACAGTCCTGGGTCAAACACCAAAAATCCAGAAATAGAACAGAATAAACCGTCATATATCTATCCTGTGTAAATTAAAAATTCAAAACAGCAATACACCGTTTAAAAACGGCATATTAGATTGTCATTGACAAGCTGTTGTACCGATTTGAGCCACAAGGTGTTTATTCTTTTCATTACTTATAGCTCCTTTAACCAACATAACATTCAGTTGTATTTTAGATCTAACAGGACTCTTGGACAAAGGCTTGCCCATCCCAAGGACAAAACCTCCAAACACAAACTGGGCAGTATGGTGTATGCAGTTCAGGGCAACAAGGACTGTCCAGACCTCTGTATTGGAAAACTAAACAGCCTCTCCACAGACGCATGGCTCAACACAGGAGAGCCACCTCCTCAGGACAAGGCTATGCAATCTTTTGAGTACCAAATGTTCATATTTTGGACAAAAAGACAAAGAAACCATCTCTAAACAGAGGAGGAGGCCTCAGATTCCAGCAAAAACTTACAGTTCAGCGTTAAGCTTTATACCCCCCCAGTATCGACCTAATTCACACTTTCAAACATTTGACCAAGACATCTCTTGGTGGACCATGCAAACAAGGGCCCTAATGACTGCCATTGATAAGGGAGCCTAATTGTGCATGTGAATTTAGATATCACAACAGTGCACTCATGCAGCTGTAAAGCTCGGAACTCCTGCATTGAATTGAAAAAGCCCTATGGATGAAGAGCAAAACTCTTTCTACTATGGAGCTGAAGTTCAGTTTTTTAACCTTTCTTTTAGGTTCAACAGAATAAGATCATCATATGTTGACAAGCCTTCACAAATCTCTTTTAGGGTAATGAAAAGATCTTCAGATAAAATGTCGTCAAAGACAATGTGAAGGGAAAGCAGGTAAATGGGGTGAAAGGTAAAATCAGAGGTGTTTTCTGCATGACATACATTAAAAACCAGGATGCTCTAAACTAAAGCTAAATGCTATTTGGAAGAAATAAAATTTGCAAAAAGACTTAACATGACCAAAGGATTGTGGACAGCTAATTTGATCTGATTTTAAAATGCACCAATTGGGGGCTATTACTGAAAAGGCTTCATCTGTTCACCTCCTTGTTTTGGATGGAATGCAAGGACGCAAGAGTAGAAACTGGTGAGATGTTACTGTTTGTACTCTCAAAACTAAACTTTGAACTGGAATTTGAAATGGACTGGACCAGCACAGCAAGAATAATGAAAACAAAAACTTTATTTAGAAAAATAAATGCTTAAAGAACTGACCTAATTTGTTAAGTTTGTCAGAAATGCCACCAATATATCAAACAAATAAGAGATACAGAGAATGCAACACACAAAAGTATTATAACCATTTAAGAGATTAGATTGTCCAAAAAAGATAATTTCTGTTTTGTTGGCTTTAACTTAAAAAAAACTATATCTCGTTACGTGTTTCTACTTCTTTAATAAAATTTAGACGTGCCTGAACAGAAGCACTGCTGTCAGCCTGTATAAATCTAAAGATAATCTGAAAACCAACAAAAGGGAATATGGGTTTTTAAAAGGGTCCTTGTCACATACTAACAATAGTAGCTGACACTGGTTGCATACAAAGGTTTTCCAACTAAACTATCGCACACTCGTTGGCTTAGTATATTTTACTCCTGTGTTTTACTTTGTTTTTGCTATAATTGTTAGCAAACAAAGCACTTTTGTGTTCATTCTTACCTATGAAAGTTAGATCTGGTTTGGACTGTGAATCAGTTGGTACAAATCCACAGCACATGAATGAGGCACCTTCTCCGACTCACCCCGCCATGCTACCTCCAATATGGCGGTGAAGGTGACGTGCGATTCAGTGCTCAACGATGTGTCTACGTATATTTGTCTGTGATTGAGCCAAACGAGTCAGGCAGTATGCTGATCGTGCCCGGAGCAAAATTCTTTTCAGGCTCACAAATGATAAACACTATCAGGACTTGGCCTATATTGTTTTATTATAAAATGAATGTATTCTTGTTTGAGTTTTCTTTTTATGGTCAAATTACGTGACTATGCCCCTTTATAGTAAACCCAAGCTCGGTGTGAGAGCATGATTATATAGATGGTCTTCAAGGGCTCTTCTTTCTTCAGGTGATTTTAGAAGCTGTGGTGAAATTCTTGGCTCCACTCGCTACTTGCCATCACACTTCAGCTGAGGGTGTGTTTAAAGGTGATTACTTGCCCTTTAACAGACTTCATATTTCAAAAGAATGTCATAATGTCACACAACAGGGCTGAAATAAGTACTCACCAGGCTGTTGGAAAAACCATTTTACTATACTGTGTAGTTGGGTCTCATGTTAATATTTTAGGCTCTTGTATATGCTTTCACACCAAACAACTTGTGCCCTGTAATGAATACATCTGCTTTGCCTTCTTCTGTTTCTGAGGCTTTGTATTGCATATAATTTGCCCTTTATTACACTGTCAGTGATCAGTAGACCACATGAATTGAACTAAGGGCTCATTAACTGTAGGTAACACATGTACCTTTATTCTAGTGACAAGTTTAAAATATCTCATAGGAAAAAGAGACATCATATCCTTAACAAGGAAAGGTAAGTCTAGTTTAATATTTAATGGTTTCCAGGTTTGTTACATGCTCTAGACACAACTTGTAGCCAACAGACATGATTAATTAAGTTTGAACTGTTTTTATTCATTGCTAAAAAAGTTAAAGAACCCCTTTTAATCAGAGTATATTAGTACAAACTCCTGGAATATTGATCAGTCAGTTCAATAGTAGAGAGAGTTGTTCATCAGTTTCGGCTTTTTTTGTGTTAATGAAACTCACAACAGCTGCACTAAAGGGGGTAACAATGAGGCGATCCCAAAAAAAGAATAGTTTTGCAGATGGAGGCTGCTGACATTTTTTCCCCCTCAATTTTTTCCCTCCTCGATTTTTTTGACTGCTTTTCAGTAGTTTTGCATTTGACCAGGGTCAGTGTCACTAGAATAATCAAGAATGTTTATTATCATTATGTTACCATAGTGATATTCTGGGGAGACACCAGTTCAAAGTTCACATATATTCACATATAACACACAGACAAACAAGACGTGATTTTTTTTTTTTATAGTTGAGTGCGCCAACAACACTTCCTGGGAAGCTAAAAGCATGCAAACAGGCCTTAGAATCTGACAAGATTTAAATGTTCAAGTCAAAATGACAGAAAGCAGGAAAGTGTGCAGATGGTCATTAGCAAAAATTTAAATGCTCAAGTTGACTGATGCTCAAGACAAAAATACATGTAGCAGTCAGTTCACAGGATGATGTAAAATACTGTGCAATTGCATGAATGTATTAAACAAACATTCCCGGAGAATGTCCCGATCCACCTCAATAATCCATGCTGAACAATCAAAAAAGTTGAGTGGGTCCTCTGAACGGGTTCTTCGTTGTTGGAACGTTTTGTCTCCTCTCCAAGAGACCTCTTCAGGCTGTGGAGTTTTAGGTAAACTCAGTCTCATAAGCAGTACTTGTGCATAGTTGCTCAACGAGTTCAATGGTGACAATCAAAACTGGTTGCTCACATGCAAAGGGGAGCATCTGCCTAACAACCGCTTGTAAGTGCTCTGATGATGCTCACAGTAATAGCATTGTAAGAGGGGGACAATTGGACCCCGAGGCCTCCATCCCTGTTTAACAGCAGTCAGTTTCGCTACATGAAAAAGTCTTCCCTAAAAAAACACTGTATGTGCTTACTAAAACTTAATGAACACTTTCGCCAAAAGACAAAAGGCCAAAAGGCAGTGACAGAGTTACCAGTTTGCACTCAATTCAATTCAATTCAATTTTATTTTTATAGCGCCAATTCATGAAATATGTCATCTCGAGGCACTTTACAAAGTCAAAATCAATCATATTATATTATACTCATTGCTAAGTTGTCATTTTGAACCATTCTTTTGTTTAAACTCTTGTTACTTATTAAGATTCCAGGAGCCTCTTCTGAGGACAATGATCTTCAGTTCTTTGCATAGATTTTTAAATTAGGCTGATTGACTGAGTCACTTTCTTGACTGTGTGTTTTGGTTCTGTGTTGTGAAAAAATCCAGCCCTGTTGGATCTTTAGATTCAGTGTCTTAAATTTCTCCATTTATCTCATTTTCAATTTAAACTGAAAGCCGAACTGAAGGCCTGAAAATCTTTTTTGATTATTTTGAGGAGATCATAGAGCATATGTTTTTCATTTCCAGATGGTCAGTTGATCTGAAATAACTAAGAAAAAACATACCAAGTAACATACCAAGTCCTCATGTAGCAGAACACTGAATCCCAAACCTCTCAATACAGCACCTTTCAGTACAGCAACACACATAACACATACTTATATATACAATATTTACAAATTACTTACCATTAGTGCTTAGCAAAGCCGGGATCTTGATGTTTGCTGATGACACTACAGTATATTTAGCAGCAAAGTCTATTAGTGAAATTAAAACTGACCTTGAACGAAAGCTTGCATGTATAGTTGACTGGGTGGGCAGTAACAAACTCATTTTAAATATTTCAAAAACAATGAGCATTGTTACTGACACAAATCTTTTTCTGAGAGCCAAACCTCAACTGGATCTCCAAATAAAAAAATAATGTATCTGTTAAACAAGTGGATGAAGTGGAGCTGTTTCTCATAGACAGTAAACTCTGGGATAAACATATCCAGAGGATAGTCTCAAAAATGGGTAGTAATCTGTTATGAAAAGATGTTCAGAATATCTAACTAAACAACATTCAAACTCTAGCATTGTCACATTTAGGTTATTGCTCTGTTGTTTGGTCCAATACATCATTAAGCAATATTAAAAAATTACAACGGGTGCAAAACAAAGCAGCATCTGTGGCTCTAAAATGTGGTATTTGGACAAATGTTGCAAAAATGCATAATCAGCTTTCCTGGTTATGGTTGAAGGATATAGGGTTGTATGCACTAACAAACTTTCTAAATAACATAATTACAATAAAAACACCATCTATGTGTCAATATGGTTAGACTATGTTTCACTCTGCTAAAATGTAAAACCAGTTTTAGCCAGAGTACAGTGATGTTTAGAGCAATGCAGGAATAGAACTTGCTGCCACAAAACATCAAACAAAATGCTTACAATTTTAAGAAGCAACTGAAAATATAACATAAAAACAATGTATCAATAATTTAATAGATACATGTCAAGTTTATGCATTTATGAAAGTAGATATGTCATTGTACATGTCTGCGCTTTATGTATGAGATAATTACAGTGTAAGACAAAATAGACTACATATTATATGAAGGTATAAATTTTTTTTTAATGTAAGATAAATTTCAAATATTTCTCTATTTTAGAACTCTCTGTGTTTTTATTGAAGTGGAGAAAATAGAATGTGTGATATTTTAATATTTCATCTTTAATGTGTTTTTTTTATATACATGTAATGCCTTTTTATGCAAACTGACCCCAGGAAGAATAGCAGATGCAGCATGCTGCTGATGCTAATGGGGATCTAAAAACAAGAAACCCATACTTTAAAGACATGACAGGACTTGATAATCCATATAACGCTGTTTATTAAGGCCTACATAATTTTTCAGTACACCAGCACACAAGACAAATGAAACCGCGTGGCAGCAGCTTTGTTCTTTCTGTGTAACTATTGTACCGGCTAATTCCAGATCATTCTAAAGCTCTTTGAGAGAGGTCCTTGGTTCCCAAACAGTTCTTGTAATTGCTCTTTTTGCTGGTTTATTGGAAAATAATGTTGCTTCCACTTCCAAAGTATGGTCCCAAATTGCTCATGGGAACATTCAACATTTTATAAATACATCTATAGTCAGAACTATGACTATGTTTTGAAACAGCCCTTAAAAAAGCTTAGCATGGTTTGTACATTAAGCGTTTTCTGTGCATGCAAAACCCGAACAAAAAAGAAAACGTTTTTGAACTGGATTACTTATTTAGTGGCTTTTGAGGCTTGTTAGACATAGATATCTTTTCCCTAATTCAAATGTTTTCTATAAAACAGCCTCTTACTTTAAATGTCACATTTATTTTTCAACGCTGATGCACTTGGTTCTGATCCAGTGACAGTGCCACAAGTGCTTAACTCCCACATAAACGTGCACAAATACATAGACTTTCTCACTATTTCTCTATCTTACACCCATAGCTACACAGGACTGCATACATATTCTAGATACTTTCTATTTTAGTGTTCATAATTATTTGATGATGAGGCTTCTAGTTTCTCAACCACCCCTTTGTACACACGATCTAGCTATGAATAATTTAACTCAGTGAGCTAAAAAGGTGGATCCCTTAAAACAGCAGGTACACTCAAACTCTGGAGGCAGGACACAGAGCATTTTTCCTCCTAAATTTAACATCCGCCCACTCCTTATACACAGCTTTTCTGCTGGACTCTCTTCCACCAAGCTGGAAATCAGTCCAATATTTTAATCCATCAATCCACACGGTCACCTAAACCCAAGGCTACATGGTGTCAAGCTAATGCCATTCCACCCGAGAAAGGCTTCGTATATGGACTGACGCTTTCTCTGCACCTCATTGTCAGTCATCCACAATGGAGGAACTCCAAAGGAAACTGAACCAGCGCTATGAAGGCACCAAGCCCAGAAAGGCGAGTTATTTATGGAACCGGTTTCTTTCAGCTTTATAGGTTTGAAGTGCTGAGTCTGTCAGAGTAAAAAAAACGAAAAAACAAGCTCAACTGAATACTTTCTCTTAATATAATTGTTTAGTAGACCTAAACTGTCAGAGGAAAATTACTGCTAAAAAATAATTTTGTTTGCATGTAATTTTGACCAAATGCTTATTGAAACAGAAAAAGAAAGGAGCTTAATTTTGTATGCATGCCAATACCCTCACTCCGCCTTCAGAGACCAAACAGCTTTTCTTTTTTAAACTTGCATATCTCCTTCTATTCTAGGGCTGCCTCTTGCTAATGCTGCATCTTTTTAATGTCAAAAAGCTGCTGAGCAGTGGAACATAATCACAGCTTTTACTCCTTGAAACTGCAGGTGAGATTCAAGCTGGCGTCATCCTACAGCGGTCGGGTGCTGAAGCACGTGTATGAGGATGGTCAGGAGGTGGAGAGTCCAGAGGAAAAATACCCTCACAGCTTCGTGCATCGTAAAATCCCGCCCAGCCACCTTGAGATGGAGCAGTTCTGCAGCTTTGAGGAGACTCAAAGGGAAGAACAAGGTGGGTCTGTGTTAATGCGACATACATTTCTGGAACTGTATTGTTTGTTTGTAAACTGCAGAAATGATCTTTAGTCCAAAGTGTTTGGTATGTGGGTGTACCTGCAGGATTTGCTGTATGGTTTTTATTTATTGGTCTTTTTGATGATGGAAAAAGTATGTTTTATTTAATTAAAAGAAAATAATTCACTGGACACTTAGGTAAAACTGTTTAACTGCTTGTTAACCAAAATAGTGAATAGTGAAGTAACAAAGTGGCAACACTTCAGTGCATTTAGACATCTAGATGTGGTGAAGGAAAATTGCTGAAGTCCACACGGAGCATCAGAACAAAAAAGAAACAGGATTTAAGTGACTTTTAACATGACATTGTGTGTGAACTGACTGTGCTGGGATTTTCACACAAAACCCTTTGTTCGGTTTACACAGTGTGCTGAAAAAGAGAAAATATTCAATGAACAGCCATTGTGTTGATGAAAATGCATGTCAAAGCTCCGAGGATATTTGATATGCTGGTTTAAGATAGTATGTAGGCAACAGAAGTTGGCAACTCTAGTCTGTACCCCTCAGTCAGAGCAACAAAAGTAAAAACTTTGACCCCCCCTCCCCTCAAAATCATTAGAGGAACCTATTTTTTATACTTTACAAAAATAACAAGGTTAAAAAAAACAATATTCACCATCCATCTAGGCAAAACAATGTATTAATACCTTGCTGGTACAATGGTTTGGTTCATTGAACCAACAGCAAAGAAGCTGTATTTATAAAGCAAAAATAACTGACTTTCAGTAAGGAACCACTTAAAACAAAAGAAATGCCACACATTTTATTTACTTTCTCTTCTCAATGGCAGAAAACAATAACATTTGAAATCAGACTGCATTTTGTTCACCTCATTATTTCAGTTGAATCTTGAAACAGACTGCAGTGTTAATCAAAATAGCGACATCCCTTTGCCATGTTTGAATATTTTTGCTGATTGTGACACAATTATTTTGTTTTTGACCCTATAAGCAATAAGTTGACAAAAATTCAGAAGGTTTGAAAGAGTTTTAACAGGGACGGAGGGGCTGAGCATTGCGAATGCGTAAGAGGAGAGAAAGGAGAGATAGGAAAAAAAGAGAAAAAGAGCAAAAGTTCAGAAAACGTCAAAAGCAATTTTTGACTATGGCTGAATTACTCGATTAGATATTTGGCAATTTTGATTCAGATTATCATAATAATTACCCTCTTTTTAATCCCTCCTCCCCAAATAACAAAAAAACAATTGCTCTTGAGAAATCTCTCCTTGTGTTGCCCATCTCTCAATCAATACCAAGTAATTTCCTCCCTATAGAGGATGGTTGTGAAACTCAAATACCAAGTAAACCAAAATTTTAAACTTGGACAAAGATGTGGGCCAGCCTTAATAATTATCGAAAACCATACGTCATACAGTGGTGCATTGACATGCAAGTTTAATTGTTTCTGTGAAGGATCTGGTCATTTAAATGACTTGTATGGAAAATCAACCATTCCTGTTGAAATATACTGTAATGCCGTTAATGCCATTCAGGAAGGAGAGGGAAATAAAAATTGCAAAGGTTTTGTAAATAAGTATGTGTACATTTTACAATTTTTTTTTTTATTTATTAATTTTTATTTATTTATTGTTTACAAAGATGAATACAAGGCTGAATCAGTGCAAATATGCAGGGTATATGCACTGTTTTGCACTTTTGCGCCTTTTTTTGAGAAGGGTGGTTCGATGTGACTGGTTGAAGCATGAGGCTGCTAACAAATATTAATAGATGGTGGGTTGAGGGTCCTGATTGACACCCCAACGCAAATAGAGCATTCTGGGATTTTCCGTATTAGCATTGCATGTGCTGTTTACCAGTGGCTAAATCATGTTGACATTTGGAGTTTTCTCAAGGGTCAAATATGATTACAAATATGACGTGAGCTTGAGAGCCTTGTAGCCTTTTAAAACGTCAAATACTGTATTTGCACAAGTATTGACAGCTAAGTTTTGCTTTTTAATATTGTACCAGTTTAGAAATAATTCCATCCAGTTATAATCCAATTGTATAGAGTCCAAATCATTTCAGATCAAACCAATTCAAATCCAGTTGTATAGTCTAATTTAATCCAGTTGTACAAAAAATAATTATTCAAATTATATCAATCAGCCAAGTAGTCTGAATCTGTTAATTATCTATTAGTCACTTAATCTGTGACTAATAGATCTAATCTGAATATTCACATATTGATGTTTGAAATGAACAATCTCACATATAAAAGAACCATTGTAGTTCTAACAATGTATTTATTTAATGTACACTAAAAATTTTAAGATTACAAAATGGAACTTGTAATAAATAATTAAAATATTTAATCAAAAAGAAATTAACAAACATAAATTCAAAATCATTAATGGTCAAACTATTGACGAAGGAATTAATGTCTTCAATAAAGAAATGAATGTTTAAAAAGCTAATTAATAAAATGGTTAAAATCTCAGAGTTATCAGGAGTGGGTCTCTTAGAACTCCAGTAAAGATCCTGAGGAAGCAACCTATGAGTTACAAGGGATGATAAATAAAATAAAAATAATTTTACACTTTCTATCTGATGCTTAATCTGTATATTAAGTGCAGTACAGTTTAAGATTAATTAAAATAATCTCGCATTTCTGTAGAAAAAAATCATCAACAGTAATAATTAATCAAATTCTCTAAAGAGCCAACCATGCCAAAAAATGAGAGTGAACCGAAAAAATTGGATTAGGCATCTCTAGTGACAATTATTTTCACATAGATGGATGGAGATGGATTTTGACTGAAGGAAATTTCATTGTAAAAAAATTTTTTTTTGTCCCTTGTTCGCTCTGCTTCCACATCTGAAATTAAGTGATTAATATAATACAAGTGCATCCTAATACATTACAATATGATAAAAATCATTTAGTTTGAAAATTCAATTTGAAAAATGCGACTAAAACAGATTCATTATACACAGAGTTTTATTGTTTTTGGTTTATTTTAATGATAGCTTATAGCTATTAAAACTTTATTTTAGAAAAATTTGAATGTGACATAAAAGCCACAATCCTCTTTTTTATACAGAAATGTCGACCTAATAAAAAGTTTGTCCACGTTCTGTACATTAAATTCACTCAGTACTTGGGCTAAGGTGTTAAGGAAATACAAGTTACTTCGATAGCCTCCTCCAACTTGTCTGCATTATTGGGTCCAGTGTCTCTAAACTTTCTCTTGAGAATACCCCATAGATTTTCTGCGAGGTTTAAGTCAGGTGAGATGGCTGGCCAATCAAGCAGAGTGCAGGTATTGATACTTTCAACAGTGTGGGCAGGTGCCAAGTTCTCCTGGAGAATGAAATAAGCCAGCAGTGAGAAGCATGAATAGTGGTAAGATTTCAAGTAAGACAGCAGCATTGACCTCTGAATAGATAAAGCACAGTGGAGTTCTCAATGACTGTTGAGATTTCAATCTGGACCAGAACAAATTGGATTTGGTCCCTCTCCGCTCTTCTTCAATAGTGTGGGCCCAAGATTTCCAAATAAATAAACAAAATTGATTTTTATCTAAAAAAAGAGAACTTTGGACCAAAGAGCAACAGACCAGTCCTGTCTCTCCTTAGCCCAGGTAAGAAACATGTAATATCTTTTCTGTTTCAGAAGTGTCTGATTATAAGAATGAGAAAGTTTTAGTCCATTTCCATTACCTTTAGCTGACCCCTGCAAAAAGTGAGAGACAAAAGTTTTTGGCAACAGTACTTCTTTTAGATGCTGAATCTAGGAGAGAAACAGAAGGAAACAGAAAAGCTCTGAGGATGTAAAATGATCTAAAAGATGAAAAACAGACTAGATTGTAGTTAGTGGCTGCAGCAGATCCCTGAAACCTGGATTTAAATAAGCCAGTGAAGAAAAACAGAAATGGTAGAAATATGATCTTTCCATTATATCCGAGTGGTCAAAGTATATTTGGAGTTATCAAAGTTTAATTTGTTTAACACTAAATTCTGTTAACAATCAAGCTAGGTGCTTTACTTCCTTTTCAAGAGAAGACACAGAGCAGCATGACTAGATTTGGTCTCACAATTTTGAAGAGGTGCTCATTAAAACAGTGGCAAGATGAGAACTGAATGATAACTTTCTGATTTGCAGTTGTACATCTTTATACTTCCTGCAATATATTATATATTATCCCAAACCAAAAATACAAAACACAGTCTCTCATTGTTTTTATTATGTACAGCTTCATCTACGTAAACAGACACGCTGGCCTTAAAATATTTCTCTGGTCAGAAGCTACGGCTGACAAAATTAAATCAGAGATTTTAACCGGCTAAATAACGAGGGGCAAATTAGCATTTGTGCGATAGAAACGTATTTCTCTATGACACTTCTAGGTCAAGTTCTCAACCCGGGCTTACATGCTAAAACATGTTTGATCATCATTTGGTTTGTTTTTGTTTTTACTCAGGTTTCTATCCCACAACAGGACTCATTGCCCAGAGAATAAATGTATACAGAGGGCTGAGAAACTACAAGCCTGCGGGTGGTCAGACTGAAGAAACAAAGGGCGACAGCAAGGTAATAAAGCTCACTATTTGTGATATGAAAGTGGGAGATACATTTCTCACTTGCAATGTTGAATTAGTCTGCCTGAAAGTATTACGTTTTAAGAACTTCTTGATTTATTGGTCCTTAAAGTAATTTGTCAGTGCAGATTTACTTTTGTCTGGAACTCATAAAAATACCCAAAGTGGTTCTAGGTGTGTTAATTGGTATCAAATGAAATCAGATTAACATAATAGAGGTATTATTATACAGATGAAACTGTTTTTAGTAGGTGGTGAAAAAGAAGGAGAGCAGGGATATATGGAATTTTCTGTGATTATACTGTATAAACACATAGTGGTGCATTGCACCTTTCACTTCAATTCCAGGTCTTTAGGTGGATATTTCTATCAGCTTTATGCACATAGAGATAGTTGTCATTGTAAAGGATGGCGATGACGGTGTCTTTGACTTTCAATGTTTATGTTTTGCAACAGATTCCCCGTAATGTTTTTAGTTTTATTTATTTATTGTTAAATCTTTTTATATAGGTTATCTCACTGAGATCCATGAGCTCATCTACAAGAGAGACCTGAGGCCT
Source organism: Fundulus diaphanus (assembly GCA_037039145.1). NCBI lineage: Eukaryota > Metazoa > Chordata > Actinopteri > Cyprinodontiformes > Fundulidae > Fundulus > Fundulus diaphanus. Next base: position 36,219,100 of record CM073136.1, read on the forward strand.
ATTTCACAAAACCAAGATAGAGGATTAAGTCAGGATTTTCCTGATATCCTGGTTGAATCAAGCCTGGACGCAGTTTCACAAAAGCAGTAACACATAAGTTACCATGGTGATTTATTCTGTGCAGCTAGCCTGCTCCAGACCAGGCTAACAGTCAGGCTTAGTTCATCCTGGTGCCTTATCTGTTCAGTCAGTGGTCACTCACAGTGATCAGAAAACAATGTGTTTTGTCAGTGATTCTGTTTCCTTTTTTTCATCAGCCTGCATTAAAATACCACTGATAAACATTGGTATTCAGCCAAGTACTTTAATTATTTTTAAATTATGATGGCAGCCTAAACATTTATTAACTTTATTATTATCCGTGTGGGCATCACTACTGTTCTAGTGTGTTTCTGGAGGCTGCTGTTGTTCTGAGTTTGACAGAAAGGCCTTTGATAGACTATTGCATTTGTTGAGGGAATTAGAATGGCTGATGAAGAAGCAAAGGTGTTGTCAATAAAGTATGGTGCCACACAATTTTCCAAGAAATTCTAAGACTCTAGGGTTTTGCTGATTCCTCCAGAAAAAAAACATATTTCCCCTGAAGTCCACAAAATATGCAATCTCACAGGCCCAAAAGGAAAAACAAACCTATACAAACCATAAGGCTCAATGAGCCAACATCTGTTAATGGAAAGAATGTTATTTTATTTGATATATTTGTATTATGTTATTTATATATTAATTCCACTGCATATAAGATATCCTACATTAACTTCTTTCAATTTGTTTTAGAGTCTATGCTTGGTTTTTTTACATGGAAACAACATTTGTATTAATAATTCATGCTACTATAAAAATCTGATGTGAGTCAAACATTGTTTTGCAAAGGCTGTCTGCTGAAAAAGTTTCATCCCTCCCGCTCTACTGCTTCAGGAGTTATGGACGGGTCAGCAAAACAGTTCCCTCTAGAGTCAGAAACGGATAGATAAGAGAAAATGCTTTAACTTTTTTTTTGCAATATAAATAGCTTTAAACAAATGTGTATTCCTTTATAATAGCAGCAGTATTCCTTTCTTGAGTCTGATGTGCTTCAGTTACTCATAAGGCTCCATCAAAAGGTGTTGCTTGTTTGGTTTGAAGATTGGCGCACACAATGGGACATTTCTCAAATAATGTCACATTTTCCTGGAGACAGCCCGGTTTCCTGGCTGTTCGGACAGGAAGAGCACAAATTACATTGGCAACAACCGCAATACCAATCATTCTGGAGGATGACAATGTCGCAGGAGCTTCATCTCAACCAGCGTCAATCGAGAAACCACTTGTTAAATATTGAGGCCTCAAAAATGAGCGGAGGTCAGAGTAGTTAGACTACACTGCCCTGTTTCTAACATAAGACCAAAATAAACTTAAACTTTTATATTGAATTAACTTACTAGCTTTATTGTTGCTATTGCGTACTCCCGGCGCAGGCTGCCTAAAGGTTCCCACATACTCAGACATACCATGCGCATACTGTGAGCTTGGTGGGCTCCACGCTGACTCTCCGCAGATGTTTTACCCTTCATAGTCAAGCGTACTGTTGCCTACATTTCTTGTGGCAAATTCCTACAAGTCCCACACTTTCTGCTAGTGGGACAAAGCAGCGGAACGGATGGTAAAATGTGCGATAAGCTAGCTCAGCACCTAGAGCTGTTTCTTTTCCAGCAGGCTCCTACCACACACCTGTCAGTGAGAATAGAGAGGGACTGTGATGCCACGCGTCCTTGTGACCGCCTGCTTGGAGAAGCTCAGTGTATCAAGCTCAGTTTGATGTATAGACTTCTTGCCTCAGAGAAGTTAATAGTGTGACAAGTACCTGTATGTGTGGAGTCCTTGCAGAGTTCGCCATTGAGTCTGCCTTGAGTACGCCTTGAGTACGCGCGGACCTCTGTGGAGTGAAGTAAACCCGAGAATGTGGGGGGCCTTTACATGAATGCCCTTCTAGTTTTGACATTACAGTCAGGCAGTCTTTTAGACACCTCAGGGGTTTGATCAGGTAGTGACACAGTATACCGTAATGACCGAATATCCATTGAATAAAGTGGCTCGTTGCTTACCAAAGCCGCACTTAAACTTGATTCCATGAATGAAACCTGTAACCACATTGGTCTCTCATTCTGTGTTTGCTGGTCAGGCACAGTCGTCTGAAAGAGGGTGAGTGTGTACAAACGCATCATTCATAGAATGTGGAGCATGCACCCACAGGTGTGATTAATTTGGCATAATGCTCCTAACCCGAGGTGGGATTTAAGTCACATGGTTACAGGTTCCTTTTCATTCATAGAACCGAATTTATATACGTAAACTAACATTTTCGCGCATCCTTCTGTAAATTAGCTGCTGTCTTTCCTCTAATTGAATATAACTTGAATAACATTTTTTTTTGCGTAATGTATGCATTTTCACTTGAATATGCTGTATTATCTATTAATGATGCAATATTTTCTTTTTCCCTTTCTGATAAGTTCATACTCTTCGGCTTTAGAACTCTTCTTAATTCACTTTTTTTTTATTCATATTACTTAATCTAGTGCATAACTAGTGTACCCTGTCCATGGTTTATTGCCACCATTACACACAAATTTCCCTATGGTGGGACAATGAAGGTATTTCTATTCTAATCTATTCCATATTAACTTAGCTGACATAGGATGACCAGGTGTCCCGATTTGTGGACTGTGCCATATTTTTTACTCCATTCCTAATGTCCCACAAATTGAAACAATGTCCGGTATTTGACAGGGTCATATTCTGAAAAGCCAAAAAATTATTTGACAGGCACTTTTTTGAAATGTAAATAAAGCCGAGCTGCAGCCATCGTCAGAGAGCCACATCGGTTGTCCATCCAAATGTGCAGCAGAATCCCATCTCATGACCAACCTGCGTGCTGGGATGCTCGTAAAATAAATAAACCGGAAAATAATTTTGATGTATGAAGAAAATTAAGGAAACTGCATTAAAGAAAAGAAAATGCCGCCACAACAAAGATGGCGGAACGGTTTATAACAGGGTGAGGCTGGTGAAAGGTGATTCTCAGAGAGCTTTTTGTGAAGTTTGCCAAATTCATTATCCAATTTCACATGGTGGGGAGGAGGATGTGAAGCAACCCTGTAAAAGTGAGACGCACAGAAAAAGCCTCCTGACGATCTATAAACAAATTTTTACTCAAACCCAAATATGCCTGCCAGACAGACAAGGTATGGTGGCCAAGATTAACTTAAAAATATTTCACTTTACCCAGAAGTTTAATAACCTTTTTGGGGTAAGCTTTAAAAAAGTGTTAAAATATAAAAAGTTGTAAAGTTTTTTTTTTTCTGATAACCTTTAACAACTTTATAAACCTTTCTATAGCAACAGTTTTATTAGACTTCAAAAAAAAGTTAAATAATGTTTGTCATAAACTCATGCTAATTCTCTGCTGTGTATTAACAGGCAAAGCACACATTGATTAATGTAATATGCGATCTGTGTTAAATTAAAATGTATGATGATGTGTCCCGCATTGCACTTCATTAGCATCCTTGTTGTCCTACATTTGGATTTTTGAGATCTGGTCACATTAGGCTGACATCAGTTATCAACTCATTTTGTTGATAACTGATGTCTTAAATTGTACAAAGAGAATTAATCTCAGCAAGTGTTTGTTAGAAAAAAAATCTTTTTGAGCAAAACGAGGATTTTCTGCCTTCCACTTTCATTTTTTCTTTCTCTTTTTAAATTTGACCAAATTTACTGAGCTTCTGTGGAAGCAGCTTCATTAGGGCAGCAGGCCAAAACCAAGGTCAGCTAAAGTGCATCGCTCGCTGGATTCATGTCATTTTCATTATTTCATTCCCCACGCATGCACACAGACATGCACGCGCGTATGTACACACACACACACACACACACACACACACACACACACACACACACACACACACACACACACACACACACACACGCACACACACACACACATACACGCAAAACAGACTGAAAGCAGAACTTTTAGATTTGGGTATTAGTTTAGAGCATTGAGTTGGCATTTAATGGTCTCATGGCAATATGTATTCAGTGATTTATTTATTTTTTCTATAGTGACAATTATTGAAGATAATGTGCAAACTTTAAATGATTTGTAATTACTGAGCCTTTGTTGTCAAGTAGCCATAAAACCTGTATGCAAGACGTGCGTTTCCCTCTTATCTCTGATTGTTTATTCCCAGTGACAACATGATAGGTGTGAAGCATATTGAATAAATAAGTAGTTTTTAAAGACACAAGGATCCACCATTGTTGTCAGTTTTAAATATCAAAGGTTTCCTCTAACAATCTCATTATACTGCAATAAGAGTTTGTAATAGAGGATTAGCTGCTTTTCGATTTACCAAAAGCCTCATTAGCAGAACTGCAGCTACAAAGCCTGTTGTGTTTTTGACAAGGGTGTGACTCTTTAGCTTTTTCAACTTTAAATCCTTCTCTGACACAAAAAGTTCACAGCATCTCTCGCAGCACGGAGAAACAGAGAGTATTTGATAAAAAGTTGATGCCAAATGCAGTTTTTGTTTTGAAGCTCTAAAACAAATTGTGTTTGAGGCGATGCATTGCATTGGTTCACTGATACATGCAGTTGAAACTCTGGCTTCTTCACAAAGTCCAAAAACATGACTGTTAGGTTAATTGGTCTCTCTAAATCGGCTGTGTGTGTGTGTGTGTGTCTGTATGTGTGTGTGTGTGTAAATTTTTTCTCACTGTGTAACATGGATTCAGACTACACTCGCCAGTTGGGTTAATTTGTATTTTCTAAAAGAGAGGATTTCTTTGTGAGAATTTTCATTACTTTCCTGAATTTCGGAAGTTTGAATACAGTAACATTATTTTGGAAAAACACGTTAGGATGTCATGGCTTCTGATAAGTTAATTCAAAATATGTCAGTGCAATTCAGGCCAGCCCGTGGATGTATTTAAGGTAAAAACCCTCTGCTATTCTGTGTGACATCATGGAGAAATTAAAATAAATAAGAGAAGATATCTGAAAGAAAACTGTGGATTTCTGGTTCCTCCTTTGGACCATGAAGGCACCATGTTTATTTATTCTATGCAAGTAAAATCACCATAGGAATGTCCCACCATCATTCTGTTCAAGATGAGGATAGGTTCTGTGTCCTAGAAATTAATGCATTTTTGTCCAAAATCTTTGTATCGACCCTGAATAACTGCCTGAGAACTTACGAAAATGCTGATGCTTGTAATAGAGCGTCATCACCAGAGAAATCACTTCTGTGCTGACATTGGCTGAAAGGCTGATGAAGCCGTCACGAAAGAAAGGCATATAAGGGGGAGCAAAAGTACTAAAAGACAAAAATTCTTAATTTTTGGAGTCATGTCGTGTTGTGATGAAAATAAAACGGATGTGTTCACCATGATGACCACTGCTACATTTTGAAGAAAAAGAAGTGAAGTATTGGGGAGTCAGAATCAGTTGTTTGGATGTTTCACTGAAAGAGGAGCTGGTGCTCTTGACAAAAGAGATAACATTATGAGGAAGGAATACTATGTGGAAATATTAAAGCAACATCTCAAAGACATCAGCCAGGAAGTTAGAGCGTCAGATTGGTCGTCCAAATATCCAATCTAAATACGCATGCTAAACAAGTTACAAATTGACTTAAGCAGCATTGAGTAAACGGTTTAAGTAGCAACCCCGAAGACCTGATGCCTGTCCCATAGAAATGTTTGTGCATGAGCAAAGTGACCTAAAAACCTGACTTGGTTACACCACTTTTATCAGGACGAATGGCCAAAACTTCCATCAACTGTAGTGAAAGGCTTCTGAAAAGAAAACCCAAAAGGTTTGGCCCAAGTCATACAGGTATAAAGACAATTCTGCCAAGTACAAGAGATATGTATAAAAACTAAATTCTGAAATCCGAATTTTAAAAAAGTCAATAAAATAGATCACATTTTTCTGCCTTTTAGTAAGAAAAACTAATTTTGGTAACCTTAACTCACCTACAATACGTAATGGATTCATCCAATTATATATTAGAAAGTTTAACACAAGTAACATTTCTTTATACATAGTTGTTTTCATAAACATCTGGTAACAAGTGGACATTTCTTCAGTCCTCAGTTTTGGACTTTGGCAAAATAATCATCTACACCAGCAATCTACGCATCATAAGAGCACCACCAAAGAAGCCCGAAATGATGCGGCAGCACTCTGTCCCTCCGCTGGACTTGGAGGGATGCCCCAAGGCCCGGGATAGGGGAAGCCGGAGGAAGGCTAAAGCTCTTCAGGCACAGGAGGAGGGGGAAAAGGAGGAGAAAGGGATCAGCAACAAAGATACAGAGGTAATGATCCATGGACATATTATTCTCAGCGGTGTGGTCAAGTTTTTATCACCACATTTGTTTGACTTATTTCTAGTCTCCTTTGTCCTTCTTTCCCTTCTTTTCAATCCTCACTCTGTTCTGGGTTTTTAGTTATCCTTTTTTAATTGTTTTTCTTTCCTACAAAATATCTGCAAGGTTATCAGACATAACATCCTTCCACCTTATATTACCTAATAACAGCTGTATTAGTTGTACCCCATTCTCTCCTTTTTTATGTCGGCCCTCCTGCTACAATAAGTGCTAACCAATTGTCCCAGTGTTATCTATCTGCTGTGAATAGATACTGATGACTCCACAGTTTTCCTCTGCCCTTGCAGCATCTGCCTGCCACTTACAAGCCAGCAAGGAGACCCAACTTGCTATTATTCCCCCCTCTCCTGGCTGATCACTGCTCTTTCCCCTCACCTTCTTGCTCCATCTTTTTCTCATCTCTTTTGTTATTGCTATATTTTTGTTGCATCTGAAAGAGTTCATATTTTGCCTTGTTTGGTCGATACAAGATCATTTTTACATCATTTCTATGGCTTCAGAAGTTTGAAAGTTGTTACAATACAGAAACAATTTCCAAAGCAAAATGATGTTTTAAATTATTGTCACCTAACATATTAGGTCACATATTTGGATCATCAAGTGGCAAACATTAAGCAAATGGAGGCCAGGGCCTTAACCACTCTATCACTGTGAATGTTCTGTTTTTTTTTCCCCTTATTCTGGCAACAATTTATAAGCCTGCCACTTACCCATATTTAGAATCGAAGAAGCCTTTCAGATAAAAAGTGACATGTTTTTAAGAACCACGAAAAGTCCAGTGCTTTGTATTTTACCACAGAGTCAGAATGTAGATAGACCTCCAAGATGAGAGCGTCACTTATTTGCTCTGTTCTTTCTTTACCCCAACAGACAGCAGCACCACCCACATTTCTGCAGATAAGGGCCCAATGCATCTATTCATCTCCCACACCGTTCTACAATCATTTGCGAACAACACAGCAAGATCCTTGAACCCTTCCGATTGAGCACCATATTAATCCCCAACCCCCTGAAAAAGCAATCCTTTTTCCTAGATGAGAACTGTGTTCTCAGACTTTGAGATGCTGACATTCATTAGCATCCCATATAGCATAAAGGGAAATATCAGATTTGGAGTTTGAGAATGTGTTTACGCATTATTTATATAATAAACTTTCACAGATGATACCATTTCCTTATACACCACCACTATATATATACACATGATGTGCATGATGCGAAGGAGACTACAGAGCCAACAGGTCCCTCTGGTAAATGACAAACCTTTAATTTGTCTAACATTTACTAACAATGTAGTTGTTAGATGTAAAGAAAATGACTGTGTGGTTGTTCATTATCCTGACCCACATCTATTTAAGACAGGCACTGATTAAAATGGTGGTTGGAAAGAATCTCATTAAGTCATTAAGTTTGTTTTGAGTCTCCCTGAAGGCAGGCCACTCAGACTGGGCTGCTGTATTAACATTTGTTAATTATCAACTGGCCCGAGGTTGGGATTAATCTATTTCGAAACAGCTGTAATACAAACGCTGATATGTTAAGCTATATAACTGCATCTGTTCATGGAATGGAAGACCGATGTAGACAATTGAAAATTGCCGAACCCCAGACTGAATTCTAACAAGAAATCAGACCATTACACAGAGATTTGTAACAACAACTCAAGACTTTGCCCTGCCTTTGAACTTTCAACAAGCTCCCATTTTTTATTCCTGTATTGTTTACCTGCTTCCTGGTTTTCCCTATCCACTCTACCTCTTCTTCTTCTCCTTCTTCACCCTTTGCCTCACCTCACAATTTCTTTCTACCACATCCTATGTTATCCCCTAATGTGTTTGCTCTGTCTCCAGGAGGCCGACAGCTGCCAGCATTGTGGCGGTTCAGGCTGCGCGCCGTGCTCCCTCTGTCATGGCAGCAAGCTGTCCATGCTAGCGAACCGCTTCAATGAGTCCATCAGCGATCTGCGATGCCAAGCCTGCTACCCCCATGGTCTGGAGAAGTGCCAGTCCTGCTCCAGTAAATAGCGCCATTTGGCCGGCACCCATGTCTGGCGATGAGAGCGCAGCCCTGAGTGTGTGACCGATGGGCTATTGCCTTGTCAGAACCGCCTCAGCTGCAGTACTGCTTTAGTCCAAAATGTTCTTGGTGGGATGTTTTGGAGCCCTACAAGGAAACATAAGCCATGAGAAGACAAGGGAATACTGACTGTTCTGCAGACACAAAATCATGAAATAGCAATTACTGTGTGCAGTGAATGTTGCATGAGATAACACAAACACATAATCCCTTTTTTTCAACTTTTTTTTTTTTTTGCATCTGTGTGCCTCTGCGCCATACAACCTTGTTCGACAACCTTGTTATAATTTTAATTAAAATGACAAATTTGGGGGTTAAACGTTCTTACCGACAAAGCAGCTCTTTTCTAATTTTTTTTCCGGTTTATTAAACAGAGAGAATGTAACCTTTATCATGTCAAAATGATGTATTTGTCAGAGCTAATTGCTGTTTATTTTTCTAAACAGGGGCGAAAATACCTAACCTAGAAAATAAGGAAATAGTGTGAAAAGGTAATTGTTTGAAACAAAGGTGTGTTTAGATAAGCTATCTTGGATCAACCGTTTTAAAAGAAAATAACTCACAATACCTTAAAAAAAAACAGATTTTTAAGCCAACAGTAAATACAGGTTCTACATCCAAAATTCTTGTTTAAAACTACATTATCCCAGTTTTGTGCATAATATGAAAAAGTACAAAGGATGTATTTTCAACAAATGACAGTAGTAGAGCCAGTCCAGGCCAGAACCAATCCAAATGGTTGCTTGATGCCTTCAGACTGAAAGGGGCTCCCAAAGTGTACTTAACTTTTCAGATTACACATAAAGGGTTTTTAAAAATATAGTTGTTTTAACCTTATTTAAAAATCCAAAAGAACTGACAAATATAATTATTGCTATCATATAGAGGAAAACAATGGCTTAATTATTATATAGACACTAATAATTGTATGTCACTTGTTTATTGTACCCATACTTGGACTAATTTCATGCTTTTCTTCATAAATTACAATTTTCCTTGTGTACCTTTAAGCACAACCCGTTACAATGCACCTTCATTCCTCTTTCCACTGATTCTGCATTGAAATGTTGCACACTGGACACAACTAAGACCAAAAAAACAAACAAAAAAAAAATGTCTCCACACTTTATTTACTGTATGCATTTAATAAATTATGTCAAGTGAATATTGTAGGTCATGCAAAGTACACTCTTTGATGTAGTCAATGGAACCGCTATGTTAAGTTAGGTTACTAGTTTAAGTCACAAGAGATTTTAAATGCAAATCATGTGAACAATCAAGCATGAATATTTTAGGGTAGAAATAACAGATGATGTGGTGGCTGATCAGCCTAACTCAGAGTGGGTCCCCAATCGTTCCTTTTTTTAAGATGAAAAAGGAATGATTTGGGGCAGAAAAGGGGGGGGGGGAGCATGTTGCAAAATTAGGAAAGATAATCATGAATTCTCTTCGCGGTAGCATTTCTGCCTTGAATCTGAACCTGTACTTGTAGACAAACACTGCTTCATGTGAGCTAAGAGCTACATATGTAGAGCAACGCTCTTTTTGCCAAACTGTTCTGGCAGTGTTTATCCATCCTGCATCTCTACTCATGCTAATCAAACTTTTATAGAGAATTATTCCTGTAATTATCTAATAATAGGATTACCAGTAACATGAATGTGGCACTGAAACAGACAATTTATGCTGTTGAAATGGGAGAGGACTTTATGTTCTTAATGAGCCTTCTCTTTTATTTTCTTTAATATGTGGGGGTAGCAAAAAAGTTCAGACACAACAGACCCCACAGATACTATAGCAACAGAGAGCCAGTTCAGTTGTTTTGCATGGTAGCCAGGCTAATGTCAATGCAGAGATTTGATTTTACTGGTTGAGGTCCCTTTCACTTGAAGACCTTCAGATTTTATGAATTTCCACTGCTAACAACCCGGTGTTACCTTTACAACCAATATTCAGTTACCCTTCTTATTTACATAATGCAGCTTTTATTAACCCTTTTGTTTCGGCACCTTTCCCTCTGGAATTAAGGCCAAGAAACTTTGGCAGCATAAAATATGGATAAAAAAATATGTCCCATTATTTTATATTAAACAATCTACCCTGACTGTGTCTGCTTTGTGGCTAATACTCCAATGTATAGAGTCCAGTTATTCTTTTGGAACGTTTTTTTAGTCAGAAGAGTCGATCTGATAAAATCTTTCGCTAATGGGGGTTTATTATATAATTTTTCAATATTCACATTTCAGGCTTCAGAGCACTACTGTGATCAGCTCTAATGGATCAATACAAAACACAAAAGTTTTTCATTCTGTGTGTATGGTTCTTCCTGACTGCAAATGCTAAAAAAATGCACACTGAGCTTTTCGTAAACTGAGCAAAACAGCATGCTCTGCTGTGAGCTTCGTCTGCACAGAAAACTCACCGTCCAACCCATAGATATCCATAATAAAGGCTAGATGTCTCGTCCGCGCTGCTGGCCAATGGGGGTCGACGTCCGCACGTGGCGGCCATCTTGCCACAGGCAGCTCGCTCATTCGTAACATTGCGTTTCAACGGCGCATGTACTTAAATAACCATAACGTCCTCAATTGTCTAACGATTCTCAAACTGTTTGGTTTGTTAAACAAAAGTCAGACATGTAGTTATGACACTGCACACTTATGAATAATTATAACCATGGAATTTCATATGAAAAGAACATTGAATAGAACAAACAGGTGCAATAAATATACACACGCACAAGGTATTTATGTTAAATCAATATATGCTATTAAAACTCAGTGTACAGAATGACAACATGATATATATATATATAGACACTTTTATTTGGGTGTGATTAATTATTTCACAGTCCTAATTTATTTATATTTACATACATACTTTTATAATATGAATATTACTGTTATAATAAAATATGAAATACTGACAAAAAAAGCTTATTGTGTGGCAACCTCTTGGTGTAGAAGCATAATCCAGGTTTCAAATTAAAGGTAACACTTTGAAGTTTCATGTAGACTATTCGGATTATATATCAGAAGTAATTACACAAAAGTTCCTATTTTTAAACCATTATTAAAGTGACATTTATTTGCTATTAAAATTGGTACAATAGTCCCCTTCACAAGTATATATAGATGTAGCATGTTGAAATCCCCATCTACACTACTGTGATGGTATACACATGGAAGACAGAGATTTAAAAAATGACCCAAAAAACATAGCTTGGCTAATGCCCTTTGAAAAGGACGGTTTTATTGAGCTTCTGTTGCATGTTGTTGCTCTGTAAGCTAAGGTTAGTTATTTTGGCAATGTGGTGCAGCCTTAACTTAAAAAACAAGGACACAACCAACGTTAACAGCGTATGGTGGTGGCTGTCTATGCCATACTGTGTTTCTCCGATGTGCTCTCTGAGCACAAACATATCCTCTGACCCTATCCTCTTCCTTACAATGTACACGACCTCTAGCACTTTGATGGGCTGTGATCGTCTGGTACATGAGGTCTGACGAATGACCCACTCTGCTGCCCTGACTACCATCACTGTGCCTTCTGATGGAATCACCGGACCTCCATTGTTTTTTAACTTCAGCAGGTGGTAGCTCTGGTCCTTGATGGCAGATGCAGCATCTGTTACCAAGCTGGCACGGCAGACATCACAGGACAGCTTTTTCAGAGCCCGTCGCACAACAAATCCTGAAATAAGAGTTGGTATATTAAAATAATTTATAATAACCATGGGGAAATTAAGGGAACATTTATCTTTTTGGACCATTGTGAGATTGATTTCCCTCAAATTTACACCAAAGATTAATTGTCATACAATCGTTATTGGTGTCAGTAAAACCTATATAATTGACCAGTGGTCTCAGCCTTGATAACTTGCGCAAGTAGCCGTGATGCACAACTATGCTGTATGATTAAGTCATTTTTCGACAAGAAAATCTGCAATTTCGACATGTTCAAGCATCAAGAATTATAGCCACGTTCATAACGTTTGTAAGAAACCAAACTGTTTGTAAATCCGTTAAGAATTCAATGAGATAAGAGTATTTGTGTTCGTGCTGATCACTCACCTTACATTAGGTACCACAGAGCACGCCAGAAAGCTTGCCTGAGGCAAGATGGCCGCCGGTGATGACGTTTGAGACTCCGCCGTAAGACATCTAGCCTTTATTATGGATATCTATGGTCCAACCCACATGCTGCTAATAAGACAATGAAGATGCTGACAGGCTTTCTCCTCCACAGTTAGGCTAAAAGTGATGGTGAATGCACAGAAAACCTCCATATTTATTGGTAAATTCTGTTGATTTCAAGGGAAAACCTCAAACAATTGTGATACTTGTTCTCAAGAAAGTGGGAAAAAAAATGCACAGTAAGATTATGATTGCCCTTACACTGAAATTTGGTTGTCAAATTTAAACCAAATGTTGGTCTAAGGGGCTTTAGTCTCAGATATTACTTCATTCTGTTACAACACAAAACTATGGCTATGTAAGTTCTACAATCATAGAAATTCGTCCATGTCCTATGAATGGCTGACTCTTCAACCTTTTTTACAAGTTAACTATTTGACGTTATCTCCCTGTGAAAAAAACTTGACAGCTTGGTAACCATATTCCTAAAAGTGTAAGCTTGAGGACTGAAAACAACCCTTTCCCATCACTGGCTAGACTTTCTAAAGCATTTAAAGATAATTAGGAGGTAATTTTCTAACACACTTCTAAAATTACAATTTGCATAGAGATAATAGGATTTTAGGTCAATAATTACAAGCATTTTATCGACGTCCAATTTCCTCATACCTTACTGCCATTCAACTTGCTTCAGAGCTTTACAGTTTTAACTTTCGATTAAAATAAAATCTTTCTTACTGATTATTTTTCAGCATACATAAACTTTTGTTTTGCTCTCGCATCGTCATCTGATTTGTATAATAGTGGATTATATAAACAATAAGAAATTGGCTCAGATTTATTGTTGACCTTTATACTTTTGATTTTCGCAGGGCCTCTTATGAGTCTGAAATGTCAGTTTCATTCTTTAATCTGTTTTCAGCAGTGAGAGATGCATCATTAATGTAACAAAAAGGCCCAATAAAAGTGCTAGATATGTGATCCTGAAATGTTTGTTTTTATGACTAACATTGTATGAATATGCTAATAGCTTTTGCTATAAATGGCACACAACCACAAATACATCACTGCATAATTACATGTAATTACACTTCACCCATTCCATCTAAAATCAGCAGTCAATCATGTTTTCCCAGTATTCTGGGACACTTATGAGGAAAAAAAAATAATTATTCTTACCCAAGTAGTAAAATGTTTTCATACCCTCATAACTCTGAGGCAGTTATGCATTCCTCTATGGTGAAATTACATTAGCACACAGAAGACTTCTTTTTTAGCTGGAGGTTGTTTTCTTAAAAATTACACAAACAAGCCTGTGCTAAAATTGATATTTTCAAGTATGTAAACAAAACTGAACTGCACTGAGCAGAAGGTATTTTTTTGTTTTATTTCTTCCAGTTGCAGCAACATCCCCCCCCCCCTCTTCTGCACCAGGATAAAAGACAATCAATCAAAAACTGTGCCCAAAGACTTAATCAGTGAACTCATCCTCAAGGTGTCAGTGTCACAACCCTCACTCCACTAAGCACCTGGAGGGCATTCCACCCCATTATATTCACCTGCACACCTATCTTTGCCCAGGTAATTTCCATTTTTACTTTTATTGTGTCACAAAGTCAGAGCAAGCAATGTGGCTGAGTCTGGCCAAGAGCCCAAACATGAATCAAATTACTGCAGGAGTGGAAAGCAAATTCCCAGACCTTCGTTTTTCTTTTCCTTTGACCTCTCTGCACAGAAGTGAGCTACCAATATGGACATTAAGGCTGCGCTTTTTAACTTTTCTGTTTACCCAATATTCTCGTTCTCTATTCCAAGCGATAACCAGTGTGGTGGAGAACTGGGTCACAGAACTGTTCTTGGGCTCGTCTGTCCTATGTTGGCCCAAAGCAATGGGGAGAAAGGTGACATTTTTGACACTTAGAAATAGCAACTTAATCTGTAAAAATGTTTCTAAACCCATTGATTGCAATGTCATTTTTTGGTCACTCTTAAAAACAGACATGGCATATATCTTTACCTCTTTGATTAGATTAAGCTGATAACAATAATAAAAATCTTTGTCATTGCAACTTTTTACAAGAGGCGGGCTGATACTGTGAATTTCGAATCAATCCGATACCAAGTAAATGCAGGGTCAGTATCGCCGATATCGATAATGATACTTTTCTGTATTTAAGCTTGATGTATCATGAAACTGTTGACCTTTTGGTGTTTTTGTGATGTTTACTTTATTATTACAATTGAATAATAATAATAATAATAATAATAATAATAATAATAAAAATAATGTTCTATTCATAGTGTTTTTTTCTAATCCACCTCTTATATTATATCTTTCACTCCTAATGTAATTTTGTTTGTGTTGTGTGCACCTGCCTCTTGCTTTAATTCTATAAATTTCCTCGTCGTGGGATAAATAAAGGATTATCTAATGTTGTCTTATCTTAGATAACACTTTTTAATGGGATAAATGTACTGGGTTCTTTCAAGGTCTTAATTACACTGTCATATGTTACCCACTTTGAGTGGGTAACATATGACATATAATATCTACTTTGAAAGTTAATAAGAACTGCTGCTGAAGATGACCACTCTTATCTACCTGGATATTCTCTGGAGGACTGAAACGCCTCTGTCAATGACGTCTGTCTGTGGGTCGAGGGTCTGGGTCTGTCGGGGCCAGGCAGTGAGAAGTTTCGTCTCCTCTCTGCGTTTCTGTAGCTCAACGTTTTCTTGCTCATGGTTTTCATGTGCTTAAATAAATTTGTTGTATTTCCACTGTATTTAACTGCCTTTTCATAAACCATACAGCTTGCCGTTGTTTCATTTACGGCATTAAAATATAGTCAAACGATGCTTCTTTTCCTCTTCTCCATGTTTTTTCTGCTCCGGCGGTCTCTCTCTTTCCCTGAGTCTGAGGAACAGCAGTGCAGTTGTTTGTGTGTCAAGTGGAGAGAGAGCTGAGTGGGCGGGCCTGCATGCTTGATTGGCTGGCGCCGACGCGCCGGTGATCCACGTAACGGTGCCAGATGGTGAAGAGAGGGGAGAGGAGGAGCAGCAAAGTGCTGTGACACAGACGGGGAGACTTTGGTGAATCTGCTGTAGTCAGTGTGTGGGAGAGAATAAAAAGTATTGATCTTTTTAAACGAGTATAGTTCAATATCAATACCAGCGTTGGTATCGATATTATCAATACTAGGATCGATCCACCCACCTCTAGTCTTTACATTCCAATGAAATTTGTCCTTGCATTTAACCATTCCTTAGACTAAGTAGTGGGCTGCCACATTGCAGTGCCTGGGGGCCATTCTGGGGCCAAGGGTGTTGATCCAGAATGGCTGTTTGTGGGTTCCAAAACAGGGATGTGGAATCACAAACTGCTTTATAAGGGAATTCCAGTGAATTCATCAGATACAGAAAGGGTTAATTAAAACACAGTTTTAAACCATGGATAAACACAATAATAGATATAAGAACAATAAAAACACTTTAACTAAGGAATGACACGTTGTCGCAATTATGGTGTAAAACCCCGTCACATTCTTGTGTAGCTGCCTCGTGTTTTGATGGGGTGTTAAGATGTAGAAGTTAAGTAAATGATACATTTGCATCTGACATCATAGCATGTGTAATACCATTGTACTACTGTAATACTCGGGTGTTATTTTTACATTTATGTTTGCCTTTCTGAGAAGTTTATTCTCTGTTGCTTTACAACTAACTTGATTTATATTTAACTCTGTCTGTCTTTTTGTCACTGTCACACCCAGTATCCCTGTGATGGCTGCACTTACAGCCACACAGATGTGGTAAAAATACCATTTATGTAATTTAGTTTCTTTTTCATATAGGGCTTCATTTACAGAGCCATTTCATTATTTGGAATTTATTTATCATAACACTGTATTTCAAAATTAGTGTGCACATTTTGCTTTACCCTGTTTTGTTATGATTGTTTGAGTTTGCAGTTGCTCTAGTCCCTTGGCTGAGGAACCAGCAGGTGGCCAAGGGGCTGAGCTGATTTGGACCATACCAAATCAGTCTATGGGGGGAAATGGGGGTTTTGCTTCATTTGGGTTAGTTAGGTTTGTGTATGTTTTACCCCATGTGTTTCTTTTGTGGACTGCTCAGCCACTATTTAAGTTCCTCTTTGTCCTATTGAGGCAGGTCAGTTTGTTTGAGTTAGTTCTGTTCTTAGTTATTTTGAGTAGTTTTGTTCCTTTGACCTCTTTTCTGGATCCATTTTTGTACATTTTATCCTTTTTGGGTTAAATAAAAGAACCCTGTTTTGAAAATATACCTGTGCCTGACTGTCCTTGCTGCTCGGTCCATCACAATCCCCATTGTGAGACAATAAAGGTTTTTCTTATCCTAATGTAAAGATTTATTTGGTCTTTGCATGTTTTATTTTTTTGGGGGGGGGGGGGGTTGTCACACATTTCAGCTTATCAATTTTTTAAAATATCAGACAAAGGTGACAAGATTCAATAAAAAACTGTTTCCAATTATAATTTGGTTAATCAAAGGAAGACAACTCTCCAGCCCAACGTGAAAATTAGAGATAAATCATAAAAGCATGCAGAATGCTGGTCAGCAATCAGAAGAGCTTTTATTGCGATAATGCCAATAAAGACTTTACTAATAATTACTGAGAGGTATAAATAATTAGCAATCATTATTAAAAAAAATGTAATCAAAGGATGTATTTAAAAAGGTTCACACTTATTTTACATTGTTTATAATCTTTTGCGAGATACCCGTTTCCTATCAGAAAAGAAAGTATTGGTTCAATGAAAGCAATTACAAATCTAAATCTCCCAAGAAAATTAACTATTTTGATAACTGGTTGTCCTGCCCTTGGCGGCAGCACCTACCGCCAAGTATATGTGATAACTGGCAGTGAGTCTTTTACATCCCTGTGAAGAAATTTTTAACCAACATTCTTTTCAGAATGGTTTTAATTCAGCTGTAGTGGAGGGTTTTGGAGCATGAACTGGCATGATGAAATCATGGAAAATCTTACCACAACAACCCAAGTCCAGTTTACAGGTACATCTAAAAATATATATATTGTGGAAAAAAATTAATTGTCACCCATTTCATAAAGTGAAACCCATAGACCTATATTGTATAAATTCATTACACATATAGTGAAATATTTCAAGCCTTCATTTCTTGTCATTTTGATGATTATGGCTTACAGATACTGAAACCATGAACTCAGTGTCTAAGAAAATTAGAATATTTAGAAAAAAATAATATTGGAAACATATGGTGTCATACCCTGGTCAGCTAATTAACTCATAACACTCAAGACTTCTTGAGCCTCTAACAAATAAATAAACTTCTTGTGCTGCACAGGCAGATGCTGACAGACAGGAGCTCCCTGAATTTCCCAACTGGGGGACAATACAGGATATTTTTATTCTATTTTATTTTATTCTAAATGGTCTCTCAGTCTGGGTCAGTAGGCTGCCAAATCATGGAGAAGACTGCTGATGGGCCAGATGTCCAGAAAATAGTAATTGATGCCCCCCACATGGAGGGTAAGCCAGATAGGTCATCGCCAAACAAGCTTGTTGTTTACAGAGTGCGGCATCCAAGCATATCCATAGAAAGTTGCGTACAAGGAAAAGGCGTGATAGAAAAAGGTGCACTTTCAAAATAAATGACAAAATATATTGAACTTTTTCATTGTATAATTTTTTTTTAAATGTGCCTGTTGATCGCTACACATACGTTTGGACATCTACAATTTGAAATCTGATCTGTTCCTGTGCCAGTTGCCGATTGTTATCCATCTTGATTATCCATCTGTGATTGCTACACCACACCCCTGAGTCGCAAAGCCAGTGTACCTTTACAAAAATGATTGTTTCAGAGATGTGATTACCTGGCTTGGTGTCTCAGAGGTGTAACAATAGCAAGTTGTACAGTTGACTGTACAGTTTCCCCTATTCACATGTACCATACGACATGGGGACCCACCACACACTTTTTAGAAGTGACAGGATTTGATGGTTCAGTTTATAAACTTCATTTTCAAAATTTACTTCTTAAACCACTTTTATATGTACTCCCACATACAGTAGGTGGCAATATAATAAACAGTGTGGTAGCTGCTTAAAGGCATATAGCCACATTATACATCTATAACAAAAAAACAAAATCCAGTTGTTATGATAAAATAAGGCTATATACTCCAAGCGTCGTACCAGATATGTTTTGATAATCCTTTTTGAACCTAAAAATAACGACCTCATCGGGTGCGATGAGCAGATATAAACAGACATAGTGCCATCTACTGGCAGTATCGCAGAACTATCACAATTAATAATTAATTAAAAAATCACTTGTAAATAATGCCGGACCGAGCCTGACCTCACTGCAATGCCTCAGCGTGATCGAAGACCAACCGTTATTAATTAAATAAACCGATCTACAGCAATTTTAAGATCCTCATATCAAAACATCACAGAGAAACAAAATTCCCGTTCATGAATGGAAAGAGGGACACATCATCAAGGTAAGAACCAATCAATGAATCGATATATTTATAATGTTGTTTGTACTTAAGCTTGTAAAGGGTTAGAAGCGCATTGCTATCACTATTATCACAGTAAGACGTTTACTTGTGTCAATCAACTCTGCAGTCACATCTGAGCGATTGGCAGCTTTAGCTTCTGCTTCAATGAACGTCAACGGTCATACTGTATTACCAGCCACATTCCAGCATTTTCCCTCTTGGAATCATATTTTTTTGTGTGTTCTTTCCCACTGGATCTTGGACCATTCTTCATTGTTTCCACAGTTCAGTGGGAGATGCTTATAGCCGTTAGCTGCTTCCTTGTTTTATCCCCTGCTGCACATGTGGAGTGTCGCACTTCCGTTGTTATTATAAATAAAACAAAGGTCTCTATTTACTAACAAATTGAGCAAAAACAAAGTGTAACATGGCTAAATAATACCTAATATGCCAGTAGGACATGATAATCAATAAAAACTTTGTATGCAACCAGAGTGAGTTACTGACGTATAAATAAATGAAAATGTCAAATAATGGCTTTGCACCTTTAACTGTTGTATTAGTTTAATGAAAGTGAAATAAGTTCAGGATGCTTATGAAGACATATTTATTTTCATTCATTAAAAACTCACAAAAGAGGATTGCAGCTAAAAAAAAATCCCCTGAAAAGTGTTGCTTGTGGACTTGTTGTCTGTTGCTGAGCTATAAATCTTCTATAATTATGCAGGGGTACACAAAGCCGCACAGCTGAATAGCTCACAAACGGTGATGAAAAGTAACACCGTGTACCTGTCAGTTGTATGACACGTACTGCTGACAGAACGTAAGATTGGTCGATTGTGTTTTGCAAAGTTAATAAAATACTTTTAGAGGAAATATTTATGTCACTCGTAGAGTACAGTATTCATCTTACAATCAGAAGGTTAGGGTTTGATTCCAGCTTCCCAGTTATATGTTGATGTGCCCCTGGAAAGGCACTTAAATTCAAGCTGCATACTGATCTGGGTATTGGTGTATGAAAGGGTTTTAAGGAGTGCGATTGGGTCAATGTGGCTATAGTGTAAAGCGCTTTGAATGGTAGTAGGACTGGAAAAGCACTAAATAAATTCAGTCTATTAACCATTAATGCTGCTTACATAAGTGAGCTACAATAATCTGCCACAGGCCTCTTGATAAATCTGATGATTTAAATCTGATAAATCTCATGGTGCTCTAAAATAATAAACTAAAGTTCTTACAAACCTCCCGACTTATTTGGTGGGTGAACACAAACCTTATCAAAACACAAAATCTTCTGTTTGTATGAAAACCTTTACAGTTTATTTTGAGTTTTGCCCTCTCAAATAAGGAGGTGTTATGGGAGCAGCCGCAAAAGCAAACAGCTGTGAATAAAAAGGGCAACATTTCTCCAGATTACAGCATCATTGTCTCTGATGCTTGGTAGGTAAATATGTGATGACCTATATGTTATTTGCAGGAGCAGGAAACTTAAATTAATCAGAAACTTTTGTTCCTTGCAAGTCACTTAATCGAAGAACGACTTTTCAGCTGCAGCTGCATTTATCACAGGGTCCTTACGTCTTTATCGTCTTTATTTTGTTATGAACGGAACAGAAGGACCCAGCGTTCAAACCAGACAAACGGGAAACAGTTTATTGAAAACTGAAACAGGGCAACAGCGTCAGCAACAGGAAGCTCTAAGGACAAAGACAGTAGGTTAGTGACCACGTGTTGCGGGAGGTAATTGTTCACAAACGTGAAGGTCACTAACTTCTGCTTCAATGTTCAGTCCTGATCCGGTGATTGTTGCAGAGCCCAGCCGGCTGGCTGTTAATGCTGCGCGGCGGAGACCGCTCTCGACGTCCCCAACGCTAACACGTCGGTGGCAGCGGGACGGGCGGATGGTCGAAGCCGTGAGGCGACCGGGGAGCGGTATGACAAAGGGATAATCCAAAGACGGTGTCGGGAGGAGATCCAAGGTCAGAACCAGGTAGACAGAAATCCAGGAAGGCGCCAGAGGAAGATCCAAGACGGGGTCAAGTCAAAAGTTCCAGGTACCGGTACACGATCAGGCAAACAGGATGTAGAAGGACAGGCAATCTCGGAGGTCGGTTCAGACGGGGGTCAGGCAAAACGGATCCAGCAAACAGGTCAAAAAGGGGTCAGGCAGGCTCGGAGTTCGGTAGGCAGAACTAGTCAGAATCAGGAAATCAGAAACAAGGTACGCTGGAGAATAACTAACCATAGGCTTGAAATAATCTGGCACTGCTGTCTGGTCTAGAGGGTGAATATATACAGCTAAACGCAGGGGGAATAGGTGAGCAGAAATGAGATCAGGGTGGAGCTAAACAGGTGTGTGAAATTAGTGATTAGTCCAGACATAAGTACTGAGATCATGGCATCTTTAAGATTTCACTGTTGCATTATTTCAGTGCAGCAAAACAAAACTTGAAGCATTTTATCAATAATCAAATATCTTTTTAGCATATTCAGTTATGCCGCCCTTTGCCTTTTTCTTTAACTCACAGCAGGATGGGTAATGATTTTCCAGTAATTAGTGAGAAAAGTGTGTAGTTGTGTCCTTTAAGATATCCTCATTGCCAGCAATGATGCTGCTAAATCATGGAGCAAAAGGCTGAATCCTCGACTTTATCTGACAATCTAACGTTTCAAAACAACAATAAAATTTAATACATTTGTTAAGATATTATCATTTGTGTTATTTTTGTTCTGACCTTTCCCATATATCCCATATGTGCTTTTAGCAAGTGAAACAATATTGAAATCATTTGAATTTTTTTTCCTGAGGGGCAAGCTTAGAATGAGTAAACAATAGATCATCAATACCTTAATGTTGATCTTTGATGTTAAGCGTCGTGCATTTTTATTACTTTCAAAATTTTCAATAATTTCTACTTTTGCTGCAGCCTGAGATGGCTGTTCTTTGGAGAGAGAAGAGCTGTCATCCGCTTTGACAGAGCTTTTCTGTGTTGCTAGAGTTTTTCTGCTAGCTCCTAACAGTCTGACCATCCTCATATGACCTCACTTCAAGGTTCCCATCCACGCAACTGCTTCTTTAATGCTTTTCACACCGTCCTGTGTACAATCTAGGAATTGAAGTGCATCAAAATCCCCAGACATGAGCAGTTTCACAAATGCTCAAAATAGCAAGTCAGGCGCCAGAACTAGTACCACGTAGAAAAGCTCTGATATCACAAAGAAAATCAGATGAACATTAACTGATGCTTCTGAATTTCTTCCTCTTGCAGAATGTGATTACAGGCATTGAATTGTGCATAGGTGTCCACTGACACTATGAGACATGACAGAATAGTAGTATTTCATGCAAAGTGATGTATGTCCTAATGCAAATCAGGAATGTTAAAATCTGTCATTCTTAAATAATCACCATGGGTCTAGCTTTAAACAATGTTTTGGTTATACATTTAAAAAGTTCACATTTTAAGTATATTTGTGAAAATAAATTTGCATTTCATTTTCTTTTCAAGACAATTTTCCTTTGATCTCCCTCATGAACCAAACACATTTTTCTTGAATAAAATATATGTTTTAAATTATCTTTACATTTGTATGTGTTGTTGCATGCTTTTCTCTGTCTGTTAAATAACACATTTAATGGAAGATTAAAATGAAAAATACAAGTTTCAGTTTTCCTTTAGGATTTTTGTGTAGAGAGCAGAATTCATGGCTGCATCAGTTTAAAACAAGTTGTACTGGACCCGAAGCAGCAAAGCAGCCCCAGGCAATCACAGTACCACTACCATGTTTGACTGTGGGTAGGATGTTCTTTTTCTGAGATGCTGTGTTAGTTCTACACCAGATGTACTGTAAAGCAGATCTTCTAACAAGGTCCACGTTGTCTTGCCAACCCACAAGATATTTTCCCAAAAGACTTGAGGTCATCAAGATGTTTTCTTTTCTTTTATTTTTTGGCAAATATGAAAGGGCCTTCGTGTTCTTCTTGGTCAGCACCAGTGTTAGGAGTAACAGCGTCAGATAGTAATGGCATTAGAAAATAACAGCATTAGTACAGATGTTATTTTTTTCAGTAATGAAATAATTAATTACTTTGCCCGTTTCTGTAACGGCATTATGTTACAGTGCGTTACTATTATTCAGTCAATTAAAGCAACTCCTTTTAGAGCCCACGCTGCATTTTTTTGTTTTTAGCGCAGGGGAAAAGCGGACCCCACGGAGGGCGGGGAGGAGGGATGAGATACAGGCATACGTGATGCTGACTGTCACGTATGCCTGAGTAGACCAGCAGCAAGAAAAAGACCCTTTGCAGGGCAGGTAAGCTTGGCAAATTCAAAGAGAGCATTCAGAATTTGGAAGTTTAGGCATTATTTTATGTTCTCTTCTTAGTTTTGCACTTTACTCCTTCAGTGGCATGCTGTTTTTTTTTTTTTACTGTCATAATAACAAAGATACTTGAAGTACAATCTCCCTGGCTGTTGTCTTGAATGGTGTGACACCTATTTACATTTACTACAAGGTTTATTTTATTTTGTTATGTCGCTTCAAAAGGATGATCTATTTCTAGATCCATTTTGTAGCTTGTCGTGGTCTGTTAATGTGCGATAATTATAAAGTTCTAAAACATCTAGATTGTTTTATTGTGCTTTTGTTGAAAAAGTTATTTAATGTTATTCAAATTCATTGACATCTTTGATCGTAAAAAGTAACCACGTAGTTACCTTGCCTAGTAACTACTTACATTGACAGTGCAGTAACTGAGTTTCTTTTTGGGAGAAGTTACTAGTAACTATAACTAGTACCTTTTTTAAGTCACTTGCCAAACTCTGTTTCAGCACTGGTTCTGGCTTTGGAATTATCCCAGGGACGGCACAGTCTCTTACTCATTGTTCAGTTATGAACACTGACCTTAACTGAGGCAAGTTAGGCCTGCAGTAGTTTAGTTTTTGTTACGGGTTATTTTGGGACCTGGATAAATCGTTTTCTTGTAGTAATTTCGGTGGGCCAGCTACTCGTGGAAAAGTGCACCACACGTTTTCTCCATTGGTGGATAACGCATGTCATTTCGGATTTCTGGAGCCCTAAAGCCTGATTAATAGTTTCATGCTGCTTCTTTTAAATTACACAGAAATACACTTTCTTCACACTTTCTAGCACTGTTGCCTTGTAGAAAGAAGGTCCTGGGTTCCCGACCTGGCATTTTTGTGACTGGAATTTGCCTGTAGCATGCGTAGCAGTAAAGCTTTCTCCTACAGTCCAAAAATATGCATGAGTGGTTAATTGCATTTGATCTGAGTATGCTCAAGTCTTTTCATCCTGTAGGTCTCCATGTTACCCAGTGGCAGCCTGTCCGGGGTGCCCCCACGACTAACCCCCTTGCACAACGCAGAGATGCAATAACAACACCGGGACCCTTCATGGAAGGTTGGTCACAATCGATGTCTTCTCTGACTATACCAGAACACACACACACACACACACACACACACACACACACACACACACACACACACACACACACACACACACACACACACACACACACACACACACACACACACAGTTTTTGAGAATTGAAGACTGGGCTCCCAAGCACCACATTCAAACTTCTGCTGTGTAAATGAATGTGTTATTTATACATAGCTTGGTATTCCACTTCTGCAAACAAAATGCTGCATGCTGAATTATGAATCCCATACAATAAGAACATTTTTTTCCATACTCTCATAAATATTGTATTTGAACGAGTGTTGGTGTTCTGCCATTCAGCTAATGTACTCCAAACTGAAAAGGAATTGAATGCATATTTCTCTGGTACAGAATATTTTGCTGTCTGTACATATGCTCTGTACATTACATGTGAAGTGTATTTAAAATAAAACTAACAGAGTGTCAGGTTTGTTTAATTAACATATTCCAGTAAAACACAACTCCTCCTTATGGCTCTTTTTGAGAACATGCTTGAGTAATATCCTGTTTTATCTGATTCCCTGCTGTTTCCATCAACTGAGGGGTGGCAAATCTTAGCGTAAGTTGTAACTGTAAATCAAGTTAACATCTTGGTTTTCATGCAAGAAGGAGCATTATGAAATTTCAGCGTTTGTCCAAATGTAATGTGGCCCCCAGCATTCCCTTGTTTGGGGATATTCCTTGGTTTGCCAAAATAAAAAATGACAGAAATAAGTTCTCTATTACAGAATTTCCCTGCAACAATAACAGCTAAATTTTTGAGTCACACTGGATAGATAAATACATCATAAATAATATTCTTAATTCTTAATAATAATACAAGTTTTCTATTCTTTTTAATTTCCTATGTAATAATAAAAAATAAATAAAAAGCAGCAGCCTCACAAACACATTTATCAAACAGAAATGTGCATACTCCAATCTTTAGTTCCTTCTTTGTCCTTGTCTCCCCATTCATATTTTGGTGCAGAGCTGGTCTTGCATATCAGTTCTTGGTTGCTGAACAAAAAGTCTTTACAAGAAGTATCTTTGAAATTGTATTGCACAAACAGAATCCCCATTCAGTGACTCAGCAGAAAGCTAGGTTCTCTTCTTGGTCCACTGGCTCTGCATCAGTGAAAATACCTCAATGCAATGCGAGGGAAAGGCAAACCCACGCTGTACAAACTTCAGTAATTCGGAGTCACATGGTTTTAGCCTTTTCAAAAGATTTGGTCCACTTCTGATGCACCCTAACCCTTTAGTTGGGTGTAACAACAAACTTGGTCAATTTGCACACCTTTTTACATGTTTTCTGTGCCCATGTTGAGATCTATGTACCTTTGTCATACATAGAAACACGCATGCCAACTTTGCACATGGTCACCTCCTCCGCCACCCATTTTTCACGACTGGCATGAGATGAGGGAAATTTCTTTCGTAGTTTGTAAAGCAACACTTGCGCTTTGACATCTTTTAAGCAGCAGGTGCAGCGATACCAGCAATGCCCTGTTGTTCCATCTGTGAGTGGAGAAAAAACACCCTCAAGTTGGCACCTAGGGAATGACATCACATGAAAGAAAGGCTGTTGTATCCCATGCATCACAGCAGTCAATGGCTATTGGTCCTGTAAAAGACAATATAAAAACAGACATTTTCATTAATCTATGAATCCTCCCTGGATGCACCAGGAAGAATGTGAAATGTGGACATGTCTGGGAAAAGGGGAATGTTTGGTGACCCTAGGCTTAATGACTGGAGATTCAATTTTTACATTTAAAATATATGGCATATTCTCAAAACATCATGCAACAAAAATGCATAATCACATAAATGGAAGAAATCAAATCAATTTTGTGCTTTATTCGTATTAAACATGTAATTTGAACATAAAACATTTTCAGATTCAATCTTTTTGTACAGCAAACCTGTTTGAAGAAGCTCATTCTCAGGTTACCAAAGTTTAGCACTGGTGTGGACAAATTTAACTGTAAATAATTTCAAAATCAAACCACCAGATTTCACTCAGTTCTAGGAACCAGACCATCAAAGTTCAAATGGTTCCCTTTAAGCAGAAACAAACATCCTTATTTCACTGACCCAGTCTCATGCTTCAGTGTAAATCATTTGCAACTATTTCATTGCTTGCCGAATATTGAAGTCCCAAAATAAAAAAAACAAACAAAAAAACAATTTCCAATCTAAACAACCTCCCAAGTGGTCTGTGGATGTTTGAATCTTCCAACAGGAAACTGGAATTAACGTATTTCTCTGCATATAAACAATGTTTAATGTAAGGTATATGGAGCTCAGTTCTCTCCGTCTCTGTTTCAAATTCACCAATTAAAACTCTGATGTCTCATTTCTCTGGACACCGGGGCTGATAATGACTTGTAGATTGAATTCTACTGAGTTGTCCTCTATGCTATATCTCTGGCTTAATGAGAGAAAATATGACAATTCCTCGCATATTTGTAATATCGGAGATTTATCACAGGCAAGAGGGCAATTCAACTGAAATAGTTACACAGTAATTTTGCAGAATAGGTACAGGTTTTTGCGGCTGCTCTCTTGTGCATATAAGTAGCATTTTATAATCCAGATGGGAGTGTGACACTTTACACTATCATATACAGAAAAGACCTCAAAACTCACATAACACTGCCATTTTGAATACAAATGTGTATCAAGCGAAAAATATGATCACAAAGCGTGGTTCAGTAATAGGAACGTGAAATGTTGCAGTGGTGGAAAGAGAAATTCATCAACCCAGGCAGGGCTGTACAACAAATCATTTGCACGGCAGTGTTTCTTTAGAACATGTAAACTGCCTGTGGAATAGCTATGGTTTGTTTGAGAATGATTGCCAGCTGAAGATGTGTATAATGCTTTCAGTCTCCAGCTGAGAAACATCCTTCGTTTTTTTTTTCTTCTACCAATCATCCTGCTGAAAGTATGCTATATAGGCCTAAACTATCATTTCTGACAGCACAAAAATAGCCTGAAAAGGAAAGTCCTTAACAAATATGGTTCTGTCAGTGGAAAAGCAATTAGATTAAGCAGGTAAAGTCAATTTTCAGAAAACTGTCACTCTTGTTTTAGTTACTAAAACTGGTCTCCATGTTTGCCAGTTCTTCTCATCTTTTAGCTAAATTCAATCCATCTGAACTTCTTTACCTATGTTTTACTAGTTTTCTGATGTGTTCAGGCAGATGTGGGTGAAGAATCTTCTATCTCTGGCTAAGCTGAAGTAAAACTTTCAGAAAGTGTGTCCTTTCTGAACCCTTAGTTATGTTATGTAAGATCATATCTATTCCATGTACCCCAGGTTCCCCCTTTGACATTGAATTATGAAAATCAATCAGGCTGGCTGTTTCCTGTCCTATTTAATATTATTTTACAGACCAACACTATTTCATCTGTAAAACAAAGTAGTTTTGAGGTTTGAGAATACTTTGCTCGCAAGCCGAGGACTGATTCAACAGGGAATCCTGAATTATGCGACTAAATTAGAATATATTGAAAGAAGTTCACAAAGCTGCACAGCTCTAACCTTATAATGCACAAACCTTAATCAACATGTTGTGGTAACCCATCAACATCCCTGAGTCTGTGATAGAGCAGACCAAATTTCTGAAAGCTTACGCAGAGAACTAATCAAAAGTAGGCGACTGTTAAAATGTCTTTTGCTGCACAAGGAGATACTTTGTGCAACATAAAACTAAATTAAAAAGTGGGAACTTTCAGATCCACTCAGTCTAAGGCGATACTGTATATAGCTTCCTTGGATAATTGTTAGAGGAACCAGATGTTATCTTATCATGTCCTAAAAACACCCAGACTACACAGACATTCTCCTATTCTTTTCTTTGTGCAGGCTTTGTGTCACTTGTGTTTGAAGTGGCTATTCTGTCTTTGCTTCCTTGTTTTTCCTGTCAATTAAATTTAACTGAGGTGAACTTTCAAGCTCCTCCAGCTTCTTGACTTTATCGGCTCGACGCTGCTTTGGTGGGCATCCTTAATCGAACAAAGAGCTTTCTAAAGTAGAAGTGACAGTGACTTGTTTACACCAAAGAACCACTAGTTATCCCTGACACCGCAGACTTTATTATCGAACAACTCATTTGGAAGGTAATGAAATAGGGTGTGAATTATGATGTGTGCAAGAGAAAAGTCTCCTCCATAAAGACCAAAGCTGCCTTCATGGGCAGGGGAAGGGGAAACATTTAAAAGAGTTCAATCAACTTTCATTTTCTTTTGTTGAACATAAAATGATCTCCTTTCAATGCAGCTTTTATTACTACCCTGCTTACCACTTTTTATTCATTTTGAGTAATTACTTATCCGTTTACTTATCTATTCTTGATAATGCTAAAATTGTCACTTGCCCCAAATATGTTTGTAGTACTAAACTTACATTAGTTTTCGCTCTTTAGTTTTAGGTGGTATTTTAGAAATTCATAAATAAATAAAAGGTGCAAATATCAGTAGGTTTATAAAACAAAAGCTCCTATTTTGTACAGACAATCCTTTAAGAAACCTAGTCACCATGTGCATACAGGCTTCATTAGGTAGACAGTGAGCAGACAATTAGAGTTCATAAGGGATTGTCTGGAGATTCCATAATAGCCACATTTTGAGTGCCTTTATAGTTTGATGCAGGACAGATCTGGGTGAACTGTGGGACCCATTTGAGTCCTTGATGTGCTGCACAGTTAGAACCACTTGTCTTAATACCCATTTGAGACCCATTTTAGAGCTAGACGGGGTGTGAAACTGGTTTTACCTAATTGTATTCATTACCCGTAGTGGACTCAGTAATTCCATGGAGCCTTTGCACACTTCATACTCATCTAACATCGAACAGACATGTCAGTATTAGTAAAAATGCAGTTTTCTGTGTTCAACTGTATTTTAATTTATTATTTTTTTGCAATAATTGTGTTTTAATTAGAAAAAATTGCTGGTGTCATGGTTTAGGGTTTTTAGCTATCCGCCATAATACTTTAGTGTCCTGCTCTGGTTGCTCACTGTAGTATATTGGACTTGACATGATGCTCTCCCTGTGTGTCAATGTTAGTTTATTTACATTTTCTTTGGGTCGCAATGGAAACTTGGTCAAGCCTAAAATTACTAAAAAGGCTTCAGGTATTCCTTTCCAACTAGAAAATAAAAATTGGGAATACAATGAATATCTCTGTATCTTCACATCGTTTCTCCACGTCCTTTCCCTCTGCTGCTTATCCTGCATGAAGTTAATCAAGCCCCACCTCAAAAGTACCAACAGGTCTCCTCAGTGCTGCCAGTATGTCCAGCTCGGCTGGCTAGCTCATTTCCTTGCAACGTTTCCAGTCTAGAACATACAACCTGGAGCCTAACAACAGTTTTCCGCAGAGCTTTCTTCTCATTCTCAATTCACTGCCTGGTTCAGAACCAAACAGCAAAGCCTACACAGAAACAAACCTCTTTTTACTGGGCCGCTGGTCTGTCTCAACCATCTTACTTACAATAACTCCCCTGCTTGTCCAACCTTTCCAACAAATATTCACCAGTTATCAGCAGCCCTGGCATAGTAAACACTCAGCTCAACTATTTGCCTTAGCCACCTAAAGATCTACAGCTCCACTGTGCATCACTACATTTTTTTAAGACTTCCTAACATAATTATACTATAAACATTACCTTAAACGTCTCATCAGCTCTCATTGCAATCTTGCATTAGGTCAAAGAACAAAACTTCTAATTATGGTAGCAATAGCAGATAATAGTTGGTCATCATCCTGAAAAAATGACTGGCTATTGAATCGTGACTAGAGTGATTCACTTGGACTCAGTGGTCCATTACAATCTTTTTCCTCAACTGATAAAGGTTAAAGTGTAGCTCACCCCCATGTACTGCAGCTGGTTATCATGATTGAGTAAATGTATTTTAGTAGCCATCAAACTTAGTTAGTGTGAAGCACAATATCTGTCAGCAGCAACTTATTGCTTCTGAACTGAGAAATATTGGTGAGTGTCAGCAAAAGAAAATCAATGGGGGGTCCTTAACCTTGATCAGCAGCTAAATGTATGTCATTACTCTATTATGTAATATATTCCTAACGTTGGCCCACACTCTAAAAGCTAAACCTTCCTCACATAGATGCTTAGCACGGAGCTCACTTTTGAGATAAATTAGTTTTCCCCTACAGTATACAGCAGTGTTAGACTGAAATCATGGATTGAAGACAGTTTAGAGCTCTAAGTCCTGGTAATTAAAAGTGAGGAAAATGTTAGACCAGTATTTTGGTTGTGATAAATCATTAGTTACAATGGAGACAAAACTGTGAACGTTTTTATTCAGTTTAAGTAAAATGGACATATTTTACACACAGGGAGAGCATCATTTTTTTCACACTTTAAAAAACTGCTTTTAAATCCTCAACACAATGCTTAATTCATGATTACAGCTAATGGAAAATTCCATGTTTATTTTACACTATATTTACACAAAATACATTTGGACCGACCCATTTTTGATTTCATCAATAACACCTCTAAAATGCTAGCGGTCAACTGGGGTTCATCTCATGTTTAATGACAAAATGGTGCAATCTAAACATTACACATAGCTCGAGGCTGAGCATGCAAGTTTTTATTAATTTGTACATTAATAATACCTAAAACAGCACAGAAAAGAAGACAGAGGCAGAAAGGGAGAGGGTTAGTGGATGTTTGAATATGATGTTTTTCATAATTCATGATTATTAATGGATAGAGAAACTTTTTTGGCATTCAAACAGAAAACAGGTTGTTGGCAGACAGTGGAGGTGCAAGCCATTTGGGTGCCCTAAGCACAAACGTACGGAAGCATGTGCGTGAATCACACATTAAGACAAGGTACGGCATTTAAAGGAAAATTCTTTTTTTGTGGTAGCTACTGTGTTATCACTTAATTTTAGTTGAATTAGTAATTTTATTTTTGATAACGCTTTAACGTAGGTTTGTAATTGTTGTATGCTACTGTATACTCAAATTTCACTTGGGATAATTTTTTTGTATCTATCTATCTATTGTGCATTCTTCCACAACATAACTATTTTTTTGAGAAAGATTCATTAGGAGGAGCTTATCAAAACCAAAAATCCTCAAGGTTTGCAGAACTTTTCCACATTATTTTAGATTAACAGACTTCAACACTGCTGTTCATGGTAAATATTTTTTTAATTAGGACAGATGTACCAGGCTGAACATGAGATCATTTATTATGTCTTTGTTGCTTGTGCCTTTATGCTTTTTAATGTTTTTCATTTGTTCAAAGTTTAGTGTTGCTTCAGTAGTGAATAATTGCACGTGAAATTATGCTCTGCTGCGTTATTTTGTCCACAACGGTTAAAAAAAACCCAAAACTCTAATGTTCTGTTTCCTTCCCTCTCAGCTGCTACTGAGGGATGGTGCCGCCACCCACAGCTTTCTGAGTGCCGAGTAGAAGAGGTGGACAGGAGGTAAGATAGAATGGAGATGTCGCCCTGACTTAAAAAAAAATAAAAATGGGAGAAACAGCTGAAACAGAAAAGGAAATAAAGTTCAAACTACAGCCCAGACGACAACAAGAAAGTAATGGAGTAATGCAGGAAGGGAGGGAGATAATTTAGCTATCAGGCTCCTCTCCTTTGGAACCAACTCCCAGTTTTGGTCCGTGAGGCAGACACTCTGTCTACTTTTAAGACTAGGCTTAAAACTTTCCTTTTTGACAAAGCTTATAGTTAGAGTGGCTTAGGTTATACTGAGCTATCTCTGTAGTTATGCTGCTATAGCCTTAGGCTGCTGGAGAGCCATAAGATCTATTTCTCGCACTCTGGTGAGTTCTCCTACTGTTCTCCAATTTTGCATTATTTGTTGTTATTTCAGCTTTTAACTTTATGTTCTCTCTGTCTTTTTTCTCTTCATAACAGGTACACCTGGTATGGCATTCTGTTAGCTTAGACGTCATCCATGGGGTAGATCATCTGCCATTAGCCTTTCTAACATGTGCTCTTTTGTGTCTGCGTGCTGTGTCTTCTCAAAACCCCCAGTCGGTCGTGCGAATGGCCGTTCACGCTGAGCCTGGTTCTGCTGGAGGTTTCTTCTAATTATACACAGGGTTTACATACAGGGATCAGGTCCAAAGAGATATGATCTGATAATCCAAAGTGAGGAGTTGTGGCAGCCTTGTATGCTCCTGGGATGTAGCAGTAGACCTGGTCTATTATATTACTGTCTCTGGTTGGAAACTTATGCATGTCGGACTGCTTCCATATTAAAGAATCAAAAATTCTGTATATGCTAGAGCAAAGCATGTGATAGTGATCTTATTTAAGTTGTGTCAGCTCCGAGAGCTGACACAACTTAAATAAGAAAAAACTGAAGGAGCATATAGGGTGTATTTTTAAAGCTATAGGACATTACCAGTGGTTGTTAATTCAGGGAGTTCTCAAATGCTTTCGCTTTTGGAACCAAATGAAATTACAATTGGTTCATAGTTCATAGAATGGTCTGTTTCATTCCTATTTTAGTTTTCTTCATCCCATCTATTTCATTTAGAACCTCATTCTGAGAAAGAGCACATTACCCACCATCTGCCTGGGTGCATCAAGCTGTAATTCTCCAATACACCTTCGCAGAACAGATCCTTCCTACTTGTCTCTCCTCTTTAATCCAAACCTCTGCATGAAACAAATGAAAGTGTAAATGATCAAGGAATCACTTTGACCCGTGGCACAATGGGATTCATGTGGGTGGTGGTAGTTCTGATATGGTCATTTGTGTAAATAAAAGCTTTCGATGTGTGTGTGTGTCGATATAATTTAAATCCAAGTTATGAAAAAATAATAAAGAAAAGATTAAGTTTGAGAAATAATTACTAGGGTCCATATTTTGAACTGACAACTAAATAAAAGAGTATACTAATTGGGTATACTAATGCGAGGTGGCTGTGAGCAAACACTAGGCATTATAAATATTAAGAATTGGCCTCTGCATAGTAGTGGTTTGAGTACCTCTATGATCATGAGAACTGTTTGTCCATGGCTTTGACTGCTAGACAGAAATGATATGTATCAAGTAAATATTTAAATCTGAAATAATTTAAAAATTAACTTCTGTAAATTTTGCTATTAGAAGAAAAAAAAAAGCTAAGATTATTTTTAGGATTTTCTTTGCGGGAAAACTGGGTTAATCTTATTTTTGGTGATGAATAATGCAGTTTACACATATCTTTTCATCTGAAATAAGAGATTGTCCAAAGTCAACAACACCTCAGGAATGTGAAACAGAGAAAATATTTGAGTATCAGTCAGTCATAGCCTCTGAATACACAGACCCATTCAATAAATTTGAATATTATTCGAAAGTGTATTTCAGGCGCTCAGTTCACTAAGTGAAACACATTAGACAGCCATATAGCCATTTATGAACCTGAGACAACGTAAAGAATGTCTTGTGTGAGTTAAATAGTAAATGGGCTGCACTATTGTTGAATGCCCCAAAGTCATAATTTGGTATTAAAGTACATTTTGCACAGTCTGGAAGAAGAATGGAAAAGCACATAGTCCAAGCTACTTTAGGTCCAATGTGAAGCTTCCATGTTCTGTGATAATTTGGGGAGACACGTTATTTGCTATTATAAAGTCCATTGTATTTTATCAGGCAAAGCAGACCACAGCAAAACTGCGGAAAGTACCCATACCTGCTTTAATGAGCATTGTATCACTGTGAAGCCCATATATCAGAGGTTGAGAACTACTGCCCTGTAACTTTTAGATGCATCCCTGGTCCAATACACATGACCTAAATAAACGGCTCATTACTAAGCTACTGCCAAGATCAATGGCATGCTGACGAGGGAATTCATCCATTTGATTCAGGTGATGGAGAAGGGATGTGTTTAAAAGTTTCAGGATATCAGTTCTCAAGGACTGGACTAGAGCACTTCTGCCATAGACCATCTATGGAGCATTTTCAAGAGGAAGGTGAGACACACCAGAGCCAAATATTCACATGAGCTGAGGGCTGTTGTTACATAAACCTCAGCATCTTTAGCATCTTAGCAGAGCCACAGGTTGATCATCTCCATGCAATATTTTGCACAAAAAAAAGCCTCCAAAAACATGAATGCATATACACTTTACAGACATGCTCTCCAGTAGGACCACATTTCTGCCAAAAAATACTCAGAATCATTTCACAAGTCTTATGTAATACTCGAATTTTTGGGGAAACTGAGTTTTTGGGATTTTACTTAGATACATGCCATAATTATTAAATTTAACAGAAATTAATGATTGAGATATATCATCTTGTGTGTAATAAATTTTTATATAGTGAGTTTTACTCACAATAGTTTGGAATTTTCATGTGTAGGAATCCCATGATAATACAGATGGTTGAGGAAAACAACAAACAAAAATAAAAGATTGCTGCAGTATATAGACGATTTACCGCTTACACTGGGAAACTGGTGTCCTTATAAGTTTGGAAATTGAGTGCAGCACACCTTGGCTTTTTAAAAGCTCTGTTTTGAGAGTCAGAACAAGAGCTCTGCACAGTGGATTGTCTGCAGAATCTGTTCTATGACTTTTTCTTGTTTCTGGAGATGAATCCACTATTGATCAGCTACCCTTCAATCTGTTCCCTCTCTCACTCTATGCCGATTTTTGACCCACGCTGCTCACATATGCTGGAGACTACATGCACCTGCAGTCTTTCTGTTCTCTTGCTCTAGCTCAATATTTCTCCCCTCTATGACTGACCAAAAAGACTCTGCATTGCATAATTTATTTGCAACATTAACCATCTGACAGCAGCACAGAGATAGTTGTTATGGGAAGAGAAGACCACAGTGATCAGCTTATATCCCTGAGGTAATCACTGTTATCAGCAAATTCACAGTTAGTGCAGCGCTTAACATGATTTGCTGTAAGATCAAACCCTCGACAGGGACTTTTTAGATTGTAGTAGCTTGTACTTTATTTTACTACTTAAGTGAATGTAACTGTGCCATGAGCTTAGCTAAATTGTAAAGAAATGTTAAATCAAGTTGTTACTGTTTAGTATTCGTAGTAGCCAATTGCTTCTAGCATTCACCATTTCAGAGTGACTCGTACATAAAGAGCTCCATTTACCTTGGACCATACAAGAGGTACATAATTGAACACATCCATATTCACGAGCCGGTTTTAATGTCCTTTTGCCGATGTGGGCGTATGTAGATCAGCGTTTTCATGTGCACGTGTGGGGCGGAGCATTACCAGGACTGCAGTAGCACATCAGACAATCATTAATTCAGTTGGGTGTCAGAGTTGGCAATTTTTCTTCTTATGGAGGCATCTGGTCAATACAGTGTCTCTCCAGTGGTCTGCAGGGAGCACATGA
Organism: Fundulus diaphanus; assembly: GCA_037039145.1. Taxonomy (NCBI): domain Eukaryota; kingdom Metazoa; phylum Chordata; class Actinopteri; order Cyprinodontiformes; family Fundulidae; genus Fundulus; species Fundulus diaphanus. The sequence goes on from CM073136.1 coordinate 36,255,106, forward strand.
AGAATCTCTGCTCAGCAGTATAAGGATAAAGCACTATGAAATTGTTTATTTTTTGTCATCTGGTAGCCAGCAGTTAATTATAGATAAAGTTTTGTGGAAGTCTTTTCGAGTGGTGGGCAGCCTGAGTGATGGGGAATAAGCCAGCGACATGATGTGCAGCAAAGCATTTCATTATTTCCCTCAACTTGCAACAGTCAAGGGATGTTGCTAAACAAAATTCTGCATTTTGTTTTATCTGGCACCTGTAGTTAAGTTTTCCGTCTGTTTCAGAAGACAAGGAGCACTGGTTTTCTAGGATATTTATTTGCTTTTTAGACTAGAATGTTTAGGATTGCTGTCTTCTTGTTCTTTTTTTTGTGATATTTTTTAATATGTATAAATCAATATTACATCCATGGTTGTTGCTGATTTGCTAGAGGTAAGGCCAAAATGAATCATACCCCTGGCAGATTATAAAGAAATCTTGTAATATTACCAACATATTAATTCTGACTGTAAGTAATATTCATGTTTTGGAGTAGCCCACCCAGAGGTCTGAGTTGAATCACCAAAAATAAATAGTCTAAATACCAGTGGAAAGATGAAAAATGCTGGCCAGCAATTAGAAGAGGAGTTTAAATGCTGTAAAGCTGTAAAACAAATGTTTCCATTAATTAGTGAGAAGGATACAAATATTTACAGTTTTTTTGACTAAATGTGATATTTCAATTGCTATTATGTTTTGAGAGGTTTCTGCCCCATTTCCTATCAGAAAAAAATGTCTTGGTTGAAAAAAAGTATTTCAAATGTAAATTAACCAGGGGTATGAATAATTTTGGTTTTACTGTATATGTTCTGAGGCTAAGATAAAACTGTTGATTGACACTAAAATATTTTCTCTGCTGCACATTCCTGTTATTGTCTTGGGTCGTTCTGAGGAAAATAGATCTCTAAACTACATTTATCGTCACTAAAAACCTGAATGTCTCAAATTTCTAAACAAACAAAACAAAAAACATTCGGGAGATTTGATTTTCCAAATCTTTCAGTATATTTAAATAATACCCATTTGTTTTTATTTCTGTCTGTTCAGTTGTACGACCACCTTGATTCAGAGTTCAGTTTTAACCTGGTGCTGTTTGATTGGAGAAGGATTTGATTGATGTGATGTCAAGCTAGATTTTTTTGGTCGATTATTGAGAAAGTTCTTCATATTTGTTGACATGCTATTTTGATATGAAATTTTATAAAAACGTCTTTAAAAAAACGGATACATTGTTTTATATGATGATAGATGCCTGTGTTATTTTCTAACAGAAAAAAAAAACTTTGTTGGTTGAATCAAAATAATTCCATATTTAAAACTGCCAGGTATGAATAATTTGAAGCTTCAACATGTACCTGAAACATCAATTAATCCTGTCGAAATCTGTTTAACCTTACAGCTTGAAATGCTTTTCATTCGAGACAAACATACATGTATCTAACTTTAAGTCTGCTGAACATCTGGCCAGTCTCTATTATCTAAATATACCATACCTGTAAGTAACTTTATTATAAGAAATATTCTGTTAACTAATAAACGATTGTTATAGAATCAATTAGATTATGTTTGTGACTTATGACCTGAATTTCTTTTTTGACTCTGTGGTGGCACCAGCCATCTTCTATGATGTAACTTGTGGGAGCAGCAGCTTGTCTGCAGCGGAGAAGAAGGGGTTAGATAAGCTCAACAGGAAGCCCAGAGGTGTCCTAGGATGCCCCCCTGCCGAGTGCAGGTGGTGGGAGAAAGAAGGATTCTGGCAAAAATAACATCAGTGTTGGACAGAGTCTCCAACCCCATGCATGAAGCTGTTGCAGAGCTGGAGAGCTCCTTCAGTGACAAACTGCTGCATCCTAATAGCACAAAGAAGCATTATAGTAGGCCCTTCCTTCCAGCAGCTCTTAGACTTTATAACCATCACTGCTCCCTGTAAACACAATGGGTGTTAACATCTTGAAGTTTCTTTTTCAGAATTTTTGTAAATAGCACGTTTTGTAAATTTTTAAAATCATCTTACTCAGTTGCAGATTTCTTTCATTTGACTATTTTTTTTTTAAAGAACTATACAGTATTTTTTTCTATTTAGTAAATTTGTCCTTACTGTGTGACATCCTATTCTCATTTTGTGTTTTTTAAATGTTTTACCTTTGTGTGCATCTTCGCGCTTCAGCTTGCCTGTCACTTTGCTGCTGATAAACCTGGGTTTCACTAGTGTGGGGCAATGTTGATTCAACAGTTATGTGTTTTACTGTCTGTATAAGCTTCATCCTTCATGTAGAGCACTTTGGTCAACAGCTGTTGTTTTTTGAGCACCCTTGAAAATAAATTACATTTCCTTTGACTTCCATGAATACTGATGCTTTGCGATATTGTGTCCACTTTTTTATGCACCGTTTTTTAGGTGTTGATTTGTTTTTAGACTACAAAAAGAAATTGAGTAAAAAAAAAAGGTAAAAACTGAACTTTAGTTTGATGTTCCTCTAACAGTTTAATCTTGTAAAAGACTTGGTACCACTCCCCTAATTAGGGAAAGCTCTACATTAACAGAAAGTTTCTCTTTATATATCAAAGGTACTTTATGAATTCTGCGTTTAGTCAATAAGTGATTAATAGTCTGTGTTTTGCTATTTAGACTGTAAATCTGTTAAGCATGGTTGCATGCTAGTCCTATTTTTAATTGTATCATACATCATTCAGACTTGGCTGGGCTGGAGGGCTTTAAGCTGCACCTTCATCCCTACTTGCAAAGGGAAGAAAACACATATGAAAATATGTAGGAAAGTGATGTCATGGAATCTGATGCTTTGCTACAATGCCAAAACTTTGATGGCATGTAATATCAACATCTTTGTGGTATTTGATGGTTTTCGATACCAAACATACTAAGTACTATTGTTAGACTTAACAGGTGGAGAACTAAACTGTAAAACTGTGAGAGACATCAGAAGACAATCAAAATGAAAAACCTTGACTGCAGTAGAATAAAACACACTGCAGAGATGAAAAAACAAACAAAAATCACATAAGCAATAGAACAAGGGAATAAAAAACTGTTTAGTCGTGACTTTTAAAATATGTTATGTTTCTAATAGGCTGAATGAGCTGCCACAATTAAATTATATCATATTACTCAAATTAATAGAAGACAATCTTGTGTGTTGGAAAACACTGTGGGGGCTCCTTCACGGTTTCTTTGGGGATTTCCGCACTCCTTGCCCGCTGTCGACGCTGTGTTGGTCTGGGCGTGGCCAGGACAAAATGGGGCCAGTTTAACCTATACGTATGTTTGGACTTTATTATAGACAAAATGCAAAAAAATCTGCTTATTTCGGAACTATGAACATAATTTAATTAAAAATAATTAATTTTAACCTAGTTGAACTAACTGCAGAACTGATTTTTGTTTGGGTGATCTGTCACAAAGCAGCAATGAATAGATTATATCTATGAAAGGTTTAAAAAGGATGTATTAGTAGCTAGTTTATTATGAGTCCACTTGGTATTCCAGAGCAGGATCAAAGTTTTCCAACTTTCAGTGATGCATAATGAAACAAGTTTAAGAGAAACTCTGTACTGGTTCAAAATTACTCTGTTTCGGTGCCGATGGTAAATCTATTAGACGAGAAGTGAGGAGCAGAGCTGTGCTGTGCTCCGAGTCAAAGACTGATCAAAAGGGCAACTTTTATCTGACACATTACTGCAATTTGAACGAGGGACAGAATGGCTTCCAACAGTAAGAATGAGGGGAAGGGCCAGAAGAAGATTGAGTGAAGCAAAAAAAAATGTAATATTATATGCAGAAGACAGATGATCTGCAGTCAGAGAACGGGTTGCACATTAACTCATAGATATAACAGAATTTTATATTTCTGTGCATTGATTCAGTCTGTTACTTACACATATGTTGTATTTTGCTTAATATCCCTAATAGTTTGGGAAGATTACAACATTTCAACTTTATATACTTTGACTTAGGAAAGCCATGGTAAAAAGTTTGTTCAACAGATTTAAGCATAGCATTAGTTGGTAACATCCTGAACAATTGAAGTGTGAACAATAACTGTTGCTGCTCAAATGAACTCAAGTTTAAAAATCAAAAGCAATTCAATGGTGTAATTCATCTTACACCACTGCTGACAAAAACAAAGAAGCTACCGGCTCTTGTCACATCTCCCCTGCCCTTGATTAGGGACTAATGTTACCATCGGTAACATTTTACAAATTCTGTTCTTAATGCATTTTTGGAATTGAATCTTTGACACATCACCATTTAAAGGGGTGTTATCGTCCCTGCACCTGTGGTGCTGGGATAGAACAAAGGCTTGAAGCTGTCTGTGGTTTAACAGTTTAGCCAGTTTCACTAATAAGAGGCTAGTCTGATGCATTGAAATGAAAGGGGACTTCTTGTCAGTGTGATGCAGTACAGCTTTTAATAGTTTACAGTTTAAACCATGTCAAGTCTTGATTCAAAATGGATCTGGCATTCTTCACATCTGGATGGAACCTTAACTTAGTCAGCTTTTTATGTATGAAAACATGGTTCTTGACCAAAATAGGTGGACTGCTACCTCCAAATCAGGGGTCGATCTCTATCTTAAGTGAATGGGTTCAGATATCTAAAGATGTTTGATGTTTCATCTAGATATAACATATCTAAACTTGATGTTTCATTCACTAGTGGAGGTAGGGTAGTGTGGGAAATTGATATATGGAGGGAGAGTTAATCTGTTGTGATGTCGCTACTGCTCAAGTTTGTTGTGGTGAGAAGGATTGTAGCCAGAAAGCAAAGCTCTTGATCTGTGTCTGTCCTTGCTCTTAGATATGGTTAATGACCATAAAATATACATTAATGCTATAAGGGGTTGGAATGAAGAGTCAGCGCTGACATTTCATCAGAACACTTCCTAGGCACCTAACTTTGAAAGAAGAGAATGGAGAACGAAGGGTCACACTCAGAAGCCTGGAATGCCTCCAGAATGATTTTCGAGACTGTTGCTGGGGAGGAAGTTATCTGGGTTTCCCTCCAGTGACTTCCATGGTCCGATAAGCAGAAATGAATGGATGGATGGAAGGATGGATGGATGGATGGATGGAATAAAAAAATGTGTGGTGGTAAAAAGAATTCCCAGAAAAGGAGGTGCCCAGTTTGAATCTGGCTGGAAAACTGGGTTGGCTTTTCTCTATGGCACTTTATTGGTTTAAATTCTACTGAAAAGGACAGTGTAACTTTACAACAGAGACATTGTAAGTTCCCCAAGGGTCCATCTTGGGTCCTCTCCTATTCAGTGTCTACATGCCCCCTCCAGCTCAGGTCATAAAGAATCACAAAGTTGACCTATCATCTGAATAACATTTACAGGATAAAAGGACTAATGTCTCAGCAGGATCTGTAAAAATTAATCCACATGTTTATCTTTAGTCAAGTTGATTACTGCAATGGTGTTTTTACAGGTCTGCCTAAAAAGTCAATCAGACAGTTGCTGTTGATCCAGAACGCTGCTGCCTGCATCCTCACTAAGACTAAGAAAGTAGAGCACATAACCCCAGTCCTAACGTCCTTACACTGGCTCCCTGTATGTCAGAGAATAGACTTTAAAATACTTCTGTTAGTCTATAAATCCCTGAATGGCTTAGCACCTAAATACATCACAGACTTGCTATCAGTGTATCAACCCTCCAGACCACTCAGGTCTTCTGGCTCAAGCCTACTCTGCATACCTAGAACCAGAACCAAACATGGAGAAGCAGCATTTAGTTCCTATGCTCCATTTATCTGAAACAAACTTCCAGAATACTGTAGAAGTGCTGAAACCCTGAGTTCCTTCAAATCAAGGTTAAAAACCCATTTCTTTACAGTTGCCTTTAAATATTAATGTTCAATTCAACCTGTTGTAGTTCACTGAAACCTCATTTTCTTTATTCATAATATAACTCGTATATGTTTCATACAAATATTTACTTGTTTTTAAATAGATGCTGCTGGTCATATTTATTTTGTTTATTTTGTTGTTGAGGCTTCGTTTTCATTGTCACAATCTCTGTAGTGTTTATTTTTCTCCCATTTTATGCATTACCTGATTCAGGCATTACCTTCACCTCAGTTGCTCTAAGCTCCCCAACCCTCTCTCAGCTGTACTACATCAATAATCCCTGTCCTGTTACTTGTTCAAATAATCATTCTTACTGTAACATTTCCACAGTTTCCTTTCAGTCAATGTCTGACTGTCTGTTGTGCCTAAGCTTCGCCATGCCTGTTGGGTCATGTCCCTTCTGCCTGTTACCTTTAGTTTATTATTAGTATGTTGTATTTTCAGTTTTACAATTTTAAATTCAATTGAAATTTAGCCTAATTGCCTCCTGCTCTACTTCTCAGTTTATAAAAATTAGAACAGTAATATTAAAGTTAGAATTTAACAAGATATGAACACAATGAATGTAAAAAACAAACAAAAACAAAAACATTGACAAATCTTTGTCAAGCAAAACTGGCATTTAATAAATATTGCTGACATAGCAAAGGTTTTAAGTGCATACTAGTCTGGCCAGATTTCCAGGATACAAAAAAAAAATGAAATAAATAAACAAAAAACAAAAGATGCAGTAAATAACAGTATTACAGTAATGATTCATTTTGCTACATAAAAGCATATTTCTGAAGATAAAGGAAAAGGATGAGAAAATAAATTGATGCATCTGCACAGAGCACTGGAGAGCACTGGAGAGCCCTTTACAGAGCGATTATGGACAATATCACAATCTTTTTCCTGAGACAAATTGTCAGTATTTTCTAATCCTTCAAGATCCAATAACATCATATCACAAGACCCTTATTAGACAATAAGCAAATTAATATCCAGAACTAGATTGAGAACTTTTTAAGATAAATATAAATGTGTTAGTCAAGACTTTTGTCATGATTAAGCATTTTGTTTGTTTAATTTGACTTTTCTACACTTCAGCCACCATCCTATCAGCCTATCACCTCTCAGCCACCAGCCACTATCCAATCAGCTCAGTCACCAGTCAATTAGCCCAGATCAACTCCACCTGCTGCCTGTAATCACTGTCAACTCTGGTCACCTGTTCACCTGCCTACACATACATGCCTCAGTCATCCACTCACTGCGTCTCATCTGAGCCCATCCTTTGTGATGTGTTCTGTAGTGATGGTGAGATGAAGCCTCATGAGGCATTGAACCACTTGAGCCAACTAGTTCGAGAAAGGGTTCATTTCTTGATGCTTCTTGTGCACACGAAACCACCTACTGGCCAGGTGTATAATCACAGCCAGCTGGATCTTAACACGTGTGATGCATTGAATTTTTGTCTATTATGACTCTTGGGAATGACTTCACAAAAGGTGTACGACGAAATAATTTGTCTACATAAATTTTGTATACACATGTGTATAATAAAACATTGTTTGAATGTATTCTCTGTGTGTAATTATTCCCAAAATAGTAGTGACATGATATGGCATGGTGTGTAATAATGTTTTTCTGTGACTCTAGAAAAATGGCATGGGCTTAATCAGGCAGAGGACAATGAAAGTGCTTGTGGAACTAGGCAGGGGGTAGTGAATAGGCTAATGCTTGTGTAACTTGGATGATTTCATGCATTTTTATTAAGAAACAACAATTTCTCCACAGTTTTTGGTTTCAAATGATTTCTCTTTTTTGATACTTCTCCAACCTTTGAAAAGACACGCTCACATGGCACAGATGATGCCGGGGTGCATAAATAAATAAGTGCAAGTATGTACAGATTGGGGTACTGTGACCGATGATTAGCCCAGTACTATACGGTCCCACATTTTCCCCTCAGCAGCAACACTGAAGCACACAGAGGTTCCCGCTGCGTCTTTACGCACGATCCAGCTGCTGATGTCTCCTCTCTTTTCAGCTCAATGCAATTCTAGACAGTAACAGTTTATAACCTATATCACCTTTCACAGCAACAGGTTTCTTATCTCAGTCGACCAGACAAATCTCTATTGCTCTCCTCAGTGCGCTCTGGGCGGTGAGGTGGGAGGATTTTACCCGATGGTGCGCTGCGTGCGAGGGATAAACAGGGGGGAAATGCATAAATAAAAACTGTAAATGGCTCCTATACAGTGATCATAGGAGCTGAGCGGTCTGAGATCAGCCTCCTGATGTTACAAGTTCTTTAAAATGACTCTTAAAAGTGCGCACCCAAATTACAAGTAACGTAATTTTGCGCACCTGAATTAAAGCGCAAGGCAGCAGCGCACCGAAGCGCCACGGTTCTGTTTTGTTTAAAACAAAAGATCATGAAACACAGCCATAACTCTCCTAGTGACTTTAATTGGCACACTTTGCTACGGGTGTGAGAACATTAAACGTAGTGATTCACGTTTTGAATGGTGAACGGTGATAAAAGCCCCTGGGTTCGAGGGAAAGGAGGGGGGAGAGGAGCAAGCGCTGAGGCACAGAAATACGGTGCATGTAGTTAAAAAATGCAGAATTAATAAAAACAACTTATAACCAGACGTAGCGTTTTAAACTGCATCTGGTGAGCAGAACTGTTTTATGATCCAGAGTGCAGCCATCACTGGTTCTGAATGAAGGCAATATCTGGCAGCAGCTCTCTTCCCCCGCCCCCCTCCCCTCCTGCGTACGTAGTACAGGACCTTACCGGCTCACTTTCACCGCTGGTTAAGACTAAAATTATTCATAACTCTGATCGCTCCTCCTGCTGCTCTGTTAACATGAACTGCAGCAGGAATTACTGATGGCCACAAGCTGTGAAAGAAGCTGAAACATCTCAGCAGAAGGCGGAGTTTTTATCGTCCGCTGCCCAGATGGGCGTTGGGATTTTTATGCGTGAAAAATGCCATGTTTGCGTGTGACCGTGTGAAGTCAGTGACGGTCAATGCGTGATAGTTGAGAGCACTGATCTCCTATCTATCTATCTCTCTCCTAAACTCTCCAAACACCAAACTAACTGTCTCAAACTAAATAACTACTATCCAAACTCTGCTATCCAAACTATCAAAACTCTATCCACTCTCTCAACTGACCGCAACTCGCCTACAACAACCCACATTTTGAATGGAGCCTGTGGGGTTTCTAAAGCTGTCAAACCCGCACCAAAATCTGACTTCCCGAAGCAGTCACGTGGTACAGCCGGGCAGCGAGGCTTCGGACGTCATCGTTTTCGGCTCCTCCCCTAAATGAAGCAAGCCTCGATACACGCATTGCGGAAACGCCCCCTCCATTACTCGACACACGCCTCGAAGCCTCGGCACATCACGTAACATCACTAGTGTTCTGCCTCTACCAGTTCCTGTGTGTTCTGCCAGCTTGACTCTTCAGTTGAAAGTTGCCTGTGTCTGTGTGCTGCACAAGTCTGCCTGTTTTTCCCATGAGTTCCAGCCACTCGCTCTGCTCGTTCTGATGGTTACTCAGTCCACATCGCCTATTCTGATCAGCTCCTGCCTTCTTCACTGGTCTGGCCTGTCACTACCTGCATCTGGTCAAGTCTCGTTCTGCTTGCCCGCCTTACCTGCCATTACTCACCCCCTACAACAAACCTTTTAAAAACATATCTCTGTGTCTGGCTGAATATTGGGATCACCAGCAATACCCATTACAATATTAGGCCATGAAGACATTAAAATTATACTTCTGGTACAATATTTTCATAGTAAATAAATATAAATAACTGAATAAATGCTGTAAAGCTTTCTAACCAATTTCTTCCATTTTGGAATTGTACCCTATTTGTTCAATAGCAATGATTTTATTAGCATTGAATATTTGTACACGTAGGCACAGCATCTATTTTTTCTATTTTGCTTATTCCTGCATGTTTGTCATCCTGGATTCTTGATTACATTCACCGTAAATGGTTCATTAAAAACACCTAAAATGAAAGCCTCTGTTGCTCATGCCTCAGCGAGGGGTAATTTGCAGGAGATGAGTCTACAATTCTCTATGTCAACAGGAAACTAATTGTTGTTTGTTTGCGTTCTCTTTTTTTAATGGCTGTGAATTCTTCCCTCCAGCAGGGCACTAGTAGATGGGGAGGTGAAATAGAGGTGAAATAAGTAGTAGAGGGGAAATGATATACATATGCAACAAGATCAGGGGTAGGAGATTGGACAAGCAAGATTACAAAATTGTCATTATTGTCTGCACTAATGAGAAAATAATTATACAACAGCTGACTGTGCACACTGTGCAGGGAGCTAAATGTAGGGGGCAGCACACAGTACTGTTAAGACTTGGCTGAGTTTGGGGAAGATAGATAATGTGTACTTATCAAACAAATTATTTAGAAATTGGAAAATAGATTGGATTTTGTTATATTGTTAAAATCACAACGCTGAGGGAGAGATTGAATCAAAAACTCCACACAGTTAGCTTTTCTTACAATCCCAGGAAGGAAGATGCCACCATATATATATATATATATATATATATATATATATATATATATATAAAAATAAAATAACATTTTGAAATAAAAAGATCATTATTTTTCTTGCAGCATGGGCCCAGATATACTTGTATACACAAAGGTCTCTTACGTTTTCAGAATTACTGAAAGTATAATTGAAATAGTGCCTTGGCTTTTTGTTCTCTAACCCATTGTGTGTGGATGTATACACATCGTTGTGCCATTGTTAGAGAATCAGGCAGGTAATTAACCTGAATCGGCATCCAAGTTCTTCCACAAATTCAGCTGTATTACATACAGAGGGTCTGTCAGCTATGGAGGGCTATCCCAGTAGGCCTGATATTCAATTAAAAGATGGAGAAGTCATGAGGCGAGACCGATGGACGTTGCATGGTCTGATGGTATGTGTCATGGCTAATTTAGCTTTGGTTATGAGATTGCAGAGGGGGTGTAAAGCAGCAGAGGGGACAAAGCTGGATAGAGGGGTTGAAGCAGGATCGTGGTTTGAATTTACATACTGGAAATAATATAACAAAGAATAAGAAAAGAATAAACATGCACTGCAGTCTAAAAAAAAGCAACAAAGTTATGTGGTATAAAGGGAAAGAGCAACTAGTCAGTCATGATGGGCACAGCAAGTGAGCAAAAAGACTGTCTGCGCCTAAGCTCACATGATAAGCCCTTAAATGCCAGAAAGATGGAGGATTATTGTTCAATATACTAAAAAGAAAAAAAGTAATTTCCCCCCTCAAAAAACAAAACAACCACATGGAACGGGGGAAAAAAATGACTGGGCTCCTAAAAATCAATGTGCAAACTTTTTGCTGTCCCCAGAGTTTTTTCCCAAAATGCAAACCTTTGTTTCTAGTCTAATCAGAGCTTATTTTGCACAACACTAAGGACATGATTAAAGTAATTTTTAAATATCAGGAATGCATCATTTTTGTATAAATATCAGACTTAACATAATCTGTGTAACACTTAAGATAGGAATATTAGTCCTTGCAACATTCATTTGAAAATGCCATACTACTCCTTGACATAAGGGCTGTGTGGATCAGGTGATTTTTCCTCATGTGTTAAGAAGTTTTAACCAGTGTCTGCTATTGACCCAGACTGAACTTACATTTGCAGGTGGTGAATAGTTTTACTCACGGGGCTTAAGGGATCTTCCATTATCTCTGGTAAAATTTAAGAAAAAGAGAAATGGAGATGACTTAACTACTAAATTAGAGCTTGCATTTTGTGATTTTGGCAGGGCTGTGTGCAGGTTGTGTGACTTGTGTGCCTTACCCCCTTTGATTGCAGGGTGTGACTGGCAGGTGCATCTTCACAGCTGAAGCTCATCACAGGGCAATTAGGAGGAGCTTATAGAGGAGCTGACGCAGATGCCAGATTGGTACATTACATTTAATTGGTAAACATGAAACAGGTTATGTGATGAATGCCTTATGGAAGAAACAATTTTACACATTTTATTTAACTGTAGTATATATAATGAAGAAAGGTCACATCTGGAGGAAGAATTATTAAAAGAAGTAATTCATCAGTTAAATATTCATAATGTCATGCATAGCCAGAGAGCACTTATTATATACTGCATGCAAACGGGGTTAATAAATAGAATACAGTTGCTCTCTGATTTCACTCTTGAGCAATAGTTGGCAGTAATGCTTCTAGCTGGTTGCCAACCACCCTTTATAACACAAGAAGAAGAAAGAAGAAGGTGCCAGATTGTTCCAACTCACTGAATAGTAATCAGATTGCTCCCTTGCTTGTTGTTTGAATACCCTATGTTCTTGCGTCTTGTCCTCCTGCCAGAAAACCAAAATCCCGTCCAAGGTCTGTTCCAGGATTCTAGTCCTCTGTCTCCTTCATTCCACGAGTCCACAAGATAATATATTTATTTCAGGATTCCTTCTGCTAATCTCCTCACCACTCTGGTCGCCCCTCTGGTTGCCCCTCTAGTCGCTCCTCTGGATACGCTTTCTGGACTTGCCTTCACTCCACCACCATCACCCGCCTGCCCGTCCACTATCCAATGCTTTGCTGTCATCTCCATCTTTCCCCTGAAAACACAATACAAAGATAATTACTAATCCACACCACCAATCCACCTGCCATCCGCAGTCTCCATTGGTTTACTCACCTCCTCCCTGGGATCTTCATCAGCACAGCACCAGTAAGGCTCTTTTCTCATCACCATAAATTACCTTACATTGTTTCCCTCAACAATCACTTAACTCTCCTTCTCAGTGCCTGAACTCCTCCCCTGAACCCAGAAGAATTTTTTTTTCTCTTTTTTTCAATAAACAGTATAAATAATTATTTGTTGTTGTAGTTGTTGCCTGCAGAAGGATCTCACAGATGAACATCACGGTACAAACAAAAATGATTTATTAAGTTGGGTTAGTATGCCTAACAGTACATTTGCAAATAATATGCTAATAAATGTCATTGCTAAATCATAAAGTGAAAAACTAATTTGTTATCTCACCTTGTACATTTTAAAGACTCTATTTCCTCAAGTGTCTTATTTAGGAATTAGAGAAGCTTAATTTTTAACCTTTAAGATACTAATTGTGCATAATATAATTAAATTCTTTATTTTTTAGACTAAGTTTTTTTTAGCTCTTAATTGTTATGTAAAAGATGTTTATGGTTGCATGTTTTTCTTTATTATAGCAATGTATGGTCTAATGTGGAAACCAAAAGAGCTCCACCTGTATTATTAAGGTGAAGTGGCTTTAAATCTATAGTTCAAAAGCTTTGAGCTGGCTATCAAGCTCTTACGTTTTGTTGTTTTTCTGTGTAAATATTGTGATACCATGGAGCTTTCAAGCACACCCATGAAGTGTTTTCATTTAAAGTCTGTTTTATTTTTTAAGCCCTTGCTTCTCAAATTGTGGTACAAGTAGCAATGGTGCTGGATTATTGCCAATAGTATTTGCTTGTCCATCTTTACTCACATACATGAACTTCACTGACATCCCATTCTATGTGCAAGCTACTGGGAATTTTTTACCAGTTTTCCAGAAGTGCAACTTTGAGGTCAGACACTAAAGTTTCATGGGAAGGCCTTGGTCACAGTTTCCACCCAATTGTTTTTACAAAGGTGTTCCATCAGCAGGGATGTGCACAGATAGACACTGGGTGGTGCTAGAATGCCTGTTCCTTTTCCCCTTGGCAAAAAAGTACCCTCCTGAATTTTTTTTTCAGTGTATTGCATGTGGTCGAAGCTAGCATTTTTGTTTTGTCTAACAACCATTCACTGGATTGCCAGAAAGAAAGGTGTGATCCTTAATATCATTGAAAATGTCTTCTCTGCTCTAGAGTCCAATGGCATGCAATTTACATGACTTCTTCCTGTACTTTGCATTGCACTTTGTGATGTAGAGTTACACAACTTCATGTAAAACCTATTTCAGGCAGCTGTCTATGCACTGTCCTTGAGAATGTCCCATGAAGAAAAGATACCATCAACTTTGTGGGTATTTAGTTGACTCTGAAGAGAGTAGGAGACCTATGCTCGCTTTTTCCACCCAATCATCTATTAATCCCACTCATGATTTTTGATGGCAAACCACTAATGGCTATCATTCCCATTGCTCCCACTTTGTCATATTACCACTAAGAGTTGAATGTTTAGTAGAGACAAAATATGACTACTCCACTTATTACGTAAGTGGCATGCTATTACAGAATCATGCATGAATTGACTGAGCTCCTTAAGCAATTCATTATTTCATAAATGTTTGTAGAAGCATTAAGCATGTCTAAGTGATGGATTTTATACGCCTCTGGCCATGAAAGCGATTTGATGCCTTGGATTTGATTATTTGAATAGATGAGTGAATACTTTTACAGTGTAGTGTATCTGTGCTGGCTTCAGTGGTCCTCAGGTGAAAACAGGCATCCATTTTTATCAGTTATTTTCCAGCTAAATATGAACAGAAAACTGTGATGTTGATGAAGTATCGTCAGCCAAAAAGACAAGGTGTTCAGACAGTTACATCTTTAATGTGGCACTCAAGTTTTATTTCTCTTAGAGCCATACTGAATTTGAAGTCATGGGTCTTGGAAATCCAACACGTTTAAATAAATAAGTTTGGATGGGAATTCACATAAAGTAACATTGCAGGGCCTACTACTGACTTATAAAGTCTATGAATAGACTGTACTTTCAACACTTGCCCCGGCCTCATACTGAATGTGGTGCAGAAAAGGTTGCGGCGCTGCAATAAAAATCAATGTGTTAACTCACATCAGTCACATGCGGTTGTGGGTCTGGCTACCGAGGCCGTGCAATGCTGCAAAAAATTCAGCAAGAAGGAAGTTTGACCGGACACCACATCGGTCCTTGGATCAAGCTCCAGAATTTCACGGGCCAAACAGGAAACGTCGGGTGCCAGACAAGATAAAGTTCCGGTGAATTTCAGAATAAAATCACTGCACCAACTTAGCTAGCTTGACTAGTGTAAACAAAACAGCGACAGAGAAACACAAAAGACAGAGGGGCTTTTGGAGGATGAAATAGGATGTTTAAGCGCACGGACAATGAGTTTTGCCCTAAAAATGAAAACCACGGTGGTTATTGAATCATTTATAAGCAGTGTACGATTTGCAAAAAAAAAAAAAAACAGAGGGGGGAATCATTTCAAAAGTTTTACTAATGAATAAAAGTTTTATTAATAATGGTTAGCTAGCAGGTGCTCTTTAAGGTAGCTAGCTAGATCCAGTAGGTTAGACTATTTTTAAACTTGCGCCATCTACTGTCGGGACTCAGGAGTGGGTATTAGTTTACTTTAACCGCTTTGAGCAGAAAAAGTAATAATACGCTTTAAAAACAAACAAAAAATGTAATTTACAAATGTGAAGGACACAAGACATGTATTAATACAAATTTTGAAAAATCCATAATATTCAGGGGTTAAAGCAAAAATAATCAATTTGAATTTTTTTTCCAGTCAGCCCATATATTCCCGGGGCCGTGGATGTCATGCCACCTTAGTAACCTCATTTGCTTATTGTGCAAAGTCCACTTTAACCAAATCTGGTAGTTCCATTGACAATTCCTGTATCTCTCCCACCTTCCAGCTTCAGAGCCTTGGCGCCATCCTGGACAGCCCTCTCCATCCTCTCCTTCACTTTCCACATCCATAACATCACCTGGTTAACTTTCATATTTGCAGCATCAAGCAAGTTCTTCATTCACACTTTTGCCAAACTGGTCCACTGTCCACTCACCTTTCCACTTTACAATTTCAAAACCCTCCATAAACTGCAGCTAATTCAAAAGACAGCAGCTTGCATCATTACATCATCTTCTTCACACCTGTACATTAACTCCACTGTCACATTCAATATAAATCAATCCTATGATCATACAAGGCCAACAACAGCCATGGACAAAGAGGGACACATAACCAACACTATTATGAGATCATACTGTACATTTTAATTTGACACAGATCGCACATTACAATAATCAGTCTCTGCTTTGCCCGTTATTGCTCACCAATTAATTATCACAACTCATGAGTTTATAAAAAGGGATTAACTTTTTTGAAGTTTATAAAAACGGTTATATTTTAGCCCAGTGACATGTCCAGGATGGACTCTGTGTCCCCACCTCTCGCTCATTGACTGCTGGAGATGGTCACCAGCTCCTCCACGACCCTGTGTTACGTCAAGCCGCGTTTTCCAGTCAGATACGGCATGACGTAACACCTGTACGGAAAAGATGGTATAGAAAATCCATGGATGGGAGGTTAAATTTTTAAAAAGTTTAGTAAAATTGCTTAAAGTTTATCAGAAAAAACGTAACTTGCTTTTAAAGATGAACATTTTTCATTAGAAAAATGTTATTAAACTTCTACGTTAAGTTAAATATTGTTTAAGGTAATCTTGGCTGGTTTAGCTTGTCTGTCTGGCAGGTGTTTTTGGGTTGGAGTAAAATGAGTCCATAGTTCCGCAGGAGGCTTTTTCACGTTTCTGGTGCGACTCGCTTCTACAGTGTCGCTTCACATCGCGCTCCACTCCGTGTAAAAATAACAACTACAAAAACTCTCTGAGGATCGCCTTTCTCTGGTCTCACATAGTTAGAACCCGTTCTCCAGTCCATGTTGTAGCTGCAGTTTATTTGTTTTATTTTTTATGTAGTTTCCTTAATAATCTGTATGCATCAAAATCCTTGTCATTATATTTAACGAATGTCCTGGTTCAGCTGCTCATGAGGTAGAAGCTGCTGCTTTGACTGACAGCCACTCTGACTGCAGCTCTGCCTTCTTTGTTACAGAAAAGCGCAGGTGGAATAATATTTATGATTTTCTTTTTTACTTTTTCCGTATCAGACCCAGTCAAACTGGGACATCGCTTCACATTCTGGCCCTTCTTCAAAAAAAAAAAAGTGCGTCATGCTAAATTAGTCGAGCTAGAGCGTTACTCTTTCAGTTTTAAATAAAACATAACAGTGAATCAGTGACCAGACCAGAGGGGGGGACATCACAAACAGAGGGGGGGTAAATACCCCCCCATTCCCCCCCAGCAAATCGCACCCAGTTTATAGGGGATAGCAACAGAGTGGACCACATGAACTTTTGTTCTCGCCAGCGGCATTTCCGCAACCGGAGTCGCAGCTGTAGCTGTTTCCCTGGGAGCAGTGTGAGTCAGGGTTTGTGGCACACCGAAACTGGATCAGAACCGCAACCCACACCGTGTTCAGTGTGAGCCCGGGGTTAGCATTTAATGAGGTGATACTTGTATAAGTTTGACGACCAATGTTTGATTGTGTAGTGGTGGTTTTACATGTGTAGATCTTTTTCATGAAACTTGAATCTGTAATTTCAGCATGTGTTGCCATTTTAACAGAGCCAGGTAACTTCCAAACTTAACCTGAAGTGACCTCAAAACACTACATTGTATTACAATGTCCTAAAATCAGAGTACTGTTTTGATAAAAACAATATTATTTTTATTTTGAGTTAAAAAAAATTACAAATGGAAAATAAAGTTCAATGACAAAGACATGGTTGCAGCCAACATTTTTTGTGTGTGCATTCTGTTGGTCTTCTATGTATTGAACTGTCCTCCTGTGCTTTACATGTTATTTTAGAATTTAACTTTTTGTTGGCTTTTTAAGTCTTCTGCTTCACCATCTGTTCCTACTCCTCTCATGTCATGTCTTTATTGTCACTTGTTGTCCTATTTTGGAAACCACTTTTGCTTCTCTTTTCTGTTTGTCTTCCCTCTTTCATTGTTTCATCCGTTCTTCTATTTGTTCTCAGTGTGTGTATAGTCTTGTCTCACCTTCTGTGCTTTGTTAGTCCATCTGCTTCTGCGTGGCCTCATGTGGTTTTACTCTCCTGCACTGATTTTTCCAGGCTCTCTACACTCCCTGAGTCTCAGTATTTTCTTTTGTTAGAGACCATCATGTTTTTTACTCCACCTCCTGTTGTTTTTATGGAGGAACTTTTGTTTGGTTGATTCTGGAAACACCTGGGACTCAGTTCTGAATTATATTTTATAATATATCTATAATTAAACTATACCCCACAGTGCTAGAATTGTCCAGAATTAGCTACTGGAGAACTGGTACAGTACTTGACTGGTCTGAATTTTACTTAAAGGGCATGAACTTGTTTGCGTCAACATGTAACTTTACATCATTGTTGACAAAAATCAGATGCAGGGTTCCCCAAGGTTCAATCTTCAGCCCACTCCTATTGAATGTTTCCACTAGCTCAGATTATAACAACCTACAAGACAATTTACATTAACCAAACAGACAACACACAGCTCTGTGTTACAATGTCATCAGGTGACTATGAACACCCTCAAGCGTAGATGCAAAGAAAAAACTAATGCACGGATGTGGCATAAATTTCTACAGTTGAATACAAACACAATATATGTAATTAGTCAGCATGCAGCTTCAGTTATTACAGCTATAAACTACTCATCAGATCTGAAATCTGGGCGTGGTGATGGACTCAGACCTGAACCTTTTAAAGGCACATAAAGACAATTACAAAGTCAGCATTATATCACCTGAAGAACATTTCCTAGATTAAAGGACTAATGTCCCAGGAGGGTATTAAAAAAACTCATCCATGGGTTTGTCTTTAGTTAAATTAATTACTGCAACAGTGTCTTCAAAGGCTTTACTAAAAAGTCAATCAGACAGCTGCAGCTGATCCAGAACGCTGCTGCCTGTGTCCTTACTAAAAATAAGAAAGTAGAGCACGTCACCCTATAGTTCTAAAGTATGTAGTACAACTTTTCTTTGCCACTGCAATGCAATTATTTTCTTATGTCTTCATCGTGTAATGTCTTGTTGCTGAAATATGCTATATAAATAACCTTGCCTTTCCCTATAATGTATAAAATATTTTGATACTTAATGATACCAAAATAAATCTAAGCAACCTACTACTGACTGATTCTTATTGAAGTCAACTCCATTTCCTCCGAAGTGACAATAACCAGACTGTAGAAAGGTTTTTTAATTTATCGGATGTGAAAGCAGGAATGATACATTCACTTGGATAACCTGTGGAAGATCTCTTAATTCCACATAAAGTTAGATGAAAGGACCAAAACTTCAAAAGTACCAAAGGGTGAAGGGACAAAATGATGCTGCTGAAATTGATATTTCTGATCATGATGTACTAGTCAGCTGACCAAAATAAAATGACAAAGCACACATGCCCTAAAAATAGTAAAACAGGGTTAAAAAAATGTCATGTTAAAGACTTGAAAACTATTTTTTGAGAAGAAAAATATAGGCCTGATATCTAAGTTACATCAGACCTTCTTCATTTTTTCTTCTTAATTGTCTTTGCAGTAGTGGGGAAGAAACTCCCTCCCGCAATCCCAGAACATATTTTAGCCGCTGATGCTTTTTTTAGTTTATTAAGTTGCTCTTGTAAAGTGTAAAATGTATTGTGCTACAGGCAGAGAGGAAAATATGCAGGCTTGATTTGTCCCTTCGCTCTGAATCAAAAAGCCGCTTCATCACTTTGATATAAAGAAATGATACCACGACTGTCACCTAAGGAACGTGCCTCAAGCCACAGATACAGCCTACCTTCAGTTTGTTCTAGAATCCACTCTCATCTAGAGACAGATCTCTCTCAGGGAGAACAGGAATGGAGAAAGAAAGTGATAAAATATAGTATCAATCATGTCTGAAAATTTTTTCTTCAACTCAGAATGTCATGGGTTGGGGCCCATCTCAAATTATCTCTTCGGGGGCCTGGGCAAGGTTGTCAGATGGCCTGGAACTGATATGCATTTTCCGTCTATCTGCAAGTTTGATTCCAACATTTATTCAACTTTTCCTCTGCTTTCAAGTTGACTGAGCAGGTCAAAGATCTCACTGTCTATGACAGCATCACAGTTTCAGTTGAAGATTCTGAAATCTGTTCCCAGAATACGTTTCACTCCTAACAAACAAATGAAGAGCGCTACCTTCTATTCGTTGACTTAATTAGGCAGCTGTGGCATCAGATAGGAGCTTATGTCCCCAGACTGAGACAAGGACAGCATGCAATTTGGACAGGTGACAAATATGTAAATAATTGATATCTCATAATGCTGTTATCTTTTATAAGCGGTTGGATTATTTTTTCAGCAAACAGCTGGACCGGGGACAGATTTGTTATTTCTTTGATGAAATCGTTGGCAATGACGCAAGTTCCCGAAGAATTAATATAGCATCCAACATGTAAAGTGGCTTTAAACCTTTTTTTATCAATTTTTTTACCAGAGAAAACCAGAGCTTCGGAAACTCAACAGAACATCCAGCAAGATAGACAGTGGTTTAGAAGTTACAGAAAATTAAATTGTTTAAAATTAGAAGGCTTCTTTTGTAAGGCACTGTATAGACAAACACCCTTGGTGTTTTTTACCTATTTTGTTACAATCCATACTGTAAGCCATTGACTGTCTGTACCCGCTTATCCATGCAGTGTCGCTGGTGCCTCCAGTGGTTATTGGGCAAGAGGCAGGTTTACACCCTAGACAGGTTGCCAGTAACTAGGTAAAAATACTTTGTTACCTTACTTAAGTAGAAGTTTTTGTTATATATACTCTAGTGGAGTAATTATTTTTTAGCCTACTTTTTACTTCCACTCCTTATATTTTCAAGAAATTATCTGTGCTTTCTACTCCTTACATTTTAAAAATAGTCTCATTACTTCTGTTTTATTTCAGCTTGTTTTTGTTCTGGCCAGTCAATAAAAAACTAAAAAAATATTCAGATTAATAGCCCTACCCGAACAGAGTTGTTTTGATTGTGGTTGGAGGCAGTACTGCATCATGTTGTTTGACAAACACCGCAACAAAAACTTAACAAGAACAAAACGTAAAAGAAGAAGAACATTGCAATTTTAGGATTATATTTGTTATTTTCCTTTTTTTTCCTTTTTTGATTAACCGCTAGGATTAATAATTTATTTTGACAACACTGTCTACTGCATACAGACAACCATAGAAGGGTAATTGAGGGTAATGCACTTATTTTCATGTCCAGTTTTGTTATCTTACATCTGTTGCCCTCACTGTAGCTACACTTGGATGTTCATTTACATTCCAATAAAAACAAGTAAAGCTGGGCATACACTGTACGAGTTTTTCTTTACCCGTTATGGGCCGATTCTCCAGTCGTGCGAGAATCTTTTTTGATCGGGCCGAGTTTCAGCTGCATCGTGCGACCTGGGTCGTGTAGTATACAGGGGGTAGCCTCTCACAACCACCTCCCGATCAGGAATCGTACGGTTGGATGAAAATCAAACATGTTTGAAATTCAGTCAGCCCTCGTGAGGTGATCGTGAGCGCATCCTGCTGTTGAAGCAGAGCTACGAGTTTCTATGAGCCGATTTCCCTCAACCTCACGCACTGTGCATGTGCCAAGAAGAGAATTCTTCTTCTTCTTCTCAGACAAAAACATAGGAGTGGAGAGAAGCATGGCGGCAGTACGTGTGACATGGAGTCAAACTACAGAGGAGCAACTCGTAGAATTGCCAAGGCAGCACATTTCGTTCTCAGTGAGACAGATTTCATCTAACAAGTTAAATAATGTTAATCCTTGATCATGCATAAATACACCCAGGACTTTTCCAAGCTACAACCATATTTAATTGTTTTATTTTTATTTTTTTGCATTTAAACAGCATTACTTTTGGACAAACCAATGGGACTCATATCTGGATAAAACCTGATTGGGATAATTCATCTCCATTAGCTTTTTTCTGATTGTGGCTGCAAGACCATTACACAAGGATCAATCAAGAAGAAGTGGTTGGTTATATGATAGAAGACGATACAGAGAGAGACCGAGACTGAGGAAAGGATCAATCAGGAAGAATTGAAGCAGACTTCATGTATTTTATTTAAGTAAAGGAACAAATCAAGAAGAGGGTTGAAGGAGAACACTAGTTCCTCTGGCCCTGAACAAAACCTACACTTGTATTTATCATGCTGGGAGCTGGAGGTAACTTGTAAGTCAGAGGAGTAGTCAAGTCTTTCAGTACAAGTATGTGAACTTAGTGTGTATTTGTGTGCTCAACCAAAGAGTGCTATGGCAGAGCAGACACTCTTTGTGTGGGCTGACACAGCGGGCAGGCAGGGTTGTGGAGTAGGAGAACATGTCTAGTCTGAGAAGGCAGCCTTTTTCTCAGCTTTCAAGTCTTTGACTTGGTTTCCATTTTTCTTAATAATTTCCTTTTTCTTAGCTTCTGTGTAACTCGGATGCCTTTCATTCATTATAAATGATCAATTATTAAATCTTTTCTCAGGTCATCCTCTCACAACACTGTTTTTGTGTGTAGTTTGATATGCGATATTAACTTCAGGCAAAGCCATCCAGAAATTAAAGCTCCCATGTGTTATCGCTCCAGCCTTTAACTCAGCAGATCTGAGCCAAAGTTAGACATCAGCCAGGTCTGAATATTTGTGGTAAATTGGACATTTTTTTATGTCCCATCCATGTAAGTCTACGTAAAAAAAAAATAAAAAATTGTGTATTAGATTTTATTCTGGAACTATTTCGCGTTCAATGGACATAAAAACAGGAAGGTAGAAGAGAAAAAAAGGAAGAGGAAAAAGATGAGATAAAATGCTAAAAGGGTGAAAAGGTGACAAAAACAGAGGAGAGGAAAAGATAAAAAAGAACAGCAAAACCACCAATAAAGTATCATAGGTACAAACAACCAACGCCTTGATAATATCACTGAAAAATACACAGTATTATTTAATATAAGATGTTTAAAGTGACAGCTAAAGATAATAATAGGGGTTTTCTGTATATACAGGTAAAAGCCAGTAAATTAGAATATTTTGAAAAACTTGATTTATTTCAGTAATTGCATTCAAAAGGTGTAACTTGTACATTATATTTATTCATTGCACACAGACTGATGCATTCAAATGTTTATTTCATTTAATTTTGATGATTTGAAGTGGCAACAAATGAAAATCCAAAATTCTGTGTGTCACAAAATTAGAATATTACTTAAGGCTAATACAAAAAAGGGATTTTTTAGAAATGTTGGCCAACTGAAAAGTATGAAAATGAAAAATATGAGCATGTACAATACTCAATACTTGGTTGGAGCTCCTTTTGCCTCAATTACTGCATTAATGCGGCATGGCATGGAGTCGATGAGTTTCTGGCACTGCTCAGGTGTTATGAGAGCCCAGGTTGCTCTGATAGTGGCCTTCAACTCTTCTGCGTTGTTGGGTCTGGCATTCTGCATCTTCCTTTTCACAATACCCCACAGATTTTCTATGGGGCTAAGGTCAGGGGAGTTGGCTGGCCAATTTAGAACAGAAATACCATGGTCCGTAAACCAGGCACGGGTAGATTTTGCGCTGTGTGCAGGCGCCAAGTCCTGTTGGAACCTGAAATCTCCATCTCCATAGAGCAGGTCAGCAGCAGGAAGCATGAAGTGCTCTAAAACTCGCTGGTAGATGGCTGCGTTGACCCTGGATCTCAGGAAACAGAGTGGACCGACACCAGCAGATGACATGGCACCCCAAACCATCACTGATGGTGGAAACTTTACACTAGACTTCAGGCAACGTGGATCCTGTGCCTCTCCTGTCTTCCTCCAGACTCTGGGACCTCGATTACCAAAGGAAATGCAAAATTTGCTTTCGTCAGAAAACATGACTTTGGACCACTCAGCAGCAGTCCAGCTCTTTTTTTTCTTAGCCCAGGTGAGACGCTTTTCGCGCTGTTTCTTGGTTAACAGTGGCTTGACACGAGGTATGCGGCAGTTGAAACCCATGTCTTTCAAGCGTCTCTTGGTGGTGGATCTTGAAGCACTGACTCCAGCAGCTGTCCACTCCTTGTGAATCTCCCCCACATTTTTTAATGTTTTTTTTTTCTCACAATCTTGACTAGGGCGCGGTGATCCCTATCGCTTGTACACTTTTTCTGACCACAGTTTTTCCTTCCCTTTGCCTCTCTATTAATGTGTTTGGACACAGAGCTCTGAGAACAGCCAGCCTCTTCAGCAATAACCTTTTGTGTCTTTCCCTCCTTGTGCAATGTGTCGATGGTCGCCATTTGGACAGCTGTCAAATCTGAAGTCTTCCCCATGTTTGTGTATGCTTCAGAACTTGACTGAGAGACCATTTAAAGCCCTTTGCAGGTGTTTTGAGTTAATCAGCTGATTAGTTTGTGGCACCAGGTGTCTTCAAAATTTAACCCTTACACAATATTCTAATTTTGTGACACACGGAATTTTGGGTTTTCATTTGTTTGCTCTTCAAATCATCAAAATTAAATGAAATAAACATTTGAATGCATCAGTCTGTGTGCAATGAATAAATATAATGTACAAGTTACACCTTTTGAATGCAATTACTGAAATAAATCAAGTTTTTCAAAATATTCTAATTTACTGGCTTTTACCTGTAAGTGAATCTGTAAGCACCTGAAATTCAAGCATCTGTAGGTGTTTGCGAGAGTGCACTCGTGTATGTAAGGTTTATCCATAAGAAAAATGCTCAATAGTGCATGTGAGAAGCCAAAGACCAGGCCCCCAGATCGCCGAGGCAGACATTGGAGAAACTAGAACCCCAGATGCCTGAAAGGACCCCCAGAGCAAAGGGGCCCAAGAGCGACCAACACCAGGAGCCCCAGAAACCCCCCAACAGCCACAGTGCCAAAGCCCCCAGGAGTTGTGTCAACGAGCCCGTGAGCTCTGCTGGCACCTTGCCCCAACTTTAAAAAGGCCAGTAAAAAGGTAAAAGGGCCGGTTAAAATGTTTCTTCTTGTAGCTCTCTGATGGCTTCTAACCTGATGTTTTGCAGAAACTAATTAACTCATTAACTGTATAGTAACAAGAGCGTACGCTGATTGTGATTGATTTTGTTCAACCCCCAAAAAATAATTTGTGCAAACTAAAATAAAACAATTGATCATCCAGTCCATGACAAGGTAAAAAAACAAAACAAAAAAAAAACACTGGAATATCAGAACACAGAGGATCACATAGTCCTAATGTACTGTACTTCCTTCTAATATGTTAATTTAACCAAGGGGCATGCTGAAAAAAGGATTTAAACACTCAGCAATATGTTTTGGCTGAGCATGCAGAATTAGTATAAAATTAATGGAAGCTTAGCTTAATTAGTACAAAAGTAGCTGTTGAAGGGAGCAAAAGCTTTCTGTGCATGCAGAGCTCCAACTGAGAGTCTGCCTGTATTGCTAATTAAAACTGGTGAGTCACATTTAGCATTTGCAGTGTAGTTATAAATGTAGAGAATGGTATAACTGCAGATTTGTATCCACCAAATTATTTACCAAATCGTTTAAGAAGTACAAAAATGCAATATCTAAGTATTACATTTAACAAGTGTGTTGTGGCATTATTTAGAAGGTTTGCTCTTGTACAACTGGATGTTGAAGCATGCCTTCTCTTTAATTCTTAAAGTCAGTCTCAATCCATATCTATATGGAGGGTAACAACTTTTAAGCAAGTAGAAACATCCATCAGTTTTCCTGAGGAGTTGTGTTGTTCTAAATGTGCAATTATTATGTTGGATTTAAGGTAGACACAATCTTGACCTGGTCCATGGCTATTCCTTTGCACAGTGTGCATTTCATAAGATAAGTTAACTTGGTACAACAAAAGATACCTAAACATGACCCTACGACAGAACATTTCACATTTATTCATCAATAGCATTTAGGATGAAGTGTTTCAGAAAATTACAGCAGTATACAAATTATGGAAAGGAAATTTTTATTTTTCTTCCTTCTGGTTTGAGGTTCCTCAGTTTAGTTTTGGATGTTGTTGGCTCTTTTAGCCAATATGCTAATGTTGCTAATTTAATGTTAGAATTTGTTATTTTTTTCTTTTGACCGTATTAAACCCCATTTGCTAGGATAATGTGTTTCCAAATGGTTGACTTGTTAGCAGCTAGTTCATTTTCACTCTCCCATCTGTTTTTTTAGAAAATTTAAACCTTAAGTACTTATAAAAAAATATAAAATATAGAGCCGCTGGAAATGTTCTGATCAGTAGTAGCTCCTATGGCTTATTCTATAGTTTTCTATTTAGGCTACAGTTCTGCTCAGTTCAATATTACTTTCTTTCCAGTACAAGAAGTTGAATGTGAAACGTCATCATCAAATAGTTTTGACCATTGTTTTTAAAAGTAAATGTTTTGAAGCATCCATCCATCCATCATCTAGATTAATCTATCTGTACAGGGTAATGGGGGTTGGGGGTGAGGCTAGAGTCTATTTTCAGCAGTAATTAAGTGAGAGGCGGCTAAAGTGTACATCAAGTAGAAATCTTTTGAAAAGTAAGTTTTGAGATTCAGTCTTCAGAATGCTTATTATTGTAGTTAAAAAGGTCTCTCTAAGACTTCAGACTTTTCATATTTATTTTAGAGCTCTTTTCATCAAATTCAGCCACAGTCAATAAAATATGAAGGCTTTTTCAAGACCTTCCTTCTTGTGGCCACTTGCTGTTTTGAAGTGTATTTATTTTGTTGCAAAAGGCCAGGCTTACTTTACCATCAGCCTTTTTTACACATAAAGGAGTGTTTTTCCTTTAGCTGGTTAAATGATGAGTGACACTAATTGCACAAATAACTGTATGCCGACTAAAACATTTCAAGATGATTGTCCCAGTCAACGTGTCTTGTTTGCAAATTGTTGCTTTTTAGATGAGAATGCTGTAAAAGTTTTTTTTGTCAAAACAAATATTTGGTCAATGCAGATACTATTAAACCGAGCATTTCTTTTCATGAAGTGAAACACATTATACAAATTAATTACAAACAGACTGATTTCTTTCAAACCTTTAATTACTTTATTATGATTTTACACTTGAAGTGAAAGAAAAGACAGCATTTAATATTAGAATATTACATCAGACCCTTAAAGAAATTCTAAAAATGTTTCAGCTGTAGTTCTAAATAAAAATATGGCCCTATATTTGATTTTATATGATCAAATATAGATTGCCACTATAATTTTTTTCAAACAAAAAAAAATCTAGAAATTCTAGACAAACATCTCATTATTTTACTAATTTAAGTGTAAAATTAGTGATTGTTTAACGTTTTTATTTTGAACATTTTGATTGTAAACTTCAGAGCAGAAAGAGAGCTTAAATCTGCCATTTGTGGACCCTAAATGAACATCAAGTTTTAAATCCTCTGGCCCACTGCTGATTTTTTTAGATTACATTGTATCAAATAAAAAAAAGGTTTCTCGCACATTAAGTTGGGTGGAGATTAGTTACTTTTTTAACCTATACAACTTTTGAAAACATATATTTTGTGTGAACAAATGTAAACAATAACTTCAATGCAATGGCATTACCATTTACACCATGAATGCATTCAAATCAAAAAGAAATAAATGCATAAATGTGAGTTTTGCAAACAGGTGGCTTACTTTTTCTTCTTTTTTTTTGATCAATAACGTAACAATGCAATATCTCAAGCCTTTTTGTGTAGGTATAGGCCTACTACTACAGGTGCTGGTCATATAATTAGAATATCATGAAAAAGTTTTTCAGTAATTTCATTCAAAAAAGTGAAACGCGTATATTATATTCATTCAATACACACAGACTGATATATTTCAAGTGTCTATTTCTTTTAAATTTGATTATAACTGACAACTAATTAAAACCCCCAATTCAGTATCTCAGAAAATTTGAATATTGTGAAAAGGTCCGTTATTAAAGACACCTGGTGCCACACTCTAATCAGCTAATTAACTCAAAACACCTGCAAAGGCCTTTAAATGGTCTCTCAGTCTATTTCTGTAGGCGCCACAATCATGGGGAAGACTGCTGGCTTGACAGTTGTCCAAAAGACGACCATTATGACCGTTGAACAAGGAGGGCAAGACACAAAAGGTCATTGCTAAAGAGGCTGGCTGTTCACTGAGCTTTGTGTCCAAGCACATTAATAGAGAGGTGAAGGGAAGGAAAAGATGTGGTTGAAAAAAAGTGTACAAGCAATAGAGATGACCGCACACTGGAAAGGACTGTGCAACAAAACCCATTCAAAAATGTGGGGGAGATTCACAAAGAGTGGACCGCAGCTGGAGTCAGAGCTTCAAAACCAGCATGCACAGACAAATGCAAGACATGGTTTCAGCTGTTGTGTTCCTTGCGTCAAGCCACTCTTGAACAAGAGACAGGGTCACAAGTGTCTCGCCTGGGCTAGGGGCAAAATGGACTGGACTGCTGCTGAGTGGTCCACAGTTATGTTCTCTGATGAATCGAAATGTTGCATTTCCTTTGGAAATCCAGGTCCCAGAGTCTGGAGGAACTAAGATAATCTAATAATATTACCAGCAAATGTATAACCCTGTGAGAATAAGACTAAATTTAAACTGAATCAGGCTGACTTTTCTGTTGCCCTTTGGCTAAAGCATAAAAACACTGACAAACAACGCATACTCGTAATATTTTCGCCTTCCCAAAAGAGTTGTGAAATTGTATTGTCTTATAGTAGAATGGATAATGGGATCTCTTTGCCACTGATCTTTTTTATAGTTTATTTCATTTTATGGCTTCCTCCTCATCTTGCTTGTCATTCTTCCTCTCCTCCATTGTGGATGTTGTTTGAAAGCTTTTTCTTAGCAATCATCTTAAGTTCATATTGCCTGCTTTATAACAGACCATCCAAACAATCCATATAGAAAGATGAAATGAAGCGAAGAGGATGGACACTGAGTATTAAAAGGAATGTAGGAAACGTATGATGTTCTGGAAAACACTTGGATGTTTCTGACTTCTGCCTGACCTGACTACCTGCTTGATC
This sequence comes from Fundulus diaphanus, assembly GCA_037039145.1. Taxonomy (NCBI): domain Eukaryota; kingdom Metazoa; phylum Chordata; class Actinopteri; order Cyprinodontiformes; family Fundulidae; genus Fundulus; species Fundulus diaphanus. The sequence goes on from CM073136.1 coordinate 36,283,856, forward strand.
TCTGCCCACTGTGCAACGACCTGATTAGTTTCCTGACTACCGAGCTTGCCTGCCCTTGTTCAGTCTATCTGCTGATCTGTGTATCGAACCTGGAACTGTGACCCGACTCCGTCCTGGATTGTCCTTCGGCACCTCACTGGCACTCTGATCTTCTGGCTCCGACCATTGACCACGTCCCTGACTTCGTCTTCGGCTTCGCTCTACGGCTCATCCTGCTCACGTTTGCCCTCACGGTTCTGATCTCCTGCCTGTCCTCCGACTTCTGATACACCTGCCTCTGGGACTCTCTGAGCGGCAACCGCCGCTCCGGATTGGCGACCCGCCAGCTGGGATCTACCTCTGCTACTGGATCTGAACTGGACATTAAGACCAGGTTAGTGACCGACACGTTTGTGTGCAAACACTTTCAGATGAGCGTGGTCACTAACCTGTTGTCTCCTCCTGCAGAGGCTCCCGCTGTAGACGCTGACGCCTCCCGCTCCGTTGCCGATCGTAATAAACTGTTAAACCTAAACTGTTTGTCTGCCTCGAATACTGGGTCCACCTGAGCCTAACAAATGTATTATTCAGTGATGTTATCAAGGCATTTTTTGTTTATTCCTGTAATATTTTATCTGTTGATTTTGCTGTTCTTTTTACATCTCTCTCTGCAGGTGTAGAAACAAACTCCGAGGATGTTATCTTGTTCTCTCCTTTTCCTCTCTTCAATTTTTGCCAGTTTTTCTCCCTTTTAGCATTTTGTATCATCTTTTTCTCTTACTTTCTTTCTCTTCTACCTTTCAGTTTTTGTGTCCATAATGTTAAATAGTCCAAGAATAAAATCTAATAAAGATATTTGCATATATAAATCAAGCGGAGCGCTATGGAAAAAGCAGTAATGCTCCACTTGTGAACGTAAATCTGCTGGGCTCTCTTTTGGCAGGTGAAGAACAGGTGTTATGTAAAATCACTGTTAGTTAACATGGATGTGGATTTTCCATTTGACTTTAATACCAGCAGTGATAAAACCTCTGTTTTTTTACAGCAGTTACATATATTTTGGCTGGCTCGGGCAGACAGTGAGACTCTCCCCTAGAGCTTGTAAAAAAGCTCTTGTTGTCTGACAATGAAAAACTACAGTTTCCTAATAAATTATGCTGCGGTCTTGCTCACACTTGATTTTCAATACTAGAAAAACAAGTGCAATTTGTGCCAAATGCCTGCATGAGTCATAGATCCCTCTGGATGATTCATAGATCCTGCTGCATTCGCAAAACATAAAGTTGTTTTAGACTTCTAGTTTTCTAGATTTATATTTTCAATATCCTTCTTGATTCTCAAAGTTCTTAATGTACCTCACCAGTCAAAAATCCCTGTTAGGATTAAAATACATGGTAGCAATCAACCAAGGGACTAAATAAATGTAGGTATTTTTAACACAGATATAGCACAAAGATATAGCATTCTATGAATATTTTTCAGAAAAAGAATCAGATTTTAGCAATAATTGTATCACATAGTTTGTCAAGTGTGGGACCTGAAAAAAACAAGCATATGCAATGTTTAGATGTGCAAAATCAAGGAGCAAGAAACATCTACACTCTTTATTAAAACATTTAGGTCTTACTTTACTGATTACTGGTGAATGCAGTTTTTTCATTGGATACATTTTTTACTGTTTTTTTTTTTTACTGTTGTACTATGTATGTACAGCACAATAAGACTGTGCATGTTGGACTGTTGGCTGAAAGCCACAGGAAATGTGAGACTGTTGCAGGGTCCCTCGCTAGGGGGCTGCCCATCACAGCAGGTTGCTCACTCTATAAAGCATGGCCAACCCGGAACCATTGTCCTCTTCTGGCCGGGGAGGAGAAGCGCCTATTGAGGAGAAGCCCACATGGGGTTCAGAGACATGTGCAGGCTGGACCCAACTAAGCAAAGCGTGTTTCTGTGAAACTAACATCAAAATCAAAGCAGTGGAAAACTTTCCTCAGCTTTTGCCGGAGAAAAGCTGATCTGAAAGTTGCCCCTCTGCAAGCTGTGCAGAGGCCCTCACAGGAAGCCCAAGGAAGCTAAGGAAACCTGATCTGTTCACAAAGTCCTTTAAAACAACAACACATGACCCAAAATAACATCCAATGCACTGCAGGTCTAACTTTCTTCTTTTATGGTCAGTATTTTTGATTCCAAATTAGGCTGGACAAAATGGTATCCATGGAAGAGTTCAAAGTGGTTGCCAAAACCACTGCTAAGGAAAATTAACATATAGACTTGTTTCACATATCCCAAAAAACATTTTGGAAAACCTTTCTGTGGACTGATCTGACCAAACTTGGACTTTTTGTAAGATGTGTTTGGTTATGACACATTGAAGTCTGTCAAAGAAGAAAGTAAATAAAAAAAACAAAAAAAAACTAGAAAAATTTGCATTTCCTGCGAAAATGCACTGTGAATGCAGATAGCTGAATGATTGAGCAAAAGATGCAGAAGATCTTTGAAGAAGAGAAAAAATAGCTGAAAAGCATTGAAGAAGTTGAAAAAGTTGAAGAAGTTGAAAAAGTTGAAGAATTTGAAAGAGTTGAAGAATTTGAACATGAAAGAACAATAGCTGAATGATTAGAAGAAGAAAAAACTGAGGGTAAGGCACCAAACATTTCCTAACTCATTCTAAACACTGAATCGTTTAACAAAGCAGAAGTAGAATTTCAAACTTGAATATACTGTAGCCATATGTGGGCCTGCATTTTTAGGGAGTATAAGGGGTTTCGCCCCCATTGAAAAGCATTGGATGTTTGACACCTCCTAACTTGGAGATGCTTTACGTGACGATCACCGGGTGATTGTACTCTGTCAGTTTGGTCCAAATCCTGTACTGGGAAGTGCCTCAAAAAGGGGTGCCAATACTTAATGTCACCAAACGTGACCAAAGTTCATGGGTCAGATTGGCCTCCTTTAGCAACTCAGCCTCACCACATCTGGGCCCAGAACTCAACATTTGACCAAAATGGCGTGTAGCGCCATTTCCCACAGGTGGGTGGTGCTGTATTGGCCAATTGGGTCGTCTCTGGGCATCATGCCAGGTCCTGTTGGAAGCAAAGGCCCAATAGGAAAGCATGTGAAATCCAAAATGGGACAGAAAAGTGACACATGGCTGAAAGTCACTTGAAAATTTTAAAATGTCAAGAGGAAGTGACTGTGCGAATTTCAGATTCCTACATTAATCACAGCAACTGCGGTGAGCGTCGAAAGTTGCCATTCTATCTCAATGGAGCCTCTCCCTCTGGCCCTCAGAGTTCCGTCGTCATGGAAACTCACTGACACACCTGCAGCGGGCCAGTCTACCGAAGTGCAGACACTTTGCTCAAAATATGTCCCATTGGGTTATAATGGAGAACTTTGCCTCGCACAACGCTCCATATCTCCTGATCCGTAAATGGTAGAGACGTAATTTTTTCTGCGTTTACTTCTTAACGGATAGGGGAAGAAGACTTGCTATTGGTTTTTGCTGGAAATATTTTAATAAAGGCGTAAAAAAATATGATATAAAGGGGATTTTTAAGGAATTTCAAAAATCCTCTAAAAACGGTCCCAAACAAATCGCTCTAGCTGAAAAAGTATAAGAGATATCAAAATAATTATTTCACTGTGAGTATCAGCAGGCTTTTGAGGACTATGTTGCTCATTTTTATGTTTGTACAAAAATCGGTGTAGGTACAGCGACGATGTAAAAAAGTGGATCATGTGGAAAAATGCAGCTCTAAAGCATTTTCCGGATTTTGCACATTCGCTACTGCCGAACAAATTGTTCCTGCGGCAAAACCGTAACAGTTATCCAAAAAAATTATTTTTTGTGAGTGCCAGAAGGGTTGGGACATTCATGTGTGAAAGTCTCATTTCTGTACATTAAACGGTTTAGGAGTAGCGACGATGCGAAAACGTGTGATGTTTTGGATTTTCAGACGTCATTTTTCAAAACTGCTCCATAGGAAATGAATGGGGGAGGTTTTGGGTTTGTGTCGCTCTGAGGTGATTTGCGAAAAATCTATAAATGCTACACCAATGAGGGTTACATTTCCTGAATCCAGACAAAAATTCTTACGTTTTGATGTATAATTTATGTAGATAGATTGAAAATGGAGCGAGTGAGAAGAAGTTGTTAGGAGAAGAAGAATTTGTTGAATTTCTAGAGTGCGCACTCTATAACTGCCTCCTTGACGACCATAGCAACGCATGTTATTTGCTGAATTTCTTGAAAAGCCAAAATTATTTTAAGGAGGTATTATATGAAAATGGTAAAAGATATGAAAAAGCTGAAATATACCATAATAGCTGAAAGATATCACTACATTTTAAAAGTTGAATGGTGTTTCTAGCTGAAAGTAGGCTGGAGCAGTAAGCTGTCAAAAAGCAGATGAAATGAGCGGAATTTTAGTGAATTACATTCATTTCCTATGGGAGAAAAAAAAGCTGAAAATTTGCAGAAAAAGCTGAATATTTTAAAAAGTTGAAAAGTTATAAGTACAAAAAGATATAGCCATCGATTCCAGAAGAAGCTGAATAGTTTAAAAGTTGAACGGTTGAAATCGGAGAAAAACTGTAGGAGGAGAAGCGAATCAAACTTTAAACAGTAAAAAGGCGAAAGAGGATCTCAATAACTGTGAATGCCTACTGCATTCACAGTAATTACATTCATTTCCTATGGGAGAAAAAAAAGCTGAAAATTTGCAAAAAAAGCTGAATATTTTAAAAAGTTTAAAAGTTAAAAGTACAAAAAGATATAGCCATCGATTCCAGAAGAAGCTGAATAGTTTAAAAGTTGAATGGTTGAAATCAGACAAAAACTGTAGGAGGAGAAGCGAATCAAACTTTAAACAGTAAAAACGCGAAAGAGGATCTCAAGAACTGTGAATGCCTACTGCATTCACAGTAACAATCAACAACAGGGTGAATATCTTCACGTTGTACTTTGCTTTTTGGTGCTTACAACATTTGTACATGTATCATTTAATCTATGTTTCATGTTTGTCAGACAACAGTTTTTTTTCCACACATTCACCATTGCTCTACATTGTTTTGTTCTCTGTTCAGTTTTTCTATGCTTTGACAAATGAATTTCCCCTGTTAGGATCAATAAAATTCTCCTATCGGATCTGAGTGAATGGATGTGAAAGATGGTCTGCCAAAATAAGAGCCCAAAAACCTTTTTTTTTTTTTTTTTTTGGAATTCAAAACGTATTTTCATTTATTTTAGAGAATGTAGGACATAAGAAATGGAAAGCGTGTCTTCCTCAAACAACCTTTGACAGCGATTCCATGAATTTTTGCACAGAAGACAGAACTGGCGCTTCATATACAGCTAGCACAGATGGAGAAGGTAACAGGGAATATGACCCACTTGCCATGTTACTGCTAGGATGGGAACACAATCCTTTTAAGCAAATATTGTGACTGAGATATGCATGCATATATAAACCATTTACATATCTAATGTAAGTATTATTACTGAAAAAGAATCAGGAATTCAGTGTTTTGCTGCCTTCAGCTCTTGACGCCTTTTTCCGGAAGCAACCTTTCTTTTTCAGGTATGCATTCACATGATTTAAGACTTACGGCTGTAATGCTGCAGAACAGGAAATGAAACGATGCTGTTGTCTGTCGGAGGACAGAGGCATCCATCAAGATGAGACTGGAATAAAGGGCAGCAATGGGAGTAATTATCTGTGGTAAAAGACAATGATGTGTGACTCTGCAGAAGAACCTCAAGAGCTAAAACACTGTGAGCCAAATAGCTTAAATTTACATAATCCATGTTTAATGTCATAGAAAAATACATGGGAAAAAAAAGTTAGGTAGGACAAAAAAATTTTTGGAACTACGGAAACAGTGTTTCATTTGTAGGATGTTGTTAATTGTCTGCTAATCTCTTACACCTAAGTTACTCTTTGAACTAAAAAACAGGCCATACATGTAAGTTGAATTTATGAAACACATTTTTGTACAGAATTGTTTTTAAGAGTAGATCAACTAATTTTCTATCATAAAACATATTCATATTATTTGTGCTTTTTAGTTAAAAGGGTTCAGCTACTGCTACATCCATGTTTCACCATAGGGATGCAGGGTGATGTGCAATTAGCTTTCCATCACACATAGAGTTTTTGCACGTGGGCCAACAAATTCACTTTTTTGTTCTAGAGCTGCTTCTCAACTTCATAATTAAGCTCTACCTTTTAATGTTGTGTCACATAAGAAAAATATTATTATTTTATTTGTTATTTCACTGTATGTGGAAATGTTCTGTGGGTATCAATATGTTTCCACGGATCTGTAATTAACAAATACATGTTTCATGGGAACAGATTATCTTATATGATAACAGAAAAAAACTCAAAAGGCAAGTAAAAAAGGAATAGCCAGACAAAAGAGAGAAGGACGAGAAGAAGGTGTTTCTGTGTGTGAGAGTCTTTCTTTGCAACTGATGTATTAAAGGCAATTAGGTCATTGTGGGTAATTTGGAGCCGGAAGAGCTCATTAAAACCATCTCACATTTGTGGCTTTTGATCAGCCTAGAGACTGAATGCAAAAAGTTCAGTGTGTGCTGAAGAAGAGGACAAGCAAAGTGCACAGGAGACACAATTTCTACTTCGTGCCCCTATAATAAAGTATAATGGTTGATTTTAATGTTTTCTAGTTACATTGACATGAGTGCAGCATTAACACTTATGTCCTTAATTCTGACATTAGATTTCCACACTTATAAATCAGTCAAAAACATCTTTGCTCAAAAACAATGTCTCGCTTCCTCAGAATGAATTAGTCCAGTAAGTGTGACTCCTGCAGTATAGGTTTGTTTTATCCCTGACTGCTGAAAGCAAAGAATGCCTGTTTCCTCTTTAATGGAATAAGGGCTGCTTCCATTCTTTTAATAGCAGTGAGAAGCATACATAAGTCCTGCTATCTGCATTAGCCATCGAAATAATGATAGTAAATTTTGCTGGTAGTCATATGCCAGCACACAGTAATGGCTTGGAGAGCCTTTTCTTAGTGGTTAATTGCTATTGACTCAACCACCAACCTGCTGACTCTTCTGCACTGTGGAAAAGACAGCCAGAGCACAGAATCAGTCAGTAACATACATTGGTGAGGTCTCTATGTCTGTCAGGCTCAGAGCTTGAAGGACTCACAATCATCACAGTACCAAGACTTTGTGTCTGACAACCTGCCATAAAACTGAAGTGATCCAACGCTTTTTCATGATACACATGCCAGTTGGAATCTTTATCTGCAACAGTGAAGCTCTCTGGTGGAGACAAACAAATGATACAAAAATAAAAACAAAGTGTTAAACTACCGCTGTGAAGCTAATACTAAGACAAAAGATGGGTAATAATCCATTTTAATGTAGAGGGAAAAAATATCCTTGTGTTTTAAATGTAAAAAGTGCACATTAATTCAATTTCAGGGTGTATCCCTTCGTATTCCTAATACACTGGAAAAAGAGCTAATTCAAACATGCACTGGAAGCAATATCAGTTTAAAACCATGAAAGCATAATTTCCACTTTTTTTCAAGTGTAATAACATTACATGCTCATTTCTCTGAAGGCGTTTTTGGATGCTGTTATTGCCTGTCCTGAAGAAAACCTCTAGTGTGAACCAAATTCAGCATGGATATCAATTAGAGTGTAATTAAATGCAGATAAGTATTTGCACTGAAGCCTAAATATTTTACATAGCAAGCAAAAAACACATTGGATAGTAGTACACCTTATATGTAAGAGATCCTTACCTTATAGCTAATGTAATTTTCCTTCTAATTAACAATTCTCCACCACCATACGTTGGTTTACAAAGTCTTGAAATCCTAGAAAACTATATAAAAGCTTTGACTAAATGTGGAAAAGATTCAAGAGGCATGAATACATTTGCAAGCCACTAACTGCAATTACAGTTAAATCTTGGCTATCTGCAGAAGTTCACACTTTTCTATCTTCTCTTGAAGTTTTCAGTTTGAAAAGATGTCACTAGAACACGCAGAAAGTATCCTGTGTGTTCTTGTTGGCAGGCTAAAGTCATTTTGGAGTTTCCCCTGAAGGTTTCATTTATGTGTTCTTGTTGCTATCCCCAGTTATGATTCTGTAGTTTTACAGTTTCTTTTTATTCACACCATAACTGGACATTTTGTTTATAATTTTATCTGATGGGGTATTGCTTTGTCATATGGGAGACGTATCAGATTTTTAAATTTATACTCTGACTTTCCAAAATGTAAATGTCAAGCATTTTTTAATGATAAATGGCTTCCATTTTACTGTGCATGAATGCTTTATTACTGTTGAGATAGTTGTCTTCCCTTAGATTCTCAAAACTCTCCAAAAGAAGAATCATTTCTTATAGCTGCAGTGATTCTGGCTTGTTTGTTCATTGAGCCGAAGATGCTCTTTCTGATAGTGCATGGTCTATTGTTTTAGTTATTCTTTAGCTATAGCAGCCACCTAACAAGAAAAAAATGAAAATATACATTTACTGCGATATAAAAAAGGGTACTTTTCTAATCATTTGCATTGCCCAAGGACAAGTCTCTAATTATACATATGGCAGCAGCCCCCCTCTAGGGTAGCAGTACAAGAATGGCCTCTCAGCACGAAACTTGAATCCAACAGGAAAAGAGAAAAACAGACTTCTAAAATGTTCCTAAAATAGTTTTTTTTGTTCTATTTTTCTATCCATGCAACTTTACATTTCCAGAGTGTAACTTTTACATCAGTCTTGACATAGCATATACAAACAATTTATAAATGTCAATTACCAAAAAAGAAAAGGAAAAACAAGTTAGAAATACATACATAAAATAAAATGGAATAAAATGCTGCGATAGCACACCTTTACCTGGATTATATAATGGTTTCCATGGCAACTCGTCTGAAATCAGTTGCACAGTAGAGTGAGCTTTCAGCTCCTTTCGTCCAGTCAAGAAAAGAGGTAGCTCTGCTACAGTCCTGATGCTGATTTTAAAAAACTGAAGTGGTAAAGGAAGTACAAATAGGCTGGTACAATAGTTGGTTACCATGGAGACTGAACAAAGACTTGTAAATTTTGGTGACCAAAATTAGACCGATTTCCTTGGTACTTCTCCCTCTACTTCTTGGGTACCAAGACGTGTGAAAGGTGCTACTTCTCTCCAAAGTGCTGATTGATCTCACGGTGTTTCATTATATGTCTTTGAATGTGCATGAAATGATAATTAATTTGCAGCATTAGAAGTAAAGCACAATGGGAATGTGCATCTTTGGATTATTTACTCTTACATAACCTGACTAAATAGTTTTGAGTTGTAAGTTTTTTTTTTTTACCAAACCCAAGAGTATATACTTTTAGCTGGTACTTTATTCAGTATACCTGTTCAGTTGCTTTTTTAGAATAGCATAGATAGATAGAAAGATCCTTTAGTGTCCCACAACGCGGAAATTCAGCTGTACCGTAAAGAGCAAATTCATAGATTTGATCATTTTCTGTTTTCATTATTCACAAAGTCAGTCAATCACATTACAGCAACCCAATACATCTAGACATGGTAAGATGACTGCCTGTATTTTAAGTATTAGAATGGGGATGTTAGAACACTCAGGTGACTTTGAACGCTGCGTGGTTGTTTTAGCAAGATGTTATTTCTGTAAACCAGCCATCTCCCTGGTTTACAGAAACTGGTCTGAAAAAGAGAAGATCTACTGAATAGTAACTGCATGGAGAGAATGTAATGATTTCAGCTGGAGAACCCGATATTCAGCTGGACACAGAGATACGTTAAAAAGGTTTATTGTGAGGATGAATAGTGATGGGTGAGGCAGACGAACAGAACCAGACTTGGCAGATGAATCATAGTTGAGTTTGGCTTGGCTGAAGTAGCAGGCAGGCAGGGATGAACAGTAGATCAGAGCAGGCGGTGTAGATCCGGGAACCACCAGAACGGGCAGAGTAAACAGCAGGGACTTACGGAGATACCGGCAGAACTGCATTACGCAGACACAGTCAACTTGACTTAAGAGTTCTGCTGACTGAGCACACGTGATCTGGTAGAGCAGGGTACATCGCACAATAGAAGCGAAGTGAGGTGACGTTCTGGCAGGGATGAGTTGGCAGAGGCAGGTATAAGTAAGCCGGTGAACAGGTGAAAAGGAGTTGAATGTTATTAGTGGCAACAGGTGGAGATGATCTAGAATAGGGTGGTGGCAGGAGGCAGACTGAGCTGATTGAATAGTGGCTGGTGGCTGTGAGGTGACAGGCTAAATGAGAAAAGTCCAGAGGCAAAACAAAACAAATCCCTAAATCATAACAGAGAATGCCTTGTTAATGTCTGAGGGCAGAGGAAAATGGGCCAAATGATTTGAGATGATATAAGAGCCATAGCTGCTCGATTTATGATGATTAAACCTTTAGTTATACATGTAGTCTCGTTGAGACACAAGTTCTCATTTACAAGTGAGACCTGTTAATAACTTGTTGCAATCAAGGTATGTTGAATATGTTTTTTGTATGTGCAAGATATCAAATGTTAAAGAAGACAAGCTGAAGACCACACCAATGTCACTCCTGTCAGGAAAGAACAGAAAACTGAAGCTACAGTTTCAGCACAGTGTCCACAAACTCAGACAATAACATAGTGAAAAAACCTTTTCCTGGTCTGATAAGTCATGATTTTCGACATCCAGGTGGTAGAGTCAGAATTTAGCATACTCATCATGAAAGAGGAGATCCAAAATTCCTCATATGAATGGTTCAGCCTGGTGGTGGTGTTGTGTTGATTTGGAAAATACTTTCTTTGAACTCATTGGCACTACCTGAGCCTCGTGTAAACCCCGCATCCAACCTGAGTATTATTGCTGACCATGTTAATTTCTTTCTGACCACAGTTCACCCATTTTCAGCAGGTTACTGCACCTTGTAACAGTGCTCCAACACTGTCATTGTCAAAGGTGCTCCATCAGAACATGCTTCAGGATGCAGTGGACCAGGAGGTTTGCATCATGGATGGGCAGCCAACAAATATGTAGAAACCGTGTTATGCTATCATGTCAACATGGAGAAAAATCTCTTGTTGAATCAATGCCATCATAAATAAAGTAATGTGTACCTAATATGGCAGGGAGCTAGCATGTGTTGAAAACAGATGCATAAAAAGTGAAAACGTTTGGTTCAAACGTCAAGGTATTTCAAAGCTGATTTCTCATGCTCATGTTTCACGTTTTTTTCAACATCTGACATCCTTCTATCCCGTCTTCAGTCACCAAATAACATCTGCGTTGCTGAGTAAATATTCATGGCTTGTCCCCTGCTTTTCCCAAACTTTGTTCCATTTCTTAAATTGTTATTTGAGGAGTATATCTGAGGTGGAACTCAGTATTTGTGATCACCTTTAAAAGAAACCCTCAGTAACTCCCACTAGTACTTGGTATGCTTGGTATCACACAAGTACATAGAAGGCTACATACAGTTAAACAGTCTAACATTGCTTTGAAATGAATTACAATCTATAATCTGTGATTTAAGGCTTTGCTAGTGTTTCTTCTTCAATTAGTAGACACAGCATTGTACATTAAATGAACATCAGTGTGGTTTTAAAGGGTGTTTATCAGTGATGAAAATCACAAAGCTTGTTTACTTTTTAACAGGTTAGAAGATAAGCTGTTTAGTCATCAACCTTTTAAATCTTTAATGCTAAAGTAAACATTAAATAAATCATTATGAATTAAATAAACATATTTAAGGCCTGTGCCAAGGTCCAGTTAATGCAATGAGCAATGATTTATAATTGCATATACAGATGGTAAATTTGCTCCTCCTGCTAACACCTGCTGTGCATCACACACCAACACATTTAACAGTCGCACCTCCTCTGCAGCGAATTGTATAAGATTATTAAGGCTTCAGCTTGTTTTCTATTTGTATATATATATATATATATATATATATATATATATATATATATATACATATATCATAATATGCATACTGTATTTAATTATATTTGTTATAATCTGTGATCTAGTTTTATGGTAAATTTATCAGATCTGAATGAATGCAGCTGCTGTTATTTGCAGAGAAAGGCAGGACTTTTGACAAGAGATCAAATATGAGTCAAAAGGATTCTTTGAATCCATTAAATAAACATACCTTCAGCTTTTCAAAGAGCCTCATCAAATGAGGATTTTTAAAGTAAACCTTACTTTTCTTAACTTTCAACACTTGTGGCTTACTTGGTGTGTAGATCTTTAGGGTGCTCAGAGCTGCAATCACACATTTTCAGTTAATTGAAACACTTCAATAAAAGTGACGATAAGTGAGAAACGCTACAATAAAAGTAAAGTGTATATAAAATATTTGTACCCCTAACTTAAAATTCTAGGTTGTTTTGATAAGAAATAAAAATGGGACAATGACAAATCAATTACAGGCCTTTTTTCACTTCAATGTGACCTAGACATATTTTTTGGACAGTTCTACTTTATAACCCGGGGAAACTATATTTAAAAATATATATTTAAAAATGTGTATCATTTTGAAACAGTTATACTAATACTTTGTTTTCTACATGCAATATATTGACTTGCCAATTTTTGTCCACTCTACATAATAGGTTTTGTGAGGACATATCATACCCACAGCTGATTTTTGGGTCACACTCACACTTAAAATAACAATGTAGTTGCTCCGTTGGACGGCTGTGCACGTATGTGAACGGAACAGAGCAGTCATGGAGGATGTGGAATTTGGGGGTAGTTTTGGAATCTTGACACCTTCAGCTTTCCAGCAGATGCCTGAAGGTTTTGGATTAAAATGGATTTAATCATGATTTTTATTAAAAAAAAAAGCTTTTGGTGATTTGCAGTGTTGTTTTGTGGGCTAAATTTCACTTTGTGAATTGCATCCAAAAGATAAAGATTGGTCTCGCATCAGACCATCACAAATTCTTCTGCAAGATTTTGGGATATATTTGCCAAACCTGAATGTTTTGCATCCAGTACTAAACAGACATTTCTGTTGCATCTATTGTCACTGTCTCGGTCTTGGTACACTTTCTGACAAATTACTGTATTGACTTTTCATCAGTTTTGGAGATACCTCCAGTTTTAGTAATGTAACTGTTATTCTAGGAAAGTTTTTGCAAACTTTCTCCTGTCTGATACCTCTCTATAATTACATAATTTTGATCTTTAGCGTTACTTAAAGGGTGCAAAGGAACAAATGCTAAAATCAAAAATTAAATTTTTCATTAATCAGTTACTCAATAATTGGTAATAAATGTGTTTCCCAGAAGACTGAGTGCTGGACTTTAACCCTTTGAGGTCCACACCAAGAAAACTCCAATGAAAACTTTTTTTCTTTGCATTTTTCATTCCTTTTGAACATCAATATCAATGTACAAATTTTTTTTTTTCAAACACCTTCATAGTTTTTAAATCACAGGCCTCTACCAAACGGTTGAGAATTCCATTTATGGTAAAACTTCGCATAACATTACTAATAACAAATAATTATTAAAATTCTTATAATCTTCTTTATTCTAGTAACAGAGTAGGAAGAACAGACAAAAAATAGTTGTAATGCATCATAACCAAATATAACTGCAATTTTGAGGTATTGGATCACCCTTATTTAGAATCAATTATTATTATTATTTCTGGTGATATGCAATAAAGCTCTGCTGGTGGGCATTCAGGCACAAGAAACGTTGCACTTTTGACACTTCCACCTTGACCCTCCTGTTGGACAGAGGCTACACCGGCCTCGTTTGTCACAGTGAAGTGGCATTGTCCAACGTTATCATAATGCACATCTGGCTGGGGCTGAGTAGGTCTTGGAGTGTAACGTTTCTTCGGATGGAACATTTGTGGTGGAGAAGAAGATGGTGGCTTGTTGACTTGCATCAAACTATGAGCAACTGCCAGATAAAACCTTTTAAAAAAGAACAGTTTCTCATTCAGTAGGGCACAGTCTCTCTTATGAGTGGGCCCGTCATTTGAGATACACAGGTCAAGAACGTAGCCAAACAGTGGAAAATACCATCACCTTGATTTTGCTGGGGTCTTGTACATGTGTACCAGCATGTCCGAGAGATCAATGCCTCCCATGTGTTGATTGTAGGCATGAAGGAGTGATGGGCATGTAATATCAATCCTTGTGTGGGTGTATTTACTACGTTGTTTAACACTTCCAACAGGCATGATCCCACATGAATTGCTTAGAATGTTGACACATTTATTGTCAAACCATTTCACAGCAAGCACTCCTTCAGAAGACCAGAAATCAAAGGCCCTATGATCGTTTTTCATCAGTTCTTTGTCTGTCAACAGTGAAGCTTCGCCCATTGGGTTTGATCTGACAGTGCCAATTCATTTGACCCCCAGATTTGCATGGAGGTTTTGTATTAAGTCAAAGCTTGTGGAGTAGTTGGTACAGAAGACAACTGAGAGGTGTCAGAGCCTGAGAATTGTTTGTCCTTGCAGCATAAAAAGTTTTGCTGTCCATCTAGAATTTTCGATAAAAGGGAAAATATATATACACATATAAAAGATCTAAATCCATGCATCAATAAAGTGGTTGTAATATGTCAGCATAAGAATAAGTCAATAAGGGATGTAATAATTAAGAAAATGCATGTATATGTGATCCAATCACTGTACTTAACAAAAGAAAGTATTTTCCAACTACATTAGTTTTGTGTCTATGCTCTTATTATAAATGGATAAATCAACCGTTTGGTAACATGTGTTTTCAGAAAATTATTTAACCCTCATAAGATTTGCTTTTCATTATAATATTACTTTAGAATGTTTAATAAAGCCTCTGATATTGTTCCATGTTGAGAAAGTTTGCCTATCTTTAAAATATTTGACAAAAAGAGCTTTCTTTTTTTAGCATTTTCATCCCACTCCTAACCTCCTGTGTGGACGGTTTTTCAACAGGTCAACATTTCAATTACACAGTGCATTCTAGTGGAGTTTTTGAGTATTACAAGTCTAAACCTATTGGTAGAAAAGACTTAATAATGTATGTCAATTTCAGTGTATGCCTGAGTTAGATATAAAGCTTCAAAATATGCTCTACCAATTTGTTGAGCAGAACGCTAAAAATTGGTTTAAAACAGTATTAGTTTATAAGTATCAACATGTTTGCAACCTGGTTACTGAAACTATTTTTTTTTGTTTCCCAATTTTCTTTGTTTTTCAGTTGACTAGTACAGAATATATCACATTAAAGGTAAAAAAACACAAAAAACTATTTTAGCCTAGTTTGTTTACACTGGAAAAGCCTGGGATTTTAACAGCAATGATGGCTTCCTGTATTCACACTGTACTGTAATGACATGAGCATGGAGATAGAGATCCCATTTAATTGGGTTTATTTTGTTCAATGAGCTGCTATTCTGAGTCTGCAGCTGATGCCTTTAACAATCAAAACCACTGTCTGCCACTCAGTCAGAACGCATGACAAGAGACGGAGCTGGGCCTAGAACCCTGCTTATAAGAGGGTTCCGCCCCCTGCTGCTCTGCCAATCTTCCACTCACATGACAGCCACCACCACCTGTGAGTGACAGCCAGCAGTGCCCAGAATCTGCTCCAACTACACATAATGACATGAACAACAATAAGATCTTTTAGAACACAGAATCATTGTTCATTATGCTTTTTACATCTAATTTTACAACAATGTTGCCTGTAAATAAGATTTAAATGTAATTCTGCAGTTTCTCATTTGAATTATGTCTGTTTTTGAGATCCAGGGCATCTTTTTCTGCAATATCCACTGTATGTTTTAAAGACATTAAGTAAAATGACAGCTTCATCCTACCCTAATATAAGCTCATTGTATTATGACTAAATCTACAGACCAGCAGCAAAAACAAACAAATAAATGGACTATTTAAAAAAGGAAACTAATTAGTGAAATCAGCTGGTGTACCATTTGGTGGAATTTAACCTGGGATAATTATGCAAAATGCCAAGTCAACACATTTCTAAAAGGAGTCCTTTTACACTGTCATCGGTAGAGAAACGGAGCACAGGTGTGATAAAGCAGATTAACCATTTTAGCATTCATAAATAATGCCATTAATTAAGCCACACAGGTGTCTTCTCCACACGTTATTTCTGTGGTAATTTACAGGTCAGTGTGCAAGCTTTCTGTCAATTTCTCAGAATAATTTGAAGGGTTTTCACTTGCTTTTTTGCAAGTGTTCATTTCAACCCATTAGGTGTAGCATCCATCATTTGAGGTTGGTTCTTTGGGGAAAAAATGCCTGTGATGTCTATTTTTAAGACATCTTAGGTTTGAAAATGAACACCACTCTAACAATTTTAATAAGAGTTTGAACATTTCTCCAAGTATTCTATATAAAAGAACTATTAAAAAGGTATCAACAGAATAGATCTGATTTTTTTTAAACAAGACAAGGTGTTTTAGGGCTAAGAGATTGCATTTTACAACATTAATAGAAATTGTTGTGATTTTGTAATTAAGTGCATAACCTTGAATTTTGAATGTATGACACTGTATCGTGTAGCCATATCCTGAAAAAAAAAAATATAAAACTGATCTAAAATCAACAAGCACGGTGTGGAAAAATGCAGACTTCACAAGCCATAAAGCCCCTAGATGAGGAATGATAAATGTGCTTACGTTACCCTATGAAATATTTTAATACACAGAGGAGTTTAAGGAAGATTCAGTGATAGTGGTGCATCCAGGTCATGCAGTTGCAAAATGAGCCCAAACCATCACCCCAACACCACTATGCATATTATTTGGTGTTTGAGCCAACATTCAGAATACCAACTGGAGACCCCCAAGTCAAAATGGGAGTCACCTCCCAAGGTGGTGGATAATGACAAAGCTAAGATCCTGTGGGACTTCCAGATACAGACAGACAAAATGGTAATGGCAAAGCAACCGGACATTGTGATCATTGATAAGCAGTAGAGGAAGGCCGTTGTGATCGATGTGGCCATCCTGATTGATGGAAACATTAGGAAAAAAGAACACAAGAAACTGGAGAAATACTGAGGGTTCAGGAAAGTACTAGAAAGAGCCTGGAAGGTGAAGGCAACAGTATTGCCCAAGGTCATCGGAGCACTCTGGGCAGTGACCCCCACTCTGTAGAAGCAGTTCCAACAGACAGCTGGAGAAACATTAGACATCTCAGTCCAGAAGAGGACAATCTTAGGAACACCTAAGGCCTCTGGTAGAGGACCTGAGATTGAGACATGGAGAGTTACCGACCCTGCTCAGGTGTATGAGCAGGGTATATATATATATATATATATATATATATATATATACATATATATATATATATATATATATATATATATATATATATATATATGATGCTTTACATTGTTTTAGCATATGTTTTTAGCAGTTTTTCAAAGTGTCTGGGGTATGCACCATGGCTGTGAGGAGTTCAAGATTTCTGGCAACAAGGTTGGTTTCTTGCTATTTACTGAAGATTCTCCCCATGTATGGTCACTAGTGTTCTCTTCTGTATCTAATCAATGACCCAGTGGTTAACCTGTCCAGGGTCTGTTTTGCCTATCATAGACAGGCTCCTGTTTTCCAGACCCCTTCCACAGGATTAAGTTTTTTAATGGAAAATTATTGTATGGACGTCCTTGAATATCCATTCCTGAGAATACTGGGACCTGTCTTGAAAGCTTCAAAGTTTATCATTTTTTTATAACATTGTTAGATAGACTCACTACTTAATTTTAAGTAAAATAATAGGTAAGGTGACTGCTGTGTGCGCTTATGCCCCATACAACAGCGCAGATTACCCCGTCTTCTTGGAAGGTGCCAGGTGTGGATGATATTTGGTCTGAGATGCTGAAGCCTCTGGGCATTTTGGGGCTGTAATGGTTGATATACATCCTTAATGTTGCATGGAGGACTGGTACAATACAGTTTGAATGGCAGACAGGGATGTTGGTACAATTTTTTAAGAGAAGGGATTCAAATTAGTGTTATGATTAACACTTCTCCACCTCACTGGGAAAGCTCAATGATGATATTGGAGAGGAGGCAAGGCAAGGCAAGGCAAATTTATTTGTATAGCACAATTCAGTACAGAGACAATGCAAAGTGCTTTACATGATTAAAATACAGGAAAATAAAACAGAATATAAGCAAGTAGGAATAAAATGTAGAAACAAAATACAACATCAATAAACAGTTGGACTAAAAAAGTTGAACTAATGCTGTTTCAGTAGAACAGTTTAACTAGAACAGTCAAAAACAGTCCTAAACAAATGTGTTTTTAATCTTGCTTTAAAAGAACTCAGGTTTTCTGCACTTTTACAGTTTTCTGGAAGTTTGTTCCAGATAAGTGGAGCGTAGGAACTAAATACTGCTTCTCCTTGTTTAGTTCTGGTTCTAGGAACGCAGAGAAGGCTGGAGCCAGAAGACCTTAGTGCTCTGGATGGTTGATACACTGATAACAAGTCTGTGATGTATTTAGGTGCTAAGCCATTCAGGGATTTATAGACTAACAGAAGTATTTTAAAGTCTATTCTCTGAGATACAGGGAGCCAGTGTAAGGACTTTAGAACTGGGGTGATGTGTTCCTCTTTCTTAGTCTTAGGGAGGACGCGGGCAGCAGCGTTGTGGATCAGCTGCAGCTGTCTGATCCACTTTTTAGGCAGACCTGTGAAAACACCGTTGCAGTAATCAATTCGACTAAAAATAAACGCATGGATTAGTTTTTCCAAATCCTTTTGAGACATTAGTCCTTTAATCCTGGAAATGTTCTTCAGGTGATAGAAAGCCGATCTTGTAATTGTCTTTAGATGCTTTTGGAGGTTCAGGTCTGAGTCCATCACTACACCCAGGTTTCGGGCCTGATCAGTGATTTTTAGCTGAAGCAACTGAAGCTGTGTGCTAACCTTTGATCTCTCCTCTACTGGTCCAAAGATTATTACTTCAGTTTTGTTTTTATTCAATTGAAGAAAATTTTGGCACATCCATGCATTGATTTCTTCTAGGCATTTACTCAGAGCTTGAACTGGTTCATAGTCACCTGGTGACATGGTGATGTAAAGCTGTGTGTCATCTGCGTAGTTATGGTAGCTGATGTTGTTGTTTTTTTTATGATCTGAGCAAGAGGGAGCATGTAGATGTTGAACAGGAGGGGACCCAGAATGGACCCTTGGGGAACCCCACATGTGATTTTTGTCATTTCTGATTTAATGTCACCTACTGATACAAAAAAGTCCCTGTCCTTTAAGTAGGATTTAAACCAGTTAAGAGCTGTACTAGAGAGGCCGACACAGTTCTCCAGGCGTTCTAACAGAATGGAGTGATCGACAGTATCGAATGCTGCACTGAGATCCAATACTACCAGCACGGTGGTTCTTCTACAGTCTGTATTTATATGGATGTCATTAAACACCTTGATAAGGGCGGTCTCTGTACTGTGGTGAGCACGGAAGCCAGACTGGAAAACGTCAAAGCGGCTGGTCGTTGTTAAGAAGGTGTTTAATTGTTGAAACACAGCTTTTTCAATAATCTTACTGATAAAGGGGAGGTTTGAGATGGGCCTGTAGTTCTGGAGTAGTAGTTTGTCTAAATTGTTCTTTTTCAGCAGTGGTTTGATATTTGCTGTTTTTAGGGACTGAGGGAAAACACCTGACAGAAGGGACGTGTTTATTATCTGAGTCAACTCAGACGCTATGACAGGCAAAACTTTCTTAAAGAAAGCTGTGGGTAGAACATCAAGGCACCAGGAGGAGGAACTTAGCTGCTGCATGATCTCCTCTAAGCTTTTGTGGTTTATTTGGCTGAATTGGGACATTTTGTCAGGATAGGTTCCTGCTGGATACAGCTTTGGTTCTGGAGTTGATATGGATGTACAAACTGATCCTCTAATCTTTAGGATTTTCTCAGTAAAGAAGTTTGCAAATTCATTGCAGGCCCTGGTGGAGTGGAGTTCGGAAGTCACGGACACAGGAGGATTTGTTAACCTGTCGACTGTGGCAAATAAGACACAAGCATTATTAATGTTTTTTTTGATGATTTCAGAGAAGAAAGATTCTCTTGCATTTTTCAATTGTAAGTTATATCTGTAAAGTCTCTCTTTATAGATGTCATAGTGAACCTGGAGTCTTGTCTTTCTCCACCTGCGTTCAGCTTTTCGACACTCCCTTTTTTCACCTCTAACTGCTGGAGCATTTCTCCAAGGAGATTTTTTCTTCCCGGAAAGAACTTTCACTTTAACTGGAGCAATGCAGTCAGTGATGTCTGAGACTTTAGAATGAAAGTTATCTACTAGCTCATCTACTGAGTTGCAGCCCAAGGTTGAAGTATCAGAGTAAGCTTGAATAAAAGTTTCGGTTTCATTGTCCTTAATGGTGTGTTTTCTTACGATGTCCCTTTGGCTAAATGAGTCACTGGAAATTATGCTTTCAAAGGTAACAGAGAAGTGATCGGATAAGGCAACATCAGTTACATTGACCTTAGAAATCTTTAGACCTTTAGTGATGATCAAGTCTAAAATATGTCCCTGTTTGTGTGTTGGCTGTTTGACATGCTGAGTTAAACCAAAGTTTCTAAGTGTGTCACACAGTTCTTTTGCACTTCTGTCTTCAGGGTTGTCAATGTGAAAGTTGAAGTCTCCCACAATAATTAAACAGTCATAATCAACACATATCACAGACAGGAGGTCACAAAAAATCCTTAAAAAAGTTTGATGTGGACTTAGGAGGCCTGTAAACATTCAGGAACATAGTTCGTAACGGGCTCTTTACCTGGAGAGCCAAATGTTCAAAAGAGTCGAATTTTCCCAAAAACACCTTTTTACACTTTAGTGAATCATTGAACAATGTTGCCACTCCTCCACCTTTCCTTTTCTGTCTGCTCTCACAAAGAAAATTGTAGTTTGGAGGAGTCTTCTCTAATATAATAGCTGCTTCGTTAGATTCATGTAACCATGTTTCTGTTAAAAACATTACATCAAGATTATTGTCAATAATGAAGTAATTAATTAAAAGGGATTTTCCTGACAGAGATCTAATGTTTAATAAACCCAGTTTATATGACTTAGTGGTTGATGATGTCTCTATGACAGGTTTCATCTGACAGTTTATGACTATTAAGTATTTGTTCCTGTTTATCCTTATGTTTTTCTTTTTTCTGCCACGTATCATCACAGATATTCCATAATCTCTGGCAAAAGGCCCAAGCTGATGCTGTAAACTGTCATGTCTGATAAACGTGCGGCCAGGGCCCGATCTGTATCACAGCGAAGTAATCTGGAGGTCCTGAGCACCAGAATGTTCTGTGATACGTAGAGGAGGAGGAGGATCTGGGCCTCTGAGGCCTTTGGAAAATGCTGGTTTAGTCACAGCAGAATGGCTATGTGGAGAGGATGTCATCTGTAGGCCAATCTTAAATACTTTGTTCATGTTCTGAGAAAATTCCAGAAAAGGAACTTCTGGGCTTTGTGGAGAAGAAGGGGAGGCGGGTGCAGTCTGGACCGGTGTTTGTGACGATGGAGGTTTTTGGTCCTCTCTTTGTCCTGCTGAGATCTGGGATGAATCCTCCTGTAGTTCTGACGAAGCCTCTTTCGGTGTCATCTTTCTGGCCATCTTTATCTTGGCTTGTTCGGGCTGTACTGGGCTTATCATTTGTTTTGGCACTGGTTGAGCTTTGTTTTGGGACAAAGCTGATGGTGCATGGTTCACAGAATAGAAGATGTTTGAAATCAGCCATTTTGCACCTGACCTATTTAGATGGAAACCATTGTCGCTGACCAGATGTCTCCTCTCCCAAAAGATGTTAAAGTTGTCTATGAAGGTTACAGTTGTTTGTTTGCATGTTTTTTCCAGCCATTTGTTTAGCATCAGAACTCTGGAAAAAATCTCGTCTCCACAATTAATGGGTACATGAGGGCCGCTGAGAAACACCTTGACATTAAGGCCATCAACTAGATTTAGCAGATGAATGTAATCCTCTTTCAATACTTCTGATTTTCTTATCCGGGTGACGTCGCCATACGCGCCGTTTACATCATAATTCAGTTCGAGTCGTCAGATCTTCTGTTCCATAACAGCTATCTTCTGTAGAAGCGTGTCAAAGTCCACTGTGGTGAGGGTAGGCATCTTTCCAAAATCAAAATAAAAAATAAATTAAAGAAAATAAATAAAATAACTAAATCCAACTTTCTGTGGTTTTGGCTAAGAAATAAAAAGGAGATAAAAAGTAAAAAAGTAAAAGGCAGGAAAATGCAAGCAAGCAGGGAGCAGAGAAAAAAGCGTCCGACTCCTATCAGAGCACTTCACAAAAAGTGAAGTGAAGGAGGCTCTGACTGATAGTTCAACCTTGGATTCAAGAGCAGCAATGAGGTTTCCTTTCTAACTGTGGAACAGTGGACCAGATCCTTACCCATGTTAATAAACTCGTGGTAGTGGTGCATAGGGAGAGACATTGTGCATTTTGAATGTCTGACAGACCACCCACTGACATTTTTCATCTAGTCTCGCCTTGTCAATGAAAACTCATACAGATCCCGTCATGTTTTAGTCATCAATGAGCTATGTTTATCTTATCATCTCATTATCATCATGATAATAAGGGGCGTCAATGAAAAAATTCATCATCATCATCATTGACAAAAAACAACACCTAAAACTACACCTTGAGATCTTGTCCATGAACACCACAGAGAGGGTCAGTGACAAGAAGAAACTTTGGCAGTGTCCAACATGCATGGACAACAGGCTCAACTTTGTGCTGAGAAGGTGAACACATCTCTTGAGTTACATACAAAGACTGGTTCTTAAAAGCCAAATTGATGCACTTTGCTTCCGCAACACCCCCACAAAATAACTTGTGGGAGAAGGACGTAAGTTTTTTCAGATCCACAAAACAAATGTAGACTGGAGAAGCTTATCCATTCGTTGATGAATAATAACAGCTTGAAATGTTCTACAAATAAGCTTGGTGGTTGGAAATTGCGAAAGGATCTATGGAAATACTTTAAATATGATACATCTGAAAGAAAAGCCGAATGTATTGAAGGTGACAGGAACAGAAGTAGCCACAAAATAGATGGGAAAACACCACAAATATTAAACAGCACCCAAACGCTCACCAATGATAGTCTTTTAAAGGTACGTTACAAAAAATCTTGTTAAGATTTATTATGATATGTTACTCGACAATCGGCTTGTGATAACTTTCAAGCAAGCTTAAAGTTTTCCATATAACTCCTGTTGCTAATGGGCTTCTAACTTTAGGCTAAAGGTAGCTTAGTTGCTCTAGCATCAACTCATTAGCTTAAATGTGTCGTCATATTGGGTGCCAGGCATTTGGTTAATAAGCAAATAAAATATTTACTTCTTGGTTGTTTGGCTACTAAGACTATTCATTTATATACATGTGTGTGTGTGTCATCTATCTATCTATCTATCTATCTATCTATCTATCTATCTATCTATATCTCTATCTATCTATATCTCTATCTATATATATATATATCTATATATATATATATATATATATATATATATATATATATATATACACATATACATAGAGCCAATCAGACTGACTTACACCCTGTGTAAGTCAGTCTGACTGGCCAGGTAAACATTGAATAACTTATTTTGTAGCAAATGACTCTCAAAAAAGAAATTATACTTTAACATTTTTTATCTAAGCATGGCAGAAAAATGGTACAGATCAGCACTAAGGTTCTTTTAACAGGTATCGACATGGGAAGAAGGAATGAGGAAGAGCGAGCCCAGAATGCTGTTCACATGAGCTTTTATAAAAGTCAATCTCCTCCTCCACACTCCTCCCATTGTTGTCAGTAGAAAACATGCCACCACTGGGTATATTCTGCCATACTGTAGAATAGCATGGAGTCCAAGTTTATCCAAGTGTACGTGCTGTCCCGAGATAACTGACCATTTCCTTTATCAGTCCCATTGTCCATATCTATATATGTCACATCTGTGGTGTACACAATGCCTGTGAATAATCTGTTATTTACCCAATAACTGCTTTCAACAGCTCCAACAACTTGTAACTCCATGTAGTATCTACGTAACACTATTAAATATATTCATTCACAAGACTAAGATTAAAACTAAAATGGTCGCCACAAACAACATGGCTGCGGGTACTCTGTTTAATAATTAAATGACTTGGGAAGACAATCAGTTGCACTGCATTTCACTTATGGATCGCCACATTTTCAGATTTCATTTGTAAAAAAAAAAGAAAAATATATTTTTTCCTTCCACATTCCAATTGTACCATGTATTAGAATATATATGAAATACATTGAAATATGTGGTTGCAATATTACAAAGTGAGGTTAAATTTCAACGAGCATGAATACTGCATATGCAACTATGGAGATACAAAAAACAGTCAAACTCAGCAGGCTCTTTAATTTACCTGCATTTAGTTACTGACAAGGAACATAAAAATCCATCTGTTTCCATGCTCATAAGAAAAGTCATGCACACAATATAGGTAGTGAAACTACACTTGTGACTCTACTTGAGGGAAAACAGTCATCAGAAATCAATAGTTCCATCTGAGAAGTGCATTCAGCAGTTTGTTTCACTTCAGTTAGTCTTTAGTCCACAGAGACAGACTTTTCTGTGCTCACATGCATCCCACAGAGATCAGGAAGGGCTGCTCCCACAGCACCTCTCAAACCGCACATACCAGAGGTTAATAAAGTGTGGGTGTAGCTGACTGACAGCGTTGGCCTCCATTTTTGAAGATCTTATCTCTTGTCCAACTAAAACACATGAAATCTAGATAATGTTTGAGGCAAACCTGGCACAACAGCAAGCATATATATGTATATGTATATGTATATATATATATATATATATATATATATATATATATATATATATATATATATATATATATATATATACACACACATACATACATACATACATACATAAATTTTTTTGCTCAAATGAATTTCATATATCTCATGTCTAATGCTTTGATCTAAGGCAAGATATGAGGTATACATAGTTTTACTGTTGCCTTGCTTTAGCTCTGCGAGCAGACCTTTCCTCAAAGTGGGTACTCTAATGGAAAGACCAAATCTCCTTCTGCCACAAAGTATGACAGCAGCATGGTTACCATGGCATTGTTACCCAGATCTCAATGGGTTTGAAGGTACATATCAATTCAATAAGAGAAATATTTAGGAGAGAATCCATTTAAGGCTATGAGTTTGAGAGATGAAATTTAATCCAATACAAATTTTTACAAGAAACTAGTCACAGACTGAGTTTGCATTCACATGACCACTACCAATCATTAATCTCAGTTAAATGCAGGCAGTCAAATATATCAGCTGACCTTTTGCTTCAGTGGAAACAAGACAGCATAAATGAAAAAAAAGTAGAGTTTGTCCCCAATTTAATAAAAATAAGTTGCCATTTCTGTTGAGGTGGCATTATTACAGTCACAAAAATGGGAAAAGGCAGCAAATAAGGTAAGTTTTTTCAATTCTTGGCATACAGGAAAATAACACACAAAGCTATTGTAGAGAGTTTAAGCTATTCTTTTTCATATGAAGTTCTGATTTTAATTTCAATATTTTGTAGGGAATTATGAGTGGCTTTGTTTATTAATAACTTGTTTTTGAAAACTTGCATTTGGTTGGCTGGGAAGCTCAAGAATTAAAAGAAAAACTCTACCCGCTGTTAACTCAACAAAGAAACTGTAACAGAAGGAGAACTAACAATCTGGAGTGACCCAGAACCAAGACCCAAATCCAATTAAAAATGTGTGGAGGTGACCTGAAAAGTTATGAAATATACAGTTATTACTTGGCCTCTGCAGAGTATATCCACTGTATGGTGAATCCAAAATATATACCTTTTAAAAATTAAATGATTAAATACTGTGCATGAAAAAACAATAAGAAGCAGAAGAAGTTAAGACACTAAAGTTTATGTCGGAAAAAAGATTGTGAGATATAACTTTGCCCATCAGATATTCTATTTCTCTTTTAAAAAAATACATAATAACCAAAGCTTCTGTTGATGAGAATTTTTTTTTCCGGACAGCAAAAAAACAACAACCTTGTAGCAGCTGGAAGATGCAATATAATAACTACAAAATCCCATACTTCCAGTACTAATTTAAATAGATCTCAAATTATTGTTGTTGTAAGTAAATAGTAAAGATACCAAGTAAGTGAGTACCAAATTGATTATGCAGTCTATTTTGTGTTTCAAGGCTTGGAAGGTTTCTAGCTTCCTCTCAAAATGTAACAGTGGTCATTATGGTCAAACGCTTCATTTTTCTTTCAACACACCACAGGACATGTGTCCAAAAATGAAAGTGCTTGTCCCAGAGGACATGATTGACCTTTTAGCCAATGCTGGCACAGAACATGTTTCACTGTGGATATAATGGCACCATACCAGCAAACATTTTTGTAAGGTCTGTTGCTTGATCTGTAGATTTTGCACTAAAACCCATAAATCTCTGTGGCAAAGAACCAGTGTCCTTTACGAGCCGTAAATTGTCTAGACATTCCCATGTTGTTTAAACTTGAATATATTTGTTTAAACCTTCAGACATCTGGAAATTGTAGCCAAGGAATAACCAGACTTGTGGACTGTCCACTGTTCTCTTTGTGATATCTTGGCAGGTTTATTTTAAATATGCCATGCTATCACACAACGAAGCAGCGTGTTTGAGGTTGTGCTTTAAAATACATCTGCAGGTATGCCTGCAATTATGAATTAACCTCTCAAAAGTTTACAAAGCCATGACATTACCATCAGGGTTTTCCCACATTGTTTAAAGCCATAGTAATCAGAGAGCATATTATTTTCCGAATTTAAAAAAAGTAATAAAGAACAAAATATTTACCTCATTATGCTCTTATTTAGAAAATATAAATATTTTTTGTAATCTTAATTGAAGAGGGAGAAAATTGGTATGATGTCAGACAATAAAAAACATGTAGTGTGTATTTCTAAAATAGTTTACTTCAGTCTGTAAAGAATGGCCAACAGATACATATTGGAGGGAAATGTGTTTTTGCTCAATCACTAGTAAAATCAAAGTTAAATGCTTGAAGTATTTTAATTTAATTCACATATTGAAATTTCAGATTTTGCAGAACTAAAGCATATTACATGAATATATGTTTTTAAAAAGTTTAAATATTATGTTCCATTTCAAGGCCATTTAAAGCCCTATCGCAGTGAGTAAAAACTTGTCCATATGATGGTGAAAATAATGCTAAGTATAGTATTCAGATTCAAAGATTTATATTCAAAACTTTTATTGTCCCTAATGTGTCTGTGGAAATAAAGTTTGTTTCCCTGTGTTATTTAAACACAAACATAAAAAAATCAAGAAAACAATAGAAAGTAATGCAACCTAAAAAATGACAACAACACATCAACAACTAATTGTGGATTAAAACAGTGTGGAAGATCAACCGTGTGCTAAAAAGTCAAAGTGCATTGCAAGCAATGCCAGCAAACCTGTACCTAGCAATATATTGCAATCGATTTCATGTATAATTTTATTATAATTTAAGTGAACTTCCTGCAGCAGGTCAGTGATGCGCAACTAGGAGCTGTTCAGGGTCAACAAACTCCCACTGCCAGCTTCTTAAAATGGTTCCATCTTCCCTGTTTTCTCTCCCCTGTCATTTCTACGAATTGTAACACAAAAAAGGACCTACTTTCCTTAAACTTTGTATATAACGGTGCAGCAAAGTGTACATACCCAAGTTAAAATTTCAGCTCGCAAAGGCCAGAACATTCATTTGAAAGGCCAGAATGTATACGTGAAGTCATTGTAATGGTGAATAGTGATATCCCTTCTTATTACAAAAAGGTACCATAAATGAGCAGTTTTTGGGGGAAAACATGTGAACACCGGTTCCTTGAAGGTTTTGTGTTGGTTTCTGCGCACACCAACTCACACATATGGTATTTACAAATGACAGATTGTCCAATGTGCATTTTGGAAAATTCTACACATAAGTTTTCAAATTTAGAAGCTGAATTAGAATGTTTAAGCTCTCCAATCATTTTACAGACATTATTTGGTTTTTATGTGCTATACTTGCATATTGTTATTATGAACAGTTCTTATAAAAAAACAAACTGTGGAATAAAAAGCCAGAGCTTTATGATTCACAGCTGTATCAGGAGTTTTAAGTACTTTCAAAGATAGGCGCTGAGATGAATGACATGAAAAAAACAACAATATCATAATACTATGTTTGCATGATATTTGAGCAAAAATAATGGAGCATCTGGGCAAGGATAAAATATCAGCAGAGGAAAAATAAAATAAAATAATAATGTCATGGGCACCATTTAAATACTTCATCTAATGAGTGCAGAAATAGTAAAGTAAACAGTACTATGGCTCCCTTAATCTCTCCAAATGGAAATTTAGAGGCTTGGGACAAGTGACATTTGTTTGATGCTTTAGATAATTTATAGGACTTACTTTTCTCAACACAGTCTGGGCTGTCTGAATATGTATGAGCCTCAGCGATGCCACATGAGATACATAAACAGCAGCACATAATTATTTTAAAGTTGATAAAATCACCTTTATTAAGAAAAAAAAATTGACTTGGAGAGAATCTCCTCATATTCAGGAATTGAGAGAGCCTGCAGAGTTAATTGAAATAAAGGCACGGATATACTGACCTGTGGAAGTGCACAAATTTATGCTGGAACAATACACAAAATAATCACAGTCTGTGTTCCTGTTAGACATTATCTTTATCCCTGGAGCATTTTAAGAGGAACCAATTATAGTGTTGTGGTATAAATATATTCCATATTGTCTTCATTACCAAAGAAACATCATTACCCACTGGAGAATGAATTGGACACTTTTAAATATTGTATTTGCTCTTCTACTTCCAGTTATCTCAGCATATAATGTACTAAGAAATAATTCAATATCAATTTATTCTCCATGAAATTCCATTCTTTGGCAAAATGGAACAATATCACATGAATAAGAGAAAATTAAAGACTATGTTGTTGCTTCTATGTCCTGAGCAGGGAGGCACTAACTTAAAACAGAAGTAGCCTACCCTTGTGTGAAAATATTTCATGACATTTCTTATTCTGAGATAATTGACAGTGCTAGATCAGTGGTTAAGGCAGTAAAGAGAAGTACTTCATACAAACATTTTGGTTTTCAAAGTCAACTTTGGTCTGCAGAAATTAATCCAGTTAGACCTCCTGTGACAAAGACCACAGTATAACATGAACAAACAAGAACATCTACAGTTTGCAGAACAACGTAGAACATTAGTTAATTCTGACATTGATGTACTTTTTGACTTCAGTTACAATTTTTTGATGGCCAATTCATACTACCTTTTTTTGCTTTTGTCATTTGCGTGGCACTAGTGTCCTTTACAGAACGCAGACTGACAGGAAGGTTGCTGAGGGATAAGGGGAAGACTTGCAACAAAGGTCCATGGGCCGAAGTCAAACCCGGGCTGGCTGAGCCGAGGACTAAGGCCTCCATATATGCTACCCCTGCCCACTGGCGCACCCTGACCATTTTACAAATAGATCAGTGTGCACCTTCTGTCGAAATGTAAGCATATTTTCTTTGGTATCTGATGACTTCCATTTCTTAAATATAAAGAGATGAATGTGATCCTAAGGTATTGAATCAACTTTTTCCTCCAAATAAATGCTGCGATATATCTTAATCAGAACCCCAATTGTGCTGTCAGAGGTCGTTGCATTCCGCATGAAAATGAGCCAGTGTGGAGTTTCAAACCAAACATTTCAATCACTGTTAGTCTAAGTGCAAATTTTCAAATAAATGCTAATTATTATCAGTGGTACAACATATTTTGAAAAATCAAACTTTCTGTGTAACAAGACTTGAGTGGTTTACAGGCCCTGTAGCTTACATTAGTTTTTGTCTCTATTGCTGGATGCCACTACAATCTTTTGTTGTTAGTTTATCACACTAATCAGGCACAACATTATGACCAGTGTGAGCGCTCTGACTGGTCTATGCAGCCCCTTAAGCAAAAAATCATTATACACATGCCGTTTGATTGGACAACACAGCCAGCTACATCGTTTAGTGTGGGCTGCCCATAGCCCTGCGATCAGTTCTCTGCTGTTTCTTCCTTGAAACACTTTAGATAAATACTGAGAAGTGTGATCCCTCCATAATTATATGAGATCATAAACCTCCCTCTCCTGTCCAATTTCTTAAAAATTGGTACCACCAACCCAGTCTCTCACTTCAGTGGTGTCGCCCCAGTCCTTCACGTGACATTAAAGGACTGGGGCAACAGTGGTGCAGGACCCGGTGGTTTGTCAGTTTCAACCCCTGCTCTGACTGTCTCAGTCATTGTGTCCTTGGGCAAGACACTTCACCCACTTTGCCCGTTGTCAGCATTCAGGTGGCCCGGTTGCACTGTTTGTATGGCAACCCCACTTCTGTCAGTTTGCCCCATTGCAGCTGTGGCTACAATGTAGCTTACTGCCATCACCATGTGAATGTGTGGGTGAACGGGTGAATGACTGAATTTAGTATAAAGCACTTTGGGATCCACAGGACTGTACAAGTACAGGTCATTTACCATTTACCATTGAAGAGGCATGTCAACCATGACAGCCCTACAATGTCCAGAGGCTTCAGAAACTCATGCCAAATCTCATCCACACCTTGTGCCTCGGGGACCTCTGCCACAGTAATGAGATCACATTCTCATTGTTCTTCAGGCTCTGCCTTTTCCATGAAGGACATGGTGCTCCTACCACCACCCAATGATCATCAAGGTCCGCAGTTCCCCTCCCAAAGTATAAACATCTTGGGATGGTCCCTGTTTCTCTTTCAAATCACCAAAAGGTTTCCCAGAACTTCTTAGAGGCCAACCAAAAGTCTCTCTCCATAGTTTCGCCAAATTCCTCCCATGCTCAAGTTTTAGCTGCCACATTTCAATCCAATTCAGCTCAGTTTATTTATGTACCACCAATTCACAACATGTCATCTTAAGACACTTTACAAAATCAATAACCACAACCACAGAAGCTGCAGTCATTCTGCCACCCGGCCCCTGTCAGCTGCTTTAGGAGTGCCCAAAGAAAGCCAAGCCCTACAGGCCTCCTTTTTTATCCTAATGGCTTCCAGCACCACTGGTGTCTGGAAGCCAATCTGATTGATTTTGATTTTGTAAAGTGCCTTGAGATGACATGTTTCATGAATTGGCGCTATATAAATAAAATTGAATTGAACTGAATTGAATTGGTGTCCACCAGCGTGTCATCTGGTTACTCCAACAACAGGCACCGATAACACTCAGGCTCCAGGGAGCCATACTCGTAATGGAGGTCCTGAACAAAGATGATCAAAAGGGGCCAATTAAATAACCACATAATTTCTTACTTTAAAGTCTGCAAACATACATACAACATAGTGTCAAGTAAAACACCCTCACCTTCACATCTGGGTAGAATTATACTAACTTGCGCTTACATCACCCAATTAACATTATGCCTCTCTGTTAGTATTACAGACGATAGTGTGCAGCAATGACTATAGAGCTACAATAATTGCTAATATTTTTCCTTTTCAGCTGAAAATATATATTTTTTTAGAAATAATTGCAGTGATATTAGATTTTTGGACCAAAACATAAAAGAATAGATGAAACTGGTCTCCCCAAATGTTGTCAGAAAAGAGGACATTCATGTGAATCTTTAAGATCCAACCTACTTTACAGTTTAATTTGAAAATATCTATTTTTTTCACTTATACTCAAATTCTCCTTGGGCTGTAAGCTCTCCACTGACTTAAAATCTGCTTCCTTTATTACTTTACCCTTTATTATTGTACTTGATAACCAATTATTTGAAAAAATCGGGAAATTCACACAAACAACACCTTCTGAGATGTGGGATCCTGCAGTGTGTGCACACATTGTTCTAGACTAAGAAACACAAACATGAAAAACATTGATTGCTCTGATCCTCTTCCACAGCCCTAGCAATAACCTCAGCAAATCGTGTTTGCTAGAAAATACATGTTTGAGCTAAAGTTTTAGCCCATGCTAAAATGTGAGAGAAAAATATTGTGTTTTTATATGTATTAGCTTTCAGACTGATCAAAATGTGACCCTTAGGATGGGAAGATTTAATAATTAATGCTGAAAGAACAAATGAGAACATATATATATAATTAGCATCTACAAGACTACATTCTGGCCCATTTTGGCTCCTCAAAATCCACTGTGACTTTCAATGCTCTTTGCAGACAGTTTAGCTGGAAAACTAAGAGGACATTATAACCCAGGTCACACCCCCAATACTTTCTCTCTGTCTCCGACGTGTTTTCCAACTCTGAGTCACAGCTAACCTGACTAATCAAAGGAGACATGAAAGAGTTGCTCCTTTTGAACCAGAGTCATTAGCAGCCTCAACCTCAGGAACAGAGTGTCATTGCTAACAGCAGCCTTGCTTAATCACTGTGATAACAGCTAGATTTAACCAAAATCAACAGGAGTCTGACGGTTTGAAGTTTTACACTTCGGATTTGGTACAAAGCACTGTGTGGCCCGCTGATGCTTCCAGCTGAATAACTGGCTAAGATCACAGCCCCATCCTCAACAAGACTGAGATGCTTTCTTTTTTTAGGGGTGGGATCTTGCTTTCTAAGGTCCAAGTCAAGGTCTGTACAAAGATG
This sequence comes from Fundulus diaphanus, assembly GCA_037039145.1. Classification (NCBI taxonomy): domain Eukaryota; kingdom Metazoa; phylum Chordata; class Actinopteri; order Cyprinodontiformes; family Fundulidae; genus Fundulus; species Fundulus diaphanus. Next base: position 36,316,583 of record CM073136.1, read on the forward strand.
GCAGCTGATTTGAGAAACCTTAATCAGAATACGAGTCACTAAGAGGGCAACATTGATCCCTAAAGTTGCATAGTGCAAGTTGAGAAGGTAAATATTATTTGCTGGTGAAGATTCTCATTCATCCAGGTCATGATCAATTCTAAAAAAAAGGGGTTAAAAAAAAAAACAACAACTGGACTTCTATTCTGAAGCTAAAGATGTTTTGCTTCCCATCCAGGAAACTTTCTCGATTCAAAATGTCTGGAGTAGTGTGGAGTTCCAAGCTTTATAAACCTGCCGTGTTACTGTGTTGTAAGTTGTTTGAAATTTGAAACCTGAGTCCTCCTGCTCTGTTTAAGGTTGTTTTTCTCGCTTTATGTAAATGGCTTCCTTCACCCCTCTCTCAAACCATTTGTTTTCTCTGTTCAAAATGTGAACATTTTGGTCCTCAAAAGAGTATCCTAATCTTGAGATGAGCGGAGTGGTGTATGCTAGTCCAATGATAACAGGAAGAATCCATCGGTAGGCATTTATAGCAGACAGGACAAAGTTTTGTATTATCAGAAACCACAAACAGTGGATTAAGTTAATGTCCCAAATCTACAACAGAGGTACAATCAGTGCTTTTTAGTCCTGTCCACTAAGACTAAGGACATGATAGGAATCACAGTGACCTTCAGAACATAACAGTCATTTAAAACAAGATCCTGGTGTGAACTCATCTTTATTGAGGTGTAAATGTTGGCAAATTGAAGCTACAACAACCAGCACCTCTAGCAACAAAGAACCTCGGTGGTGGTGAATCACTAGCTGGATCTTTGGGCTCAGCTGACATTTGATCCAATAAAGCAGTCAGTAACGGGTCTGCTGCAGAAAATGAATGAGATCAACTACTCAGATACTCAACTGACAATCTTAAAAAAAAAAGTCAGATTATCCCCCCAAAACAAGACTTTTCAGTACTTTAGCACATGGACTCACCTATGAAAAACTTTACATTTCCAGGCAACTAAATTTAAATTTTATACAGTTGTTTCAGAAACCAAAAAGCTTTCACAGACTAATATTCTACTATTCAACAAGGGTAATTTTTTTAAACAGTTATTTTTAAAGAAGGATACATTAACTCTTAAGAACATAAGTACATTGTTGCCATTTATCAGTCTTAGTTGTTTCTCTCAGGGACATATTTTGGATAACATTCAAGCAAAGGATATGATGACCTGGTCCAGCAGGTCCATTAACAAATATATATTTCTACCTACTGACCATGCACTACCCCCTTTTTATCTGATGTACCTGTGCAGAAATGAGCACAGGTACATCAGACACGAAATTAGAACATTTTTTTTACTATGGTAAATAACCTCCCACTTATTATGAATTGCTCTATACAGATCTATTGAATTGTAGTTATTTGTATCGTAGGGTAACATAAAGAGAGAGCATGCAAGGATTTTTGCTTTAGACAAAAATACTACTTTCTTGAATAAAAATACAGAGATAAAACCTGTAAAAAAATCCCTGAAAAGAAAAGCCACATTTCAGGTTAACCCAAAACTCCAATCAATATCCAAACTAACGCAAGGCAAACCTAACACAAACTAAATCATATAATACCAACGAAACAAATGGAGAACTCGTGAGAGAGAGACGGGGGCATGTGTGGTGGTTCTCAATAAGTGGGCAGCAATCAAACCAACCACCAGCACCTGCAGAAGGCCTCTCTCCACACCCTGCTGTGAGAAAGAACAGCCAAAGCAAACTAGGGCCGTGACAGTTGAAATATTTTTCTTTCCCACATTTTGCTCTCTTAAAGGAAAACCTCAGTTATGCAAGTCCAAGAGTAAATATCAATGTGTTCATACTTTTCAAACCCCACATTTACAATTTTGACTTATAATAAAAGTAACAAACAGTCACTATTTTTTTAATAACAGCAAAGTGCCAGTAAATCTGACCTCATGGTGTCAACTTCAGGGTTTGTTTAAAGTATGGATCTGTGAAATACTTTCGAGAGGTAATACTTTCTCAAAGCTGCCCACATGCAAATTTTAGAATCTGAGATTAGGGATGTGGCTGAACTGCTTATCCGGACATCAGAAATGTTATTTTATCTCTAAAGCCTGCTCCCTCAACATGATTTTTCATTTCAGGCCCAGAAAACATAAAATCACACTGCGGACTGCGTTGACAGTAAAGCACTGTGTAAGTGTTGTTGGCGACCTTTTCCTTTCTAATTTGGCTTTCATACTGACGCGACTCATTGTGCTATTTTGACACTGCAAAATAACACAGAGGCAGCCTCAAATGAGACTGATGTGTGTGAAGGGGACTGCTCTTTATGTGCAGTGGCAGATTTCACTAGAATATTCTGTTACTTGGTTGCAAGCTGTTCTGTGTCCAGTGATTAAATAAGACTCGTTTGAAATATAGAATTTGATGGGGTTTTGTAAAGTTCTAATTTACAAGCTGTCATTCATCTATTGCATTCATCATTCTGTATTATGGTGGTTACCCAGATAAACAGTTTGACTAGTTATTCACATGAAATTGTATATTTGGTTATGGATCAATGCCTTATGTAGCCTGATTTTGAAATAAAAATATTTTTACACTTTATTTGAAGTGCAGCGGATGGGCTGAGCCTATATAAAATGGGCAATTACGTTCCTGAGGAAAAATGTATGAACAACATGAGTTTCTCTTTCCACTAGCTGTATTACACATGTTCTGCCTATTTTGCCAAAATCCTTTTCCATATTTTGTTTCTGAATCTTTATTTATAGCATATTCCACAATCATTTGTATCCCTATCTCGCCCAGTGAACGCTGGACCCCATGAGGGATTAAGGGGGTCAGAAAATGTATGGATGGATTTGTATACCTAGAAGAAACAAATAGAAACCCTTAAAATAACTTCAGCTTTTACTGAAACAGCATAATTTCCCATAAAAAAAATAAATAAATCTGTAATTACTTTAGGATACCTTTTAACTAAATGAACAGAGCAACACTTATTGGAATTTTAATATGATTGCAATTTTTTTTTTAACTTTGCCGTTTTAAATGAATACAAGTGTTTGACGATAACCATGACTAATCAATAATTTCCTGTAAATATGATGCAACACATAGGCTCATTTCTGATAGCCACTTGGCCAGATACGGACCAGGGTTCTCATTTATAAAACTTTCCGTCAAATCCATAATAAATAGTATTCAAATTTATAAAAGCATGCACATGCAAACCAGCATGTCAGGAACTAGAGACAGAGGACCCAGTATTCAAACCAGACAGCAGGTAAGATTAAGATGTTTATTTCTCAAACAGACAAAAAAAGGGGCAGGCAGGCTCGGTGATCCGAATAAACAGTCCAAGTTCAAAACCGGGTAATCAGAAAGGCTAGATTGTCCAAAACAGAATCCGGGCTCAGAGTCGTGAAACAGAATAAGGTTCGGTACACTGATAGGCTGGATGAGAACAGGCAGGTTCAGTGGTCATACAACAGTCCAGGGTCGGAACACGGAGCGGAATGAATAGGCAGGGATCAGGCAGACTCAGAAACTCCAATGAACAGAACTAGGTCAGGTAAACAGGCAGGCAGTCAAATCGGATAGGAAAAACAGGTTCAAGGTCAGGCTGGCTCAGAATCAAAAGAAAATCAGGTAATATCAACAGGTCAGTCAAAAAGAGCACGCTGGACAAAACTCACCAAAGGCTTGTTAATGATCTGGCAGATTCTAGCAGGATGAAGTGGGTTTAAATAAGGACGTGAACAGGTGAACAGAGCAGAGTGCTAATTACAAGTGACAGGTGGAAATAATCAAAGGGAGGTGGAGACTGAAGTGAACTGAACTGATTGGTTAGTGACTGGAGGTTGAAAGGTGAGCAGATCTGATTGGCTGGTAACTGGTGATTGGAGAGTGACAGATAAACAGATTGAGTGAGCTGGCAGATTGCTGGGAGGAGACAGAACTGAACTGGTAAAAGAGATGTAAACTGATCAAAGTAAAGCAAAGAACAAACATAAACCAAAATAAAACCCAAATCGTGACACAGCATGCCAGTTTCCTTTATAGATCACAGCTGTATTTGAATGTTTGCATACCTGATTCCACCTCATCTTCATGATTCCACACCCCCGTGATCTGAGGCCCCGACCCCTATGCCAAAACAGTGCGAACAAAAAAAAAATTGAATCTGAATAGTTTTGAACTTTTTATTTTCCAGTTTAACTTTTTTTTTCAGTTGCAAAACTTTTTTCCAGTGTTCTATTTTTTTGGGGTGAGTTGGGTTCAAAATTATTTTTCTTTTGTTTTTCAGGTTCGATGTTTTTCTTTTTCTTTTGAACAAACTTTATGGCCGCAACTTAGCTCCATACTTAGTATACCTCATTTATTGAAAATGTATTGCAGTATAAGTAACATGGTGACGTCAATGTAACAATATTTTATTTAAATTTACAAAAAATTAAACATCTTGCCTATGTCTTGACCATGTCATGGTATGTCTGCTGTATTGATTTTACATCTAAAATAGATATTTCTCTAATAAAGTCTATTGTTCCAACTAATTGTGGATCCCTTTAAAGGAGAAGTCCGGTCAAAATCAGAAATCAAACTGCTGAAAGTACTTTAAATATAAAACTACTACATACTGTGCAATAAATTATACGTTTTTTTAATTAAGAATAATTTTCATTTAATCATGTTTATGTGGAGGAACCCATCTTGTTTAAGAATAGTACTGTCACCTCCCATTTTGTGACGTCACTCGGCGGACCCGCTGTGGAGCAAGTCCCAACGCTCTGTTGTTTGTCACGATGCACTATTTTCCAAGATGGCGATGACTGGTGCTCTGTACGAAGCAGAGTTATTAAGTACTTAGTGACAGTGATGGGAGTTCCGTGGAGCTATCATCATCTGATAGCGATATGGATTTTTTAGAAGAGTTTCTTGACAGAAACCGGACTTATTTCCAGTGCAAACTCACTCGGGCCCCCGAAGATATATATATACACACGCGCGTGTGTGTGTGTGTGTGTGCGCGCGCTCGCTCCGCTGCAGCACGGCTTTCAGGCGCTGCAGCGGAGGAGAGATCGCGCTGAAGTGACTTGAGTTATATTTAACCTCTAGTAAATAGGGCAGGTGGTCATTATTGTATAAATATTAAAATATAAAAGCGTTCCAGCACATGCTGGGGTGGAGGGATACCACATCACATGTGGTATCCCTCCGCCCCTCTGGTCGGTAACCATCCCCGCAAATTCTAAATTAAAAATTAAAAATTTAAAAATAACTTACCGAAAATCCTCGCTCTCATGTCATGTTCAAAACATTCTTCTTCGAAATGGTTGCTGCATATCATGTGTTTTCTCTCTGGCCAGAAGTTAGATGGCAAATCCTCTCTCTTCAAGTTGGCAATCCAGCGACGAGCCCGGTGGCTCATGAATCGGAAAGTTGAAATAAGCAATGTTTTTTCCACTTTTACCAGTTGTGTTGGAACATCCGGTGGCCATGCACGTGGGCATTGTTGCTTCAGCAATAGGGAATGTCAATGGTGAAGTCCTCTCGAAATCCGAAATAATTATTGATGATCGCAGCTGTGTAGAACGGCTCCTATTGACTTTGCATGGAAAGCGGGGAGAAATGCTGTCGCCGCTTCCGCTTTTCCACATCACAGGATGTGATGTCAGACGGCCATTACTGCCCAAATATGGGCATTTATGGCCGCCTCCATACACAGTGATCCAGACGACAATTTATGTTTTTATTTTCTTATTGATTAAAGATAAGTTCATTAAATAACCACGAACGTATTAGTTTTAGTTATAGCTAATGGTCCCCTGATTTTTCCTTGTTGACCGGACTTCTCCTTTAACACCTCCAGGTTTATCCCACACCAAATAAATTAGAATTAACTGCTGGATTTCTGTTAGATTATGTTACTGCAATGTTATTTACTTATTTTAAGGCTTTTTAGAAATATTTCCAAAATAGTACACATAGGTTTGCATGTTTGTATCTGGTATTGTTGTTATTTCCTACAAAAGCACCGCAAAAAAATTGCAATAGTAAGAACTCATAAATGGGTCTTATTGTAGGCGGAACATTATAAATAGCACTATTACTTAAACTCCCACATAATGACATTAGGTTAGAGGTGGAGTCCATTAGCTCCAAACATCTGTGGTGGTACAAGTTTCATGCAGAAAAGAATGACGATGGTAATCAACTAAAGAAAGCAAAATACAGATGGTGGTAAAGGAAAAATATAGTGAAAGTAGAAGAAAGCGGAAGGATGAGCAAATGAAAAGTAGAACCAGAACAGGGAGGAAAATGGGGAACAGGTAACACAAAGACGATGATGGATTGAGGGAGTGAAAGAGAAGGAGACAGGTGTTCGACTGAATGCTTGTATGGATTTCTCCACGCTGACAGACTACCTTGTCATGCATTGCCTGTCTTGGGGGTAAAATCCAGTAGATCTATCATTTATCATTAGATGTAGAATGGCAATCAATAGTGCTGATGTTGTTGGCAGCAGTCTAATTAAAAGAGTGTTTGCATTAGTTGGGCAATCTACTGATTCTGGACAAGTTAGAAAGCCACATTAGTGCATAGGTGCTACTTAACTGAACAATGCTTTTCTAATGTTCAGTTTTATAATGAGTCAAATTCACTCCATCATCAGAAAAGAAAGATTTACAGCTCAACCAAAACTATGCAGTATAAGATTTTTAGGATTTGTTCCAGATTTCCAAAACAGTTCAAAGAAAAACATAAATGTATAAATTGGAAAGCCTTGTACTTGATGATTTTTGCCCCGATTCAATGCATCTGCAATAGTAAGGGCATCAGTCTTTGGTGCAACGTATTGGACATTTGCTACATTCCTTTTAGTTAAAAGTAACAGGGAGAATGTTTCTCTTGAAAACACTGTAACCTTTGAAGAAGCTGATGGATCAGTTATGACTTATTTATTTTACAAGAATAGACTGCCTGTCAACAAGTCCACTCATACTGTGTCAAAATTGTTTTCCAGCACACAGTAGGTTTGAACAGATGAGATTATTAATTTAACCTTGTTTAGAAAGATTGAGCAAGTATCGAGTATAATATATCTAACCACACAGAATAAGATGTTACAATGTTATTGAAACCTTAAAATAATTTTTAGATGAAAAGTAAGACGCTATTAGTCAACTTATGGTTTGTGGAAGTTATATTGAAATTCATCAAACTGTGTACAACAGGGAGTGTTGTGATTGAAATATCTCAAACGTAGAGATATTGTTCTTTTTGAAAATTATTTCTATGCCCGCAGGTCATAATGGACAATTATATCAAAAATAACACATCAGTGATGTGTCAAGCTAGGGATGGAGTAAATACTGACTGTGAGTACATTTGCTTGCGCAATTCACCCTTTTGTTTGAAGTGTGCTTTCGAAAAACATCTATCTATATTCTCCCACCTAGATCAGATAAATCCTTTTATGTCATGATGCTTATGTAGGATGTTGAAATAAAAAATACAAGGAAAGTTGCTGTATACCATCTTCAGCATGGTTTTATCTTCATCAGATTCTAATGATCAAAGTATTTCTCAGATGAGATATACGTTGGGGGATCCTATGTTTCTGCTCTCTGCACATCCACAGACAGACTGGCTACTGCAGCTTTCTTTTCTGTATGATATATCCCACATAGATTCAGGGATAGATGGATATGGCTAAAAGCGAAAGAAGATTTTTTTAAGTCTGCATGTTTAGTTCTCCTGAATGCCACCAGCAACACTGCACTGTTGCAAAGTTAAACAGTCTCCCTCTGAGTTTTGGAAGCAAATAGCAGACCACTTTGGACGAGCAGATTGAGAAGCCATTGAGTTACTAGGTCTAGGTCACACGACCCATTTAGCGACAAATCCGGCCCTCTGAAGGCAAGTTTTTGAGAAGGTTAAGCATCAATATGCCCTATGTGTTGTATATCGACCTGAAAAATCATTTAATATATCTGAAATTGAGCTAATACTTGGCTCAAAACTAACACAATGCTGCTTTAGTGGCAGAGCTGAATGGTCAGGGGAAGATCTGAATCACCACCGTCTACAATAAACATAAACAAGCACTGTTTACGGATTTTTGTCCAGCCCTCAAAAAAGCTTGTTAGGACTGTCTTGATAATCAATCAATTTGAGGGAGAACACTGTAAACAAAAAAAAGTCTGTTTTTTTGGGAAGCTCTAGAGCAGGGGTGTCAAACATACGGCCCGTGGGCCGGATCCGGCCCACGGGCAATTTAGTCCGGCCCGGTGGCTAAATGCATCATCATTATTCATAAAAAAAAAAAAAAATTTTTTTTTTTTTTTTTGTTTACAGCGTCCTGTCTGGCAATGTGGCAATAAGAATTGTTGTCTTAATGCCAAAAAGAGCTCATCAGATTTGACTTTCACCAGTGGAGCAGTACTGCTTTTGCCATAGTGCTCCGCTTGATTTATGAATGTGAATAGTTTTATTATGATTCACGCGAGGAATATGTCAAATGATATGGACACTACAATGGGAAAGTAGGAGAGGAAAGGAAGAACAAGAAGAAAAAAAGAAAAGGTGACAGAAAGAGGAGAGGAAAGGAAGAGAATGATGAAACAATTATTGAAAAAAACATGTACTTCGTTTAATTGAACATCTGCAGTTCTTATATTGTCCACGGGGGGCGCTGTGTTTTAATCAGCAGATGGTAGCACTGAGCTCCAGATATGGAAAATTGATTTTAAATCATTTCTTAATTTTTATCTGTTTGATGTATTTTGTCTTGCAGTACAGTGTTTTTAAGTTCCAAAAAATGTGAATAAATGTTTTTCAACATTGTACAATCACTGTGATCAGTTCTTATGCATAATGCACTTAAGTAAATGTTTAAAAGTAAAAGTATTGTTAAAATTGCACATACTTTTCTTAAAAACGCTGAGGTTATTCATAATATATTGTGTAAAAGCGAAATTCATTTAATATAAAAATCAACAACAAGTCCACTTTTATTACTTCTATTTAATCTTGCAATGAGTTTACTCGTGTGGCCCTCTTGAGATCAGATTAAGCTGTATCCGCCCCCTAAACCAAAATGAGTTTGACACCTCTGCTCTAGAGGTCAGAGTTTACCACACAACAATAAACTCTACATGAACCCAAATCTGTCCACAGTCACTTGCCTGCTGCTGGACTTTTAAGTGTGGGCAGTCCAGTGCAGGGTCTTTTGTGTGCTTGTTTTCTTCCAGCAAAAGCCTTGTAAAAGTATAATTTTGTAAATAAATTGCCAAATATTTGTTTTCTCCTGTCTTGTCATTGTTGTTGTCTGACTCTTACGTTTGAGTGACATTCACACCTGTGCATCTAAAGTGCCAGGGTTGTGACTTTGATTGAGAGGTATGATGAATTCACTGATTGGAAGAGGAATGGAACAAAAAGAAGGAGAGGAGAATCTTTAATTAACCATTGGGTGTGACGCCTGCTGTCAATGAATCCTGGAAGGTCGTCACAAACTGACCAACCAGCGATTGCAATTTGCTCCAAAATGAAACGGCCATTACCCTCCACCCCCACACCACCACCATTATCTGTGGGAGCAGCAGGCCATTGCCCTCCAGCAACATTGCTGGGAATTTGCATTATGAACGCATTGCAATCAGAGGGATTTAATAAAAAAAAAAAAAAACATCAGTAAAATGGTTCGATGCAGTAAGTGGGGAAAGTGTGTGTCATTCCAAACATTTAGAGCAGGGGTGTCAAACTCCAGTCCTCGAGGGCCAGTGTCCTGCAACTTTTTGATTTGAGTCTCTGGTCCAACACACCTGAATCATATGGCTGAATTACCTCCTCAATATGTAGTCAAGTTCTCCAGAGTCCTGCTAATGAACCAAGGGTCTGATTTATAAAACTTTGCATGGAAAGTGTACATGCGGCAAGAAAAAGAAAATGGTATACGTCAAAAAATATTCAGATTTATAAAACCATGCACACGCAAACCAGCAGGCAATTTCCCTGTATAGATCACAGCTGTACCAGAACGTTTGCGTACCAGGTTCTGCCTCATGTTCTGCCCTCTACACGCCCAGATTCAACCATAAATGGTCAATGCAAAGCACGTCATGAATGTTAATGTGGATTAAAAATGGGTCAGTTTATCTTTTTTTTCATCATGGTTACCTGGCAACCACGGAGAAAAGGCCACGAAAAGTTAGAAAATTTCACAGAGAGGCATTTGGTAAATGTGTAAAGAACCCGTTAAAAAATTAAAGCTAACTGCAGTTTTAAATGTCGGAAGAGAGCTGTGTTCCTCTGAGGCCGTGCACTCAGATCGACATTCAGTGAAGGAACCGAGACCAGGGGGAATGAGAGGTTTCCCTCGCAATGATAAATACCCCCCCCCCTCAAAAAAAAATAAAAAAATAAATTAAATTAAATAAAACATAAAAACACACACACAAAAGAATTTTAGGAAGCTGACGGACGCTGCACTACATGGGTGTAAGCGATATGCGCACTGAGCTCTGGGGGCTGGAGAGCTGCCTCTCAGAAGGGAGGGAGGTGTAGCCCACTGTAGGTTATAACAAAATGCAATGCATCAAGTCTAAAGTGGCATCTTGGCCAGTCATCCTACTTTTTCCTTGTAATTCTCCCGTCTACAAGGTCTTCCAACAGTGCCAATGCATCCACCGTGTAGCATCACGTACGAGTGTATTTGACTGTTACAGTAATTAAAGTTATTGCCGCACACCTTGTCACGATAACGCATCATCCAGGTGATCCTCTGGGAGAGGATTGTGATGGTTGAAATCCCCAAAAAAATCTGGTGCGGACTTTTATTTAAGATTTAAGTTTGCTTATGGGATTTTTATTTTATTTTATTGAAAGGTTCTTATGTATAGTTATGTGTCACTAGCACAACACTGCAGTTTTGAATGCTGATGATAAAGATGATCTATGATTAAAGTCTGATAGGGAGTAAAGTTGAAGGTCTGGGAGGAATCATCAAGCAGTTTGGCTGCAATTCACCACTTTACCATTTGCATCACAAATTTCCTCCATCAGTAACAAAGGAATAAGCTAAATAAGTAAATCATTAAACTGTCATGATTTAGGTTTCTGTTTCTTCTTGTTTGTAGACTTTTCTGGAATGTGCTCCACTCCCCTCAACCACCACTCATCCTCCGATCAGCTTCAGCTGTTGCAATCAATTAGTGTCTGCTCTACTCACCTGTTCCCCCGCCTACTTATACCTGCCTCAGTCATCCACTCGCTGCCAGAACGTCTCATCTTTTGTGATGTGCCCTGCCTCTACCAGTCCTGTGTGCTCAGCCAGCTGGACTCTTCCGATGAAAGTTGCCTGTGTCGGCGTGCTGCACAAGTCTCCCTGTTTCCCCGTGGGTTCCAGCCCACGGGGTGGTTCCTCTGTCCACATTGCCTGTTCTGGTCTGTTCCTGCCTTCTTTGTTGGTTTAGCCTGTCACTGCCTGCAACTCCTGGTCAGTTTGGTTCTGCCATTCACCCGACCTACATCTTCCGGTCCCCTGCTCATTCATGCCTGCCTGCACCATCAGCCATTACTCATCTGTCAAGTCTGGTTCTGCTTGCCTGCCTGACCTGCTACAACTCATCCCCTTCAATAAAACTTTTTTTTAAATTGTAACTCTGTGTTTGGCTGAATATTGGGTTCACCAGCCTCATCCATTACATGACCAAATATACAGAAACCATAAAATGATGACAATAATAATAAGAAGAAATAAACTAGGTATATCCTTGGAGTTTCTGATCTAAAGTAACTTTGTCCAGCTTTTCTAAAGATATAACTAGAATAATGTCTTTTGTTTCACTGGAGCAAGCTTCATGACTAAAAATTCAAAGCTTAGTTGCTTCTATTCATACATCAACAAAATCCTTAAAGCTACCATTTAAGGTCTCTGATCTGACCTTTTTGAACTACAGCTAAATAGGAGGGAAGCAGAGTAAAGGGGGAAAAACACAGTGAAGGCAGTGTTTGTGCATGTGTTTTCTAGTGTAATCATGTGTGTTAGTGTAGGTATGTGAACTGTGGCAGCTGGCCCTCGCAACCATAATCACTGGGGATGGAATGTTATCAGGCAGTTCAGTGGCACTCTGTTCCAGGGGTCCGTTCTTCGTACGTCGCTAACTCAGTTAGCAGGATTTCATTGTTGACGATTTGGCATGATCTTGGATCGTTTGGTTCTTCGAAAGACATCCTGCACTTGTTGTCATAGCAACATGTGCGCCAGCTTAAGCCTGCTCGAGAGCAGGCTTATTTCATGTAAACAAGATTAGATCACGGCTGTATAAGCGGAGGAGATAGGGAAGTCTGCCGTAGCCATGTCCATTTTTACGACTGCAACCTGTTGCGGAAGGTGCAAGAATAATTTGCAGAGTTTTTCAAATTAATCGCGTATTGCGCAATAGACAGGACACTTTAGCGCAGCGCGACAGTGTAATTGTAGAGAGATTTTCTTGGTGGCTGTTATAAACAGACAAACACATCATTTAACAGTGGCTTTTAAAGAGGAAAAAGTGGTGTTGGAGCCATAAATCTAAAATATTTAAGTTATTTGTATGATGGTTTGCTTTTTATTTTTATCCTATTCAGTAAGAAGATTTGTTCGGGCCATTTTATTGTGAAGTTTAGTTTTACTTTGAAAGGCTTGCTTCCTGTCGAGCCGTATATTGTATTAGAAAAAACTATGGATGGATTATCTAGCCACGGAGCAATACAGTTTTTTTACCGTGTAAACTGTGGATGACTTGGAAAAGGAAGAACTTCATTTTTTTTATAGATAAATAATTTTTTATTAAAAATCCCAGTTTGCATGCGTCCTTTACTTCCCGTGTCTAAGGAATGACACTGAAATTTGGATCTCTTGACATAACAAGTGCCTTTTTAAAATAAAGTATAATAATTAAAGGCTACCATTTTTTAGAATATTCTTGTATTTCACTTTTACTTGTCCCCATGTTCTAGTGGGTCCCGTGGAGGCTCTGACATAAAAGAACAAAGTAAATATGAGATTATTAAAATGCAAAAATTCATACTGTAGAAAGTGATAGAAACATCTACCATGGACAGTATTTACGCATTAATTTGTCTGCTGCTTTTTGCCAGCCCTCTCTCCTGGCTTTAACAGATTTTGAGGTGTTTTAATTAATGACTCAAATTCGGCATAACCTTCCAAGCTCTTGTTCTGCTTGGGAGAAAAACTGTGGGCGTTTTTTGGCCATGCTGAACAGCCAATAGCGGCGTTGCTGATCAATGTTTCTACTATCGATACATTTCCCCTTTTAAACAAACGCATGAACGCGCCGTTGTCTCAGATAACTCAATCCAGCCATACCAATCCTAAACAACAGGTGTGTTCGAAGAACCTAATTAGCCGGATCATGATTAGCCGGATGAAATCATCTTGGATGTGTCATTTGATCTTGGATGTTTTAAGCAACGTACGAAGAACGGACCCCAGGTCACAGATGTCAGAGCGTCTTGTTTATATAACATCCAGGAGAAATTAAGATTGTTTGCCTTTCAAGGCCAACATATAGAGCCCAGATTCAGATAATAGCATTTGTTTTTAAGCAAGCAGACTCTTGTTTTTAGACTGCCTTAAAGTTTCAAACAGCCAAATGTGTGGTCATTCTGCCAAAGCTTAGCATCCAACTCGCTCCAAGATCTATTCCATCCTGCCAGCAAGTTCAGGAACCACAGCTGGCCTGCAGTTCTGATTACACAGCATTTCAGTCTGAGTGTTGGTAGCGGACACATACCTCAAATAGTTCAGGCAGCGTTGACATGGGCGAAACAGCTGCCGACGTTTTCAGAATTTCTTGATACTCCAGGTAACCACCAGCTCCAAAAAGCAGAAATCCTGTTATTATAAATCCAATTCTGTACGCATTTTCAACATCCTTGACTGACAAAATGGAAAGGCACATGATCCTCCTCACAGGAGTCCACCGTGTGTCCATTTGCAATTGTCCCGTAGGAGCACATGGGCTCTCCTTCACCCAGTTTTCTGTTGGAAGAAATTTGAGCAATTACATTGAGAGTCCAACTGACCAGATCCATAATTTACAATTTGGAGGATATGTAAAAAGTGGCTCCAAAAGATTGATAGAAGCAGAGGCAGGGCAGATACAGGGGAGGGAGAAAGGAGAGAAGATCAAGGAAAGTGTCAGCCTTCACCGAGAGCAGGAAGGCGTACGCAGTGTTTTTTGATCAATTGTACAGTTTTAACTGCATTTTGTGGACTTCCGGATAGCAAAAGATTACAATGGTCCAGCCTTGAAGTAAGAAATGCATGGACATGTTTTTCGGTTTCACTCCTGGATATGATATTTCTAATTTTGGCAATATTCCTAAAGTGAAAGAAGGAAATCCTAGACATCTGTTTAAAATGGGATTAAAATGACAATTACACTGGGATTATAATGGTCAAGAAAACATCATAAAAACTTTGAATGTTTTGGCACTTTGTAACTGTTTTAGTGTATTTTGATGTTTTTATATTCTGATTGCTTTGGTGCTCTTTTGTTTCAATTGTGGGGTTTTTTCAAGTTTCACTTTTAATAAATTATATTTTGCATTGTTAAATTGTGTTTTCCTGGTTTATTGTGTTCCCTTTCAATGTTATCGCATCATTTCTAGCCATTCTCCCAAAGGACCCCGGTCCCTGCTCATCCTCAGGTGCTCCATATTCAGTTAATTAGTCTCACTTGCTCTTTGTACCAGTAATCACTCTCTTTCTCTGTGTATGTATAATCCCTGATTTTTTTTTTAAGAAATTGTGCAATAACTGGTTTGATTTGGCTAAAAATCAAAATGTACTAAGTGCCAGTAGCAATTATTAAAGTCATTGATTTTAATCAAAAGTGCCACGTGGGTGCACCACATGATTATCTGGATTTAGGACCCAAACACCTCTCAGTCACCATCAGTTTTTGTTTTATGAATACCTGCCTGAAAAGGTGTGATAGTACAGAAAACAGGTGAAAAAATTAATTCATGCATCATCATGGCCAAACTGTAAGGCCTGCTCACAGATAAAAAAAATATCTCCAAAATACAATAATTTAACAAAATACCTAAACTTCCAATTAAAATACTTCAGTCAAAAAAATCTTTGACTAGGCTAGTAACAAGCTAAAGTACTAAGTAAAAATTAAAAAATTACAACTGATAAACTATGAGAAAAATAGTAAAAGGGAAAGAATAAGCAAAAAAAAATCAGAAAACAATTCTCATATTTTTTTATTTTGAGGATTTAGCGAAGGCTATACCCCCAACTGAACTGATTCATACTGACAACTGTTTTAAGCATTCATAATAAGTTAAAGAATTATATGACCTATATGCATTTGACTCTAAAATATAGGTTTTATTCCCCTTGCACAAAACAGTAATTCTTTAATTTGGGAATGGACTGTTAACAAGCACTAATATAATGCTGTGTTCGAAGGTCAAATTAAGTGGGTAAGTCAGCTGTGTATGATAATAAGATTTCTATCAAGCTTATGCACAATAACCTGTTACTGTAGCAACACACTGCGTGACAAACGTCACTTTCAAGATGGGGCTCTCTTAGAATCCTAAATTAAACTTCTGAGACTTGTAGTAATCCTGTGCAAACAGAAAATATGTAATATCTCGTCTGTCATTTGAATAACCTGCTCACCAGGTTTTACACTGAACAGTGCAAATATTTGAGTTAAAAAAAAAACTTTCATCAGGAAATTACGACAGTTTGTAAATGCTTTTCAACCCAAGTAGGAGTAAAATAAGTCCTGCTCACCATTTGACTGGCAGCTGGGTTGAATGATCACCCAAAATTACTGGCACAGAGTCCAAGTAATTGTGACAAATGTACAATCTGTAAAACAAGAGGAGCGGCCGCTTTTACAGTAGGTGTTTGAACAGGCAGGATGGAAACACAATTGTATTGTTGCCAGCAGGGACTTGAGTGTTTCGCGAAGCCAGATGGCTTGTGCTGGTGCTGTCTTGATTTGTCTATCTGGGGCAGCTGAGACAGATAATTACATACCTTTGTGCCAGAGGCTTATACTTCAGATTTTTTTTCAAGTGGGTGAGTGTGACTGCTACATGTCACGAAATAGATATAGAGCTTCGTGAAAATAATAAGTATTTATACACTCTGAGTAGGGGGATATTAAAGCAATTTATTTCCCCAAAAAGAGTAAGGCTTCTGATTCCAAAACCATTTTTTTATGAACTACAACATTAACCCTCTTGTTGCCTTCAGGTCATAATAAACCAAAACTGAGTTTAAAAGCAGAAAAAAAAGCCTTAATTATATTTTTTCAACTTGAAATTTGATGACTTTTCCAAGGCTACGTTCACGCTGCAGGTCTTGATGCTCTATTCCAATTTTTTTAAGCAGTTAGCTTCTTTGTTAGCCGTTCATTGTAGCTCTGCTGCTCTCCCCATATACTTTTAACATGGCTGAGAGTGGCAAGAAGCAAACCGTTTACAAGTTTAAGAGAAGAAGAACTTGGTTGAAAGAAATAAGACCAGAGTGGATTAGGGAGATTTTTCACACGATCCCCCTGAGGAGTGGAAGAGCAGGTAAGACGGTCTTATGAATGCGCAGTGATTAAAAAAGGGACCTCTAAATGCTTCTCTCATACTCATACTTCTGTCTGAATAGTTCAAGACAGCAAAGCGAAGCGAAGATAACATAAGTAGACGTCACACAGCAGCGCACTGTTTACGGAAGTATTGATGAATGTAATTGTTTCCAGAAGTGTTCAGTAAAGTGTTGTTAAAAAAAAGATCGAAAAAAAATAAAAACCATGGATACCAGCCGTCATCTTTCCTTGTTGTTATTATTAGAAAGCTGTTGTGCAATGGAAGCCGACAATCTTAAGACCACATCATAGCAAGACGAAGCAGCACATCTATTATCAATGGTCTTTTATGGAGCGCTAACTGCTACTACTGTGTATGGATGTGTAGTGAAATGCGACATGGCCGTTCAGACTGCGGACGATTGAAAAATATCCAATACATATCCATATTAGTACCATAGTGGCACAATTCGGATTTTTTGGGGGTGAAAAGATTGGAATTGGGCCATTCACATTGCCAAGAATATGGGTCGCACGTGGGCAAAAAGATCAGATTTGGGTTGCATTTCCCTGCTGTGTGAATGTAGCCTAAGATTTACCACACCGTTAAAAAAAGTTAAATGTTACCTTTATTCATATTGCCATGTAAGCTGTACAAAGACAGTTACAATTTTGACCAAAAAGTCGATTTGCATTGAAATCCCAATCTAAGAGTCAATTATACATCACAAAGATGTGAAATGCTTTAGTTGTGTTTCACATTTATCAATAGCAGACAAAAACATGACAAGGCGGGGTCTTCTCCTGCAGAATGCACTGCCTGAACACTACCTGGATTTGGCAGCCAAGGGGGTGGCACTACAGATGAGGCTGTCTCTAAATGTGAAAATATTTAGAATTTCCAGAGGTGTGAAGTAACTAAGTACAAATGCTTTGTTACCTTACTAAAGTAGAAATTTTGGTTATCTACACTTTACTGGAGTAATTATTTTTTAGCCTACTTTTTACTTCTACTCCTTACATTTTCATGCAAGTATCTGTATTTTCTACTCCTTACATTTGGAAAATAGTCTTGCTACTTCTATTTCATTTCAGTTTGCTTTCATTCTGGCTTACCAAAAAAAATTAATTAGATTAAAAGCACCACCCAGACAGAGTGGATTTGATCGTGGTTGGAGGCAGTACTGCACCAAGCTGTTTGACAAACGCCCCAAAAAACCCTAAGAAGAAGAAAACATAGAGAAAGAACATAGCATTTTTAAGAGTGCTAGTTATTTTAAATTTTTTTCTTTCATTTTTTGATTAACCACTTGGATTAATAATTCATTTTGACAGCACTGTCTACTGCAGGGGTCACCAACATGGTGCCCATGAGCACCAAGTAACCCCCAGGGACCACATTTGGTGCCCACGAGCCTGTTCTAAAAAAAGCCCAATCCACAAGTGAGCTGCATCTAAAGCTTTATTTTATTCCGTTACTCTTCCTGTTTATTAACACTTGCATTTGTATAGATTTAAAAATGAAAACATCTATAACAAAGCATGAAAAATAGCCCTTTGTATGACACAACACCAATGAAGTAGCTCCCAGTTTCAAAAAGGTTGGTGGCCCTGGTCTACTGTATATAGACAACAATACCAGGGTTATTGTAATCCAAGGGTACAAGGATAATGCACTCATTTTCTTGTATTGGGGTGGTTGTGCATTATACGCCCATGTGGTGCAGGAAGTTTTAAGTTTCTGTCATTAATGGCATTTTTAGCTTAAATCACTTTTACTTTTATACTTTAGGTAGTTTTGAAACCGGTACTTTTATACTTTTACTTGAGTAAAAAAGTTCATACTTCTACTTCTGCAGAAGTATTTTTAAACCCTAGTATCTATGCTTCTACTTAAGTAATAAATGTGAATACTTTTAACACTTCTGGGAATCTCATGATGAAAATACAACAATATTACCACTGGGAAGTATGTATGCAGTTTCCCATCCTACAAATGGCAAAAACAGCGGGAAAGCAGTATGGGAAAGTAATGGTTCTCTTTACTGTTCTCTTTACTCTCGATCAAAATGTAACAATATTGGTTGTCTTTGAGGCTGTTCAGAGCCTACAAAGGTGCTGCAGATGGCAGTAGTACCTCGGAGTCTGTGGGGGGGAGGGGAGGCAGGCCTCTGGTAGTAATGGAGCATGGACCGGGTAGGTCGGGTTGTGGTGGTCCCCCCCCATCCCCCCATCGTGATTTTAGGGTTAACCTATCGGGTCTGGGGGCTGGATACCCCTCTAGAGTGCTGGTGCCTGGACCTGGGACTATATAATGTGTGTGTGAGGGTGTGTACTGCAAGCGTGCCCACAGGCTCGTCCCCCGGTCTCGTCCCCGCGGTTCCTAGGGGCTTTGGCATTGTGGCTGTTGGGGGGGTTCCTGGGGGCCGTCTCTCCTCTTCCCTTGGGTGGGGGAGGCAGATTCCCTGTGTTGGCCTCTCTTGGGCACCTTTGCTCTGAAGGGCCCTTTGGGCATCTGGGGTTTTTGGTTACCCTGGTGTCTGCCTCGGTGCTCTGGGGGGTGGGTCTTTGGCTCCTCACAACCACCATTGAGCATTTTTCTCATGGATAAACCTTACATAGACAGGCGCACACTCACAAACACCTACAGGTGTAGGTGAGAGAGAACGGTACTTATAGACTCACTTCTACACAGAAAACCTTTATTATCTTCAGCTGTCAGTTTATACATTCCACAGAATGTCAGTTTATACATTCCACAGAATGAAAAAAAGATGACAGTAGTACCCCAGATCCTCTCTACTGCACCAATGAGTGGGTTTCACTGTTGAACAGGAACTAGAATTTTTTTTTTCAAATGAACAGCAAGAGAACTATGATTCCGATGAGGAGGAGATATCAGAATTATATTTATATTTTTATTTTTCACTGACACAAAAATTGACTTATTGAGATGAATTAAAATCTATTAAAATATACTTGCTGCACATTTCTGCTACTTTAGTCTATGGAAATACTAAACAAATATTGCTCACCCCATACAAGAATAACCCCTATACAAAAAATAATACAATTAACTGTCATAGAAGCGATTATCTCCTGAATAAATGCATTTTTTCTGCCATGTGAAGAGGGAAAATTCAGGCATTCACCCTATTTGTGGTGAATTGCAAGTTGTTCTTTCAGGAAAAATAGATTTGGTGTTCAAAATTAAATTAAACTGCTTCATATTGAGGGTTTAGTGAAGCCAGGTCATTATGGCCCAGAGGACACAGGGTGTATACACAATATGAGGACCGCAGGAGGGTTAATGTGACTGTCCTCAAAAAACATGCATCAATCAGAATTCCCCAGGTTTTGTAAAGCCTTTAAACTGCTGATACCGATTTAATTATTGATTTCTTTGAAAAAAACGCACACAAGTCATCTGCTGATGCTTCCAGCTGTTCTGTGTAGCAGATAAGCAGATAAGAACTTGTTATATACAGAGATGTCAATACTCCTGAATAGAAGAAAATGTTGTGATGTCCTCTAGCTGCTCCTTTTCTGCATTGCTTGTTCTATCGTTACATTTGAGTGCTGTTTCTGGAAAATTGTTAAAAAGGTACAAGAACTAATCTTAAACTTTTAGGTAGAAAAAAAATATAACACATACAATCCTGTCATTGTAAGTACACAGGCAAAAAAAATACTTGTCTGGTGATTAATTACCTAGTCTGCTGTTAAATCTAATTGAAATAAAGACATAAAGAAGGAAAACTAAGGTAACATTTTGAAGTTGTTTATAAGATTTGCATGGTGAACATTTTATGTATTTGTAAATGCATACTAGTGGATATACTTATATTTAAACTTACAGTTATAGTACATTTATAGCCTGTACATACATATACTTATAGTTATGGTACACTCATAGCCTGTATATACTTATATTCATTTATATTTATGGCACAAACATAGCAATGCTATTTTGCACTACTGAAGCACGACAACCCTAACTGCATTTTGTTGCTTGTACTTGTGACATGCAGTGACATTGAAGTTAAATTCTATTCTATTCTAAATGGATAGCTGCATTTGGTTAAATTCAACAGATTCTATTCTATTTTAACACACTTCCATGTTCCAGGCTAATTGTAGGTATTATACTCCACTCCCTCTATTTTCGACTACTTTTTCCACTTCTTCAAGCATCTCTTTTGCTGCTGTGAATGGTCATTAATTGTGTATATTAGGGGTAGAAAACATCACACCACATGTGAAAGAGCTGTCACTGCACATGAAAAATCAGTAATTCAGTAAAAGTATATACACAATATATATATAAATACATTAAGCATCATTAAATGGGATATGACTGGTTTTGCAGAGGTATGACTTAAACAGTGGTATTCATACAAAGTGTAGACCATTGGCTACCTGTCACAATTTCAAATGGCAGTAAGCATTTCTGAATCCAGCATCTATAGATGCCAGATTTTGCCAGCTCAAAATGAGCAAACAGAGTGGCTTTACCTCCATTTAGCCGTCCTGTCAAATGTCACTCCCAACTAAATAAACCACTCATTGTCAAAAAAAATTCATTTTGAATAGCTACTTACATCAAGGTGCTCTCTCTGACCTCATTTTCAAACACCCCAATGAAACTCAAAATAACAGCATCTACTCCAAAGAGTTCTGCTGTCAGTGCAGTAGAATACAATTTTCTGTCCAGCCAGTCACTGATCCGGACCAGTCAGACGGCAATGACTCAGCGTAGCTCTAAAATTAATTTTTAATTCCTTAAGTCTCTCTTTGTTCCATTTGATAATATTAAAAATAAAAAAAACAGAGTCAATACCAGCAACAACAGGTGCTAAAAAATATACAACAAACCCATCGTGGTTAATGAGTAAGACAGAGTTAACATAGTACACAGCAGCCTTCACAACTATAAGCAGCAATGTGAAGATGGTATCGCTAATTCCTAGACAATATGTTCAGCTAAAGCATTTCTAAATTTTAATCACTTCTGAATTTACTTTTTGAAGAGGCTCCTTTCTTTCAACTCCATTTTGAAATGACAAAAAAACAGACAACATACTTTTGCAATGCAGGACACTGGCCCTTGAGGACTGATTCTGGACACCAAGGCTTCATTTACTGAGCCAAAATGAGTTGTGGGTCCGACACCGCCATTACCGAAAAAAAAAATATTTGAAAAAAAAAAAATGAATGCATGTAAATTACTTGCAAAAATAGTAAAACCGTTATCGGTTAACAGAAAATTAGTTTCAAGCAATTCATTTTAACGAGTGTAGAGATAACTATGCCAAGGATAAGCTTTAAAGAGAGCATGCCAGTGCTCAGCTCAACAGCACAGCAAGTTCAGGGTTATTTTTCTCTCTCCGTGAAAACAGCATCTGACAAATCACTAGTGGACCCTCCGCTCTGTGGCAGCTATCAATTTGTCACAGGGTGAAGTCACCAGAGGGGCATCAGAGGCTGCCAGAAAGTTCTCATTCACACATCTGTCTAACCAGGTGTGACTCCTAATGCTTTTTAATTTGGAGCCTGGAAGCAAATTACACAGCTAATTGACGTTATTGAGTTTAAGTACCTACTCACATCTCTTGGGCTTTTTGTGTGACTGTAGGGGCATTTTAGACACCAGAAGAAGAAGGAACTGCATTAATCATACAATAAGGCAACTACATCTCATTTCAAATATTCCATCAATCCATCTTGTCTCCAGCTTACCAAGATAGGATTGCAAAAGTAAAAGGTCCAGAAAGGAAACCAAGACATCCCTCTCCTCACCTTCAGCCTCTTGGAAGGGACGCAATGCATTCCCAGGTCAGAAGAGAAAAATGTCCCCTCCATTGGGTTTTGGATAGGCCTCACATTATTGTCCCAATGTGACATGCCAGAGAAACATCCAAACCGAGTAGAACAGGCTTCCTGAGCAGATGTCCAACCACCTTTAACTGGTTGATTGGGAGGAGCAGTGGCTCTACTTTAAGTTGCCCCCAAATGATGGAGCTCCGTATCCGGTCCTCTCTCCAGTCCCCCTATGGAAGAAGTAAGAACCAAGGAGCTTAATTTGTTTGGGCTCAGCTTTCGTAATAGTTAAGCCTCAGAAGGATCACCTGCTCCAGGGTCTTAACACTCTGTCTCCCCACTGAAGGATGTGGTGAAGAGATTCTTTCCCTAAACATATTGTTTACACTTCTAATTTGTGTACTTTGCAGTCATTGTCTGTATGGACATCTCTCTTTCTTTCTTTTATTGATATTTGCTGTATGGCGCTGACTGGGTATGAGAACTGTGACAGCTCTTCTCTCTAAAGGAGCACTCCGATTGTTTGCTGCTGTGTGGAAAGCAATAATATATTTGTCACCCGCTGCCAACAGCCATGCTCTCAAACGTTTATCTTTTTGTGTCGCATTTTTGTAAAACAAAACAGAAATATGCCCTACTTAACAATGGCAGGTACAAAAGTAGGGATCTGGAATCAGAAATGTGTGTAAAAAGTGCATTTACTCAGGAAGAACTGGGTTGTCGTCGTTATTCATGTGTGTAAAAGCATAGCATGGAAAAAGAATACTTTTTGTTGTTTCTGCCTACAGGTGCATCTCAATAGATTAGAACATCACTTGTTGATTTATAGCTCAAATTCATTTCAGAAGGTAAAACTTAGATATTATAGATTCCTAACACAAAATGGAATATATTTGCAGCATTTATTTCAGTTTCCTATATAATTAGAATATTACTTAAAACCAATAAAATATTCTTAAAGCAGAAATTTCATCATACAGACAAGTAGGTCCATGTTCTACAATACTTAGGCCTTGTTTTGAAGCAGTTACTGTCAGAAACCAGAGACAGAAGGACCCAGTATTCAGGAGGAACAAACAGTTTATTTAAGAATAACTGAGCGGACGGCGCCGGTGATCTCAGCGGGAACCTCTGGTCTTCTGATCAGTTCTGGTGTAGCGGTGGTCCGGGAGCAGGCAAAGGTCAAAATCGTGTGGCAATCGGGTGCAGGAAAATCCGAAGGGGTTGAGCAGTAGCCGATGTCCGGAATGCAGTCAATGGTCGGTAACAGGAGATCAGAAAGCCAATGAGGTACCAAGGGATAATCCTGAGCGAAGTCGGGTCACAGTCCAGAGATCGGTACACGGGTAACAAGAGATCAAGCAGGATATCAAGTCGGGCGGGCGTCTAGAAACAGGCAAACGGATCAGGAAGGAACAGGCAAACTCGGAGGTCAAGGGACAGAACAGGTCAGGAACAGGTAATCAGAATACAAAAAAACGCTGGAATAGATCAATCGTAAGATGAAATAAACTGGCACTGCTGTCTTGTCTGAAGGGTGAATATATACTATCAAACGCAGGTGGAACAGGTGAGCAGTAATGAGAACAGGGCGGAGTAACAACAGGTGTGAAATGGGTGAACAAACCAGGTAACAGATCCAAAATCATGACAGAACCTCCTCCCTAAGGGCGGATACCAGACGCCCCTCTGGGCTGATCAGGATGGTCCTTGTGAAAGGCCTTGATCAAGTTCTTATCTAAGATAAACCTGGCAGGAATCCAGGACCTTTCTTCTGGACCATAACCCTCCCAGTCTACCAAGTACTGGATCCCCCTGCCCCTCCTTCTGGACCGCAGGATGCGATTGACGGTGTAGACAGGATCACCGTCGATGAGTCGGGTGGGAGGAGGGGGTCTGGAGGTGGGCATGAATCTAGAAATCACAACAGGTTTGACCCGGGACACATGAAAAGTAGGGTGAATTCTCATTGTGCCAGGAAGCTGGAGGCGGACGGCCACCGGGTTCACCACCTTAGCAATGGGGAACGGCCCGATGAACCGAGGTGCCAGTTTCCTGCTCTCCACCCTCAGAGGCAAATCCTTGGTGGACAACCACACCCTTTGGCCCTCCCGATATTCAGGTGCCGGAACCCTGTGGCGGTTAGCAGCCTTGGATTGACTTTCCAATGAGTTCCCAATAGCTCTTCGAGCTCTCCTCCAGGCACGCTGGCACCTCATAGCTGACAATCGGGCTGATGGAACCCTTGAATCCCTCTCCTGGATGGTGAACACCGGTGGCTGAAAACCAAAAACAACATAAAACGGAGAGAGCCCAGTGGTGCTAGAAGGAGTGGAATTCAAGGCATGTTCGATCCATGAGAGTTGGTTTGACCACTTAGTAGGATCTGACCCACACAACAACCGTAGTTTGGTCTCTACCTCTTGATTGGCCCTCTCTGTCTGCCCATCTGTCTGGGGGTGGAAACCCGATGACAGGCTAACAGAGATCCCCAGCATGGCACAGAACTCCTTCCAGTAACGTGCCACGAACTGAGGACCTCTGTCGGAGACTATGTCCGTCGGAAGACCATGGAGGCGGAAGACCTCACGGGCCAGAATCTCCCCCATCTCCTTAGCGGATGGGAGTTTGGGCAGCGGAACCAAATGGACCATCTTGGAGAATCTGTCAATGATTGTTAGTATAACTGTGTTACCTTCTGAACTGGGTAAACCGGTGATGAAGTCCATAGCAATATTAGACCAAGGCCGAGATGGAATGGGTAAGGGTCGTAGTAAACCAAATGGGGGTCTTCTGGATGTTTTAGCCTGATTGCAAGGAGAACATGCTGCCACAAACTCCCGCACATCAGCAGACAGAGAAGGCCACCAGAATTGTGTCCGAATAATACCCATAGTCTTAGTAACACCAGGATGACAAAACAAGCGGGACCCATGGCAGAACTCTAGTACCCGCTTTCTCAAAGAGTCAGGAACAAACAGGCGATTCTTAGGACAGGCTTCTGGGGGCTGGTGGTTACAGAGGGCCCCTCTAACTTCTTGTTCTAAATTAACCATAGTAATGGCACACCTCACAGATTTAGGTAAAACATACTCCTCTGCACCTCTGGTGCTCTCCTCGTCCGCCTCGAACACCCTGGACAATGCATCAGGCTTTACATTCTTAGTCCCGGGTCTGTAAGACAGAGAAAAATTGAAACGTCCGAAGAAGAGAGCCCATCTTGCTTGTCTAGGGTTAAGTCTTTTAGCAGTCTTAAGGTACTCTAAGTTCTTATGGTCCGTCCAAACCAAAAAGGGAACCTTGGACCCCTCCAGCCAATGTCTCCATTCTTCCAGAGCTAGCTTAACCGCTAACAGTTCCCGATCCCCCACGTCATAGTTCCTCTCTGCGCTTGTGAGTCCCTTAGAAAAAAACGCACAAGGGTGCATCTTGCCGTCCTTGGCCTCCTGACTGAGAACAGCCCCAACCCCGGTACTAGATGCATCCACCTCCACGGTAAACTGTCTCTCTGGGTCAGGGGAAACCAGAACAGGTGCTGAAGTAAACAAATTCTTAAGTCTCTGAAAAGCTAGGTCTGCCTGTTCATTCCAACAGAATCTTAGCTTGGAGGATGTGAGAGCATGTAGAGGTGCAGCTATCTGACTGTAATTCCGTATGAATCTTCGATAGAAGTTTGCAAACCCCAAAAATCTCTGCAATTGCTTTCTATCCTTAGGAAGGGGCCAGTCAGTAACTGCGCTTACTTTAGACGGATCCATAGCTATGTGGTTTGGGGACACCACAAAGCCTAGAAAAGACATAGTGGACACATGAAATTCACATTTCTCGGCCTTCACAAAAAGCTGGTTCTGCAGAAGGCGCAACAGGACAGATCTGACATGCATCTTATGGGACTCCAAATCACGGGAGTAAATAATGATATCGTCTAAATAAACAAACACAAAATGTCCGACCATGTCCCTGAGTATCTCGTTTACAAGATGTTGGAACACAGCTGGAGCATTAGTCAGACCAAAGGGCATAACAAGATATTCATAATGTCCTGTGGGGGTGTTGAATGCCGTCTTCCATTCATCTCCCTCTCGAATGCGCACCAGATGGTATGCGTTGCGTAGATCTAACTTTGTGAACACCCTTGCTCCCTGAATCTGGTCAAAAGCTGAGTTCATCAAGGGAATGGGGTAACGATTCTTTATCGTTATCTCATTAAGACCTCTATAGTCAATGCATGGTCTGAGTGAACCGTCCTTCTTCCCCACAAAAAAGAATCCGGCACCAGCTGGAGACGAAGAAGGGCGAATAATCCCTGCTTTAAGGGAGTCGGAAATGTAATCTTGCATCGCCTGGGATTCAGGGCCCGATAAAGAGTATAACCTTCCCCTAGGTGGCGTACTTCCCGGCAACAAGTCAATGCCACAGTCAAATGGCCGATGTGGAGGTAATGCAGTGGCCTTGCACTTATTGAAAACCTCCTTGAGGTCATGATACTCCGTAGGAACTTTTGACAGGTCTGGGTAAACCTCCTCCACCTCATTGACTGCTGATTGTACAGGCCGGGCAGAACGTAAACACGAATCCGAACAGGAGGTAGCCCATCCTAAGACCTCAGCATTCTGCCAGTCAATGTGAGGATTGTGTCTCCTTAGCCAAGTATAACCTAGAACAATAGGAACCTGGGGAGAATCAATTATCACAAATGATAATTCCTCACAATGATTACCCCCCACCACCAGCTCAACAGGTTCCGAAATGAGAGAGGAACAACTAATTTGGTGACCATCTAAGGCTATCACCTTATGGGAATCTGGCGATGGAAAAAGCCTTATTCCCAGTCGTTTAGCCAATCCTTTGTCCATAAACTCGGTGTCAGCACCTGAGTCCATTAATGCAGACAGTGTGTGAGTTCTGGAATCGACCCCGAGAATCACTGGAAAGAAAAGACCTGGGGAGACGGCAAGTTTGGTGTGACTCAGCAGAGTACTCCTCTGCTCAAATGAGCCTGTACCTCTTATCGGACACGACCTGACACGATGTCCCACACCGCCACAGTAGAGGCAAAGGTTCAGCTGATGACGTCTGCTTCTCTCTTCTGGCGTCAGACGGGTCCGTCCCAGTTGCATCGGCTCGGGGTCTGGTGTACGGTCAGGAGCAGAAACCACCGCAGGAACATATGAAGCCGATCGAGGAAAAGTTGATCCCCGTGCTCCCCGTTCTCTGCGACGTTCAGTCAACCGAAGATCGATCTGCGTAGCCAATTCCTCCAGCTGTTTCAAGGTCTGCGGGAACTCGCGGGTTGACAGTACATCCTTTACTCCATCATTCAAACCTCGGTTGAAAGCGTCCATGAGCGCGTCCTCATTCCAAGTACTTTCCGCAGAAAGTAAATGGAAGTCAATAATATATTCTGCGACTGATCTACCACCCTGCCTGAGAGCATAAAGTCCTCTTGAAGCCTCCCGACTGGGAAGAGCTGGGCAAAAAACTCGAACTAGTTCTTGCGTAAATGCCCGGTACGAATAGCAGAGACCAGGGTTGTTTTGCCATACAGATGTTCCCCATAATTTTGCTCTTCCTGCCAATAAGGAAATAACAAATGCAACCATTGAACGATCAGAGGGATAAACAGATGGCTGGAGTTGGAACTGGATCTCACACTGGGTGAGAAACGCTCTGCATTGATCGGAATCCCCCCTAAATAATTCTGGAGGTGAGAGGCGCGGCTCCTGAAAAGTCTGCCTGACAACTGGTGACGCAGCTGCGGAGGCTGACGTAGGCGGAAGGGTAGGAGCGGGGGTTGCCTGCTTGCGAAGATGGGAGAGAATTTCGCTTACCCCCGCTTCGAGCTGTGAAATCGAATTCTCTACCCCTGAGCGCCACTGTTTGTCCTCCGATGGATCCATGTTTTATGGCCAGTTTATTCTGTCAGAAACCAGAGACAGAAGGACCCAGTATTCAGGAGGAACAAACAGTTTATTTAAGAATAACTGAGCGGACGGCGCCGGTGATCTCAGCGGGAACCTCTGGTCTTCTGATCAGTTCTGGTGTAGCGGTGGTCCGGGAGCAGGCAAAGGTCAAAATCGTGTGGCAATCGGGTGCAGGAAAATCCGAAGGGGTTGAGCAGTAGCCGATGTCCGGAATGCAGTCAATGGTCGGTAACAGGAGATCAGAAAGCCAATGAGGTACCAAGGGATAATCCTGAGCGAAGTCGGGTCACAGTCCAGAGATCGGTACACGGGTAACAAGAGATCAAGCAGGATATCAAGTCGGGCGGGCGTCTAGAAACAGGCAAACGGATCAGGAAGGAACAGGCAAACTCGGAGGTCAAGGGACAGAACAGGTCAGGAACAGGTAATCAGAATACAAAAAAACGCTGGAATAGATCAATCGTAAGATGAAATAAACTGGCACTGCTGTCTTGTCTGAAGGGTGAATATATACTATCAAACGCAGGTGGAACAGGTGAGCAGTAATGAGAACAGGGCGGAGTAACAACAGGTGTGAAATGGGTGAACAAACCAGGTAACAGATCCAAAATCATGACAGTTACTATATCAATGGGACATAACATGAAGGCAATCACTGCAACAGAATGTAGAATTGCATGGTGCACCACTGTGCAGCTCGAAAGGGGCGATCAGAACAAAAGAGGCTGATCATCGGACTGTCCGTGTCCCTCAAGCCAATAAGAGCTAGTATTAGTTTATCTTGTCCAGGAGGTTTACTGCTTCATTGTCGCACAAACAGGAGCTTTACTGACCTTCTTATGTTGCTTTCAAACAGCCGCGTCATATTTTTAGCTTAAGGCTGGTTCACATTAGCCTGACATGGTCATACTCAATTCTAGTCAGAATTTGAGTCTGATACTGCTCCATAGAGCTGTGATTATGGGGTGTGTTTCGAACGAACCAGGAAAAAAAATTCCTCTGCACTCAATTGGATAGACCTACAACCAATAAGAGCAACGGAGAGTACATACTATGTTTACAACATGGGATTCATATCACGACATTGCGAGTTATTTACTAAGTCAGACAGTCAGATGATCTCTTACCATTTGTAAGTTAGATGAACTTCGTCCACGACGATACCCATAACGTTGGCTTGAAAAACATCGGAGCCTAGCATGTCCCTCCACTTGTTGTTCAGCAGCCAGGATTCCAGGCTTCCGAAAAGGAGCTGGCAACGACCGCTGGCTATATCCACCTCGTCGTTCACGCCGAGTTGCATCGCCGTGATGCCCATTTCAGTTGCATCTTTCACGAAACAAATTCAACCCAAGCGCGCTTTGGTGACGTGGTTGATTACGTTACTGTTGATCATCTGTCCATCATCGTATAAAGCCCGCCCTGACAATTTGATTGGCCCGCCAGATATTGGGCGAGCATACTCGCGCTAGTATTGAGCAATGCCAGACCGAACTTCCCGACCAAAAACATTGTGGGCGGGACTAAGTTCGGAATGGCACCCAGGTTAGGTTCACATGGCAGGATATTTAAATAGTTGGCCGATTTTCAAAGCCTTAGAGACATTACACATAATGATAAAAAAAATCTTAGATAAAAACAGGTTTGCTCGTACAGTGTGTGGTGTTCGGTCAGATGGCAAGCACAACATACCACTCACAAACAGATTTCACTCGGGATTATTCAGATGTCAGACGGCAAATTTTGCAAATCCTCCCAAGATTAAACGTGAGTGCAGAGAGAATAAACATGGACGACGAGGAAGAATAATGGCGATAGTTCATGGACTGATTTTAACAGAGAAAGAACAAAACAGAAAAGGGCGTTGGTTAGAGGAGTAGAGACAGCACGACCGGGGTGCTCTACCCTTTGCTGCACTATGATAAGGAGGTGGGTGGTTTTTTTTCTCTCGAGGTGTTCCTCACTGCGCTTTCTGATTGGCTACATGTCACATTCAACAGGCTGCCTGCTCGTTTGTTCTCAGGTAACACCCCACACACTAGGATATCGGGGCAAGACAACTCGATCACTCTTAACACACCACACACGGCAGGAGATTATCTTAAGAGACACAACGATAGTCTGTGCCTCTCGGAAGGGGGAGGATCTGGGCTAAAAATCTGTCCGTGTGAACCAGCCTTTAGCATGTAGCACTGTTTAAAATTTTCTTTTTCTTGTCTGTCTACCTGGGAAAGTTCTTCTAAAGAACACTTTTGTGTTTATCTTGTCTATAAAGAAGGTCTCGTGTTTTCTCCTGGCTGTGCTTTATATATTAGCAGACTTTAAGACTTCCAACAGCAGCTCATTATTTGGGTTAGTTGGGCAGTTGTAGGGACCTGCATATTCATACCCAAAAGCCATTGTACAGCAAATACAGCTGTAAAACCAGCTGTGGGAGTGGGCAGAGCTCTGCTTGGGTTCCTAGATGAGGGGCAGTGCCTTCCAATTGTGACGTAATGACATAATGATTGGGAGTTTTTTAAAACGACTCGTTTTCCAGACACCAACAAAACATTTATTTGAGGTTTGATTTTTTTTTTTGGTGCTTTGACTGTTTCTAGAAGTCAAGGCAAGTTTATTTGTATAGCATGTTTCAGTAACAAGATAATTAGAATTGCTGTAGAAGCAGCGGAGACCCAAATGGAAGTACAAAAATGAGCAAAAAGTGAATTTTGCATAATAGGTCCCCTTTACGGCATTGACCCCAGCATTGCAATGCCTTTGAACGTGTCATCGCTGTTTCTTACACTTTTTGCTAGTTCACTTTTTTTCTTCTTCCTCCCTCTAAACTTTCCATTACTATGCTTGGCTACAGCATAGTCATGCTTTTCACACATCTGTGTCATATTGTTAGCTTACATTGTAGCACTGTTCACCAAGTTGTATTTGTCAGACAATATTCAAATTTTTTTAATTTTCTTTTTTTTTTTACAAACTGAATTTTAGGGGTTTATTTGCAATAAGCCATAATCATGGAAATTAACAGAAACCCATCCATTCATCTATGGATGATATGAACAATTGTCTGTACCCACTCATTTTAGCAATTAATTTGTAATTTATTATTTTTAAAATGACCTACTGAAATAAACTGCCCATCTGATTATATTTTAATTAACCTAGATGCACTTTTGTAATGTTTTTTTAGCAACATAAGAACTTTTTCCCATTTGTTTTTTACATGCACTCTGGGTGAGCTAATTCCAAAGTGACAGCTTCCATCCATTCACAGCTTACGGATAAATATGCGTCCATTAGATGTAACACAAAGAATCAGAAGTGTAGTTACCTGCAATTATCTTTCATTCAAAATGAACACGACCCAACCAATTAACCCATTCAAAGAGTCCCATGACTCAAAGAGTCATTTAACACAAAGGCTACAGAGTCAATCACTGTAATGTGTTTTATATTCACAGGCTTGCTTGGCCTACTTACTATAGCAAAATGAACAGCCAAGGGTGCCTGACCCTGTTCAGGGCTCAGTGCAGACAAACTGTATGCACTGTTTTTTTTTAGCAGGCAGGTGAGTTGAGTTAGCAGTCCTTAACAGTGACCTAGAAAGTACTTAAATAGAACCTCTTGCAAATTTCTTTATAGAAAGAAAGCAGCATGAAACCGAAAAGCAACCACTGACAGCAATGTACCACAGAAATAAAAAAACAGCCAACAGCATGGTATGTTATTATTATTAGCAGGGACACACATGTTTATAGCTGTAGCATAATCCCAGAGAAATACGTAAATACAATATAGAAACAAAGCTGTACCCAAATCTTCTAGGCTTCAAGCAGAACTAATACAGTTACTTACTGAAGTTAAAGAAAATGTAAGCATTGTATCAACAATGGGAAGATAATTACTGTATTATATATTTTGTCTAGCATTATTGTGGATGTTGTTAACAGTGTTGACTATGACTGCCATGTTAACCGGCAATTCATTAGTGGCCATTGTTCACTGATTGAGGTTGTCTGTGATGAGCTGACATTTAAAATGACTTATGATTGGTCCATGTTTGCTTTCTTAGGTCACCACACATGTAAGGTATATAGATTTTGCATGGGTAAAGGTTTCATTAAATGTTGTGTTTAAGATTTTAAATCATGCTGCTGTCTGTTCCCAGATTTTGTAAATCTCTATTTACAAATTTCACAAGTTGTTCTTAGAGAATCACACACTCCGTTTAACTTAACATGTAAAAACGTGGCTGTTAGACATCCTCCTTTGAAATGGTCAGTGTTTGGTTCTGTCACGATTTGTCTTCGTGAACCCGGATCGAGCACACACACACACATACACACACAGAGTTCGTTTTGACAGTTTATTGAAAGTAATGGATGCTGGATTAAGAAAACCAGAGTCTGTTATTGGACTGGAGGAGGTGGGTGCAGGAGCTGACGGCCCGGAGAGAGTTCTCACTGACAGGTTCGCTGGAGCACAGAGGGGACAGGTAATTCTTATAGAGGGTGAGGCTTGAGACGGAGAGGTGGCTAAGTAGTAAACAACAGGCTGAGGCAAAAACTAAAGACTGAGGCGAGACAGAAAATATCCAACAACAAGTTGAGACTTAACTTGGGACGCAGAAACGGCAGGATTCCAACAGAGGCAACATCAGATAGACAGGCGAGGAGTAAGTGAAGTCTGAAGACGGACCGGCAGGGAAGTGAAGACAGAGGGAAGCTTATGTAGGGAGGCTGGCAGGTGGAGTGAATCTGACTACTCAATGACCAACAGGTGTGACTGACTGCAGAGGGAGTGACGGGTAAGCTGAGTGTATGGAAGGTGGAACGTGTCAAAATAATCCAGGATGCAGTGAGCCAACACTGCATCCTGACAGGTTCAATGTTAAACATTAATTGACTCTAACTAGTCCATCATGTAGAGCCAACCTGATTACGTTTGATCATCCAAATGTCAAATAAAATGAA
This sequence comes from Fundulus diaphanus, assembly GCA_037039145.1. NCBI lineage: Eukaryota > Metazoa > Chordata > Actinopteri > Cyprinodontiformes > Fundulidae > Fundulus > Fundulus diaphanus. Next base: position 36,349,919 of record CM073136.1, read on the forward strand.
AGGAATAATTTCAACTTGAAATTTGCAAAGCTATCACTGTATTTTGATGACTCAGTGTGTTAATTATGTCCCAAAAACAAAGTACTGCATATCTAGGTAGCATCAACTAAATTTATGAACAAAGTTACTGCTTTGCACTCTTCTATAACTGAGCTACAGCTAGTAACTTCGTCAAACCTCTGAATAGGTCTATTATTTCTTATATTAAAATATTACATTCTCATGGTCTATTTGACATTTCTGATGACCAAAATTGGTGGAATTTATTTACATTAAATGTTTTACAAATTTCCTGTCTGAACTTCATTGATGTGTCGTACATCACACCTACCTGTGCTGGTAAATATTGAATCTTTATTCTCTGCACTGCTTCTGAGTGTCTTGAGATTAGGTTCAAAAACTAGAATAGGGGTGGCCAACTCCGATCCTCGAGACCCGGTGTCCTGCAACCTTTAGATGTGTCCCTGGTCTGACACGCCTGAGTCAAATAATCAGCAGGACTCTGAAGAACCTGACTGCATACTGAGGAGCTAATTGTGCTATTTGATTCAGGTGTGTGGGGCCAGGGAAACCTCTAAAAGTTTCAGGACACCGGCTCTCGAGGACCGGAGTTGGCCACCGCTGGACTAGCAGGATACATTGCACTTTCATTCTAATTAGCAAGTTCATAAAAGTAATTGTTGTGTAACAGAAGCTTCATCCTAAGACATTACCCAAGGTTCCTTAGTCAACTGTGAAATGCATTTATTCTGGGTTAACCTTTATTTTGGTTTTGTTGGCTTTAGGGTGTACCAACAGTTTCTTAGGAAGACTTTAATCCAATGGAGACAGAATTCTTCACAGATGGCTTTGATTTTACTTTGGGTCTACTAACTCTTGCAGTATTACTATTTTTTATGATTATTAAACAGCTGTGGCCGAAAGGTTTCACACTGCAATTCTAATTGTACATTTTTCATAGTTGTTCCCACAACTGATGTGGTTAAAGGCAATTTTTTAACGGAAGTCTGTCATAGAAGAGGGCAACAGTATACAACCTAATACTGTTGATCCTCTATGTCTTTTTTAGTTTATTTTTTCATTATGTACAGCGCATTGGAAACTTTTTCTGTTGTTAAATGTGCTATATAAATAAAGTGGACTGGATTGGATTAAACAATATATTTATAATGTTGACTTGGTGGGAGTCATTCTATGTCTGACACTGTGCTGTGATCTGTCACAGTAGGTGAAAGTATATCAGAGAGATTGGGATTGTTTTCTGTGTTGGCTTCAAATGGGAGGTGCAACTAAGATGCCAAAGTACAATTGACCCATGCATCCAGAGACTGCGTGGTTGAGTCTTGTTTGATTCCTTACACTTTAAAAATGAGGCTGCACTAACAAAGTGCCTAAACTGTTGGTTACTATCTCTGTAGGGTACAGACCTAATCACTAAATGTATTAATCATGATGGGATAATGTTTTTGTGTGTGTGCGTGGATGAATCCAACCTCTTGCGCCCAACTGAGCCAATTTAATTGGATGGATGAAAGTGAAAGCTTTGCTGCAGTATCCTAACAGTTGAGGACATTTTTTCCCCATTTTATCACCCACTGGCTGCAATAAAGCATCACATGTTGAACTAGCCTGAGGTTTTACTGTAATAACGTTTTTCCCCCCCCCGCCATCACACTGAGGGCAGCGTAATGACCGACTAGAATAAGCCTAATTGGCATGTCTGAAGGTTTACTTAAGGGAGCCGTGGCAATCTGTTCTTATCAACATTCAAATCGGAACACATTTACTTTTGAAAGAAAAAGCACATTTCTAAAAGGAAAGGAAGCAAACAAATCCAGCATTTGAACAAAAACGTTCAAGCTATGTTTTTCCAAGCCTTGCAGTAATTTAATTTTTCTGTTATTTTTACTCAAGTGTCACTGGGAGTCACTGGGTCATTGTCCTGGGAGAATATAGTGTGGAAAATATATATTTATTTTTCTGTGATCTCTTTTCACCTTGGTAGTGTCTTCCGTATGCTGAACAAAGGTAGTGTCATTTTCTAGTTAGAAAGATATTCCTTTTTCTTTGTTGGCAAATTATAATGAAATTCAAACCACTGAATAATGATAAATTTCACTTTCTCTCTTTCTTTCATGTTTTTAATCACATTAAAAGGATGAACATGAAACGAGGGGTTGAAGTTAACCCACAGCTGCACATTCAGTGTTTCTCAATGTTTGATGTGGCTTACTGAAAAGGAGAAAAATGGAGGCTTGGCTGAAAAATCTTGTGTGAAACACAGTAGTAGATAAAATATTACAAGAAAACCTTTATATGTTTACTTGAGCTAAGAAAGAGCAGACTGTATTTTGTTTAACAGTGCAGGAATTAAAAGTAGTCAAAAGTAACAAGTCTGAATGCTAATTACTAAAAAGAAGATACCTCACCACCACAACAATCCAGTGCAACATCTTAAAGGTATGGTGCCTTCAGAACGTATTCACTTCCCTTCTATTTTTTTTTTTTTTTTTTTTTTACATTTTGGCATGTTACAACCACAAAGTGCAATGGATTTCATTGAGATTTTATATGATACACCAATAGAAAGTAGTGTCCATCTGTGAAGTGGAAGCAAAGAGATGTGGAACATGAAAACGGTGGCATTCATTTATATTCAGCCCTCCTGAGTCCCTGCCTGTAAAATTACCTTTTGCTGCAATTACAGCTGTAAGTCTTTTGGGGTATGTCTCTACCAGCTTTACATATCTAGATAACGGAAATATTTGGCCATTACTCTTTGCAAAACAATCAAGTCTAGTCAGATTGGATGGACAGTATCTGTGAACACCATTTTTTTGGTGCTAGTCTTAGAAAATCGAGTGATTGAATTTATGTGTGGACAGTGGTTGTCATGATTCAAAGAATTCACACCTGATACAGACACAAATACTTGATAATCAATACAATTTCTGATATCACGCAGAACATTTTTAAGACACAGGGTTCTTGCTTGTCATCTGATTATATTTGAATCAATTTACTGTTGAGGGACGAATGAAGGATCCTTCAATTAAAAAAAAAATGTTTTAAAACAAACATGGATGTAGCGGGCAAAAAATATATTTTTCACAATATAAAGAAGAATCTGGTCACTGTATTCAGCAGCAGCCCTGCAAAATGGAATACTTTTCAATGATTTTGCATTATATTTTCTTTAGTGAACAAGTACAGCTGCAAAGTAATTAGTTATAGGTTCCTATTTGTTTCTACTCTAATCGTCATCCTAAACCTGTTTTATTATTAGCCAACATAGCCTCAAAGGTCTTTCCAACTAACAGAGTGGCACAAGTATTTGTTTCACTGCTTTACTATTTAGTAAGCGCCTGAGCCGTCAGCTGATTAACGTTTTGCGTTAAAGGGGAAGTCCGGTCAACAAGGAAAAATCAGGGTATCATTAGCTATAACTAAAACTAATACATTTGTGGTTATTTAATGAACTTATCTTTAATCAATAAGAAAATAAAAACATAAATTGTCGTCTGAATCACTGTGTATGGGGGCTGACATGACTGCCCAAATATGGGCAGTAAGGGGCGTTTGACATCACATCCTGCGACGTGGAAGAGCGGAAGCGGCGACAGTATTTCTCTCCGCTTTCCATGCAAAGTCAATAGGAGCCGTTCTACACAGCTGCGATCATCAATAATTATTTCGGATTTCCAGAGGACTTCACCGCTGACATTCCCAAGAGCTATTGCTGAAGCAACAATGCCCACGTGCATGGCCATCGGATGTTCCAACACAACTGGTAAAAGAGGAAAAAACATTGCTTATTTCAACACAGTCACTTCAGCGATCTCTCCTCCGCTGTGTGTGTGTGTGTGTGTGTGCACGCGCTCAGCTGCAGCGCCGGTGCAAAGCCGTGCTCAGCCCAGCATGTGCTGGAATGCTCTTATATTTTAATACTTATACTATAATAATCAGCTAACTTAAGTCACTTCAGCGATCTCTCCTCCGCTGTGTGTGTGTGTGTGTGTGCGCGCGCTCTGCTGCAGCGCCGGCAAAGCCGTGCTGCGCGGAGCGCGCACACACACACACACACACACGCGTGTATAGATATATACTGTAGGACCCGACTGAGTTTGATCTTGGAAAATAGTGCGCCGTGACAAACAGAGCGTTGAAACTTGCTCAACAGCGGGTCCGCCGAGTGACGTCAAAAAATGGGAGGTGACAGTACTATTCTTGACCAAGATGGATTCCTCCACATAAACATGATTAAATGAGAATTATTATTAATTAAAAAAACTTATAATTTTTTGCACAGTATGTAGTAGTTTTATATTTAAAGTACTTTCAGCAGTTTGAATTCTGATTTTGACCGGACTTCTCCTTTAATTCGTACCACAGTGCAAGAGTGGGTTGCGTGGCTCTAAGCTTTCTACTTGGGAAGTGCCTCTTGATGGGGAAGCTCAGACTGACTGAACACTGACAGTCCAATGATGGTGTGAAGCCATGTTCACACAGGAAATGTTAGCTTATGTCATTTAAGACGTTTACTACTTCACTTTTGCAGATACAGGAGCTTTACGGACTTTTTTGAGTTGCTCTCAAACGTCAATGTCATAGCATTAGCTTTTAGTGTTAACCCAGCTACCATGTGGCATCCCCGGTCATTTTTTTGTTGTGCATCTGCTATAATCAACGCTACTGTTTTGTATTGTCTTTTTGCACTCTGTTATTCTCAGGAATATCAAATTGTGCATTTCTGTAAATGAAGCTCAATCACTGCACATAAATTACCTCATTACTTGAGATTCATGAAGGAGGGACTAATCCATGTAAACATGGCTCACATCGTTCACAAAGGGACTGATATCAGAGCTCGCAGACTCTGGTATGAACTTGCATGCTCTAATGTGTGAAAAAACTCCTGTAAATATTAAGTCTGTTGTGTCTGTGTGTCTTGTTATCTGTGTACATCCTAAGCCGGCATCTGCCTCAAAGGTAATTTCACCATGGTTGCAATAAAAGATTTTTGATTCTTGACATAGTGTAGGTAAAGTAACTCTGAACAACACGTTTGTGTAGTCAGTCAGTGAGGGTTGCATGTACTCTCCATGCAAGCAGAGGTTAAAACTTCCAGCAGCTCATTGTTTTGGTCAGGTGAGGCTGACAAAGTGCATCACATGATTAAAACATAGGATAATAAAAACAGAATAAAATAAACAGTTGGAATAAAATGTAGAAAGATTTCAACAAAATAAAACATAGGAAAATGGAAACTGCAAGCAAGTATTAATGATTTTAAAAACAGTTGGACTGCAGACTTAAACTAATGATTTCAGTTAAAAGTTTAACTAGAACAGTCAAAGGCAATCCAAAACAAATGGGTTTTTAATCTTGATTTAAAAGAACTCAGGCTTTCAGCACTTTTAGTTTAAATCAGTTTGAGGAATACAATGCTGCGAATATAATTTGTAAGAATTTGAGCAGACACTTTTAGATTTCATATCATCGTTTTACAGGTAAGTGAACCGACTTGACTAATGAGCTCCATGCATGAAAAAGTATTTAATTTGTCTCCTTGCACCTGTCTGCCCTCAGCTGCTGACTCTGGTTTGATGCATGTGGAGTCAAGTGCCTCTTATTTTCAGCAGCATTCACCTTGCCAGCATAACACAGGCCCCTTTAGAATGTCTGCAGAGCCAAACTCAGCCTTCATGTTCCATAAACCATAATAACTCAGCTGCCATATTGGCAAGCACCATTGTTCTCCACAATTAAAATCACTGGTGGCCTCTTTGGCAGTGGTTATCAGGCATCCACATAAAGAACAGCCCCTTTCCGGACTCTCTCCACAGTTTTCTTTTGGTTGCCTGGTGACTTTCAGGTTTCACACTTCATGATTGTTGCCTAAATCTAAACATAATGTTGTTGTCATTCTGCCCAGAAGAGAGAAAAATGGGCTATTTTTGAACTTTGTGCCACATTTTGCATCCTCTGCTGGGAGCTGCACAGTGTGAATTCAAAATTACTTCTGGCGGCAAAATATCTTTTTATGATGGCACTTACAGTACGATTTTTTTACACAGCTGAAAGCTTGAAATCAAAACTGAAACTATATAAACACACTTTGGACAGTAAGTTGATGCACCTACCTCAGGGATGTCCAAAGTACATCCCAGCCTGATTGCAAATCAGGAATAGCACATATTTAGCCTGCCAGGACATGTGGTTGTTGCAGATAGGAGGCTTTATATTTAGGGCAAATTTATTTCTGATGAGGCAAACCCATTTGCAGTTTTGGATCCACAATGATATACTCAGCCCTTTCATACAAAAATTACTACTTTTTTGTTCAATTAAAAAATATTGCATACTTGTTTATTTGTTGGGCAGGTAAAACGGTTTACAATGAAACCTTTTGTGATTTTTACTTTTTATTATATATATATATATATATATATATATATATATATATATATATATAGAGAGAGAGAGAGAGAGAGAGAGAGAGAGAGAGAGAGATAGCTGACTGTATCTATTTTATTATGCTTTGTGTATCTCTTTCTTTATCTTGCAGAGTAAGTGTTAAAAAGTAGCAGTGGATTATGGACATTTCATTAAAAAAGGACATACAAAATGCACAGGATTCATTTATCAAGACAAGACTGCTAATGTCCTTGATAGTGTATTTGTTTTCCTGCAAGGCAAGGCGTGATACAATTAATTGCATTACTACAGCAATGTATGTAAATAGCTCCAGCCTTCCAGTGAAGCCAACAAGATTTGATCCAAGCATGTATGACTTTGTATTATTTTATTCAACAATTTTGTACAATGTTGCACATACATTGTGAGTATTAATCCTGCTGAACTGAAGGATGGATAAGATTGCTGAGGAAACTGATGGTGATTTAATTCCAAGTTGATGAAGCATGTTTGATTTTTTGCCCACAGGGCATTTTAATTAACACATTACATATTACAACATGTTGCAATAACAATGATGTCTCACAAACAGTACCCCTCCCACTCCCATCGGTTTTCTCCTTGAGTTCTCTGCATGCATAACGTGTGTTTAGGTTTAAATACAATTTTATAGACAATTAAATAAACTGTATTTCAAACTCATGACACGTTTGAATGATATAGCCAATTGCTAAATTGTTAAAACTGCTGCAGAAGTGGTGACAGGTTCTTTTTATAATACCTTTTTTATTCTGTTTTTGGCACCTTTGAAATTTGGCATTTTTTCCTGGGAATGAATAACAGAGACTTCTGGAACACATTTTGTGGAATAACATTTCAGTCCAATATCAAACACCTTCAAACTTCTCTAATGGCACGTTTTCCCGATTGAGCTGCCATGAGCTGATTGGCTTACTTGTTCTGGGATCAGCTGCAAAGATACGCAAGCTGTCGACAGCTCAGTCGTCCACATAATGTGAGTCAACATATCTAAAAATATTATCAGGGCAACAGTGAGATTAAAATAGGAGCCAGTTCAGATGGAGCGGATCAGGAAAATATATATCTAGCAGGCTGTTTTCATCTTTTATGTAAGGGCTGATGCACTGATTCAGATTCTTGCACAAATAAATAAATAAATAAAAACTGCACTCTGATATATACATGTAAATATATATATATATATATATATATATATATATATATATATATATATATATATATATATATATATATATATATATATATATATAAATAGATAGATAGATATATATATAGATATATATATATGTGTGTGTGTGTGTGTGTGTGTGTGTGTGTGTGTTTTGAGCTATTGCTCTGAATTATCACAACTTAAAAATAAATCATAAATAGCAGTTTAAACCAATAATTACCTTTTAAGGAGGGATCTTTGAAGATTAAAGACTCACAAATCAGCTGTTTTTTTTAGACCATCTGTACAATTAAAAACCAAATGCTTCAGTGAAATGCCGCTCGCTTTCTATGAAATATCTTTCACATGTTTCCTGTTTAGACTTCATAGCAAATATTTGAAACATTGCTTCAGTATGAGCTGTTAGACTTCTTTAGAGATAAATCTGCTGAACTATTATTTTAACATTTTCTAATTAGTTATATACATTGCCGTTAGCAAACTCAGCAGGCTCAGGTAGCAATTTGATGTGTATTATTATTTATTTTTTATATAAAAATTCAATACACTCCTTTTATTTATCATTAAAGGTTTCTAGCATACTATATAAAAAAAACATCTAGTCTCTGGTTTATAATTCTTGATACATGTTTTTATTTATTTTCCGATTATTATGAAAATTGGATTAAATGATAATTGTAATACTGATTTATTAAACACTATCTAAACTATATATTTGATTAACATAAAGCACTGTGATTAAATCTGTAGTAAAAATGACTATCAAACTTTATTTCACTGTTTTATTTACTGTTTGAACATGTCTATTATTGTAAATCCTTTTGCGTCCTTTTTTATTCTAGAAGAAGAGATGACTCCACCAGAAAAATGTCTAGATACTGATGCAATCACCAAACAGTAGAGGAGCTCTGTAGGGCTCAGTTTGGCAGCCTGTCATATGCCATGTTGCTTATTTATTTATTTATTTATTTACTTCTCTGTCAATGTTGTGTTTCCATATTTCCTTCTGAAATATATCTTAAAAGGGTGCAAGTGGTACTCTGATCTCGGAGGAAACTAAAACATCAAACAACGTTTAAAAAGTTCTCCATCAAAGTATCCCTGGCTTAAGAGGCTTTTTATTTTATTTCTGTGGTCTGTCTGCGTTAATGTGTCACCCATGAGTTGTACAAAGGGTAAAATGTAAATTGCTGTTCATTGTATATATATATATATATATATATATATATATATATATATATATATATATATATATATGATTGAATATTCAAAATTGATATGTTCAAAATTCAGTGTGAAATGTTTGGAATATTTCTTAACAGCGTAGTTGAAAACCTGATTGGTGCATTCCATTTGCTTTTGTCTTAAACAGTAACTTATCAGCCCATTGCACCGGCAAACAAAAGACACACAGCAGTCCTAACCATGATGATTTTTTTTTAATTCCCAAAGAGACAAAACCACAGCAGCCACAACAAACTGTGCATGCAGAGGGGGTGCATCTCTCCACAGAAAGGTCACTGCCAAGATTCATTATTGGCAAGATCTCCTCACTGTGTTAGGCAGTCAAAATAATTCTGAGCGCCAACATATGGCTCAGCAAAAGGTATTTATATATACTTTTCTTTCTTTTTAATAACATTGTCACTATGACCAATAACCTCAAAGATTAACTTGTACAATGCTAAGACGAAAATTCCACAATTCCATAAATTGATTTTAAACCTTTTTGGGAATGCACCATTAAGCTTTTCCTTTGTCTTGTTAGATGGACCCCAATATCTGATAAGATAACCTACAGAGCCAGTTCCCTTCAGATGAATCATGTTAACTTAAATATTGTTTTTCCTGCCTGATGAATCAGAATAGTAATGCTTATAGATAGAATAAATTCATAATGTACTGCTGCATAGGAAAATGAAATAAATAAATGGTTAAGTAATTATATATTTAACAACTTATTTGAATATGCATTTCAAATTATAGGTAATTAATCACACATTTGTTATTAGTTAATCATTTATTTATTGAATTGTAGCTCTAGTCCTTTGCTGATATGCTTGCTCGATCACAGTGCCTCGCAAAAGTATTCACTCCCTTGGCATTTTTCATGTTTTGTTGCCTCACAAAATGCAATCAATAGTTTCAGTTTCAGTTTTCACCATTTAATATATAGAAGACGCCTACAACTTTAAATATGTATTCCTTTTCTTAAGCAAACAACACATAGGACAAAATAACATAAATGTTCAGCATGCATAACTGTTCACCTCCCCAAAAGAGATGGAGCAAAACTGCTCCATCTCCTTCATGTTGCCTTGGCTTTTGCTTGTGAACAGTGATCTTCCAGTCTAACTACAGATTCACATTTGGATTGAGTTCTGGGCTTGGACAAGGCCATTCCAACACAATAATGTTTCCCCTTAAACCACTCAAAAGTTGCTTTAGCAGTATGCTACGGGCCATTGTCCTGCTGGAAGCAGGGACGGATTAAGGGTAGTCTGGGCCCCTGGGCAAAGAATTTGCCCAGGGCCCCCCCCCCCCCCAAAAAAAAGTTTACAAACCATGCTATTGTGGATTGTGAATAAATTGAAGCGGTTTGTCGCTTTACGTCTTTCTGGACAATTATAGCTAGCCTGGTCGTGGCACATTAAGCCACTGGTGGCTTAATGTGCCACGACCACGGAGTAGCCAGAGGAGTAGCTAGCCACGGAGTAGCCAGAGTTCAATGAAACCTAGCAGAAATACTAGGTGCAGCTATATGCACACGATCTCAAATGATGTAAATTCAAAAATGCAAAGAGAATTAAATTGTTGAAACTAAGCGCAATCAGAAACACTATCAATATGTTCAATGAAATTAACAACTTGCTAAGGTTTAGACTGAGTGAGAGAGTGGGGGAGGGGCAGCCACTATCTACTACAAAAAATGCATGCTGTGTGCATGTGTGTGACAGAGGCATGGAGAGGAAGACAGATATGAGGGAAGGTATTGAGTTGGCTATATTAAAAATGCTGTGTTAATTGCAGTATTAAATTACGTTTTATCATTGTAAATACATATTAAGTGTGAGTGTTTTACAGCAGGCTTATGAAACATGTTAGGTCCAAATTGTGAGGAAATAAGGAAAAAAACATTGAATAAGCTGAAAAAAACATGTTTTCCAATGAACATAATATCAGGGTTACAAACACACATACGCAGCCACAGCTACTACAATAAAACTACTTGTTGTTTCATCATCTGTCTCCAAATTAAAATTGTGCTACTGGGTAGAATTTGCTTGTAATTCGGATCTGTATGAAACAGCACTTTTGCATTCATGCCAGAGTTTAAGACCGTTGCTCTCTCTTTACTCCAATTTATTACACATCGCACTTGGTAGAGCACTTTTTTCTCCCCCTTTTTTAGCCCCGGTTGTTACTATGGTAAAACACAGGTCTCATTTTACAATTAACACATCACAAGTGACACATTTGTTATTTGAAGTCTTGTCATTGACGACATGTCTGAGATCCATGCTGAGATCCGTGCAGTTACAATGGCGTACCGCGCACGTGACGTCACCATCTCATGGGCAACGCCCCTTGCCGCTAAGGTAGGACAAACGGTGTGAGAGCGCACGTAGCAACCAGCCATTACACATGCAACAGATACAACGATAGGACCGACTTTTCAGCTGTTAAACTATCACAAGAGGATGTCCAGGCGCCCATTTTACTGGTAGAACTGTGGAACAACATACCAACGTTCAGCTCAAACAATGGCTTGAGTGTTGAGGGCTTAGAAAGACTGGAAAACGGGCCGAGTTGATAGAAAGGTAAGTCGATGTTTTTCTCCTGCTCGGCGTTCATGGCATCAGCGGCCATTTTTAGGCCCGAGCAGCTAAGCGCTGCGAAGGCCTATTGTATCTGTAGTGTTAATTATTATTAGGCCCGAGCAGCGAAGCGCTGCGAAGGCCTATTGTTTCTGTGTTGTTTCTTATTATTATTAGGCCCGAGCAGCTAAGCGCTGCGAAGGCCTATTGTATCTGTAGTGTTAATTATTATTATTATTATTATTATTATTATTATTATTATTATTCTGCCCCCCTAAAGAGGGGCCTTTTTGGGGGCTTTCTCATTTTCAAAAACTCACCAAACTTGGCAGATGCATGGTGACTGTTTAAAAATTTTGTATTTTAAGGTCGTCACAAAAATCTAAAGAAAAATGCCTCAACGGCGCCACCTAGAAATTTTCAAAGGACCCTTTGCTATTCACTTACTTCGTCGTAGAGACATGAAATTTGGTACAGTTGTAGAGCTCACCAAGACGCTCAGAATTTACAATTAATGTCATAGTGTAAATATCACAGGAAGTCGGCCATTTTAGATTGAAAGTCTGATTTTGACCTCAATTTTGACAGTTACAGCATCGGTATAAGATCTAACTCCTCCTAGAGATATCGAGCGATCGGCTTGAAACTCGGGCAGTCTGATCATAAGGCATGGCCAATCAAAAGTTATCAAAACGGTGAGTTTTTGAGCATGCTGAAGGGGCGTTGGCAGGGGTCAAAGTTCACCTATTCGCCACAAAAAATAAAAGTGTTATATCTCCTACACAGAAACACACAGAGGCACCAAACTTTCTGTGATTAATCATCATCAGGTCTCCTATAATATCCAATGGTCAAATGATGACATCACTTAGGCCACACCCCCTGACAACAGGAAGTGTCATGTTTTGCTGTAAACGGTCGCTATGTTACCCCTCTGAGCTAATCAACATGAAACTGTGTCCACAGACAGAAGACATGTTGTTGTGTTGTGGATTCCAGCCCCAAGTCGATTCGATGGAGCAGGAGAGCGTGGCGGCGTGGTGAAGTCACCTCAAACGCCGCTGCCATACGTTTGGCTCTGAATTCCACATTTTTGGGCCGAGCTGCATAAAACTCACTTGGATGCATCCTTATCCACCCCCCAACAGGAATCCATAACAAATTTTGGTGGGCGTGACCTAATGCCTCAACGGCGCCACTTAGCAATTTTCAAAGGACCCTTTGCTATTCACTTACTTCATCGTAGAGACATGAGATTTGGTACAGTGGTAGAGCTCACCAAGACGCTCAGAATTTACAATTAATGTCATAGTGTAAATATCACAGGAAGTCGGCCATTTTAGATTGAATGTCTGATTTTGACCCCATTTTTGACGTTTATAGCATTGGTATTTGATGGATCTCCTCCTAGAGATTTTTAGCGAGCGGCTTGAAACTCGGGCAGTCTGATCATAAGGCATGGCCAATTAAAAGTTATCAAAACGGTGAGTTTTTGAGCTTGTTGAAGGGGCATTAGCAAGGGTTAAAGTTCACCTACTCGCCACAAAAAATAAAACTGTTATATCTCCTACACAGAAACACACAGAGGCATCAAACTTTCAGTGATTGATCACCATCAGGTCTCCTATAATATCCAATGGTCAAATGATGACATTGCTTAGGCCACGCCCCCTGACAACAGGAAGTGTCATGTTTTGTTGTAAGCGGTCGCTATGTTACCCCTCTGATCTAATCAACATGAAACTGTGTCCACAGACAGAACACATGTTGGTATGTTGTGGATTTCAGGCTCAACTGGATTGGATGGAGCAGGGGGGCGTGGCGGCGTGGCATATTCACCTCAAACGCTGCTGTCATACGTTTGGCTCTGAATTCCACAGTTTTGGGCCGAGCTGCTTAAAACTCATTTGGATGCATCCTTATCCACCCCCCAACAGGAATCCTTAACAAACTTTAGTGAGCAGGACTTAGTTTCTCTATAGCGCCACCAAGCAAATTTCAAAGGACCCTTTGGTATTCACTTACTTCATCGTAGAGTAATGAAATTTTGTACAGTTGTAGATCTCAGCAAGACGCTCAGAATTTACAATTAATGTCATACTGCAAGTATCACAGGAAGTAAGCCATTTTAGATTGAAATCTGAATTTTGATACCAAGTTGACATGTAAAGCATATGTATTTGATCATACTTGTCCAGCAGGGGGCAGCAAGAGACCACAAATAAACCCCAAAGGAATTTCTCTTGGTAAGTAAGTGATCTTAACTCTTTGGTTTCCTTGTATATTTAAGTTGAACAGATATACAAATCCTGCTTGAAAACTGACAGACTCTTGTTCAATACATTTCAGTTTTTATTTATATAGCGCCAAATCATGAAACATGTCATCAGGGGTGGATTGGGACAAAAAATTGGCCCTGGCATTTTGGATTAGACTGGCCCACCACATTTTTTTTGTGTACTGAATGTGTATACCAACTGTGCAATACCAACTGTGCAATACCTTGAAGTCAGGATAATGGAAATTAGTGAGTGGACACTTAAAATACTTCCAAAATCTTAATTTATTAACACTGTAAAATGTAAACTCCACCACAGCACAGCAACTATTCTTAGATCAGAGAGAGAGAGAGAGAAAGAGAGGTGTCACGGTCAATCACACATATTATCACGTTACATCATTATAAGAAGTTATTGTAAGTTGCTCATCAGATCTATTCAGTCTTCCAGATACTGTAGGGTAACATTGGACTAATGTGCACTCACTGTGTAAAAGAGGATGCCAATGACAAAATGAACCAGAGAAATGCCTCACTTGTCATCATGGAAAGAAAGAAAATATATAATAACATAATATAAATTTTGATTTACTTAGTCATTTGTAATAAGTATTTTATTTATCTAATTTCCTAATTTTTGATCATATTTTCTTTAAAATCGCAGACTTTTCGCTATTTTTCATGTAAATCCTTGGTGGCGCTTCATAGCGAAGCCGGTGAGGCCGCAGCGAGCTTGGCCTCCCCTGGGATTGCGCAATCCCATGGTAACTGCGCTGACTTCCATTCTGTGAATGCATCTTCCTGTCTCTAGATCATAAATTCAATTGTTCAAACAGTTATGAACTGATTTTCCACAATTTAATATATGTGGATTACGAATTGTGTTTTGGTCATCAAACTGTGTGCAGATAACATGTTTTCGTGGTGCTGGCCGATCATAAACAGCAAAGAACTGGTTGTAGGTGAGGCCAGCAGTTCCTTGGCCACTAGGCAGGGGGCGCTCAAGGGGCACCGCTCGTGATCCCCAAATAGTAGAGTCAAAACAAGTTATTGATGTTTTATTAGCGAGTTTTGCTAAACAAGTAAAGCACTAAAAAGACTCTAAACATACAGCTGGAACAGGACTGATCAGGGAAGGCTTTCCTCCCTGGCAGTGAGCTCCACTGAGACTGAGAGACTTTTAAAACTGAAGAAGATAAAGAGAACTTTTACCGGAAAATGATGATATTTTTGTTCTGAAAGAGCGCCACAGGGACTTAAATTATAAGTAGAGGTAAGACAGCGATACTTATTCATGTTTTGTTTTTGTGATAAAATGTGCATAATGTGGGTTATAGTTTTAGAATGTGTTACAAATGCAGAAATCCATCATAACTCATAAACTGTTACCAATCAAATGACAATTTTTTTCATCAAACAATCAATATTTTTCCATGTATCTTGGTGAATTTATTTGGCTCAATCAGTCTCCTTCAGCACTTTGCAACGAGTCTACTCTGTAGAGTGTATATATTTGTAAATCTGACTCTGATGACGTCAGTGCCTCACCAGCTATGAACTCTACCGCACGTCACTGACTACAACCACCACCACCATATTTTACACCAGACACCGGAGCAGATGAAGGGCCTGCTGTTGGGAACATGTCAGTCAGTTTGACACATTTCGCAGCATCCGTTTGAAGAACTCGTTTCTTTTTTTCGTGCAGTTTCTCTGCGCCTCCCTTGCGTTTCTTATCCATTACTACTGTGAACACCGCTGCACAAAGTTCCACATGGAGCGTGAAGGTGTTTTTCTACTTTATGATTGGCCTAGCCCTTTAGACTGTCAGGGATGATAACCAATGGGCTGCAGTAGCCTGTGGTAAGGGCTGGATGATCGGAACAGACTCTTGCGCTGCTGATATTTTTCTTCATGCATTATGCAAATATAACGAGGCAGATATATAAAATAATAATAATATTAATAATAATAATACATATTATTAATATACATGTCGGGTCTGCCGGCCTGCATGTCATCTAAAGGCAGTTTACAATGTCAAAATCAATCAGATTATACATATTAAGTCAGATTATCCAGATTGGTAAAAGAAATTCCTATATAAGGGAACCAGTTGATTTCATCAAAGTCGTAACAAGCAGCATTGACTCCTGAAGAAGCGTAGAGCCACAGGGAGAGTCGTTTGCATTGTACATGGCTTTGCAGCAATCCCTCATACTGATCAAGCATGAAGTGACAGCAGAAGGAAAAACTCCCCATTAACAGGAAGGAAAAACCTCCAGCCGAACCGGGCTCAGTATGAACGGTAATCTGCCTTGACCGACTGGGGGTTACAAAAGAGAGAGAAGAGACACAACAAGACAGACAAAAAAGCACAGAAGCACACATTGATCCAGTAATCTGTTTTACATTAGATGGTAATAGCAGGTGATCTGTCTTCCCTGAATGATGTCACAGCTAACAGAACGCCAGACCAGGTGTACCTACTATGAAGAAAAAATAGAAAAAACAAAAAGGTAAAAGCTGAAATGACAACAGTCATGCAAAATTGAAGAACAATAGACCCTGATGTCCTCCAGCAGCCTAAGCCTATAGCAGCATAACTATAGAGGTAGCTCAGCGTAACATGAACCACTCTAACTATAATCTTTGTCAAAAAGGAAAGTCCCAAGAGCCAGCTTCTAGTGGAGGAGTTCAAGTATCTTGGGGTCTTGTTCACGAATGAGGGGAAGATGGAGCGGGAGATCGACAGGCGGATTGGTGCGACGTCTGCTGTGAAGCGTGCGCTGTACCGATCCGTTGTGGTGAAGAGAGAGCTGAGCCAAAAGGCCAAGCTCTCGATTTACCAGTCGATCTACGTTCCTACCCTCATCTATGGTCACGAGCTTTGGGTCGTGACCGAAAGAACGAAATCCCGGATACAAGCGGCCAAAATGAGTTTTCTCCATGGTGTGTCTGGGCTCTCCCTTAGAGATAGGGTGAGGAGCTCAGTCATCCGGGGAGGACTCAGAGTAGAGCCGCTGCTCCTCCACATTGAGAGGAGCCAGTTGAGGTGACTCGGGCATCTGGTCAGGATGCCTCCTGGACGCCTCCCTGATGAGGTGTTCTGGGCACGTCCCACCGGGAGGAGGCCCAGAGGAAGACCCAGGACACGCTGGAGAGACTATGCTGGCCTGGGAACGCTTTGGGATTCCCCCGGAGGAAGTGGCCCAAGTGGCTGGGGAGAGGAAGGTCTGGGGCTCCCTCTTGAAGCTGCCCCTGCGACCTGACCCCGGATAAGTGGAAGACGATGGATGGATGGAAAAAGGAAAGTTTTAGGATTAGTCTTAAAAGTAGACAGGGTGTCTGCGTCACGGACCAAAACTGGGAGTTGGTTCCACTGGAGAGGAGCATGATAGCTAAAGGATCTGCCTACCATTCTGGTTTTACAGACTTTAGGAACCACCAGCAGACCTGCTTTCTGAGAGTGAAGTGGTCTGTTAGAAATTACTAAAGTTTGTACACAACATACACATGTGGAATATTGCTAACGTGTTACTTTAGCAATTTTCCAATTGCCAAAGTGTTACTTTTACATTATTACTTTTGGGTGTGTATCCACCAATTTAACTGTCAAACTTTCATAAAAGCTGTCTTAATGCAAGAAACGAAACCCTTAAACACATGAAATAATTAACTTTAAATAACTAAAAAGGTTTTGTTAACTTTTCACATGAAGCTGGATTAACAGCTAGTAAGATACCTTTGATTAAGTTGGTATACTAATGTTTAAACCAGGGGTGTCAAACGTACGGCCTGCGGGCCGGATCTGGCCCGCCGAACGATTTAGTCCGGCCCGGTGGCCAAATGCATTTTTATTATTCAACGGCTGTGTCTCCTCGGTGCATCGACCGATCTGCACCACATTTTTTGTGAGTCGTGGGGGAGCGCTGCCCAACGCATACGTGTGTATTGCATGGTAGACGGGTGAGGAAAATGCATGACAGCTTCTGCGGTGGCTGGCGGCGGGAGGTGCGCGTACCCTAGCGGTGGCCCTTAGGCCAGAGCGGCGCTTGGCTGCGAGGGCCGATCATCACCGCTTGCGGTTTTAATTATTATTATTATTATTATTATTATTATTATTATTTTTATTCTGCCCCCCTAAAGAGGGGCCTTTTTGGGGGCTTTATCATATTCAAAAACTCACCAAACTTGGCAGATGCATGAAGACTGTTTAAAAATTTTATATTTTAAGGTCATCACAAAAATCTAACGGAAAATGCCTCAACGGCGCCACCTAGCAATTTTCAAAGGACCCTTTGCTATTCACTTACTTCATCGTAGAGACGTGAAATTTGGTACAGTTGTAGAGCTCACCAAGACGTTCAGAATTTATAATTAATGTCATAGTGCAAATATCACAGGAAGTCGGCCATTTTAGATTGAAGGTCTGATTTTGACCCCATTTTTGACGTTTACAGCATTGGTATTTGATCGAACTCCTCCTAGGGATTTTGAGCGAGCGACTTGAAACTCGGTCAGTCTGATCATAAGGCATGGCCAATTAAAAGTTATCAAAACGGTGAGTTTTTGAGCATGTTGAAGGGGCGTTAGCAGGGGTCAAAGTTCACCTACTCGCCATAAAAAATAAAACTGTTATATCTCCTACACAGAAACACACAGAGGCACCAAACCTTCTGTGATTGATCATCATTGGGTCTTCTTTAATATCCAATGGTCAAATGATGACATCACTTAGGCCACGCCCCCTGACAACAGGAAGTGTCATGTTTTGCTGTAAACGGTCGCTATGTTACCCCTCTGAGCTAATCAACGTGAAACTGTGTCCAGAGACAGAAGACATGTTGGTGTGTTGTGGATTCCAGCCCCAAGTGGATTCGATGGAGCAGGGGGGCGTGGCGGCGTGGTGAAGTCACCTCAAACGCCGCTGCCATACGTTTAGCTCTGAATTCCACATTTCTGGGCCGAGCTGCTTAAAAGTCACTTGGATGCATCCTTATCTAGCCCCCGACAGGAATCCATAACAAACTTTGGTGGGCGTGACCTAATGCCTCAACGGCGCCACCTCGCAATTTTCAAAGGACCCTTTGCTATTCACTTACTTCATCGTAGAGACATGAGATTTGGTACAGTAGTAGAGCTCACCAAGACGCTCAGAATTTACAATTAATGTCATAGTGCAAATATCACAGGAAGTCGGCCATTTTAGATTGAAGGTCTGATTTTGACCCCATTTTTGACGTTTACAGCATTGGTATTTGATCGAACTCCTCCTAGGGATTTCGAGCGAGCGGCTTGAAACTCGGTCAGTCTGATCATATGGCATGGCCAATTAAAAGTTATCAAAACAGTGAGTTTTTGAGCTTGTTGAAGGGGCGTTAGCAGGGGTCAAAGTTCACCTACTCGCCACAAAAAATAAAACAGTTATATCTCCTACACAGAAACACACAGAGGCACCAAACTATCTGTGATTGATCATCATCAGGTCTTCTATCATATCCAATGATCAAATGATGACATCACTTAGGCCACGCCCCCTGACAACAGGAAATGTCATGTTTTGCTGTAAACGGTCGCTATGTTACCCCTCTGAGCTAATCAACATGAAAATGTATCCAGAGACAGAAGACATGTTGGTGTTTTGGATTCCAGCCCCAAGTGGATTCGATGGAGCAGGGCGGCGTGGTGGTGTGGTGAAGTCACCTCAAACGCCGCTGCCATACGTTTGGCTCTGAATTCCACATTTTTGGGTCGAGCTGCTTAAAACTCCCTTGGATGCATCCTTTTCCACCCCCGACAGGAATCCATAACAAACTGTGGTTGGCGTGACCTAATTTTTCTATAGCGCCCCCTAGAATATTTTAAATGATCAGCCCCAAGCCATGCTTTAAGATAGAATTACGAAAGTTGGTACACAACATACACATGTGGAATATTGCTAAAGTGTTACTTTTACATTATTACTTTTGGGTGTGTATCCACCAATTTAACTGTCAAACTTTCATAAAAGCTGTCTTAATGCAAGAAACAAAACCCTTAAACACATGAAATAACAATTAACTTTAAATAACTAAAAAGGTTTTGTTAACTTTTCACATGAAGCTGGATTAACAGGTAGTAAGATACCTTTGATTAAATTGGTATACTAATGTTTAAACCAGGGGTGTCAAACGTATGGCCCGCGGGCCGGATCCGGCCCACCTAACGATTTTGTCCGACCCAGTGGCCAAATGCAATATCAATATTCAATGGCTGTATATCCTCGCTGCATCGACCGATCTACACCAGATTTGTTGTGAGTCGTGGGGGAGCGCTGCCGAATGCGTTCGTGGGAATCTCCCGGCGGACGGGCGGGGAAAATGCGTGACAGTTTCTGCGGTGGCTGGCGGCCGGCGGTGCGCGAACCCCCGCGGTGGCCAATAGGCCGGAGCGCCGCTTGGCTGCGAGGGCCGATCGACGCCGCTTGCGGCTTTAATTATTCTTATTCTTATTCTTATTCTGCCCCCCTAAAGAGGGGCCTTTTTGGGGGCTTTATCATATTCAAAAACTCACCAAACTTTGCAGATGCATGGTGACTGTTTAAAAATTTTGTATTTTAAGGTCGTCACAAAAATCTAAAGAAAAATGCCTCAACGGCGCCACCTAGAAATTTTCAAAGGACCCTTTGCTATTCACTTACTTCGTCGTAGAGACATGAGATTTGGTACAGTTGTAGAGCTCAACAAGACGCTCAGAATTTACAATTATTGTCATAATGCAAGTATCACAGGAAGTCGGCCATTTTAGACTGAAAGTCTGATTTTGACCTCAATTTTGACAGTTACAGCATTGGTATAAGATCTAACTCCTCCTAGAGATATCGAGCGATCGGCTTGAAACTCGGGCAGTCTGATCATAAGGCATGGCCAATCAAATGTTATCAAAACGGTGAGTTTTTGAGCATGCTGAAGGGGCGTTGGTAGGGGTCAAAGTTCACCTATTCGCCACAAAAAATAAAAGTGTTATATCTCCTACACAGAAACACACAGAGGCACCAAACTTTCTGTGATTGATCATCATCAGGTCTCCTATAATATCCAATGGTCAAATGATGACATTGCTTAGGCCACGCCCCCTGACAACAGGAAGTGTCATGTTTTGTTGTAAGCGGTCGCTATGTTACCCCTCTGAGCTAATCAACATGAAATTGTGTCCACAGACAGAACACATGTTGGTATGTTGTGGATTTCAGGCTCAACTGGATTCGATGGAGCAGGGGGGCGTGGCGGCGTGGCATATTCACCTCAAACGCTGCTGTCATACGTTTGGCTCTGAATTCCACAGTTTTGGGCCGAGCTGCCTAAAACTCATTTGGATGCATCCTTATCCACCCCCCAACAGGAATCCATAACAAACTTTAGTGAGCAGGACTTAGTTTCTCTATAGCGCCACCAAGCAATTTTCAAAGGACCTTTTGCTATTCACTTACTTCATCGTAGAGTAATGAAATTTTGTACAGTTGTAGATCTCAGCAAGACGCTCAGAATTTACAATTAATGTCATACTGCAAGTATCACAGGAAGTAAGCCATTTTAGATTGAAATCTGAATTTTGATACCAAGTTGACATGTAAAGCATATGTATTTGATCATACTTGTCCAGCAGGGGGCAGCAAGAGACCACAAATAAACCCCAAAGGAATCTCTCTTGGTAAGTAAGTGATCTTAACTCTTTGGTTTCCTTATATATTTAAATTGAACAGATATACAAATCCTGCTTGAAAACTGACAAACTCTTGTTCAATACATTTCAGTTTTTATTTATATAGCGCCAAAATCATGAAACATGTCATCAGGGGTGGATTGGAACAAAAAAATCGGCCCTGGCATTTTGGATTAGACTGGCCCACCACATTTTTTTTGTGTACTGAATGTGTATACCAACTGTGCAATACCTTGAAGTCAGGATAATGGAAATTAGAGAGAGTGGACACTTAAAATACTTCCAAAATCTTAATTTATTAACACTGTAAAATGTAAACTCCACCACAGCACAGCAACTATTCTTAGATCAGAGAGAGAGAGAGAAAGAGAGGTGTCACGGTCAATCACACATATTATCACGTTACATCATTATAAGAAGTTATTGTAAGTTGCTCATCAGATCTATTCCGTCTTCCAGATACTGTAGGGTAACATTGGACTAATGTGCACTCACTGTGTAAAAAAGGATGCCAATGACAAAATGAACCAGAGAAATGCCTCACTTGTCATCATGGAAAGAAAGAAAATATATAATAACATAATATAAATTTTGATTTACTCAGTCATTTGTAATAAGTATTTTATTTATCTAATTTCCTAATTTTTGATCATATTTTCTTTAAAATCGCAGACTTTTCGCTATTTTTCATGTAAATTCTTGGTGGCGCTTCATAGGGAAGCCGGTGAGGCCGCAGCGAGCTTGGCCTCCCCTGGGATTGCGCAATCCCATGTTAACTGCGCTGACTTCCATTCTGTGAATGCATCTTCCTGTCTCTAGATCATAAATTCAATTGTTCAAACAGTTATGAACTGATTTTCCACAATTTAATATATGTGGATTACGAATTGTGTTTTGGTCATCAAACTGTGTGCAGATAACATGTTTTCCTGGTGCTGGCCGATCATAAACAGCAAAGAACTGGTTGTAGGTGAGGCCGGCAAATCCTTGGCCTCTAGGCAGGGGGCGCTCAAGGGGCACCGCTCGTGATCCCCAAATAGTAGAGTCAAAACAAGTTATTGATGTTTTATTAGCGAGTTTTGCTAAACAAGTAAAGCACTAAAAAGACTCTAAAC
Organism: Fundulus diaphanus; assembly: GCA_037039145.1. NCBI lineage: Eukaryota > Metazoa > Chordata > Actinopteri > Cyprinodontiformes > Fundulidae > Fundulus > Fundulus diaphanus. The sequence continues at coordinate 36,372,464 of CM073136.1, forward strand.
ATACAGCTGGAACAGGACTGATCAGGGAAGGCTTTCCTCCCTGGCAGTGAGCTCCACTGAGACTAAGAGAGTTTTAAATCTGAAGAAGATAAAGAGAACTTTTACCGGAAAATGATGATATTTTTGTTCAGAAAGAGCGCCACATGGACTTAAATTATAAGTAGAGGTAAGACAGCGATACTTATTCATGTTTTGTTTTTGTGATACAATGTGCGTAATATGGGTTATAGTTTTAGAATGTGTTACAAATGCAGAAATCCATCATAACTCATAAACTGTTACCAATCAAATGACAATTTTTTTTCATCAAAGAACCAATATTTTTCCATGTATCTTGGTGAATTTATTTGGCTCAATCAGTCTCCTTCAGCACTTTGCAACGAGTCTACTCTGTAGAGTGTATATATTTGTAAATCTGACTCTGATGACGTCAGTGCCTCACCAGCTATGAACCCTACCGCACATCACTGACTACAACCACCACCACCACTATATTTTACATCAGACACCGGAGCAGATGAAGGCCTGCTGTTGGGAACATGTCAGTCAGTTTGACACAGTTTGACACAGAAGCACACATTGATCCAGTAATCTGTTTTACATTAGATGGTAATAACAGGTGATCTGTCTTCCCTGGATGATGTCACAGCTAACAGAACGCCAGACCAGGTGTACCTACTATGAAGAAAAAATAGAAAAAACAAAAAGTTAAAAGCTGAAATGACAACAGTCATGCAAAATTGAAGAACAATAGACCCTGATGTCCTCCAGCAGCCTAAGCCTATAGCAGCATAACTATAGAGGTAGCTCGGGGTAAAATGAACCACTCTAACTATAAGCTTTGTCAAAAAGGAAAGTCCCAAGAGCCAGCTTCTAGTGGAGGAGTTCAAGTATCTTGGGGTCTTGTTCACGAATGAGGGGAAGATGGAGCGGGAGATCGACAGGCGGATTGGTGCGACGTCTGCTGTGAAGCGGGCGCTGTACCGATCCGTTGTGGTGAAGAGAGAGGTGAGCCAAAAGGCCAAGCTCTCGATTTACCAGTCGATCTACGTTCCTACCCTCATCTATGGTCATGAGCTTTGGGTCGTGACCGAAAGAACGAGATCCCGGATACAAGCGGCCAAAATGAGTTTTCTCCATAGTGTGTCTGGGCTCTCCCTTAGAGATAGGGTGAGGAGCTCAGTCATCCGGGGAGGACTCAGAGTAGAGCCGCTGCTCCTCCACATTGAGAGGAGCCAGTTGAGGTGGCTCGGGCATCTGGTTAGGATGCCTCCTGGACGCCTCCCTGGTGAGGTGTTCTGGGCACGTCCCACCGGGAGGAGGCCCAGGGGAAGACCCAGGACACGCTGGAGAGACTCTACTCGCCTGGGAACGCTTTGGGATTCCCCCGGATAAGCGGAAGACGATGGATGGATGGAAAAAGGAAAGTTTTAGGATTAGTCTTAAAAGTAGACAGGGTGTCTGCGTCACGGACCAAAACTGGGAGTTGGTTCCACTGGAGAGGAGCATGATAGCTAAAGGATCTGCCTCCCATTCTGGTTTTACAGACTTTAGGAACCACCAGCAGACCTGCTTTCTGAGAGTGAAGTGGTCTGTTAGAAATTACTAAAGTTTGTACACAACATACACATGTGGAATATTGCTAACGTGTTACTTTAGCAATATTCCAATTGCTAAAGTGTTAGTTTTACATTATTACTTTTGGGTGTGTATTCACCAATTTAGATGTCAAACTTTCATAACAGCTGTCTTAATGCAAGAAACGAAACCCTTAACACATGAAATAACAATTAACTTTAAATAGCTAAAAAGGTTTTGTTAACTTTTCACATGAAGCTGGATTAACAGCTAGTAAGATACCTTTAATTAAATAGGTATACTAATGTTTAAACCAGGGGTGTCAAACGTACGGCCTGCGGGCCGGATCTGGCCCGCCGAACGATTTAGTCCGGCCCGGTGGCCAAATGCATTTTCATTATTCAACGGCTGTGTCTCCTCGGTGCATCGACCGATGTGCACCAGATTTTTTGTGAGTCGTGGGGGAGCGCTGCCCAACGCATACGTGTGTATTGCATGGTGGACGGGTGAGGAAAATGCGCGACAGCTTCTGCGGTGGCTGGCGGCGGGAGGTGCGCATACCCTAGCGGTGGCCCATAGGCCAGAGCGGCGCTTGGCTGCGAGGGCCGATCATCACCGCTTGCGGTTTTAATTTTTTTTCTGTTTGTAATCACCGTCCAGGAATCGGTATAAATTGTCCGGCCCGCCGAGCAATTTAGTCCGGTCCGGTGGCCAAATGCATTATCATTATCCAACGGCTGTATCTCCTCGCTGCATCGACCGATCTGCACCAGATTTGTTGTGAGTAATGGGGGAGCGCTGCTGAACGCGTTTGTGGGAATCACCCGGTGGACGGGCGACAGCATCTGCGGTGGGGGGCGGCCGGCGGTGCGCGAACCCCGCCGGTCAGCTGGCCGGCAGGCACCGTAGCGGTGCGCGAACCCCGCCGGCCGCCCCCCACCGCAGCGGTGGCCAATAGGCCGGAGCTGCGCTTGGCTGCGAGGGCCGATCGACGCCGTTTGCGGCTTTAACATCCTTCATATGCGGCCTATCAGCGTACCTCGAGTCGCTGTTGCACGTTCCATAACATCAATGTTTAAAAACCATGGTTAGGAGACGTCTTAGACTTAGAAAAAGCAGTCGTTTTACCGAGTAAAACCAAGGGTAACTACAGCGAAAGAGTGGAGGAAAATGCATATTTGCCCTTCCTCGTACCACGTGATATGACGTCACGTTCTTAAAATGGCTCCTTGCGGTACGCCATTAGCGATGACACTACATGTGGATCGAGCTAGAGTCCACCTCTTTTAAGCATACTAGCTGGGATCCATGTGGGGCCCGCTAAAAGCACCCTTACCCGGGGCATGTGGTAAGTCAGAGGCCCCTGGTAGGGGCCCTCAAAATCAGTCAGAGGCCCACCACACCATCCATTGTCATAAGGCAAAAGCAGGGCTAGGGGCCCTGGTAGTTATAGGGCCTGCTGAAAATATCCTCCACCCCCACCCCTCATCCATTTTCATAAGGGGCACAAAAGCAGGGCAAGGGCCCTTCCACAACCACATCCACTCTTACCAACGTTCCAGGGTGAGGGTGCTTTCATCAGGGCCCATGGCTGACTAGCAGGAGCAGCTGTGGAGCCCGCTAAAAGCACCCTAAGGGCCTGTGGTTAGTCAGAGGGCCCTGGTAGGAAGTACCCCCCACTCGCCACCCCAGCCCTCAAAGGGCCCCTGGTAGCCAAATGTCAGGGGTCCCCACTCCCTCCTTGTTTTCATCAGACGCCCTATAAAATAATAATTTATTGTATCGTATATGTTGAAACAGTTTTGGTCTCGGGCCCCCCCGTGGCCCCTGGCCCCAGAGGGCCCCTGGGCGCTGGCCCCACTGGCCCGGTCCGTAATCCGTCCTTGGCTGGAAGGTGAACCTCCATCGCAGTCTCAAATCACAGGCAGACAACAGACTGACAAGGGTATTGCTCAAAAATATCCCATTATTTAGCACCATCCCTCTTTCCCATGATTTTGGACCTTTTTCCCAGTCCCTGCTGCTGCAAACATCCCCACAGCATGATGCTGCCACAACCATGTTTCATTGTAGGGACGGTGTTGCTCAGGTGACTGGATTTGTTGGGTTTAGGCCAGGCATAGCATTTTCATTGGTAGCTGTGAAAAGTTCAAATTTAGTTTAATCTGACCAGAGCACATTCCTCCATACCTTTAGGGTGTTGCTCACGTGCCTTTTGGCAAACTTTAAACATTCTTATTTTTAACCCTTAGTGATAATTTTCTGGCAACTTTTCCATAAAGCCCAGCTCTATGTAGTGTGGTCCTGGAGATAGATCCTCCAGTCTCTGCTTTGGAACTCAGCAACACCTTCGGGGTTACCTTTGGTCTCCGTGCTGCCTATCTGATTAATGCCGCCCTTGGCCAGTGTTGTTTTGGTGAGTTTTGGTGTGTGTGGGGGGGGGGGGGGGGGGGGGGGCTCTCCTGGCAGGTTTGCTATGGTACCATTTGTTTTCCATTTGAAGATGATGGATTTGATGGTGCTCCGGGGGGGGGGGGGGGGGGCAAAGATTTAGATATTTGTTTATAACCTCTTCCTGACCTGTACTTCTGAACAACTTTTGACTTGTTTGGAGAGCTCCTTGCTTAGTCTTCATAATTTATGTCTTCATTTGTAGTGTTGCAGCCTCTGGGGCCTTTAAGAAAAGATGGGTTGGTGAAAGGTCATGTGATATTTTACATTTTATATTGCACACATCATTTCACTACACTAATTGCTGTATGTTACTTTTGAAAGTAACTGGTCGCACCACAACTTTTTAGGGGCTTCGTAGCACAGGGGGTGGATGCATATGAAGATGCCAATTTTCAGGTTTTCCATTCCTTTTGTAAATATATTTTTCTCGTTTCACTTCAACAACCTAAACATTTTTTTGCAAATCTATCATATAACATAAGATTAAAATGGTTCAGATTTGAATGTAAAAAAAAACGATTGAGAGCCAAGGGGTGAATACTTTTGCAAGGCCCTGTAAGTTTGCCAGCATTTTTGACTTTTATTGCAAGACCATAAGTAATCTTTGGCTCATTTCAATTCACTGAGAAAAAGAGATAAGGGGTTTAATGTGCTTTTACTAATCTTGTCACAGTGACTATGACTCCAGGACGCAGTTGAAGCTGGATCAGCCATTTGTGCACAAAGCCTTGTACCATTGTTCGCGCCACAATGCCTGGCAGTGCATGTATCGTTTAGCAGTGTTGCCGAGAAAAATCAGCTCGACTTGTGGTAAAGAACGCCGAGCCTCACAGCTGATCTGATTGTTGTGCAGAAGCGCAGTCTTTCATCTGTAATGCAGGAAAAAAGATCATGTAGCTGGAGTTGTTATCTCGGAGACGGATGCTGACGGCTAACACAGGCTCTGTGTGCTTCCTAACCCACCTTGCTCTTGCTGCTGTTGTTTTTTTTTTGTCTTTTTCGGCTCCATGTGTTCCCTTTTTCTTCCTCCAACTGTCTTGATACCCCATACTTCATCCCTGCAGTCTTTTCGGATTTTATATTTCCCTTCCCTTTCCTGTAAATCCTTCCAGCAGCCTTCTTGTCATCCTTTCCAACACTCATCCCCCAATCCTTCCACACTTCACTTTGGCTTCATTTTCCCTCCTTTCTCACCTTTCATCCTAATTCAATACCTTTCACTCTTTGCACCCTTTATCACCCTCTCCCTTACGCTTTTATCCCCTCGTCCATCTTTTTCTTACATTATCAGTCTCCTCATCCAGCCTGCTTTGAGAGCCACATGCACTCCCTCATTCCCTGATCTTGAGAAGATAGCTGATCCCACTGATGCTATTTTAAGCTTGTCATGCATACTCTCCCTCCTCTTCCCTACCATGGAGAGCTGGCAGCCACAAAGAGAGACATGAAACACACATTCTTCCCTCACAACCAGTCCTTCTCCTCCCGATTGAGACTTTGAAATCTGTATAATTAACCATATTGTCCAGGGATGAGCTAGCCTGGCAGCAGATTGCTCTCCATATGCCGATACTAAATAGATGATTTAATGGCCTTGAAGTTTTGTCTGAGGGCTTGGAAAAGGTAAAAGGCATGCATTTTTAAGCATTGTGTGTCTCCTGTCCTTCATTGCTTGGAAAAGGTCAACCTAATTCCTGATCTATTCTCATTTTCTGTAAGTGATTATTGTCTGAAATCCCAGGGGGCAACACTGGGAAAATAATAATTTAAGGAGTCACGTATGTGAATATTTAAATTACCTAGACACATACCTAGACCACATGCCCTTTTTTCTGAAGATTTGGGCATGGTGACATTTGAAATAACTGTAGACGGAGGTCTGCCCAAGGCCAGTGTTTAAAATAAAGACCAATTTCGAAGAAAAAAAATTATTAGAGCTGACAACGACAGCAAGGTAGGGAATGTCCTTCATCCATCCATCGTTTTCCACTTACCTGAAATTGGGTGGAGGATTAGCTAATCTGGCAGGAAAACCAATACTCATTCTAGGGGGATCCCACGGCATTCCCAGACTAGGAGGTACATATAGTCCCTTAAGCAGATCCTGGGTGTACCCTGGGATCCTTTTTTCACTTTCGGAATATTGCCAGAATTAGAAATATTCTGTCCAGGGGTGATGATGAAAAACTAGTCCATGCATGTGTTACTTCAAGGCTAGACTGGTGTAATTCTTTACTATCAGGAAGACCACAAAATGCAGTTCAAAGTCTTCAGCTGATCCAAAATGCTGAAGCAAGAGTTCTGATGAAAATCAACAAGAGGGATCATATTTCTCCAATTATAGTTTCCCTTAATTGGCTTCCTGTTAAATCAAGAATAGAATTTTAAATTCTTCTTCTAACGTATAAAGCCCTTAATAATCAAGCTCCATCATATATCAGAGCTCTGATTACCCCGTATGTTCCTAACAGAGCACTTCGCTCTCAGACTGCAGGTCTGCTGGTGGTTCCTAGAGTCTCTAAAAGTAGAATGGGAGGCAGATCCTTTAGTTATCAGGCTCCTCTCCTGTGGAACCAACTCCCAGTTTTGGTCCGTGAGGCAGACATCCTACCTACTTTTAAGACTAGGCTTAAAACTTTCCTTTTTGACAAAGCTCATAGTTAGAGTGGCTTAGGTTACCCTGAGCTATCTCTATAGCTATAGTGCTCTGGTCTAAACTCCCATCAGATGACAGACTTGCTCACCCTATCTATTAGAGTGAGTCCAACCACCACACAGGAAACAAACTTTTTTTTTTTTTAACTATTTTCTTTTCTAAGTTACCACGAGACAACATATGTTTTGAATTGATACTTTATAAACAAACTGAAATTAATTCATTTCAGCCAGCTGCATCCAGGATATCTATCTTTTGGGGATGATCCATCTTCACAACCAAGGATGAGGACCAGAATATAGACAGAACTATAAATTGTGAACTTTGGTTGATTTGGTCTTTGATCTGAAGAAAGAGCTGAGCCAAAAAAAAAAAAAACAAAAAAAAACGTATTACTGCAGACAAGGCCTCCTTCTGTCTATCCATCTACTGCTCCACCCTACCATCACTCATGAACAAGACACAAGCTACCTAATTTTCTCTGCTTGAGGCAGAAACTCACATCTGACTTGGAATTTGCAGTTTTTTCTTTTTCATGTTGAGGATCGTGGAATGGTTATAATCAGTAAAAAAAACATTTAAACATTTCCTCTGTTCACAGCACTAAAGCTCAGTCTGTAAACATCACTTAACCTGCCGCGAAAGCAGGCCAGCTGCTGATAAGTTGTTGAATTTATTGGACCCTAAGTGACAGACCAGGACAATAAAAAGTGAGACCCAGTTTTATAGGTTGGAAAGAAAATTTACCACAGTTTCAGTAAATATATTTCAACCAAGTACACATACGTAACATTGTCTTCACTTTACACCTAACATAAAGTCTAAGTATATTCCTCAGCAGAGGCTGATGTACAATGTCTTGAAAACATATTCACCCCCTTTGGCTTTTTACCCATTTTGTTACATTCCAATCTGTAATTTAAGTGTTTTTAGCCTAATGTTACATGATGGATCTGCACAAAACAGCCTAAGTGGGTGAAGTGAAATAAGAAAAGAATATATATATATATATATATATATATATATATATATATATATATATATATAGAGAGAGAGAGAGATATATATATATATAGATAGATAGATAGATAGATAGATAGATAGATAGATAGATAGATAGATATACACACTTGCTGTTGAAAATAAGAAGGTCCATTTTGAGTTTGCCAAAGGGGAAGTGGGGGACTCCCCAAATGTATTGAGGAAGGGTTTCTGATCAGATAAGACTAAAATTGAACTTTTCAGACACCAAGGAAAATGCTGTCTGGTGCAAATCCAACACATCCTGTCATCCCAAGAACACCATCCCCACAGTCAAACATGGTGGTGGCAGCATTATACTGTGAGGATATTTTTCACCAGCAGGGACTGGCAAACTGGTCAGAGTTGAGGGAAAGATGGATGGTGCTGAATACAGGGAGCAAAAGCTGTGTCAGCCTGCCTGTGATTTGAGACTGGGAGGGGGGTTCACCTTCCAACAGGACAAAGACCAGCGGAATACTGCTAAAGTGACACTCAAGTGGTTTAAGGAGAAAGATTTAAATGTGTAGGAATGGCCTAGTAAAAGTCTAGTCCCCAATCCAGTTGAGAAGATGTGGTTTCTGCATGCTGTTCACAAGCTGAAACCATACAACATGAAGGAGCTGGAGCAGTTTTGCTTTGAGGACTGGGCAAAAATCCCAGAGGCAAGATGCGGCAAGCTCACAGAGGCTTAGCCAAAGCCACTAACAGCAAAAGGTAGCTCTACAAAACACTGACTTTGGAGGCGGTGAACAGTTATGCATGCTGAGGTTTTCTTTTTTCTCTTGTTGTTTTCTTCACAATAAAAAAATAATACATCTTTTAATTTGAACGCATGTCCTGTAAATAACATGGTGCAACAAAGACAGCTCCATAACATATAAACTCAGATGCAGAGCATGCGGAGCAACGCATGCTAGGAACAGTTGTAGGTTATCCATGAGATGTAAAGCCCAATGAACCTCTGTAGCTTGGTCATTTGATATTTTGAAAGAGGGCTATTTCACTGGCTGAAACATATAACGAACATATAACATCCTTCAACTTTATTGGTACCCCTGTGAATAAGATGTCAAAAGCCTTAAATTAAGTTGTTTTTTGCTTTTTGCAAAAGCATTCCCTCATACTTTAGGTGCAATTTGAAAAACAGTATTTTATCTGAGTCATTTTTTTTTCTGAGTCATACAAATCTCATGTTAGGAAATAGATTTTTAAATGAGATTATGTGTACAACTCCCTTTTAGAATTAGCACAGCATTTAACCTTCAGTAACAGTCCACAAGTGGACACAGAAAAGATATGCTTGTCAATTCCTCTTGAAATTATCTCTCTAGATTATTAAAAAAAGAAACAGTTCAACAGTACCACAGATCCCCCACCATTATTAACAAAGAGCATGAGATAGCTTTTCATATTTCATATTTCAAGCAACTAACTAACAGGGTATTATGGAGAATTGGTGAGACCCAAGATGCGACTGCAGTTCTCTCATAGTTCACACTATGCAATTATCAGCTTCTATAGACAGAACCAGAAATCTTCTTTCATGGCAAAGGATTTTAAGCCTTCTCTGGTGGTCTGTAGTCATTCAATGTGACAATTGATTTTCATTGTACAATGAAAATAAGGGCTTTGAAAGGAACACCAATTGCAACCAGAGATGACCTATAAAATATTAAGAAGTGTTAGAACATATATAAATCAATGACAGTAGTCTCTTTTTTGTGTTCTTTTGCCCAGCTGTGGGGGCAGCTGCTGCTGTTTTCTTTCTTCTCATAACTCTTTGTTCAGCATGTGATTCTCATAATAAGCACATTTGCTCTCCTAAGTCAATGTCAATTTATTGTTGGACTGATGAGCCTGTTGTACCTTTCTGACACAAAGGTGCCGCAGCAGTAAATCATGCAGTGTGACAAGAGTTATTGTAATTTTGAGCTTGCGCAGAGTGATTTGCGCAAGCCCCTGTAAGATCTTTAAAATTGCTCAGTATGTGACGAGCTTATCGGTTAGCCCTGTACATCATATAACCTCCTGTGTCATCCTGTATCGTCTGCATGTTGTTAAGATGTTTTTTATCTAGACCTTCTTGTCAGTTTCAGCAGTTTTCTTTATTTAAATAACTTTACAGTCAGATGCATGTTGATCATTTAAATCAACATGCATCTGACTCTCTTAAAAGAAATATCTGCTTTTCTTTTCCATTTTTAAGAGTAGCTAAGAGTGATGAAAACTAAATGTATAAACATGAGAGTTCTTTATATTAATTAGGATTGTTAGTGCTGGTAAACATTATGGCCAGTGGGGTCTCTGGCATGATAAATTAAGTGGGGCACAAAACTCAACACCTATTAGCAGCAACTAATTTTTCTGTGATGCACACAACCTAACTTTGATCCATTTTAAACGAAACAGATAAATTAGCATAAACCAACACACTAGAAATGCCATTTTATATAAGCTAAATGTAGTTTAATTTGTATACATAAAATCACAAATAAAGGCTCACTCATTATGTTAATTTATTGAACAGAAAAGATTCACATCAAACCTTAAATGAGCTAGCAAGGACAACCAACACTACATTGTCACACACTGTCACACATCTGGCAGAACGTAAACATAACATGCTGCAATTCCAGCATTTTGATTGGATGATCCGAGCTTGGGCCGTAGGATTTGTGCCCCACAGCTATCTACTGAGAGCGTGTTGGGCATGCGCACTGCGATCTCAGATGTTCGTTATTTAAACAAATGTTTGTGAGCCGGCCCCAGTATCAAGGCGTCTCAAAAGGATTTAACCAACTGAGCTTGTCAGTTCTCTGGCAGATTTAGATTTATAGACACAAATGTTTATAACAGAATTTTATTGGTAAGGAAATTGGTCTTTTTTACAGTATTGCTCTATAAAGAAAATCCTGTCCCACTGATTATTGCGAACATAGAGCTACACAGCGCCATCTTGGCCCCAAATGCAGAGACGCCTCTGATTATGGCACTGGTGACTTTGTTACAAAACAATCATTCCTTGACGGTGATTATTTTCACAATAGGCCCTTTTCCGTTAGACCACAAAAGCCTGCAGCGCATTTCCATATGGGAGATGTCAGTGAAAAAAGGTCCTAGTCTGAGGATAGCACTTTTTTTTATAAAATTTGTTTTGTTGCTATCAAAAGTCTGCGCTTTTGTGCTAAAAAAATCCTCCTCATCATTCTTGCCATGGCTGAGGAAAAAATATAGTCATAAAGCTCTAAATTTTAACTCCATGAGGCAAACCTTGGAGCAGACAGATTACAGTCAAGTCTCCCCTCTCCGCTCCTGTCAACCCCACCCCCCGCCCCAAACACACACACACATCTCTGCGGTCCCTTCGCAGGTAGAAAGAGGCTGTGCTTTATTTTATTTATTCATACCAACAACCATCCTGTTTCTCTGGAGCATGAATGAGTGGCAGGATAGGGAAACGGTTTCTCTGCCTTTGTCTGTTTGACCTATGCTGTTTTCTTGCCACCACCTGCTGGGCCAGAGTTATACTGTAGTGTTTCTCACAACTTCCCTATAAGTCATTGGGCTGTTTTACATAAACGACCCCTTGCAAATGGAAACACATCAAACTTAAAAGCCCAGGCTTTGTCTTACCCCAGTAAATCAAAGTCTGGGGCTTTAAGTCCTTGGGGTTGCACGGGAAAGAGGCTAATGTGCCCAAATTAAAGACTGGACTTTTCTCAAATGTTCTGTGCAAGATATGTGCATTGCCATAATTTGCACATATACTGTACATTCATTATAAATAAAAGAAGCATTATTCATTGGTTGCTGTAGAGTTTGTCTTGTTTATTGGTTGTACTCATACATTTTCAAAATGACAGCTTTTTATCTAAAGACTTTCAAATGAATAGTACTGTCTCTAAAGGCAGACATAGAAACAAAACGTCACACCTAGAATACAGAGCAACTCTCAGCACGGATGTCACACTGCTTGAAGTTTAGTTTTTACTTTCACCCACAGAATTCTAAGGAAAAAACAAAAAGAGATAGAGATTTGTAATGCTACAGTTAGCAAATAATGTTTACCAGTGTCATGATGATTTACGGTGTAACAAGTTCTCTATTAACATCAAGCTTGCCATGAGAGTTGCTTTGTTTTGCAGGAGTTTAGTTACGTTGCAGAGTTGTTTTATTAATTAAGAACTTCATACACCAGTCGAGGAACAGCAACAATCAACACATTTGTGCTTATCTTTTTTTTTTTTTTTTCTCTTTTCTGTCAAATATTCGTTTGTCACATACTATTTTCACAAGAACAGACTAATTTAAATCTGTCATAAGTTTATAACACATGCTCACAATGTTTTGTTGCTTTTTTACCCCTTTTTGTACATGTGTGTCACATCAACCTACATCAAAACACACCCTTTTGCTTCCAACACTTGACTCCAGGTCTGCTATGGGAGTGTCAGAATAATATGACTTTCTTTTGTAGCTGGCAGGCTCGTCAAAAGCAGCAGAAACATAACAAGGGTGTCAGTCATGTGCCCAGGTTTCATTTAAAGGCCTTACCATAACTTTAGGGGAGGAAATCAAATGGACAAACTTTACATTGGTTTAGGCTCTCTTCATTTTCATACATCACATTTGTCCTAAGACATAAATTGCACACATCATTTTCTAATTTACATTAAACTGTATTACTTCAGGCAAAAAAAAAATCACACACATATCATCTCATGCTCTCAAAATGTTTGAAGACAGACATGGCTTGGGGTTGTACTGGACATGGAAGGTGATTGATATATGTAACTCTTCTCTTTCAAATACTTCTCAGTGTATTATAGAGTACTCTATACATTGTGCAAAAACAGCTATAGACAACTCTAGAAGGCCACCAGGTGTCAAATGTTTTATGTTTTCATTTCCAATCATGTTTGAAAATGACTTTAAATTGCATCTGCATGGATGACCTTGTTTCTAGAATCTATCAAAGCAACAACAACAACAAAAAAAGCCTAACAGATGCTTCAGGCAGCAGACAGAGTCAAGCAAACACATATACTGGTAGCAGCTTAAACTGTTTGTTAAACATTGGCTGAAAAAGGACTGCACAAGAAACTTTACAGTTGCAGTGTCTTGCAAAACTATTAAAACCCCTTGACATTTTTCAATTCTTGTTAAGGTTATCACCACAAGCAGTGATTTATTGTAAATGTTTTTTGTTAAAAATAAATCAATAATGCTTCACATTGAATAGGAATGAAAATGATACAGGTTTAAAAAATTAAAGGTTTGGAATAGAATGAGATTTTTTTAGATTGTTGTCATTTTTCTTAACAAAATAGCTCAGCTTTTCAAGCTTTGCCAAAAAATTCTGAGTTGCGTTAAGTCTTATCCCAAATTTACTCCCACTCTATGATGCTGTCACCACAACTTTCAATTTAGGCATAGTGTGATCAGAGTAGTAGTTTCTGCCATGCATACAGTAGAATTTTCCATGTATTGTATTCTCATCTAACAAAAGCACATATGTTTGCTGTGTTCCCTGCATAATTTGTGGCAAACTGAATTATTTTGGCTTTCTCTCTACAACAGTTTTCTTCTTGACCCTCTGTGATAAAGGACAGATTTACGGAAAGCACAACAAATATTTCTCCTGTCAACAGATTTTCCAACCTGTGCAGTGAGTCTGAGTCACCACGGGCCTTTTCACTGCTTCCACCATTGACACTCTCTTTGCAAATCATAGAGAGTTTAGATGGTCAACTGTGTCTTGGTACGTTTGCAGTTGTGCCACACTCTCCCATTTCAGATTATAGATTGTACATCGCTCCATGTTCAAAGGTTTGGTTACTGTTTTAACCTTGCTCCAAATTCACCATAGCTTTATCCCCAACCTGAACTGGGTCATCACAATGCTGTCTGTGCATTAATGTCCTTCAGAAAACCTGTGAAGCCTCCAAATAACGTCTATATTTATACTGAGCCGAAGTTACACACTAATTAGATGACTTTTGAAGGTAATTTAACTGGGTTTTATTTAGGGAGTAAAGGTGGCTGAATAGATGCACATTGCACTTTTCAAATTAGTATTTGTTATTTTTCTTTCATTTCACAATGATACACTAGTTTGTGTTGTTCTAGCATTTTTTTTCTAATACATTGAATTTTGTGATTGTTATGTGACAAAATATGAAAAAAAGTGCAAGGGGTATTCATATTTTTCAAAACACTGTCTAAGTTAAAAGCTATGCAACCGTTCCCCACTAGACAACCAGAAAACTTTTCCTGTAATGTAAAGTGTGTTTGGACCATTGTGCTCATCAGATACATGGGCATGAAACTATTTTGATTGAGGTTCACATAACAGATGGTTTGACTAAAAGTAAGCTGTTGTTGATCCTGTATGAATATTTTTTGAGTTAAGCTTCATAAGAAGCCAACTAAAATAAATCTCCACCCTTTAAATTATTGAAACCATTTATTTATCAGCTGGCATTCTTCCACAATACGAGGCAGACTGATGATGTCTTTGATCTTAAAGTTCTGAGCTTTAAAAGGGTATTAACAGTATTGAGAGGGACACTGTCAGTGTTCAATATTGCTGACAGTGTTGGGAAGGTAGAGTGCAGATAGACTGATCAACAAATTAAGGTGTTTGTTCACAGTCTTCTTTTGTAACTTCAGGTTGTTTTTTTATATACACCTGTTCTGTTGTGAAAAAACAATCAAATATGTGGACATGAATTTATGTTTTGTTTCAAGCAGAAACTAGTATAGCAAACATGACCATTCAGTGTGTTGAGTAGTCACAAAAACAAACTAAAAAGTTACTGTAACAAAACCTAATATTTTTTGGGGTCCTTTTTTTCTGACGACTTCTATTACTTTTCCCCAAAAAATACACAATTTATATTGCATACCCATTTTAGACTATGCTTCATTGTGCACAAATGGTGCTTTGGACTGCAGAAACTCCAAAAGACTTGCTGTTGGATTGTTGTAAAAAGAAAAATCAAGTTTTCTTGATCCATTACTTGAATTCACTTTCAAATTAGGTGTTTTCATTTAACAGCTTAAAAGCTGAAGTTTTTGCCAAGTATCCTCCACTCTCCTATCAGAAAGTGTGCTTGTTGCACTATCTTAGTCACATTTGACTGTTTCTGCATCATCGGGATACAAATGTGTTGACTGTCTTTTTTAATACTGTTGTCCTTAAAAGATTACAGAACGTATGACATATTACAGATGTGTAATGTATTTTTCTTTCATCTGTGATGGCCAAGCACTAAGCATTAAAACAAAGAGTGTTTTATATTATTAGCGGACTACTGGATCACTGAGAGCAGAGTAGCAGCGGTGCCTCAAGGATCTGGATGTTCTATATACAGAGTATAATACATTGTTTTACTTGGATATGATTTCATGTTTATTTACATGTGATATGTAACTCAGATGAAAAGATTTTGTCTTTAAACTAAAATGATAAATTACATGAAAGTAAAAAATAAAATATTCTAGAAACATAGAAAAATAAGTATTATTTTACCTCGCACTTGACATGAAGAGAATGTGGTTGCCTTGTACCTAAAACCTATTGCAACAATTGCCTGAGCCCTATGAAAAACCTAAGCTGATAAATGGGCATCAGTGAATATAGCTCTCTGTAAACTCTCACCGGAAATGCATTGTGTGGCCAGTAGAAGAAAATGTGAATAGTTTTATTGAAATAAAAGTCCCTTGGATATAAAAATAACTATAATAATAAAGCATTTTAGGGGGATTTTTTTTATAAACCTATATCTAAATAAGTATTTCATAATTAATTTTATAATGTGTGCTTTGAAATAAAAGATTACCAGAAAAATTGTTAATCATTTTAAAACTTAATTAATCTGTACTTAAGATTCTTAAAATTCAAAATCAGAAAAAAAAATGTAGAACAGTTTTATCAGCTTTTTTTCCCACTATATTGCTGTTTCTACTTGAAGTGATCTACTTATAGATTTATGGATACCTGAAGTATCCTCGAAAGAAACTAAATTAGCTCTACTTGCATGTCATTACAAGAGCCTGTGTCTTGGGAGCTTCACCTTGCATTCAAAGTTAGATGGGGGAACTTGTATTTGGCAAAGAAGTTGTTTTGCTGCAGCCTCAAGAAACTATAATTTAGCTTTATTTCAGTTTTCATTGTTTTGCTCTTTCATCTAGGGATGTTACGATCAAGCTGTTTTGGTTCACATATGCTTGCCCTATTCAATTTCCAGCTTCTTTAAAGCACAAACCTCCACACTCCTTACCCTAAGCATGATAATGCTAATTTGTTACTGTTATTTAATTGATTGACTCCTCAGGAGCCCTACACATGTCTGAAGTCCTTGATGTAACCAACTATGCTCCTCTCAGTGGCTGCTGTTGCTATGTTTTCCCTTGCAAGATGTCCATCTTGGACAACAGGTGGGTCTATATTATTCTTCACTTGCATATCACTCATATCATCATGCAAATGACAGGGATATACTTTTTGTTGCTTTTGCATCTGTTTAGTATTTGCTCAATTGCTTGCTTGTATACTCTGCAAAACAAAACTAAGACTGCTGGACATGAAGCATAGTAAATGTTTTATCAATCAGGAGTCTATCCAATGTGCCATGGGGCCAAGTAACAATCACATCAGATAACATACCCTAAAGATGATTGCAAACTTTTTATCTAGGCATTGTAGCAGTGTGTTGCTTTTGTAATGCTAAGAAGGTAGAGTATACCATAAACCTAGCAGGTGCAAAAGGTGATTAAAAACGTCTGATTTACACTATAGCGATGGATTGATTATCCACAATGATAAATTCTGTCAGCCTTTCTGTAATCCTTTTTTGCCTTATTGCTTGTCATTAGACATTTCTCCCTTTATTTTCCTCTAAAGTGTGTTGTTTTTCATTGCTCACCCCCAGTTAGCGTTGTTAACTTGTATTCAGCAGTGTAGCCCTTTCACTGCTGCCTCAAGCAATACCCAAACTGATAAGTTAGCAAGTTACCCATGCAACGCTTAAATTTTTTTTTTTTACTTTTAAATTATTCCAAACTGCAGATATGTTAGCAGCACAAGTTGATGTATTGTATCTCAATGTTTTATGGCAGCTAACAGCTTTCTCTTACCTATCCAAATTGTTAAATATTTCCATTGAAATCATGTATATGGCTGCAGGTGTGTAAAATCCAACCCCTGGGCACCTGCATCTTAAAACATTTTTTAAAGAATGGGTCAATCTGCAGAGCTCTACACATTCCAGTAGAGTACAGTGAAAAAAACTTTACTATTTCATATTTTAGCATTAACTGTTAGTGGTATTATAACAAAGTGGAAATGATTGAGGAAAAACAGAATGGAGATTGGCAGACCTCTAAACTTAGCTCAAGAAAAGTTTGTAGATAGCTTCAAGGAATGGGTTTCAATGGTTAAGCAGCTGCTATCATGCCTTACATTACCAAGTGAAATGCAAAGTGTCAGATACAATGATCCAAAGCCCCCAGCTACAGGACACAAGTAGCGGAGACATGTTTCTGGAATGAAAAATCATACCTCTGTTTCTGGCAATCCAATGGTTGATGCTATTGTTTGGCAGTTGCCAGGACAACAACACTTACCTGACTGCATTGTGTCAAGTGCAAAGTTTGATGCAGAGGGCTTGAAATGTGGGGCTGTTTTTTGGGTGCAGGGCTTGCCCATTGGTTTCAGAAAAAAAGGACTCTAATGCTTCAGCATACAGAGATATTTTGAACGATGTGTGAGACAGGTTTTGGGATGGGCAATGCCAGTTCAAATATGACCGTGCTCCAGTGCATAACAGAAAGGTCCATACAGACACAAATGAGCCAGTTTGTTGTGGAACAACTCGACTGACCTGCTCAGAATTCTGGCTTCAGCCCAACAAAATACTCAGTCAAGACCTTGCAGTGAAAATTGTGAGCCAGGCAGTCTCGTTCAACATCAGTGTCCAACTGATCACAAGAATAGGCATCTGTGAAAATTTTAATTAACACAATAAAACTTATGACAAGCCTCTCAGAAGAATGCAAGGTACAAGAGCTTCAACTTTTCTCAGAAGAGTGGAAGCTGTTATAGCTGCAAAGGGTTGCCCAACAAGAAAATAAATTCCATGGATTTAAGAATGGGATGTCAATTAAGCTCACATCTGTGTGAATGCTGATGAGAAAATACTTTTAGTGGAAGTGCTGGAGAGCCACTAACAGAGCCAGAGTCTCCGTTTTAGTGGTGGAATAATTTAGTTGCTATTTGTTAACCTTGCGAGAGAAGTAGAAATACCACTCCAACTTGAATGGTAGGGTCAGATCATGAGCAATCAGAACAGGTGCATGGCAGAGGAGAGCTTTAACACTTTCAAATGCATCCTGACATTCTTCAGTCCAGACAAAAAATCATTTGGACTGAGCAAATTGGTTAAAGGTTTCACCATGGTTGAAAAGTTTTTGCAAAAGTTCCTATAATAATCTATCATTCCCCGGTCTCATTCAGTCTCGGATAGAGGGCAGTTAAAAGCTGAGATGTATCGCAAACCCACACACACAGACCAGTACTTGGGGTTTGACTCCCATCACCCCCTGAAGCATAAGTCAGGAGTCAGCAGGACTCTGTATCACAGAGCCGACCACGTCCCCACAAACTCAGAAGCCAGGGAGAAAGAGAAATCACACACAACACAGGCCCTAGAGCAATGTGGTTATCCCAACTGGGCTTTCCTCCAAGCAGACAAGAAACCCAAACAGGACTCCTGCCAACCATGAGGTGAAAAGGAGGACCCCAAACCTAAACCAGTAGCAATCCCTTATGTGTGGGAGTTTCAGAAAAACTGAGATGTTTGTTTTCTAAACATAACGTCCCATTGGCTTTCAACCTCAAAATACATTAGGGCAAAGACTGGTTCTCTCCAAAGATCTGATCACCTGGCACAAACAGAGCAATGCTGAGTATGCTGTTAAGTGCCAGGAGGACTGTGACCAGTTATACATTGAAGAAACACAGCAGCCACTGGCCAAAATGATTGCCCAGCACAGAAGAGTAACATCATCAGGCCAAGATTCTGTGGTTTACACTAGTCTGCAAGCCAGAAAGAAGTAAAGGAAGTCATTTTTGTGAAGAGAAACTACCCAGCATTAAACAGGGGTGGAGACCCCCAGGTCAAATTGTCCCCCCACCCCCTTTACAATGCTGTTATTGCAATCATGATTCAGCCCCCAGGGAACAATAAGCAGCCATCAGAGCCTTAATCATCAGTTGGTAGCCCGATGGTCCTCTTTTGCATGTGAACAACCAGTTTTGAATGTCACATTTAAACATGTTGATCCACTAGTCAAATGTAAAGCTTATAAGGCTGAGTTTACCAGCAACTTTTCAGACTGAAAGGGTCTCTTGGAGAAGAGACGGAACGTTTCAACAAAAAAGAGATCAAATCAAATTTGATCTTTTTTTTGTAAAATTTAATATTTTTTTTCCTATGCAAAGAGACTTTAGATGTCATTTGTTGTGAATTGCTGCTTATAGTAATCATATTTAATTGTCATTGCAACATACATTCCAATAAAATGTGTTCTCTGTATTAAACCAATCTGTTTTAGGGAGCTGTTGGCTCCCACTGTGCACTTGCTGCGAGACCAAGAAGGGCTGTCTGTGGGATTCAAACCCAGGAACATGTGATACTTTGCTAACCACTGGGCCACCACTCCCTTATAATAAATGTAAGTAATTAAATTGCACAATGATATTGTTCTTTAGATTCTCAGAAAAAGCAGTTGCCCTGTTCTCATTCAGATGTGTGTCTTCTTGTATGGTAATGAAAAGACAAGTCTCAGTTTCATTAAAATCTTGTTCAATTTATGTATAAACTGCATTTTTACCAATTGATTGTCATTGATTTTAAAACAAAAAAAATTCCTAAGCATGTATTAGGTTAATTTCAGTGTTATTAAATATAATTATTAAAAAATAGTGAAGTAATTTTAATTAACTAGTAGAGTTGAAGTATTAGGGTTCTATTGAAGATCCATGTCATCCTAGCTTCTGTAGCTACTTTACAATACATTCCCTTGCCACTACAAACTTAAATACATGAGCGATGGCTAATCTTCACTGAATACACAAGTGGCACCTTTGTGTTAGGAGCCAAAGACTTCATTAGTAACTGTAAACAAGAACTATATGTATCAGCTCTATCATCAGACTGATCATCAATAACTATTGATTAACTTGTCAACAGTAAGTGTGGAAAGCCTCGAACTATGTTGGCAGAGTTAGAAAATACAGCAATCCTGCCTTATTCTGCCTGTATGGTAGCTGTCATTATAAGTGAGGCCTTAATTATACCATGATTTAATGTTCAGTGTGACTAAGTTGGAGCAAATGTTTATGAGATTTCTGTTTATGTGAACATAATGCGATGACTGTGATGTGAGTGTTAATATGATCAAACCTTTCCTTCATGGCTTGACTTCTCATTCACTTATCCTTCACAACTGGCTGTTGATCCACATCCAGGCAACTTTGTAAAAATTCAAGCAGTGTGCTGCTGTTTGCTACTCTCGGGGCACATTTGCAACCTAACAAGCCTCTAAAAATGGGAATTAATTTATATGCTGATGAAATCGGTCCTCCTTCTGGCTTAAGAGTCTCCAAATGTTACCTAAAAGTAAAGTAATCAGCCCAGCTGTTTGTGCCGCTGTGGCAGCAGAGATCTCAGGGAGTATTTATGGTGAGAGCTCTGTTGGAACTGCATGAATTATTGATGAGTCCCGATGCAGATTTATCTTTGACCTCCAGGCCACCTGGGTAAAAACACACACATACAACCCAACACACTCATACGATCACGCAGTAAATCAGTGTTTGTCTTTGTTGGATCAGAAATGTAGCTGTTGTAATTTTTTCCCATCAAAATGACGGCCGATTACAGCCTTGCTCTCCATTAATCATCTGTAACACCAGGTGCAGCCAGTAAAAGCCTTTCAGTTGTTTGATCAGTTAGCTCCATTGTATTGGTCCATTGCTGATGCATTCAGCAAGTTACTGCACATACCGACAGTAAATACTTAGTCTAAACTACATATACACACATTTTGTACATACAACATGTTCCTTAGTCTTTGCCACCTTCACCTTTTTGATGACTATTTCTTGATTCTGGCTTTAAACATTCTTTCATGAAATGTTCCCCCGCAAATATGATTTTGTTTGAAAAGATTAATGATGGAAAGATCACGTAAACCGATCCTTGGCCTTGTGTTTGGTCCCTCCATGCATCCTTGCCAAATTCAGGCTCAAAGGCGGTATTTTCTCAGCAAGTCGGCCTGCCACATGTACTTCCTCTCGGGAAACCTCTCTGGTATCTTGATGTTGCGGAAGTCTTGAATGCACTTATCCAGCTCCTCCTCAACCGTCAGCTTTTCTTTCGCCGGCCGTTTCTTGCAGCCGCTGGTGTCTCGCGAGCTGGATGTGAGAGTGCGCAGTAAGTCACTCTTCCGTCGCTGGTCAGACTGCTGAATCATGCTAACGGGGCCTTTCTTTGGTGGCCTGTCCAGGGTCTGGACCTTGGCATGAGGGTGAGACTGACGGCTGACTGGACCACAGATGACTGTTCCCTGTGGAGAGCTGGCTTCTGACTGGCTCTCCGAGCTGGAGGTCGAAAGCTCGTTGAAGGAAGTGCCACTCTCGCCTTCGCCATCACCTTTGTGGTTCTTACAACAGCAGTCACATGGTGGAGAGGACCAGCGTGATGGACCACCTGTGGAGACAAGACAAGCAGAATAGGAGCTAATATTAGACTCCATGGAGAGCTTCTTTTTTCCACCTTTTCCTTTCTTTGCAGACCAATCTGCATGAAAAAAAAAACTGACGAGAGGACAAAGGGAGAGACAAATCATCCAGACAGGAAGAGAAAGACAAAGTACGAAGCCACGGGAAAGACAAAGATGAACAGACAGCCAGTGGCAAAGAGTCATCATCCTAGAACAAAGTGCAATGACATCAGGAACAACTAGGGTTCCACCAGTGTAATCCTAACAGTGAGCAGGCTAAGTGTGTGACAATCCTGCATTGTTCATTGCACGGCCCATTCACGCTGTCACAAACAGCAAGAAATCTTTTTTTGAAACAGAAAACAAAAGTCCAAAAATACTCTCCGCACATGTAGAGCTCTGTGAAAAAAGATTTGCCTCTTTCTTTATGTTTCTTCTTTTTTTGTTTTCTTGTTACATAGATTTTTAAGATAGTCCTGCAAATTTTATTTGAACTATTTGATCTGAATTAATGCAAAGACGAGTTAATAAAACAAAACTTACCCAATGTGAAAATTTTAATCTCATCAATAAGTCTAAAAAGGGTTAAAAATGAATTTATATGGCTTTGGACTCTAACAAATCACAGTGAGAGTCATTATCCATGAATAGAGGAAACATCCTCCTTCCTCTGGAATGTCCTGATTGGGGAGCCTTGAGTACTCTCAAACCATTGTTATAAAATGCAAAAGGGGTTCTGGGTAATCTTCAGAGTGAGAGGGCTTCAGTGCATTAAGAGAGAAAACAATAAAAGTTACATTTTTGACCTAATTTGTTGAGAACTAGTGGTGTAAAGCAATTCTACCTTTGGGTATTACTAAAGTAACCTGAACCTGAACCTGGAAAAGTGGTGACCCTTCCCAAGAGTGGCCGGCCAAAATAAATAACTGAGACTCATCCAGGAAGTCTCAGAACCAACTAAAGCACTTCAGGCCTCTCCCACTGTGGATCAAAGAAAGCACAAAGGGTTGTTTTTACATTTTCCAAAAACAACTTCATAACTCCTAAGACATTTTGGAAATCATTCTGACATCTGAGGAGACAAAGCTGAACATTTTGGAAACTGTGTTTCCCCGTTAAAACAGAAAAAAAGATAAAACATAATTTAAGATAAATAAAATGCTATACCAGACAATCCTGAAAGGGAATGCTCGACTGCCAATTTTTGGCCTTAAAGTGGACCCATCATGCTTTTCAGTTCTTCCTTTTCATTGTGAAGTAATTCAGTTGTGCTATATAAAATGTGGAACTGCAATGCTATGGTCTGAATTCCTTGTTAATTTCCTGCCATTTTCCCTACTTTTGCCCCTGTTCTGAGATGCTTCTGAGAGCAACTCATTTTGGTGCAGTCTCTTTAAATCTAAAGGAGGCCCTTCAAATCTTGCCCCTCTGCAGGCTGCAGAGCTTTCCTCTTCACCCCGTTCTGCCATGTTTGCCGCCGGACGCTAGGGGACGGTGTGATGAACAATCAATGACTTATCCACTTGTAGCTTCGGCATCCTTTAGTTTGGACTAAAAAATTGCTCAGAGAAATAAAAATGTTGGATTTGCGAGACTGGTAAGCTGAATTTCCACAGCAAATACTGTGACGTAAATATAAAAAATCGTAATGGAAAACTTAACGGCTTTAAAAACTATGACAAAAAAATTAATAATTCAACAATGATTCAACAATTCGGTTGTTGAAAGTACTTGTCAATTTGTGATGTTAGCCATAATCTCGCATATGGCAAATATTCTTGTCAGATAAGCTGCCAAACCCAAGTAAATTTCTTTTCTAAACGTCTGCACAAATTTTATTTCCAGAACAAATTTAGCCTGATTTTACACTTCATATCTGTGGATTTCCCTGATGTTAATTTAGACGGCCTATTTTATTGGATTTGCACACAGACATCGATCCATCAGGGCTTACTCTCTTATGAGTGTCACAAGTCTCTAGAAAAGGCATGATATCATGTGAAGCAGAAAGGCAACAAAAAAGTTCTCACATTGCTTGTGGTAAAGGGAAATTTACTCTGAAGTAGTGTTAATCAAAAATAAGATGGGGTCTTCGCAGCCCTGGCTCTGTCACCCAACCATTTCAGATCTTTTTAGAGACCTATCGCACCCCAGGATCTTTGAAAACATCCTGACAGCAAGTCTGAGTGCAACACATGCACTGAAACAAGACAGTGCTGTAGCTCTCACTGACACGCAAGACAATTTTGAGTTCCTCTTTGATGATGAGATTTGGGCACGTGGCCAGCAGCTGTGGTCTTAATCAGCAACGAATCAAAAGCAGCCATGCACATTTACCATAGAGAGGAAGCAGTGGCCTAGACTAAGATCTGTTGTGAACGTGCTGTGTTGCCTGGAAGATCCAGGCACCAGTGCAGCACCACACCTCTCACTGCAGGAAGCAGCTATTTATTTTTCATGCCAGCCTCCTGAATAATTGAGGGGTATCTGTTGCTGATGGACTCTTTGCTGTTTAGTGAGGAGAGATCAAAACCCAGGAGGCGAACACCCTCCATGCCCCACCCTAACCTATGGTTGTAAGAGCTGCTTCACTTAATCTTTATTTCTACACATTCATTGGCTGACAGAGTCTGGCTTCCATGCACCTTCTACTCATCAAGTACAACACCAGCCTGTTTTTGTTGTCCCTGTATTGCTGATTATTGAACTTTACTGAAAATAAAAATCTGTCAGCTTTTAATTTTCTTGATTCTCTGAAGCGTATTGGACTATTTCACAGATGTCACGCCAGCATAATAGACAAATATTTTCTCCTCAGAGTCTTACTCATAAACAGCCACTATACATCACAGCAACATTTATGAGTATAAATAGATGGATTTTGTGGACGGCTTGACACTGAGTCCAGATCCCACGCGCGCGTGTGCACACACACACACACACACACACACACACACACACACACACACACACGCACGCACACACGCACACACACACTCTGCTGCATTCTGTGTTCAAAGTAAACCTCACCCATCAAAGCTTCTGACAGAAATGGAACACAACCTCCTTTTTCAACCATGCCAGCTCCGAATCTCTTTAATTACCATTGGCCTTTACACAACTCAGCTCCCGCAGACACAAACACAGTTTGGTGTGCACATAGTCATACAGAGAGAGCAGTGCTTCCCAGTCCGTATTTTGTCAATGAAACACATTGTCTCAGATGCCTCGCTGCAGATAAAAGTGGTAAACAAAGAAAATAAAGTTGGTGTTTTTAAGCCAATAATGGAGGAAAAATTGTCTGTGATCTAAACATTAGAAACTGTGCCTAGTAGCTAATGCCAAGTCATGGATGAAAGCGCTCACTCTTCCGGAGTGACACACACGCCTTCCTTCTGTTTCTCACCCCTTAACTCTGCCCAAATTATTATTGCTCCAAATAAGGAAACTGTAAATCTTTGTCGTATTCTTAGCATAAATAAGAATATGATCAGTTGTCACATTTGTTAGAAAATCTAAACACAATCTTAATCCTCAGTGTGCCATGATTGATTTTTCACAAACAGAAATTACACAACTACGTATGCGTATGAAACGTATGAAAAAAAAAAGTTATGCAGATTATGCAAATGTAGACATTTTTGCATAGTTAAACGTATTTATTACTACAGATAATCTCACTGAGGCACATGTTGTATCTATCAAGACAAATTGTCTCTTTACAGCACATAAAATGTATTGCAGAAGGTCTTCTGTGTGAATATGTGACAGCCAACGTGTGACTGAAATGTATGCAAAATATGATGATAATAATAGAAATAAGAATTATTATGTCCATTGTTATTATATGCTGACACTGATCATTTTTTTCTTCTGGAAAACTGTGCAGTTATACTGGCTTCTCTCCTTTGTGTAATATTTTTATCTTGTAAAGATACCTTTTGCATATTCTTAAGACATTTTTACAAAATGATAATAATAGCTATGATGTATTTGCGCATACCAATTAATTAAATACCTTAATATACCTAGCAGAAAGACGGACGAAAATGAACACATTTATTTTATGGAGTTGAAAAGAAATGATCAACACAATTCTTTAAAAAGCACAATATAGTGCAGATAAATGGGCCACTTGGAACAAAAACTGCATCCCCAGCAAACATTCACCATCTATCATGAGAACAACAAGTGGATACAAGGGGCTATAAAGCAGGGGCAGCCACTGCGATCGATAACACAATCGGTTAGTGCAAAATTTGCAGCCGCACGCTCTTTTGAAAATGCATAACCCGTGTATGAAACAATGCAATCATCCAGATCTAAGATACAGAATGATGTCGATGGGGTCCTCCTTCAAGGCTGTGCTTAGGAACACATGAGTTAATTTATGTGGCGCTGAGGGGACCTGAGTCCCCTGATCGATGAGATGCAGGCACATAACCAGTGGTTTGAAAAATGGGCTCGGTCTCTGGAGAATCAGCTTGAAGACAATCAGCTTGTCCCCACAAAATGAATCCTGTGGCAAACTCTGTTATGACAAATGTCTCAAAGAGCATTGTGTGAGTCTGAGGAGCATTGTGTCTGTACATTTCATATATGATTTTGTGATTACACACTGGCATTTAGTAATTATGTTCATCTCCTTCAAGTTGCTTCCGACGTTCCGTTTTAATTTACATGTACTGTGAGTAGCCATTAGCCTTTCCTGCATTAAAGATTACAAGGAAGGGAACAGATTTGTAATTCTGACTACTTCTCATTTCTAAGAAATCTGAAACTCTATGAAGAACTGATTTGGGAAAAAAACAAATTTTTTACAGCAAATGTGAAGGCTAAGAACTGATAATTGAGATCTGTGAAATAAGTGAGTGTCCCTGTAATTTCACAGTAATACCCTAATTATGTTCACAAAAAAGGAGAGCTACATACGCAGTGTTGATGAGTGAGTCAAAGCACACCGCGTAATGGCAGTGGTGAATTTTTTCTTGCTAAATGAAGTGAAAAATGAAACTGTAAATGTGCAGACGAGCATTTTCTCATTGGTATTAACACTGAATGGTTTCATTGTTGTGCTAATGGAAGAGGAGGATTAAACTACAATTTTTAAGCTTTATTTTTCTTTCTATGCTGTTGCTTTCTTTAATGTTCACATTACTTGAAAGACATTATTTTGCCATACAAAAATAAACGACTGTCTATGTTAATTAGGCCCAAAAGAAACTGACTCCTGCTTGAAATGTTAGACTGACTTCGTATAGCTAAAATTGCAAAACTGATATCACTTATATTACTTTCCATTAAAAATATTACTTTTCACAACCGTTGTGAAAAACGTACCGTTAGTCAACGTATCCCCAGTCGACAATTTTGGAGCAGAAATGCCTTTTGAGAGTGCTTTGGAGTGCCACCATTTAAGGAACCTTCTTCAAAGGTCAAGCCCTTGGAGTTTAAAGGGCCATACACACGGTTTGACTTCAATTTTACTGAAGAAAACTAGTGTATTAGTTAACCAGGGACTTGAATTCACATATACCTTCTGCAGGACACTTTGCTTTTGCCGTGACAGCACAGTCCCAATTTCACTCGTTTTACAGTTGCTCGTTTTTCAGCTGCTTCTTTTTAGATTTCCCATTACAGGGTTACATTAGTCTGTTAGCAACAATAAGTTATGCTACAAATGGCTGACTGAAGCTGAAAACATTGTTTCTAAACCCATTCATGGAAAAAAGTATCCATATCTTAACATGGTAAGGAGAGCGTTAACAAATCCTGCTTAAAAGCATGGTCAGCACACACATCTTTGAGGTTAAAACAAAATGACAGTGGCACGGTTTAGAAGAACGCAAAAATAATAAAAATAACCAGCACTCCCTGTATTTCTTCAGTTTCAAGTTGATAATGTGGGCTAAGTGATTGTTTTTTTGCTAAATGCTGTGAGTAAATACAATCCAATAAAAAAAAAAAAAAAAAAGTTTTGTGTAATTCCTATTTGCTGTGCTGATGATATTCGTCGGAAACCTGTTGGTGGCTCTTTAAAGGAACAATCACAAAATACTGTTTAAAGCTAATTCACTAAATTTAAGCTGATTATATTTGATCAGCTGCTTGCAGGAATACTGAGAAAAATAATATGAAGGGTTAGTTTAATTATGTCCCTGCCCTGTGATCCAATAAATATGTTTTTAATAAACATTAAAGGTGGGAAGTTTCAAGTTTACTGTCTAAAGTATATATGTTTTTGTCACGTTATAATGTAGCTCTGGCTGTGTAAAACAAAACGGACATTAATTCAGGCAGCTGTCAATGACAGAAAACCCCCGCAAGAATTTAGGAGGTTAACACATTTTACTTGGGTAATTACTCTCATGCGCAAAAGAGTCTAAAAGACAGGATATGTGTTCTTAATTTATGGTCATTTCACAGGTAAGCTATGTAAAAAAACATTACTATTAACTCTGTAATTTCAATAGATACCTATAATGCTTTATAGTATTTTTAATTAAACGATCCAACACAGAGACACCCACACAAACTCACTCCTGTACCTGGGGTTAAACCACGCATTATCAGGGAGAACATGCAAACTACATAAAGGAAAACCCAGGACCTTTTTATTGCAACGCAACAGTTCTAACAACTGCACCACCCTGCAGATTTAAACTAGATTTATCTATTTACCATTGATAAGGGCAAAAACAAGGCCTAAAAAAAGAACCTCTAGTTGTTATTCAATTTAAACCAGATACCTCCAGATAAAACTACAACTGGAACTGAATTAAAGGCATTTGCTATGACCCTTCAACAGAGCACTTAATCCTCCAACATGCAACAGGTACCCATACAAATAATAGGAAAAGTAAACATTTTATTGTACAAAGGGGGCTTGCTTTGTGATTGTTTTAACCGTTCAGATCAAAGGTAGTGAAAACATCCTTTTTGCTCCTCAAACTGAATGATGGCTTGGATGAAAATTTATTATTTTTAAACAAATTATGTTACATAATATTATTCAAAAACAAGAAGGTAAATTATGCAAATGACATCATTAGTGCCTTCGGGTTTGTGGGTTTCTACTTATAGATCTGCCACAGGTCAAGTCAATGTGTTGCATGCACACTCTAATGTGTGAGCACGGTCATGTTTATCTTCAGGGCCGAATACACACGCGTGGGTGTCTGTTTAAGGATGGATAGAAACACTCATATGTGCACGCGCACACATCCAGTGATGGAGTGTGCCAAGGGTCAGTTTGCGCACTTCGGTGGATCTCCATTTTTCCATATATCTTGTGTATTATCAATGTGTTTGGGTGTCAACGTGTTTGAAAGCGGTTCCCGCACGCCTTTTGTTCCCCATCAGGGAGCAAGTGACAACGGGGTTTGGAACTTTTATCTGTTTTGTTGAACAGAACGAGGGATTCTGGTGTCAGGTGGCGTCTCCATTCCTGTCATCAGAGGTGCCAGACTGTCGGCCATGCCCCTGGTCCGCATCATTCAGCGTGCACGTCCCTGCTCTGTACGTGTCTGTGTGAGATGCATGATTTGTGCAGCAGCGGAGCTGTGTGGTCTCTGCGTTGCGTCTTTTTCAGGCAGGTGGGCAGAAGGTCTGATTGAAGTCTAATGAGTGTCGCATGCTATTAGACACACACACAAACCCGCCACCGCTCCCGACAGCAGCCACAGGCGCTGATGTATTGATCTCAGCAGGAACCTCTACAACTCTTGTCAGCCCTGGACAGCAAAGCCAATTCACACCACACACTCACAAGTGAATGAAATAAATAAACTCAGCAATACACACGGAGTCAAAGCTAATCTTAAGTCCTTATTGTAATGAATTTATCGTTCCCTTTCATTAGCAGTTAGCTGGTCTGCTTGCTTTCTAAAAGGAGCAGCTGCACAGCATGGAATACACTATATTTATTTTTAGGGGTCAAACTGAATGAAAGCCATGCAGCAATTATATAAATGCACACAATTAAATAATGAGCTTTACAGTGCACTGGAAAAATATCCACATCTC
Organism: Fundulus diaphanus; assembly: GCA_037039145.1. NCBI lineage: Eukaryota > Metazoa > Chordata > Actinopteri > Cyprinodontiformes > Fundulidae > Fundulus > Fundulus diaphanus. The sequence continues at coordinate 36,401,991 of CM073136.1, forward strand.
TTGCATTTGTCGCTTTAAAATCACAAATTGCAATGTATTTATAGTGATTTCATGTAACACCAACACAAAGCCGTGTATAATAGTAAAATGGAAGGAGATGATACACAGTGTTCTTTTTCTTTTTTACATTAAAAAATGAGAAAAAAATCGACATGCATTTGTTTTTGGCTTACTGGGGAAAGGTGAGTTCAGTTCTGCCACATATTCTCAAATGGATTTAGGGCTGAGCTTTTACAGTGCCTTTCTAATCGTAGATATGCTTTGGGGTCATTTCCCTGCTTAACTGTGAACCTCTGCCACAGTTGGAGGTCTTTTTAACCTCCATCAGGTTTTTCTTCCACAGTTGCTTTGAATGTAGCTCCAACCATCTTCCCATCAACTCTAACCAGCTTCCATGTACCCGTTGAAAAAAAGAAAAATCCCACATGATTCCCTCGGCATAATCTTGGTTTTCTGTTTCACAAAGCTTGGAAGCCATTCACCTGAGCCAAATTAGCCTGAGCCGACTTACCCTGTGAACCTAACCCTACTTTGTAGCAGGTTTTGTTGGACTAACTCTGAGTTTGTCCTACATTTTAGCTAGGATCTGGCATAAGGAAGTGTAGGAAAAGGCACGTCCTTTTCCGGAGAAGGCTATAGATGCTGGAGCACAAGTTTTACTCTGCACAAATCTCCGTCGGGAAATCAGGAGGGTGATCAGATCATGATTAAGTCTCATCATTTCTGGAATAATATATTTTCAAGCATTAACGTTTTTCACCGCAGTCCATAATTTATATTAGTAATATATTCTCAACATTACAAGAAACATTCATGAGGTATTAAGAATACTACTGCATTGCAGGAGATTTGGAGAGAAAGTTCCATAAGAGTTATTAGACCATCCACAACTGATAAGACAAAGATCAGACTGGTAAATTACACATTGACTCCAGTCATGGGAACCACTTTATTTGCATGTTTTTTGAGGGTATTTTCTGCCCCCAACACTGTTAGGGCCATGTCATATTTCTTCACTTATATATTTACTTCAACTTAAAATGATGTATAAATAATATAAAAGTGAGGTTGGCACAAATTATACAACAAAAATACGTTTTAAGATGGATGAGTGTCATTGAGCCAAACTTCGGCAATTAAAGCAGCAGGTTTCTGGTTGTAATGTGAACAGGTTTATTGAATATTAATACTTTTTCAAGGTATGGTATACATCAATAGACTCAGAATGTAGCAAAAATATATATTTTTTTCTTTGTTTTTGATGATATTGTTTATGTCAGACTGTCTGTTTGGGGCATCCGTGCAGTAATTTTTTGTTGTTGTCTTTGTTCAATATATTGTGCATCAGATGCTTTTCCTGAACTTGTTAAATCATTCTATCCTGTTTTATTTTATAAGATGCAGTAGATATCAGGAGAGGTTTTTCTAATTCCCATAAGTGAATGACTAATTAATGCATTTGATACAGTAGCTGATAAAATAGCTATGGGGTTTGACTTGCTTCTCCTTGTCTGTGTATGCCCTTTGTTTGGATGTCACGAACAAGAGCTACAAGAAACTCACTCTATTCTTGAATTTTTCTTTTCTTCTTCATCTTCTGGTTTGACTGATATACTTTTTATGTGTTGCCTGTTTGGCACTACTTCTAATATTAGCCGTGCATAGTTTTTCCCACTTAGTCATCATTGCGAAGAAGAAAATATAAAATCTAGGCTACTAATACACAAGGATCTGAAAGACCCTCAAGGGTAGTTGAATAGACAATTGAGCAGACAGTCTGTTAAGCTATTTAATACGAGAGGACTACAAATGTAAATGTCAGATGTCAACGATGTGTGAGCTAATGGCGGATTTACATTTGGTTAGAAATAAATCAGGTTACTTTCAAATGCCTTTACTGAACCAAGTTCAGCCAGTCTTGCTTGGCCTAGAATATTGAATGGTAAGTCCAAAAAGACTCAGTATTAACTTCAATATGTTGGTGCATTCTGGAAAAAAGTGTTTTACTCTTAAATCAAGCTGCAGGCAAAGGGAGAGTCCTAGTGGAAATGTTTATTATACTTAAGTAAAAGCTCAGAAAAACCTCCTTCACTGTTTTTCACCTCTCTCTTCCTCTTACAGTGCTTCTCCTCTCTGCTCTGCCTGTATTGATAGGTTGGAACATTAGTGCTTCTGTATGGACGATTGCCCCCTGATTGATTTCTGTCATACAGCCTTTCTGCACTCTGAGGCTGTTCAGTGGAGATAAATGATCTTGGCACAACAAAATCTCAACTCTGCCGTCTGGTTCTATGTCCCTACTCAGTTTCCCACATCTTCTTCTTTTTATGTTTTATTTTTTTCTCCCAAGAAATTTCTTGTTTGAATGCATCTGTAGGAGTAGGTTATTGTCAATGAAACCTCAGGTAGACTGCCAGCAATCACAGTGACATCATTACTGACAGATATATAAGAATAATTATCCTTAGTTTGATTAAATTCTTCAGCTTCAGGGCGCTCACAGGCAAAAAATTCAAGAAGTCAAAGCAGAAGAGGAAAAAACTCAAAAAGGGTAGCAATGGGAAAAGCTTAAACAGTAGAGCAACATTTAATGCAATATAAGGTTTTATTCTTCAAACACAGAGCTGAATGGCAAAAACCAATGAAGTTAACATAAGGAACATCATTTTTTTAAAGGTACAGGCATTTCTAACTGGAACAAACTCCATTTACTGTATTGGTAAACGGTCATATCATCAAATTTCTCATATTGTAAAGACTTCTTGGAACAGTGAACTCAAAAATGTCACATTTCTGCTTCTGCAGAGCTGGGCCGAGGAGAGACCACCCAACACATGCACATCAGATGCACAAAGTGTGCACCTTTTGGTGTGATATGACGTATCTTTCAACATCAGACCGAGACCACTGGTTCAAACTCAGGCCAAACTGTTTCATGAGACACAGAGTCCCCAGTGTCGTGGAGTTGGTTGTCATACCTGTCATTACTGCCACTATTACATAGGATCACCTCAGATGTAAGCTTTATGCCTAACGCCTGCCTCTTAAGAGCACAGAATGATATTAGGAAAACATATCACTGCAATACTGTTGTTGAGTATTGATTACAAATAACCAACATTTTCGTAATTTTGTCTTCTCCATCGTCATCACATTATGACAGCTAACTTAACCAACAACTCTCCTTTTAAGATCTTGGTCACAAAGTTGTTGTTTTGTTCAGGTATGGGTATAAAAGACATTAGCTAAATTTACCTGGACAAAAGAAATCGAAATAAAGGGCCGATCGGAATAGAAATGTGTCATGTAAACAAGCCAGTCGGAATATGATGATCGGATTAAGGTCAATCGGCTGAACTTCGTTTAGTATAGGCATTTTAAATTGTATTCCAAATGAGAAGGGTTTATGCCGATTGATAATCCGATCAGCGTGCATATGAACGCTTGTCAAGCTCAAGTTCTTCCGAATGTGGCAAACTGACCCGAGTGTGCATGTGCAAAACTGTCGGGGCTTCCAACACAACCTTTCTGTTCTAAAAACATAAAAGAGCTCAAAATTGTTGCTTACTCAGTAAGTTTCAACCGTAATTAGAACATCATGCAAGTCCAGCCTGGGCGCTCGGAAGACAAAAAAACTCGTACAATAGTGTTTTATTTCCTATTTTTTTGTTGTTTAGCAAAGACTGAAGTACTTCTGCTTGTATGTTTTTTTTAGGGGAATGTAATAACTGCGCATGTTAGCATGGTTATATTCTTAATAAAGGCAGGTGCATATGCACACACATTATGATCGTATTAACTGATTGTGTGCCTAATCAATTAATCCAAGCATTTCTTCCTGCTTCTCGGTAAAGGCAGATGCATTTCTTTTCTCTCCTCTCCTTCATCCCCCTGTTACCTGGAATATCGAGAAATTCTGAAAACGTCAGAAGCTGTTTTGGCTCATGTCAAGGCTGCATGAACTATGTGAGGTGTATGGCTGCTACCAGCACTCAGACTGAAATGCTGTGTAAGCAGAACTGCAGGCCAGCTGCGGTTTCTGAACTTGTTGGCCGGATGGGAACAATCTTGGAGAAAGCTGGAAGCTGGACCCTGGCAGAATGACCACATTTTGGCTTTTTTGGAATCACCATTGCGATGTACCAGTGAGACTTTCAGACAGAAAAACCAGAGTCTGCCTGGCCCAAACAAATGCTGTTATCTAATTGGCTCCTCTGTAATCTTAATTTCTCCTGGGTGTTATGTAAACGAGATGCCCTGTGACATCTGACATATGTGACCTTGAACATAGCGCATTGAACTGAACAGCCTGATAACAAAACACACACACACACATATATGATTACACTAAAACACACAGGCACACACAAGCCGCCTCAACTATGCTTTCTACCTGTACTCCGCTGCTTTCTGTTTTAGCTGTAGTGTCAGAAAGGTCAGATCAGAGACCTCAAGCTTCAGCTTTAAGAATATAAACAAGTAAGCTTTGAATGTAATGTATGAAAGAAGTCTAGTCAAGGATTTACTTATTACTTATATTAGCTTATTCCTTTTGTTTTTCCTATGTCTGTAATGTTTTTCGTTGAATCGTCTTGTTACTGAAAAGTGCTATATAAATAAAATTATCTTGCCATGCCTTGCCATATAAACGATACAATCCAATTATTAATTCCAAATATATTTTAATCCGATTGCTAAAATTTGTGCATGTAAACATAGCTATTAAAATGCTACTAGCAAGCAAAATATTAATGGAGGGTACCAAAAATATTACAGCAAGCCAAATACTGCAGCCAAGAAGTAATTTCACTTGTGCTATTGAACGACACTAATATTGTAATGATTATTGAGATTCAACGTATTGCGCAGCTCTAATCTATACTTGTAGCCTGTTTCAGGAAAACAAGTTCTGGGAGGTCAAAATAAAGCGTATAAAGACAGAATCAAAGCAAAGATCAAAAAGTGACACATAGACCTTTAAACCTGGGAAGATGCTACGACTAATAGGTCAGCCTAAAGAAATATTTTCCAGGAGAGTGGAGCATGATACAATAATGATAGAAAACTATACTTTTTCATATACATAGCCACGTTTAGAGAAAGTGGACATTAACTATGTGTTTTACATTTTAAGATAGCCTCAAGCAACTGCTGCTGGGTCCTTTTTGAATGCTATTTATCCATATCGCCTGGAGTTATTCCATCAAAACACAAGGGTTTAAAAAGAGCTCACAATTTAAATTCAGCTAAACTTTTAACATCAGATTCCAGACTCAGTAACTGCCAACCAGTTGTTTCAACCTTTTCTGTTCTTATGCAGATACGCACCTAATATGTTGGACTTTGCATGTATATTCTACAATACTTAATCAGACTGGTAATTTTAATTGGATTATAAATCTATTTAACAAGGCTGTGAGGAACTGGAATGAATTAAATTAAATCAAATTGGATTAGTATGACTACATGTAATTGAATGTGAATAAGACACATTTTATTCGTTTTTTTTATATAGAGCCCAGAGATTACTTTAATATAAGCGTCTGGCAGCCATTCCTGCTGCCACACACCAGACAAGTGGCTGAATGCTAATGCTGCTGTTGTACTCGCTGTTTATTTTGCATTCTTAACATAAGTCCATACAATGTTAAAAAGGACTGGACATTTTAGATTTGCATAAACATTTATCATGTTTTATGAACCTGACATTTTCATTGACTGTTTGGGTTGCACACCTTGTGCTAACATTGTCAGTCTGCTTTAATTTATTTAGTGGGTAATATTCAACAAATGCATGTGTTGTGTTTTTTTTAACCCGTTACCTTGGGACATACTGTTGGAGAGCCACATCAAAGAAAAGAGCCCCAGCTGATTCCGTTCTTCTTAAATAACACATCCACTTAAAGCTATAGTTGGTAATCCTGTGAAACACTTTTTGTTATACTGGGTGAAATGGTCCTTTCATTTTGACAGTAGTCAATACATTATGTATTCAGAAAAAGGAGGTTAAAAAACTTGTTAGAGCTACAGGCCTGTAAAAACTCTGACCAATCCCTGTCATTCAGACCGAATGGCAGGAAATCAGTTTTGAAGGTCAGTTTTGTTCCTCCCCTCAACCCCCTCTGTCCTCAAGTTCCAGGGGTATCGCCTTATCTATTGGTTGTCCCACATGCCAATCATTCTGACGCACCCACGTAACCCCAGTGTGCGTGCATATGTTCCTTGTTAGTTTCTGCTTGCTGGCTGCACATGTGCACTTATAGTGTTTATGTATCCGGTTAGCTTCGGTTAACTTCGGTGTTAGCCTTTCATTGTAGCTCTGCTGCTCTCACAGCATACGTTGAGCATGGCTGACAGTCAATTGAGGAAAACCATGAGCAAGTTTATGGGAACAAGAGGAAGGCCCCAGTAGAAACAGAGTGGATTTGGGAGATTTTTCACAGAATCCCCCTGAGGAAAGACGGTCTTGTGTATGCGCAGTTATTCAAAAAGGGGCTTGGGGGAACTTTTGGAGAAATCACCCACTCTACCTTTAAGTGGCTCATCCCAAAGTCTGATTTTAAGGAAACTAATTGGTATTTATTTGTGCAGTTACTACCTAAATTGAAGACACGTTGACCTCTGGTTTGGGCTCAACTTATCATTTTTGAAATAACTTTTCTAAATTTTGCCTCAATGCCTGACATGGGGGAGACAAAAGCCCCCTTGCCTTGCAATCAGTGTTTTGAAATACTAAATCGTCATGTAGCGCAGTCACAGTAACATAGTCTATGACTTGATGATCAGCTGAAAGGTGTGAACATTGCTGTTTCGCCTCTTATCCACAACATAAAACAAAATAGCAAAATGATTTCAATATGCAAATATGTGAACTTTTATGTAACATATCCTGTGTCGGTTTATTATGAGAAAACTTTAATTAGTGTGATGCACATAACATGCTGATTTTGTTACAAAACAAATGTGCTTTTATTCAAAGCCCTGAATGTGTTTCAGCCAGATATAATTAGTCATCTGGGAATTGTTCAATAAGGACTTTATGTAGGTGCTGGGGAACTGTAGGCCATGCCTCTTTGGTATTGCAATAACAGCTGCATGTTTTGAAAGCACACACAGCCCTTTCCAACACATTGTCCTGAAGTACTGAAGGAAATCAATGGTAAAATCAGGAACATTATATTCTTCCTGTACTCAGATTTTCTAGGAGGAAAAAAATATTTTCTGGGTCAGGATCTGTATTAGCATAACAAAATGGATTCTATTTTAGCTCAGAAACACAAACACCAACTGAGGGCACAGAGAAGATCTAAAACAGTGGCACAACGTGTCAGCTCCAGTTTTTCTCAGAGAAACAAAATGGGGCTTATATCATCTTTATTTAATTTATTCTACTTTTCCAGGCTGCTAAGTCACCTAATTTATGTAGATTTTGCTCTTGGATTTAACTCATATGTACAAATAAAATGTTTAAACATTTTGTAAGATCTATTTATGCTTAAAAAGTAGTTGAATTAGATCAACTAAAGTGATTTTTTTTTCCGTCATGTCATGCTTCCAGGAGGGGTCAATAGAACATTAATTAAATTTGGCAGTGATTTAGTAGCTTATCCAAGGACATTTCACTGTGACAGATGCTGGTCAAATCAGTAGCCTGCTTTACATCTTTCCTGTCTACTATTTAGCTTTGAGAAGATAAGCGTGGTTGGTCAGCTATTGATTAAACTGTCCATGGCCCTGAAATGGAGTTCTGGGCAAAGATGTCAGCTCTCAAATAAAAATGCACACTATTCAGAGTGCAAGGGGGTGTTTCTTCCTATAAGCATCATCTTGGATGGAACAATATTTGCAAGGTTGGCATAATAGACAGCAAGAATAAAGGATCACTCCACCTCCTTCCCACTCTTTTTCTCCTCGCCTATCTTTCTTGTATTGCTAAATTATTAGTCTCTTGCATGGCAATGTAAAATGATGTATTTGTGTTTTGAGCTTCATAAAACAGCCACTTCTTATGTGCCAGCATTTTTCGCCTCAGTATGATTTATTGTTCTTCTCCTCTCTGTGTTGCATTGTTTTGCATTGTTCCTCCACTTGAATGACAATTATTTTCGTCCGTAATCGGAGGTATTACACATTGTTTCAGAGAAACACTATATGATGACAAAGGTTTCTCACATAGCTACATATTTTTCTCCCCCTTTCTCATTTTTTATGTCCTTTCCTTCACTCTGAATGTGACTTCCTGTCTACTTGTGTTTTAGAACATCTGTAAACTCCTACATCAATTAAAACAGTATTTCTTTTGAATATGTACAATAAATTGCTGTACATTTGCTATGTAAATTCACCAACTGTTGCTAAAACACTCAGTCATGATTTTTATTTAGATCACACAAGAAACGCTGGCAAGATGCCACACAGATTGTCATGCATGCTTTATTTTTGCCATTTTTGTGGCACTAGTGACCCTGAGAGAGGGGGAAAACATGTGGAAAAGGACGGTGGGTCGGAGTCTAACCCAGGTCACGGCGCTGAGGACTAAGGCCTCCATATATGGCCGGCACGCACCACCCCAGTGCCACCAGGGCACCCCGTCATGCTACTTCATTCTTCATTCTAGTCAGATTTATAGCAGAAGCCAAGCAGACAGTAGTACACATTTGTTGCAGAAGGAAGTTTGCATTGTGTATGCGGGCAGGCCAGCTGACAGCTTTGCTAGGGCCCGGTACAGCACAGTCTTTTTGCCCCCCCTCCCCCCCCCCCCCCCCTACACCTACCGCCACCACACCACACACACACACACACACACACACACACCAAAAACAGTTAACTTAACTGCATACTTCATGCCCTGGAAATGTCTGTATCTTATATTGGATATTTTCAACCCATCTACTGAATTTAGTGCACTGGTTGATCTTTTCTTCATAAGAGAACAACAAGCACTGCAGCCAAAATATGGCTTTTTTTGACCTGCTGTATATCAGCCAGTCCCTAACATTTTTTTCCCTTCCATTGCAGGAGGTAGTATATGTTAGATACTTTGGGAATTCTCTGCCCTCTGAATCTGCTGGCGGTTCATTTGCCATCTCTGAGAAAGGATTCCTTTTTGCCATTAAAGACACAACATTCATTCGATCAGAATCAGTCATTTTTGTTGGCCATAACGCGGGATCATTAAAATTAACGGTGTGATCCGTCTCTGAGCCACTATGCTCAGACTATCCGATCGGGCAGCAAGCCCCTCCACCTGCACTGTCTCTGTTATCGCTAGGGATCTCCTCCTCAAACACACGCTCCCTCAAGCCTTTGGTGTCATCTTCTCTTTTTCTCTTTTCTGTGCACCTGTGATTCTTAGTTTGCAGCGGAACGAACTTTCAAAGTTGCAGCCAACCGTTGTCCTAATGGTCAAACCATTTTATGTTGGGGTGGGGGGAGTTCTAATGGCCCCTTATTTAATGAAAACATATTACATATACCTAATGCAGAAATATATATATATATTTAGTTACTCTAATATTAAATATGTTTCACACAAATATTTGCTGAAAAATTACTTCTGCCTGTATTTTAATGGTCAGAGTGTCAGTTTTGCCCCCCCCCCCCCCCCCCCCCCCCCCTCTGTCCTGGGCCAGGGACAATTGATCCGTTTGTCCCCCCCTGTCAGCAGGCGTGATTGTGGGCATTGGTTTGCTGCAATGCAAATTGCATTTATCAACACAAGCTCTGTTGAACTTCCAATCCAAGGATGAGGCTCTGTTTGACAAAAAACATGGGGTAAGCAGAATTGCTAAGGGTAATGTCAATGGTAACACAAGGGCTAATGAGCTACACAACTTGAAAGGCTGACTCCAACCCTAAATAATGTTTAATGTGAGAGCACCTCGTAACTCTCAGACCCAGGATTTTTCTTGCATCTGGTTCACTCTGCAGGATAAACAGAGTATACAAAAGTATGTGGTAAAAAAAATGTAGAGCCTACTGCATTACTATTATGTGCAGTGTGTTTGTGGAGGTAAATTGGCCCATTTCTGTTCATAAACATCTGTGACACTTTACCTGCAGATCTCAGAAAAAATTGACTATATTTCTTCAAGAAACCGTAAAAGCGTAACAGCTTACCAGAGCACTCTAAAGCTCACTATCTGTGAAACACTTTCTCATCTGTTATATTTCCTCTACCACACGGGTTTGAGACGTCAGTTCAAAATGGTAATTTTGAGTAGATTGGTCATAATTTCCTTGTGTCTGCATTAACACAGACATCTAACACAAAAAATCTATAGACATCCATCTATCTATCTATCTATCTATCTATCTATCTATCTATCTATCTATCTATCTATCTATATATATATATATATATATATATATATATATATATATAAATTAGGTGGGGCAATAAGAAATTAACACCTGTTAGCAGCAACTAGGTCTGCTGTGATGCATACAGCCCAACTTTGATCAATTTTAAATAAACAAGGTAAATTAGCACAAGCATACTCATTAGAAATGCCCATTTATATAGGCTTAATATAATAAAAAATCAAAGCTTTTTTATACATGAAATTACAAATAATGGGTCACTCATATTGTTCATTTCTTGATCAAAGCTAATTTTGACTCTGAGGTAAAGTTCTTGTCAAATGAGTAATGCAAAAACAATAACCCACAGGAATGAAGTGTAGTAGTTTTACAGCAAAATAGGTAACATAAATGAATACAAAATGGTAAAATAGTTTTAAAGGAGACATACAACACAAAGTATTGGCTGCTAATAGATTCAAAAAAGTTATTTAAGCTCGGAAAGTCTATTGCAAAAATATGTAGCAATATGCAAAATGTTGCTACCAACCATGCACAAAAGTTAAACAATGAAAGTTTTGGAACAATGAATTTGACATGGAGCACCGGGCCTCAACCAAAGAATTGTGCTATAAATGAGAAACCTAAGTTTAAAAATATGGCCGCTCTGGTCCAAGCATGCTTGTAAACATAATGAACCATGCTGATGGTAGCAGCCTGTTCAAGCGTACCACCAACTGCAGCTGTCGCTCTTTACTATGAATCCCAGGAGGTTGGGCACTCTGCTGCAGAAATATCCCAGGACACTGCCTGTTTTTCATCGGTAATGACACCACAGTGTTGAGTCAATTAAGTCACACAAGTCAACAGAAATTTTAAGCGGACAAATGTATTTCACCTTGTGAAAATATCAAAAATGAAATGGTTAAATATGTACCAGAAGATTTTATTCCTGTGCTCCTTTTTCCAAATAAAAACATTTGATATTTCTTTTTTTTTTACTTACTCACTGTGGCATCAAAATGGTCAAGCTCTCTCCTGCAAGACCATTTCTATTTAAATAATTCACAGTGCAGGCAGTGATTTCCCCCGAGGACTGTGCAAGCAAAGTTCTCAAGTGCTTGTGCAGTAGTTGTGTTGTCCATCTTGTGGTTTGGATGTATGTGGAAGAAGTGACTGTGTGGCGAGTGGAACTGTCATAAACAATCACTGCTGACATATCACAGATACGACACATAATCAGTTCAGCTGGCAGATTCTGTAGACACTCGCTACACATCCATGAATTACAAGATGAGTACGACGACAAGGCAAGCATAACAAAACATGAACTCTTCTGGGTTGCGGGTTCTTAAGCTGGATGGTCAGAGTACTTAAAGCGTTGGCAGAAAAGTAAGAGAGCTGTTGGGCACAGATATGACAAAACTTGTGCGATTTGAGAGTTTTATATTTTCAATCATGCTTCGTTTTTTAGAAAAAAGATGTTACATGTTTAATTCAAGTGGCCACATCGTTCCAGATTGATTAAATTTTTTTAGTTTACTAAGACTGTACTAATTCACAAAAGGAGATGTTCCCACATTGTTATAAAGAGCAAGAAAACGTGTCTGAGAAAGCCAGCAGACTACATCAATTAAATTCTTCAAATGAAACCCCAATCCTGAGCGCTGGGAGGCAGACAACATTAAAGAAGAGAACAGTTTAACATAAAAACATGAGAACCCCCGCAGATGCAGGAAAGCTAGCGACAGTGCAGTGCAATGCAATATTATTGAACTTTTTCACATTTTTCAATATTAAACCCACACTAACAGTCAACTGATGCTGTACACGTGGGAAAAAAAAAATTTCTTCAAAGTCCACTTCTAATTTACTAAAAGAACTGGGAATTATTGCAGTAGCTCGACTTCCAATAAAATACATTTTGTCTTTCAGACTAGAACTTTAAATTTTAAGATCTCAGGCAAGTAGAATATTTCTGCAAATGAAGGTATCTGCCTAAAGTTACTTTCCTTTGTACAGATGTGATGGGCTCAGGTGAAACTTGTTCTGAAGACATTTGGCCTCACTTCCCCATAACCCAATGTTGTGACCCTTTTATTTCCTGAGCAATAAAAGGGCCTAAGAGGGAGCATGTGAGTTTACCATCTTATGTACATGAGCTCTCTCTAGAAACAAAACACCACATGAAGCTAAGAGTTGCTTTTCCCTCTTTAGGGTCCACTTCAAGTATCTGCTCTATGAGCCCCAGCCTTAACATTACTGATGAAGAATGTCTCATTGCTAGAGTCCCATTTCACCTGAAGTATTCTCCATAGAGGAGATCACAGAAGAACTGCACAAAGCGAGATGCGCAAGAAAAGCGCATGGTTGGTGAACCAAAAAGAATCAGATTTTCCTTCAGGGGAAGTGACATTCTTTAGAATAAACTACTGTAAATCTCTGCATGCTTGTGTTCTCTCCATTACCTTGCCCATTGTGTTGTCGTATATCAGGCATTGGTTGAGGGTGGAGCAAAAAATTTCCTCTTTATGGGACCTATTTGTTTTAAGCAACCACTGAATCTCCCCTAGGGCACTCATGACGAGACAGAGAAACTGGAGAGAGGAGAGGCACAATCGTAAATCAACTCACATCAAGCGATGGCTTGTAACCAGATGGTGTGTGTGTGTCAGCTTGCTTTGTAAGGGAAGTCTGTTGGTTTGTGCAAACGAGTGAACAAATGGTTGCGCGGCGTTATTTCAAATATCCTGCCATCCAAGCCAAATCTGTTGGTGTTAGCATCCGTTAGGACGGTGACAAAGCCAGACGGCTGGTCACCAAACCTGGCAGTTCATAGGCTGTACAACCTCAAAGGCAACGGCTTTGAAATGGACTTGGAAGTGGAGCTGTTTGGGAGAAGCACAAGCGCTTGACAGCTTCCCAGGGGCCTCATTAGGGACTCTGTATGACGGGTAGGTGGAGGAAGTAGGACACAGCAACCAAACACACAGAGACAGCAATACCACATGTTTATCTCTCTCCATGCACAGTCATACATAAAGACAGAAGCAACAAGAGAACTCCATTACCAAGTGCAAACATCTAAGTGGCAGTAAAGTGATATGTCATGGCTAATATGTCCAGTAAGGACAATACATATTATAACAAAGCCTTAGGCAGATTAGAAGCAAAAAAACCAACAATAAAAATTAGAGAATGTTGCATTCAATTTTTGTACTGTAAAAGCAAGAGGAGAGAACCTAAGCCAAAGTGTTCAGAGGGCTTTGCTGTTGTTTTGTAAGTTGGTTGATTCATGGGTTTGCGTCATGTAAATTAATTTCAAGGTTTGCGGCTCATTGGCTTGGCTTACTCTGACTTTCAGTAGGTCTGAAGATTCAGTCAAAAGTTAAGTGTCATTAAGGTGATTGTCTTTTTTTCATAGCTCTACAATGCATGTATGTCTCTTGGTGTGTGTTTTTATTTATTTATTTTTACTTTTTCATTGGAGGGCACAGATACAAATCTCGGTGAGACCTTGTTTATTGTTGGGGGGAGTAGTGGCCTAGTGGTTAAAGCAGTGCACTTGTGCTGTGAGAAGGTTCCAAGTACCTGGTTCAATCCCTGCAGACCCATTTTGCTCCTCGGCGCTGTAAAAGCTGCCCACTGCTCACTAAGGGATGGTTATGAATGCAGACAACAATTTTTTTGGAATGTACAATTGTAATGACAAATAACGATTTATTTCTTTCTAAATACCTCCAGACTGGATGCATACACCTTGGTGTAAAATGAAAAGAAGTGTTATCCTAAGACCAATTTTGTTTTGTTTTTTGAAACAGTCAAAGTGCTCACTACAACCTGTCATTTATTGTATTAAAGCAATCCAATGCAAATCCTGCATGTCCTAAAGGTAAAAGAAGTATGGTTTTCTGAACTTATAACTTAAAAATCTGAAAAGGGTGCCTTGTATTGGTATTAAAACACCATTACTTTTTTTACCCCCGGAAATCTACCTGCAACCTGCTAATAACTGTAAAGACCTCAGACATTTTCTAGTGAGTAATAATGGAAAGAGCAAGGATTGATCAGAGAAGCAGCCTAAATGTCCATTGCAAACCTGGATGAACTGCAGAAATTAAACAGCTGAGGTGGGAGGATCTGTCAACACAACAACTATTATTCATACAACCAGACATTTATGGAAGAGCAATAATAGGAAAGCCATTATTGAAAGAGAGTAATAAGATGTCCTATCCAAAGTTTGCTACAAGCATCCCATGAAAGGGATAGACAGAGGAAAACGTTCTGGTCAAATGGGAGCAACAAGCAACTTTCTGGTCTACATGCAAAACACATTGTGTGGAGGAAAACTAGCACTTTACCTAGAAGCCAACATCCCTGATGTGACAGATGCAGCAGGGATGTTTTCCCTCAACAGAGACAGGACAGCTGTTCAGAGTTCTTTGGTAAATAGATAGAGGTAAATACAGGACAATCTAAAAACAAAACCTGTCAACAATCAGTGAAAAGATTTGAATGCTGTTGTTTACAAATGCTTTCTATTAAATATGACCTGACTTGAGCTGCTTTGCAAAGAAGAATGGTCAGAAAGTCTGTAGATACTCAAAGCTGGTGGAGACATACCCCAAAGACTTGCAGCTGTAACTGCAATGACAAATCATTCTACAAAGCATTAACTCGTGGAAATGAACACAAGAGCCTTCCACATACATTTCTATTCATTAAAATGGTTGTAAAGCATCTATCAATTTCCCTTTTACTTGAAAGTTTACACTTTGTGTTGGTTTATCACATAAAATCCGTAAAAGTTCAAAGGGCTCAAAATAATTTGCTGTGCAAACTCTTTTTTTTAATATATGAAAACACCTATTGTATATATATATATATATATATATATATATATATATATATATATATATATATATATATATATATATTTGTTGTTGATCAGATAGCAAAGTCAAAGTATTCAGCATTGTCATTTCCTTTCTGTAAGTTGTTTTTTTCTAACTTAAAGAATGTTGCTACACACCAGAACCCTTTGATTTTCATTTCAAATCTCAAAAAAATTAGATTAAAATGTAATCTTGTAGCGTATATGAGACAATGTTATTCTTTCACCTTATCTGTTACCCAAATATAGTTATATGTATATCTTGACAAGCTTTCACAACAACATACATTTTCAATCCAGCATGTGCATACCATTGTAATGGCTGAAGCTTCAGAATAATGGGAAATTACTTTTTTTTTCTTTTTTTCTGCAGAGCCCTTGTTTTTTTTTCATGCCTTACTCATTAATGTTGGAATCAAATGACATCTCCTTGGATGCACATTTTTTTCTGGCACACATAGACAAAAGCAGTTAGGTTTGTTTTCTGTTTTTCCCTGTTTCATAGATGAACTCTTTTTTATATTGGACATGTTTAAGTATTAGTATTATCGTTTTTCCCACGTAGTTAACTTTATTTCATGGTATGCCAGTATGCTCAGCAGAGGTTAAACAAGCAAAACATTATGTGTCAAGGACATTTTTGATTAGTTCTTTGTGAAATGCTTTGCTTTGTTGAGCCACATTGTTCTACAATGAAGCAGCGAAAGGAAAATTAAATTAGAGACACAGATTGTCATCTCGGTGTATCCAGTTCATTTTATTTGCATTACAACAGAAAATGAAAAACGCATACAACTTAATTCTTACTGCTACTCCTTGAAAATACTAATTATTTACTTTATATTTGGATTGAACGTTTCCTGTATGACCATCCACGCATGTTCATCCTCTCCATTTCTGCTCTTGATGATCTCCTTGTCACTTTTGGGCACACAAGCACTAGATGAAAGGATATAATTTATCTGTCAGCTGCAATCTGAACAAGTTTTTTCTTGCTTTTATAAGGTCAATTGGGAGCGCTTCTTGCTGAGAATGAGGAGCCTGCTGTGTGTGGAACTGTACAGCATTTTATGAAACCCAGAATATGAGATGATTTCCAGCATCTTAATTGGTTGGGGGGAAGCTGAGGAAGGCACTAGCCCAGACTGCCATTCATACAGGAACCACTGCTGTGACGCCTTGTGGTCAAAGAAGAATCAAAATAAGGATAGACTACTCATGCCAGCAGTATGCTGGGAGGGAAAAATTGGCCAATTGTGAAAGTTTAACAGACTGAAAATCAGTTCCTTTTCCTATGATCAAACTCTTTATACTTTTCATGTAACAATTAGAAACCAGCCATCTATCATTTTAGATAGTTTTTTAATAGATAAACCAGGACGTATCACACAACCAACAATAAAAATAAGATTCACTAACATGCCGTTTATCTTTAAGAAGATAGGCATGTGGGTTAACTAACAAAACAACGACACAAGTGAACTTTCATACACTGTTAAATATCCCTTAACTAGACACACTTTTAGCATCTACTAACTTATTGTGTACTACTCATGCTGGTTTATCGCATAGCATAACATGCATTAAAATCAGTGGTTGTAATGTGACAGTAAGTGAAACAATTGAATTTGAATGAATACCTTTTCAAGGCTCAACAGAAGCATATGAAATGAGGAAAAGCGATTCCCACAGCAGGCTACGCCAAAGTTGTTTATAGCACATGTCCTAATTAGGAAAATCTCTCACTCTGCTCATTGCAACATGATTTTAAGAGGAAGTTAGTGTTTCTGTCTTATCTAATGGACAAACCCGTCTCTACCACAGTTATTTCTTCCATCTTTACAAGCCTTTTGGGAGAAAAACGAAGGCCCCGGCAACGAAATGTAACATGAATGTTCACGCAGGAAGACAGCTGTTGGTGAACTTATGTTACACATGTGCTTAACAAATGTGTTGTGTAAGATCTACCTCCCTGTAGCAGGAAATGACGTCTCTCTGCATCACCGCTTGTTGGGTATCTTTTATGTATTGCAGCGTTTTGAAGGGCCTCCATGCACTACTTCATCACCATCAGTCTGGCTCCCCTTGTGAGGTACAGGCCTACCAAAACCCTAATCTTCTAATTGCTAAGTAGTCTCCTCAGCGATGACAGGGTGGAATCGATAAGAGGCACAATGCTATGTGATACATCCTGCTGTTTTTTTCTATTACCCTTAGACTCTTTCTCTTTCTCAGCCCATTTTGCTTCTGACCCCCCTTCCTCTGTGTTTAAATTCACGGTATCCAAGGCAACCGCTATTCAATCTCAAACAGCAGTGAAATGAATGCGGCTTTAATTTGTCTTTATTACTGCCCCGTTGGTCTTTTTTGCTCCCTCCCTTCTCCCTGCCTTCTCTTTCACAATATTTCGCACATGCTTCATATGAAATAGCGAGCAAGGTTTACAAAATGTCTGTCCACGCTCCATCGGCTTAGAGGTAATCAATGTAAACCGGGTTCTCAATCAGTGCCACTAATTTACCCCCACCAGCTCCCATCAGGCTGAAATGATGCATTATTCACCTAATGTCGTAGAATGGCCTCTCAGATGAACGGCTCTTTAATGGACCTTGATGACTGATGGAAACGGCGGGAACATTATGCTTGAGAATGGCACAGATGAGAAAATGTATGAGGAAGGCGCATCAGACACATCTTGCCTATTTGGCAAAATGAGGCCAGTTGGATTAATTGTTTTTTCTCACTAGAAATCAAGAAATGGAAGATAATCTACATTTCTCCATGAGGGACTGCTCCTGTTTCCTCCCCTCTGCTCTTGTTTTAGCATAAACAAATGAGCATCCACATGAGCACCAGTTGTCATAATCACATACTTTGGCATGCATTTGGAAGCAAATAAAAAACCTTCTTGCAGTGGCTCTTACTTCTTGGTGAGCAGTTCTCTGACACCCCAAGCAGCATTTTGATAAATGCACGTTCATTCAAAGTGTTTAACAGAAATGCACCTTTTACTTCTTAGCTCCAGAAATATATGCATACGCGCATGCAGAACAGCAAATGACTACATTCCCCTGGGCGAATTGTGATGACTTGAAAACATTGAAGCTTGCAGTGAGAGGTTGCACCAGATTATCATCCAAAACAGAGGAAAAAAAATGTAACAGTCGCAGACGTCTAGCAGTGCAGAATTTCATAAAGCTCTGTCACAGCTGACCAAATACTAGTAAACAACAGCGACAGGAAAAAAAGGAGAGGAGAGCAGATGATGGATGTCTTCTCTCATGGCACAAAAATTAAACAGAGAAATAAGTTCAAGAAGAGAAAAAAAAGAGGATGATAGAGAAAGTGAATTTTAGTTCATGAAAAGCTTTTATCTCATGAGCGGCGGTATATCAGTTGAACTATCTGTCCGTATGAAAGCTCTGTGGGATCTATAGCTTCTGATACTTAATACATGAAATCCTTTGATATGCCATTTGACCGACGCTGCCTCAAATTTAATCTGGAAAACAAGCCAATAAGGTGAGGAAATGAAGGAGGACAAACCTCCGAGTACACAGAACAGAAATCTATAAAACGCTTGCAGTATACACTAAACAGAAGATCAATCAGACACTGCCAAATCCTAATAAATATATATATATATATATATATATATATATATATATATATATTTTTTATTTTTTTTTTTTTTTTATTTTTTTTTTTTTTTTTCCTGCTTAAAAGAAAAAGTTCAAAGAACTGTGCATGAAACAGAAAAATAGAATTCACTTTTCGATTTTGTATAGGGCAAATTCACAAGACAAACAGATCCAATTAATACCCATAACACTCACTGGCGGCTTTATAAGGTACACCAATTCAATTGCCAGTCTAATGACTTTCAGCTTCATTGACTAACTTTCAAATGTCAATAACTGAACCAATCTAACCAGTAGGTCGTATCCTACTGTACTGTCCTGTATCAGCAAATTTTACATTTATCTGTAGGAAGAATTGCACCACCCTATAGAGTTTTTAGCATTTGCACTCTGAAAGGAAATAATTACTTATCTGTATGCATTATAAGAAAAATAAACACAGAAAATCTAAGGATTTACAAAAGACTAGTGAACATGTTTTCTGTGAAGCTATTACTATCTGCTTATTGCTAAAGGAAATTAAGTAAAGCAAGCCCCGACAACTGTTAAAGCAACCAAACAACAAACATGCTAAAAAAGTAATTGTAAAATACTCACAGTGATGGCAGTGTGAGCTTAAATTGGAGCACTAGTTTAAAAAAGATATCATCTTAATAAAGTCCTAAAACTTGGAAGGTTTCTGTTTTGTTCACTCGTATCAAGCGGAAATGTATTTTATGACACTATAATTAGGAGTTTTATAACTGCATTTTGTTTTTGTCAGGTTTGATCTCAGGAGATGGGTTACACACAATATTTGAGAAAGTTCAAACAGCACACTGGCTGCCCAGGTGGATTAACCAATCAAAGGCAGCAGTAAAAGACAACAACAGACATCTGATAGGTACTTCCAGCAACATATTGCACCATGTCACAAAGGTATATTTAACATAGCAACATTTTCATTGTGTTCAAACAGCCTACACAGTCAGCAGCTCTAAATCCAATAGAGCAAATTTGAGATGTGGTGTAACAAGAGATTTGCCTCATGGATATGCAACCAACAAGCCTGCTGAAGCTGCATGATGCCAACAAAAACAAAATCCCTTATGAATGTTTCTGACACCTAGTCGAAATGAAGCTACAAAGAATTAAGACAGTACTAAGGCCAAAAAGAGTTCAAATCCACTACCAGCATTATGGAGTGGATACACAATCTAATAATGACAAGGATGAACATAAAGCAAATAATAACTTCAATGACTTAGTTTCTCTTTTGTTTAATGTCTCCTTAAGCTAATAATAATCATTATTCAGAGCAGGTTATGATAAACCCCATACTTGCATGTTTTTATTTTAGCCTGACATGTGGGAATTTTCCTGAAAAGCTTTTACTGTTCTCTACATAGAAGAAATTTCAGTCTTGATTCTTAGAAGCTCAATAGGGGGTTTTCAGGTGACGTCACGCTCACGTGACTACTCAGCGCGTCCGCCATATTGGGTGGCAGTCGTTTCGCACCGTTGACCCTGCATTGTATGACGCCTTAGGCAGTATTGAACAATGGGGAAAACGTGTTTAATGGTTGGTTGCATGGCCCGTGGAGGTGGAGAACAACGCTCTTTCTATCGCCTACCAGCCGTAATCGTGAATCAATGTGAAAAAACAAAACAGCTATCTGAACAACGCCGTCACCTATGGCTGACACGGATATCCAGGTCCGATTTGGACGGTGTTAAGCTGGAATACGCCAGAGTCTGAGGTGCTCACTTTGTCACAGGTAATTAACTGTTAAGCATTTAAAACATGTAAGAATATATTAATAATAGGGCTTGGGCGTCATGACGTATTACTTTCCGTGGCCGCCATGTTGACTGCCTCCGCCGCCGCTACTCAGACTACTGCCTATGACTACCGCGTACTGTACTCCCTCTCAGCCGTGTTTTAATTTGATTAATTTCACCTTAACTTGATTTCAACCATGGTAAACCGTTGCTGTATTGTGGGCTGTAACAGCGCAACACATGATCGCCATGGGAAAAACATAGAAAATGGGTTAACTTTCCACCGCTTTCCTGCCTGGAGGCGCAACCACGGAGAACAAGTGTCAGAGATAACGAAGAGTCGTCGGCTCGCTTGGATCGCGGCTGTAAGACGACCGAACATAACTTTCCACAGTATCCCGATGTCAATGAGAGTGTGTTCTAAACCTTTGAAACACATAGCAGCTAGTTAAAAGTACATTACATGCGTGAGTGGTTGTTAGCACTAACGGTTAGCAGGTGCCAGAGCCCGTCTGAGCGCAGCTTACCTTTGTACGAGTTACTGTGTTCCCACTGTTTGCTGGCTTTATGATCTGCAGCTCCTGAACCCATCCATTTGTAAACTGCACATGAGACTCCAAGGACTTGTAGCTTTAGAACTGTTCTGAAGTATAGGCGCTCACACCACAAACAAGGTAGCCGAAGACGTCTGATATGCAAAGTGACGTCCGCGCTACTTCCGGGTTACGCGCTACTTAGGCATTTGCCTACCGGCGTAAATACGGTAAATACAACTTAATTTTGCACTGGTCATTGTTCTGCTTAAATAATTAAAGCCGCGAGCGGCGTCGATCGGCCCTGCAGCCAAGCGCCTTCGCGCACCGCCGGCCGCCGGCCATCAGCCACCGCAGAAGCTGTCACGCATTTTCGTTGCATTTGCGTCGGATTGTTTACATTTTTACCATCTTATTAAAACTCACCCGTCCACGTATGATGGCGATTTCCTTCATGTACATAACTTCTACATCTCGTACCCAACCAGATGTGAACTGGTTGTGAGCCTCTAGACCCTTGTAAGCTCTCATTTCCTCAAGACTGTGCAGAGGGTTTTCACTGAACACCAGGTAATGCACTATGTCGCCGTGCTCTACATTTGGCCAATCATCTGGATTACTGCTAAACAAGGCACCGTGGAGGGCATAGGGGTCCATATGGTCGATCACGGAACATTTCCTCAGATATACGTCCTTATCTGGTGGCTCTAGCGTGCTGGCGTACTTATCCATTCGCGATATGATATGATAATATGCCACCCAAGATGGCGGACCGGAAGCTGGCCAGTGACGTCACTGAAAACCCCCTATTCATGCAGAGGGAAGGGTTAGGGAGAAAGGACCAAAGGTGGACGCTTAGCAATATACTAACCTTATCGGCAAGATGAATTCTCACGGTATTTGTGCATTCACAAACACACAAGAATCCATCTTGTACCGCTCCGGTTTCAACCGTTTGTGTCCGAACCAGAATAGTTTTGGGCCAATGACGTTGCAGTATTGTGGTTTAAGGCGGGACATACCGGTGCAATGAAAACATGAGCTGCTGAGCCCACAGCTGAACCAACATAAATATGGCAGCGCAGGAGGATGCACACGTAGCTGTTGCTATCACATCTGTTTTGTAAGAATCCGCAATTTCTTCTTTGAAAGAAGAACAGCAAGAACAACAACTCTTGGCAATTTGAACTTTCTGCTCCCCTGATCTGGAATATCTAGCAGTTAAGTGCAGACCATTTAAACTAGTTAGAGAGTGCAGCTCTGTGCTTATTACTGCAACATACATTCAGCCTATAAGCTAATGTAATTAGCCCTGGGAAAGACTATACTGTTATATCAGCAGCCAAATGAACAGTAATCCAGAGGCAGCTGTGATTGTAGCTAGAGACTTTAATCATGCTGAATTAAAAGCTGTGCTCCCCAGTCTCTACAAATTCCTTAAGTTTCAAACCAGAGAAAATAATATTTTAGATCAGGTCTGCAACTTCCCGGGAGCATATAAGACTGCAGCAGCCCCTGACTTTGGATCATCAGATCACATCAACTGATCCACTGATCTGGGTGATGGGTAGACAGCACAGTGCGATCCCTGCTGAAGGCCTGGGATGCAACATTCAGATCAGGAGACAGACTGGCCTACAGCAGGGCTAGAAGTGAGTTGAAAAAAAATGCAAAACAGCGATACAAGCAGCACATTAAGGACCAATTCAGAAGCAAAAACCCATGCGACATGTGGAGAGGCATCAGGACTATCACACACTAGTCTTGATGCCACAGGGGTCTTTCTGGACATCTTCAATCTCTCCCTACAGCTCTCCATGGTCCCTGTCTCCCCTGAGTCCACCGTGATTGTGCCCGTTCCCAAGAAAACAACCATCACCTGCCTTAACCTACTGTCCTGTTGCTCTAACCCCTGTCATCATGAAATGCTTCAAGAGGATCCTCTTGAAATACATCAAGGACACCATCCCTGCTGGTGTAGACACCCTGTAGTTTGTCTACAGGGAGAATCGCTCTAGACTGAACACACTACTCTCTGCATATTGGGGGAGGTGGTGGAGCGTGTGAACAGCATAAAGTTCCAGAGCATTCACATCTCCTTCAACCTCTCCTGGACTGTGAACAGCACCTGGTGAAGAAGGCCCAACAAGGCTCTTCTTCCTCAGGAAACTGAAACGGACCAGACTTTCCACTCAGCTGTTAAAAAGCTTTTACATTGCTACAATAGAAAGCATTTTATGTCTCAGCATAACAGTGTGGTATGGTAGCTGCACAGTGCAGGAGAGGAAGGATTTAGCACAGGTGGTGAGGACAGCACGAGGGATTGTGGGATGCTGTCTACAAGATCCGGTCACGGTTTATGCTGCACAAGTCCAGATGGACTGGTGGGTGGGATCCTGCTGCAGATCCCACCCACCAAAGCAATGCACTGTTTGACCCACTTTCATCAGGTAATCGGCTTCAGAAACATTAAATCAAAACTAATTCAAAACTCAAAAACAGCTCCTTTCCATAAACTCCGAGGGCTGCTGAGAGGTTTGTGGTCTGTTACATGTTGCAAACACACTACTGCTAATGCTTATTTGCACACTCTAATATCTCAGCGAATATCTGATTGCACAGTATTGCGACCATGAGTGCATCATTGAGGGAGTGTTAAGTGATTAATTCATGCAACGACAGTAATTCATATCGTTTGCAAAGGGACTGATATCAGATTATTTGGACTCGAATACCAATCTTGGATATATTATGTCTTGCTGTGTGTTACATGTTACCTGTGTGTACCGAGTCAGTGTCTCAAAAAAATAATTAACACATGGTGATAATAAAGTTTCTTGATTGATTAAAGGAGGTTGTCAAGTTAAATGCTGTTGTGAATCATTGCACATAAATGTAAAATTTGTCAAAAGGCTCAAAGTAATGTATCTGTGATTAATATATATATGCATGTTTACATATTTGTTTTATTTAAAATCATCATCTTATTTCATGCATGTTGTCAGAGTCAACACTTATACTATTATTGTCATGATTTGATACAGATTTATTATTTATTCATAGTATTAGTCAACCAACACCAGTAGATTAGTGTCTCTTGTAAACATAAAGCACTGTTTTCTGTCAATCAGCCTCCACACATTGTCCCACACTGACACTATAAGAGCAGAGGGTTGCTTGATTGATGACAACCCTCATTTTAGCATTTTCTTTTTTTGTTTTTGTTTAAGTGGCTCCTTTTTGTCCCGAGTATAGAATCAGCGGTGATAGAGAAAAAACACATTGATCCAACATAATTCAGTAGGTGTTTTCCTTTGCGGCATACAAAAATTTAATTTTTGCATGAAGCTCTGCAATTTTAAGTAAGATCATGCAATAGGTTAGGTATCTAACTGTTTTTACAAATTAGTGACTCAATGTCGATTTTTAATCATGATAATTTACAGAAACTAAATTTAAAAAGAGAAGGAAGTACATTATTGATGGAATAACAGTTAATTACTCATATTTGCCTACTGCCAAGAGTGATCATGATATAATTTTCCAGAATCCAATGTAGTTTTGGGTAATCTTAAATAAAATGTTTTACCATGTGGTTAATGCCCTATAATGGTGTACCAGTATTTCTACATCAAAATGCGGTGATGATTGGATAGAGGTCTATTTGAAAGCAGGTATAACAGACAGGGATTTTGCTGCTATGAAGTATAATAAGTAAACAGGCCATCCAGACACAATCTGAGCTTCCAGGCTGATGAATGAAATGACTTACAGAGGACACAAGCTCTGTGACACTGATGGACAGTCTGATATCACCTCCCTAATCTTGGCTCCATTCAGTCACAGTCTCTCTCTCTCTCTCTCTCTCTCTCTCTCTCTCTCTCTCTCTCTCTCTCTCTCTCTCTCTCTCTGTCTCTCTCTCTCTCTCTCACACACACACACACACACACACACACACACACACACACACACACACACACACACACACACACACACACACACAAACTGATTTCTCTTTCACTCTCATTCTCAACTGTTTCGTTCCAGTTTTTTACTCCCTCTATCTGACTCACACCTTTGTCTGAGCTTTTTTTTTCAGTTCACTTTTTTCCCCTGGTATTCTTTCTCTCAATTGTTTATCTCTCATCCTTTCAAGTCCTTATGGCCTTTTGTGTCATCTCATTGTTTTTGTTTTTCTGACTGCATCTCCATCACTCTCTGCTCTTCTCTGTCCCTGTCACACTGTTGTTCCACTCCCTGTCCTTTCTGTCGACACAAATGCACAAAAACTGCAATGGCAACCACTTTGTGTGGAGAGCACAAGGTAAAGACAGGCATTAAACAAGAGTCAGATGAACATGAATAAAACATTGTTTCCCGGTTCTCCTTCAGTGTCTCTAATAACACAGTATCTGATGACTGTGATATGTTTTCATTTTCCGAAGATCCTTCATCTGCTTACACTGTTTTTCATCCAAGGACTCTCTTTGTCAAGTAAATTTTGCCAATGAACGTTTAGGGGATTAGTCTATCAAATTTTATGTGGGGTCATTTCACTAGTCTTCTTGGCAGAAGCTGATTTTAACTAGCTGGTTTTAAGCATAGTTCATATTTTTTTTGAAAAAGGTCAGGGTAATTTCTTTCTAGAAACATATTGTTGGTCTGCTTTATTTGTTCCAAAAACAGTTTTGATGTATTTTAGTTATTCTCTCAAAAGCCAGCAATGCTCAAGCCAATCATCATCTGGGAGCTGTTGGAACACCCCTGTCTCTGTGGGGCAAGTTTTACATCAACATAAAATGAGATGGTGCCAACCAAGGAAGAACAACCTGTAATTTGTGTCTACCCACAAGGACAAGCCATATACATTTTGGACAAAAGTCTAATGATCATATCAGACAAAGATCGAAGAAGAGAAATGTTTGAAGGCATCAAGATAAGGTTTACAAACCTAAGAACAGGTTAAATGCGACTGTCCACTGCAGATAAGTGCATGCTGAATGCTCCAAGTCAATTTCTTGATGCAATCTGTTGGGTTTCCTTAGAAAACATTTTAACCAATCTGTATGTACATTTGATTGAATTTACTTTGTAAAGTGCCTCAAGATGACTTGTCTTGTGAATCGCCACTATATGAAAAAAATTGAATTGTCCAGCTTCAAGTGGAGTTTAAGTATCTCTGGGTTTTGTTCATGAATGAGGGAAAGATGGAACGGGAGATCGATAGGCAGAATGGTGCTGCGTCTGCAGTGAAGCGGGCGCTGTACCGGTCTGTCGTGGTGAAGAGAGAGCTGAGTCAAAAGGCAAAGCTCTGGATTTATCGGCCGATCTACGTTCTCACCTTCATCTATTGTCATGAGCTTTGGGTCGTGACCAAAAGAATGAGATCGCGGATACAAGCGACCAAAATGAGTTTTCTCAGTAGTGTGTCTGGGCTCTCCCTTAGAGATAGGGTGAGGAGCCCAGTCCTCCGGAGAGGAGTCAGAGTAGAGCTGCTGCTTCTCCACGTCGAGAGGAGCCAGTTGAGGTGGCTTGGGCATCTGGTTAGGATGCCTCCTGGACGCCTCCCTGGTGAGGTATTCCGGGCACGTCCCACCGGGAGGAGGCCCAGGGGAAGACTCAGGACACGCTGGAGGGACTATGTCTCTCGGCTGGCCTGGGAATGCCTTGGGGTTCCCCCGGAGGAGCTGGCCCAAGTGGCTGGGGAGAGGGACGTCTGGGCCTCCCTACTGAAGCTGCTACCCCCGCGACCCGACCCAGGATAAGCGGAAGACAATGGATGGATGGATGGATGGATGGATGGACGGATCAATTAAAAACCACCAAGCACAGTGCTGGCATCATCATGCTGTGGGATTTCTTCAATACAATACAATTCAATTGTATGGGTGTATTCCACACTTGGACTGAATAAGCAACTACTCCCGAATTCTTCAACTCTACTCAGAGCTAAATGGTTGATACCTGGATACAGTTGAGTGTCCAACAGGATAATGATCCCAAAAATACATTAAAGTGTTTTTCTTAGGACAAATCAAGCAATTTAACAATAAGCTTCCTGAACCCCATAACACATTTATGGACTTTGCTTAAAAGCTGGGTCTGTGCCAGGAAAACAACCAATGTCAAATGAGCTCTACAATATATGATAAATGTAGTCAGATAATTTCTAGCTGTTTAACTCCTTTGCTGACAAACCCAGAAGAGCATAAAAACCTGTGTTACATTCTTTCATTTTGACTCATCTTGTGTACTTTTTTATGTTCCAACCTCATCCATAAGCTTAAACCTGAACTGATCTTAAAGGGTTTTGTAGTAGAGGGAGCTTTTGTCTGTTCCAGCTGTAAACCAACTTGTTCACTCTGACTTCTTCTCAGCCACCTTTTCTTTCTGCCCGCTGATTAACCTGTTTGGTTTGCAGCACAACTGCCATTATGCAAGAACATTTTTGTTTTGCTTTGTACTCTCTCGGGAAAGACGTAACTATAAATCTACTGAGATGAAATGTTTTATAATTTTTGTCCACCATCCACATAAAGTCCAATATATCCATCTAACTGTTTCTTTAAAGAATGAAGTGTTTCTTTTTCATGAAGATGGTGCCTTTATTTCTATTTACCTGTGACTTATTTTCCATCTGACCTGGTTGAGCTGAAATTGGGAGTATTCCTACCCTTCATGGGTTAGTAAAGTGGAAAATAGTGTGGCACTCTCACAGAGCCTGACTGCATCCCACTGATTAGAGCAATCAATCGAGAGATAAAGAGAGGAGGAGGGAGTGCGTGTGTCCATGTGTAGACAGGGGCCTATTGTGACTAAGCAAAATAGACAATCTCAAAGGACTCTTCAAAACACTCCTCTGCTCTTGTTCTTGAAGTAGGGAAGACAAGAAGAACTCAGAGTCATGCAAAAGCCCCAGTCTGTGTCTCTGACTCCCTGCAATTTAAGCTTTTTTTTCCCCTCAGGTCAGTCAGTAGGAGGATTTGGTTTGACATTAATATGCTCCAGTGCTCTCTGTTGACATATCTGTGATTCCCTGTAATGCATTACTGTCCTACTCCAATAACAACTGAGATGTGGAGCACAGGTCAGGGAAACCACTTATAGATCAACATGACATTATTTGCTGGATGGAGCTATGAATTGTTACTGTTTGAAGTTTTTTTTTTTTTAGATAACACACAGATTAATTACTTACATATACGCTCTGCATGGACTCAGATTAAAATTTCAGAAGTCACAATAAATGCATATTCCAGCTGAAAAGGTACCAAGTATTTATCTTGAATACTACATAGCAATCTCTGTAGAAAGTTGCCCTCTGTCTGTAGATTTATATGGAAGTAAATCAACTGATCCAGTTCAAAATGGCCTCATTCAGCCAAATGACTTTGAGGAGTTTAATGATGTAACTCTAGATTTAACAATGAGATATGCAACACATGTCAATTTGAAATAGTCCGTATGAAAGCGGCCAAAAAAGCCTAAAGACAATCTCAGAGACAGAGGCATTTAGACTTCCATTACTGTAACTTGAGTTTATCAGTCTCAGTGCTCTGGCTGGGTTCCCTGAGGTACTGGGAGGCAACACGGAAAAGTTCTGACTTTTAAAGCTTAGGAAGGTATTGTGAGTTGACATTCAAGTGCTGGCATAAATTCTGGACATGGATTGAGAGAGATATAGTTGCTGGCAAGAGAATAGATAGTTTTCAAGTCAAACAGTTGGACTGATAGCAAGATATATATTCTGTCTGTAATCAGAAATCACTCAGATGACCTTTAAGAGACATCGAGTTGTGCTCAACGACTCCTAATAAGACAAAGGGTCTGTCTCAATTTAGGGGCTGCATCTTTCGAAGGATGCATTTGTAGGCAGATTACGTCACAGTGCAGCGAAGAAGAATGTCTCAATTCACAAATCCTTCTAAGACTGCTTCAAATGCAGCCGATGACTGTGTCCTTCTTTTCCTCGATTTGAAGGATGGGTCCGGTGTATCCTTCATTGCTAATCCTATCCCATGATTTATTGCAAGTTGAACAGAACTTTTTAACCGGAAACAGCAATGGTGGAGTGAAGTTCTGCAGAAACAGAACTTTTTTGACAGAAGACCAGTGTGTATTACAGGATGGACTTTTGAATAGTTTAGCTTCTCAGGCGACCCAGTCTCACTAAAAAAAAAGTGTAATATCCACATGTAATATTCACGTTGGTCCATAGGGAGAAACTTAGTATGGTCACTATTTGGCTCCTCAATATGTTTCAGTGTTACCTTTTATTTGGCCTATTTATTTACATTGGATTGTGACCAGGTCTCTGGTTGGTTTTATGAATGAGAAAAAAATGCAGCTATTATGGTAGTTGCTATTAGTGTTACCGACATAGTATTAGAAGAGCTGATAGCTGTAATCCTCACCCTTTGAATGGCTCCTGTTCATTCATTCCATCTTGACAAAATTTTAAGTTTTCATTTATGAGCTGTAAATGTCCCTGGATTTAATTTGAGAAATATGGCCACCTTAACTTTAAGATGATATATCTGAAATATATATGAAATTAAGTAGTGCCTCAATTTAAGCCCACTACAGGCAAATATGACCGACATTGGATTTCTTTTTGGTCAGGCTTTTTAGAACCAGTGGGAATGCTCAGATGTGGCAGATATCATCTTTTTTTTGCCATCTCAGATTTGCGCCACTCCCATATGTGGTCTTGAATCTGACTTGTAGCTGATCTTTTGGAATGTGACTCCAGTGGAAACAACCAAGGCAGATTTGGTGCGATTTTTGACATCACTTTCAATCAACATTTGTCACAACTTTGCGCTGGCTGGAAGTGACAGCAGTTAGCATTAGCAAGACAGACGGCAGCTGCCTGCCACAGCACTGCTCAGTGGAGTGACAGCGATATGTTAGACCTCATTCAATATGGAGAAAAACCACTATTAAAGCTAAATTGGAAAGCTTGTATAGGAACTGTTGGGACAATCCTGTAAAATCATACACAAAGAGGACTTTGAAATGCTGTAGATTGTTTTACTTGTTGCAATCCATTGTATCGAATTTCAACGGGGGCAGCGTGTAGTAATCTGCACCCCATTCCAATGCAAAACAATGGATTGCGACAAACTGGCCTGCCTTAGGAGTCGATAGTAAAAGTGCTGACATATAATCAAACGTTGCCCTCGACGTCCTAAGGTTCTGAATGAACTCGGACTCTGTGAAGTTGCTGACATTCCTGCTGTACCATTCCTGGCTGCGTACATGCAACCAAACAGACCTCTGTGCCAGGTTGGCAGCCAAAGCTACATTTTGTGTTTGCTTTCTTTTTGTAGTTTAGTAGTTTTCCTTATTCTTTTCATTCTGACTTAGTACAGCGTCTTGCAAAAGTATTCATACCCCTTGAACTTTTCCCCATATTGTCACATTACAACCACAAAGAAAGTGGTATACAATTATGAAGTAGAAAGAACATTGTACATGATTTTTTTTTTTGCAAATACAAAACTGAAAAGTGCAGTGTGCAAAAGTATTCAGTATTCAGTATTCAGTATAGATGATGCCGCCACCACCATATTTGACAGTGGGGACGGTGTGTTCAGAGTGCAGTGTTAGTTCTCCTTCACACTTAGCGTTTCACATTTTGGCCAGAAGTTTCAATTTTGGTCTCGTCTGACCATAGCACTTTCTTCCACATGTTTGCTGTGTCCCCAATTTGGCTTCTGGTAAACTGCAGATGGGACTTCTTCTGGTTTTCTTTTAACAATGGCTTTCTTCTTCCCACTCTTCAACAAAGACCACATTTATGCAGTGCATGACTTATAGTTGTCCTGTGGACAGATTTCCCCATCTAAGCTGTGGATCTCTACAGGTCGTCCAGAGTCACCATGGGTCTTTTAAATGTTTCGCAGATGAGGTTAAAATGCTTTCCTCCTATAAGTTTAGGTGGACGGCCTTATCTTTGCAGGCTTACAGCTGTGACGTACTCTTTCCATTCTCGGATGATGGATTGAACAGTGCTCTGTAAGATGTTCAAAGCTTGGGAAATCTTTTTATAGCCTAAGCCAGCTTTAAACTTCTCCACAACTTTATCCCTGACCTGTCTGGTGTGTACCTTGGACTTCATGATGCTGTTTACTCCCCAATATTTGCCTAACAACGTCTGAGGCCATCACAGAGCAGCTGTATCTGTACTGAAATTAGATCACACACTAGTGGACTCTATTCAGTCATTAGCAATCATCAGGCAACATCTTAATGCAATTGGTTGCACTCAGAGAAAAGGGGACTGAATAGACCACACTTTTCAGTTTTCTATTTGTAAAAACTGTTTTAAATCATGTATAATTTTCTTTCTACTTCACAATTGTATACCACCTTGTGTTGGTCTTTCACATGAAATTCCAATAAAATATATTGATGTTTGTGGTTGTAATGAAACAAAATGTGGAGATGTTCAGGGGTGTGAATACCTTTGCAAGCCACTGTAGTTTAGTTGAATGTTACTAGTCTAGTTAAAGAGTTTGTTGACTGAACTATTTTAAGTTGAAGCTGATGTGTTCTGTTAATAAGTTCTTGTATTTGGAGAGAAGCTGTTTGTTTTTATTCATTGCTCGCTGTTTAACAATGCCAGCCTGCAAATTCACTCCATCTATTGTTCTATAATGCCACACCTCACCAGGTAGGTATTTATAAAACAATAATTGACTGATTATAAGAGACCGAGAGCTTCTTTGTTTGTTAATTCAATTAATCCAGTCATGGCCAAACTTGGTCATTTTGATCAATGTTTTTTCTAAGTTTGTTAATAATTGACTATTAATACTTACTCAAACCCAAACCAAACCTGTTGTTGCAAAACATTATCATGGGATTTGCACCACCACTTACTATTCTGTTACATCTTTGAGTCAACACAGGGTAACATGTTTTTTTTCCCCCTTCTATAATGTAGCATGTATTTGAATTGCAGATTACTTTAGGGTTCAATAGCTAAATCTGACATCAAAAGCAAGTCCAAAATGCTCACTTCAGATAAAGATGAATGAGCATTTGGCAGCTCTGGATTAACTATTTATTAAAACAGTTCAAAAATAAAAGCCAACATCCTCCATATCTGCTTCTATTTTGTCTGATATTTAGAATTGCTGCTTCAGATATCATCACCTTTCTTTCGAGCTGGCCAAATGTTGTGGACCAAGACAATCTGGATTAAGGATTTGCATCATTTTTCAATGTTTCAAACTCAAACCAGCGTGACATAGTAGAAAAAAAACATTCTTGCATCAGTCATCTGAAAGACTGGCATTATCCATGTGTTATTTTTATGTGATTGATTTATCTGAGTGTTTTTTTTATAAACAACTGGCATATTTGGTATTTTGTACCCATATCATAAAACTCATTTTTTGAGTTTGCCCTGTTTTAGGTTGCTGATTAGCTTTGCAAAAGCATTAATAGAGAAAGAAATGGCATTTCCAAATTTATGACTCAACTAACTGATTCTGACATGTTTCCTTGCGGACTATATTTCTCAAGATTTTTCAGATTAATAGTGCCTCATTTGTTCAGAGCACAGCTCAGCAATTGCAAACACACAGAATGCAATCTTAAGAATCTGAGACTTAGAATTATTTGCCTGTTTAAGATGGTATGTTACGAATGTGGATGAAAAACAACCAATAATGAAACAACACAAAAACATATTTCCCAACTGACTACATTCAAAATGCTTGACAATGACCCCATAAGGTTTCCTGCTGCTGATCTAAATGTATTTTGATGTTCTCTAGAATCATCTCGTTTGATCATCTCCTAAGCAACTTTGACAAAAAGTAAGGAAACACTATTTAAATTACTTTGCATGATGTACTTTGCACAAAGTTATTTTGCTTTTTATTTTGGTTGTTCTCAGTTTTTCAAAATCATGTCCATTTTAGCTTGGGTAGATAAAGATTTTACAGAATACTTGCGGTGCATGTTAAAGAACCTGGTAATCAGCAGAAGATTTATACCTTTTTTCTGATGATGATTTATCAGAAGAAAGCTGTTTACTTTCCCGTTTCCATTGTTTTGCTATACTGCCTATAATCCTGGAAGGCAGTTTAATAGGTATACAATTGTAATATCGTAAATCACTTCAATCAGATGACCCTATTTCCAGCTGAAGGAGGTAATATAAGGGTACAATCTATGTGAGAATCTGCCTTACTAGATCTATCTGAAACCTCAGATATTATCATTATTATTTCATAGTGCTAACATGCTGAACATAACTAAAAGACCAGCGTTAAAGGTCTGTTATCTGTACAGTACATAAAATTAGTGTGAAATGTGGAGCACTTACATTGTTAATAACGAGTAATGAGAGCAGATGTGTTAACCTATGCATAGAGATGCGATATCTCTGGTGTAATAGAACAAGAGGTAGAACAAGAAGATCAAGTCCGAGGAGCGATAGTAATGTGTTAGTATGAACTGAAGTTTACTGATGCAAGCACCTTATAACTGAAAGATTTCAGTGAAAGCAGAGCAACAACAACTCGCACCACACAATATTATTCAATGAAAGGACATGATGGTAATTCAGATCATTATTACAGAGTCTAAATTATGGATTCAGTTGGTTCTTGTGGATTATTTGGGTTGCATAACACTATATAATCACTTTTGCAAATGCAGACTACAGATTTGCTAACATTTCAGTATGCGAACACCTATTTGCTCAATGGGTTAACCAGGGGCGAACTGGCCATAAGGAGCACCGGGAGTTTTCCCGGTGGCCCAGCCTGGCCCGCTCAGCGATCATAAAGGTTCGGGTCACTCTTAATAAAAAAATCCATACCTTTCATGCGTCTCACTCGGTTATCTATCTGCCTGGTTGAAACTCTCATAGGATGCAGTTGCGATAGGGAAAAAGACAGACAAAAATCCCTCACCCCCTCCTGAGGGTTTTTCTGAGGAGTTTGACGCTCTCTGTCACAGCAGTGGGGTTGCCAGTGACTTCCCAGACCCCTAATCCACCAATTTATTCATTTTCAAAAAAACAACTCATCTTTTTTTTGTGTTATTGTCACCTTCACGTGAAAGCACCATTTATTCTCCAATTACTTGAGGGAGCCGTGATTCCCTTTCCACATCTGTAGTCAGTCTCACAGACAGCTGCTGCTGCCTCGTCCTGGCTGCAAACCCTGCTATGAAGCTTCATATCCGCCTGCAGTCGGAGCAAAGAGATCAGGAGACCCACTCCACTCCCTTTGCACTTTGCAAATGCATCAACAGCAGCGCAGAGAAACGAACACCAATTTGCTCGCCCGACCCCTTGTAGACCATGTAAAATGGGCCGTGAAAGATGGTTAAAAAAGAAAGGAGGAGCAGAGACAGGCTGAAGAAGAGGGGGGAAAAAAGCACTGGCCACTGATGTAGTAACGTGTACTAAATTGAAGTTTTTTTCATAAAGGAGCAGGTAAGACATAAACACTAATGGCGAACCGTGAAAATGCTAGAAGCCTATCCTGTTTTTCTTTTTTTTTAGGCTAGCAGCCTATCCTGCATGCTAAGGTTAGCATCACTGTGAAGAACCAAGGGGATCAAAAATTACTAAATGAAACAAAGGTTTTAAGGTAATGAAAATTTTATGGTTAACAAAGGGCATATGAAAAGAAAACATAATGCTAATATGTCCTTGAATTTTGCTTTAGTTTGCCCTGCATAAACTCCACTTATAAATTATATAAAATTTGAAATCATTATTATGTCATTGTATTTAACTTTGTTTAACCTAGTAAAGTCCCATTAGGATTAAGAAAGTATTTGTTGTTATATGAATAGAGCCAATGCATCAAAAAGTCAGTTGGTAGGCCTAAAGTTGAATAGATGGAAAATCATGTGGGTTTGAATTAATTTTTTATAAGAAAGTAGTGTCAATTCAGTGAGCAGCAGTAGTGCTCCTGTTGGCATGGAGGTGGTGAAAAGCGCTGCAATAAGGAGACAGAACAGGAACCTTCAGGTACCTGAAAATCACAAAACACACCTGCAGGTTTTAAGGTTATGCTGGTGGTTATTAAAGATAACGCCTTTTATCCTAGAACGAAAAGCACACAACACAAGTTTAGACTGTTCTATAGAAGAGGACAGAGGATAAACCCAAACGGAGATCTTTACTCCCTGAAAGTCTGGGGTCGTCTGCGCCGGGTCATCTCTGTCCTTCTGCCTTTATGATCACACATCAAAGAGGGGGTCAGGAGGGTTGGGTCAGAAGGATTCAGGAATTTACAACATGGGGGTTGAAAACAAACATGGGGTTTGAAAACAAAGAAGGAAGCAAGCTTTGTTGCGGATGGTGATCAATCACCAGTTTCATGCACAGCTGGATAAGGCAAGGCATTCCTTATCTGGGAGGATTCTCCCTGTCTAAGGTTAAATACGACAGAACCTTCCTGAAAGCAAACTCTTAAAACAAACCAAAATGCATGTAACTTGATAAAAATAAATTATAAAAATAAAATGATTACATTCATATTTCTCCAACAGTGGCGTGGCCTGGGATGGTATGAAATTCACAGCCTGAATTATTGTCCCAGTCCGCCCCCGGTGTCCACCTTGGTATCAACCTATTCCAGAGACATACATTGGTGGAAAAGCTGCACATGGCAAAAAAAAAAAAAAAAAACACCACATTCATTGTAGTATTTGACTTTTCTAGAGTTCTTATTTCACCCTGAGCACCCGCAGGGTGCATTTTTTAATTTTTAGTTTTAATTTTAAACAAGTAGCTCAAAGCTATCCAACAGTCATGTGGTGACCTGTGTCAGTGTAACTACAGCTGACTGGTGTCATGAGATATTAGAGTCCAAAGTGGGTGGAGATAGATTAACAGAGGTGATAAAACAACCAACCAACCCTTAACACTATACTGTCTGTACTGACAGGCTAAACAATCTAATCAGAGGGATGGAGAAAAGGGTGTAAAGTGTTCCCTTTTGTGCACATAAAGAATCCTACAACATCAGAATAGAAAGGCTTACAATGGTGTAATGTGCTTTTAAGTGTTCAATCCAAATTATTAGACAGGCTCAATTTTTGACCTCATCGATCAAGTCCACTGGGTGTGGATAGTTTAAGATGATTTGGTTAACATTTTACATTTTCATGTTCTTATGGCCAGATTGATTTTGCTATAGCTTGATCAGCTTTGTAATGGACTGTGCCAACTCTTTGAAATGCTGTGTTTAGTCCATCTGTTGCCATAGAATCACACACTTAAAGATGGAGTAAGTGATGAGGACAAAACACTACAGGATGTGGCAGACACTGAGGTATTTTCAGGCCCCATTCACATTCACACACTGTTGCAGTTCCTTCAAAGTTCCTCAAATTTCCAAACGTTTTAAAAAGAAAATTTCCAGCTCCCTTCATCACCACTGAGGGTAGACGTAATAATGCTGCTTGTGACAGCCCACTGCTTTGGAGACACTACAGAGACAAAGGTAATGTCATTGACAGAGTAACTACAAACCACAAAAAAAATCATCCACTCTTCCATCCAGATCAACGTTTTTGGTCTGGTGTTAAACCTATAGCATAATACTGCAGTGAATCCTACAGCAATGAAATATGTGAGTTCTCATTAAAAGTTTCATTAGTTCAGAAAACAAGACAGTCTTCAATTATACTATGATTGATGCAGTGGTGTCTTTGACACAAATTGTACCCTAGGTGAGGCCCTCCCTCTGCACCGCCAAAAGTGTAGAAACAAATATAGAGCAGAATAAAGATTCCATCAATCATTGTCTATATTTTTAGGAATCTCTATTCACTGTGCAATTACTCAGGCTATAACAGTCTAAGTACTTCAGATTTCTAACAAATGCAGTGTAGATCTGGGAAAAATTGCATGTAACTTTGAATTTATGCAGAATTAGATGTAGCTAATCAGATACTTCAGCCATTACAGCTACATTTTCTTATTATATTTGCTTACACAGTGCAAACACAATGGGACATCCACTTATGATTAAATACAAACAAATAGAAGAAAACTTGCTCTGGTCTTGTCCTTACAGCTGCCAAACTGCCATTCCCACCTCCCTCGATTTTCCATCCTGGGCAGCAAGCCACATGGTCCATATCAAAAAATGGCACTTATTACCTGAAATAATACTGAACTGCTAAGTCTTTATAGCTTTTTCATCAAAATGTCTATTCTGAACATTATATGAAACCATTTTATTTTGCCAATAGTGTAAATTTGGGGTCCACACTTGCATTAAAATCCCATATAGGCTCTATTCATCAACCTTGCTGTTGGCAAGTTACGGTATAGGCTATATTCATCAACCTTGCTATGGGCAAGTTCAGGTTTAAGACCGTTTAAACTGCTTTTATCCTATAATACAAATTAGATGGTCATATTTTCATCTGTACCGGATGGAACTTGCAGAAAATGACCTGAGAAGTGTTTTTGGATGTGCACTTTGCTGCTGTATACAGTGCATATGCCGTTTAGCTGGCGCCACAGCAAATTGGAAAGGCAAGTCTGTCTGGATCAATGGTCTATTTGAATTTCAATCACACCGCAAGTACAGCGGCTAAGCTTCCTTTTTCAATGTAATTACATTATTCTATTCAATGGCTATGACGAGGTGATCAGATAATAACGTGATAATACATCTCTTAACCCTATCTGCATATGCTGGTGCATCGCATTGATCTTTTTTAAGATAAGCAAAACCATTCAGAGCTTGGATATGACTCTCACAACTTTCTTTGCTGAGGGTTTTTCTCAGGACAGTGAATATTTTTCATATTGTATTTTATAACCTCATCACCTCTTTCTTCATAACTCCAAATGAAAGATCTTTTATTTTGCGTATACGAGGTTTGCTGCAACCTAGACAGGTTATGCAAAACAAAATAAAATAAAAAAATGAAATAAGGGTAAAACAAAATTCAAATATTAAAAAGGATTTGAATTATTAATTGAAAATGAGCATCTAAAAGACGTTCCTCTATCCAACAGCTTGCTAAGCCAGTCTAGAAGAATTCTTTAAATAGAACCGACTGAGAATGTTTTGATTTAAATTATATTTTATTGCCTGGGCCTGTGCTAGCTGCAGAGTGCCTTTCAAAGAGCACTTATAAGGAATGCAAATGATGTTAGGTTCATTTTAGCAGCCACAGAGTCCTGAAAACAGTGAGGAGAAAGTGAAGAAGGGAGAAGAAGTTCCGTTATTGACGTCAAACAGAACATATGATGCAGCAAAAGACTGAAGCAGAGAGCTGGCATGTAAATATATATATGTATATATATATATATATATATATATATATATATATATATATATATATATATATATATATATATATATATATATATAATAGCAGAATGTAAAGCTGGGAGTTTGTCAAGTCGGCCAACAAAACTAGCCGGGAAAACAACACTGTGTCTAATACAGAGGAGAAAACAGAGAAACCAACCAACAACTACATACAAAGATGGCACAGCACATGGGAATCAGCAGCTCAGGGCACGAGTCAGCAGTTTGCTTGCACCTCAAGAGCAAAGGACACACTTTTGATCACCATGATGTCCAGATTTTGGACATAGAGGACAGATGGTTTGAGAGAGGAGGAAAGGAAGCCATCTAGTCAAAACAGAAAAGCCAACACTAAACAGAGGAGGGGAATTGCATCTACAACCCTGCTTTGAAACTCATTCCAATGAAAATAAATGAGCAGTCTCATCATGACTCGGGGGCCAAGTACCCAACTCACACCAAACAGCAGACTCTAATGACCCAGGAGCGTGACAGGTGGGTTGTCGTTTTGCGTCTGACTTAGAATGTGCCTAGGTGGATGTCCTATGTCCTTGAAAGCAGCAGCGCTCCAACCACAGGTTTCTCAAGTGCGAACAGCCAGAATTGACTGCTGGATAGGCGTTGAAACATCTTCATTCAGAAAAACTAAACGAAAGTCCGGTTGCCTCCATTTTAAGCCTGTTTGTGGTTGTCATAACCAGGATGAGGGAGAATTTCACCAGGTAAGTAGAACGTAAATGTACTTCACCGTTTAAAAGACCATTAGGTAAACATACAGTTGCTTTATTGTTGAAATGCTACTAACAGGAGACCCGGTAATTCAGTCTAACAACAGAAGTGGATTAAAAGTTTTATTGAAAAGTAAAGTTATGGAGCGTAACTGGAGACAGCTGGGATCCCTCACAGGGATGTGGCACAGGATCCGACAAGTCAAACTGGGAGCTCCGGGACTGTTTTGGTGGTGGCTGAAGCAGACTCTCTGGAACTCAGGTGCATCCCCAACACAGTGATCGGCACCGGAGCAAACAGGAAATCCAGAATCCAGGTGAGGGTCATACACGGATGGCTAGTCAGGCAGAGGAATCCAGAGGTTGAGGCAAGATGCTTGGCCAAAAACAGATCTGAGAGTCATGGTAATTTCTACAGTCATATTCAATAAATTAGAAAATTCGTTCAGATGATCCTTTTTGTTTGGATTAAAGTACTTTTGGGAAAAAAGACAGCTCTTAAGCAGGTGTTAAACATACCTAACCCAACATTTCTGTATTTATTTATTTGTTCTTGGTCTGATCTAATATCATAATATTAAATGTCTTGTTTTTATTAGCTGTTAGTAGAAAATCATTATAACAAACACAGCTGAATGATTGCAGTAGTTCAGACAGGGCCATTGAGAATAATGTACACACTCATCATCGGCATGAATATCACGTTAATTTATGGGCTCTTTAGGATGCATTTGAATGATTCTTTTTTTTCAGTGTGGCATTATTGTACAAAAACCAATTAGGTGAATTTTAAATACAAAAATTTGGTGAACAGCTTTGAATTTATTTAATTTCACTCATCTAAACAGTTCCAAATAATACATTAGTTTTTATCCATTCAAAAAGCATTTTTGATGTGGTTTTGGGATCAATACGGTGCACCATCAACTAGGGTTTCAATTTAAAATGAAGTTTAAGAATTTTTAGGTATTTTTCAATTCACTTGATATGCACCCTTAGCAATGGGATTGACCTTCAACATGATACTGCCTACCTTGTGGTTTGGTTGGCTTTATCTTGCCTCCCCCAAACATTGCCAGTGTGGCCAGAAACCTCTAACTTTTTTTTCCTCCCACAACAAACCTATGCTTCTAAAAATATTGGACTTGTTCTTGTGGGTATCTGCAAACATCGATAAATTTTTAATCAGAGGTCAAATATTTAGTTTCAATTTTTCCATCCCAGGACCATGTTAATGGCACCAAAAGGTTTATGGTTTGTATGTAAGTTAATCAGGAACATTTAACCAAATATTATTGGGGCTGTATGTATATATTTGAGCCACGTTATGGTCTGGCTCAACTAAACCCATAGATTCTGAAAAAGAATTTATTTTCTGCATTTCTTTGTCATCCAATACATTACTATGTTTCAAAAACCTGTTTTTTAATTGGTTATATCTTATCTTTAATGGTAATGACTGAAGCATTTTACGATTTATCAATAAACAATAAACAGTTGAATCTGGAATTTAATTAATAAAATGTACATATGTGTCTGATAACCACAGAACCAGATTTCCCACATACTTCCAAAAGACAGTTTAATAAAGAATTATCTTTGTTTTCTTTTTGGCTTGTTTGAACTGCTAAAATGAATGTTGCACTCAACTTCAAAGTGATATTATTGCTTTCTTTGATTTAAATAAGGTCCATCAATCTCTGAGATGCATTTGATCGATTTACATGTAGAGATGTTCGAACTGCTGACTCGAAAGTGGGAAGAAAAGATGAAAGCTATTTATCAAACAGATTTGTGTATAAGTATTCCATTCTTGCTGACCCTGCAGTTCATCTGCTGTTTAGCAAATCTTCTGTATTGGCTGTTGACGATTTTTAACTGTAGCTACATGTGGTGGTTTAATTCTGCAAAATAGACATACAAATTCTGAAATAGTAATATTTTTTGAGTTAAAACTGCAGTGCAATGATCTCAGTGCAAATTATTCTTTTTAGTTACTATTTATTTAATTATTTAAGTGCCAAATCAATGCTGATTACTCTACTGTACAGTTGTTCCAGTACAGTAGTTTCTTATCCAGTTACAAATTTTACATCTCTCCATGTGCCAGTTGTGCCAGACGGGTCTGCAGCCAAGCTATAATGAAATAATGTGGTGGTTAAATGAGATACATTGTGACCTAAGGTTTTATTCTGAAAGCTTTATGACAACAAAGAGAGTGTAGTTATACTGGGCGACAGTCATTAATGCCACATTTAGTAACATGCCTCTATCCTCTTTATGCACAAGGGGAGGACTGACATAAGTGGGGAAGATTAAAGATCTCCGACACATGCTCGTTAGAGTGCAGCATGGGATTTTAAGAGGCCCATAAATATTCTTTGCATTTACTTTTTTGTTTTATGACTGTCTGAAATGTTTGAAAGAGTAACTTTCTTTTAACAAGGCAAGGCAAGGCAAATTTAGTTATATAGCACATTTCAGGACAGAGACAATGCCTGGAGACAGTGGTGCTAGTGTTGCCAGTGGCTGTAAATGTACAGGATGCCAGAGCTTCGATTGTCACATGTGTCACTATCCAAATAAGTGACCCTTGACCAGTGTAAGTTGTTGTGGTTTCTCTTAAAACATTTTGATTTGATACCGTGATTGGCTAAAACCAAACTTTGGTAGGTGGGCACTCGATATCACTTTGTCCAATCAGCTCAAAAAGTTCTGCTGAATGTCCCTGCTTCCCCCGAACGGATTCAATGGGAGCAGTCCCAGACTGATAATGTGCAGAACTAAACCACGAGCGCTACACATTATCAATCTAGCTTGCCAGGTTAGGTGGGTAATGGACTCTGTGTAAATGCTCTAAGGCAGAGAGCAACCATGATGTCTTCCCCAAACTCATAATGTGTTTTTTTTTTTAACTTGAAAAGAAATTAAAACAAAACAAAGCAAAACACATACATTTTATTATCTCTACCTTCCCTTCAAGTCAAACGGGTCGGTCACCCACAGAGAGGAAATGTGTTTTGTCTTCATTATTTAGGGGGTAATTAACATATTGCAATGCTTGCAATACTTGAGTGTTCTAGTTGGGTTTAATGACATTTTTATTCTAAAAACAGTTCTGAAATCAGATAATGTTAAGTTTATTAATTTATACCTATCTTTTGTCTCGTTTTGTGGTTGCAAAGGACCAAAGTGGCAACATGTTGGATGAATGAATAAATGGAAATCCACAGAAAACGAAGGGAACGCAGGAATCAAGAGATGATAACACAAATAGAATAGACTTCACAGCCAAAGCACAAAAAAGAATTGGATTTCATGG
Organism: Fundulus diaphanus; assembly: GCA_037039145.1. Classification (NCBI taxonomy): domain Eukaryota; kingdom Metazoa; phylum Chordata; class Actinopteri; order Cyprinodontiformes; family Fundulidae; genus Fundulus; species Fundulus diaphanus. Next base: position 36,444,490 of record CM073136.1, read on the forward strand.
AACACAGGTGGGTGTAATTAACAAAACACAAACAGGTGAAGGTCATGAAATTTTAATTGGCTTCTTACAATCCTCACATCAAACACAACAGAGAAAAATTATAAATAATGCAAGTTGCTGTGCAGACAACAAGAATAACAAGGATATCAGAGACAAACATGAGTTAGTAAAACATGTGGGCTGAAAAAAAGCAACATCTAACTTCCTTTTGACATTCAAACTTATTCAAAAAATGATGCATTAAAGCTAATAAAGCAACTACTGTATGTTTATTGCTCACTGATTTAATTTTATGATGGAGCCTGGAAAGTCAAAGGTTGCAGTGTGTCCATGGCAAGACTCTATGCTTTGAGCTTAAACTGCAAACAAAGCTAGCGCATCCAATTTAGCAGATTGAAGTACACCTGATGTTAATCATGTAAAATTGTAAAAATAGATTTCCGTAGGTTAAAATAGAAATCACTTTTATTTTTAGAAATCCATTTTTTTATCATGGGATAGTTTGCTTAATATTTTAAAATGTTCTTGGACGTTTTGCTTAATTTACTTGGGACTTCGGTAGAAAGACGTGAAATTTATGACTTGCAAAACAATGACTTGGTCCCACCTCTTGATTTTCACTGGCAGAAATTCCGATTTAGTGTATTTGGGTGAGACCATTTAATTTCCTTTGGATGAGCACCATTCATGAGCTAATAGCTTGCAATTTGACTTCTCTAAACTAAGATTGTTCAGACTGTTACCTGACCAATGCTAACAGGTTTATGAGAAATAGTAACAGGACATGTGGTATAAATAGTGACTTTCATTCTGTATTTGTGTAGAATTATCATTATTAATTTTATTTATTTTGCTAACCGTAGTTTGGACAACTACAATTAGTAATTTTTTTAAAACTTTACAACAATTATTCTTAGATCTAAGCTCCGACTTCAGAGAAGAATCAAAATTGCAACAGATTTAGTGAAAGTGAAATCGTGCTTAGGGCCTTGTCCAGCTTTGTGTCCAGGTGCCCTGACCAGGTTTCTTAGTAATCACACTGCTCTGTATATTTAAGAGACTCTGTCCACACTTTGAATGCAGTGTATTGTTCCACCGTCTCACACTTTCTGTTCCGGGTACCTCCAGATCCATGTTACACCACTTCTTAAATATAGTTAAGATGTTTGAGTGGTTGGGCAGTAAAATGAGCAAATCAACAGACTTTTTCCTCCTTAGGCTCTGGTATCAGTGGGATACTTCAGAGCTTATTTACTAAAAGGGTGTTTGGCATGAATTTGTTGGTTAGTAACTAGGAAAGAAGGGTGATCTAAGATTTTTACAGCACTGGATTTAAGGTTAGTTTTATTCTTAATATGCTGTGTTGCCAGGAAGTGAATACATGCTCATCCCTGAGCCATTTATCAAAAAGTCAAGAATAAATTATATGTATGTATTGAACACAGAGATAGTCCTCCTAAGTCCTGGGTATGAACATTGATTTTCATGAGTGAGAACTGCTGGTTTAAGAGCTTTACTGAAATAAAGTAGTATAGCATCTCTTTCTCTATTTGCGTGCATTTAGGTGGATGTGTTTGAGAGATAGAGAGCAAGGCTACTGCTTAAGACTGCCACTGTGAATTTGTATTTCTGCCTTACCTCTCCACTCCCCCTGCCAAGCGATGGGCCCTGGGCTCATCTGTAACCCAGAGGATCTGAAGTGTGGCTATAACTGCAACCTCCACTGCCAGCACAACATCCGCCTTGACCTCAATATGCTAGCCGCAAGAAGATATCAGCGGACTTAGGAAAGCAGGGTTGCAGCGATTACAGCGAATCTTCAGATGTCACACCTGCAGGTTTGTTGCTGGTATGCTGCTGGCTATTCAATGAGGCATGCAGCTCTCATAGCCCCTTTGTGAATCCCTCAGTTTTTCTTTATGATTGTCCTTTTTTCTCATCCTTGGCTTTACTTTTTTTCTCCATCCCTTATGTTTCCCTCGGTTTGTATCATTGACCTTTTCTGTTTTTCTTTTCCTCTCAGTCTTGAATGCACACAGTTACCCATTAATAAATTACCAGTGTGGAAGACTGAATTGTAAGATTTATTTTTGGAGACGCTTGACCCCCTTAATTTTATGCTTTCTTTAGATGCAATTAGCTGGAAAACAAATTAAGTCATGTCTAAGCACAGGCAGGGCCCTATTCAGCTAGTTGACACTGCCAAGCTAGATATCAGGGTCTATGTAATAGGAGTTTGCTTCTATGTAATTGGCTTACTTTTCTTCAATTATTCTGCTGTAATGGGGGAATAGTAGCAACAATTAATTAGAAAGTGATAGGATCATTTTTTGAAAATAAATTTTCAATTTCTGCATACTGACAAACAAATACATGTTGCTCTATGTGTCATTTTAAAGGTAAATACTTTCTGTAGCATTTCATGTTTAGGATTTTAAATACCCTAAACTACCAATTTTGTTTCTAACATTGATATTTTTAGACATTCAGCTAGTTCATTGTCTTCATGCCAGTAATTATTTTAATTACGACTTTCACCCTGAGTGGTCACTGCTAAAAAATGTGTATGTCAATGGTATACTTGCATACAAGCTATTCTATAAGACTTTGTTTCACTCCATACACGGCCACCAACCAGGGAGCAAGTGTAAGTTCAGATTTTAATAAAGCAAGACAACAAGTTTTGCCAAATAATGTAAATTTTGCAAGATACAGTTAGTGTATATGCCATGACATAAAAATCTACAGGTAGTTAATACCTACATCAAATCAGCATGATAGTAGTGACGGGGGCTTTGAATGTCTCTGAGAAGCATACTAGACATAGTAACGGTAGAGCTGAGGATGCTAACATAGCTGAAGATGAGGAAGATGACAAGGCTTTTTGCTGACAGAGCTCCCGGACATAAGAAGGGAAACTATCAGGCCTGGAAACTCTAAATAAACGTGTGAAGAGCAGGTAGGCGTGAGATAGGAGTATGTAGAGACAAGAGGTTGAGAGTTCAGGGGCAAGGGTATTTTTTGTTGCTCTAAACAATGTTAATAGATGGTGAAATTGGGTGGCATGTAATAAAGTGGTGGAGTACATATCCCATATATGGAGGTCATTGGTCCTCAATGCAGCATTCAGGGCTCCAATTCCCATCATTGGAACATGTCATGCCACTCTTTCACCCCTTTTTCCCTAATTAATGTTTTGTAGGAAGAACCTTTAATCCATCCTTGCTGGATAACCCTCCACATCTTTGCATGGTACAGTTTCAATATTCAATTCAGTTCAGTATATTTATATAGTGCCAAATCACAAATCTAAGGGCAGTTTACAAAGTAAATGATCTAGACAGGTTGGGTAAAACGTTTTTCTACCTAACAAAACCCAGAAGATTGCATCAACAAATTAACTTGCAGCTTTTGCTCCTCCTTGATGAAACACACTGAACCTGTGAAACTATGCATTAATTAATTGATGGTACCTTCAAGTGTATTCAAGTTACCCATTTCATTATTATTGCCACACCTCCTTACTAATACTCTCTTTTACAGCCTTCATAAATAAAAACCTGAAGTTCAAGGTTGGCTGTTCCAGGTAGAATTTATGCCTGTTTTTCTTAAAACCAAGCAAAAAATGCTAATTCATCGATTAAAAATATTCAACTGCTTTCTCATCCAGTTAAGACCAGATCATGAAAACTTGGCACAGAAAATGGTCCTTGTTGTGTAACACAGCCTTAGGATACATTTCCATATGCAGCAACACACTTGAGTGACAAAATTCTTCTGTGGTAATATTGACCTCTCTTAGTGCCGTGAGTGCACAACCTCAGCAGCTACTGGCTCTGACCTTTAAATAGTGAACTGTCCCCCAGACTCTCGACTGTTTTCACTGTTTGAAAATCTCCCTTAGAATTCTCTTTTCAAATGGAGGTTTCACATATAACAAAAACTAAATAATTGCAATGGGTCAAATTGATCAACTTTGGTATTCACTTCTGTGCTGCTGGCAACAAGTATATCCTCACAAAGGGAATTCTGTTTTAAACAGTGGTTCAAAACTCTGTGCCAGTTTCTGAAAACAGGTTTAGATCAAATATGATCTTCTTCTTCTTTTAGGTTTTTGCTTAAGGGCTGGCACAGTAAACTATATATATATATATATATATATATATATATATATATATATATATATATATATATATATGTGTGTGTTTGTTGTGGCTATGGATGCACAATATTAGAGACGCATTGCATTTCCATATTGTTAAAGATTGCCATCATAACCCTCATTGCTCTATTTCATCACCAGTAAACACCATCTAAGTAGCCATGTATATAATGGGAAAGCAGTGTTTTGTTCTATGTCATCCTAAGCATTAGAAACTTTAAAATGTTGCATCAAAGCAGTCCTTTTGTGATTGCAATATGACAACAACTCAATGATGCCATGATATGTCTGGTTTGACATATTTTGCAGCGGCAGTTGCTGCAGTTTATGCCATTGAGCTAATCTTCTAAAAGGCCCCATCAACACTAATATAATGATTATTTTCTTCCAATCCTTAAAAAGTTTGTCTGGAATAGAACAATAAGATATAATTACTGGGAGGAAAACGCTGCATCACAAATGATGTCTCAATTCTGCACACTTCAATGGGAAAAACTTTGAGAGCACGCATCAGTGACGGGCTTTCCTATCAAAGGCCTGAACAAGCTGGGCAAACATCAAATTCACAGCCAGTGGGATATGCATAAAAAAGAGAACAGCAAGTATGCCTCTTCAGAGATCCAGATAAACACACAGAACAGAAGGGGAGAGCGGCGAGCATGTCTGACATTTCCAGTACTGGTATTTTGCTGAGTGGGACCTGAGGGAGTGGAAATGAAGAAGCCTCTCTTTAACTTTTGTTTGGATTATGTTTGCACTGGCTTGCCTGGGCCAACGCAGCTTGTAGGGGTTGAAAACCTGTCATAAAATGACTTGGAAAACCACAGAGAAGGCAAAAGACGGAACAAGTCATGGAAAAAAGGTGTAAACTAGCTATTGAAACGATAAAGGGCGTATTTTGTGTGACTGTAGGCTTCCTAAGAGTTATGTATCTAGCATTGGTAGACAGTAAGCCCTTAGAGTGCTGTTACACAAGAGCCAAGGATGTGCCTATATACTTTTGGAATGCAAATTGTCTGTTTGTTCAGTGATCTTTGCAAGTGTTACACCAAAACAGACCAAACTTGTGACCATGCCGCAACTGGAATACAGAAAGAAGACTAAAGATCATGATTTACATGCTTTCCATTGGCTTGCAGTTTACCACTGTGTAAAATATTGATTGAAAAAAAAACAACACAGTCTTTCTTTATACTTTATTTTTATTATTTACTGTGTGAATCATAGATGCTAGTAAGCAAGCCCTTGTGATACTTGAACTCCTGCAGTGCTGCAAACAGTGTTGTGCTGATCATGGAGCTAAGCCAGGGGGAGAAGGTAAAAATTTGCCAGTTGATCCACGCTCCGGTTCTTGCCCCCTGGTCATAAAGCTGTTGGAAGTGATGAAAGGATGGGATTTTGAATGCAACTAGCTGAGATGAGCTTCCTTTATGGGGGGGGGGGGGGGGGGGTTAGGTGAAGAATACAGCTTTCTCACAAAAGCTCAGAGTAAAGTCTCTGGTTTTCCACATAAAAAAAATAAAAACAGGTTAGGTAGTGTGGGCATCTTCGGTTGCTTTTTGGACATCTTCCTTATAAGATGTTTTGGATCTGTCTCGATTCCATTTTAGTTGTCTAGGAGGTATGAAGGAGAATTTGTCAATCAATAAGTTTCTATCATAGTTTTCTTATAACGTTTGCATGAATATAGTTGTTTGTCCTGTGCGTCTCTATGTTGCCCTGTGATGAACTTGCGACCTGTCCAGGTGTACCACGCCTCTCGCCCCATGACCACTGGAGACATCCCATCAGCACGATTCTCCTTGCTTCATTCTTCTGAATCCCATTTCTCATTCTTCCCCTTTATTCTTAACACGTAAGCCTTTATTTCTAAGGTGGATTTCCAGCAAATTATGTCATTTAGGGGATGAGCAATGCCCTCTAGCCCTTAAAAGATATATTTTTTCAGTTAGAAGCTGAATTTGCAAATACACAAAAAAATACACAAAAAAAGTTCAAAAGTCAAACGTATTATTTATGTCACAGATAAATAATTTAATGTTTATTTTGCATTGTTCTGATGGGTATGACTGCTAATTACGGTTTCCAAAACATAAAGGTTGAAAAGAATGACATTTAACTCAATTTGAAATGTTTTACTGTGATGGCAACTATTACATGTGGTTTAATACACACCTGTGTGACAAAAAGTACAAATACATGCATAGAATCACTTTGTGTTAAATATATTGCTAGAAGAACAAAAATCACAAAAAAGTTCATGTATACAGATGTATTTCATTTTGGTAGTGTATCATATTCCTCTCAGAAAACCATTACAATATAGTGACTTACAAGACAAATACAAACATATGAAGTCATATACGTTTACGTAGAAGGAGTCAGTGGGAAGTGATGACGTATCAGCCACTTTAACCTCTTAAGACATGACAACTTTTGTCTAAACATTGGCTTTCTGGAACCTTAAAATGATCGGTATCTCTCCAAATATTTTTTTTTCTCTTGACAAATCTGTAAATAAGGTTGACAACTGATCATACATATATGTTTGAAGAGAAACTGATCTTTTTCAGCCTTTTTTCAGGTTTCTAAAAGCCTACATTTGAACTAAAATGATTGGGTCTTAAAAAAGATTAAGAGGTGCTTCACTTCTAAGAGGGTTATTTTAATCACCACTATCGTCACTTACTGATGAGGGAAGGTGAGATTGGGTGTTTAAAAGGCAACATTGTGCTGTTACCATAAAATCAATAAACAAAGTTATTCAGAAATAGCCGTATCCACATCCAGTTTATTGTTGGTAATGCATGGTGAACTATCTTTGTCATATTGGAATCTGCTATCAGTAATCAGTTCACACAGTATTTTATTGCACTCACTTACAACCTTACAAACCTTTGGCAGCCTATCTTCTGCTCATTTCAGCCCTCCCTCTTCGTCTTTGTCTCTCTATATGTTGTATCAGCAGAGTAAATATGCCAGTTGGACTCAGAGTTTAAAGGTCACTCATGGACCTCACAGAGACAGGGTGGGGAGCTGTGGGCTAAATGTCATTTTCAGTCTGGCCAACACACTGCACGGCCAGAGGGAAGGTCACAAGGTCTGATGAAAACAAATCCATCACTTTGCTGCTCAGGTAACAGACCAGAGAGCTGAGGAGGAGACAGGGGAGCAGCAGAGCCATGGAGGTAGATGGGAAGATGAATAGGGATCATCAGGAGTTATGTTTCTCTTGTGGAGAGATTATTCTTAGCAATGTTTAGCTGGTCACAGACAGGAGTGGGCTGATGATGATTAAAGCTGGGGGTCAAGAAGAAAAGGAGATTCAGTCTTATGTCCTTAGGATCACATTTCCGTCTAATCCCAATCTGCCAAAAACATTTCAAATTCACATCACTGCACTGGTTTATCTGTAAAAAAGGCATTGTCTTTCAAATACCACAGCCAGAAAACCTTTCCTTTACAAAAAAGTAATGTCTCAGTTCACATTTTATTTTCCAAATGATCTTACTGTATGAAATATATCTTGTGCAGATGCGTATATTGTGCCAAAAGGATGTTGTACAGTCCTCTTTAAAGGTGAATAACTGTGTTAAGGTCTACATGATGGATTTTAAAATAAATGAATGATAGGAAATATTATAAAACAAATGATAAATATGAGGAAAAGCAACTCATCCCCACTGGTAAGCATGGTGTAGGATCTTTGATGCTGTGGGCCTGTTACTCTTCCTAAGGCACTGTGAATCTTAGCAGAGAGCGGACCAGGAGATTGCAAATACAAATCTACAGGAATCTACCTGTAAATCTATAATGAGTCTTAAAGTGGTCTTTCTACATAACCAAGTCAACACAGAAAGGGATTGCCAGGCACAAAATCAATCTTCTTCCATTACCATCTTAATCCCTGGATCTCTTTCTCAATCCTATAAAAAAAAAAAAACTGTGAGGTGACATAGAGAGAAAATGATATAATTGAACACCCCAGACTGTGGATGATCTAGGGTAAATGTACTAAGAGTGATCTCTCTCTCTGTCTATGTGCCACTACTGTGAAATGCTATAGGAGATTCAGTGCTGTCCTGTTGGCAAAGGGAGGTCGTGGTACCAACAATTGTAGCACCAGTGATTTTGTCTAAAATAATTGTTTCTGACATGAGATGATTTTTTTTTCTTCGAAAATGAAGCATTCAGCTCAAATTATAGGTGGAATTTAATTTTTTTTCAATGTGAGAGCATGCATTTGGTCTGATGAATTGATTTAAAGGCTTTTTTGCTCACATTTACCGGGGAAGCCAAGAAATGTATGCCGTTAACATGTAATGTGAGATTCAGCTTCACATCCATTCAACTGAATCTCATTGCGTGAAGGAGCAACTATGTGTCATGTAAAGAAATAGTGTTATAAAGGTGAGCTTGCTAGAGATTGCGGGCTATTTTCCTCTGTGTTTCTCGTAATGGCTGCTCATGATTTCAGTACTTGGCAGCCAACGTAGAAAGTAGATATTGTAAAAAAGATAAAACCCATACCTCTAACAGAGTCTTTATTTCTGAAATTTTCCCTAACCACAGAGACCCACACTTTGCTTTAAAATCTTCACTTTGGCTTTGCTTTTAGTTTTGGCTATTTTTGTTTTGCTGCAGATTGTTTCACTGTGCCATTGCAAGATCGAGTTCTGCAGGACCATCTTTTTCAGATCTTAGTGGGGCTTTGCTTTATAGCTGGAGATACACTGTTCAAAAACTGTGTGACCCTGCCTGCTGGAAGCATAAGAGACATTTTAAAGGAATATAACAGTATTCAAAATATACTATTAGTTGCTTTCATGGCTGAGAGGTCATTAATTATTTTCATAAGGAGCAGCGATGATGTCGTCATATGTGTATGAGAGAGAAGCTGCAGCAAAACAGTCTTTTACTATATTAAAACAAAAACAACATGATTTTGGTGCTGACATGGTAAACTCTTATTAGTCCTTAAAATTGTGATTAGCACAATTACTATGAGTAGCATAACTAAGTATTAACAGCAATCTGCTCATGTATTCCGAGCTCGAGAGGGCTATTATTTCTATCAAAGTGTGACATAATTAAACATTGTTAACTGTTGTTGAGTACTGTATCATTGGCTGAACACGATCTTTTCAAAAACGTATTTAAGATTAAACTCTAAATATCATTTTCATCATCTACTGGTAACCTTGGTCATTGCAACTGAACATTTGAATATGACACGTCATCTTATTGGGAATTATCGTCTTTAAACAACAATTCTCAAGCAAATGAGAAAAGCTTAAGGCCTTGTATTTCACAGTGACTTTGGTCTGACACTGCTGCTTCAAGCTGCAGAGCCTGACAAGAGCCGTGTGTCACTGTAAACTATGGGACTGAATTAGTCATTGGCATGCAAAGGATGTTTTTAATGACAGCTGAAAAATAACAAGTAAGAAATATGACCTTCCAAACGGCAAGTTACATGCATGTAGAAGTCAATGTACGGTTAAAAACATTACATTCTGTAACTTCTTGGCGTAAATTTATATTGGTGCACACGTAATGATGTTGATATAGCATTCATTTTTTATCTATTTTTTTGGGCAGAATAAAACCTCTGTTAGCCAGTGGCTCAGACTCAGACTCAGTAAATTGTGTTGATCCCAACCTCAAGATTGACCGTTACGTTAACTACCACCATTTCGAAATATGCTGGAGTAGGTTAAGCCGACCTGCTATCTACTGACGTCAGTTTGATGAAACAGCCTTAAGGCAGGAGGAACCAATGTTCTTTGGCAGAGGGCAAATTTCAATGATTTTTTAAACTCAAAAAATTTACCCATTGAAGACTAGCTCTTTGTGTTGGTAGCCCGAGTAAACAGCTGTTTGGCCTTCATAAAAAATACAGTTTCCTTTTAAATTGCTTCCTCCATATTTAGTTTTAAACACTCAACTGCTTCTGAAAAAAGACAACTTTAAGTCTAATTCATTGCTGTCACAAACAACATTGCAGAATTGCTGATGCTGCCACATGGCAGTGTTTAGTTAAGGTCCAAATAATATTGGATTTCGAGGGTCAGACTGGCCTGTCTGGGCCTACCAAACTGACAATTATGGTCACCAGCCGATTTCTCATCTTTAGTTTTAAATTTCATTCAGAATTTCTAAATCTACCCTTGTACTTGCCCATGCCTTTTAAAATATCTAACACAGTGATATCAAATATTTATCTATTCTGATTTGGGAAAACATCTTTATTCTTCTGTCTGATTGGAGGAGAGTGCTGACTCCACCAAGTCCTCCTGAAGTTTAGCCAGACAGGGTAATTGCTAATCGTTCAAGCCTGAGACACACCTAACAAAGCGTGCTGGAGCACTCGCCTTCAGAACACGCCTTCCTCTGTGGCTCTCTGACTGTGTGAAAGTGATAGGCTGTCCCCTGGGAGCAGAATAATGTACATCTTCCTGCAGCTTCTAATGGGCTAATGGGATGAGTGTGGAAAAGAACAGGAGAACAGCATACACTCGGGCTGTTGTGGATAAAGGAAATTACTAGAGAAACACAAGTGGTGATGTCCAAAAGTAAGGAAATGGATGGGACAATTTAAAAGAGAAATAAAGAAAGAAACACAGCGAGAGTCAGATGACGTGACACGAAATTGAAACGCGCAAAACGAAGAGGGACGCAGAATGGTTTTAGAGAAATTACAGCTGTGGTTAGAGAGTAAGATGGATAAGTGGAGGGAGTGAAGGAGATAGAAAGGCACGCGGTAATTATCAAGATAGAAAACGAAGGAGGCAGACAGAGGAAAAAGAAAGATGGTGAAAGGAACACAATTATGTTGTTAGGAGAGAGAAACTGCTAAAGCACTGAGAGTTTTGGCGCAAAGGCAATTTAGTGCTCTAATCAGATTGCTATTGAATGTGAAGGAATTATACCATGGCCCTAAAGCAGGCCGGGCATCAACAAGACACACTCAGCATCAAGGGCAGTTAGGCCTTTGTCAGTTATACAAGCCACTGAAAAAGAATAGCAGAATCCATTCTAGGGTTTTCTTCTATGTGTATCCACATAACAATGTTTTGTGCTCTCTGTGTTTTGACATTATTGAGTTAATATGGAGACTACTGAATTAGAGTATATAACTGAGTTTGGGGAAATAGACTAGATCTAATGTGTAGCATAAAATGTACACAAATATACAGTGAATAGCTACAGTATTGTGGGACTGAATTCACTATTTTTAGACCACTATCGATATTCTGTTCCTTTTACAAAAGGGGTCCTGGGAGGGCAGTGTCAGTGTCCAACACCCAGACTTGCTTGTAATCTTTTGAATGTAGTTTTCTTCACAGTTTTATGGGGTCTGCATCAATTTCTCCTCATATGCTGGCTTATTTTTCAAATATTCTTGTAACTGTGTATCTTGTTAGCTAAGCCCTCTACATTTTGTGTTGACAGATAAAGTACCTTGCAGAAGTATTCAGACATCTGTTTTTCACATTTGGTCGCATTATAACCAAAAACTTTAAGGCATTTTATTTCATTCAAAATTTATAGGACAGACCAACACAAAGTAGCAAGTAATTGTGAAGCACAAGAAAAACATCCATGTTTTTCAAATTTAAAAAAATGTAAAAATATGCATTTAGCCCCTTTCACTCCTGTACCCTTAAATATAATCCGAAAAAATCCCCTTAAAAAGTCCCCTGTGTGTAAGTTAATCAAAATATAACTGCTCTGTGAAGGCATCGCAGGTTGGCTTGAAATTAACGGCATAATGAAGAACAGTGAGCACACCGGACATGTCAGAGGTAAAGTTGTGGTCGAGTTTAATGCAGTGTTAGGTTTTAAAACAATAGTCCAACTTTTATACATCCCACCGAGCTCTGTTCAGTCCATCTTCTTAAAATGGAGAGAGTATAGCCCAACGACAAAGACTTGGCCGCCTATGTAAAGTTACATGGGGGGAGGGGTATTAATGAGAGAAGCAGCAAAATTAAAAATGGTTTCTCAGAAGGAGCTGCAAAGATCAAAATCTCAGGTGGGAAAATATGTCAGACTCAGCTATTATTAATGCACTCCAAAATTTCAATACAATTCAGTTCAGTTTTATTTATATAGCACCAATTCACAGCACATGTTATCTCAAGGCCCTTTACAAATCTGGCTTTTATGAAAGATTGGGAAGAACAATGCCATTGTTAGAGGGAAAAGCCATAAAAGCTGATGTATCAGTTTGCCATTAGCCATGCAGGGAAAAAGCAAGCAAAAAAGAAAATGTTCTGGACAGATAAAAGACCGGAACCAAACATTCCAGTGGTAGCACCACGCTGTGGGGACAGGGAAACTAGTAAGAGCTGACTTGAAAATGGGTGGAGCACAATAAAAGATAGCACAGCAATAAAACTGTACTTCAGACAGAGGCAAATAATGACCATTAAACAGTGTCCAGAACTACAATGCAAGGGTTTAAACCAAAACATCTTCCTGGGTTAGAATGGCAGTCAAATACTAACCAAACCTAAATTTAATTTAAAAACTGGGCTAAGACTTGCAAAGCTATTAAAGATATACAGGGGAAAAAAACTTGCAGCTGTAATTACTGAAAAAGTTGGATCTACAAAGTTTTTACTCAATAGGGCTGAATACAAATGCACACCATACTTTTTAAGGTTTGTTGAAATAAAGTTTGAAAACTATGTATCAATTTTAGTAAAATTGCAATTTTTTTATATGAAAAAAATTTGCAAAAAGACTTAATAATCACTACTTTCTATACATTTATCACAAAATCTCTTATCACTAAATAAAATAAGTACAAGTTTTTGGTTGCAATGTTACAAACTGTGGAAATATTCAGGGACTATGAATCATTTTGCAAGGCATTCCAAAGAAACGGTTTAACAATGGATCTTTACACATTTTGTTACATGTAGCTTTTCACAAAGGCACAACTTATTCTATTGTTTTTCCTTAAATAAATCAAGGCTGCAAAGAAATTTAAAAATAAAAAAGTATGGTAATTCTCGAGCCATTGGCTGACCTGGCACAGAGTACAAATTAAATCAGAAGGATGACACAACTCTCAGGTCATGTCGTGTGAGTGTGTGTTTTATATTTTATTCATTTTTAAAGACACAACTTTCAGATATTATTCATTTGATTGCATTTCTTCTTTTTTTCCCAACTTTTTTTTGTCTTTGTTTTTTTCTTAAGCCCCCAAGCAGCGTGTTGTCATGGTCAGGTACAAGGACTGAACAAAAAGTGAATACGCAGCCAAAGAAAGTCTAAAGAAAGAAGATCTTTAAAAGTCTGGAGATTTGCAGACAAAAGCTACTTTAAAAAGTTACAACAAACTCTGCTTCATTAGAAACTCCTTGAAAGTTTAAAGAGATGAAGCTCTGTTTAAGGTCTTTACAGAATGTTTAGATTTTAGGTTTAAGTAGGCATGAAAATGTTCCCTTTCCAGTTAATTTTAAAAGCATTTTTTTTATAAAAAACGTCTGTCTTATCCCTAAAAGACATGTAAATTAAAAAATGAATGTCCTCTTTAGTAGTTTTTTTGTAAGGCATACCTCTTTCTGGTCTTTCTTCCACTTTCATATGGACCTAACTGTCTCGGAAAAAAGAAAAAAGAAAACATGGGCTCCTTCTGTTGTGAGTTGTGACTCATCGCCATTTTTTCGCCATTATAATTTGCTCTGTTGTGTTCAGCTGAATGTGAGCAACCCAGTACATCCCTCTGCTTCACATCATTACCAAACATTGAAGACCGTGGTCCATTTTGTTTTACAAAACAGAAAAATTGTTTGTCTTGCAACTACAGCTTAATTACCCACCTGTTAAGATTTGGTTTCAAAATGCTTCATAATGCAAGCTGCAGAATGCGATGCCCACTTTCAAGAAAATTCATGAGCACCAAGTGCTAAATGTGTACAAACTTGAGCATGAATGTCCTTTAAATTCTGAAACTTGAAACCTATAGGAAAATCTCCTAAAACTGGATTACTGAACAAATTGTGTCTTTTTGCTCTGTTATGCATGTATTATTGGTAAAGTCCAGTCATGTTTATGTGTATTCATCTAAACTGCAGCACAGCTGGAACATTTAGCATTGTGTTTTCAAAGACCAGAGCTTAAGAAGGCTGAATATATATATATATATAGACATTTATATATATATATATATATATATATATATATATATATATATATATATATATATATATATATATATATATATAAATGTCTGCTTAAAAAAAACTCATTGCAGAAAAATAAGTAGTAGAAAAAAGGTAGATATGATCAGATTTTCACGTGATAGCTCCCAGTTATGTTTACTGATGATTTTTCTTATCAAAACATTTTTTATATACTGTGTTTAAAATCTTGGTGCTTGTTAAATTCAGAAGAAAATTCTTTTGGTTTTGGACGATTCACGCAGATACTTTGTATAATTTAATAAGCAGAACTCAAAGAAATTAACTCTTTTACATCCATTTCTATCGGGCAACTAAATTGAGGTGTGCTGAGGAAACATTGGGACAGAGTCTGATGAGCTGCCAGAGCTGACGGTGGTCTGGGGTAGAGACTGTGTAGCATTCAATAAGTAAATTGAACACTTTTTTTGTTGTTGTTTTTGAAGAAATTAAGGAGATGAGTCACTCCCCTGCAGATTGTAAAAAATCTGCACCAGTGCATTTGTATAGAAATGCCATTCTCACAATATTTCTCCAGTCAGACGTTGTTTTTAAAGGTTTGAAGAATACAGCATCAACTAAATAAAAGTCAGGACCTTGAAATTTCTATTAATTAAAATTATCAAAAGGTTAATTATTTCCTCTCTCTATTTGGTAACGGCTGCACGTTTTGCCAGATTAGATTAAAAGGTAATTAGATTACAAGAGTTTGACAGACAGATTCCAACAAATCTTAGTGTTTCTTAGTTCTCATGATCAATGCGGGGGTTTTACCTTCCAGCTGTACACTGTCAGTCCCCTCTTTGTAATTGTTTTGCCAGACCTTGTTCACGCTCCTCTGTGATTTCCAATGACTGCACAATTTCTGGGCTTAAAGCCCTTCCCATCATGTTCTATCAGCCTGAACGTCCAGAATAGGTTGCTTGGCAAAGGGAATAATTTTCGCTGTCTGGGCAAATTGGTGCAGTGGGCTGAACTTGAGTATCATAGCTGATGGAAATCGAGAAAGTTTAACGAGAAAGGAGCGGCAGAGGTACAGACAGGCTTAGAGCGATAGACGGAACATACAGGCGAGCAGACAAAAGACGAGAAAGCTGAATTGGATCAGATACAGACGGGTACAGAGCAAAATAAGAGGTAAGGCAGTGAAAATAAACATATCCACAAGTGATCCTGCGGCTCTGCCGGGTCTTGTTTGCAGGGTCGACTTATTAGTCCAATATCCTTTAAGGGCTTGAAGTTGCCTCTGCTCAGCGGCTCACAGTCTTTACACAGCACTGTTGTTTAAATGACATTCTTTTATGCGATTCTGCCATTCTGCACGGACATGTGCACGGAGGAGTGAATGCTGTGGGATGAAGAGGCGGTGTGTCGTGCTTCAGAACACGAGAGAAAGTCAAAACAGAAATCAATGCGGCTTCAAACTTGCGAACCCTCACTTTCTTTCCATCACTGTGGTCTCTTTCACTTAGTCTGGTTCCATCTTTGTGTAACCTGACTACTTTGATGTGGATAAGACTTTGAGGAAGAAAGACTCCTGTTTCCTCCCGAGGCCCCAAGCAGAGGAGGAAATGTTTGAAGACAGAATGCAATCTAGTCTAATGGCGTGTGGGTGGGCAGAAAGCATAGAGTTTCATTCTATAAAACAAACACAAATGAAATCTGTGCTGAAATTACAAAGCTCATATCAAAGCAGAGGTTACCACTATCTTTGAGACGACTAAATATAGCCATAAAGGCCCTATGTAGAACATCTGCGCATGTTTAAATTGCATGCTCAATTTGAATCTCCAAGACACAGAAATAACTCCCCAGTTTGTAGTCTGCATATGTGAAAAAAGGGGAAGCACTTAAATGTTTCAGAGGCACCGAGATGAGGTGCTTAAATATTTTAGCACAGTGGAGAAACATACGCAGAGATGAAGGAGCCGTGTCCCAATTCCAGAGTGTTTTCACAAGAAGTTTTAGGATCAGTGCTCGCTCTGGAAAACAATGTGGTTATGTAAGTTACGTCATCGGATCGTAACCCACTTTCCAGCAGACTCACAGGGACACAATTTGGAATCACAAAAACTTTGAACAAGGGAAAAATATAGTTTTACAAGTTCAGTTCAGGATGAAATGACAACACAACTGGGAACTACCTGGTTAGTTATTGGACAATGAGGCTCAACCACAAAACCTCAGCAAAAATGGGTCCCTTACTCGATGAGCTTTCAAGCAACCACACGCTCACCTTGTGTATGTGGGGATGTGGTCTGAACTGAAATAAAAGGTAACATTTATGAAACAAAGTCAAAGTAATAAGATAATGTACTTCAATTTCTGCTACAGCACAAAAATCTCACTTTAGACTTTTTCTGACCAGTCCAAAAATATTATCATCTTATTTAGTATTTGTCTCTTAGAGATTTCAGCTTTTTTTTAAAAAAAAATCATACTCGTATGATTTAGATCAATGTTCCCCATTTCTAGTCCAAATGCCTGAATGTCCTGCGTGTTTCCCTGCCCTGTCACACCTGATCAAATGCTTGCATCACCTCTTCAGCATCCTATTAATGGCTGCAGAAGCCTTTTAATCACCCATTCATTTAAGTGAGGACTGGGGCAGCAGGGAAATACCTAAAACAGTATGAAAGACCAGAGTTAACAGGGACATATTCAAAATCAACTTTTTAGCCCTTGAATACATTTTGTTGTGTCCTTGGAATATCTCGGAGTGAAGAAAAATTGGATGTAGTCTGTCCAGGAGATATCTCTATATTCCTTTTGGATCATATCTCTGAACAGTTACGTCCCGGTATTTGCTGTGGAACCGCTAAACAAAGTCATGGACTTTCATCTTACCAGTCATGCAAATCTGACATTTTTATTTCTCTGAGCAATTTTGTAGCCCAAGCTGAAGGATGCCGAAGCTACAAGTGGATAAGTCATCGGTTGTTTACACCGTCCGCCAGCATAGTACAAAAATGGCCAAACAGGGTGGAGCAGAGTGGAATGCTCTGTGACCTGGAAGGGTGGTGGGGTGTGAAGTGCTTTCTTTAGATTTAGAGAGATTGCATCAAAACAAGTTGCTCTCAGATGCACCTCATACCAGGGGTAAAAAGGGGGGATGTGGGGGTAAATTAACGAAGAATTAAGACCAAAGCATTGCAGTTCCACTTTATATAGACCACAACTAAATGATTTCAATGTGAAAAGGAAGAACCAATGAGCATGATATGTTCCTTTTAAAGAGCACTGATTAAGATGGATGGATGGATGGATGGATATAAACAATCCTTTTCAGTCCACTGTCATAACCCACATTTTTAAGTTTGCATTAAAGCTGTCACAAATAATCCCATTCAAAGGGTGGTACCAAACATACAAGATCAAAAGATCAAACTGCAGAAATGACTCACAAGCAGAAGAAGGGAAAAATTCCTTTTTTTAAATAGAAAGAAACCATTTGAGAAGACTTGCTGTTTGTACCATTTGAATATTTTATTTCTCAGCAACAACAAAGGGACAGAAACTGCACTGATTTCACGATGAGAGAAGTAATCCTTTTCTCTTTTGCAATGTCCTTTTCTCTTTTTGACGCTGATGGTTGACAAACTAGCACATTATCGGCCTGTGTTAGGATGTACCAACAATAGCACATCTCTGAGTAGAACGCTGTTGTTAAACAGACTCACATTTTATCATTAAAAGGCATGTTGGTGAGGCCATTGTTTTTCACTTTGTCTACTTCTCTTTGTAGACTAAAAAGAGTTATGCTCATATTTTCATGTTCGGTTTTACTCGCTTCAGTTACTCCTTATAATATGGATTCCCATAGTAACCAATGAGTCAGAACGTGACCGGATGATTGCACTCTCGCCGTTTCTCTGTCCAGTACCAATTACGATTGCCCCATGGTGAGAATGTTATTTGTATTCTCTGTGAGCTTGACATATTGCCGTAACAGTGGCAACACCACAAGTGGTCACAAAGTCATTACATGAAAAATATAGAGCAGTTAATGGGTCCACATGATGTTCCTGTTCAGCAGCATCTGGAGGTACAATATTTTTATTAGTGTACAATATTTCCAAGCAAAGTATTTCATTTCTTTGATTTCTTACAGTGCTTCAAAAAAGTTAGAAATGTTCTGGGTCTCCTCTTAAAATGTCAGGGCTGGTCTATTCCAAGACAGGGTATAGCAGTGATGAAATTTAATTTAATTATAACATTTTGACTCTAGACAGGCAGTTTGCTAAAATGCCAAATTGTGATGCTTATATATATATATATATATATATATATATATATATATATATATATATATATATATATATATATATATATATATATAAATAAAATGGTAAATCCACTGAGTCTGAGTGCATTCCTGAGTGCATTCATTTCAAAAGAGTGACTCCACATCTTCTGTCCAATTTATCACCCTTGAGCTGTCTTAAGCAGCTGCATTCTTTTATGTAAGATGATATATTTCTTTAATTATTATACTTCATTCTGGACATGTGTTTATTTTGTTCCTTGGGGGACAAGTGCACTGTCTTCTTGTTTGGGTGAGCTCTGTACTTTATGTGTCATCGTCTAGTCCTCTATTCATTTACAGACTTCTGCTTAGAGGCAGCATCCAAGAATGCACTGAACTGTAGCAGAGAAATGCTTTGCATAATTTCCATCCCTGTCGATCAACATGAGAATCTGAACCTCTGGAACTCATAGCCACTAAAATACCCCGCAACTCGCCGTGGTAACTTACTCCAGAAACTAATTTTGGCCTAAGAGAAAATGAACTCTATCGACATCACAGTGACATAAGATCCATGGGCGTGACATACTGAGCATTACAGAGAGCCCTCCAAGGAATGTGTATGTTTAGTTGTTCAGTGAAGAGAACTCCTCAAAAAAGGGACAGCAAAGCTGCTGTGGAGTAAATAAAAACTGATTAAATAAAGTGCGTTACTGTAGTGAAAAAATATAATTGAAAAAATAAAATGATGGATGGATGGATAGATGGAACTTTTAGACAACAGGTCAGGAAATGAAGTCCAAAATATAAAAAACATACTTTTCCTTAGTCCAGCTTGCCTTCCCACCATTATCAAACAACATGGTTCAGTGATGACAAATTGCAGGTTCAGTAGCCAGATTATTAAGGCAATTGTGGTTACTCTTTGTAGCCGTTAAGTTTCTCCAGTGTCAAAAAGTATTGTTTTGCGATGATTTTTACTTAAGTGTTCTCTTTTAAAACATCTGTCATCCTCTGACTTAATGCAATTACATCAAAAGCATCTTCAAAGGTTCCTGATGCATGTTTAGTCTTGATTACATAGCTGCAGCAGTAACTCCTTTTTGTCTGTCCCTCACCTAATTTATGTGTTACATTTTATATCAGTTTATATCAAGTTTAAGGTCCCATTTTGTGCATACGCAAGCTTTAAAAATGAGACCGTGGGCTGTGAACACCTCCCGCCTGGTGAAGAACGCCCAACATCGGCTCTTCTTTCTCAAGAAGCTGAAACAGACTGGACTTTCTTACTCTGCTGCTAATAAACTTTTATAGATGTACAATTGAAAACATCTTGTGTCTCAGCGTGGCAGTGTGGTATGGGAGCTGCACGGCACAGCAAAGGAAGGATTTAGCACGGGTGGTCAAGGACGGCCAGTTCATAGTAACAGACTATGATCCGGGCATATGCTGAATCCCACTGATTCCTCTGAATCCGAAGGCATTCCCAGACTTAACGGGATATATAGTCCCTGCAGCGACTTTCCCGGGGTCTCCTCCCAGTGGGATGTGCCTGGACAACCACCTCGGCTAAATACTTTCGATGTGGAGAAGCAGAAGCTCTACTCTAAGTACCCCAAAAAGCATGGCATAATTACTATAGTAAACTGCATTGTGGTACCTAATTCCTGTTAGTTTTAGATTTTGTCAAGCTATGCTGAACGTGGTTTCTATTATACTTTTAAGATGTGGCAAAACTATTTTGACTCGTTCTCCGTCCACTAATAATTGAAGCACATACTGTAGATGACGTATCCTTCACTGTCTGCTGTGCTGCGGTCTGTTGACACAAAGAAATCCTCAGAAAACACAGCAAAGACAAGCTATACAAGCTCATTCATCCACGGTCTGATCTAAGAAAAAAAAAAAATACTTCATTAATTTCCTCTGGACTTTAAGTCCAGAGCAAACGGTTCAAAGATATGCTATAGCAAATCAAAGCTCTAAGCAGCAGACTGTCTTTCAAGTCTCTGTCTTTGAAGTTTTACAATTCTGGGATTGTGATGTTGTGAAGTTGAAATGAAAATGTTGTGTGTCCTCTTTGTGAGAAAGTAGGACCCACATCTTTGCAGGAAAGTAGGATACACTGATTAAAAAGTGGGAGGACACTATTCTGTGAAATTTATCTTTACCGTCTTAACATATTGTAATTTTGTTTAACCTTCTCCGTGACCACAGTGACACTCATTCAGGTGGCATTTACAAAACAAATACCTTGACCTGGGGATCTATCCCAAAGGTTAGCGGGGGGCTTACAAGGGCCGTGCTCTTGAATGCAACACAGAGCTTCTGATTGCTCCTGCTGAAGCTGCTCAAGAGTGATTTGTTGCTCGGAAAACCTCCCCCAGGTGGTGACAAGAATATAAATCGTGTTGCTTTAAAGAGCACGGAGGAAAATTAAGATAAATTTCCTTGATAAATGAGGGTTTCTGATTATAGAAGGGAGTCAACCTCACTTTTAGAGAGAGGGTTCAACCCTAGGCACAAAATCTATTAGTGACACTTTAACAAACAAGACATCATTTTTGTCACTATGTATTTTTTAAGCCTAAGAAATTAACAGTGTGCAAGTGTAAAAATGTCTGCACTGAGGGAACTATATTTCCTGCAAAGCTAAATAAATATGCCGTTTTCTTTCTACGAAACACAAGTAAATCAGCTTTTTTTGGCTTTTGGATGTATTGTACAAGATGAGCTGTCTCTGTGGCAAGACATTGTCATGTCTTCCCAAGTTGAGATCATACTTGATAAAGTTAACAGACTGAATATTTTCCCAGTTTGCGTAACTACTTTCTCTTAAAGTGCATATATCATAATTCCTCCAGCCTTTTCTCTGCAATTGTGTTCAGGTGTATAGCTCTCAAAGGTCATATTTATCTGCTTATCCAAAGTTAGAAAAATATATAAAAAGGGTGAAAGTACGTGAGCTGAAAACTGACGGCATTACATGCAGAACGCCAAACTCTAACATCAGTGCATGACATAATGGCTACCCAAACAGAAAGCAGCATTAAAAGTCTCCACCTACAATTTAATTTCTTACGGTAAATTAACGTATTTGATGCAGTGAAGAGTACATCAAGAATTTTTGCATAAAAACAGTAGCTTGGAGACCTAACAAACCAGGAATTTTGATGGAAGAAATTAAAAGCACTTGAATGTGAGCCCAGTCTCCCTGTGAGTGAGAACAGTGACAAATGATCGATAGAGACAAAAACTATAATAAAAAAAAAATAACCGTGGTGGCAACCCTAAGGTAGAAAATCTGATATCTGCGCTGGTTTTAAACAGGTTTTTACTATGTTGTCCATGGGTGTTCCCTAAACATTTCTCCAAACAACTGTATCAACAGAACCGCCATATTAGCGAGCCAAGTGGAGATTTTATAAGCTTCACGCTCCTCCCTATAATCAGTTCACATTTTACTCAGGTGACATTGACTCTGTTACAGAGATGTAGTTGTCAACATTTTTCTGAGGATGTCAAATGTGATCCCACTTTAAGTCTGTCTTCAGTTAAGCATATCATATAAGTGATACACTCTCTTCTAATGTTTGGCTCTGTTTTTGAACAAAATGTGTTACAAATGCAGCTAATTATTGACAGTCTCAGTGCTTTTTCTTCTCTTTTATTATTTTAATTGATGTGGTTCTACTAGTTTTACTGTAAATGTTGTATTTTATTGCTTATTCGGCACTTTGGTCACTTTGTGTGTGAATAACTGTGTGCTATTTAAATAAAGCTTGAGAAAGCTTGAGAGAACTTCAGCACATGTTGGAGGGACAGAAAAATTAAATAAAAAGCTCTATTAAAGAACACATTTTCCATCCTGAAAAACGTTATCCCACACACAAAACATGCAGTCACCTCGGTGGTCAGGCTGCTGACCTCCCTTGAGCTATCTTCAGCCCTGGTCTGATTTTTTTTTTTCTGTCCTCATCTTTCAGCTTTGAGTTAGTGCTTTCCTTAAAACAAAGTTCCCAACCGTTTCAAAAATGTGTTTGTAAGACTGATTCAGGTGGTTGAAATCTGTCCTGTTCACTTATTAACTTTAGCAAAGCCCACCCTTCATTTCCTGCATAGAGGGTCTTTTGGAAAAGAAAGAGTAGCTACTTTTTTCATATTTGTTTTCTCTTTTACAAATAGAACACTGCTGCACTTTATATTGTAATGTTATCTTATTTCAATTGCAATCTCATCACATTGTCGTAAGCTGTATGCAACGGAATTTCATTTTGTATGCACTCTGTGCATACAAAATGACAATAATGTTTGTCTAAGTCTAAGTCTAAATAAGCAGCCATGAATCTATTCAATGTTAATCTGTTTTTTTGTAGAGAACAACAATGCATTTACAGTTAACAGCAACAGACAGTGTTCTTCCAGAGGTTGCAGTTGCAGACAAAACATCAAGAACTACATATAGGAGTGAATGCATGTTGAGAGAGTGTGGCTCCAACAGCTGTTTTTGTCAGAAAAGTGTGATTAAAAATCATATCTGCTTTGAAAAAGATAGAAAATAGCCGTCACGCTTTACTTTGATTGTATGTTTTAAGGCTTTTAAGCTTTCTGGCTGTGAAATAGTATATTTACATTTCAGCTTCATTTGGAGAGGCTCTTGATTAGAATATGCCTAAATGACCATTCCGGATTTAAATGTTTCTTCTTTAGTACCCCCCCCCCCCCCCCCCCGAGGTTCAAAACTTCTAATTATCTTCCTCATACTTTTACTTTATCACATGCCCAAGTCTTAGAATTGAACAGGACTGTTGAGGTAACTTAGTTTATGCAGAAAGGTTGCATTAAAACGGTTTCTGCAGGCAGTAAAGCAAATTATTTGAAAGCAACAAAAACAGAATAGCTGCTAGTCTTTTTTATAGATTAGCATCGCAGAGAGATCTCCCCAAGGTTAGTCCGTACAGTACGTAGAAACTGCATAAAGCTCAAAAGTTATTCCTTAGACTCTGCAGAACTCAGTCAAACTCAACACCATATACATAAAAATGTTGGACCGAAATGTTATTTGAAATTTTGATAGTTGCTGTTTGTTTAACGAGGCTCACCGTACAAATGTATGTATATTCCCAAAAACTGCAAAGCTTTGAAATTAGGAATCTGTGCTGTAACACAGATCCCTTATATGTCTCTTTAGAATATGATATAATAATCCATTACATTTATTTTTTTTCTTCTGAACCCTACGTTTTTAACAAAGAAATGGCACTTTCAATATTTTTCCTTTTTTCAGCTGAAAACTATATTTCACGCAGCAAAACCTTAGAGTGGCTGCTGTTTAAAATGTTAATTTAAAACCTTTTCAAGACAAATGGATGCAGTATTGACTTTAACCTTAACCTAACACACATTTCTTATGAATAACATTGTGCACTGAGCATGTCATAGTTGAGTGAAGGGGATGAATAAAACGGTACTGAATCCTTCACTGAAAGCTCTTAAAACAATCAACCAAAACAGCAGGTTGTTCAGTTTGCTGATGGGCAATTAAAAAAATGACACCCTTTTTTCCTGAAAAAGTTCTTACAGTATTTTAATTTGCTGTCAGGACGCTGTGGAGAAGAGAGCGCAAGAGTCAGACTTGTGTGAGTTGCACGCTTGCATATCTCTCTTGGCGGCACATTTGCTTTAATGCCGCCCGGCTTTAAGGTTCATGATGGATCGCCCTTAGTCCTCTTTGCACAGTGGATGCGCAGGTGTGTGCCTGGTTATGCCACTGTATTGAAACGTGTTACAATGTGAAATCCCTCTTACATTGAATGAAATCCAATGTTCTCTGCAAGATAAAAAAAAAAAAAAACATCTCATCACTGTGGCATAGCTCTGATCTTAGCTCAGCTGGCAGCACTGTTGCATTGTGTTCGCCCGGAGTCTTAATTGCATGGAGTTTGCACGTCCTTCCCTTGCATGCATGGGTTCTCTCCAGGTACCTTCCTCCCAAAGTCCAAGAACATGACTGCAAGGTCAGCTTGTTACTCTAAGGTGCCCTTAGGTATGTGTGTGTGCACGCATGGTTGTTTGTCCCGTGTGTCTTCGTATTGCCCTGTGAAGGACTGGTGACGTGTCCAGGGTGTAACCTTCCTCTTGCCCAGTGACTGCTGGAGACAGACATCAGCCCCCCTGAAGCGATGCAAAGATAAGCGGGTATAGACAGTGGATGGTTGGTCTCTAAATAAGGAGACAGTTATTGATTAAATGTCTTGTAGATGATATCAGGACAGTGTTGCAATAAATGTGCCCAGTAAAAAAAAAAAGAGACTGATAAATGCAGATTTATAATACTAAGTGACAGCTGGCTTTTAGCCACCAGCTGTTTCAAAAATAGATTTATTTTTCCTAATAATTTTGCACATCTCTCTACAATGTAAGGGGACAAAAAGTGGCCGGATACAAGGTCAACGCAAGAAGTTAATATTGTTACTATTGTTGTTTTTATTATCGTCATTAAAACATTTACAGTAAGGTGTTTTTAATCTCTTTCAAAAAGTCTCTATCTTTACTAGGGTCTGATAGTAATCTATTTTGACCTCATCAGGGCATAACAGCACAAAGCAGATCCCATAATATCAACATTTATTTTTCCAGGTTTCTAACAACCTGTGTATCCCTTCAAAAAACTTCAGAAGAAATAAAACGTTAACATCATAAGAGGGTGGACTATCTGTTTACTACAAGGGTAGTACATATTTATTTAAAAAAAAAAAAAATCGAGTGGCAGCGGAGGAAGTCTGATGCACATTGCACACTTTATCATTTATTAGGTCCTGATTTATTTATTTTATGAGAAGGATGAAAAAAGATATAATTGTACAAGGATATGACAATATCATGAAATATAATAAAGTACATGCAGTTGTTTAAAAACAAACTGGTCTGTTATTTTTTTTTTTATGCCATCTCTATCCTTGTTCTATTAGTGGGATATCTATTCCCCAAGGAGCTCTGCGCCTGAAATCAGCTCATTCACTGATCCAGCTGCAGTTTCTTTTATGGAAATAAATAGATAGTACTTTAGGGAGGAAACTCTATGCCTAAGAATGTTCCTTGGGCAGTGGTAGTCTTTTTGTTTTTTTGTTAAACGGAATTGTGTAAAGATAACTAATTTAGGTTATTTGTTTAGGAAAGGAAAGGAAAGGAGGAAAGTTGATGAAATAACATGAAACACAAACTCAAACTCCAGCTGACAGAGAGCATGTTTGTCAGAGTTTGAGAGACTGCTGTCACTTTTTCCCAGAATCACAGTGACAGCTTGGAAAGGAAGCAATTTGCGAGATGACCTCAGCTTAAATCCTCCTTCTGTAGGTGTTGCTAAAATGTCTCGATTCTGTCCGATCAAGATGGTTTTACAGTTACACTGAAAACTTAGGACATATTCAATAATCCTTTCCTGCGTTGTGTAAAAAAGATTGTGCATGGATTTTTTTCTTATGATGGACCAATGCAAAGTACTTGTGGAGTGGAAGAGAAAATAACACATGGTTTTACAGCTTTTTACAAATGCAAATCTGAAAAATGTGAAATTATGGTATATGGTTTGAGGTTAATCACTCGTCCATTTATCCGTGAATTAATTTTCCTGTTGACGGCAGTAGCCTTTGCTTCTTCTTTTTAGATTTATGCAAATCCCTTGTATAGATGTTCTAAATGAAACAAAAAAGAATCTTCTATGTTGCTTGCTGGTTTTTGTGTTGTATTTTGTCATTTACTGCAAGAGGCAAAAACGGTGAAACACATTATTTTAGTTCAGTTTTAGTAAAGTTCAGTTAAGAAAAACCAGCCTCAATCCTATTGTTTCTTAGTTTGTAAAAAAATGTAGAGTAATTTTTTTTAAGTAATTTGTGACACAGAATGCAAAGATTCAGTTTATTCAGACTTCACACTGTTTTAACTCTTCAGGATAAGGTTGCACATTTTCTATTGGAGGCTCTAATCCAGTATTCACTCCCTAGTTCTAAGTCTTCCTTCCCTGAGCAACCATCTCTGTGAAGATTTGATTAAACAAAGCTGCAGGTCAAATCACTTTAATGCATTAATGGAAATAGTGCAGGCTTTTCTCAACTAATGAAAAAATGAGCCACCTGGAATGACAGAAACGGTGCATTTAGAATTTTTACAAGACATTTTGCAAAACTTCCCCCTCAGTTTAAAGGCTGAAAAATGCCAGCCTTTATCAAAATCTAACATTGATTATTACTGTTTCTTTTAAAAAATTAATTGCTCAACTAAAGATTAATGCAACATATGCAGAGAACCACTCATTATTTTTGTTGTTTAGATTGGTTTAAAGTCATCATCTCTAAAACAACAGCTTTAACTGACATGGTTTATCAACTCGCAGCTGGAAAAGCATCTGGTAAACTCCTGTAGCAGATTGTTTAGAACATTAGCAGCAGTCTAAAGCTTAGGAATTGGACAGCTCTGAACGGACACCCACTTTGATTTTGCAACACTTTTATGTCTGTAGCAGATGTTGTCTATTCTTATCTCGCTTGCCAAGAAGCTGTTTTTTATTGGTGTTTGTCAGCTTCAAAAGTCTCTTCTGTGAAATGTACCGACAATGATTTACGAAACAGCTGGAAAAGAAGTGGACCACAGGCAAGCAACTATACTCCGTGTTCATCAGACCAACCAGCAAGTCGAGTTTCATTTGTGCATTGACTGCATAACATTATTTATGGACTGACTTTTTTTTTTAAGATTAGGTCAAATTTGACATTATACTTCATTAAACTGGAAAAGAAAATCGTTTAGATATTTGAGTTTTGGTGTTCAAAGTGTGGTTTCAACAGACGAAGAGGAACATCTTACCTGAGTCATAATTTGGCAGCAGAAGGATTTTGTTTTTGAATCTTTAAGATTTCGTTTGATTTATGCTTGATTAACTGATTGTTTATAAAATTATGTTTTGTATTTTTAACACATTAGACAATAGAAAAGACTACGATTTGAGTTCATCTTGTAACACTGCGTTAAAGACTTTGTGTTTTATGGCCTTTTTAGTTAGTGTCTTGCAGAAGTTAAGATAGGATAGGCCAACACAAAGAAGTTTAAAATTGTGAGGAGGAGGGAAAAGAATACATGGTGTTGCTTTCTACAAATAAAGAGCTGAAGAGTGCAGCATGAATGTATTCAAGCCCTCTGAACTACTAATTTACAAAACCGCGTTTTGCTGCAGTTTTGGGGTATATCTATACTGACTTTACACAAATATAGACATAGAATATTGCTCTTTCTTCTTTGCGAAATAGCTTAAGCTTTGTCAAATATGAGCATTGGTTTGTCAGTCTTGTCACAGATTCCCAATTTGATTTAGGTCTGGGCTTTGAATAGACAATTCATTTAGATAAGCCATTTCATTATGGCTCTGACCGTATGTTCAGGGTCATTGCTCTGTTGGAAAGTGAACCATGGCACCAGTCCTTCCCTTATGGCCTCAAAAAGGTTTTCTTCCAGGATTCTCCTGTGTTTAACTCTATCCATTTGCTTGTCAACCCTTACCAGCTTTGTGGTCGCTGCTGAGGAAAACCCTCCCCACAACATGATGCTGCCACCCCCAGGTCTCAACATGGGAATGGTGCGTTTGGGGTGATCGGCAGTGTTTCTACTTTCAATAAGCCAGAAACGTGCCCTGCAGGCAAATTAGAAACATCAACTTCTTATGGCTTGCTTTCAACAAAGGTCAAACAAAGCCCTCATTACCTGCCCTCTCTTGCAGTGTTCCTTGCTATCTATGATGCTGTAAGCTAACACTAACGTCTAACAAGCTTCTTAAGCCTTTACCCAACACTTGCATTTATACTGAGATTAAACTGCACACAGGTGGACTTTGCTTTTCAAATGGTTGACCTCTAAAAGTGTTGGCTATATCTAATTATAATCAGGGGCGTCAGAGTAAAGGAAGATGATTCACATCAAATGCTGTTAAAACACACAAGTCCGTGGTTGAAACCTGGCAATAAGAAAAGTTTCAAGGGATATCAATACCTTTGCAAGGCACTGTCCGTTTCAGAGTTTGGATTGAATAATTTGGAACTGAGTTGGAAGTTTGAGGATTTAAAGTGAACCATTTGGTTTTGTGTAAGATTTTAAACGAGGCAGTACTTCTAGAAATGTGAATAAGACAGCACACTCTTGGCAAAGACAGAGGTTTTCCTTTAAGCTACCACGATGATAAGACAGAACACTAAGCAGATTCTGGATGCGCCACTGTTCATCAGAGATAAATATATGATATTTAGAAAGACTCTTCCTTACGGTGTGATTAATAACCATCTAAACCAAACTCTTTCTGCTCATTTCCTCAGCTCCAAGACGAGCATTTCTGAAAGTAGAATGATACCTCAGTGGATATTACATTTTCTACTTCATGCTATGAAGCTAGAGGTCCTCAGAGTCTGAGAAACAGATAAATTGAATTCAACATAGAATTTCATTTGGGATCAGACATTTCCTGGAGCTCTGGAATTGTAATATTCAAAAAGGCATGCTTCATACCAAACAATCAAAACCTCAAAAACCTCCACCCTGGAAATTACTGTAATCATTTTCAGGGCAACCCTCAAAGCTGCGTCTCTTTGAAAGGTTCTGCACAAAACTTGTCTTTGGATTTTCTTACACAGGCATAAACGAAGACTTGTTAAAATAAGATTAAACAATTTTTCTTTCGTCTTGCCTTACCATAATATCATATACCATGATTTTAAATGATGTGATGCATCCTCTGAGAGTCACAAAATCAACTTTAGATTTTAAAGTTTTAAGAGCCTCTCTCCCTTATATAAATCTGATCATTTAAAAACAAGATTGGAGAATAAGTTCCAAAGCGATTTAGCCACTCTTCTGTCCCTTTATCACTTTTCTTTCTCATGTTTCACATTATTTCTGCAACTCTGAAAAATGCTCACAATAGTTATAATTTCCTCCAATGTGTCACTTTATTAATGACATATTTAAACACTTAAATGTGAAAATCACTCAAATGTGAAATCATTTTAAAATCTGAAGAAATGGTTAATTTAATTATTTACCTTTTTATAGTTACTGAACATAATGCCAACCAGAAGTAAATTTAAACTCTGAAATTGCCTTAAATAGTACATCCTAACATCTGATTGGTTTATACTCAGGTTTATACCAATCACATTTAACAAAAGCAGAGTAAACCCCACCCACTGAGGGCTAACTTAAAAAATAAATCAATAATACCCTGCTTATATAGCAAACTAATAAAACAGTAATTCTATATTATATTATTTATGTTTAACAAGCAATTCATGTGTTCAGTTCCTGTATTTGTTCATTTAAGGACATATCATTTTATAGTACTATTTACTGATTTATGAAACTATTATTTGTTAGGTTGTGGCACATGGGGCCATCAATAATTTTAATTTAGATATAAATGTTAATTATACTGATGCATTATAATAAATCTAGATTAGTGCTTCCATGTCCCATTTTATTATAATCACCTCATTCAAAATAAATAAATAAAATTAAAGTTAATCCTTTGGATTATGCCACTTTTGTCTATCAGAAGTAAAGCCCCAATTTGACCAAGCATTCTGCACCAATGAAATACAATGAGATACACATTAAAGGCAAACGTTGTTAGCATGTCTAGAGATTTTAGCACGCCATCTCTTTTCATTCGTGATGAAGTGAAGACCCTCTGCATGCATCTTGGGAGTCGGTGAGGTTGTACCAGAAACTTGTGCATATCTTGCCAGTTATCTTTTCTGTGCACAACAAAACATGTTTCAGTTGTGATTTCTCGCACACAAGGGAACATAGAGCATCAGCAAAGCAGCCTGCTACATCATAATTCATCAAAATCTCATGTTTTTAGGCTCTATTTATGGGGTAAAATGTTTCTATAAGTCTCCCTCTGTTTCTTAAATATAGCTTTCATTTTTATTCACATCTCAAAATATGATATACTGTATTGTCAACCCACTTCAACATCCCAGTCTTCATTAAACCGTCCCTAACCACATTATTTATGCCGACAGGGAAATAATTTCAGTCCCCTTTCAGCTTGGTTTACCTGAACAGATTCAGTGTTTGTGTCAGACATACATCCTGAAACTGTTCCATGAAAAAGAGCAGCGTATGTGCCTGAAATTAGAGAACCAGGTGAACAGTTTTGGATGAAGTGTGAAAAACGTTCCCAGTTGTGTTCCATGTTGATTCAAAGTATGTGCTGTGTTTTAAAAAAAAAGTATTAGTTTCAATTTTGTGTTTTTAAATTGATTTGTGTTTCACCTAGTGGTTGTGCGGTTTTACACTGTTTGACTGATTTAAAAAAAAAAAAAAAAAAACATGTGCGCCATTACTGCTGCCATCACGAGCTCTGAAGGGAGGCTCCAACGGCTTTGCCAACCAATATCTTCCCTGTCAGAGAGCTGCTTTATCTGATGATCCAGGGGCAGGTGACGCAGCGCTGAAAGTCAACCCACTGAGTAGAAATATCGCTTGATAATAGCGGATCAGACCCCTCTTCTATCAGACATGACCTTACAATTTATGGTGCAGAAAATGTATGGGACGTACCTGATAAACTTCCTAGTCAGACAAAGATTATAGCCTGGCTTTGCTGGCAGCTATAAAAGCAAATGAAGTGGTAGGAGTGAATGTGTAATTCTTTCTGCCACAGTTGAGGTGCCTTTGAGAAACACTGAAGTTAAACGGTAATTGTCCTAATGGAGTTGTTTAGATGCAAACTGCAGAAGGATGTTTACTCCCAAGAGGCCATATAACAAAGCAATCCAGAAAAAATATTATCACAGCAAAAACAGGATAAAAGACAAGGAAGCCAACACAATCTATCCCATCATGTAGTTAGAGTAGCTTAGGGGATAACATAGTGTATCTACAAGGTGACAGCCTATACAAGATTTTTGATGGATCTGTTGAATAACCTGAGGTCGGTTGGGTCTTCTAAGATCTTGCATAGACAACAAAATGAGACCAACATGGAGAAAGTATAAATTAGATGTGATTAAATAGTGGGAAAAGCTCAGGGTGTCACAGTGCCCACACCAGCTGATGAACGAACAAGCTTTTATCAAATTACAAAGACAACTGCTTTCCCATTTTTTGGACTCATAAAAATCTTGTCATTCCCTACAGTTTGACTAGTGTATCAAGTCTTGATTAATTCATAATATACTTTTTTATCTAATGAACTAAAACGAGATATTAGAAATAATTGTTACATTTTAGGCCCACCTGCTGTCTCCCCTAAGGGGTTCAGTCCAACTTGCCTGTGCCACAATCTGATTTGGAAATAAAGGTCACTTCATCTCCACTTCATCTCTTCAGTCGGATAATTACAGAGAGAAAAGTTACTGTGAATCTGCAATAAGCATAACGCTGCAGTTGCTGCTCGAACAAGCTCAAAGAAGATTGCTGTTTGATTTTCTTACTTGTTTGCGGTACTTCTGAGCTCCTACCACAGGTAAGTACACAGTTTATCAAAAATGTATTTTGGTTATTTATTGAGCTGTGTGTTTTCCCGAGATGGACCTATATGGGGATTAATCTTGCAGGATATTGCATTCAGTTGTACTTGCGGTTTGGAGATTTCATTTTGGATTTTCCCCAAAGCAAACATGTTTTATTTTGCCAAAGTTGTCTCTCTTCCAGTCTGATTTGTGGATCTCCCGTAAAAATGCTGCGTCGCTCCGACCAAAATAGAACAGGAGTCTACCTTTGTCAGAGCTGCAGAAAACCACAAGCCGGTCTGCACGGGGCCATTCACTTCAACCAGATCTAATTGTTATGACATGAAATCCCCATATAGCTTAACTCAATAAATAATCAATGAAACATTTCAATAAACTGTGTACTTACCCATGGTAGGAGCTCAGCAGTACAGCAAATGGATCAGCAAATCAAACAGCGATCTTCTTTGCGCTTGTTCGAACAGCAGCTGCAGGTTTAATACCTGGTTTGTTTATGCTGCCAGAACTTCTGGAATTTTGCAGTACATACTTTCACATGAATACTCCATCTTGCAAGTCCAGTGGTTCTTAGAGGGAGCAACAATGCACTCAGCAGGTGGGGGGGAAAAATCTGTACGGATCCGAATGTCGGATCGGACAGCTCGGACGATTTGATGTGTTTCAGCCTTTATCCTAACAGCTGAGCCGGATTAACATAGAATACTGTCCATGCATGTCTATAACAAGTTTAGCCAACATTAAAGTGGTGACCTTAGCAACGTCAGCGAAGAAAAACGACAAAATACAATAATTATCTGTAACATAAATAAATGCATTTAACCAATTCCACAACTAACAAGGGCTAACACTTTACCCCAAGTAAAATTGTAAGATTTGTGCCACTTTTTGCACCAAGTTCTTACTTTTTTAATGTATGCATGTTTATGCTGATGAGCCACTTCCATTATTTCCGATATGCAAAGTCAACCTAATGATGAGTCTAAAAGAAAAAAATCAATATATCAATGTCAGTCTTAAAAAAAAGAGTTCCAAAAGGGCTTTCTAACCTCACATTTAGCAGAGTTTAAATGAATGGTATCATAATTACAAAAATGTATAGTAACGCAATTCAATTCCAGTGTCAGTTATTCCAAATTGTAGTTATATTTCTTCTAATATTTGGAATCCCAAGGTCATAAAGGACCCAAAGATATCTGTGAATCAATGTTCACCAACATCATAAAACTGTCTGAAATACACTCAGCTAGAACCAATCATTTACCTACATGAGAACCTGCAGCTGCTCCGTCAGTCTGAGAGCTGCTCTCAACTAAATTCAGAAACCAACTCATCACGTCCTGCCGCACCTCGCCTCCACAAAATGAAGTCGTTGTGGCTCACATTCATCACGCCCTAACAAAGTTGATCACAAGAAGTCCTCCGTTCAGTGTGAATGCACAAAGTCATCACTTCGGCTGAATGGTAGCTGCATGAAATATATGAGAGGCATCCATTCATATTAGCATCCCACCCACTGATACAACATCACTCACTTTCTCTGGGCTACTCCATACAGATAATGGATCCCTGACTTTTCTTAGAGTGAGTCCCTGTCTCTTTGTGTAGTTTAGAAATGTATGTAAATAAAATTCCCATTTGTTTTTAAGTTTATAATTAGTCATTACTATGACATTTCCATTGGACACACACATTAACTTGCTCAGGAATGCAACAATCTCCAGATGCGGACAGATACTGCATATGAAGCGAATATAAAGTCTGCTTACACTTAGTTTAACATAAAATGAAGCAGTTCAATTTAAGGCATTCCATTTGCATTTGAAAAGGAGCTAATGAAAGAGACAGTCACACAAGAGTTACAATTCAAATAATCAAAACCCAAATGAGCAAAAAAATGCATTTCAGGATGAAAACCAGCAAATAAGCCACAAACTGGGATTCAGTTTATTGGAAATTTAAAGGGATAGACCAACACAAAGTATTATTACTTGTATACGTGTATTATTGTGAAGGGGAAGAAAAAGATGATTAGATTTATAGTTTTCATATTTTCTACTCATACAAATATGTAAAATGAAGCATGCATTTGTATTCAGCCCACTTTGCTACCCCTAAATAAATTCCAGTGTACCAGACTGCCTTGAAAGGTCACCTGATTATTAAATAGAGTTTATATGTGTGTGGAGAATCCATCAGAGGGTGGCTAGAAAATAATAGTGAACATATAGCACCAAGAAAGCCAAGAAACACACCAGACTATGTGGAGAAGTTTAAACCAGAGAAAAATGTGCTTTTGTCACGAGACAATAAATAAACTTTTTGCCTACATGCATACCCTGTGTTGTAGGAAAAATCACCCTGACCACAGTACCCCCCATGTAGAACATGGGTTTGGTCGAATCATGCTGTGGGAAATCGCTCTGCCGGCAAGAAGAGCAAAGCTGGTGAGAGTGGATAGATGATGGATGGAGCTAACTGGAAATGCAAAATGGAAATGAGTGAATTGATAAGATGTCTGCATTGTTGTGTGTTTTACAAGTTGAATTTTTAGTCCGTAATCATTTTTTTTCGAAGACTAGAAGTGGTGCAGTTGCTTTCTCTTTTTTTGTGTATGTTTTCAACATCAGCCTTTTTTCAACAGTCCATCACAAATGTATTCAAAGTAATTTACATACAAGGAAGCATAAAAGTATGAATGCTTCTTCAACTGACATTTTACAAAAAAAAGAAGTATAAGAATGAAAAGAAAATGCTAAGAGTTAGATGTCCCTGTATAAATAATGTTCTTGCCATTGTTATTCCAGCGCAAATGCCCCCAGAGGAGGAAAGAGTTATACCTTATCGATGCTACAGCGTGTGCAGTTGATTCAGTGGGAAAAAAAAATTACTAGAAAATCAAGATATTTTCTTAAATATCCCAACAAATTTTATGGAAAGGAAAGGGTTAGGGTTGTCATATAAAGACATATTTAGGTGCTAAGTTTTCAATATCATTTTACGAAAATGTTTTCTCGTTATTGCTTCACGCAGTTACCCAAAATGTTACCCAGTCCAAACGGTGTGATGAATGATTTTTGTTCACGCCGCTGAAATCAGAAACTCTTTATTGTCCTAACCCAATTGTAAGAAAAGAGAGCAACTCAGCCAAGTATTACAAACAAAATTCTTGAAAAGGTATGAAAAACGAAATTTTTTCAGACCAACCATTACTACAAAACAATTTCAGTCATTTAACGATTGCATGGAAAATGGCAGGTGCAGCAAAATTAGAAACAGTTATCAAAGCCTCCCCCTGGAGCCAAAAGCCCACCTGGTGTCAGAATGTTTCATCTGTTTGATTTTGATTTTAATTGCTTTTTATATTTGATTCACATCTAAAACTTTTCAGGTGAAATTACCATCTAGCCTAAAACACATTAAAAACACAATTACAATTTACTGTATGGGTAACATCTTCACTGATCTGTTCCGTCTTTATTTAAAACAATTTCACACCTTGG
Source organism: Fundulus diaphanus (assembly GCA_037039145.1). Classification (NCBI taxonomy): domain Eukaryota; kingdom Metazoa; phylum Chordata; class Actinopteri; order Cyprinodontiformes; family Fundulidae; genus Fundulus; species Fundulus diaphanus. The sequence continues at coordinate 36,480,114 of CM073136.1, forward strand.
GAGAAAACTTTTTGTTGTACTTAACAGATCTTCAACATTTCAGATTTGTAGTTGTGTTTTTGCTTCACAACTTGTTTTTAAAAGTATTCAATTCAGAAATGTATCAATAGTTTTTTAACCATTCCCTGGAAGACTTTTGCAAACATTGGTCTGTAAAATCCAGCATTCCTTTCAGCATGTTATACAGTTAGATCTAAATAACAGCTTGTGTGATTTTTTTTTTTTTATTTGATTGAGTGTGTATTCTTGTGGGGTTGGAACATTGTGACCATCTACTTTTTTCTTATTTTGTTGTCAAGCTGTAAGACTTTGAAAATAACCTAAACATACAACACAGTCATTTATATAATTCATCCTTCTGTGTTACATTCTGTGTAGAGACTCAGAAATCAAGGGTATATGTTATGCGATTGCACAGCCTAAAACAAGCCTGTGTATTTTACTGGGTGTCGCGTTTTTGCCTTTTGAAGGCAGCTTATGGAGATATCTGATCTAAGATAAGAGGTCCAAAGAAGATTTACTGGTCTTTTGCATTACAAGGACACCATTGCTGTCAAGGTATTCTGAGCACGTAAACCTAATAGAAGACCCTGAGGTGGACACAAAACATGATGGAAGGATTACATTTTTCATCTGGCCAGGAAACTTCCCAGGATCTGCTAGACGGGAGCGAGAGGACATGGGGTGACAAAAGGACATCAAGGCTAGAGGTTTGCTTTGGATGGATTACAAAGATAAATCAGTCTTTTGAAATTTAATTACCTGGATTATTTTGTTCAATCCTGTAAGCAAATCTAGACTGTTTGAAACTTGGTACTTATTAGGAAGTTGTTGCTTGTGCTGTATGAGAGTAGGCAGGCAGTTTCAATTCAAGGACAGGCAGCCTCCAAGGAAATCGGCACAAAGGGAGAAATGCTAATTTGGACCTGTTTTTGCTTTGTTTTTTTCCTTTCTTGTCATGAGGGAAATTATTCATCTTTTTCAAATTGGAAATCAATTTCTTGCCCCTAGATTATGAAATAAAATTCAGAAAACCAAAATTATTGATTGGTGTCCAAGATAATGTTTATAAGGTATTTGTGTAGTAGATCCAGCTCACAAGGACAGCAAGAGACCTTAGCAATATATTCAGCAATCATTTTTGATCAACAAAATACTAAGGGTGTCCAGATACCATTTTTTTCCAGACCGAGTTCAAGTACGAGTAATTTAGTTTAAATACTTGCCAATTCCAAGTACCGATACTGAACACTTAATAAATTGATACGCATAGATCACAAATAACTTAACACTATCATTGACCACTGAAAACGATTGACCATCAAGGGCGATAAATTCATTTAGAGCTTCAGTTATCTTCTCTCCTTTTTCTTTTGCAGGGTCAGCAAACAACCTGTTGGTGTATAGCACCACTAACTGGTATACAATGGCATCTAGCCTTTGAGTAGCAGCGTAGTTCAGCCCAGGAGGAAAATTGGTATTGGTTCAGAGTATCAGGTTGCTTTTACAAGTAAGAGTACTTGACGCTGTTATCGAGACAGCAATGTAATTGTTACTCAAATGTCACAGCAAGGACCCAGTAATATCACTTAATCACACTAGGCTATGCAGGTGGTTGTACTCACCTTAAGATCCTGGGTGCAGTAAATATAAAGTGAAATTCATCCCTTTACTGTGATTAATATTGCTAATAACTATCGACCAATTAGGGGCACTCATATGGCAATTATATTTAATTATCAGAAGGTCAGTTTTTCTTTCAAAGCAGCACCATGCACCTTTTAGCCACTAGGGGGCACTAGAAATGTAACATTTAAGACTGGTGCCCCTGAAGGCCACTGGCAACATTGCACTGTCACAAAAATAAACAGTCTCTCTCTATCTTTTGGAATCTGATAGCAGACCACATTGGACCAACAGATTGAGAAGTCGTGGAATACTTATAAAGACAAGGTCACGTTCACATTCAGTAGATTATAATCAGTGAATGGGGAAGGGAGAGGACAAAGCAGAGCCAGGGAGCGAAGGAGTGGGAGGGGCTCAATCATCTGATTATGAAAGGCTGCAGGAACTTCAACAGAGGAGAACGGCATTTTGAGATAACAACTGTGGCCATGACAAACTTTGACTCGAGGATGAGAAAAGTAGTAGCATGTAAGCTCTTGTTTTTAATGGGAGCTCAGACTGCTATAAAGCGGTAATCTAGGTCACATGGCCCACTCAGAGCCTGAAAAATAATTTAATAACTCAAGTTAAGCTAATACTAGGGTAAAGGTAAATGTACACTTTGCTGCTTTACTATGAGGGGGAAAAAAAACAAAAAGTAGGCAGTAAGACCATGGAAAAATAATGTACCCATGACTAAGCAGCCCACTGTGACTTCCACCCATTCCATTGATCTTTGTAAAAGCAAATCAAATTTAAGACAAGTTCATCTAAGATATGTTGGGACATGTTCCTCCAAATCCCTGTTGTTTCATAACATTTTAACCTATGCAACATGTTTTTCAAAAGGCCAGATGCATGGCAAGGTAGGAAATAGATTGCAGTTTTAGACTCTAAACTAGGGGTGATAGTTCAGCTTCTTTTATTTCCAGCTAAACAATGAGTGTCACCAGTTATTCACAGTCTCTCTTATTTTACAAGTTTTGTCTGGAAAGGGTTACACTACATCTACGATGGTCACATTGGATTGTTGGTTAGTCCTGTGTTAATGCTTTAGCAAAAGCGTTAACTTGAGAGAGGCATATGGCCAAAAAATGTTGTGTTCTGTAGTGTACTCTGACACTGAGTAAGAAGGTGATCGGAGAACAAACGAGAAGAATGAAAATACTTTGGCTGTGGCTGATTTTGTCCTGGGGCATTTGGAAAGAAAAGAAAAGAGAAACTTAGATGAAGATGGAGCTTCAAAAGCAACAGCCTTCGCAAAAAAAAGGAGAGATTGGAGCCAAATAACAGCTAAACCAGACTCTTACAGGACAAAGAATGCTCAAGTGAGGCAAAAACAGAGAAAAGGAAAGTAAGGATGAGATATAGGAGCGAGAATTGAAGACAGCACCAATCTAACTTAAGCTGGTTGTCAACGACACAGGAACAGGAAACAGGGAGGTATGGCTGGATTAATTAAGAGATTTGACTATAGCATCAAACAATCTCTGAGATGTAAGCCCAATAAAAAAACAGCAATAAAAAACAACTACGCTTTAAGCTTCCCTCTTCAGATGTGCTGAATGAGTCGGTAAACCACCAACCTGGTATTTTTCATGGAATAAAGAGGATTGTGCTTCTATCATGATGCTTTTGTGTTTCAAACGCTCCAGAGGAAACTACGTGATCTGCTCTCCTGGCTGAGAATCAAATGCTTAAAGCAGCAGATACAGAACAGGAAGGTGTGACCCGAAAAGAAAAAGAACAAGCAAATGGAAACAAAAAATTTCTTTTGGCATCCATATTCAACGCCCACTTGTACATTTCAACCCAAAACAATGATGTGTGTGTGCTTTGACTCGACCTGGGCATGTACTGTTATCATGGTAAAGCTGACTGTTTGCTTTAAGGATGGTAAAAGCAAACTGTATATGTTTTATTCAGTAATCCAGATTTAGAAACCATTCTATGAAACAGTAATGCCGGAATCCTTGGCTCAAGAAAGCAAAGAAAAAAAAATATACACAGGTGGATTTAGGTCACTGATAAATACAGTAAGAAAGTATTCAGAACCCCTTCAGTTTTTTCACATTTTGTCATGTTACAACCACAACCTTCAATGCATTGTTTGGCATTTTTGTGTTGGCTGCTTTTATTCTTTGGGGATGCTTTATTCTCTAGACACAGGGAACCTGGTCAGAGTTAAAGGGAGCTTTGATGGAGCTAAATGCAGTGCAATCCTTGAAGAAAATCTGACAAAAGACTTGAGACTAGGGGGTAGACTCACCCTTTAAAAGCACAGCAACCCTAAACATACAGGTAGAGCAAAGATGGAGAGCTTTAAATCAAAGCATATACATGTGTTAGACTGGTCTAGTCAAAGCCCAAATCAAAATCTAACTTGAATTTAAATAATCTTTTTTAAATGCTTTACATCCAATCTGATTAGCTATTTTCTGAAGAATAGGCAAACCTTTCAGTCTCTTGTAGAGACATACCCTAAACAATTTTTAAGAAAAGTTGGTTATACAAAGTATTCACTCAATGGGGCTTAATACAAGTGAATGCAATAACTAACATTTTGAGCTGTAAAATATTTTTGAAAGATTTGTTCCCTTTTCCTTCCTCAAATTCAAACAACATACACTGAAGTTTCTGGTTGTAATGTGACCTGAAAAATTTCTTTTGGTATGATCCATTTTATAAAGCACTGTATTGTTCTGACTGTTGTTTGCGCTTATGCGCCAAACAGCAGTTCAGATTACCCACCCTTTTTGGAGTCCTTGGAAGGGGTACTGGAGAGTGCCCCTCCTGGGGACTCCCTCGTTCTGCTGGGGGACTTCAACGCTCACGTGGGCAATGACAGTGGGACCTGGAGGGGCGTGGTTGGGAGGAATGGCCCACCTGATCTGAACTCGAGTGGTGTTTTGTTGTTGGACTTCTGTGCTCGTCATGGATTGTCCATCACAAACACCATGTTCAAGCATAAGGGTGTCCATATGTGCTCTTGGCACCAGGACACCCTAGGTCGCAGTTCAATGATCGACTTTGTTGTCGTTTCATCTGATCTGCGGCCGCATGTCTTGGACACTCGGGTGAAGAGAGGGGCGGAGCTCTCCACCGACCACTACTCGTTTCCAGTGAGAGTTAGACTCCGCCAAGGTTGCCCTTTGTCACCGATTCTGTTCATAACTTTTATGGACAGAATTTCTAGGCGCAGCCGAGGTGTTGAGGGGATCCGTTTTGGTGGCCTTAGGATTGCGTCTCTGCTATTCGCGGATGACGTGGTCCTATTGGCTTCATCAGGGCGTGATCTACAACTCTCACTGGAGCGGTTCACAGCCGAGTGCGAAGCGGCCGGGATGAAAATCAGTGCCTCCAAATCCGAGACCATGGTCTTGAACCGGAAAAGGGTAGAGTGCCTTCTTCGGGTTGGGGAGGATGTGCTGCCCCTAGTGGAGGAGTTCAAGTATCTTGGGGTCTTGTTCACGAATGAGGGGAAGATGGAGCGGGAGATCGACAGGCGGATTGGTGCAGCGTCTGCTGTGAAGCACACAGCAAGAGTATGTGAGTAGACTACGATGACTCGAAGGGATTACTAATGAGACACTGAATTAAAGTTTGAAGAAATTACTTCTGCTGTCTCATAACTTTAAAGTATTTCCACCTCATGAGTGAATTGCTGTTTTGATATTGCGTGATTTATGCTATGTACAGGCAGCAAACATTTGTTGATATCAGCAGTGGCTTTTGCATGAGCCAGGCAATTTAACATTTTGGGAAAATTCTATTTCTCTGTATATTTCTAGCTTCAGCTAGAAACCACTGATCAGGCCCAAAATCTGGGTGTAGTGATGGACTCAGACCTGAACCTCCAAAAGCATCTAATGACAATTACAAGGTCGGCTTTCTATCCCCTGAAGAACATTTCCAGGATTAAAGGACTAATTTCTCAGCAGGATCTGGAAAAACTAATCCATGCGTTTAATTTTAGTCAAATTGATTACTGCTACAGTGTTTTTACAGGTCTGCCTAAAAAGTGGATCAGACAGCTGCAGCTGATCCAGAACGCTGCTGCCCGCGTCCTCACTAAGACTAAGAAAGTAGAGCACATCACCCCAGTTCTAAAGTCCTTACACTGGCTCCCTGTATCTCAGAGAATAGACTTTAAAATACTTCTGTTAGTCTATAAATCCCTGAATGGCTTAGCACCTAAATACATCACAGACTTGTTATCAGTGCATCAACCCTCCAGACCACTCAGGTCTTCTGGCTCCAGCCTTCTCTGCATACCTAGAACACGAACTAAACACGGAGAAGCAGCATTTAGTTCCTATGCTCCATTTATCTGGAACAAACGTCCAGAAAACTGTAAAAGTGCTGAAAGCCTGAGTTCCTTTAAATTAAGATTAAAAACACATTTGTTTAGGATTGGACAACTGACCTACTTAAACTGTTTTAAACATAATTAGTTCAACTTTGTAGTCCAACTGTTTTTAAAATTTGCTTTTAGTTTCTATTCTCCCATGTTTTACTTTGTTTCTACATTTTATTCCAACTTGCTTTTATTCTGTTTTATTTTCCTATATTTTAATCATGTAAAGCACTTTGCATTGTCTTTTTACTGAAATGTGCTATAGAAATAAATTTGCCTTTCCTTGCCTTAGCTTTTGTGTCTGTTAGTCTCCTGTCCCGCTCCGGTCCAGATGGTGGCGGTAATGAACCATTACAGTTGGTCTGCCAACCGCCATAAAACAACAAAAAAAGAAGAAGATCTGCCCGCCAGCAGGTGATCCACTGCCCTGTGTCGGCAGAAATCCAGCGTTCTTTCCCTGATGTGTCTCCTTGTAATCAAACTAGGTTATGCCCTCATTCCCTCTTTGCCATGCCCCATGACGGATCTCTACTGTTTGTCTGATATCTGGACATCGACCTTCGTTCTGACCTGCCAAACCTTAACTGAACCTTCTGCTAAGTACCTCTGCCTCATTGTGAATGCCCACTGTCTGTTTATTGACCACGTCTTTGGATTTCGGATGCCTCCAACTTAATGGCACTAAAGAGGAGCACTAAAAGGATCCTCAGCCTTTACACTTCCTCTACACGAGATCAGACTGTTTCCCAGAGTCCCCAGCCTCTCACTCCCTCTGACGTCACCACACCTGCTGCTTCCGTGCCTGTTTCTTTGCTCTGCAGGTTAGTGAAGCAAATAATTTCAAACTCCCACTTCCTCTAGTCTATTGTGTTTATGTCACCAACCTGTTTTTTTTCCCGGCAGAGCTACGAGTGGTGATTCAAATCCAGAATCTTGAACCTGTCTTCAGATAAACATATTTTCTGTGTTGTGGCTGAATTTCCAGGACCTCAGTGTAAAACTTTACAGACCATGTCAGTAAACAATAGAAAACTTGTTTAAATTTCAACTGATTACTTTTTTTGGCACCCTTGCCATACCTGACAGTGTGGTGCACTGGGCAAAGAGCCATATCACCCTCAGAAGCTGCTACTGGTAGAAACTGGTTTTTAAAAATCAGTTTAAGAAAGCAGGCATTTAACATTATCACTCTTTGTATGAGCATATCAAATGTAGAAAGACTTTTATGTTTTCTTACAGTATTGATGAAAATAGATTTGAGTCAAATATTCCTTAACCACCCTCGATATTCTGCGTTAACAATCAAAATGACACGGTGGGCATGTATCACAAGCTAGTATTGTAATTTCTGTCTGAGTTAATTTCCCTGGAGTTTCTGCATTTGTGCCACTGGCTTTCTTAATGGACATAAAGACTTTGCTGCTGCTTCCAAATGAAATACCGCTGACATTCTGCCCCGGGAAGCTACAAGACACTGTGGAAGGGAATTAAAGCCGTATGACCATATGCTCAATCAAGCTGTGGACCTATGCTGGGAAAGTGACAACGTGTGACTCTAATGAGGCACAAAGAAGCAAAAAAATTATCTGAAAACAATCAAACTGTGATGTTTTGCTCTGAAGTTTTAAGAAGCTGTCTCTGGAGAGTTGGTGTCTGTTTAACCAGACACTCATCTTTAGCAAGCAAGAGGAATTTTGCCACATGAGAAGATAAATAGGTCTTGCAGTACTTTGCAAGAAACGTGAAAAGTTTAACTTTATCACACTTTGTCACACAAAGCATAGTGCATACTTGTATGGAAGGAAAAGTATATAGGGGTTTTCAAAGTGCTGTTACAAATGAAAGTCATTTGTATTCATGTGTTTCAACATTTTCAAATTCAATTGGCTAACCTGAGAAGGGACATCAAATAAGAGTTCATCGGGGAGAGAATTTCACAACGGCATCCACAAAGCCACAGTGAGGAAAATGTTTAAAGGGTTTCACACTGATTAAAAACAGGGCTGCATGTGAAATTACCCTTTGATCACAATGTGAATGGGAGAAGATAAAAAAAACATTACCTTATTCAAAAAATAAAACCAGTTGAGCTGTAGAAAACAGCTTTTGCTCACCCTGAGCTGCTTGACACAATGCCCTGAAATAATTTTAATTTGCTCATGGGGAGAGAAGTTTGTCAGCAGATTGTGGAACAGCATGGGAGCTTTATGAACGGGTAAAACAAGACGCTGATAATGGCTCCTTTAGGCAAACCAGTGGCCACAAACATTTTAACAAAATCATTTTAGGGGAATATTCAGTCAATACTAAAATTGCTTATTAAATTTAGATTTTGCAGTTGAGGTTTAACTGAAATATTAATTGTTTGGTTAATATTTCTCCAACAATAAACAGCAAAGGAAAACAGAACCATGGGATATGTATCTCTAGATACTGTAAATCCTGCCAATAAAGATACCACTGTACAGGGGATAGTTCTATATATTGATACAAAATGTCTCAGCAGTCACCGACTGCTCCAGTTGCAGTGTATAAGAAATAAAAAGCTGAGATCGCCCAGATTTTCCATCCCGCGGGTGATCTGATCAGCAGGTATGGGTGATGTTTTAAAAGAAATACAGGATCCAGTTATGATTTTTGTTAGTCCGTTTTTGCTATAACTTATTACTGTGAATGCAGTAGGCATTCACAGTTCTTGAGATCCTGTTTCTCTTTATTCTTTATTACTGTGAATGCAGTAGGCATTCACAGTTCTTGAGATCCTGTTTCTCTTTATTACTGTGAATGCAGTAGGCATTCACAGTTCTTGAGATCCTGTTTCTCTTTATTCTTTATTCTTCTTCTTCTTCTTCTTCTTCTTCTTCTTAGTGTTTATTCTTCCTAATGCGTTTTTACTGTTTAAAGTTTGATTCGCTTCTCCTCCTACAATTTTTCTCCGATTTCAACCATTCAACTTTTAAACTATTCAGCTTCTTCTGGAATCGATGGCTATATCTTTTTGTAGTTTTAACTCTTCAACTTTTTAAAATATTCAGCTTTTTCTGCAAATTTTCAGCTTTTTTTCTCCCATAGGAAATGAATGTAATTCACTGAAATTCTGCTCATTTCAGCTGCTTTTTGACAGCTTACTGCTTCAGCCTACTTTCAGCTAGAAACGCCATTCAACTTTTAAAATGTAGTGATATCTTTCAGCTATTATGGTATATTTCAGCTTTTTCATATCTTTTACCATTTTCATATAGTACCTCCTTAAAATAATTTTGGCTTTTCAAGAAATTCAGCAAATAACATGCGTTGCTATGGTCGTCAAGGAGGCAGTTATAGAGTGCGCACTCTAGAAATTCAACAAATTCTTCTTCTCCGAACAACTTCTTCTCAGTCACTCAATTTTCAACCTATCCACATAAATTATACATCAAAACGTAGGAATTTTTGTCTGGATTCAGGAAATGTAACCCTCATTGCTGTAGCATTTATAGATTTTTCGCAAATCACCTCAGAGCGACACAAACCCGAAACCTCCCCCATTCATTTCCTATGGAGCGGTTTTGAAAAATGACGCCTGAAAATTGAAAACATCACACGTTTTCGCATCGTCGCTACTCCGAAACCGTTTCATGTACAAGCATGAGACTTTCACACATGAATGTCCCGACCCTTCTGGCACTCATAAAAAAGGAATTGTTTGGATAACTGTTACGGTTTTACCGCAGGAACAATTTGTTCGGGAGTAGCGAATGTGCAAATTCCTGAAAACGCTTTTCAGCTGCATTTTCCCACATCATCCACTTTTTTACATCGTCGCTGTGCCTACACCGATTTTTGTACAAACATGAAAATGGGCACCATAGTCCTCAAAAGCCTGCTGATACTCATAGTGAAAGAATTATTTTGATATCTCTTATACTTTTTCAGCTACAGCGATTTGTTCGGGACCGTTTTTAGAGGATTTCTGAAAGTCCATAAAAATTACCTTTATATCATAATTTTTCACGCCTTTATTAAACTTTTTCCAGCAAAAACCGATAGCCTGTCTTCTTCCCCTATCCGTTACGAAATAAACGCAGAAAAAATTACGTCTCTACCATTTACGGATCAGGAGATATGGAGCGTTGTTCGGGGCAAAGTTCTCCATTATAATCCAATGGGACTTATTGTGAGCAAAGTCTCTGCACTTCGGTAGACTGGCCCGCTGCAGGTGTGAGTGAGTTTCCATGACGACGGAACTCTGAGGGCCAGAGGGAGAAGCTCCATTGGGATACAATGGCAACTTTCGACGCCCGCTGCAGCGGCTGTGATTAATGTAGGAATCTGAAATTCGCACAGTCACTTCCTCTTAACATTTTTAAATTTTCAAGTGACTTTCAGCCATGTGTCACTTTTCTGTCCCATTTTGGATTTCACATGCTTTCCTATTGGGCCTTTGCTTCCAACAGGATCTGGCATGATGCCCAGACACGACATAATTGGCCAATACAGCACCACCCACATGTGGGAAATGGCGCTACTGACCATTTTGGTCAAATGTTGAGTTCTGGGCCCAGATGTGGTGAGGCTGAGTTGCTAAAGGAGGCCAATCTGACTTATGACCTTTGGTGACCTTTGGTGACATTAAGTATTGGCACCCTTTTTGAGGCACTTCCCAGTACAGGATTTGGACCAAACTGACAGAGTACACTCACCTGGTGATACTGAACACAACCCTGTTAGCGGCTAACGGTTAGCATGTTGCTAATTGGAAGTAGCTCTAGGAAGCTCGGACAAACTTCTGCTTTACAGAGTCTTTACCTCCTTTATACAGAATGCTCCACTATAAATTTGGGCCACGTCACGTAAAGCATCTCCAAGCTAGGAGGTGTCAAACATCCAATGCTTTTCAATGGGGGCGAAACCCCTTATACTCCCTAGAAATGCAGGCCCACATATGGCTACAGTATATTCAAGTTTGAAATTCTACTTCTGCTTTGTTAAATGATTCAGTGTTTAGAATGAGTTAGGAAATGTTTGGTGCCTTACCCTCAGTTTTTTCTTCTTCTAATCATTCAGCTATGGTTCTTTCATGTTCAAATTCTTCAACTCTTTCAAATTCTTCAACTTTTTCAACTTCTTCAACTTTTTCAACTTCTTCAATGCTTTTCAGCTATTTTTTCTCTTCTTCAAAGATCTTCTGCATCTTTTGCTCAATCATTCAGCTATCTGCATTCACAGTGCATTTTCGCAGGAAATGCAAATTTTTCTAGTTACTGTGAATGCAGTAGGCATTCACAGTTCTTGAGATCCTGTTTCTCTTTATTACTGTGAATGCAGTAGGCATTCACAGTTCTTGAGATCCTGTTTCTCTTTATTCTTTATTCTTCTTCTTCTTCTTCTTCTTCTTCTTCTTAGTGTTTATTCTTCCTAATGCGTTTTTACTGTTTAAAGTTTGATTCGCTTCTCCTCCTACAATTTTTCTCCGATTTCAACCATTCAACTTTTAAACTATTCAGCTTCTTCTGGAATCGATGGCTATATCTTTTTGTAGTTTTAACTCTTCAACTTTTTAAAATATTCAGCTTTTTCTGCAAATTTTCAGCTTTTTTTCTCCCATAGGAAATGAATGTAATTCACTGAAATTCTGCTCATTTCAGCTGCTTTTTGACAGCTTACTGCTTCAGCCTACTTTCAGCTAGAAACGCCATTCAACTTTTAAAATGTAGTGATATCTTTCAGCTATTATGGTATATTTCAGCTTTTTCATATCTTTTACCATTTTCATATAGTACCTCCTTAAAATAATTTTGGCTTTTCAAGAAATTCAGCAAATAACATGCGTTGCTATGGTCGTCAAGGAGGCAGTTATAGAGTGCGCACTCTAGAAATTCAACAAATTCTTCTTCTCCGAACAACTTCTTCTCAGTCACTCAATTTTCAACCTATCCACATAAATTATACATCAAAACGTAGGAATTTTTGTCTGGATTCAGGAAATGTAACCCTCATTGCTGTAGCATTTATAGATTTTTCGCAAATCACCTCAGAGCGACACAAACCCGAAACCTCCCCCATTCATTTCCTATGGAGCGGTTTTGAAAAATGACGCCTGAAAATTGAAAACATCACACGTTTTCGCATCGTCGCTACTCCGAAACCGTTTCATGTACAAGCATGAGACTTTCACACATGAATGTCCCGACCCTTCTGGCACTCATAAAAAAGGAATTGTTTGGATAACTGTTACGGTTTTACCGCAGGAACAATTTGTTCGGGAGTAGCGAATGTGCAAATTCCTGAAAACGCTTTTCAGCTGCATTTTCCCACATCATCCACTTTTTTACATCGTCGCTGTGCCTACACCGATTTTTGTACAAACATGAAAATGGGCACCATAGTCCTCAAAAGCCTGCTGATACTCATAGTGAAAGAATTATTTTGATATCTCTTATACTTTTTCAGCTACAGCGATTTGTTCGGGACCGTTTTTAGAGGATTTCTGAAAGTCCATAAAAATTACCTTTATATCATAATTTTTCACGCCTTTATTAAACTTTTTCCAGCAAAAACCGATAGCCTGTCTTCTTCCCCTATCCGTTACGAAATAAACGCAGAAAAAATTACGTCTCTACCATTTACGGATCAGGAGATATGGAGCGTTGTTCGGGGCAAAGTTCTCCATTATAATCCAATGGGACTTATTGTGAGCAAAGTCTCTGCACTTCGGTAGACTGGCCCGCTGCAGGTGTGAGTGAGTTTCCATGACGACGGAACTCTGAGGGCCAGAGGGAGAAGCTCCATTGGGATACAATGGCAACTTTCGACGCCCGCTGCAGCGGCTGTGATTAATGTAGGAATCTGAAATTCGCACAGTCACTTCCTCTTAACATTTTTAAATTTTCAAGTGACTTTCAGCCATGTGTCACTTTTCTGTCCCATTTTGGATTTCACATGCTTTCCTATTGGGCCTTTGCTTCCAACAGGATCTGGCATGATGCCCAGACACGACATAATTGGCCAATACAGCACCACCCACATGTGGGAAATGGCGCTACTGACCATTTTGGTCAAATGTTGAGTTCTGGGCCCAGATGTGGTGAGGCTGAGTTGCTAAAGGAGGCCAATCTGACTTATGACCTTTGGTGACCTTTGGTGACATTAAGTATTGGCACCCTTTTTGAGGCACTTCCCAGTACAGGATTTGGACCAAACTGACAGAGTACACTCACCTGGTGATACTGAACACAACCCTGTTAGCGGCTAACGGTTAGCATGTTGCTAATTGGAAGTAGCTCTAGGAAGCTCGGACAAACTTCTGCTTTACAGAGTCTTTACCTCCTTTATACAGAATGCTCCACTATAAATTTGGGCCACGTCACGTAAAGCATCTCCAAGCTAGGAGGTGTCAAACATCCAATGCTTTTCAATGGGGGCGAAACCCCTTATACTCCCTAGAAATGCAGGCCCACATATGGCTACAGTATATTCAAGTTTGAAATTCTACTTCTGCTTTGTTAAATGATTCAGTGTTTAGAATGAGTTAGGAAATGTTTGGTGCCTTACCCTCAGTTTTTTCTTCTTCTAATCATTCAGCTATGGTTCTTTCATGTTCAAATTCTTCAACTCTTTCAAATTCTTCAACTTTTTCAACTTCTTCAACTTTTTCAACTTCTTCAATGCTTTTCAGCTATTTTTTCTCTTCTTCAAAGATCTTCTGCATCTTTTGCTCAATCATTCAGCTATCTGCATTCACAGTGCATTTTCGCAGGAAATGCAAATTTTTCTAGTTCTTTATTCTTCTTCTTCTTCTTCTTCTTCTTCTTCTTAGTGTTTATTCTTCCTAATGCGTTTTTACTGTTTAAAGTTTGATTCGCTTCTCCTCCTACAATTTTTCTCCGATTTCAACCATTCAACTTTTAAACTATTCAGCTTCTTCTGGAATCGATGGCTATATCTTTTTGTAGTTTTAACTCTTCAACTTTTTAAAATATTCAGCTTTTTCTGCAAATTTTCAGCTTTTTTTCTCCCATAGGAAATGAATGTAATTCACTGAAATTCTGCTCATTTCAGCTGCTTTTTGACAGCTTACTGCTTCAGCCTACTTTCAGCTAGAAACGCCATTCAACTTTTAAAATGTAGTGATATCTTTCAGCTATTATGGTATATTTCAGCTTTTTCATATCTTTTACCATTTTCATATAGTACCTCCTTAAAATAATTTTGGCTTTTCAAGAAATTCAGCAAATAACATGCGTTGCTATGGTCGTCAAGGAGGCAGTTATAGAGTGCGCACTCTAGAAATTCAACAAATTCTTCTTCTCCGAACAACTTCTTCTCAGTCACTCAATTTTCAACCTATCCACATAAATTATACATCAAAACGTAGGAATTTTTGTCTGGATTCAGGAAATGTAACCCTCATTGCTGTAGCATTTATAGATTTTTCGCAAATCACCTCAGAGCGACACAAACCCGAAACCTCCCCCATTCATTTCCTATGGAGCGGTTTTGAAAAATGACGCCTGAAAATTGAAAACATCACACGTTTTCGCATCGTCGCTACTCCGAAACCGTTTCATGTACAAGCATGAGACTTTCACACATGAATGTCCCGACCCTTCTGGCACTCATAAAAAAGGAATTGTTTGGATAACTGTTACGGTTTTACCGCAGGAACAATTTGTTCGGGAGTAGCGAATGTGCAAATTCCTGAAAACGCTTTTCAGCTGCATTTTCCCACATCATCCACTTTTTTACATCGTCGCTGTGCCTACACCGATTTTTGTACAAACATGAAAATGGGCACCATAGTCCTCAAAAGCCTGCTGATACTCATAGTGAAAGAATTATTTTGATATCTCTTATACTTTTTCAGCTACAGCGATTTGTTCGGGACCGTTTTTAGAGGATTTCTGAAAGTCCATAAAAATTACCTTTATATCATAATTTTTCACGCCTTTATTAAACTTTTTCCAGCAAAAACCGATAGCCTGTCTTCTTCCCCTATCCGTTACGAAATAAACGCAGAAAAAATTACGTCTCTACCATTTACGGATCAGGAGATATGGAGCGTTGTTCGGGGCAAAGTTCTCCATTATAATCCAATGGGACTTATTGTGAGCAAAGTCTCTGCACTTCGGTAGACTGGCCCGCTGCAGGTGTGAGTGAGTTTCCATGACGACGGAACTCTGAGGGCCAGAGGGAGAAGCTCCATTGGGATACAATGGCAACTTTCGACGCCCGCTGCAGCGGCTGTGATTAATGTAGGAATCTGAAATTCGCACAGTCACTTCCTCTTAACATTTTTAAATTTTCAAGTGACTTTCAGCCATGTGTCACTTTTCTGTCCCATTTTGGATTTCACATGCTTTCCTATTGGGCCTTTGCTTCCAACAGGATCTGGCATGATGCCCAGACACGACATAATTGGCCAATACAGCACCACCCACATGTGGGAAATGGCGCTACTGACCATTTTGGTCAAATGTTGAGTTCTGGGCCCAGATGTGGTGAGGCTGAGTTGCTAAAGGAGGCCAATCTGACTTATGACCTTTGGTGACCTTTGGTGACATTAAGTATTGGCACCCTTTTTGAGGCACTTCCCAGTACAGGATTTGGACCAAACTGACAGAGTACACTCACCTGGTGATACTGAACACAACCCTGTTAGCGGCTAACGGTTAGCATGTTGCTAATTGGAAGTAGCTCTAGGAAGCTCGGACAAACTTCTGCTTTACAGAGTCTTTACCTCCTTTATACAGAATGCTCCACTATAAATTTGGGCCACGTCACGTAAAGCATCTCCAAGCTAGGAGGTGTCAAACATCCAATGCTTTTCAATGGGGGCGAAACCCCTTATACTCCCTAGAAATGCAGGCCCACATATGGCTACAGTATATTCAAGTTTGAAATTCTACTTCTGCTTTGTTAAATGATTCAGTGTTTAGAATGAGTTAGGAAATGTTTGGTGCCTTACCCTCAGTTTTTTCTTCTTCTAATCATTCAGCTATGGTTCTTTCATGTTCAAATTCTTCAACTCTTTCAAATTCTTCAACTTTTTCAACTTCTTCAACTTTTTCAACTTCTTCAATGCTTTTCAGCTATTTTTTCTCTTCTTCAAAGATCTTCTGCATCTTTTGCTCAATCATTCAGCTATCTGCATTCACAGTGCATTTTCGCAGGAAATGCAAATTTTTCTAGTTCTTTATTCTTCTTCTTCTTCTTCTTCTTCTTCTTCTTAGTGTTTATTCTTCCTAATGCGTTTTTACTGTTTAAAGTTTGATTCGCTTCTCCTCCTACAATTTTTCTCCGATTTCAACCATTCAACTTTTAAACTATTCAGCTTCTTCTGGAATCGATGGCTATATCTTTTTGTAGTTTTAACTCTTCAACTTTTTAAAATATTCAGCTTTTTCTGCAAATTTTCAGCTTTTTTTCTCCCATAGGAAATGAATGTAATTCACTGAAATTCTGCTCATTTCAGCTGCTTTTTGACAGCTTACTGCTTCAGCCTACTTTCAGCTAGAAACGCCATTCAACTTTTAAAATGTAGTGATATCTTTCAGCTATTATGGTATATTTCAGCTTTTTCATATCTTTTACCATTTTCATATAGTACCTCCTTAAAATAATTTTGGCTTTTCAAGAAATTCAGCAAATAACATGCGTTGCTATGGTCGTCAAGGAGGCAGTTATAGAGTGCGCACTCTAGAAATTCAACAAATTCTTCTTCTCCGAACAACTTCTTCTCAGTCACTCAATTTTCAACCTATCCACATAAATTATACATCAAAACGTAGGAATTTTTGTCTGGATTCAGGAAATGTAACCCTCATTGCTGTAGCATTTATAGATTTTTCGCAAATCACCTCAGAGCGACACAAACCCGAAACCTCCCCCATTCATTTCCTATGGAGCGGTTTTGAAAAATGACGCCTGAAAATTGAAAACATCACACGTTTTCGCATCGTCGCTACTCCGAAACCGTTTCATGTACAAGCATGAGACTTTCACACATGAATGTCCCGACCCTTCTGGCACTCATAAAAAAGGAATTGTTTGGATAACTGTTACGGTTTTACCGCAGGAACAATTTGTTCGGGAGTAGCGAATGTGCAAATTCCTGAAAACGCTTTTCAGCTGCATTTTCCCACATCATCCACTTTTTTACATCGTCGCTGTGCCTACACCGATTTTTGTACCAACATGAAAATGGGCACCATAGTCCTCAAAAGCCTGCTGATACTCATAGTGAAAGAATTATTTTGATATCTCTTATACTTTTTCAGCTACAGCGATTTGTTCGGGACCGTTTTTAGAGGATTTCTGAAAGTCCATAAAAATAACCTTTATATCATAATTTTTCACGCCTTTATTAAACTTTTTCCAGCAAAAACCGATAGCCTGTCTTCTTCCCCTATCCGTTACGAAATAAACGCAGAAAAAATTACGTCTCTACCATTTACGGATCAGGAGATATGGAGCGTTGTTCGGGGCAAAGTTCTCCATTATAATCCAATGGGACTTATTGTGAGCAAAGTCTCTGCACTTCGGTAGACTGGCCTGCAGCAGAGGTGTGAGTGAGTTTCCATGACGACGGAACTCTGAGGGCCAGAGGGAGAAGCTCCATTGGGATACAATGGCAACTTTCGACGCCCGCTGCAGCGGCTGTGATTAATGTAGGAATCTGAAATTCGCACAGTCACTTCCTCTTAACATTTTTAAATTTTCAAGTGACTTTCAGCCATGTGTCACTTTTCTGTCCCATTTTGGATTTCACATGCTTTCCTATTGGGCCTTTGCTTCCAACAGGATCTGGCATGATGCCCAGACACGACATAATTGGCCAATACAGCACCACCCACATGTGGGAAATGGCGCTACTGACCATTTTGGTCAAATGTTGAGTTCTGGGCCCAGATGTGGTGAGGCTGAGTTGCTAAAGGAGGCCAATCTGACTCATGACCTTTGGTGACCTTTGGTGACATTAAGTATTGGCACCCTTTTTGAGGCACTTCCCAGTACAGGATTTGGACCAAACTGACAGAGTACACTCACCTGGTGATACTGAACACAACCCTGTTAGCGGCTAACTGTTAGCATGTTGCTAACCGGAAGTAGCTCTAGGAAGGTCCTACAAACTTCTGCTTTACAGAGTCTTTACCTCCTTTATACAGAATGCTCCACTATAAATTTGGGCCACGTCACGTAAAGCATCTCCAAGCTAGGAGGTGTCAAACATCCAATGCTTTTCAATGGGGGCGAAACCCCTTATACTCCCTAGAAATGCAGGCCCACATATGGCTACAGTATATTCAAGTTTGAAATTCTACTTCTGCTTTGTTAAATGATTCAGTGTTTAGAATGAGTTAGGAAATGTTTGGTGCCTTACCCTCAGTTTTTTCTTCTTCTAATCATTCAGCTATTGTTCTTTCATGTTCAAATTCTTCAACTCTTTCAAATTCTTCAACTTTTTCAACTTTTTCAACTTCTTCAATGCTTTTCAGCTATTTTTTCTCTTCTTCAAAGATCTTCTGCATATTTTGCTCAATCATTCAGCTATCTGCATTCACAGTGCATTTTCGCAGGAAATGCAAATTTTTCTAGTTCTTTATTACTGTGAATGCAGTAGGCATTCACAGTTCTTGAGATCCTGTTTCTCTTTATTCTTTATTCTTCTTATTATTATTATAGGATATTCTTCCAAATGCGTTTTTACTGTTTAAAGTTTGATTCGCTTCTCCTCCTACAATTTTTCTCCGATTTCAACCATTCAACTTTTAAACTATTCAGCTTCTTCTGGAATCGATGGCTATATCTTTTTGTACTTTTAACTCTTCAACTTTTTAAAATATTCAGCTTTTTCTGCAAATTTTCAGCTTTTTTTCTCCCATAGGAAATGAATGTAATTCACTAAAATTCCGCTCATTTCAGCTGCTTTTTGACAGCTTACTGCTTCAGCCTACTTTCAGCTAGAAACGCCATTCAACTTTTAAAATGTAGTGATATCTTTAAGCTATTATGGTCTATTTCAGCTTTTTCATATCTTTTACCATTTTCATATAGTACCTCCTTAAAATAATTTTGGCTTTTCAAGAAATTCAGCAAATAACATGCGTTGCTATGGTCGTCAAGGAGGCAGTTATAGAGTGCGCACTCTAGAAATTCAACTAATTCTTCTACTCCGAACAACTTCTTCTCACTCGCTCAATTTTCAACCTATACACATAAATTATACATCAAAACGTAGGAATTTTTGTCTGGATTCAGGAAATGTAAGCCTCATTGCTGTAGCATTTATAGATTTTTCGCAAATCACCTCAGAGCGACACAAACCCGAAACCTCCCCCATTCATTTCCTATGGAGCGGTTTTGAAAAATGACGCCTGAAAATTGAAAACATCACACGTTTTCGCATCGTCGCTACTCCGAAACCGTTTCATGTACAAGCATGAGACTTTCACACATGAATGTCCCGACCCTTCTGGCACTCATAAAAAAGGAATTGTTTGGATAACTGTTACGGTTTTACCACAGGAACAATTTGTTCGGGAGTAGCGAATGTGCAAATTCCTGAAAACGCTTTTCAGCTGCATTTTCCCACATCATCCACTTTTTTACATCGTCGCTGTGCCTACACCGATTTTTGTACAAACATGAAAATGGGCACCATAGTCCTCAAAAGCGTGCTGATACTCATAGTGAAAGAATTATTTTGATATCTCTTATACTTTTTCAGCTACAGCGATTTGTTCGGGACCGTTTTTAGAGGATTTCTGAAAGTCCATAAAAATCACTTTTATATCATAATTTTTCACGCCTTTATTAAACTTTTTCCAGCAAAAACCGATAGCCTGTCTTCTTCCCCTATCCGTTACGAAATAAACGCAGAAAAAATTACATCTTTACCATTTACGGATCAGGAGATATGGAGCGTTGTTCGGGGCAAAGTTCTCCATTATAATCCAATGGGACTTATTGTGAGCAAAGTCTCTGCACTTCGGTAGACTGGCCTGCAGCAGAGGTGTGAGTGAGTTTCCATGACGACAGAACTCTGAGGGCCAGAGGGAGAAGCTCCATTGGGATACAATGGCAACTTTCGACGCCCGCTGCAGCGGCTGTGATTAATGTAGGAATCTGAAATTCGCACAGTCACTTCCTCTTAACATTTTTAAATTTTCAAGTGACTTTCAGCCATGTGTCACTTTTCTGTCCCATTTTGGATTTCACATGCTTTCCTATTGGGCCTTTGCTTCCAACAGGATCTGGCATGATGCCCAGACACGACATAATTGGCCAATACAGCACCACCCACATGTGGGAAATGGCGCTACTGACCATTTTGGTCAAATGTTGAGTTCTGGGCCCAGATGTGGTGAGGCTGAGTTGCTAAAGGAGGCCAATCTGACCCATGAACTTTGGTGACCTTTGGTGACATTAAGTATTGGCACCCTTTTTGAGGCACTTCCCAGTACAGGATTTGGACCAAACTGACAGAGTACACTCACCTGGTGATACTGAACACAACCCTGTTAGCGGCTAACTGTTAGCATGTTGCTAACCGGAAGTAGCTCTAGGAAGGTCCTACAAACTTCTGCTTTACAGAGTCTTTACCTCCTTTATACAGAATGCTCCACTATAAATTTGGGCCACGTCACGTAAAGCATCTCCAAGCTAGGAGGTGTCAAACATCCAATGCTTTTCAATGGGGGCGAAACCCCTTATACTCCCTAGAAATGCAGGCCCACATATGGCTACAGTATATTCAAGTTTGAAATTCTACTTCTGCTTTGTTAAATGATTCAGTGTTTAGAATGAGTTAGGAAATGTTTGGTGCCTTACCCTCAGTTTTTTCTTCTTCTAATCATTCAGCTATTGTTCTTTCATGTTCAAATTCTTCAACTCTTTCAAATTCTTCAACTTTTTCAACTTCTTCAACTTCTTCAATGCTTTTCAGCTATTTTTTTCTCTTCTTCAAAGATCTTCTGCATCTTTTGCTCAATCATTCAGCTATCTGCATTCACAGTGCATTTTCGCAGGAAATGCAAATTTTTCTAGTTCTTCTTCTTCTTCTTCTTCTTCTTCTTCTTAGTGTTTATTCTTCCTAATGCGTTTTTACTGTTTAAAGTTTGATTCGCTTCTCCTCCTACAATTTTTCTCCGATTTCAACCATTCAACTTTTAAACTATTCAGCTTCTTCTGGAATCGATGGCTATATCTTTTTGTAGTTTTAACTCTTCAACTTTTTAAAATATTCAGCTTTTTCTGCAAATTTTCAGCTTTTTTTCTCCCATAGGAAATGAATGTAATTCACTGAAATTCTGCTCATTTCAGCTGCTTTTTGACAGCTTACTGCTTCAGCCTACTTTCAGCTAGAAACGCCATTCAACTTTTAAAATGTAGTGATATCTTTCAGCTATTATGGTATATTTCAGCTTTTTCATATCTTTTACCATTTTCATATAGTACCTCCTTAAAATAATTTTGGCTTTTCAAGAAATTCAGCAAATAACATGCGTTGCTATGGTCGTCAAGGAGGCAGTTATAGAGTGCGCACTCTAGAAATTCAACAAATTCTTCTTCTCCGAACAACTTCTTCTCAGTCACTCAATTTTCAACCTATCCACATAAATTATACATCAAAACGTAGGAATTTTTGTCTGGATTCAGGAAATGTAACCCTCATTGCTGTAGCATTTATAGATTTTTCGCAAATCACCTCAGAGCGACACAAACCCGAAACCTCCCCCATTCATTTCCTATGGAGCGGTTTTGAAAAATGACGCCTGAAAATTGAAAACATCACACGTTTTCGCATCGTCGCTACTCCGAAACCGTTTCATGTACAAGCATGAGACTTTCACACATGAATGTCCCGACCCTTCTGGCACTCATAAAAAAGGAATTGTTTGGATAACTGTTACGGTTTTACCGCAGGAACAATTTGTTCGGGAGTAGCGAATGTGCAAATTCCTGAAAACGCTTTTCAGCTGCATTTTCCCACATCATCCACTTTTTTACATCGTCGCTGTGCCTACACCGATTTTTGTACCAACATGAAAATGGGCACCATAGTCCTCAAAAGCCTGCTGATACTCATAGTGAAAGAATTATTTTGATATCTCTTATACTTTTTCAGCTACAGCGATTTGTTCGGGACCGTTTTTAGAGGATTTCTGAAAGTCCATAAAAATAACCTTTATATCATAATTTTTCACGCCTTTATTAAACTTTTTCCAGCAAAAACCGATAGCCTGTCTTCTTCCCCTATCCGTTACGAAATAAACGCAGAAAAAATTACGTCTCTACCATTTACGGATCAGGAGATATGGAGCGTTGTTCGGGGCAAAGTTCTCCATTATAATCCAATGGGACTTATTATGAGCAAAGTCTCTGCACTTCGGTAGACTGGCTGCTGCAGGTGTGTGAGTGAGTTTCCATGACGACGGAACTCTGAGGGCCAGAGGGAGAAGCTCCATTGAGATAGAATGGCAACTTTCGACGCCCGCTGCAGCGGCTGTGATTAATGTAGGAATCTGAAATTCGCACAGTCACTTCCTCTTAACATTTTTAAATTTTCAAGTGACTTTCAGCCATGTGTCACTTTTCTGTCCCATTTTGGATTTCACATGCTTTCCTATTGGGCCTTTGCTTCCAACAGGATCTGGCATGATGCCCAGACACGACATAATTGGCCAATACAGCACCACCCACATGTGGGAAATGGCGCTACTGACCATTTTGGTCAAATGTTGAGTTCTGGGCCCAGATGTGGTGAGGCTGAGTTGCTAAAGGAGGCCAATCTGACTCATGACCTTTGGTGACCTTTGGTGACATTAAGTATTGGCACCCTTTTTGAGGCACTTCCCAGTACAGGATTTGGACCAAACTGACAGAGTACACTCACCTGGTGATACTGAACACAACCCTGTTAGCGGCTAACTGTTAGCATGTTGCTAACCGGAAGTAGCTCTAGGAAGGTCCTACAAACTTCTGCTTTACAGAGTCTTTACCTCCTTTATACAGAATGCTCCACTATAAATTTGGGCCACGTCACGTAAAGCATCTCCAAGCTAGGAGGTGTCAAACATCCAATGCTTTTCAATGGGGGCGAAACCCCTTATACTCCCTAGAAATGCAGGCCCACATATGGCTACAGTATATTCAAGTTTGAAATTCTACTTCTGCTTTGTTAAATGATTCAGTGTTTAGAATGAGTTAGGAAATGTTTGGTGCCTTACCCTCAGTTTTTTCTTCTTCTAATCATTCAGCTATTGTTCTTTCATGTTCAAATTCTTCAACTCTTTCAAATTCTTCAACTTTTTCAACTTTTTCAACTTCTTCAATGCTTTTCAGCTATTTTTTCTCTTCTTCAAAGATCTTCTGCATATTTTGCTCAATCATTCAGCTATCTGCATTCACAGTGCATTTTCGCAGGAAATGCAAATTTTTCTAGTTCTTCTTATTACTGTGAATGCAGTAGGCATTCACAGTTATTGAGATCCTCTTTCGTGTTTTTACTGTTTAAAGTTTGATTCGCTTCTCCTCCTACAGTTTTTCTCCGATTTCAACCATTCAACTTTTAAACTATTCAGCTTCTTCTGGAATCGATGGCTATATCTTTTTGTACTTATACCTTTTCAACTTTTTAAAATATTCAGCTTTTTCTGCAAATTTTCAGCTTTTTTTTCCCCCCATAGGAAATGAATGTAATTCACTAAAATTCCGCTCATTTCAGCTGCTTTTTGACAGCTTACTGCTTCAGCCTACTTTCAGCTAGAAACGCCATTCAACTTTTAAAATGTATTGATATCTTTCAGCTATTATGGTATATTTCAGCTTTATCATATCTTTTACCATTTTCATATAGTACCTCCTTAAAATAATTTTGGCTTTTCAAGAAATTCAGCAAATAACATGCGTTGCTATCGTCGTCAAGTGGCAGTTGGTAGAGTGCGCACTCTAGAAATTCAACTAATTCTTCTACTCCAAACAACTTCTTCTCACTCGCTCAATCTTCAACCTATCCACATAAATTATACATCAAAACGTAGGAATTTTTGTCTGGATTCAGGAAATGTAACCCTCATTGGTGTAGCATTTATAGATCTTTTGCAAATCACCTCAGAGCGACACAAACCCGAAACCTCCCCCATTCATTTCCTATGGAGCGGTTTTGAAAAATGACGCCTGAAAATTGAAAACATCACACGTTTTCGCATCGTCGCTACTCCGAAACCGTTTCATGTACAAGCATGAGACTTTCACACATGAATGTCCCGACCCTTCTGGCACTCATAAAAAAGGAATTGTTTGGATAACTGTTACGGTTTTACCGCAGGAACAATTTGTTCGGGAGTAGCGAATGTGCAAATTCCTGAAAACGCTTTTCAGCTGCATTTTCCCACATCATCCACTTTTTTATATCGTCGCTGTGCCTACACCGATTTTTGTATAAACATGAAAATGGGCACCATAGTCCTCAAAAGGCTGCTGATACTCATAGTGAAAGAATTATTTTGATATCTCTTATACTTTTTCAGCTACAGCGATTTGTTCGGGACCGTTTTTAGAGGATTTCTGAAAGTCCATAAAAATTCCCTTTATATCATAATTTTTCACGCCTTTATTAAACTTTTTCCAGCAAAAACCGATAGCCTGTCTTCTTCCCCTATCCGTTACGAAATAAACGCAGAAAAAATTACGTCTCTACCATTTACGGATCAGGAGATATGGAGCGTTGTTCGGGGCAAAGTTCTCCATTATAATCCAATGGGACTTATTGTGAGCAAAGTCTCTGCACTTCGGTAGACTGGCCTGCAGCAGAGGTGTGAGTGAGTTTCCATGACGACGGAACTCTGAGGGCCAGAGGGAGAAGCTCCATTGGGATACAATGGCAACTTTCGACGCCCGCTGCAGCGGCTGTGATTAATGTAGGAATCTGAAATTCGCACAGTCACTTCCTCTTAACATTTTTAAATTTTCAAGTGACTTTCAGCCATGTGTCACTTTTCTGTCCCATTTTGGATTTCACATGCTTTCCTATTGGGCCTTTGCTTCCAACAGGATCTGGCATGATGCCCAGACACGACATAATTGGCCAATACAGCACCACCCACATGTGGGAAATGGCGCTACTGACCATTTTGGTCAAATGTTGAGTTCTGGGCCCAGATGTGGTGAGGCTGAGTTGCTAAAGGAGGCCAATCTGACTCATGACCTTTGGTGACCTTTGGTGACATTAAGTATTGGCACCCTTTTTGAGGCACTTCCCAGTACAGGATTTGGACCAAACTGACAGAGTACAATCACCTGGTGATACTGAACACAACCCTGTTAGCGGCTAACTGTTAGCATGTTGCTAACCAGAAGTAGCTCTAGGAAGGTCCTACAAACTTCTGCTTTACAGAGTCTTTACCTCCTTTATACAGAATGCTCCACTATAAATTTGGGCCACGTCACGTAAAGCATCTCCAAGCTAGGAGGTGTCAAACATCCAATGCTTTTCAATGGGGGCGAAACCCCTTATACTCCCTAGAAATGCAGGCCCACATATGGCTACAGTATATTCAAGTTTGAAATTCTACTTCTGCTTTGTTAAATGATTCAGTGTTTAGAATGAGTTAGGAAATGTTTGGTGCCTTACCCTCAGTTTTTTCTTCTTCTAATCATTCAGCTATTGTTCTTTCATGTTCAAATTCTTCAACTCTTTCAAATTCTTCAACTTTTTCAACTTCTTCAACTTTTTCAACTTCTTCAATGCTTTTCAGCTATTTTTTCTCTTCTTCAAAGATCTTCTGCATCTTTTGCTCAATCATTCAGCTATCTGCATTCACAGTGCATTTTCGCAGGAAATGCAAATTTTTCTAGTTACTGTGAATGCAGTAGGCATTCACAGTTATTGAGATCCTCTTTCGTGTTTTTACTGTTTAAAGTTTGATTCGCTTCTCCTCCTACAGTTTTTCTCCGATTTCAACCATTCAACTTTTAAACTATTCAGCTTCTTCTGGAATCGATGGCTATATCTTTTTGTACTTATACCTTTTCAACTTTTTAAAA
The DNA here is from genome assembly GCA_037039145.1 of Fundulus diaphanus. NCBI lineage: Eukaryota > Metazoa > Chordata > Actinopteri > Cyprinodontiformes > Fundulidae > Fundulus > Fundulus diaphanus. The sequence continues at coordinate 36,506,164 of CM073136.1, forward strand.
TATTCAGCTTTTTCTGCAAATTTTCAGCTTTTTTTTCTCCCATAGGAAATGAATGTAATTCACTAAAATTCCGCTCATTTCAGCTGCTTTTTGACAGCTTACTGCTTCAGCCTACTTTCAGCTAGAAACGCCATTCAACTTTTAAAATGTAGTGATATCTTTCAGCTATTATGGTCTATTTCAGCTTTTTCATATCTTTTACCATTTTCATATAGTACCTCCTTAAAATAATTTTGGCTTTTCAAGAAATTCAGCAAATAACATGCGTTGCTATGGTCGTCAAGGAGGCAGTTATAGAGTGCGCACTCTAGAAATTCAACAAATTCTTCTTCTCCGAACAACTTCTTCTCAGTCGCTCAATTTTCAACCTATCCACATAAATTATACATCAAAACGTAGGAATTTTTGTCTGGATTCAGGAAATGTAACCCTCATTGCTGTAGCATTTATAGATTTTTCGCAAATCACCTCAGAGCGACACAAACCCGAAACCTCCCCCATTCATTTCCTATGGAGCGGTTTTGAAAAATAACGCCTGAAAATTGAAAACATCACACGTTTTCGCATCGTCGCTACTCTGAAACCGTTTCATGTACAAGCATGAGACTTTCAAACATGAATGTCCCGACCCTTCTGGCACTCATAAAAAAGGAATTGTTTGGATAACTGTTACGGTTTTACCGCAGGAACAATTTGTTCGGGAGTAGCGAATGTGCAAATTCCTGAAAACGCTTTTCAGCTGCATTTTCCCACATCATCCACTTTTTTACATCGTCGCTGTGCCTACACCGATTTTTGTACAAACATGAAAATGGGCACCATAGTCCTCAAAAGCCTGCTGATACTCATAGTGAAAGAATTATTTTGATATCTCTTATACTTTTTCAGCTACAGCGATTTGTTCGGGACCGTTTTTAGAGGATTTCTGAAAGTCCATAAAAATTACCTTTATATCATAATTTTTCACGCCTTTATTAAACTTTTTCCAGCAAAAACCGATAGCCTGTCTTCTTCCCCTATCCGTTACGAAATAAACGCAGAAAAAATTACGTCTCTACCATTTACGGATCAGGAGATATGGAGCGTTGTTTGGGGCAAAGTTCTCCATTATAATCCAATGGGACTTATTGTGAGCAAAGTCTCTGCACTTCGGTAGACTGGCCCGCTGCAGGTGTGAGTGAGTTTCCATGACGACGGAACTCTGAGGCCCAGAGGGAGAAGCTCCATTGGGATACAATGGCAACTTTCGACGCCCGCTGCAGCGGCTGTGATTAATGTAGGAATCTGAAATTCGCACAGTCACTTCCTCTTAACATTTTTAAATTTTCAAGTGACTTTCAGCCATGTGTCACTTTTCTGTCCCATTTTGGATTTCACATGCTTTCCTATTGGGCCTTTGCTTCCAACAGGATCTGGCATGATGCCCAGACACGACATAATTGGCCAATACAGCACCACCCACATGTGGGAAATGGCGCTACTGACCATTTTGGTCAAATGTTGAGTTCTGGGCCCAGATGTGGTGAGGCTGAGTTGCTAAAGGAGGCCAATCTGACTTATGACCTTTGGTGACCTTTGGTGACATTAAGTATTGGCACCCTTTTTGAGGCACTTCCCAGTACAGGATTTGGACCAAACTGACAGAGTACACTCACCTGGTGATACTGAACACAACCCTGTTAGCGGCTAACGGTTAGCATGTTGCTAATTGGAAGTAGCTCTAGGAAGCTCGGACAAACTTCTGCTTTACAGAGTCTTTACCTCCTTTATACAGAATGCTCCACTATAAATTTGGGCCACGTCACGTAAAGCATCTCCAAGCTAGGAGGTGTCAAACATCCAATGCTTTTCAATGGGGGCGAAACCCCTTATACTCCCTAGAAATGCAGGCCCACATATGGCTACAGTATATTCAAGTTTGAAATTCTACTTCTGCTTTGTTAAATGATTCAGTGTTTAGAATGAGTTAGGAAATGTTTGGTGCCTTACCCTCAGTTTTTTCTTCTTCTAATCATTCAGCTATGGTTCTTTCATGTTCAAATTCTTCAACTCTTTCAAATTCTTCAACTTTTTCAACTTCTTCAACTTTTTCAACTTCTTCAATGCTTTTCAGCTATTTTTTCTCTTCTTCAAAGATCTTCTGCATCTTTTGCTCAATCATTCAGCTATCTGCATTCACAGTGCATTTTCGCAGGAAATGCAAATTTTTCTAGTTACTGTGAATGCAGTAGGCATTCACAGTTCTTGAGATCCTGTTTCTCTTTATTCTTTATTCTTCTTATTATTACTGTGAATGCAGTAGGCATTCACAGTTCTTGAGATCCTGTTTCTCTTTATTCTTTATTCTTCTTCTTCTTCTTCTTCTTCTTCTTCTTAGTGTTTATTCTTCCTAATGCGTTTTTACTGTTTAAAGTTTGATTCGCTTCTCCTCCTACAATTTTTCTCCGATTTCAACCATTCAACTTTTAAACTATTCAGCTTCTTCTGGAATCGATGGCTATATCTTTTTGTACTTTTAACTCTTCAACTTTTTAAAATATTCAGCTTTTTCTGCAAATTTTCAGCTTTTTTTCTCCCATAGGAAATGAATGTAATTCACTGAAATTCTGCTCATTTCAGCTGCTTTTTGACAGCTTACTGCTTCAGCCTACTTTCAGCTAGAAACGCCATTCAACTTTTAAAATGTAGTGATATCTTTCAGCTATTATGGTATATTTCAGCTTTTTCATATCTTTTACCATTTTCATATAGTACCTCCTTAAAATAATTTTGGCTTTTCAAGAAATTCAGCAAATAACATGCGTTGCTATGGTCGTCAAGGAGGCAGTTATAGAGTGCGCACTCTAGAAATTCAACAAATTCTTCTTCTCCGAACAACTTCTTCTCAGTCACTCAATTTTCAACCTATCCACATAAATTATACATCAAAACGTAGGAATTTTTGTCTGGATTCAGGAAATGTAACCCTCATTGCTGTAGCATTTATAGATTTTTCGCAAATCACCTCAGAGCGACACAAACCCGAAACCTCCCCCATTCATTTCCTATGGAGCGGTTTTGAAAAATGACGCCTGAAAATTGAAAACATCACACGTTTTCGCATCGTCGCTACTCTGAAACCGTTTCATGTACAAGCATGAGACTTTCACACATGAATGTCCTGACCCTTCTGGCACTCATAAAAAAGGAATTGTTTGGATAACTGTTACGGTTTTACCGCAGGAACAATTTGTTCGGGAGTAGCGAATGTGCAAATTCCTGAAAACGCTTTTCAGCTGCATTTTCCCACATCATCCACTTTTTTACATCGTCGCTGTGCCTACACCGATTTTTGTACAAACATGAAAATGGGCACCATAGTCCTCAAAAGCCTGCTGATACTCATAGTGAAAGAATTATTTTGATATCTCTTATACTTTTTCAGCTACAGCGATTTGTTCGGGACCGTTTTTAGAGGATTTCTGAAAGTCCATAAAAATTACCTTTATATCATAATTTTTCACGCCTTTATTAAACTTTTTCCAGCAAAAACCGATAGCCTGTCTTCTTCCCCTATCCGTTACGAAATAAACGCAGAAAAAATTACGTCTCTACCATTTACGGATCAGGAGATATGGAGCGTTGTTCGGGGCAAAGTTCTCCATTATAATCCAATGGGACTTATTGTGAGCAAAGTCTCTGCACTTCGGTAGACTGGCCCGCTGCAGGTGTGAGTGAGTTTCCATGACGACGGAACTCTGAGGGCCAGAGGGAGAAGCTCCATTGGGATACAATGGCAACTTTCGACGCCCGCTGCAGCGGCTGTGATTAATGTAGGAATCTGAAATTCGCACAGTCACTTCCTCTTAACATTTTTAAATTTTCAAGTGACTTTCAGCCATGTGTCACTTTTCTGTCCCATTTTGGATTTCACATGCTTTCCTATTGGGCCTTTGCTTCCAACAGGATCTGGCATGATGCCCAGACACGACATAATTGGCCAATACAGCACCACCCACATGTGGGAAATGGCGCTACTGACCATTTTGGTCAAATGTTGAGTTCTGGGCCCAGATGTGGTGAGGCTGAGTTGCTAAAGGAGGCCAATCTGACTTATGACCTTTGGTGACCTTTGGTGACATTAAGTATTGGCACCCTTTTTGAGGCACTTCCCAGTACAGGATTTGGACCAAACTGACAGAGTACACTCACCTGGTGATACTGAACACAACCCTGTTAGCAGCTAACTGTTAGCATGTTGCTAACCGGAAGTAGCTCTAGGAAGGTCCTACAAACTTCTGCTTTACAGAGTCTTTACCTCCTTTATACAGAATGCTCCACTATAAATTTGGGCCACGTCACGTAAAGCATCTCCAAGCTAGGAGGTGTCAAACATCCAATGCTTTTCAATGGGGGCGAAACCCCTTATACTCCCTAGAAATGCAGGCCCACATATGGCTACAGTATATTCAAGTTTGAAATTCTACTTCTGCTTTGTTAAATGATTCAGTGTTTAGAATGAGTTAGGAAATGTTTGGTGCCTTACCCTCAGTTTTTTCTTCTTCTAATCATTCAGCTATTGTTCTTTCATGTTCAAATTCTTCAACTCTTTCAAATTCTTCAACTTTTTCAACTTCTTCAACTTTTTCAACCTCTTCAATGCTTTTCAGCTATTTTTTCTCTTCTTCAAAGATCTTCTGCATCTTTTGCTCAATCATTCAGCTATCTGCATTCACAGTGCATTTTCGCAGGAAATGCAAATTTTTCTAGTTACTGTGAATGCAGTAGGCATTCACAGTTCTTGAGATCCTGTTTCTCTTTATTACTGTGAATGCAGTAGGCATTCACAGTTCTTGAGATCCTGTTTCTCTTTATTCTTTATTCTTCTTATTATTATTATAGGATATTCTTCCAAATGCGTTTTTACTGTTTAAAGTTTGATTCGCTTCTCCTCCTACAATTTTTCTCCGATTTCAACCATTCAACTTTTAAACTATTCAGCTTCTTCTGGAATCGATGGCTATATCTTTTTGTACTTATATCTTTTCAACTTTTTAAAATATTCAGCTTTTTCTGCAAATTTTCAGCTTTTTTTCTCCCATAGGAAATGAATGTAAATCACTAAAATTCCGCTCATTTCAGCTGCTTTTTGACAGCTTACTGCTTCAGCCTACTTTCAGCTAGAAACGCCATTCAACTTTTAAAATGTAGTGATATCTTTCAGCTATTATGGTCTATTTCAGCTTTTTCATATCTTTTACCATTTTCATATAGTACCTCCTTAAAATAATTTTGGCTTTTCAAGAAATTCAGCAAATAACATGCGTTGCTATGGTCGTCAAGGAGGCAGTTATAGAGTGCGCACTCTAGAAATTCAACTAATTCTTCTTCTCCGAACAACTTCTTCTCAGTCGCTCAATTTTCAACCTATCCACATAAATTATACATCAAAACGTAGGAATTTTTGTCTGGATTCAGGAAATGTAACCCTCATTGCTGTAGCATTTATAGATTTTTCGCAAATCACCTCAGAGCGACACAAACCCGAAACCTCCCCCATTCATTTCCTATGGAGCGGTTTTGAAAAATGACGCCTGAAAATTGAAAACATCACACGTTTTCGCATCGTCGCTACTCCGAAACCGTTTCATGTACAAGCATGAGACTTTCACACATGAATGTCCCGTCCCTTCTGGCACTCATAAAAAAGGAATTGTTTGGATAACTGTTACGGTTTTACCGCAGGAACAATTTGTTCGGGAGTAGCGAATGTGCAAATTCCTGAAAACGCTTTTCAGCTGCATTTTCCCACATCATCCACTTTTTTACATCGTCGCTGTGCCTACACCGATTTTTGTACAAACATGAAAATGGGCACCATAGTCCTCAAAAGCCTGCTGATACTCATAGTGAAAGAATTATTTTGATATCTCTTATACTTTTTCAGCTACAGCGATTTGTTCGGGACCGTTTTTAGAGGATTTCTGAAAGTCCATAAAAATCAACTTTATATCATAATTTTTCACGCCTTTATTAAACTTTTTCCAGCAAAAACCGATTAGCTGTCTTCTTCCCCTATCCGTTACGAAATAAACGCAGAAAAAATTACGTCTCTACCATTTACGGATCAGGAGATATGGAGCGTTGTTCGGGGCAAAGTTCTCCATTATAATCCAATGGGACTTATTGTGAGCAAAGTCTCTGCACTTCGGTAGACTGGCCTGCAGCAGAGGTGTGAGTGAGTTTCCATGACGACGGAACTCTGAGGGCCAGAGGGAGAAGCTCCATTGGGATACAATGGCAACTTTCGACGCCCGCTGCAGCGGCTGTGATTAATGTAGGAATCTGAAATTCGCACAGTCACTTCCTCTTAACATTTTTAAATTTTCAAGTGACTTTCAGCCATGTGTCACTTTTCTGTCCCATTTTGGATTTCACATGCTTTCCTATTGGGCCTTTGCTTCCAACAGGATCTGGCATGATGCCCAGACACGACATAATTGGCCAATACAGCACCACCCACATGTGGGAAATGGCGCTACTGACCATTTTGGTCAAATGTTGAGTTCTGGGCCCAGATGTGGTGAGGCTGAGTTGCTAAAGGAGGCCAATCTGACTCATGACCTTTGGTGACCTTTGGTGACATTAAGTATTGGCACCCTTTTTGAGGCACTTCCCAGTACAGGATTTGGACCAAACTGACAGAGTACACTCACCTGGTGATACTGAACACAACCCTGTTAGCGGCTAACTGTTAGCATGTTGCTAACCGGAAGTAGCTCTAGGAAGGTCCTACAAACTTCTGCTTTACAGAGTCTTTACCTCCTTTATACAGAATGCTCCACTATAAATTTGGGCCACGTCACGTAAAGCATCTCCAAGCTAGGAGGTGTCAAACATCCAATGCTTTTCAATGGGGGCGAAACCCCTTATACTCCCTAGAAATGCAGGCCCACATATGGCTACAGTATATTCAAGTTTGAAATTCTACTTCTGCTTTGTTAAATGATTCAGTGTTTAGAATGAGTTAGGAAATGTTTGGTGCCTCACCCTCAGTTTTTTCTTCTTCTAATCATTCAGCTATTGTTCTTTCATGTTCAAATTCTTCAACTCTTTCAAATTCTTCAACTTTTTCAACTTCTTCAATGCTTTTCAGCTATTTTTTCCTCTTCTTCAAAGATCTTCTGCATCTTTTGCTCAATCATTCAGCTATCTGCATTCACAGTGCATTTTCGCAGGAAATGCAAATTTTTCTAGTTCTTTATTCTTCTTCTTCTTCTTCTTCTTCTTCTTCTTAGTGTTTATTCTTCCTAATGCGTTTTTACTGTTTAAAGTTTGATTCGCTTCTCCTCCTACAATTTTTCTCCGATTTCAACCATTCAACTTTTAAACTATTCAGCTTCTTCTGGAATCGATGGCTATATCTTTTTGTAGTTTTAACTCTTCAACTTTTTAAAATATTCAGCTTTTTCTGCAAATTTTCAGCTTTTTTTCTCCCATAGGAAATGAATGTAATTCACTGAAATTCTGCTCATTTCAGCTGCTTTTTGACAGCTTACTGCTTCAGCCTACTTTCAGCTAGAAACGCCATTCAACTTTTAAAATGTAGTGATATCTTTCAGCTATTATGGTATATTTCAGCTTTTTCATATCTTTTACCATTTTCATATAGTACCTCCTTAAAATAATTTTGGCTTTTCAAGAAATTCAGCAAATAACATGCGTTGCTATGGTCGTCAAGGAGGCAGTTATAGAGTGCGCACTCTAGAAATTCAACTAATTCTTCTTCTCCGAACAACTTCTTCTCAGTCGCTCAATTTTCAACCTATCCACATAAATTATACATCAAAACGTAGGAATTTTTGTCTGGATTCAGGAAATGTAACCCTCATTGCTGTAGCATTTATAGATTTTTCGCAAATCACCTCAGAGCGACACAAACCCGAAACCTCCCCCATTCATTTCCTATGGAGCGGTTTTGAAAAATGACGCCTGAAAATTGAAAACATCACACGTTTTCGCATCGTCGCTACTCCGAAACCGTTTCATGTACAAGCATGAGACTTTCACACATGAATGTCCCGTCCCTTCTGGCACTCATAAAAAAGGAATTGTTTGGATAACTGTTACGGTTTTACCGCAGGAACAATTTGTTCGGGAGTAGCGAATGTGCAAATTCCTGAAAACGCTTTTCAGCTGCATTTTCCCACATCATCCACTTTTTTACATCGTCGCTGTGCCTACACCGATTTTTGTACAAACATGAAAATGGGCACCATAGTCCTCAAAAGCCTGCTGATACTCATAGTGAAAGAATTATTTTGATATCTCTTATACTTTTTCAGCTACAGCGATTTGTTCGGGACCGTTTTTAGAGGATTTCTGAAAGTCCATAAAAATCAACTTTATATCATAATTTTTCACGCCTTTATTAAACTTTTTCCAGCAAAAACCGATTAGCTGTCTTCTTCCCCTATCCGTTACGAAATAAACGCAGAAAAAATTACGTCTCTACCATTTACGGATCAGGAGATATGGAGCGTTGTTCGGGGCAAAGTTCTCCATTATAATCCAATGGGACTTATTGTGAGCAAAGTCTCTGCACTTCGGTAGACTGGCCTGCAGCAGAGGTGTGAGTGAGTTTCCATGACGACGGAACTCTGAGGGCCAGAGGGAGAAGCTCCATTGGGATACAATGGCAACTTTCGACGCCCGCTGCAGCGGCTGTGATTAATGTAGGAATCTGAAATTCGCACAGTCACTTCCTCTTAACATTTTTAAATTTTCAAGTGACTTTCAGCCATGTGTCACTTTTCTGTCCCATTTTGGATTTCACATGCTTTCCTATTGGGCCTTTGCTTCCAACAGGATCTGGCATGATGCCCAGACACGACATAATTGGCCAATACAGCACCACCCACATGTGGGAAATGGCGCTACTGACCATTTTGGTCAAATGTTGAGTTCTGGGCCCAGATGTGGTGAGGCTGAGTTGCTAAAGGAGGCCAATCTGACTCATGACCTTTGGTGACCTTTGGTGACATTAAGTATTGGCACCCTTTTTGAGGCACTTCCCAGTACAGGATTTGGACCAAACTGACAGAGTACACTCACCTGGTGATACTGAACACAACCCTGTTAGCGGCTAACTGTTAGCATGTTGCTAACCGGAAGTAGCTCTAGGAAGGTCCTACAAACTTCTGCTTTACAGAGTCTTTACCTCCTTTATACAGAATGCTCCACTATAAATTTGGGCCACGTCACGTAAAGCATCTCCAAGCTAGGAGGTGTCAAACATCCAATGCTTTTCAATGGGGGCGAAACCCCTTATACTCCCTAGAAATGCAGGCCCACATATGGCTACAGTATATTCAAGTTTGAAATTCTACTTCTGCTTTGTTAAATGATTCAGTGTTTAGAATGAGTTAGGAAATGTTTGGTGCCTCACCCTCAGTTTTTTCTTCTTCTAATCATTCAGCTATTGTTCTTTCATGTTCAAATTCTTCAACTCTTTCAAATTCTTCAACTTTTTCAACTTCTTCAATGCTTTTCAGCTATTTTTTCCTCTTCTTCAAAGATCTTCTGCATCTTTTGCTCAATCATTCAGCTATCTGCATTCACAGTGCATTTTCGCAGGAAATGCAAATTTTTCTAGTTACTGTGAATGCAGTAGGCATTCACAGTTATTGAGATCCTCTTTCGCCTTTTTACTGTTTAAAGTTTGATTCGCTTCTCCTCCTACAGTTTTTGTCCGATTTCAACCATTCAACTTTTAAACTATTCAGCTTCTTCTGGAATCGATGGCTATATCTTTTTGTACTTTTAACTCTTCAACTTTTTAAAATATTCAGCTTTTTCTGCAAATTTTCAGCTTTTTTTCTCCCATAGGAAATGAATGTAATTCACTAAAATTCCGCTCATTTCAACTGCTTTTTGACAGCTTACTGCTTCAGCCTACTTTCAGCTAGAAACGCCATTCAACTTTTAAAATGTAGTGATATCTTTCAGCTATTATGGTCTATTTCAGCTTTTTCATATCTTTTACCATTTTCATATAGTCCCTCCTTAAAATAATTTTGGCTTTTCAAGAAATTCAGCAAATAACATGCGTTGCTATGGTCGTCAAGGAGGCAGTTATAGAGTGCGCACTCTAGAAATTCAACAAATTCTTCTTCTCCGAACAACTTCTTCTCAGTCGCTCAATTTTCAACCTATCCACATAAATTATACATCAAAACGTAGGAATTTTTGTCTGGATTCAGGAAATGTAACCCTCATTGCTGTAGCATTTATAGATTTTTCGCAAATCACCTCAGAGCGACACAAACCCGAAACCTCCCCCATTCATTTCCTATGGAGCGGTTTTGAAAAATGACGCCTGAAAATTGAAAACATCACACGTTTTCGCATCGTCGCTACTCCTAAACCGTTTCATGTACAAGCATGAGACTTTCACACATGAATGTCCCGACCCTTCTGGCACTCATAAAAAAGGAATTGTTTGAATAACTGTTACGGTTTTACCGCAGGAACAATTTGTTCGGGAGTAGCGAATGTGCAAATTCCTGAAAACGCTTTTCAGCTGCATTTTCCCACATCATCCACTTTTTTACATCGTCGCTGTGCCTACACCGATTTTTGTACAAACATGAAAATAGGCACCATAGTCCTCAAAAGCCTGCTGATACTCATAGTGAAAGAATTATTTTGATATCTCTTATACTTTTTCAGCTACAGCGATTTGTTCGGGACCGGTTTTAGAGGATTTCTGAAAATCCATAAAAATCACCTTTATATCATAATTTTTCACGCCTTTATTAAACTTTTTCCAGCAAAAACCGATAGCCTGTCTTCTTCCCCTATCCGTTACGAAATAAACGCAGAAAAAATTACGTCTCTACCATTTACGGATCAGGAGATATGGAGCGTTGTTCGGGGCAAAGTTCTCCATTATAATCCAATGGGACTTATTGTGAGCAAAGTCTCTGCACTTCGGTAGACTGGCCTGCAGCAGAGGTGTGAGTGAGTTTCCATGACGACGGAACTCTGAGGGCCAGAGGGAGAAGCTCCATTGGGATACAATGGCAACTTTCGACGCCCGCTGCAGCGGCTGTGATTAATGTAGGAATCTGAAATTCGCACAGTCACTTCCTCTTAACATTTTTAAATTTTCAAGTGACTTTCAGCCATGTGTCACTTTTCTGTCCCATTTTGGATTTCACATGCTTTCCTATTGGGCCTTTGCTTCCAACAGGATCTGGCATGATGCCCAGACACGACATAATTGGCCAATACAGCACCACCCACATGTGGGAAATGGCGCTACTGACCATTTTGGTCAAATGTTGAGTTCTGGGCCCAGATGTGGTGAGGCTGAGTTGCTAAAGGAGGCCAATCTGACTCATGACCTTTGGTGACCTTTGGTGACATTAAGTATTGGCACCCTTTTTGAGGCACTTCCCAGTACAGGATTTGGACCAAACTGACAGAGTACACTCACCTGGTGATACTGAACACAACCCTGTTAGCGGCTAACTGTTAGCATGTTGCTAACCGGAAGTAGCTCTAGGAAGGTCCTACAAACTTCTGCTTTACAGAGTCTTTACCTCCTTTATACAGAATGCTCCACTATAAATTTGGGCCACGTCACGTAAAGCATCTCCAAGCTAGGAGGTGTCAAACATCCAATGCTTTTCAATGGGGGCGAAACCCCTTATACTCCCTAGAAATGCAGGCCCACATATGGCTACAGTATATTCAAGTTTGAAATTCTACTTCTGCTTTGTTAAATGATTCAGTGTTTAGAATGAGTTAGGAAATGTTTGGTGCCTTACCCTCAGTTTTTTTCTTCTTCTAATCATTCAGCTATTGTTCTTTCATGTTCAAATTCTTCAACTCTTTCAAATTCTTCAACTTTTTCAACTTCTTCAACTTTTTCAACTTCTTCAATGCTTTTCAGCTATTTTTTCTCTTCTTCAAAGATCTTCTGCATCTTTTGCTCAATCATTCAGCTATCTGCATTCACAGTGCATTTTCGCAGGAAATGCACATTTTTCTAGTTACTGTGAATGCAGTAGGCATTCACAGTTCTTGAGATCCTGTTTCTCTTTATTCTTTATTCTTCTTATTATTATTATAGGATATTCTTCCAAATGCGTTTTTACTGTTTAAAGTTTGATTCGCTTCTCCTCCTACAATTTTTCTCCGATTTCAACCATTCAACTTTTAAACTATTCAGCTTCTTCTGGAATCGATGGCTATATCTTTTTGTACTTATATCTTTTCAACTTTTTAAAATATTCAGCTTTTTCTGCAAATTTTCAGCTTTTTTTCTCCCATAGGAAATGAATGTAAATCACTAAAATTCCGCTCATTTCAGCTGCTTTTTGACAGCTTACTGCTTCAGCCTACTTTCAGCTAGAAACGCCATTCAACTTTTAAAATGTAGTGATATCTTTCAGCTATTATGGTCTATTTCAGCTTTTTCATATCTTTTACCATTTTCATATAGTACCTCCTTAAAATAATTTTGGCTTTTCAAGAAATTCAGCAAATAACATGCGTTGCTATGGTCGTCAAGGAGGCAGTTATAGAGTGCGCACTCTAGAAATTCAACTAATTCTTCTTCTCCGAACAACTTCTTCTCAGTCGCTCAATTTTCAACCTATCCACATAAATTATACATCAAAACGTAGGAATTTTTGTCTGGATTCAGGAAATGTAACCCTCATTGCTGTAGCATTTATAGATTTTTCGCAAATCACCTCAGAGCGACACAAACCCGAAACCTCCCCCATTCATTTCCTATGGAGCGGTTTTGAAAAATGACGCCTGAAAATTGAAAACATCACACGTTTTCGCATCGTCGCTACTCCGAAACCGTTTCATGTACAAGCATGAGACTTTCACACATGAATGTCCCGTCCCTTCTGGCACTCATAAAAAAGGAATTGTTTGGATAACTGTTACGGTTTTACCGCAGGAACAATTTGTTCGGGAGTAGCGAATGTGCAAATTCCTGAAAACGCTTTTCAGCTGCATTTTCCCACATCATCCACTTTTTTACATCGTCGCTGTGCCTACACCGATTTTTGTACAAACATGAAAATGGGCACCATAGTCCTCAAAAGCCTGCTGATACTCATAGTGAAAGAATTATTTTGATATCTCTTATACTTTTTCAGCTACAGCGATTTGTTCGGGACCGTTTTTAGAGGATTTCTGAAAGTCCATAAAAATCAACTTTATATCATAATTTTTCACGCCTTTATTAAACTTTTTCCAGCAAAAACCGATTAGCTGTCTTCTTCCCCTATCCGTTACGAAATAAACGCAGAAAAAATTACGTCTCTACCATTTACGGATCAGGAGATATGGAGCGTTGTTCGGGGCAAAGTTCTCCATTATAATCCAATGGGACTTATTGTGAGCAAAGTCTCTGCACTTCGGTAGACTGGCCTGCAGCAGAGGTGTGAGTGAGTTTCCATGACGACGGAACTCTGAGGGCCAGAGGGAGAAGCTCCATTGGGATACAATGGCAACTTTCGACGCCCGCTGCAGCGGCTGTGATTAATGTAGGAATCTGAAATTCGCACAGTCACTTCCTCTTAACATTTTTAAATTTTCAAGTGACTTTCAGCCATGTGTCACTTTTCTGTCCCATTTTGGATTTCACATGCTTTCCTATTGGGCCTTTGCTTCCAACAGGATCTGGCATGATGCCCAGACACGACATAATTGGCCAATACAGCACCACCCACATGTGGGAAATGGCGCTACTGACCATTTTGGTCAAATGTTGAGTTCTGGGCCCAGATGTGGTGAGGCTGAGTTGCTAAAGGAGGCCAATCTGACTCATGACCTTTGGTGACCTTTGGTGACATTAAGTATTGGCACCCTTTTTGAGGCACTTCCCAGTACAGGATTTGGACCAAACTGACAGAGTACACTCACCTGGTGATACTGAACACAACCCTGTTAGCGGCTAACTGTTAGCATGTTGCTAACCGGAAGTAGCTCTAGGAAGGTCCTACAAACTTCTGCTTTACAGAGTCTTTACCTCCTTTATACAGAATGCTCCACTATAAATTTGGGCCACGTCACGTAAAGCATCTCCAAGCTAGGAGGTGTCAAACATCCAATGCTTTTCAATGGGGGCGAAACCCCTTATACTCCCTAGAAATGCAGGCCCACATATGGCTACAGTATATTCAAGTTTGAAATTCTACTTCTGCTTTGTTAAATGATTCAGTGTTTAGAATGAGTTAGGAAATGTTTGGTGCCTCACCCTCAGTTTTTTCTTCTTCTAATCATTCAGCTATTGTTCTTTCATGTTCAAATTCTTCAACTCTTTCAAATTCTTCAACTTTTTCAACTTCTTCAATGCTTTTCAGCTATTTTTTCCTCTTCTTCAAAGATCTTCTGCATCTTTTGCTCAATCATTCAGCTATCTGCATTCACAGTGCATTTTCGCAGGAAATGCAAATTTTTCTAGTTACTGTGAATGCAGTAGGCATTCACAGTTCTTGAGATCCTGTTTCTCTTTATTCTTTATTCTTCTTATTATTATTATAGGATATTCTTCCAAATGCGTTTTTACTGTTTAAAGTTTGATTCGCTTCTCCTCCTACAATTTTTCTCCGATTTCAACCATTCAACTTTTAAACTATTCAGCGTCTTCTGGAATCGATGGCTATATCTTTTTGTACTTTTAACTCTTCAACTTTTTAAAATATTCAGCTTTTTCTGCAAATTTTCAGCTTTTTTTCTCCCATAGGAAATGAATGTAATTCACTAAAATTCCGCTCATTTCAGCTGCTTTTTGACAGCTTACTGCTTCAGCCTACTTTCAGCTAGAAACGCCATTCAACTTTTAAAATGTAGTGATATCTTTCAACTATTATGGTCTATTTCAGCTTTTTCATATCTTTTACCATTTTCATATAGTACCTCCTTAAAATAATTTTGGCTTTTCAAGAAATTCAGCAAATAACATGCGTTGCTATGGTCGTCAAGGAGGCAGTTATAGAGTGCGCACTCTAGAAATTCAACAAATTCTTCTTCTCCAAACAACTTCTTCTCAGTCGCTCAATTTTCAACCTATCCACATAAATTATACATCAAAACGTAGGAATTTTTGTCTGGATTCAGGAAATGTAACCCTCATTGCTGTAGCATTTATAGATTTTTCGCAAATCACCTCAGAGCGACACAAACCCGAAACCTCCCCCATTCATTTCCTATGGAGCGGTTTTGAAAAATGACGCCTGAAAATTGAAAACATCACACGTTTTCGCATCGTCGCTACTCCGAAACCGTTTCATGTACAAGCATGATACTTTCACACATGAATGTCCCGACCCTTCTGGCACTCATAAAAAAGGAATTGTTTGGATAACTGTTACGGTTTTACCGCAGGAACAATTTGTTCGGGAGTAGCGAATGTGCAAATTCCTGAAAACGCTTTTCAGCTGCATTTTCCCACATCATCCACTTTTTTACATCGTCGCTGTGCCTACACCGATTTTTGTACAAACATGAAAATGGGCACCATAGTCCTCAAAAGCCTGCTGATACTCATAGTGAAAGAATTATTTTGATATCTCTTATACTTTTTCAGCTACAGCGATTTGTTCGGGACCGGTTTTAGAGGATTTCTGAAAATCCATAAAAATCACCTTTATATCATAATTTTTCACGCCTTTATTAAACTTTTTCCAGCAAAAACCGATAGCCTGTCTTCTTCCCCTATCCGTTACGAAATAAACGCAGAAAAAATTACGTCTCTACCATTTACGGATCAGGAGATATGGAGCGTTGTTCGGGGCAAAGTTCTCCATTATAATCCAATGGGACTTATTGTGAGCAAAGTCTCTGCACTTCGGTAGACTGGCCTGCAGCAGAGGTGTGAGTGAGTTTCCATGACGACGGAACTCTGAGGGCCAGAGGGAGAAGCTCCATTGGGATACAATGGCAACTTTCGACGCCCGCTGCAGCGGCTGTGATTAATGTAGGAATCTGAAATTCGCACAGTCACTTCCTCTTAACATTTTTAAATTTTCAAGTGACTTTCAGCCATGTGTCACTTTTCTGTCCCATTTTGGATTTCACATGCTTTCCTATTGGGCCTTTGCTTCCAACAGGATCTGGCATGATGCCCAGACACGACATAATTGGCCAATACAGCACCACCCACATGTGGGAAATGGCGCTACTGACCATTTTGGTCAAATGTTGAGTTCTGGGCCCAGATGTGGTGAGGCTGAGTTGCTAAAGGAGGCCAATCTGACTCATGACCTTTGGTGACCTTTGGTGACATTAAGTATTGGCACCCTTTTTGAGGCACTTCCCAGTACAGGATTTGGACCAAACTGACAGAGTACACTCACCTGGTGATACTGAACACAACCCTGTTAGCGGCTAACTGTTAGCATGTTGCTAACCGGAAGTAGCTCTAGGAAGGTCTCACCAACTTCTGCTTCACAGAGTCTGTTCTTACTCTAGAGAGAAAGCTCCACAAGAATTTTGGGCTACGTCGCATAAAGCATCTCCAAGCTATGAGGTGTCAAACATCCAATGCTTTTCAATTGGGGCGAAACCCCTTATACTCCCTAGAAATGCAGGCCCACATATGGCAACAGTATATTCAAGTTTGAAATTCTACTTATGCTTTGTTAAACGATTCAGTGTTTAGAATGAGTTAGGAAATGTTTGGTGCCTTTCCCTCGGTTTTTTCTTCTTCTAATCATTCAGCTATTGTTCTTTCATGTTCAAATTCTTCAACTCTTTCAAATTCTTCAACTTTTTCAACTTCTTCAACTTTTTCAACTTCTTCAACGCTTTTCAGCTATTTTTTCTCTTCTTCAAAGATCTTCTGCATCTTTTGCTTAATCATTCAGCTATCTGCATTCACAGTGCATTTTCGCAGGAAATGCAAATTTTTCTAGTTCTTCTTATTATTATTATAGGATATTCTTCCAAATGCGTTTTTACTGTTTAAAGTTTGATTCGCTTCTCCTCCTACAATTTTTCTCCGATTTCAACCATTCAACTTTTAAACTATTCAGCTTCTTCTGGAATCGATGGCTATATCTTTTTGTACTTATATCTTTTCAACTTTTTAAAATATTCAGCTTTTTCTGCAAATTTTCAGCTTTTTTTCTCCCATAGGAAATGAATGTAAATCACTAAAATTCCGCTCATTTCAGCTGCTTTTTGACAGCTTACTGCTTCAGCCTACTTTCAGCTAGAAACGCCATTCAACTTTTAAAATGTAGTGATATCTTTCAGCTATTATGGTCTATTTCAGCTTTTTCATATCTTTTACCATTTTCATATAGTACCTCCTTAAAATAATTTTGGCTTTTCAAGAAATTCAGCAAATAACATGCGTTGCTATGGTCGTCAAGGAGGCAGTTATAGAGTGCGCACTCTAGAAATTCAACAAATTCTTCTTCTCCAAACAACTTCTTCTCAGTCGCTCAATTTTCAACCTATCCACATAAATTATACATCAAAACGTAGGAATTTTTGTCTGGATTCAGGAAATGTAACCCTCATTGCTGTAGCATTTATAGATTTTTCGCAAATCACCTCAGAGCGACACAAACCCGAAACCTCCCCCATTCATTTCCTATGGAGCGGTTTTGAAAAATGACGCCTGAAAATTGAAAACATCACACGTTTTCGCATCGTCGCTACTCCGAAACCGTTTCATGTACAAGCATGATACTTTCACACATGAATGTCCCGACCCTTCTGGCACTCATAAAAAAGGAATTGTTTGGATAACTGTTACGGTTTTACCGCAGGAACAATTTGTTCGGGAGTAGCGAATGTGCAAATTCCTGAAAACGCTTTTCAGCTGCATTTTCCCACATCATCCACTTTTTTACATCGTCGCTGTGCCTACACCGATTTTTGTACAAACATGAAAATGGGCACCATAGTCCTCAAAAGCCTGCTGATACTCATAGTGAAAGAATTATTTTGATATCTCTTATACTTTTTCAGCTACAGCGATTTGTTCGGGACCGTTTCTAGAGGATTTCTGAAAGTCCATAAAAATCACCTTTATATCATACTTTTTCACGCCTTTATTAAACTTTTTCCAGCAAAAACCGATAGCCTGTCTTCTTCCCCTATCCGTTACGAAATAAACGCAGAAAAAATTACGTCTCTACCATTTACGGATCAGGATATATGGAGCGTTGTTCGGGGCAAAGTTCTCCATTATAATCCAATGGGACTTATTGTGAGCAAAGTCTCTGCACTTCGGTAGACTGGCCCGCTGCAGGTGTGAGTGAGTTTCCATGACGACGGAACTCTGAGGGCCAGAGGGAGAAGCTCCATTGGGATACAATGGCAACTTTCGACGCCCGCTGCAGCGGCTGTGATTAATGTAGGAATCTGATATTCGCACAGTCACTTCCTCTTAACATTTTTAAATTTTCAAGTGACTTTCAGCCATGTGTCACTTTTCTGTCCCATTTTGGATCTCACATGCTTTCCTATTGGGCCTTTGCTTCCAACAGGATCTGGCATGATGCCCAGACACGACATAATTGGCCAATACAGCACCACCCACATGTGGGAAATGGCGCTACTGACCATTTTGGTCAAATGTTGAGTTCTGGGCCCAGATGTGGTGAGGCTGAGTTGCTAAAGGAGGCCAATCTGACTCATGACCTTTGGTGACCTTTGGTGACATTAAGTATTGGCACCCTTTTTGAGGCACTTCCCAGTACAGGATTTGGACCAAACTGACAGAGTACACTCACCTGGTGATACTGAACACAACCCTGTTAGCGGCTAACTGTTAGCATGTTGCTAACTGGAAGTAGCTCTAGGAAGGTCCTACAAACTTCTGCTTTACAGAGTCTTTACCTCCTTTATACAGAATGCTCCACTATAAATTTGGGCCACGTCACGTAAAGCATCTCCAAGCTAGGAGGTGTCAAACATCCAATGCTTTTCAATGGGGGCGAAACCCCTTATACTCCCTAGAAATGCAGGCCCACATATGGCTACAGTATATTTACTGTGAATGCAGTAGGCATTCACAGTTCTTGAGATCCTGTTTCTCTTTATTCTTTATTCTTCTTCTTCTTCTTCTTCTTCTTCTTCTTAGTGTTTATTCTTCCTAATGCGTTTTTACTGTTTAAAGTTTGATTCGCTTCTCCTCCTACAATTTTTCTCCGATTTCAACCATTCAACTTTTAAACTATTCAGCTTCTTCTGGAATCGATGGCTATATCTTTTTGTAGTTTTAACTCTTCAACTTTTTAAAATATTCAGCTTTTTCTGCAAATTTTCAGCTTTTTTTCTCCCATAGGAAATGAATGTAATTCACTGAAATTCTGCTCATTTCAGCTGCTTTTTGACAGCTTACTGCTTCAGCCTACTTTCAGCTAGAAACGCCATTCAACTTTTAAAATGTAGTGATATCTTTCAGCTATTATGGTATATTTCAGCTTTTTCATATCTTTTACCATTTTCATATAGTACCTCCTTAAAATAATTTTGGCTTTTCAAGAAATTCAGCAAATAACATGCGTTGCTATGGTCGTCAAGGAGGCAGTTATAGAGTGCGCACTCTAGAAATTCAACAAATTCTTCTTCTCCGAACAACTTCTTCTCAGTCACTCAATTTTCAACCTATCCACATAAATTATACATCAAAACGTAGGAATTTTTGTCTGGATTCAGGAAATGTAACCCTCATTGCTGTAGCATTTATAGATTTTTCGCAAATCACCTCAGAGCGACACAAACCCGAAACCTCCCCCATTCATTTCCTATGGAGCGGTTTTGAAAAATGACGCCTGAAAATTGAAAACATCACACGTTTTCGCATCGTCGCTACTCCGAAACCGTTTCATGTACAAGCATGAGACTTTCACACATGAATGTCCCGACCCTTCTGGCACTCATAAAAAAGGAATTGTTTGGATAACTGTTACGGTTTTACCGCAGGAACAATTTGTTCGGGAGTAGCGAATGTGCAAATTCCTGAAAACGCTTTTCAGCTGCATTTTCCCACATCATCCACTTTTTTACATCGTCGCTGTGCCTACACCGATTTTTGTACAAACATGAAAATGGGCACCATAGTCCTCAAAAGCCTGCTGATACTCATAGTGAAAGAATTATTTTGATATCTCTTATACTTTTTCAGCTACAGCGATTTGTTCGGGACCGTTTTTAGAGGATTTCTGAAAGTCCATAAAAATTACCTTTATATCATAATTTTTCACGCCTTTATTAAACTTTTTCCAGCAAAAACCGATAGCCTGTCTTCTTCCCCTATCCGTTACGAAATAAACGCAGAAAAAATTACGTCTCTACCATTTACGGATCAGGAGATATGGAGCGTTGTTCGGGGCAAAGTTCTCCATTATAATCCAATGGGACTTATTGTGAGCAAAGTCTCTGCACTTCGGTAGACTGGCCCGCTGCAGGTGTGAGTGAGTTTCCATGACGACGGAACTCTGAGGGCCAGAGGGAGAAGCTCCATTGGGATACAATGGCAACTTTCGACGCCCGCTGCAGCGGCTGTGATTAATGTAGGAATCTGAAATTCGCACAGTCACTTCCTCTTAACATTTTTAAATTTTCAAGTGACTTTCAGCCATGTGTCACTTTTCTGTCCCATTTTGGATTTCACATGCTTTCCTATTGGGCCTTTGCTTCCAACAGGATCTGGCATGATGCCCAGACACGACATAATTGGCCAATACAGCACCACCCACATGTGGGAAATGGCGCTACTGACCATTTTGGTCAAATGTTGAGTTCTGGGCCCAGATGTGGTGAGGCTGAGTTGCTAAAGGAGGCCAATCTGACTTATGACCTTTGGTGACCTTTGGTGACATTAAGTATTGGCACCCTTTTTGAGGCACTTCCCAGTACAGGATTTGGACCAAACTGACAGAGTACACTCACCTGGTGATACTGAACACAACCCTGTTAGCGGCTAACGGTTAGCATGTTGCTAATTGGAAGTAGCTCTAGGAAGCTCGGACAAACTTCTGCTTTACAGAGTCTTTACCTCCTTTATACAGAATGCTCCACTATAAATTTGGGCCACGTCACGTAAAGCATCTCCAAGCTAGGAGGTGTCAAACATCCAATGCTTTTCAATGGGGGCGAAACCCCTTATACTCCCTAGAAATGCAGGCCCACATATGGCTACAGTATATTCAAGTTTGAAATTCTACTTCTGCTTTGTTAAATGATTCAGTGTTTAGAATGAGTTAGGAAATGTTTGGTGCCTTACCCTCAGTTTTTTCTTCTTCTAATCATTCAGCTATGGTTCTTTCATGTTCAAATTCTTCAACTCTTTCAAATTCTTCAACTTTTTCAACTTCTTCAACTTTTTCAACTTCTTCAATGCTTTTCAGCTATTTTTTCTCTTCTTCAAAGATCTTCTGCATCTTTTGCTCAATCATTCAGCTATCTGCATTCACAGTGCATTTTCGCAGGAAATGCAAATTTTTCTAGTCAAGTTTGAAATTCTACTTCTGCTTTGTTAAATGATTCAGTGTTTAGAATGAGTTAGGAAATGTTTGGTGCCTTACCCTCAGTTTTTTCTTCTTCTAATCATTCAGCTATTGTTCTTTCATGTTCAAATTCTTCAACTCTTTCAAATTCTTCAACTTTTTCAACTTCTTCAACTTTTTCAACTTCTTCAATGCTTTTCAGCTATTTTTTCTCTTCTTCAAAGATCTTCTGCATCTTTTGCTCAATCATTCAGCTATCTGCATTCACAGTGCATTTTCGCAGGAAATGCAAATTTTTCTAGTTACTGTGAATGCAGTAGGCATTCACAGTTCTTGAGATCCTGTTTCTCTTTATTCTTTATTACTGTGAATGCAGTAGGCATTCACAGTTCTTGAGATCCTCTTTCGCCTTTTTACTGTTTAAAGTTTGATTCGCTTCTCCTCCTACAGTTTTTCTCCGATTTCAACCATTCAACTTTTAAACTATTCAGCTTCTTCTGGAATCGATGGCTATATCTTTTTGTACTTATACCTTTTCAACTTTTTAAAATATTCAGCTTTTTCTGCAAATTTTCAGCTTTTTTTTCTCCCATAGGAAATGAATGTAATTCACTAAAATTCCGCTCATTTCAGCTGCTTTTTGACAGCTTACTGCTTCAGCCTACTTTCAGCTAGAAACACCATTCAACTTTTAAAATGTAGTGATATCTTTCAGCTATTATGGTATATTTCAGCTTTTTCATATCTTTTACCATTTTCATATAGTACCTCCTTAAAATAATTTTGGCTTTTCAAGAAATTCAGCAAATAACATGCGTTGCTATGGTCGTCAAGGAGGCAGTTATAGAGTGCGCACTCTAGAAATTCAACATATTCTTCTTCTCCGAACAACTTCTTCTCACTCGCTCAATTTTCAACCTATCCACATAAATTATACATCAAAACGTAGGTATTTTTGTCTGAATTCAGGAAATGTAACCCTCATTGGTGTAGCATTTATAGATTTTTCGCAAATCACCTCAGAGCGACACAAACCCGAAATCCTCCCCATTCATTTCCTATGGAGCGCTTTTGAAAAATGACGTCTGAAAATCCAAAACATCACATGTTTTCGCATCGTCGCTACTCCTAAACCGTTTCATGTACAAGCATGAGATTTTCACACATGAATGTCCCGACCCTTCTGGCACTCATAAAAAAGGAATTGTTTGGATAACTGTTATGGTTTTACCGCAGGAACAATTTGTTCGGGAGTAGCGAATGTGCAAATTCCTGAAAACGCTTTTCAGCTGCATTTTCCCACATCATCCACTTTTTTACATCGTCGCTGTGCCTACACCGATTTTTGTACAAACATGAAAATGGGCACCATAGTCCTCAAAAGCCTGCTGATACTCATAGTGAAAGAATTATTTTGATATCTCTTATACTTTTTCAGCTACAGCGATTTGTTCGGGACCGGTTTTAGAGGATTTCTGAAAATCCATAAAAATCACCTTTATATCATAATTTTTCAGGCCTTTATTAAACTTTTTCCAGCAAAAACCGATAGCCTGTCTTCTTCCCCTATCCGTTACGAAATAAACGCAGAAAAAATTACGTCTCTACCATTTACGGATCAGGAGATATGGAGCGTTGTTCGGGGCAAAGTTCTCCATTATAATCCAATGGGACTTATTGTGAGCAAAGTCTCTGCACTTTGGTAGACTGGCCTGCAGCAGAGGTGTGAGTGAGTTTCCATGACGACGGAACTCTGAGGGCCAGAGGGAGAAGCTCCATTGGGATACAATGGCAACTTTCGACGCCCGCTGCAGCGGCTGTGATTAATGTAGGAATCTGAAATTCGCACAGTCACTTCCTCTTAACATTTTAAAATTTTCAAGTGACTTTCAGCCATGTGTCACTTTTCTGTCCCATTTTGGATTTCACATGCTTTCCTATTGGGCCTTTGTTTCCAACAGGACCTTGCTTGATAACCGACACGACCCAATTGGCCAATACAGCACCACCCACCTGTGGGAAATGGCGCTACTGACCATTTTGGTCAAATGTTGAGTTCTGGGCCCAGATGTGGTGAGGCTGAGTTGCTAAAGGAGGCCAATCTGACTCATGACCTTTGGTGACCTTTGGTGACATTAAGTATTGGCACCCTTTTTGAGGCACTTCCCAGTACAGGATTTGGACCAAACTGACAGAGTACACTCACTTGGTGATACTGAACACAACCCTGTTAGCGGCTAACTGTTAGCATGTTGCTAACCAGAAGTAGCTCTAGGAAGGTCTCACCAACTTCTGCTTCACAGAGTCTGTTCTTACTCTAGAGAGAAAGCTCCACAAGAAATTTGGGCTACGTCGCATAAAGCATCTCCAAGCTATGAGGTGTCAAACATCCAATGCTTTTCAATGGGGGATCAAACCCCTTATGGTCCCAATACTGCATGCCCATATATGGCGCTACAGAATAGCTCAGATGGAAAGTGCAGACTTTGCATGCAAGAGGTCATGGGATCGAATCCCGGTGTGGGACACTTAGAGTTTTATATTATAATCCCCACAGTATGTATAACAAAACATGTGTGCTGATCCTATGAAGTATTTTTTTGTACCACCCGCCATTTTGAGTTACCATGGCAACGTTATAAAAAACGTATTTTCTCCCTATTTGAAGCACATCCCAGTACAGGATTTGGACCAAACTGACAGAGTACAATCCCCCGGTGATACTGAACACAACCATGTTAGCGGCTAATGGTTAGCATGTTGCTAACAGGAAGTAGCTCTAGGAAGGTCTCACTAACTTCTGCTTCACAGAGTCTGTTCTTACTGTAGAGAGAAAGCTCCACAACAAATTTTGGCCATGTCGGATAAAGCATCTCCATGTTAGGAGGTGTCAAATATTCAATGCTTTTCAATGGGCCAAGACCACCCGCCATTTTGAGTTACCATGGCGACGTAATAAACTACGTATTTTCTCCCTCTTTGAGGCACTTCCCAGCACAGGTTATGGACCAAACTAAGAGTACCATCACCTGGTCATCCTGAACACAACCTTGTTAGCGGCTAACGGTTAGCATGTTGCTAACCGGAAGTAGCTCTAGGAAGCTCAAACAAACTTTTGCTTCACAGAGTCTGTACTTACTTTACAGAGAAGGCTCTACAACAAATTTGGGCCATGTCAGATAAAGCATGTCTATTTTATGAGGTGTCAAACATCCATTTTTGACCCCTCTTTGCCTCTGTTACATGCTGCAGAAATGCTCCAAAGACACTGAAATCCCACATTCACCTCAGTACCTCACATGATAAAGGTAATGATAATTAAGACAGAGGGCTACAGCTGTGAGGGAGTCTCCATGACAACGCTGCTAGCCAGAGGCTCCTAGGAGGTCCATTGACTTAACATGGCACCTTTGGACGGCCGTTGCGGGGGCTGTGAAGATCGTAGGAAAATGAAATTCGCAGTGTTACTTCCCATTAGTATTTTCAATGGTACGGTACGCACCACGAGGCAGGCGCCTTGCTAAATTTCTTCAGAAATTTTCTAGTTCTTCTTCTTCTTCTTCTTCTTAGTGTTTATTCTTCCTAATGCGTTTTTACTGTTTAAAGTTTGATTCGCTTCTCCTCCTACAATTTTTCTCCGATTTCAACCATTCAACTTTTAAACTATTCAGCTTCTTCTGGAATCGATGGCTATATCTTTTTGTACTTTGTTGTAATATCTTTTGGCTATTATGGTATGTTTCAGCTTTTTCATATCTTTCACCATTTTCGTATAGTACGTCTTTAAAATAATTTTGGCTTTTCAAGAAATTCAGCAAATAACATGCGTTGCTATGGTCGTCAAGGAGGCAGTTATAGAGTGCACACTCTAGAAATTCAACAAATTCTTCTTCTCCGAACAACTTCTTCTCACTCGCTCAATTTTCAACCTATCCACATAAATTATACATCAAAACGTAGGAATTTTTGTCTGGATTCAGGAAATGTAACCCTCATTGGTGTAGCATTTATAGATTTTTCACAAATCACCTCAGAGCGACACAAACCCAAAACCTCCCCCATTCATTTCCTATGGAGCGTTTTTGAAAAATGACGTCTGAAAATCCAATACATCACACGTTTTCGCATCGTCGCTACTCCTAAACCGTTTAATGAGACTTTCACACATGAATGTCCCAACCCTTCTGGCACTCACAAAAAATTAATTTTTTGGATAACTGTTACGGTTGGGCCGCAGGAACAATTTGTTCGGCAGTAGCGAATGTGCAAAATCCTGAAAATGCTTTAGAGCTGCATTTTTCCACATGATCCACTTTTTTACATCGTCGCTGTGCCTACACCGATTTTTGTACAAACATAAAAATGAGCAACATAGTCCTCAAAAGCCTGCTGATACTCACAGTGAAAGAATTATTTTGATATCTCCTATACTTTTTCAGCTAGAGCGATTTGTTCGGGACCGTTTTTAGAGGATTTTTAAAATTCCTTAAAAATCCCCTTTATATCATAATTTTTTACGCCTTTATTAAAATATTTCCAGCAAAAACCAATAGCAAGTCTTCTTCCCCTATCCGTTAAGAAATAAACGCAGAAAAAATTACGTCTCTACCATTTACGGATCAGGAGATATGGAGCGTTGTGCGAGGCAAAGTTCTCCATTATAACCCAATGGGACATATGCTGAGCATAGTGTCTGCACTTTGGTAGACTGGCCAGCTGCAGGTGTGTCAGTGAGTTTCCATGACGACGGAACTCTGAGGGCCAGAGGGAGAGGCTCCATTGAGATAGAATGGCAACTTTCAACGCTCACCACAGTTGCTGTGATTAATGTAGGAATCTGAAATTCGCACAGTCACTTCCTCTTGACATTTTAAAATTTTCAAGTGACTTTCAGCCATGTGTCACTTTTCTGTCCCATTTTGGATTTCACATGCTTTCCTATTGGGCCTTTGCTTCCAACAGGACCTGGCATGATGCCCAGAGACGACCCAATTGGCCAATACAGCACCACCCACCTGTGGGAAATGGCGCTACACGCCATTTTGGTCAAATGTTGAGTTCTGGGCCCAGATGTGGTGAGGCTGAGTTGCTAAAGGAGGCCAATCTGACCAATGACCTTTGGTGACCTTTGGTGACATTAAGTATTGGCACCCTTTTTGAGGCACTTCCCAGTACAGGATTTGGACCAAACTGACAGAGTACAATCACCCGGTGATACTGAACACAACCCTGTTAGCGGCTAACGGTTAGCATGTTGCTAACCGGAAGTAGCTCTAGGAAGCTCGGACAAACTTCTGCTTTACAGAGTCTGTACCTCCTTTATACAGAATGCTCCACAATAAGTTTGGGCCTCGTCACGTAAAGCATCTCCAAGTTAGGAGGTGTCAAACATCCAATGCTTTTCAATGGGGGCGAAACCCCTTATACTCCCAAGAAATGCAGGCCCACATATGGCTACAGTATATTCAAGTTTGAAATTCTACTTCTGCTTTGTTAAACGATTCAGAGTTTAGAATGAGTTAGGAAATGTTTGGTGCCTTACCCTCAGTTTTTTCTTCTTCTAATCATTTAGCTGTTGTTCTTTCATGTTCAAATTCTTCAAATCTTTCAAATTCTTCAACTTTTTCAACTTCTTCAACTTTTTCAACTTCTTCAATGCTTTTCAGCTATTTTTTCTCTTCTTCAAAGATCTTCTGCATCTTTTGCTCAATCATTCAGCTATCTGCATTCACAGTGCATTTTCGCAGGAAATGCAAATTTTTCTAGTTCTTCTTATTATTATTATAGGATATTCTTCCAAATGCGTTTTTACTGTTTAAAGTTTGATTCGCTTCTCCTCCTACAATTTTTCTCCGATTTCAACCATTCAACTTTTAAACTATTCAGCTTCTTCTGGAATCGATGGCTATATCTTTTTGTACTTATATCTTTTCAACTTTTTAAAATATTCAGCTTTTTCTGCAAATTTTCAGCTTTTTTTCTCCCATAGGAAATGAATGTAAATCACTAAAATTCCGCTCATTTCAGCTGCTTTTTGACAGCTTACTGCTTCAGCCTACTTTCAGCTAGAAACGCCATTCAACTTTTAAAATGTAGTGATATCTTTCAGCTATTATGGTCTATTTCAGCTTTTTCATATCTTTTACCATTTTCATATAGTACCTCCTTAAAATAATTTTGGCTTTTCAAGAAATTCAGCAAATAACATGCGTTGCTATGGTCGTCAAGGAGGCAGTTATAGAGTGCGCACTCTAGAAATTCAACTAATTCTTCTTCTCCGAACAACTTCTTCTCAGTCGCTCAATTTTCAACCTATCCACATAAATTATACATCAAAACGTAGGAATTTTTGTCTGGATTCAGGAAATGTAACCCTCATTGCTGTAGCATTTATAGATTTTTCGCAAATCACCTCAGAGCGACACAAACCCGAAACCTCCCCCATTCATTTCCTATGGAGCGGTTTTGAAAAATGACGCCTGAAAATTGAAAACATCACACGTTTTCGCATCGTCGCTACTCCGAAACCGTTTCATGTACAAGCATGAGACTTTCACACATGAATGTCCCGTCCCTTCTGGCACTCATAAAAAAGGAATTGTTTGGATAACTGTTACGGTTTTACCGCAGGAACAATTTGTTCGGGAGTAGCGAATGTGCAAATTCCTGAAAACGCTTTTCAGCTGCATTTTCCCACATCATCCACTTTTTTACATCGTCGCTGTGCCTACACCGATTTTTGTACAAACATGAAAATGGGCACCATAGTCCTCAAAAGCCTGCTGATACTCATAGTGAAAGAATTATTTTGATATCTCTTATACTTTTTCAGCTACAGCGATTTGTTCGGGACCGTTTTTAGAGGATTTCTGAAAGTCCATAAAAATCAACTTTATATCATAATTTTTCACGCCTTTATTAAACTTTTTCCAGCAAAAACCGATTAGCTGTCTTCTTCCCCTATCCGTTACGAAATAAACGCAGAAAAAATTACGTCTCTACCATTTACGGATCAGGAGATATGGAGCGTTGTTCGGGGCAAAGTTCTCCATTATAATCCAATGGGACTTATTGTGAGCAAAGTCTCTGCACTTCGGTAGACTGGCCTGCAGCAGAGGTGTGAGTGAGTTTCCATGACGACGGAACTCTGAGGGCCAGAGGGAGAAGCTCCATTGGGATACAATGGCAACTTTCGACGCCCGCTGCAGCGGCTGTGATTAATGTAGGAATCTGAAATTCGCACAGTCACTTCCTCTTAACATTTTTAAATTTTCAAGTGACTTTCAGCCATGTGTCACTTTTCTGTCCCATTTTGGATTTCACATGCTTTCCTATTGGGCCTTTGCTTCCAACAGGATCTGGCATGATGCCCAGACACGACATAATTGGCCAATACAGCACCACCCACATGTGGGAAATGGCGCTACTGACCATTTTGGTCAAATGTTGAGTTCTGGGCCCAGATGTGGTGAGGCTGAGTTGCTAAAGGAGGCCAATCTGACTCATGACCTTTGGTGACCTTTGGTGACATTAAGTATTGGCACCCTTTTTGAGGCACTTCCCAGTACAGGATTTGGACCAAACTGACAGAGTACACTCACCTGGTGATACTGAACACAACCCTGTTAGCGGCTAACTGTTAGCATGTTGCTAACCGGAAGTAGCTCTAGGAAGGTCCTACAAACTTCTGCTTTACAGAGTCTTTACCTCCTTTATACAGAATGCTCCACTATAAATTTGGGCCACGTCACGTAAAGCATCTCCAAGCTAGGAGGTGTCAAACATCCAATGCTTTTCAATGGGGGCGAAACCCCTTATACTCCCTAGAAATGCAGGCCCACATATGGCTACAGTATATTCAAGTTTGAAATTCTACTTCTGCTTTGTTAAATGATTCAGTGTTTAGAATGAGTTAGGAAATGTTTGGTGCCTCACCCTCAGTTTTTTCTTCTTCTAATCATTCAGCTATTGTTCTTTCATGTTCAAATTCTTCAACTCTTTCAAATTCTTCAACTTTTTCAACTTCTTCAATGCTTTTCAGCTATTTTTTCCTCTTCTTCAAAGATCTTCTGCATCTTTTGCTCAATCATTCAGCTATCTGCATTCACAGTGCATTTTCGCAGGAAATGCAAATTTTTCTAGTTATTATAGGATATTCTTCCAAATGCGTTTTTACTGTTTAAAGTTTGATTCGCTTCTCCTCCTACAATTTTTCTCCGATTTCAACCATTCAACTTTTAAACTATTCAGCTTCTTCTGGAATCGATGGCTATATCTTTTTGTATTTTTAACTCTTCAACTTTTTAAAATATTCAGCTTTTTCTGCAAATTTTCAGCTTTTTTTCTCCCATAGGAAATGAATGTAATTCACTAAAATTCCGCTCATTTCAGCTGCTTTTTGACAGCTTACTGCTTCAGCCTACATTCAGCTAGAAACGCCATTCAACTTTTAAAATGTAGTGATATCTTTCAGCTATTATGGTCTATTTCAGCTTTTTCATATCTTTTACCATTTTCATATAGTACCTCCTTAAAATAATTTTGGCTTTTCAAGAAATTCAGCAAATAACATGCGTTGCTATGGTCGTCAAGGAGGCAGTTATAGAGTGCGCACTCTAGAAATTCAACAAATTCTTCTTCTCCGAACAACTTCTTCTCACTCGCTCAATTTTCAACCTATCCACATAAATTATACATCAAAACGTAGGAATTTTTGTCTGGATTCAGGAAATGTAACCCTCATTGCTGTAGCATTTATAGATTTTTCGCAAATCACCTCAGAGCGACACAAACCCGAAACCTCCCCCATTCATTTCCTATGGAGCGGTTTTGAAAAATGACGCCTGAAAATTGAAAACATCACACGTTTTCGCATCGTCGCTACTCCGAAACCGTTTCATGTACAAGCATGAGACTTTCACACATGAATGTCCCGACCCTTCTGGCACTCATAAAAAAGGAATTGTTTGGATAACTGTTACGGTTTTACCGCAGGAACAATTTGTTCGGGAGTAGCGAATGTGCAAATTCCTGAAAACGCTTTTCAGCTGCATTTTCCCACATCATCCACTTTTTTACATCGTCGCTGTGCCTACACCGATTTTTGTACAAACATGAAAATGGGCACCATAGTCCTCAAAAGCCTGCTGATACTCATAGTGAAAGAATTATTTTGATATCTCTTATACTTTTTCAGCTACAGCGATTTGTTCGGGACCGTTTCTAGAGGATTTCTAAAAGTCCATAAAAATCACCTTTATATCATAATTTTTCACGCCTTTATTAAACTTTTTCCAGCAAAAACCGATAGCCTGTCTTCTTCCCCTATCCGTTACGAAATAAACGCAGAAAAAATTACGTCTCTACCATTTACGGATCAGGAGATATGGAGCGTTGTTCGGGGCAAAGTTCTCCATTATAATCCAATGGGACTTATTGTGAGCAAAGTCTCTGCACTTTGGTAGACTGGCCCGCTGCAGGTGTGAGTGAGTTTCCATGACGACGGAACTCTGAGGGCCAGAGGGAGAAGCTCCATTGGGATACAATGGCAACTTTCGACGCCCGCTGCAGCGGCTGTGATTAATGTAGGAATCTGAAATTCGCACAGTCACTTCCTCTTAACATTTTTAAATTTTCAAGTGACTTTCAGCCATGTGTCACTTTTCTGTCCCATTTTGGATTTCACATGCTTTCCTATTGGGCCTTTGCTTCCAACAGGATCTGGCATGATGCCCAGACACGACATAATTGGCCAATACAGCACCACCCACATGTGGGAAATGGCGCTACTGACCATTTTGGTCAAATGTTGAGTTCTGGGCCCAGATGTGGTGAGGCTGAGTTGCTAAAGGAGGCCAATCTGACTCATGACCTTTGGTGACATTAAGTATTGGCACCCTTTTTGAGGCACTTCCCAGTACAGGATTTGGACCAAACTGACAGAGTACACTCACCTGGTGATACTGAACACAACCCTGTTAGCGGCTAACTGTTAGCATGTTGCTAACCGGAAGTAGCTCTAGGAAGGTCCTACAAACTTCTGCTTTACAGAGTCTTTACCTCCTTTATACAGAATGCTCCACTATAAATTTGGGCCACATCACGTAAAGCATCTCCAAGCTAGGAGGTGTCAAACATCCAATGCTTTTCAATGGGGGCGAAACCCCTTATACTCCCTAGAAATGCAGGCCCACATATGGCTACAGTATATTCAAGTTTGAAATTCTACTTCTGCTTTGTTAAATGATTCAGTGTTTAGAATGAGTTAGGAAATGTTTGGTGCCTTACCCTCAGTTTTTTCTTCTTCTAATCATTCAGCTATTGTTCTTTCATGTTCAAATTCTTCAACTCTTTCAAATTCTTCAACTTTTTCAACTTCTTCAACTTTTTCAACTTCTTCAATGCTTTTCAGCTATTTTTTCTCTTCTTAAAAGATCTTCTGCATCTTTTGCTCAATCATTCAGCTATCTGCATTCACAGTGCATTTTCGCAGGAAATGCAAATTTTTCTAGTTACATTTAATTTACAAAAGTTTAATAACTATAAATTCAGCTTGCCACAGACTGCAACAATTTTTGCTTTAAGTGTTCATTTAACATTGTATTTTAACCATTAAGTAGCGATTCAACATTGAAACCGAAATCCTGTTCAGAAATAATATTTTTATACTAGTTAAAAAAATCAACCTCTGTGAGAGCTGTAGGCCTGTAAAAACTCTGACCCATCCCTGCCATTCGGACTGAACGGCAGGGATGGGTCAGAGTTTTTGTCCTGTTCCAACCCCCCTCTGTCCCTCGAGTTGCGGGGGAATCGACTTATCTATTGGTTGTCCCACATGTCAATCATTCTGACACACTCACGTAACGCCAATGTGCGTGTACCTTCCTTGTTAGTTCCTGCTTGCTGGTTGCAAATGCGCAGTTCTGGTGTTTATGTATCTGGTTAGCTTAGCGCTTAGCTTCGAAGTTAGCCATTCAGTGTAGCTCCGTTGCTCTCACCGTAGACTTTGAACATGGCTGAGAGTCGCAAGAAGCAAACCGGGTTTGTGTTTATGAGAAGAAGAGGAAGGTCTCAGTAGAAAGAAATAAGACCAGAGTGGATTTAGGTGATTTTTTTTTTTTCTCTACAGATTTGGGCAGAAGACGGTCTTGCGCATTTGCAGTTATTCAAAAAGGTACTTTTCAAAGAGGGACTTTTCAAAAAGGACTTCCGCAAAAATTGGCAATTCTGCCTTTAATTAGCTATTGTTATTAAATTGAACTTTAATTTAATTAATTAACTTTAATTGTCCCCGTCAAAGTGAGATGTAGGGGAATCGTCAGGGCCTCAACTATTCATCTGACCCGTGACATGGTGAAGCACAGGAACAGTGTGTGAGAAAGCTAAATAAAGATCTGGCTGAGAAGTCAGAGAAAAGCAGCTTCTGGCTGTAGCTGAGGAGGCGCTATAAGAGTTTGGGGCAGAGTAGCATCTAGGGCACGGAGGAATGCCTGCCATCGCTCCGCTACCACGAGATGTACTGGGATTAAAAGAGTGAAACGTCTATGACGGGTACCGTCCCTAGCCGATGAACCTTTTTTGCTCACAAAGGTGATCTAGGCAGCACACTTGCAAAGGCATCGGTGGAGGTGTGTCAGGCAGCAATGCCCAGAAAATAGACTACCAACCTGAGCCTTGATAAAAAAAAATTATTTCTGCCTTTAGAAATCCTTTGTGAAGCATATGATTTGATTGAAAAATTTTTTTTAACATGGGCAGTTTTCTATTTTTTATGTTCTTTCTTTCCTGGCTTGCATAAAAGTGAAAAGGTAAATGACTTTTCTGAATCTTATTCTAAAACATCAGCCTAAATTTCCTCAGTATTCTTTTGAGTATTACTTTTAAGTACAACATATTTAGAAAACATGGAACTCATTCAAACTGTGCTTGGCAAGAGTTTTTCTAAGTTTGAAGGAAATATATAAACATGATCATCCAGTGATAAAAGTCTCAGAAAAAGAATCTTGAATGTCTTTGACAGGACATGAATTTTTAATAAAATAAAAAATAGAATAGAATGAACTTGTTTCTTTAAAAAGAGTCAAATACAACTTAACTGTATTGTTGGAGGTTTATGTGAACATTGCATGACACAGCTTTTATCTGTCTCCAACATGCACCCTGAATCCATTTTCCCTGGGACTCCCCCCTTCCCTTTCCCTTTTGCTTTTAATTCAGGAAATGGTTAAACTATTTCACTGAGATGTGGGACACTCCTTCCCAGGGCCTATAATTTATCAGTTCTGAGTTGTTGTTTTTCCTTCTACCTAATCATATGTAACTTAATTTGAAGAAAACACGTCCACTGCTGTCATATCATTCTCGGTACAGTCCAAAATATCTCCTTCATTTTTTTTTACTTTATGACTTATTAATAATAATTCACCCATCTGTCTTCTTTCCTACTTTGTTTTTTCTCCACCATCTGGAGAGGTTTTAGGTTGACCAGGTCATTTGCCAACTGAGTCAGAAGTACCACACTCATTCTCCTCTTCTTCTTATCCTCTCTTCTTTTGCGTTATTAAAGCAGTAAACCCTGCATGCTTGGGAAAAGAAAGCATTTAAAATTGCCATCCAGGACAGTAAAACTCCATTGTTTAAGGCGCAATGGGGAGTTAGAGTTGGGAGTTAGATATGCATGAGGAGAGCTACGTAATAACAAGGAGCCATGCTAGGTATGGATTATGTTTAGTGCCAGTGTTGAAGAAAAAGAGAAATTAACTCAAATATGGAATAATATAATTAATCATTAACGCGCGGACAGCCCCTAAAGCCTTAAAGTAACTGATGCACTGAACAATCAGCTAGAGAATAGAATAGTGCCATTTTCTATGATTACCACTTCAAATATGTTTTCCTATTTATTAAATGCATTAAATCTAATAATCCCTGCAGCTTTTAGTCTACAGTTACATCAACCAATTGAATGTCATATTTTTTTCTCTCTCTAATGTGTTGTGACCCTTTGGGGGGTAAAAATCAGAAGTGGTTAAAATCAGAATCAACTGGTCATCAACACCAACCAAGAATAGCCTGATCAGTGCATCTGTAATTGTTGCAAGAAAACTTTGAATTTGTCACACATAAACCAAGAAGTTTAAATTACTGCCACAATGACACAGATTTTAAATTAAAAAAATAAAATAAAATAAACTGAATTAATTTAACCTTGCCTCTTGTTATATGTATCTTCTCACAGTGGGCACAGACCCAAAAAACAGGAGATATTACTTTGAACTGCGACAAGCTTCCCCACAAAGCAAACAGATGCTGCTATAATTAAGCAACACAGCTTCAAATCCCGCGGAACTTCAGCGTACCGTTTATATTGTGTCCATGGCACTTCCAGCCAATCAGGACGTGCAAAAACACAGGGCCATTAAAGCACTGATGCATTGCAACAGCCAGCCGCTGAGCTGGGCCTGTGAAGAGTCTCTCTGCAGCTGCAGCTTCTGTCATTATAGCAACGTTCCACACCTCATCGCTCCATGGAGCACTTATTCCAACACAACAGGGGAAGAGCATCAGCATTGTATCAGCTGTGAGCACCAACTGGGAGAGAACAGAGAGTCAAGAGTCACAGGAGGAAAAAATGGACTGATAGATGGCAACAAGGGGAGGCCGTCCTAGAGGACTGTGGGAAGCTTGTTATTCTGTGTTTGTGTGTTCACTTTGTTTTCCTTTTCATTTCTCCCTGCCTCGGACTCTTTCTGTCCAAGCTCTCTAGTCGTCCACTGCCTCCAGGGGATGGGATTATGGGAGTCTACGTTACGCAGCTACACTAAGCCTGCATGGGAGAAGGTCAAGGGGAGCCGAGACAAACAAGAAAGTCTGTCATTTCTCTATGTCTGACCCACTTTTACAATTTTTTTGTCTGCTGTTGTCCCTTGATTTCTTACAACCCTGGTTTCACCTCCGTCCGTGGTGTCTTACAGAAAATAGATGAAGAACTTATAAAACATGGTTCCAAATTAGGTGGCAATCATTAATATAAATTATGGGGCACGTTCTGTAACTTTCAAGGTAAGTAAACTTTTGGAAAGAAAATATTCAAATGATTTTATTTTAACCCTCAATCTTTCTCTACTTGCTCTGCTGTTTTTTACAGATCATTTCTCATTTTACCTTCTTTGCTTATCCCATACTGCTGCAGCACAGTCATTATAATAAAATGCTGACATTTTGTCTCACTGCAGACTAATGAGTGTATGGTGTCAGATTTGTAGACTGTAGGCTGTAGAGTATAAAAGGCTATTTTGCAGTCTTGTAGGCCTAGTTGGGATCCCTGAACCCAACCAAAATAAGAATCTATTTGGGTTTCTTAAGACAAAGTATAAATTAAAAGTCTGACCTTAACAACCAGAGTGTTGTTAAGGTCAGACATGTGTCTAATTCCTAATGGAGACTTCAATCATTTGATGGGTATTGCATTACCAATATTTCCTCATAACTGAGAAATATCAATATATTTCTTTCAATGTCTCTATCATGTCATCTGTATTCATGTTATATTTCATGCAAAAAACATAGTAGTTTTATTTTATATGAAAAAAAAATCCTGATTCCACAAATCAAATCAAGCTGGATCAACTCAACATTGAATCACCAAAAAAGCCAGCAGGTTCAAATTATATATACTATAAAATACACATTATTTATGTTTTCAGCATCTGTCAACCAGATGCTGAATTAAGCAGACATTGATCATTTGAATATTGAACATAAAATGAATACATATGTAGGTGTTAGAACCCAAATTAGCAAGATTAGGCAGAATTTAGCATACCTCCAACCACTAGATGGCAACAACAGCTCACGTTAATGGGCTTCAAGACCCAACCAGAAACCCAAACACAATACACCCAAGGGATAAAACATCAGCAAATGGGCCATCCAAGGTTAAGTTTCTTTAAATGTATTTGGATAGGATAAAGATTTGCTTAAACGCTTCTCTGTGCTCCTTATATAGATATTTATTTACTTAAAGCCCCAGTGTGTAAGATTTTCACACTGGTACACCATTAGTGGTGTGCTAGGGACAAGAGTGAACACCCCTCCATATACACACATGCACCCTGACAGGAAGAGGGAGACAAGACGAACAAACTAGAGTATTTGCTGGACTACACAGCCCTGTTTCTAACATTACACCAAAAATAAACTTCACAGTTATATTTAATTAACTTATCTGTCCAGCAGAAAGCTTGCAACTTCCGCGTCCGTTTTGAATCCCTGCTCCTTCATAAATTGTCTCCACTCTGCCTGGTAAAAGCTATGCTGATAAAGACTCTTGTTTACTCCTGCTTGTTACTTATCTTACTTTTCTTGGTTACTTTCTCTTCCCTCTCACTGGGCAAAGGGTATGGATGGTCCTCCATTTCAACAGAAAATGGCAAATAGAATGATCTACGGCGTCTTTGCTTGTTTTATACTCCTCCTCCACCAACAGTATGTCTTCATATAGAAGACAGGTAGGTAAAATGTGTATGGCTGACAAAGTTTGTCCCCTTTCGGCTACTGAAATCAGCAATAGTGACGCAACAGGGCGCCCCCCGGTGGGTGCGCCACCACCTAAGTATTTAAACACAACTAATTTTAAGTTATGAGTATGCTATAATTTTTGATGGGATGTTATTATACTTTCCCATAATAGGTATTTATTAAAGCAGTAGTTGATTTTAGCTATTTAGAAGCCAAATTAGTTACACATTGTCCCTTTAAGCCTAGTGTTGAAATATTTTTTTTCAAAGCTGCTTTTGCTCAAGATAGAACGTAAAGTATCTTTAACAAAGAGGAGCACACAGAATGCAGTTTTTAATTATGCATCTAAGAAAAATAGATGCTTTTTGGGTGGAGAGGGTTAATGGCTAAGCACTTGAGAGAAAGCCAGCTGACAGATGACTGAGAGAAAATACAATGAATGTGATACTTGGAAACAGTGGCCCAGCGCAAATTTCAGCACTGCTTTAATGGTATTTCCCTTGAACAATGCTGTGCATTATTTCAGGCTGCAAGAACATATGCAGCATGTGCACACAAAGGTCAGAGGCTACTGTGCTATTCTTTCTTTTTTCTTGATAAACTGTGAAAACAGCGATGCATTCTTCTTTCAGTCCAGCAGTGCATGTTTGCCAACACTGTAGATGGCAAATTTGAGCAACTGAATTATGGTTCCAAAACTATATCAAAGCTAGATCTATATTCCTTTACGTTTTAAAGCCATTACGTTTTAAAGAAAGAAAGAAAGAAAAAAAAGTATTAGGCTTTTGTGATTAATTGTGTTAAAAGTTATATTAGTCATTTACTGGTTATTTACTGTATTTGAATTGATGTTAGACACATACTGGATAGTTTGTGTAGCAGCACTTCATAAGTTTCATGGCATTTCATGCAATCCTATCTTTGTATACATGCCTGGGACCAACACTCACACTTTTCTAGTACATCCTCCTGAGTCACGTGTGCAGTGGCTGGCCTGCCCCCAGTATTTGCATAGGACCATTTACTCTGCATTGCGTGCTTAAGTCCAGCTTATTGTACGGGGCCCGCTAGCCCAAGAAGATGAATATGTGTTGATTATATTGACGGTGCTCCTTCTGCACATAGAGTCCAGCGCTGTACAACTTTATATGTGGCCAAAATAAATTAGACTTGGCTTTTTAAAACTAATGTTTCTGGATCCTTTCCTCAGACTCCCAAGAAAAGAATTAGGTAATAGAAAAGCAAACACTCAAGCCAATACTTGAAATGTTTGTGTAACAGCAGTGGTGGCAGTGCTATAAAAACATAACAGGCTTTTGTTTTTTTGTTGTTTTTATGCAATGACTAGTTTGCAACTAGAGCCACCCATAATCACTTTATCGATACAGGGTAACTGGTACCAGTCTCCAACACTTACCAGGCAATTGGTGGCGTACCCCATGGAAAGCCCTGAAGTCTAGCACAGGTCAACACAGAGACATAACATGCACACAAACACCCAGGTCTAGCCAACTGACCCAACATAGATGTTTTTGAAGTGTGGGACTACCTCCAGCAGTCATTGGGCGAGAGGTGTGGTGCACCCTGGACAGGCTGCCAGTCCCTCACAGAGGCCCCAAAGCCACTTCACACACGAAATACAACTTCAGATTCAAGCTTTGATTCATCACAAATGAGCCAACTCGCTCCGAAGATTTCAGAATATTTTAAAGCAAAAACAATATTTACATTTAAAATCTAGATGTTTTCAGTCCTAATTAAATTTGACTACTTTAATCATTTCTGTTGCTTGCATCAATGCTTGAGTCACATTTCATGCACACTATAACTGCAAATAAATATGCTTGGAAGCATATGCAAATAAACTTGGCCCCTCGTTCCAATCTCTACTGAGTCTGTCTTGAAAAAGCTGCACACCAGACATGACTGCCAAACCAAATGAGCAAGTTAGAGAAATAACTTGCCCACAATTTATTTACTGCTTTTAATTAAATGAAGGACATAAAATTCCTTATGGCAGATCCAAGGAAAACTGTGTGATATAGTGGATTTTAATTGCTGACTTAGGGGATGTTGGTGCCTGGAGGAGGATGACCTGAACTGGAAGTAGGGCCCCAAATTAAATTCTGCTTTGAGCCTCCCACAATCTTGAGCCATCTCTGTGCGTTAGTCAAAGCTGCAGTGTAGTCAAGCCACAGAATTACAGTGGTCAGTGCTGCAGATCAAAAAGTGTTTTCTTCCCCTCTTGATTTTTCTCTAGTCCAGCCATTGCAGATTTGAAGTATGAGCTGTTGCTCTCTCCTGTTGAGACTGTTGCAGCAGATGTTCCCATCAAGACTCTCCTTCGAGCTGTCATGGCCTGTCACAGCCTCAACTAATCGCTTTCCACAGGCTTGCGGAATGGAGCTCTTGCACCTAATGTCATCACCGACAGGTCTGTGAGAAGCTCGCAGGGTTGAGAATCATGCAGTTTTAGTTGCTGATGAGTGAGCTTTGTCGACAGCGTGCAAGTTTAAAGGCATGCCTGTGGCTGGTGGAGTCCAGGTGTGTTTTGCTGATGGCTCAACAGGTGTGCAAATGCCTCAAGTAGCACAGTGCGGGTCATGCATTAAAGCAAGCACTCGCTCCAGAACTGCTTCCACCTGCCAAAATGCATTTGCCCCACGAGGAGTTACTCATCTGTGCGTAACGAGCTAATGGTGCAGAGTGGCGCACAGTGGCGTACATAAAAGCCCCCTTTTGTGATGACACTCATTTCATCTGATGGCACTTTGTTGTGTTAAAAGAAAGGCAAAGGAAATGCATCCTGAGCCAGAAAATAGATTTTTCGGTTTGTTTTTTTAAGAGATTTTACAAAACCACTGTTCTGTTTATTTTTTAATGATTCTGTTGATAGCTTCTCTGTTAGACCCTCAAGTGGATTCAATAAAGCAGCTGTCAACAGAAATGATTAATTATTATTCACTGCAGACAAGCAGAAAATTGGTAAATACATTTAGCCTTCTATGCCCTCAGACATGATCCATAATTTGTACAGTCACAAGCAAACAAACAAAATAAAATAAAAAAAATGAAGAGAGGCTTACATCTGCATTCGATGGAGTGAATCTGGGTAATGGATAACAAGCTAACACTGACACATGAGGTGGAGGCTTTTAGCATGAAAATATTGAATCTTTCAATTGGACAATTTCAGATTTGTTTCGGTGAACCTGGAAATGAATTATGATGTGCTAAACACAAATAACCAAGATAAAACAAAGATTTTCTTTGTGGCAAACGAAGCCTTATAAAAGTATTACTACCTGCTGCACCTCTCTACATTTTAATATGCTACAGCCACAAACCTAGCTGTATTTTATAGAGATTTTACCACAGACCAACATAAAGCACTTCATAATTATGAAATGGAAGGAAAATGATACATGCTTTTAAAATGTTCTTTCAAATAAAACTCCAAAACCCAAACTTGGAGAAAGGCTAAGGAGTTCTGTCATCCAGGGGCAGCTAAAAGTAGAGCGGCTGCTTCTCCACATAGAAAGGGGTCAGTTGAGGGGATTTGGACATCTGATCAGGATACCTCCTTGATCCCCTTTAGGGTTTTCTGGGCTTGTCCCACTGGGGAAGAGACCCTAGGGAAGAACCATAACTTACTGGAAGGACTACATGTCCCGCCCGGCGTTGGAACATCTTGTGATCTCCCAGAACCAGCTGGAGGATGTTGCTCTCCTGGACATGTTGTCCCTGCAACCCAATCTTGGTGAAGCGCAAGATGGACGGATGGATGGATGGATGGATGGATGGATGGATGGATGGATGGATGGATGGATGGATGGATGGATGGATGGATGGATGGATGGATGGATGGATGGATGGAATGCATATTAAGCCCTTAACCTTTCACTGTGTTACAGCTGTTTAACTGTCTCTTCCAGTGATGCACATCTGTAGACTAAAATGTTGTCTATTTTTTTTTTTAAAGTTCAAAATCAGTCAGATTACATAGAAAGCTTTTGTGAGCACTTCCCTGATTCTTGACTGGATTTTTATCTGGACTCTGACTGGGCTGTTCAAACACATCCCATCGTAGCACTAGCTGTACGTTTAGAGTCGGTGCAATGCTGGACAGTGAGCCTCTGCCACAGTTTCATGTCTTTTACAGCATTTAACGGTTTTGTTTTTTTCGGAGCTGACCTGTATTTAACCTCATCCATTTCCATATAAACTCTTTTTTTCCTGCTAAAGAAAAGCCCCCACACATCATGATACTACCACCGCCATGTTTCACCATGTGGATGCTCTGCTCAGGGTGATGTACACTGTTAGTTTTCAACCAAAGATAGTGTATTGCTTTTTGGCCAACATGTTTAAACTTGCTC
This sequence comes from Fundulus diaphanus, assembly GCA_037039145.1. Taxonomy (NCBI): domain Eukaryota; kingdom Metazoa; phylum Chordata; class Actinopteri; order Cyprinodontiformes; family Fundulidae; genus Fundulus; species Fundulus diaphanus. The sequence goes on from CM073136.1 coordinate 36,547,541, forward strand.
ACATGTGACTAGAGCACCTTCTTGAAAGTATGTGCTGTGTCCCCTGTATGGCTTGGGCCGAACACGCAATGGACTTCTTATAGCTTTCCTTTAACAGCAGTTTTCTTCTTGCTGCGTTTTCATTAATGTCAGATATTCAAAGCACACTATACTTCAGCCAATTCTTTAAATTCAACATTTTTTTTTATGTAAACACTTTTAAACTATGTATCATTTTCCTTTGACTTCAGAGGTATGGGATAACTCATGTTGGCCTGTCAAATTAAATCTCAATAAAAATGCAGTACAGGATTAAGGGGTGTAAGTCGTTTTATGACGTGGTATAGTCTGAGGCAAACACTTTGAAATGACTGGTGGAACAGAAAATATTCCACACTCATTAAACACTAATTTCAAGGAGACAAATTAACATTTTATACTCATCAAATGAGAAGAAACACCCCGTGTTCACAGCAAAGCGAGTGAGTACGCTGCATTTATCATTCTTACAGATCTGCCACATTAAGTAATCTCATCAGAGTGTTGTGGAGGCCCTTGGAAAGTAATTCACAAAGATCTCCTATATTTCAAATTAATCACCATAAGTGGGAAATGATAAGCTGTAAAGTTTTTAAATAATTAGTCCAGGATGCCCAAGGAAATGTAGCTGTGGATCTGATCTGACTGAAATTTTAAAAGGGGTTCATGGAAAGAAGGTTAGAGAAGAAAAGTTTGTTTCTACCATCTCACTGTCCTCAAATGCGGCTGATGTGACATCAGTGTCTCCCCTGGCTCTGCAAACAGTTCCACCCATTATGGACACAAATATTATATTAACTTTAGGCTTTTATTCAACTCATTTGCTTTCAGGGATAGACTTACATTACAACAACAACAGAAAATTCTAATTCAAGAACTAGGTGCATGTTTGGATTTATTTTGGGTTTTCTCTAAACTACTTACGGTCAGAATTAGTCATACATACAAACAATAATATTTAGATAAATGCCCTTTACTATGTTGCATTCACACCAAACACTTTTTGTAGCCATCAATACCATTCTGTAATGGGTATTTGACCACTGATTTGGTCACAATTGGAGAAGCTCAGTCGAGCGGATTGATTTTGGTGTTCTTCTCAAACCCCACGTCGGATGTGGGGGATGGATGTTCATATTGAGCTAGGTTCTGCTGGAGGTTTCTTCTGTTAAAGGGCAGTTTTCCTTTCTGCTATTGCTACATGCTGTTGTGCCATGTCAGGACGTGACAGACTGCATTTCCCATGATGCATGGTGGTCAAAATGGCCACCAACTCCCATCATGCAACGCGGCCCAAAATGGCCGGCGCCCTAGCAACCGATAACGTTGCTAGGGTAAAGTTGATAAAACTCGGTTGCACCTAGCAATCGATCTTCTTCCCTGGCGCCCTGCCAACCGAGAAGACACACACACACAGCTGTTTCCGTTGGGGTAATCCCACGCCACGTGCTCGAGTTTCTCGCTGGACCGAGATTTTTTCGAAGCAAAACCATTCCCTGTGCAGACAGGAGGTCGACTCAAAAAGGTACCTTTAATTCCCTCTGATCAAATACTGGAAGCCGCCTTATCTCCCAGTGATCGAGAGAGGACGACGCGTTGTTTGGCCCAACAAGCGTCTAGGAGCCCAGAGAGAGAGAGAAAGACGAAGGAACTCTCTCAGTCTGGTCCCCGCTGCAGCCTGCGGACCCTGCGGTCGTCAAGACGCGTTCAGGACGTCGCGTGACCCGGAGCGCTCCGGACCGAAGCCGGGACTTTCACTCCGGACCACCTCAAAGTAACGGGTTCTCCCCTTTTATTTCTGTCTCACCAACAGGGTGTTTAGAAGTGCCTGGGCAGACGTAGAAATTTGTAGGCTTAGGTTAATGCTTTTATTCCACGACGAAGTTGGAATTATTTTGCTGAATATTTTCTTTGTACGTGCATGCATTTTACATTTGATTTTGCTGTGTTGATTGTGGTTTATCTATAACCCCGCCGTGGGTCACTGTTTCAGTTCTTTTCATCTTCCTCCATGCTTTTCCCCCTTTTCTTTTGCTTCTCCTTATCAGAGAATTTGATCGCTTTGTTTGAATCTTAGTTCGCGGTTTCTCTTTGAACCAGAGCGTAAACCACTCCCTCTCGGAGCGAGGTACCACCTCACCTTAGCGTAAGCGCGGTGACATCATTAAGACCTCCCCTCACGCTTCACGCAAATTTGCAGAGCATACGTCATCATAGTCGCCATCTTGGGAGGGTGTCGGATGACTGCACTGTAGGTAGCTTAGCTGATAGCTTTGTAAGGCATCAAAGCGTCCGGTAGGACTCCCACAGCTGCTCTGTCTGTCAATGCTATGTCAAATGCCGATGTTCTGAATGTGGTTTAAACAACCGTGAGCTGAACTAAGAGTTGCAACCGCTCATTTTAATCCATTTGTTTTTCTTTCCTTTCGTTTTGTTTGTTTTGTTTATTCTTTTATCTCCATATATATTTTGCGTGTTAGTTAGTAGTGAGTAAGATTTCCAAAGTCGTTGAATCAGAGAATTACTGTAACAGGGAATTGCTTTTGGTTCAATAAAACACCACTGCGGAATAGACATTGTTTTGTGTTCAATCCAATTCATAGTTGTATGGTTATTCAGAAATCAGAGCTAACCTCCTTTGGAGTTAACATCTGACATTAATACAGAGACAATATCATTGGATGGTGATAGACGAATAAGGATTTAAACTCTAATTGCAGTTACATTGGGGTTCTCATAGCCTGCCGGATAAACCTCGTCGGTCACAAGTCCGACCAGATCATTTATCCCAGCATAAATGAGTTCATAACAGCAAATTAACTAATGCATTAATGGTATAAATACTTACAAGCTTATAGCTAACATCACCACCATTTGAACTATATTTTGTTGTAGCGGAATTTTGAGTTGAATGATTTATTATTTAAATTATAATGCCAAATTATAATTAATAATAATAATAAGCATATTCAACCATCTTCTGGCATAACAATGCTTAGTAAAATGGATTTCTGCAAAGTTAAAGATTCAAGCAACTTTCCACTGTCGCTACAAGTGCAACCAGGGGCAGTAAATGCTGTAAGTCAATGACTCGATGCAACTTGCTGGGCTTCCTAAGATCGAAAGCTTTTTAACCAATTTGAATAATAAGCTCAACTCCATGGCATTGTTTGACAACAAGGATACAGTGGAATGTATGTCCTTGACTTGGAATCTGGGTCTGCAACCCTTTATAAAGGAAGTGGCTTTTTGGACCTTCCACTGTGGCTCTCAATAACATTGGCTAAAAATGACAAAGAACCGCATAATGTGTGTATATGCAGGTTCTTGCAGTATTTTATATTTATTTTATTTTATTTATAGATTTTTTTTGGGGGGGGGGGGCACAAATATTAGCATCCTATTGAGGAAACTGTATCTATCCTGTTTTTGTAAAAGTTTTTTTTCTTTATTTTTAAACAGCAACAGATTTTGATTCTTAAATAAAAATAATTCTTTTTTTTTTTTAAATGTCATGTAACATTTGCAACTCCAGATGCATTTTATTTAGCTGGACTAAGGGAAAAAATGGCTCTTTGGACAGTGAAATTTGCAGACCCTTGGTCTGTGATTCAATTAATATGACCTTTTTTATAACGTGCCTTGAAACGACATGTGTTAGGAATTGGTGCTATATAACCTAACCCCACCCCTAACTGAACTGAAATGAATTGAAATAGGGAAATTCCAGAACCTTAATTCTAACCTGTTTCATCCTTTCCAAAACCAGTTCTGATGTGTTAGTAAAGCCTCATCTTGACCCCTACAAACCTTTTTCTTGCCATTGTAACAAAATAGGGGAATATCATCTGAATCAAAATTTTCTCCAGAAACACATTTGGCTTGTCTGGTTTGGCAGTTGCAAATTTAAGATGAACATGGAAGTGTCATATTTGGAGAGGTCAACACTCACTCAGTCAATGTTAATGTTAAACTTTCTTCATTGTGAACAGTGACACTTGAGTTCCAGTTGGACACAACTGTGTGTGTTCCGGTAAAATAATGATCCCGAAAGCACATCAAAACTGTTTTTTGGAATGGATATGGGGGGCTGACATTAGGTTACTGGAATGGCGATGACCTCAAACCGCGTGAAAATGTATGGATGGCTTAAAAGCCAAGTCAGTGCCAGGAAACCATCCTGTTTAAACGAGCTCGTCTATTACTGATCAGAAGAGTGGTCCAGTCAGAACGATCCCAGAAGCCCCTTGATAGCTCCAAAAAGCTTGTGGTCAGTGGGCAACATGCTGAGGGATATTAACCTAAATATTAACCAAATAACTAAAGTTGTATGCTACATAATGATTCCAACCCTGATATAAAAATATGGTTCAAAAACATCATTAATAGGTCATAATTAAGTTAACAACATGCATGAGCATAGTGAATGTGTGTAAACTTAATTGTAGTTTGACTTAATTCTCAGAAGAAGCCGACCGGCTGCCGACTTGGTATCATTACTAATCACACAGTGTGTAAAATAACAGTAGATGGCATTCAACCATCAATTCAGGTATTAAAGCATCAGGCACATGCAAAATAACATGAGCACGTCCATATCAAATGCATAGTACAAAGGCTGTTTTAGCTGCAAATGTCAACAAAAACCCAGCAATTATATTCTAAACCAGGTTCCTCTGGAGAAGAATCAAGATGTGAGGGTTTACACCCATTTAGCAGCATCAGCATGTCTGTGGTGAAGTTAGAAAGATCTAGATGACAGCTGATGAAGCAATTCATCTTACAGATGATCAATAAGGTTAAGGGCAGAGCCGTGTACAGGTTAGTAAGGTTTTTACAATCCGAGCTTAAGAAATGGGCTGCTTTGCACGACACTGAATTAAAATGTTGATTCAGGCAAAAGCCTCTTAACAATTTTATGTAAATTTTAATAGTCCATAGTTGAGTAAAGCCTATTTAAAATGTAAAAAAAAAAAAAAAACAGACACAAGGCTATACAAATGTGAAACGAGACAGCCGAAGTTGACAGTTAACGCAAAATTGGTGGCGGTGGGCAGACAGACAGAGATATGAATAAGAAGCGAGACGGGAGGCGTGACGGCGCAGTCAGGCATGTAAAGGCAACCAGTGCCGCCACTATGCTCCCTGCCCCTGCAGCGCAGCAAAATGAAGAACCGGGAGCGGGGAAGGAGGGAACCAAGACAGGGGAGAAAAGACGACTGTGATTGACTAGAGTGAAATGACAACACATGAAAGGACACGGCAGGGAGAAAAGAGGAGGAGGGGGACGAAAATGGAGGACGGGCTGTTGTAGAAAAGCGCGAGTCGGATAAACAAAAGTCTGTCAGAAGATGCATTTAATCCACTCGGTGCCTGCAACATTAAACAAACTCATTGCATGCTTCTATGGGTGCTTGTGCGCATTCACGTAACTACTTGGCGGCCCTTGTGTGTCCTGCATGCTTGATCGGTGTGGTTGTCTCTTCTTAAAGTGAAGACCCTCACCTGCGAATGAGCTGCTCCTAACGAGAAGAGCATCTGCTGACAAAGTCGAGTAGTCACTACTTGTGTCAATAAGCAAGAAGAGGCAGCAGCAGCCCAGATATATGCTGCCAGGTATTGCATTAACAAGCTGTGTTTGCTTCTCCTGTTAGCAGCTCTCACCGTTACTTGATTTACCTTGTTAGAGCTACTTTTGGGAGTTATGAGAGCCAAGAGTCACCCCGTCATTGTGTTTCATGTAGGCCGTGAATGCAGAGCTCACTTATCCTGGATCCAGCCCGGCAAATTATTCTCATGTGCTTCCTTGGCGCCTGCTTACTCTGTGAACACGTTACTCTTTACTAGCAAAATCAATAAATCAATAAAAAATATGATAAATAATAATAAATAATAAGTATTACAATAAATAAATAAAATTATCCATCCGTTCCTTGTCTATTTCCAGAGGTCAATCAATGGGTGAGAGGTGTGGTACACTGTGAACAGCTCACCAGTCTATCACCGGCAACCTTGAACACACACAGTGCACTTTAGAGTTAAAGAAAATCATGATAAATAGATATAAATGACAATAAATACATTCATTAATTAGTAAGAAATAATAGAAATAAAAAAAAATATAAAATAGACACACATAAAAACAACAACAAAAAATTAAACATTCATGTTACTGCAAATCTTTCATAAACTACAGCATTTTCTAGGTTTTAGTCACATAACATACTAGAAATATGCCAACAAATGATGCTCACTTTACTTGATCTTAATCAAGTGAAAATCAATCGCCTGGAGGATTGGGCAATGCTCAAAATGGATCTACTGTCCCCTCTCTGTAGCTGGTAATCTTACACCCTGGATGCAAAACATTTCAGTTTCCACTACAGCCTTTTTCTTTTCTTTTCTTTTTTATTAGAAGGCGTGATAACATTTTCTTACTGAGGCTGTAGTTTAACAGGCATTTTCTAACCACAACTAAAACAGCCTCAGTGCACTTTTATTATTGATTTTGAAAATCTTTAAAAAAATCTTCAACAAGATTTAATCTCACTCTTCCAACAGGTTCTCACTCATTTGGTGTATTGATAACAGCAGTTTAGCAAGCCCTCTAACCCAGACAGTACCAGCAAAATCAGCCTCTTTAATATTATTGAGACAATGATATCCTTGGTATAAAGTCGGGGAGTGAATAATTTATCTTTATATGATTCCACTAAAACAGGGAAGTTGACCAGAGTGTGATCAACATTTATAAAGATATTCAAAACACCACCTCTAAGACAAGCTGATAATTGGAAACAATACAATTGGTGTTTTAAACTTTTGTTTTTAAAAAAATTAGCAAGTTATTGTCGTCATGCTTTGGCAAAAATAAAAAAACAGCACTTTTATGAGGGAAATTATTTAAAGGAGCACAGATGGAAACTCAGTGAACTTTGTAGAAGCATTGTCCCTGAAAGAACATTAAGGGAACACATTTTACCTCTAGATGTGCCAAACTAGTAGAGCGACAAATACCAAAAAGACTCTAAAATGTAACTACAACGTTCTACAATGTATTGACTTATGGGAACTGACTGTCTGCGAACATACTTGCAGAATTTTGTTTAAAACAAAAATGTCAACGCTTGCACCATCTTCTTTCCTTTGTGATTAAGTACTACTATGTGTTGTGTTATCACATAGAAGACCAAAAAAAATAATAATACATGGAATTAGTTTGGGGGTTGAATGTGTTTAACATGTCTGAATATTTCTGCAAGTCATTGCAAAATGTTTGTATGTATGGTTTTCAATGTAAGGTTGTTTTTAAGTAATTTAAATACAAGGATGTTTTCAGCATTCCTCCATTTGCTCATTTTACAACATGATCAAATTCTTTTTGATGTGGTTTTCAGCACTCCAGCATTATTATTTTTTGCAGCCTTTTAAACTTGCTCACTGCTAAAAGCTCTTTGGATTAAAGAGAAACCGTTGTCTTTGTTCTTAATAAAGGAGCAAAGAACTCAGGCACAGGTTTTAGATAAATCACACACTGCTATATTAAAGAATATGGATAATTTTGTGGCTTCATAAAATCTTACAACAGCCACTATAAAACCCATGATGAGCTCTTTCCTACACCCTCCCCCTCAGGACTCCTAAATAGCAGTTAGAGAGCCGCGCAGATGGAGAAATGGAAGGATAGCAACAGAAAAGCCAGAAGGAAGTGCAGAAAGTTGAAAGGAAGTGCTGGCTGGATGAAAGTAAGATGAGGTGGAGAAGCAAATTGCACCTTGATGAGAAATGGCAGAGCCCCTGACAGATCGTTGCTCTGACAGCTTCCACAGCACTAAGGGGAAATAATTAAAATCTGGTTAAATCTTCTGAAATATAAACTCTTGCAGCAGATGCAGATGAGTGCTGCAACATGCTGCAATAGGTCTGAGCACACTGAGATTAAAACACAAATTAGCTTGTCAGCTAAGTGTTTGTTGCTTCCACTGAATGATAAAAACGCCTTGACTTAACCTCAATTATGAGAGGTGATCTCTAATTGGTTTTGTTCCACAGACAAAAACTTCAGACTCCAACCGAGCGTGAAAATATTTTCTGCATGTCTGCAGCCTAGAAGATGCAACCCGAAGTCACAGAGCAATAAACGTGTGAGGCATTTATATGCCCAAGAACCTAGAAAACTCTTGATTAAAAAGGTTTTGTGACATGTCAAAGCAAATTAGACAAAATGTTAAGAATTTTAGCACTTTTGATACAAAGAAGCTGATGGAACAACGAGAGATTTTGAGGAGACGTTTTATTATCAAGTTGCCAGACAAATCAGGTGTGCCTCCAAGTGGTCATTTGTGAGGCTGGTTCAAATCTGCATGGCGCCTTAAGCCTGATTTGAAATTATGCCATACTTCCAGTTGAGAATGTGTTTTGTTACAGAGAATTGTGTTCATCTCTTGGTTGAACAGTGGCACAGTTGGCACTGTTACATTTCAGTCAGAAAGTCCTGATACCCTGCTTTGGGTCTTTCTGAGTGGAGTTTTCATGGTTTTCTTGTACATCCACGGCTTCTCTTTTCATACTCAGGCTTCCTCCCACATTCCCAACACATCCATGTTAGGTTAACTTGTCACTCCAAATGTTACCAAGCCATGAGTGTGTGTGTGTGTGTGCATGGCCAGCAGTATTCCAGCTATTCTGTATGGAGTAAGGGGATATAGAAAATGAATGGATTTTCATTTCTCTGACTCTTTTGGTTTGAAAGTGATGTCAGCATACACGGTCGATTGTAATTTGTGAAATGAATAATTTCCAGTCACGGTGCATGAAATGGGACTTCAGTACAAACACAAAGATTTGAAATTAAGTAGATGCATTAAATTATGACTCTTAACATAAGTATCAAACTGTGAATATTCTTTGAATATTGTATGCCATAAATACATCCTAATAAAATCATATATATATATATATATATATATATATATATATATATATATATATATGTGTGTGTGTGTGTGTGTGTGTGTGTGTGTGTGTGTGTGTGTGTGTGTGTGTGTGTGTGTGTGTGTGTGTGTGTATTAGAATTATAAATTATTTAAACTACACAGTGAATTTCACCTAAAATTTTGACATCTCTATTCTGTGTGACAGGTTAATAGCCCTTGGGGTCCACCTGGTGGCCTGGAGGCTTTTAAGCAGCAATTTAGTTGAGACTTGGGCCAGGAGTGGTAATGTGCCTAACTGGTAGCACCACCCCGCCCCCCAAACCAAAGTCCTCCCAGGGCCCCGTCCAACCTTTCGCCACCACTGCCCCCACGTCCCGCAGAACACAAAAGCAAACATTTTCCCACTTACGGTAGAAGACGTATTCGGTGTAGCTGGACCAGATCTTGTCCTCGGTGTGCTGGTTGACAAACGAGGCTGTGACCGAGGAGTTGCAGGCCACCATCTGGAAGCCGCACTCCGACAGCATGTCAAACGCTCGCTCCAGGTGCTTGAACTTGAGATAAAACCGGGACGTGTAGCGCTCCGGGGTCCTGTCTGGGTCCCGGCTCTCGTTCAGCGTCTCCCCGAACACCTCTTTAGCCAGAGCCACTCGGCCGCAGATCAGTATCCGAGGGACTCTCCGGAACTTTGCGTCGCTCTGGCTCTCTCGGCCCATGGTGCACGACCCTCGGTACCCGACCGTGATGAAACCGCTCTTCCTGTCCGCGGGGACCAGAGAGGGCGGCGGGCACTGCCGGTGATCGCTGCCCTGGGAGCCGTCTTCGTGGTCGCTGTGGAAGAAGTCATCCGGGCTGTGCTTGATGTCCTCCGGGGTCAGAAGCTTCACCAGGTCGGGCAGCTGGAAGTACTCTGCCTCTTTCCGGAGCCTCCCTTTCTCGGGGAAGTGGTCCGGGAGGACGACTTGCTTGTCCCGTAGGTAGTCCAGCACATATCGGAACAAAAACCCGTCCCTGTCGATGAAGAACCGACCCTTAGGGTCTCTCGCCAAATCGTTGGAAGCCTCCTTTTTGGAGGAGAACAGCTTACCGAGCAACGAATTCGGGGTGCCCACCAAAGTTGAGTGCCGGGTGTAATAAACCTGACCCCCTACGTTCAACTCAACCACATCTGGGAAACTGTTCTGAACTGAAGCTTGCAGATCTTTGGGATTAGTCCTGCAGTTTCCACTCAGCGCCATTCTGTTTTCTCCCCGCAGGAGTTCTCAAAAAACAACGAATGAAAAAAAAAAATAGAAATGGTGTCAAAAGGTACGTCCTCCTTTATTTGGTGACAGAGTCTCCAACTTCATCTCACAAAAATCTCCCTTTTCGTTTTCCCTCCATCGACATTAATTCCCACTAGTGTAGGGTTTATTCATCCGCTGCCGAGCGTACAGCGCGCACGGTGGGTGACTTTGGTGGAGAAAAGAAAAGAATCAGTGCTGCGTGAGAGTGGAGAACTGAATTAGAGCCTCACATTAGTGGCTGTAGGACTCTTTACCGCCTCTGGGGAAAATAGCAATTATATGTAGGCTGAAAGAACGCTTAATGCATTGAGTGGGGGAAAAAAAAACTTGCCTTGGGTGCGTATTGTTTTGTTCCTGGTAGTACTTCCCAACAATGGAAAAAGATTCTCACACACAAACACGAAGAAAGTATCAACTTATATTTAGGATATAGTCCAACGAGGGGGGGAAAGAAAACGCCTTGGAGTGATGAGAAACTTAGCTGCTGATTCTGACTGTGTTCTGTCTTTACAGTCATAAAAAATATATATATTTGTTGCTCTTTTTAAATAAAATTATAGTGAAAATCCATGTGGGATTTTTTTTCTTTCAGAGTAGAAAGTCCTCGCCGTCGCTGCTGTCTTTCCGGAGAGCTGTCCGTGGTGCTGCTCTCCTCCTCCTCCTCTTCAGCGCGCACCGCCTCTCTTTCCCGACTGAGTTGGGTGGTGTCTTCTTTTCTCTCCTCTGCTGCCTCCCCCTCCTCCTCTAGTTCACACTCACACAAACACACATTCACATGCTGTAAAGATAGTTTTTCCCCCTATATTTATCACACTTATATTCCTATATGTATAATGCATGAAGGTCCTACCGTCGCAATGAAATGTGCAAATTTGCTTATGTGTCAAAGGTAAAGTTTTTTGGGGATTTCGCAGCTAGCGCTGCATCCATCTTTGTGCATTTATTACTACATAAATATAACCTGCATCTCGTCTCAATTTGCTTTAAGCTTCTGTCAATAAATCACATATGGGTTTTTCAATTGAAATATTACCAGATCTACATTTTCCAGCAATGCATTTAGGTATTTTATTTTAAAGGCGATAACATATTTACAGCCCAGATGAACGATTCTTGGTGTAACAGAGTAGGAACAACGTGTGTAAGGGGGTTCTTGCCTCAGTTCAAAAAATGTCCCACAGCGCCCTCTTCTGTTTTCTGCTTTCCTGACCACAGTGCTACAGCTGTTTCTTTGGACAGAGAGTGTGCCTGATGCGTGCATCTGTTGTTATGCACTGAATATTCACTTGCTACTTCACTTTTTACATTAAATCATGCTCTTGCTCATAACCTGTTCCTAATGACTCTCACATGGCGTTGAATTGAGTTTAAATTTAAATATTCTGCCAAAATCGACAGGGTTTGAAAGAACAAATCTCACCAAGTGAGTTAAAACTTTCAAATGTCTGGTTGTAAATACTTTAATTGATCATTTTACTGCACAGTGCCACAGTGGGTAGCACTGTTGCCTTGCAGCAAGAAGGTTCTGGGTTCGAGTCCACCCTGGGTCTTTCTGCATGGAGTTTGCATGTTCTCCCTGTGCATGCGTGGGTTCTCTCCGGGTTCTCCGGCTTCCTCCCACAGTCCAACAACATGACTGTTAGGTTAATTGGCTTCTCTAAATTCTCCTTAGGCGTGTGTGTGAATGGTTGTTTGTCCTGTTTGTCTCTGTGTTGCCCTGTGATAGACTGGCTGGGTGTACCCTGCCTCCTGCCCACTGACAGCTGGAGATAGGCACCAGCAACCCTCACGACCCCAACAGGGATAAGTGTGTAGGAAAATGGATGGATATATATATATATATATATATATATATATATATATATATATATATATATATATATATATATATATATATGCCCTCTTATGTTTATAATGTGTGAATCCTTAACATGTTAATCCTTAACAAGTGTTGTTGGTCAGGGAACCTTTGTAATTGAGATTGTGCATCCATTTCCTGGTCTAAATAAAATAAAGAAATTAGCTTTTTAGGTATTCAGATTATGAGTTTCAAACGTTTTCCAACAGATTCAACTCATATTCTATTGTATAAACAAAAAATATTCAACCCCACATCAAGAGACTAATTACCAAAAGGCTCTGAAGTAAAAACAATGCAACCAACACTATCCATTGCAGCTCCATATATTGTTTGTTTATTGTGGAAGTTTAAAATCCATCAGACACTATGCATAGCTAAATCTGGACTTAAATGCTGCAGCAATCAATAAAAAATACAAAATCTGCTTTGATTCAAAACTGTCATCAATTTATGTACACATGCATTACAGTCTTCTGCCCTCATTTAGCTTTTTTAGTCTGGAAAAGGTATTACCAACCCTTGAATGTTTTCAAATTTTTTCAGGTTACCACCACAAACTTAAAGTTTTTTTTATTGGGATTTTGTGATAGACTATTTCACAGTAGTGCATAACTTTGAATCGGAAGGTAAATTATAAATGGTTTTTAAAATGGCTTTCATCTGACTACTCAGGCCAACAGTCCTGGCCTATACAAATAATATGAATTATGAAATAAAAAACTGTAACAATAGTAACTGGCCATTTAATGAAAAGTTTTTATTGCATTTTCAACAGATCAAAATCTAAAGAAATAGATGTTAAATGTAAACGATCTACAAAATAATTAACTGATGTCATTTTATGGGGAGGCTGACTCCAAGTTCAGATCTATTATTATTATTATTATTATTATTGTTATTATTATTATTATTATCATTGTTGTTGTTGTTGTTGTTGTTTAGGTCGTGCCATATGGGGTTTTAAAGTGATTTTAAAGAATCTGACTTTCCTCTAATCTTAGTTTTTTATAGCGGAATCAGTTTAATTTATTTATTGAATATTAATTATTATTTTTTTATATTTAGTTCAGTCAATTCAGTCAATGCAACTATATCCCAAGGAACAAAAGATGTCAGACTATATCCATCAAGACAGAATGGTAAATTAGTTCCCTTTCAAGTGCATTTTCAGCATAGATGTCATCTAATACATGGAAGGATTCGTACTCATTATTCTTTAAAAAATGAACAACTTACTATTTCTCTGCCCAGATAAATTGATAGGACAGAAAAAGAAAGAGGGCAGTACAATAAGTGATCAATATTAAAATTAAAATGACATGCAGAGAAAGAGACAGAGGCAGGAGACGTGTGCCAAGCTAGGACCCGAGGAGTTACTGAGAAGTAGGCCATGTTGGCAACTTTTTCATGATTACATGTGCCCAATACAACACAACACTCCCTGCTGCGGTGCTATTTAAAGAGCAGAAGATTGACCACCTGTTAGGAGTTAAACCTGTTTTATCCCACCTCTGTCTCTTCCAGAAGGCTGATAATACCCATAAAGTCCCCCAAAACATTATTGCTCAAAGTATTACCTGCACAAAGATGCACACAAACATAGTGTGAAAAACAGTGCCTAGCAAAAGTGTTCCTATCCCTTGAACTTCTTCACATATTGTCAGATGACAATCACAATTTTATGATCAGCCAACACAAAGTAGCTTATATTTGTGAAATAGAAGGAAAGGAAACATGGTTTTTATATTTTTATCAATATTGCATTGTATATTTGTATTCATCCTCCCTGGCTGAGTACAGTAATTAATTCTTAGTCATCACCTTGTTCAACCACTTTTATTACGGCTACAAGTATATTGAGTTATGTCTCTACCAACTTTTGACATCTAAGGACAGACATTGTTACCCATTCTTCTTTGTAAAACAGCACAAACTCAGTCAGATTGGGCAGGCAGCATGTTTGAACATCAATGTTCAAGTCTTGTTACAGATTTTCAATTGCATTTAGGTTTTAACTTTGACTTTGCTTATATTAGCTGCCAAAAATTATCATAGAGGTATTGCAGTGTAAATAATCTATAAGTGTATAAAATGTTTAGTCCCCAAGCACAGCAGTGACATTCATATTATATAATTTTTCCATGAGGGCCCACACCGTATCAGAGAGACATTTAATTTTTCACATGAAAAAAGAAATAGACTTATTACTCTCACGAGTTAAATCAAGAGTCCTTCTCTTCCTTGTCACAGATCTGCTCTCAAGCTCAGTCATTTTCTTCCTGTGCATTGCACAAAAAAATGTATTAAGGGGAATTTTCAGGCCAGTCACAGATGGTTGAAATAAACAGCATACTTCTCCCACTTCCATCTCTCATTACTGCCGCGCACTGAACGATGCCAGGCGATGAGAAATCTGCAAGTACACCAAGTGGACATTCAATGCATAAATCCCCTCCACTCGAAGAGGGGGGAGTATTTACTAAAATGACTCTCTGTGCTCTCAGATAGGAAAGATTATTTATTTATTCATGTATTTTTCCAGTTTCAGTTAATTGTTATTTGCATAGCCTCTGTCTTGCAATGCAAATTACTGTTAGCTTTAAACAGTCCATGAGTTAAATACTTGATGATTTCTACATCTATAAGGCTCTTATTGACCCTCTCCTGAAAGTATGAGCATGCTCTTATTCAGAAAGACCTAAAAGTGCTAAACACACTAAAACATCTGTTCTTTTTGGCCTGAGAGGTACTGATACAACCATTAGAAAGACATTATGTAAATGTGTTAGATTGTGCAATTTGGCAACATAATAAAAGCCTTTATTAAAAAAAGTAAAAGCACTATTTGTCTGAGGAAAAAGACAAATTATTATAGATTGTTTTTTTAGTTATACAAGTTTTTACAAGAATTAAATCTGAGAGGCCACCTGAAGAGGGTGTAATGTCTTGAAAAGTGCCTAGACTACCAAAAAAATTATGAACGTTGAAACCGAGTCAAGGATATACAACAGGGTTATCACTCTGTTTTCATTTAATTGTACAAGATAAATGAGACATTACTAGTGGAAAAACGTTTTGGAAAAACTTACCATAGTGTTATTGTTACATCACAAAATCTGCATTTTAATTTTTTTAAAACAAGTATAAAGATATCCAATCCTTTAAAAATATGTTATTAATTCCAAAGGGAAAGTAAAAACAGTTCTAACTCATAATATGCAGGCTTCTTCAGAGCATTTATAGATGCTAATGGTTGTGGGTATGAAGAATCTTCTGTAGTGGTTTGTCTTACTGCGGCTGTGATGAAGCTTCGGACTGAAGATACTGTTCTTATATGACAGTCTGGTGAAGAAGATGCTCAGGGTTGTCCATAATGTTTTTCATTTTACTAAGAACCCTCATTTGCACAATCATCTCCAGAGGTTCTTGAGGGGCCCCAAAAGCAGAGCCAGCCTTATTTATTAGCTTGTTGAGCTTTTTAGGTCTCTGGAACCTCTGTTGCTGCAAACGTGGAAGGATTTAAGCGTGGTTTACGCTTGACGCACTCACGAGGTTCTTTTAAATCTTTTAAATCAGGATTTAAATAATTTGTTTAGGATTGCCTTCGACTGTTCTAGTTAAACTGTTTTACTGAAACATCATTAGTTCAACTTTGTATTCCAACTGTTTTAAATATTTGCTTTTAGTTTCTATTTAGTTTCTATATTCTATTCCGACTTGCTTTTATTCTGTTTTATTTTCCTATGTTTTAATCATGTAAACCACTTTGAACTGTCTTTGTACTGAAATGTGCGATACAAATAAATTTACCTTGCCTTGCAGTTTTTAAAAAAATAAGTAAATGTGAAAAAATAACACTGAATTTCCATTTACTATATGATGATTGGTCAATTGGTAGAATTATTGGGGATGCCCCTAATTTTGACACTAACAAACTATTGTTTTTTATTACATTTGTTTACAACTCAGCAAATACAATAAAATTTAATAGATGATTATGCTGAATTGTTCAGTGAGAGATCATGCTTTCCTTTGTTAGATTCTACAGTATATGTGTGAACACTGTGAAAAATATGATTGTCCATCCATCCATCCATCCATCCATCCATTCTCTTCCGCTTATCCTGGGTCGGGTCGCGGGGGTAGTAGCTTCAGTAGGGAGGCCCAGATGTCCCTCTCCCTGGCCATTTGGGCCAGCTCCTCCGGGGGAATCCCAAAGCGTTCCCAGGCCAGCCGAGAAACATAGTCCCTCCAGCGAGTCCCGGGTCTCCCTCTGGGTCTCCTCCCGGTGGGACGTGCCCCGAACACCTCACCAGGGAGGCGTCCAGGAGGCATCCTAACCAGATGCCCGAGCCACCTCAACTGGCTCCTCTCGACATGGAGGAGCAGCGGCTCTACTCTGAGTCATCCCTGGATGACTGAGCTCCTCACCCTATCTCTAAGGGAGAGCCCAGACACACTACGGAGAAAACTCATTTCGGCCGCTTGTATCCGGGATCTCGTTCTTTCGGTCACGACCCAAAGCTCATGACCATAGATGAGGGTAGGAACGTAGATCGACCGGTAAATCGAGAGCTTCGCCTTTTGGCTCAGCTCTCTCTTCACCACAACAGATCGGTACAGCACCCGCTTCACAGCAGACGCCGCACCAATCCGCTACAGGAAAAATATGACTGGAATACTGAAAATGCCAAATAGGTTGAAAAAATGGCAGCTGGATAAATATACAGATGGGTGAAGCAGAGGTACCTCTGAGGAAGAAGTCTTCACTCCGTTCTGCACCTGCAACCATGATCAGAGTGCTGTTGCAAAAGGAAAACTCTGAAATTCCTTTTTTTAAGGGAATAAATCCGGAAGAACATCATTTCTGCGTCAGAGCTTATATCAGCCCATCCATATCTGTACTGACATGATAGTATAATTATTTGAAATACCTTAATGTGGTGGAAGATGAATAGCATTTAGTCTTTTACTGTCCCCTGTATACTGATTTGAGATTTTCCTTATTTGAATGTATAAATAGGAGTAATGCAGATGTGTCTTTGCTATCTGAGGACAAAATTCTTAGTTGCATGCATGACAGGTATGTTTTTGCATTTGCTACTTTTATTTGTAAAGCTTGGGATAGAAGACAACAAGTGCTGTGGCCTTGTTGAGTATAAACATTTAAAGATGTATTAACATTTTTATAGCACCTGTGACTTGTATGTGGCAATTTTGTTTTGTGTGTTTTGGTGTGTAGTGTCTTATACACACATGTAGGCTGGGCACCTATGGTGCATGACACTAAAAGAAAATGAATCAATCATATATATTTATTAATTTGCCAAAGAAAACAGCAGATTCTCAGTCCTGTTGCGATCACAGTGCAGCAGTGAGGGGAGGTAACTGTTGTTCGAGTTGAGCATGCTTTTCAGGTTTTTGGTAGAGGAATGCAAACAAACCCAATCATCACAGCTGGTATGCTCTATGCAGCATTGATCTTCAAACGTAAACTCCATGAAGTCACCAGGGGAATCAGCAAAAAACCCTGGTGCCCCAGATTTCTTTCTTTTTTTTTTGTTTTTGCATCAAATAACCTATTTTTTGCTGTTCACATCTAAGAGAAATGATCAAACAGTTCTAACTGCACACCATAATTAACAAAAATCCACTTGAAGATTTGATATTTTAAAGGAAAAACATGTTCTTGCAGCGAGTAAAGCCTTTATTGGTTCAAACACACTTATTCATCCCTACTACTCTGCTCCAGAAACCTCCCATTATCCAGTTTGTGCAAAAGCCAGTCCAGTTTTTTTTTCCTCTGCAAGGACTGGGCCACTGTTCTCCCAGGAGAGAAGTTTATTTAACCACAGGTCCACTGAACATTACTGAGGCTTTGGCAGCTGGAGCAGAGCAGGTTGACCGGAGCCACGATAAGTGGAAAGCTGCAAGAAGGCACTTGGAGCAGGAAAGTTGAACATCTCAGCTTGCTTTTTGGCCGCAGCAGAGTGTTACCACACTCTCCGATCCACTCTGTAGGTGAGTGTGGGTCTGAACAGCGATTTCAAATCTACTCTGAACCCAACTAGTTCAGCTGTAACTCTCTTGT
Organism: Fundulus diaphanus; assembly: GCA_037039145.1. Lineage (NCBI taxonomy): Eukaryota > Metazoa > Chordata > Actinopteri > Cyprinodontiformes > Fundulidae > Fundulus > Fundulus diaphanus. The sequence continues at coordinate 36,565,733 of CM073136.1, forward strand.
TTATAAATTAACTTTGCTTTTTTTATATACATGTACAGAGCAATGCAATTTAAATAACCTACTGGGCTTTATCACATTTAATCACATCAGCGAGCAAAATATGGTCCAATATTCAACAACAACAAAAATCTGTTTTATCTGGCCTAATTAGAGACCAACATGCACTAGCTCATAATTATTAAGTGGAAGCAGCATGACTAAGGATTTTTAACCATTTTAATAAAGAAATCTGAAATGTCAGGCATGCATGTAGCCCTATGATTTAATTCCTCAAAGGACCATAGTTTGTGTCTATTATTACACAAATAGGTCAAACACAATCAGACTGGATTAAGACTGTTAACAAAATGTCTCAACTAAATTTGGGTCTAAGCAGTTCCAACTTACAAAAATGATTGGATCTAAACCATTTTAGCTTTCTTCTGGCTGTATGTTTACAGTTGTTGCTCTGCCGAAAAGTAATTCTCCAGCCCAGTCCCAGATCTTTTGCATTCTCTAAAAGCCACGATTTCCCTGTCTTTAGCTCCAGATGTCTTCAATTAAACTTTGATCAACTTCTCTGTCCACGCTGGAGAAAAAACATCTTCATAATGCTGTCATTATTTTTGGAGGTGAGTATGAGTATAACAAGTTGCATGCAAGCCAAAAATGTTTAATTTTTGGGACATCTGATGAGAGCAACTTCTTTCATATCTTTGCATGGCTTGTGGTAAAACCAAGAGTGCAGTTCTTCAGGCCTTCTGTTAATAATTCAATAATTTTTCAGTTTTTCTGTGCAACTTGTGAGTGGGCTCTCAACAGAACCTCCAACCTAAGCCACAAATCTCTGCAGCTCTTCCAGAGTTGCTCTGTGCCTCCTTGCTGCTTCTCTAATAAATGTTGTCCTTACGCCGCCATTCAGCTCATACGGCTGGACCTGTCTTGGTAGGTTTGCAGTTGTGCCACACTCTTTCCATTTACAGATGGTCAATTGAAGAGTGCTCTATGAGATGTTGTTTTATAACAGTTGTGAACAAAAGAAAACTGTGATTTACAATTATATTCTAAATTGTGTTGTTCTGTCAAATAAAATCCCATTATGGTCATATTCAATAACAGAATATGCATTCCAATGAGTTATGTTTGTTAGATAAAGGGTAACATTTAAGCAGATATTAAACACACTTTTCATTAAGTGTACATTTCTGTATCAAAATGATTTTCTTTGGTCTGATAAAATATTCTAATTCTACCATTGGGAAAGTGTTGCTGCATATTTGCTGATTGTGCAGGAGACTCCGCCTCTTCAGCTTCTGGGTCTGACTGAGGGTCAAAGATATAGTTTTGTGTGTTTCTTCACATACATTTTTCTCTTTTTATACATTTCCAGGTGTTTAAAGTGTGAGTGTAAACATTGTGATGGGGGACGCCGACAGCTACAGCTTATTGGCATAACATTGACAAAGCCCTAAAAACAGCTAATTCTGAAACAAGCTCAAAAGGGCAAAACTGGGGAGGTGAAATTTCATTTTCGGATAATGATTGGGTGCTAGAAATTTGATAAACATGTTTTGTATTGCCCGTACACATTTCCTAAGTGTTTAAAAGGAAGTATAATTGCTCACCTTTAATGAACTGCGCTATTAAACTAAGTGAACTTTTGTATAGTATTCTAATTTTTTGAATGTGTCTGTACATTTAAGTTTGTGGTTTTAACATAACAAAATGTGGGAAAAAATGAAAAAAGGATTGATATTTATGAAATGGTCTATAATTTGTCAGAAGTGAAGAGCTTAGTCTCTAATCATTATTACTGTATGATTCTAATTTCCTATACAAATATTTTTTGAGAAATTGTTGTAGGTTATATTGTAATCTTGACTTTTTATATACACATTGCCATGGTATTTGAAGCCTGCCAGAGCAATGCATTGTGTTCTAATGTGTCCTTGATAGGACTATGTTCATACTGACTGTCACAGGAAAATTCAGAGGTACTCTTTCCTCCTTTAAAGGTGCCTTTAAAACTAGAAAAAGATCCAAATTCCTGATGGGCTTAAACCAGTGAAAGAAAGTACATTTTGAGTGCCCACATGTGCACTTCAAATGAAAACTTCCAAAATTAAATGTGTTTTTCTCATTTCAAAACAGACAAAAAAAAAGGGAAAATAGGTCCATATTTTGGAAAACTGTCCTTTACTTGGTTGATTTTACTAGAACAGCTGATTTTTTTCATTGTGTTTTTTACTGACGTTCTTAAGGAGCATTTAACCAATTATTAGTTAAATAATTAACATTAGTCTATTTGACCAATAGACAGAATGTTGCCTAAAAATGATCTGAGATGCCTAAAATGATCTGTTGACCTTCAGTTATTTGCATTACAGGTTTTGACCAACTGACAGTGTAATAGTGGATGGCATTAGCTATGTCTTCTATAAATAATAGAGGACAAAACCACCATTGTGAATGTAAAAATTAAAGGCGACATCTTGCTACATTCCTACAATACTGATAGATGGATTCAGTATGCACCATGTGGCACTCGGAGAGCAGTTGGCCACAATGAAGTTGTGGGTGTTGTGAAATGATGGCAGGATGTGATAGCTCCGGAGAGAAGGAAGAAATTATTATTCATTTATTTGTGTAAAAAAAGAAGCCTCCAGTGATTCAGACTGTGTGCCAGTCCTGATTCATTGTTGTGTGCAGAGACGCAGATGAGCTGTGATGAGATGTACATAACACCCAGGATGGGACCCGATCCATGCCAAGTTCAACATACTCAGATTCTGAATGCTAAACTCTTGCAAAATAATATGTCCAGTGCCTTTTTGTCACACGAAAGCTACAACTCTGTCTAATTTACGAGAATTCGATTGAACAGATCAAGAAAAAGTACTGAATAAATCTGAAGTGGAAGGATAAAAAAACAAGTTTTACATTAAAAAAACTACAGCTGAGCAAATATAGTCCATCTTTGTATAATGAATCCTATCAAGCTGTGACTATTTGTTTTGTCAAGCCATGTAGTTTCGAGTTTGTAAGCTTCCCTTTAGGCCCAAATGCAAACACATGCTTAGAAACTGCTGTAAAAGTTAAACAAATGTCATTTTTTCTATGATTCCTTGTCTTGTTACATTCTCTGATGAATCTAGGAAGGGAAGAGGCCAGGTTAAATTTTGCAGTAAGAGTACGGTTTATAATGATTTTTCTCATTTTGTAGGTGGATGTCACTGGTGCTTAAACAAACCTGAGTTAATTCAGTTAAGCTGAGAGCAGTCAGGTTGTTGCGAGTGGATGAAGGTTCTCTGCGATCCATGTTGATTTTGAAGTTGAAGGTGAATTGCACCATCTCAAAACTTTCTTCACAGAAGTAAAGCTCAAGTTGGCATCCTGGAAACACGGAGATTCACAAGGTAAGTCTGTTGGAAATATGAAGCTTGAGCTTGATTGTGACTACGGTCATTGAAAATCAGATGAGACCAAATCAAGCTTTTTGGTCTGCATGCAAAATGCTACGTGAAGCAAAAAATTAACATTGAATATTACACAGAATATGGCATATCTTAGTGAAATATGCTGGTAGTGGCATTGTTTTATGAGGAGGCTTCTCCTCAGCTTCCTTATTAAAGTTGACCAGTGTTCATGTGGATGAAGAATGGAGCTGAATACAGGTCAATTCTTAAAGAAAACCTCTTAGAAGCTGCAAAACCCTTAAACCTTAAATGAAAGGGCTTAGATTATGTCCAAACAGCAGCACTGGGACCATTTGTCCCAGTGTTAAAATCTCACAAGCTAAAATCTCACAATTATAAGTATTAGGTTTACACATCCCTTTCCAATGGAAAATCTGACTAATTTATTTAATTAAAAGTATCATATTTTGTTTGAACAGGTTAAAAAGAATCACAACAAATTTGGTAGAAAAGGTAAAACAAAATCACAACATTTTTTTTTACTATCCATTTTTCTGGCCCTTGAGAACTTTTGACTTGACAATTTTGACCCACATGCCAAAAAGTTTGGACACCCCTGGCTTAGATCAAAGCATATACATGTGTTAGCATGGCCAAGATTGTTCAAAACTGCTATTAACATTTTCAAACTGCAGGTCACTCACACTCATTTAATCTGACTTTAAGAGCAAAACTATACCAGATAGAGAATCTGGGGAAAAACTAGAAAACTTCAACTATAACTTAATTTCAATACAAAAAGTACCCCTTGTTTGGGAATTTAAGAACGTGAAACTTTGTCATATTCCTTGTATCTATCATGAAATACAACTGGGCTCCTGTGCACAATTCTAATTGTTCCAAAAGCTCCTAAAGTAAGAGCCTGACAAATAAATTGAACATTTTCTTTGTTGTCAATGGACTGCTATTCCTGGAAGTATTTGCATCTCTGACACTATTCCTCTGTGGTGCACACCCTAGCAGAGATTATCAAGCCTAAAGGGATCCTCACCCTGTTGATGTGGAGAACTATGCAGATGAGAAGTTGCTAAGCATCCGCTCTCCCTCGGCCAGCTTACAGGTCACGAGGGAACTCTGCAAAGGAGTAGATAGCTGTGGTCGTTTACTTACACAGTCAGCTCTCTCTCTCGCAGTGTGTAGTTTCTGTCAGTGTGTAGGAGTGTGTCCCTGTCTCAGCACAACATATCTCTTTCTCGCCAGGTTTTCCTGTGGAGTTCTCTCACACTCTGGGGATTAAAGAATAGTTTTCGGCAGGTCCTAAGTGTGTGACAAATCGCTTGATGGGACCAAATCTCTGGAAGTCTTTTGAACAGTAAAACCACTTTAAAGGTATAGTATCCAATTTCACTTTTCATCTAATACCATCAACATTTATTTTCCAAGTCCTTAAAGGAGGTAGGTTTAAATTTAGGAGCATATTGTGTTACTAAACCTATTGCATTGAAATTTCTGATAATGTGCAAGATGCATGCTTCTATCTGCGTTAAGACCTTCAAAGGTAGTAAGAGGTGAGAAGCCACACTAGAAGTTTGTGAGGTAAAAATTCTGAAAATTATAAATATTTCCCCCGCTTTTCACACATTTACCCTGCACAATTAAATTAAACCCAAGCAAATATTTAAGGGAAATATATGAAAAATAAAAACTGTTGTCCAGTTAGTTGCCTGAGTTTGTATTCTCTCAATCTAATACTTTGTTAAGCCACGTTATGATTCCATGTCAGCACAAGGTCCTGTTTAGCAGGAGTCTTATCAGTGAGTGACATCTTGGTAATGTTTGCCAACTCTGACGTGCCAAAGCTCTCTGAATCTGTCGGCTTGTGAGGAAATCTGTTGTCTACAGCCCTTATAAGGTCATCCCACAGATTTCCTGTTTGATTTTACTTCTAAACTCTCAACATCAGTGCTTCCTTTATGGTTTTAGATGTATGCTTAGACTCACTGTGACGCAAATAAAATAAAACCCTTCTTCATCTTCTGCTTTCTTGTAGAGTCCTGGAGGTTATAGGTATTTTTAGAACTGCTCATCATTCCATCTATCTTGACAAAAAGCATAACTCTATCAGAAAAAAAGGTTACCTCGGAATATTGTGCTCCTACCACCACGTTTCACTGTGTGTATGTATGGTGTTATTTTGGTGATCTAAAACGCAGGGGGGTTATTTTTGGTCACCATTTGGAATTGGCAAAGCTCAAGATTTGCTCCATTAGACCATAGTACGTTTTTCCACAAGTTCTTGGGAGAGTTTGGGCAGGCCTGAATGCATTTGCTGCAGAAAGGGCTTCTGTCTTTTACCCCTATCCCTTAGTCAAGATATAGGGAGAATAAAGAGCATTGTTGTCATGTAGAACACGAGCAGTACTAGCCAGCAATTCTTGAAGCTCCTTCAGCGTTACCGTCAGGCGCTTGGCAGGCTTCCCTGACCTGTTGTGGTCTTGTCTATATCAGTTTTCTAAAACCTCTAGTTTCAGTAATGCTGTTTTGCTGTGTATACATACCCTGATCCAATGCACTTTGATTTTGATTTCGTTTGTTCCACATTTTCATGTTCCTTGCCCATGTTTCCCCTGTTGTTTTTGTGCGTTCTTGTGCCTCAGTCAATATCTTTTTTTTACCAGACTGCCATCCACCTGTCTGCCTTTGGTCCGACGTCACCTTAACACACGACAATATAAAGTACCCCAGATTTTTTTTTTTTTTTTGTATAACCTTCTCATGACTGATAGTTTCCCGTAGTTTTACATCACTGAAACCTAGCGTTTTAAAAGGGGTATGTAGAGCTTTTTTTATCCAGTGTTTTTGTCTCCTTCTGACTATGCAGCATCTTGTAGTTTGAGAAGGAGAGTTTGACAGTTGAGTAGAGGATGTAAAACTGAACATGCAGCAGGTCTCTGTTCACTCCTGCCATCACGGATATCCTCAGGAAAGTGGAGCATCCAGTGGGAAATCACTACACACCGAGTGCGACAGTTGACAGGAAGCACAGATCTCGCACATGTCGACAGATGCAGCTGAATGAAAAAACAAACAAGACTGTTTACATATCGTGTGTGTGTGTGTGTGTGTGTGTGTGTGTGTGTGTGTGTGTGTGTGTGTGTGTGTGTGTGTGTGTGTGTGTGTGTGTGTGTGTGTGTGTGTGTGTGTGTGTGAATTCATAACTATTGGCCTCCCTAAACATTCTAGGTTATAAATAGACAGCACTCTTCACCTTTATTATGTGGGGGAAATGTGTAAAAAAAACAACAACTTTAAACTATTATATGTCACTGTAGTAGCATAATACCCTTTTAGAGAAATCTTTTATAAAAATAAAACCTTTAATTTGTACGGAAGAGGATTAGGGCCATTCAAAAAAAAAAAAAAAAAGTCTATTCAATTCTTAGATTAAAGTCAGAATTGAATGGACTTTTATTTTATTTTTTTGAATGGCCCTAATCCTCTTCCGTAAATTTGAGTGCAATTAATCCCAAATTAAAAAAAAACTTTTTTTCAATGTCATCAGGTGCAAAACTTCCCCTGTGAGGCTAAAACTCGGTGCAACCCCTATTCTAATAAGACAGCACTAGCCTTCCCCTATAACATTTCACAACATTGGAGCATACAGAGAGGGGATCTTTGACCATTGCTCTGCACATTCTCTTTAGATTGTCATGACTCCTGAATCCTCTCGTACTTTGGAAACTCATGACCAAAAATCTTAATTTTGTATTCTTGAGCCATTCTGAGGTGGATTTGCTCGGGTAGTGTGGATTACTATCCTGCTTCATAACCTCACTGTGCTAATGGTTAAGGTCACAAACTGATAGTCGGACGACATTTTACTTTAAGACTTTCTGATAGAGAGAAGAATGTAGGTTTACATCGGTCACGGTAAGTCGTCCACATCCTGAAGTAGCAGAGAAGCTCCAGATCACCCCACTACCAACACATTTGGTAAATCTAAAGCAAATTAGACCTCTTGTGCCTCAGTTAAAGGTTTTGTTTCGTGACCTCCTACATGAGTCTTTGATGAACCCATTGGGTAATTCTGAGGCCACTCCAGGGAAAGTTTCCGTTCCAATGACGTTTTCACTGAAGATTACTTAGGTCCCAAATTGATGCTTCGTATATCTGGACTGATGAAATTCATTTGTTTCTAATTAGTTATTTATATTATTTGGAAATATTTTAGCCTACTTCATCTTGTCAGACAGGATCTGCTTAAATTATTTTTTCATTCTACAGTTAGGAAGTAATCAGGTCAAGGTGTGGCTTATGAAACCGTGTTAAAAAGATGTGGTTAGTCAAAGATGATTCTTGGCTTAACAAAGGGACAGTTACTATTTCCTATGGGCCAGGTTGGTTTGGAGAGCTTTTACTTTCTTTAATAAATAATATAATGATTTGCATGTAGTATTTACTTGGGTTATCTGTGCTTAGCATTATAATTTGTTTGATGATCTGAAATATTCAAAAACAAGGACAGAACAAATCTCCTACGGACAAATACCTTTTCAAGTCACTCTACCTTATTAGCGGTCCCACAAAGTGATGTTAGTGTGAGTCTCATCACTGAGGCCTGTCTTTGATCCTTGCCTCAGTAGCTAAAGAATTGAGTAATGTTGGACTTGGCAAAGCTTAACAAACTTGCTGAATTTTTGACCAGGATGACAGCTATCACAAAGAATGGCATATCTTTGGTCGCTTCCTGGAAAAGATAAAAATAAAAATGAAATCTGCCAGCAGTCCAGGTAGGGCAAGAAGCAAGAGAGCAATGTAATTGTCGAAAAGTCTGATGTAATTGTTTATAATATGAGACTTATTTTAAAGTTTCTAAATCCGTCTTGACATGTGCAACACTCGTGGGTTGGCTGCAGCTGTCCCTGATGCCAAGCAGAAGCAAGTCAGAACCAAAGCATTACACAACCCAGAACAGTCCATCTGCAAAAGGATTTTTTAATCCGTTTTTTTGGTCAATTAAGTATCAAATGGCAAATGACAGAATCTGCGTAGAAGCTGAGAAACTATCCATCGGCGTCTTATCAGAAAATATTTAGTTTTATGGATTATGTGTAAAAGCTTTTTGCAAATTTGTGTATATTTTTGCATGTGTCCTCTTTGCATTTGAAGAATGGGGAAAAAAATATTTTTTTGTTACAGTAAAGTATTTTTAATCGAACTAGACAAGGCCTCCCACCCTCATATACATGAAATATGATAACCTCCCTTAGTATTTACTTTTCTCTATCCAACATTACGATACAAACCTTTACAGAAGCCTGAAGAAGACAAAACCAAGGTACCCATATTAGAATATGTACTTTTTATGTACTAAATACCTGATCATTTCCTTTTTTTCTTTGAGCTCTTTCAGGTGGCACATCCTCCCCATTTTAAACAATGTCAACATCCTTTGCTCCCTCAGCATCCTCTTTTCCATCATCATTTAGTTTATCCCCCCTCCATCCTTTTTAAGAGACTCTCATAGGCCCTGTCGCTATCAGCATTTTCACTCTACTGCCTTACCTGTAGGTTTTGTCATGCACTGCACTTTAGCCTTACAGTAAGAACTGTACATTACAGTGCAGTACACAAAAATGCATTTTACTGCAGAAACACCTACAGCTGCTGCAGTATTCTAAAAAATAATATAGTCAGACTTATTTTGACAATCCAAGGTGAAACCCAGCCATTGATGCTTGATATATACCTTAGTTAAGCATGTTGATTACAATCCCCCCAAAATAAACTTGATACTATAAAATTTGTATTTTTAATAATTTTTTTCGTAACAATGCCTTTAAAAAGTCTGCAGGGTATATGGGTGGCACGCGTGAAAGCTTACTGTATCCTCCTTTCTGACAAGTTTTGGTTGAGACAGTGTAACTGAATTATCCTCCCTTGGAAACAGGGCATGTTATCCATCCATCCCTTGTCTATATACCCGCTTATCTTTGCAGGGTTGCAGTGGGGCTGGTGGCTATGTCCAGCGATCATTGGGCGAGAGGCAGGGAACACTCTGGACAAGTTGCCAGTTCAATCACAGGGAAACGCAGACACACAGGACAAACAACCATGCACACACACTCACACCTAAGGGCAATTTAGAGAGGCCAGTTAACCTAACAGTCATGTTTTTTGACTGGGAAGCTTGAATAGGCATGGTGCTATTGGATAAAATCTTAATGCAGAGAAATGTCAAGCTGAGATTCAACAACTGATGGCAGTCCCACTCCTCTACTCTTAGGGTGCAAACCCTGTTCTCCAAAATGTCGCCTCAACAGGGTAGGGTTCATCAAAGAAAATCCCCAGAATTTCGGAAAGAATAGGATTGAACAGACTGCAAATTATGCTAAAATGCATGGTCCTTGAAAAATAAAAACCAGCTAAATATTGCATCGAAGCAACATATACTGCACTGTAAAAAGAATATGTCGTTTTTACTGAAAACCTTTGCCAGCTCTGGTTACCAGAATTTTTCAGTAAAAACATACAGTAAAGAGGTAAACCACAGGATGTAAACAGGAAGTAAACCAGTTTACAGAACCACCTGTATATCTTTAGAACTGTGGCCTGCTTGTTATCTGTTATCTAAATGTATATTTAACAGCTTTTTTATTATAATGTTTTAAAAAAAATATGTGCCCAATTAATTCAGCTGTAAACAAAGCCGTGGGTGTCACTTAGAGGAAGCTCACTTGTCTTTTTTCAATAAAATGACATCCCACTGTATATATCATTGGGCGAGAGAGAGAGAGAGAGAGAGAGAGAGAGAGAGAGAGAGAGAGAGAGAAATTGCTATTTTCTTCTCTCCTCGATTCTGTGGGTGCAGTGTGGGAAATCCTGATTGAGGTGACAGTAGGCGGCTGTCAACGAGGGTTTGGTATAACAGAGGAAATTCACTGCTTTTAATCCTCTCATCCACCCAGAAAGTGTCAGCAGGATTACACCAAAGGGTAAATTACAAAAGGCAGTTATGACAGTATGTGGCAATAAATGGCCCTAAAATCAATTACCCTTTCTGGCACTTTTCAATTTCCTTTAATTAAGTGGAATAAGTAGAAAGACGTGTTTTTCATATACAGAAGTGATTAAAAGTCTAAATATGATGGGAAGCAATGAAGGGAAATAACCCAATTCAACTCATGATTAGTCACAGGCTCTTTAACTTTAGTATTTGTGTTTCATGCACCAAAGCAATTCAGTTTAAGGATCCATTTCTTGATCCAGTTAAGAGTCTTACAGATGCCATTTTTTGGTACTGTTCTCCCTTTTAACGCCAACTTTTATTCCAGGGTATTACTAATGGGGGCTCTAACCGATTATAAAACCTTTTCATCAAGAAGAGCGTGGCTTTCATCCTCTATTTTATTAGCAGAAAGGCAACCATTGCTGCCTTATTGTTCCACGTTTTTGAAAAGTGAAAATGTAGAATGTAAATGTAGATGTACAAGAAGTTGGAAGGAGTTTAAATATAAATAAATAAGTCACAGAGAAGGCTCTGTCTGTCTGTGGGAACTCATTGGATTTTGACCTGCTACGTGGTGGAATGAAGTCTCCTATTTGCGTCAAATTTGGGATTTTTTCCCATTTTGGCTTTTCTTTGACATTTGATTGTTTGCCTGCAAGAATACTGAAAGGTTTTGAAGACTTTATTATATATCTGACCTATAGTGCTGTCCCAATACCAATACTGGAATCGGTTTCGGGCCCGATACCAGCGTCAAGTACTCGTACTTGTAAAAGCAATCTGATACTCTGAACCGATAACAATTTTCCTCCTGGGCTGGGCTAAGCTGCCACTCAAAGGCTAGATACCACTCTATACCAGGTAGTGGTGTATTACACCAAGTGTTAGATGAAAGAAAAAGAAGGTGAGAAGATAACTGAATCTGTAACCGAATTAATCAGCCTTGATGGTCAGTTGTTTTCAGTGGTCAATTACATTGTTTAGAAGTACCAATTTATTAAGTACTCAGTATCAGTACTTGGAAATGGCAAGTATCTAAATTAAAGTACTTATACTTGTACTCGGTCTGGAAAAAACTGGTATCGGGAGACCCCTAATCTGACCTAATATCCTCAGACTTCTGACACCAAAGAAGTCAAGCCACTTCAAACGCAGATACCTCTTTGGTCTGCCTTGACTGCTCTTGATTTACTGGTCCATCTTTTTTAAGACTCTCGCCCATATCCATGATACCGTGGCTCATAATTGAAAGAAAAAGAATAGATGCATGTGAAATGAGCATCTGCTGGGCTTGCTGAGTTCAGGCTTAGAAATAAGATGAGAAGCTCCACCATCCATAGGGATCTCACAGTAGAGTCAATGCTTCTCTGTATTGAACGGAGTTTTCTAATGTGGTTTCAGAACCCTATGTAGGGTTTTTTTTTTTTTTTTTTTTTTGTTATGTGCATCCCACTGTGGGAAGTTCTTAGAATCAGATCCAGACTTTGCTGGAAAGACTGCAAATTCCTATTGGCGTGAGAACACCTTGAGATCCCCAAGAATGTGCTGGAAACTGTTGCTGGGGAGAGGGATAGCTACGTCTCCCTCTTAAAACTGTTCGATCATTAACCTGACCTTGAAAAAGCATAAGACTGTGAATAACGGATGTTTATTTTTTAAGGTAAGAAAGGATTGAATTGTTTTTCCTACCCAGCTCTTAACTCATTTTAGCAGGTCTAGCACAAAAAGACCTCTTTTTTTTTAAATATCTCCTTGCATGACCCTAGTTTAGCAAAAGGTAGTACATTATTCCACATATGTCTTTGTTTTTCCCAACAAGATTCAGAAACTTGGCAACAAGTAACTTTCGTTCCTTCAAGTTTTGGATGCTCTGTATCATTTCCCCGGAACAGAAACTGAACACTCATGTTGAGCAAACTCAATATGTCTCGAGTGAAAAGTGGGGACACTGTCTGCATGTATTATTTTCCCACCTGTCATTTTGTTGGAAATGTTCAGTATCTGGAGGCCAGGATGGAGCAAACTCTGTATAATTTATTTCCCTTCCACACCGCTGAAATTAATTTATGCCTAATGCATTTTTCTGTCATGGTGGCTGAGAGTGTGGCTCTTTCACCTCTGAAACAGTATATATTTAAATTTAATAAGTTCTGTGTAAGAGATCCAGTCAGTAGTCGTTACAGATATTTTGAATGAATACAGTTAATGTGAACTGTCACCTAAATTAATCAGTTTTTCTTCATTTATTTCTCTGCCTTTATTCTTTTGCCCTTCAAAAGCAATGAAATGAGACCTTATTTTTGTGTCTTTTGCTCACGCTTCCCTGTTTTCTATCTCACAGTTCAAAATGACATCTGTTGTTCTCATTTCCTGCTGTCCCACCTTCCTCTCAGCATAGGTCATGAGACCCATTATTTTGCATAATGCACATCATCAAAGAGCCAGTATCCGCCTGCATTATGAAAGCGGTGCAGTTCTCCTCCTCATGCCGGGTGATTGATCTCCTCCTGTGCTTCCTGTTGAAAGAGACTACCTTTGTTCTTTCCAGGAGCACAGTACATGTCCTCTTAAATTATCTTTGTTATCATCTACCTTCTGTATCTATTTGCACCTATTAGACCTGGGTTTTCTCCAGCTACGTATCGAGCAGCTGATGCGGTCACATTAGGCACAAAGCTGAAGCAGTTTGGCAAATAAATTACAGCACAGATATTGTATGGGACATTAATGTGCTTTATGTAGTATGTTTTGAGTATTTTTTATACTACAAAAAATATTCCCTTCTTTTTAAGTAGAGTTTTTCCTGTGATCTTTTGGTGATTCGTTAGCTTAAATTTAAATTGATTTTTTTTGGGCAGCTGCAGATAAATTTAAGTTGCAGCCAAAAACTTGAAGAATAATGCTCCCATTTATTGGCACCCCTTGTAAAGATGTGTCAAAATAATTTTTCCACGTGAGCATAGTCTAAATGTTAAAAAAGTGTAAAATGTATCTTCCTATGATATAAATTCCCATTTTAAGAAAGATTTGTTTTTTAACAAAGTCCCTGATAGCACACTTACTTCAGTTGTCAATGCTTTATGATCAACCACCTTTTGTCTTCTGCAACATTTCACGTGCATACAGGTTGGGGGATCTCTGACCACGTGGTGGATCATTATACTCCAGAAGGACCCGATGATGACCCATTTTCTGGTATATTCTTGCCAGATCTTTATATGAAAACGTCTGGTATTTCAAAGATTTCATGATGCAATTCACTCTAACAAGGTTCACAGGTCTTCCCCCATAATTAATAGTAGGCATGGGGCGCTTTTCCACATATTTATTTGTTTAATGGGAAACCCACTTGGAGTGTTTTTTGCTGAAAAGATTAATCTTAGTCATCCATTCACTGCCCTTCACTTATCTGAGATTGGGTAGCAGGGGCATCAGAAGGGGCATCAGAGCCAGGAATGCAAGCCAGACATCCCACTCCTTGGCGATTCTCTCCAGCTGCTTGTAGGGTATCCCAGGGCCTTTCAGGGCCAGAAGGACGTTGTGTGTTCTGGGGCCGCCCCATGGTCTGCTCCGTAGGAGAGCTCCAAAGGGAGGCCCCTAGCAGGCATTCTGATCAGATCTCTACCTGAACTACCAAAAATGACGTTGTGCGTTCACAAACACACGAGAATCACATAATAATGTGCAGAACCGCAATCTGGCCAGCCAGGTTAGCCCTTTATAGACTTTGCTTGGATTGGAACCTATGGGGAAATAGAGGAGAAAAAGAGTTTTTCAAGAGCCTGTGAAATCTGAACTGTGTTAAAAGCTTTTCGAACTGCTGTGGGTTCTATAGGGTCTATTCGACAAGCATCAAGTCCTCTATTCACTTCTGCAGTGGTTAAATGATGTTTTCAGCATTTACAGTTATCGTGTGTGGAAATAAGGTTGCCAAACAGACACCCTTGGCACAATGTTAATATAACTCAGTCTGTTAGAGAAAAAAATAAATGTAAGATGGGTTAAAATGACTGAAAGAGCATAGTAAACATTATATTCTGTCCAAAAAGAATAAAAAGATGAATTTTTTCTGGTTTTGCTTGCTACCTTGTTCTGTTTTTTGTTTGTTTTCTTGTTAGTTTCTGTCATTTTGGCTTCTGGTTATATGGGCATTGTGGAATTCAGGTATGTGGGGTCAAAGAGGTAAATCAAGTAAACCAACATTTTTAGGTGGTAAATTTATTTTCCACTTTATTCTAGCTTATATAACTTAAGTTTATTTTTCATTTTATTTTCACTGTTTTCCAATCCGTCTCATTTCCGTGTGTTGTTGTGTTGTGGTGGAACTGTTTCTCAGCATAAAAGCTTTTATCATAAGGAAACCAATCTAAACACAGTTCTTCTTCTTTCTTTCTTTTTTATGTAATATGTCAGACGAAGGAGAGCTGCAATATCACAAGCTCCTTATTCAAGTATTTATAACTATATAATGACACGTTTAAAAATTAATGGTTAGATTTTTTTCGTAAATAAAGTTTTTTTAAAAGCAAAAAAAAGTCGTATTTTTTATTTATGTATTATTTGGATTTTCAAAGGAGACTTGGTTGCTCTAAAGTGCAGCCTATTATCGTCTTCTCGTGTATCTTATTGCGCTGATTATCAGCAGGAGGCGATGTGTTTTTTCAGCGAAGATTGTGCTGTGTCCCTGGCGGCTTTCCGTCTTTCTTTTGACACGTAGCAACCACAGTAGAGTTGGCAGGGCTCAGTTTAAAGGTGCCCAGCTGACATCCCAGGTAAGAATAGCCATCGTGAGGCTTTATTGCAACAAATATAATCATTATGTTTGTTCAGGGTAGTGGGTTAGGGATGCTGGCTTTGGCGTTATGTGTAACATTTTTAGCGAATGTTCCAGCATCTGTCATAGCTAGCTGAAGCTAACAACCTAGCTGTGGAATAAACGGGAAAGGCTAGCCTACTCAAGATTAAAGGCTTTCGCTGAAGTTTTCTTTATCCTTCCGTGTTTAAGTCGTCTAATACTGTGTATGTTTAACTGTATATTACGTTGCCAAATATCTTTCAAGTATGCCTGTTGTGTTTGAAAGCGTTAGTGTTTTTCGAGAAGGCTAACGCTTTGTCAAACTAAAACTAAGCTAATCAAAGCAAGTTGTTAGCGAAACAGATGTAAACATGTTATTTTGACTGTCGTGAGTTTTTGGTATTTTGTCGGCATCCATATCAAATTGATGATTTGGTTTAAGCATTGCGGTGAAATGTAGAAGAGCCAGTTTTAGGGACAGATATAATAGCATTTAATGCCAGTGCCTGGTCAAAAGCCTTTCAGTCTGCTAAACGTGGAACAACACGGCACGTGAAATGCACCAAATACCCCAATTCTGAGTGTTTACGTTACTCATGGCAACATCAGATTTTAATGTAAGATATATGAGAAACACCAACAATAATCTGACCTGCGAGGAGAGAAGACAACCTAACATGGTGGTGTTCACCAATGCATGGCCGTTTAAATGTCTCACAGGAAGAAAAACAGGAAGAAGTTTAGTTGACTTGGGCTCAAGTGAACTTCCCTAACTTGTTCTGCTATTTCTTACTCATGGATATTTTTTTTTTAACAATAATCTTAGCCAATTGTATATCAGTTTATTTATTTATTTTTTGTAGTTAAGTATTTTTAGGATTTAGGGAGAACATACAAATACTTGAATCTTAAACATGATTTGTACTCTTCATTACACCCAATTAGCATTTGTTTTGTCCATAATTAGCCTTTGGGCTGTTGACTTTTACAAAATATGACAGATTATGGCAAAACATTCTTATCTATTGCTAGGTGGATATCATTTATTGGAGACATGTAATCACCCTTTTCTATTATAGACAATGAGTATTTATTTTTAAATGGCTGTAAATCAACAAAATGGTGAAGGGTTGAAGTGCAGGTTTCTGCCAAGGAAAGGATGGGCAACACTGGCTACCCTTAAAAATGTACTGGTTTACTCAGTAGCCATACAGTGCTAAATACCTCCCAGTTTATTTATTTTTGCACAAGATATGCATGAGAGGACAAAACTGACTAGTTGCTGTATTTATTTAGTCATTTATTTTGCCCTTCGCAGTGCCTCTTTTGAAATGTCCTGGCTCCACCCTCAAATAATCCCACAAACATGTATTATTGTTTGAACTTATTATTGTCCATTAAATGCTATTGTATGTAGAATAGTTGGCACAATCAAAATTATACTAATAAATACAGTAAATATAAACAAAATGTCATATTGCAGGTGGTTAAAAACACCAATAAAAAAATCCATGCCATCACTACAGCTTTCCTTTGCTTGTCTTTGTTATTAACAGATTAAGAAATGTCAGGGTTCGATAACTTCAACACTGACTTCTACCAGTCCAGCTACAGCGTAGATGACCAAAACCAGGGCGGCTATGGCTACAGCAACTCTGAAAACCCCTACAACAAGTAAGAGAAATAAATCCCTTTCTAGTTTCTTCGGTTGTGACATTTCTAGCTTCTGAAGTCTCATTTCAGATGAAACCAATCTAAATAGCTTAACTCATGTCTACAGGCGACTCTCAAGTAGTCATTGTTTCATGTGCTTGTGTTGGGTTCTGATTAGAGATCACAAACTACATCACTTTTGATCATTTCCTTCGTGTACTGCTGTTTATTGTAAATGTATCGTCCCCAGGCCGTACGGTCAGTACGATTACTCGCAGCCCATGGGCTACCCATCGCCAGGAATGATGCAACCCCAGCAGTCATACGCAGGACAAATCTTCCAGCCCACACAGACCTACACCCCATCCGCATCACAGTCCATGTACAGTAACAGCTTTGATGACGAGCCGCCGCTGTTAGAAGGTAAGTGAGCCACAACGGGACCAAAGCAGAATAGAAAACAGAAAATATCTTTTCGTTGCGTGGTGCAGCTGGAAGGGGGAGCTGACCGACATCACCCCTTCGTTGGGCGGCTGTCCGTCAAGCTAATTTCTAGTGTTAGCATATGAAGTCCTGGAGGTTTACAGCTTCACTGATGCACAGTCAAGAGCTTTACTGACCTTTTCTTGTTTCTCTCAAGCGTCTGTGTTGTATTGCTAGTTAGCATGTAGCACCGTTCAGCATTTCGCTTTGCTTGCCTGCCTGGGAAGGTTCCTCCGAACAAACGCTTTTGTGTTTATCTTGTCTTTTAAGACGGGCACATGCTTTCTTTTGGCTGTTGGAAGTAGTGTGACAGTTTGGGCAGACGTGAATGGGTCGGTGGGGGCAACCCTGCGTAAAGGGAACCCAGATGTCAGCCAATAAACGTAACGGTCTAATGGCTCATTGGCTAACATCTGGTCTAATTTCAGCATAACATTGACAACTGAGAGCGTAACGGGCCGTTAGCGCTGAAATGCGCCGGCGAGACCACTGATATTGTATCTTGCTGCTGTTTCCAAAGTGGAACGTAGTTTAATCTAAACATTTAAAAAAAAAAAAATGTAATCTCATAAACCTCATTTTAGATTACATTTTGTTACCATGTGAATGAATTTGCCATTTAATTCTGTGACTAAACTTTTGCTCTCATTTGTCCAACAGCATTTATGTTTACATTGACATAAGTAATCGGAATAAAGGGCCTTTGCAATAAAAATGCGCCATGTAAACACAGCAATATAAATTGTATTCAAATTCGTTAATCCGAACAGTGTCCATCTAAACAGTTGTTCCGATATGGTCAGTCGGATTGGGGCAAACCGCCCTGGCTGTGCATGTGTGCCCGTATCAGGGAAGCAACATGTTAATTTCCTCACGCATTCTCATCTTGTAATGCAGGAATATCAGTAGCTTGATTAGGAAGGACAGTAACATCTGAACGGTTCTTAGAACCTGGCATGGGTCCGTTCTGGGTGCTCAGAAAACACGGAAACCAACACGCTTCCGCATTTGTTTATTTTCTTTTGTCAGCACAGATGGGAAGTACAACTTCTTCTTCTGCGGATTTTTAGGAAAAAAATGTCAACTCTGCACATCTCAGAGTGCTTGTATTCTGAAAAAAGCCTGGTGCATGTAAACACATGGTCAGATTGACTGACTTTCCATCCAATCAAGGTAATTTGTGTTATCTTTTCTACTGGAAGTAACGTAGCATCTCATGCATTTTCTTCTCCAAAAAGGAAAACTAATTTGAGTTTCCCTAAAATAAGAAATTTAGTTTTGTTCTGAAGCTTTAAAATTGTGACGGTTTAAATAAACTTTCTCCATGATCAATGACCTTTCTTAACTGGTAGTTGTTTTGGTAGCGGGTTTTAATGTTGGCTGTATTTGTATTAAAAGTTAAAACTGAGTTTAAATTATGTTTTAGCACCCTGAGTGACCCGCCTCAGCTACTCCTTTTAGTTACTGCATCAGCGAATATCGGCCTGGCTTATATAGACTGCCTAGTGGGCCACAGTAAATTATTTAGAATTAGTAAAATACTGATCAACCAAAGTCACATTTCTTTATTGAAATGATGAAATTAAATGCACCTTAGGTTATGTTTGAAAAGAGGGAAAAAAATAGTTTAATAATAAACTTATTTAATAATAAACAGAGTTCCAAATTAAGTCAGAAACTATATCTGCACAAAATAATGTTCCCCCCCAGTTTTATTTGGTACAGCATTTCATTTTCTGTCTTTTTGGCACTGAATGTTTACATTTAACTAAGACATCCTTTTTTTTTTGTTGGTTTATAGAATTAGGGATCAATTTTGACCATATCTGGCAGAAGACCCTCACAGTTCTCCATCCATTGAAAGTAGCAGATGGGAACATCATGAATGAGACGGACATGGCTGGTCCGATGGTCTTTTGTTTGACCTTTGGGGCGACTCTTCTCCTGGTAAGTAATGAACTTAATTAGGCTCTTCGGTCTTCCAATGTTGAGTAGGTTTCAGTCAATAAATCCATGTTCTGCGTCTGTTTGACACCTTTCGTTTTTCCAATTACAGTCAGGCAAGATTCAGTTTGGCTACGTGTACGGCATCAGTGCGATCGGTTGCCTCGCCATGTACTGCCTCCTCAACCTCATGAGCATGACGGGCGTGTCCTTCGGCTGCGTGGCCAGCGTGTTGGGATACTGCCTCCTTCCTATGATAATCCTCTCCAGCTGTGGCGTTCTCTTCTCGTTACAGTAAGTACGCGGTCCCAACTGTCTGGTTGGTAGGGACGACCCGGTCAGGATTATTTTTATTTATTTTTTGATCCCCAATACAGATGTGAGTCATGTGAGGATGGGGATTTGTCGATAGAGCTGGTCACAGGAATCAGAAAGCTGCTTTAGACTAAACCTAACTTAGTGGTGGTCACCGCTTTCCGTTTAAAGTAAAACTGTTACTTTTCAGGTTACTGAATGTTTCTTTTTCACAAACGGAGGTAAAACCGCTGACTCTAACCTGCTGATGTCTTGCTCTCTCCAGGGGCATGATGGGTGTTATACTAACAGCAACAATTATCGGCTGGTGCAGTTTCTCTGCCTCAAAGATCTTCATCTCGGCGTTGGCCATGGATGGGCAGCAGTTCTTGGTGGCTTACCCCTGTGCTTTGCTATATGGGGTCTTTGCACTCATCTCTGTCTTCTAAAAAAAAAAAAAGTCTTTGCACAACAGTTTTAAAGTAACTGCTCCACGTTCTCTGTAATTTGAGTCTTATTAGCGTCAACGTAATTAGTTTAATTATTGGCTAATTACACAGTTGCTCCTGGTAAAATGGGAACCTCCTCATCTAAACGGCACCAAGGATTCTTCTTTTCTTGTAGAAGCATCCTCCTCTCGCCACATTCCGACCTGAAGGCACGAAAACTGGAGTGGATCGTATCGTTTTGGAATCCTCTGCAGCTTGTTCCCCTCGTTCACCTTAAAGAAGAGGACATTTTCTGCCCCTACATACCATCATACAGTCAGGTTTTTTTTTTTTTTTTTTTTTTTTTTTTTTTTTTTTTTGAGGACATGAATGAAAGAAGATGAAACATTAGGAAATCCAGGAAGCGTATATATAATTTCTATACATGGGAGAAGATGCTGGGGTTGTTTCTTAAAATGAAGGACCCAGTAAAAGCCATTGGTATGATATTATTATTATTATTTTTTTTTTTTTTTTTTTTTTTTTGGTCTGAAGAAGGGGAAAAAAAATCTTGAGCTATTACAAGCGAACACCCACAGGATCTAAAACAGTAACTGAGAGAAGTATTGCCCTTCCTCACTGCATTAGTATTAGTCTGCAGCTGTTTATGCTGCTTTCCCTCCAGAATGTTTTCTTGCCCAGAAACATTTTTTTTTCTTTTTAAACCCAAGACTGAGGAGCCACGGATCACCTTCGTCAGATAGAAATCAGCTCGGCTGCATCTTCCCATCTATTTAGCTACTTGTTTGCTTGTTGTTGCCTTTCAGGAAAACACAACCACATTTTGCACAGGAGTTTTGTTGTAGTTATCATAAAGTAAAAGAATAAATAAAATGGATTACACATTGCGAGAGAGTAGACTGGAGGAGACTCCCGTGTGTCGGGACATGTTTCTATGTACACTTCTGACTTCATTTTAGAGACTCGACTCTTTGTATGCTTTGTGTAATCTGTACATGTTTCCTCATCCACATTAAAGTTGGTTTTGAAAGTTGTGATTATATGGTGCTTTCTATGGTCGGGGTACTTTGCACATATTACAGAATTATGAGGGGGTAAACTGATTTAAGATGCGGGCCTAATTCTGCTTGATCGTGACAGACGAAAGCTCAAAGGGTAACTTATTTGATGCACAATAACAATGCTCAACCACCTTTTTGTAAAATCAACTTTTTAAGATAAAAAAAAAAAAACTAACTTACAAACTTCAGTCCCCACCATTGTATTGGATAGCTTATAGTGGTTTTAAAGCAGCACTTTGTGTGTACAGAACTTGAAAAAGTAACTTACTTTACCATATTTCTAACTTTGATATTCAAAAAACGTGAATGTAGTTTATTGATTTGTTTGTAGTTGAATAACAAAATGGTCCAGTGTCGTCGAGTGAAAGCAAAGTGATTCACGGCAGGCTGTTCACCTAAGCTGAGCATCGATCTGAAGCAGCCAGTAGCTCAGTGGTGGCTCTGCAGGAGCTGCAGAGGAGGGCAGGTGGGAGATTTTGTTGTCAGGGCCATTTTAATTAGTTGTTCACATATCTGGCCTTTTGGGAAGAGTGGCAAGCAGAAAGCCACCAGAGGTCCAATTTGCAGTTTACAAAAAGTCATAAAGGAGACCAACCTTCACATTTAATGACCTAAATTTAAACGCTCAGTGGAAAATAACTTGCCTTTCAAAACTGATATTTATAAATGCTCTTCATCCTATTTGAGTTTGAGATGATTGTCAAACAAAAAATGGGCAAATATTTCAGTGTCCAGAGCTGTAAAACCCGTCAAGACATTCAAGTGACTTAGAATTGTAACTGCATGGTAAGGTGGTTGTATCATGCTATGTTTATTTGGATGGATTAGGGGGTGAATGCACTTCTTTTTTTTAACAATTCTTGATTTAATATCAAATAAGTCATCAGATAGTGATGTGTTTTAAGTTGCATGTTATTTGAGGGGTAAGACTGCTGATTGTGTTGAACGTATACAGCTTCAATACTCCAGCATCTGTTTACCCATAGTCACTGAGGGGATGTTTGGAGGTAGAAGAACGTTGGCACTGGTGCCACAATCAGCACAGCGTTTGTTGTCAGCCAATTCGCTGCTTGTTTTGCTTGCAGAATCATACATCTGAATTCACTCAGTGGATGTTTAGTTTATTACATGCATTTACTTTTTAACTTTGTCAAATTTTCCTTAAATGGTCATAAAAATCTTTCTCCTCAAAAGTTAAGGTTTATTGACTTTGTGCGTCCCATTACAGACATTGTTCAGGGAACCCACACCCTGGGAATTATATTTTTTTACTTATTTTTTAACAATTTTTTGGGGGATACATGTAAATTCCTAATTACTGATTATCATAAAGAATGCTATTGTTTTTCCAAGCGTATAAATTTGGTAATATTTTTAAAACTTCCTGTCAAATTCTTTTTGTTTTTTAAATTATCAACAAAGAATTACCATGATCAAAAACGCACTCATTCAAAATCAAGACGGCAATTCCCCATTTGCAGGCCTTCTAAGATGAGGGTTTTAAACTGGACCGGCGGTTCAGGTATTTAGTTCAGACACCAAAAAGCATTAAAAATTATGTTTTTTTTATACAAAGTAGAGCATTAGCGACAACAAAAGACAAAAAGCACTGGGCCTTCCTGAAGCAAATTTAGTGAGATTTCACATGTATGTTCCTTACTGAGATAGACTATAACACCCTGTTGAAGCCACACATTTTTATTTCTTTTTCGTTGTTGCATCGCTAACACACCCAATTTAATATTAATTTTAGGTTTCATGCGGAACGGAAGAAAAGATGGGAACTGTTTTCATTAGAGGTTTACACAAAGCAGCCACTTGGTGTCAGTGTTTAGCTGGGTTTCAGAATATGGTTTTACTTTTTACTGTATTTATTGGCAACAGACTGATATTTTCCCTAGAGCAATGACTGAATCTTGACTTCGTTTTACATCGAGTCACAATGAAGAAATTTACAGCCCACTATAGACCAGTTTAGCTTGCATGGGAAAGCCAAGCCAAACCCAACCGCCGTGGTAATTACATGGTTGAAGTTGTTGCTCATTTTTATGTTATTTGCTCTTTTTTCTGGGTTTCTTGAAATTTACTACTGTGGTCAGCTTTTTTAAAAGCCTCTTGTGTATTAATGAGAGAGAATTATCAAACTTATTTTCTTTTTTCTTTTTGCAAACACCCTTCTCAGAACAAAAGACCACATTATTAACCTAATTTGTTCAAATCAGACAATTATGATTGAGTTAGTTATTTTCAGTCGAAATAAAGATTTTGTGTCAGACGCCAGACAGCGGCTTTAAAAATAATGTTTTGAGGAGTAAATGCCTAATATTGATAGGTATGTTGCTACTGTTGTTGCATTACACCTGCATGACCTGCTTCCTGATTTAGGACCAACAGGCTGTTTTGTTTGGATCCGGGAAAAGAGGACCACCATAGCATTATGTCATCTAATGGAGGATAATCTGACTTCCATCTGTTCGGCCTGACTCACAGTCTGTCCCGCCCTCGGAGAGCTGGCCTGGCAGACTAGTGGACAGCAGCTCAGGATGAAAGAGGGACATTTCTAAAACAGTGAAGTAAATATACTGAAAAGGGAGAAAGCCCCTCAATAAAACAGTATTTGAATTGTACTGTAATTTGTGGAAAAAATAATTTGGGGGTCAGGAATTTGACCTGCAGATTCAAATGCTTTAAATCCAGATTAATTACAATATTGCATGTAGTATCTATCAAGTCTAAAAGACGGTTCCATTAAAGCTGCATCAATAAATTGAACCTTGTTCTAAAAAGGAGATGAGTGGTATTTGGGACAGAGTGAAATTTCTTCCGAGACAAGCAACCTTTTTTTTGTCAAATCTTACCCAATTTTAGGTCTTGTTCACACAACCTATTCGAAAGATGTTTGGGCAGACGTTTTGTAAAATAAAGGGGGAACAAAAACATTGTCTCTGCTAAAGAAAAGCTTCCTCTCAGCATAATACTGCCAATACCATGTTGTGAAATACAGATGTTTATGGTAGCAGTATTTACACCAATGATAAACTATATATATATATTGATTTTAGTAACTACATTAATTAGACTTAGACTTAGACAACTTCATTTGTCATTTTGTATGTACAGAGTGCATACAGAACGAAATTTCGTTGCATACAGCTTGCATACAGCTTGTAAATTACTTCTGAAGGGAGTATGCATTTCTGCATCCATAAATAAAAAAAAATCTCCATAAAAGAACTGTAGAAAAAGTAAGTTATAAAAGGAATAAAAAGAAACTGGAAATATGGGTGAGGGTACACACAATTTCTACTGAGCATCCAAACCTGTGATCTGCTGAAGCATAATGAACAGAGTTCAAAGCAAAGCAGCTGAAATACAATGCTGGAAAAGTACTACTTAATAATAAATATCCACATGAAAGGCCTGTAAATTGTGAAAGAAAGAAAAAATCAGAAATTAATGAAGCTGTAAACACTTTATAAGCCATTTGTAGGAAGTTACTGTGCATTGTTCGAAGGTGGAGACTAGAACCTTGCCAAATAGTGACTCTGCATTAATAAATAAAAACCCTGCTAAAACTCCCTTATAATGTATAAATTGTTTATTAGTAACATCTTTATTAATGATTAATTATCCCTTTATAATAGTTTTATTACATAATATTATTGAAAACAGTTTGATTTGAACAATATTTGGTTTCAAAACACAACCTATATAAAAGTTTTATCCTACACATGACACTGTCTATTGGGTTCTAGATCCACCCAAACAACACAAAAAAAAAAAAAACTTGCAGCAATGATACTGATGAGGATGTTGCCTTTGCTGAGACAAGCGACGGGCTGAAATATAATGATTGGTATTCAGCAACGGTGTGCACCTTTTAGTACATCTGCAAAAGCGACAACGCATGAATATTCACTGAGTAACTGTTAACACAGCACTGAGTGTGATTTTCTCCGGCACTTCATTAGGCTAATTGTCAGCCCTCATTGCACTGTGGACTCATCTAACAGTGGATTCAGAACTCAATGAACTAATGCAAACATTGCAGTCTGGCTGAGAGACGCTGAGTGATATGTTCATGAGCGCGTGCATCAGTGAATATGTATCCATGGGTGGGGGCGAAGGTGATGTGTGCCTCAAGCACTCCTGTTCAAGCATTGCATTTCTATGTACATTGTTGTTTGCTCATGTTAGCGACTTGGACACAGATCACTAAATCACTAAATATTACTGATTTAATATTTATTTAAAAAAATTAAATAATTCAAGTTTTAGTTAAACAAGGTAGAGAATAAAATGTCACACTTGACACGCTCTCTATTAGATTGAGGTCTGGACTTTAACTGGGGCAGCTCTAGAATATGACTATACTTTAATCTATATTATTCTATTGCAGATCTGGCTGTATGTTTCCTATCAACTCTGACAAGCTTCCCTGTTCATCCTCAAAAAAGAGCATCCCCACAGCATGATGCTCCCACCACCATGTGCCACCTGATGGTGTGTTCAGCATGATTCTCAGTTCTACCACAAAAAAACCAAAAATATTTTCCACGTAGACCAATCAATTCAACTTTGGAGCACTTTCTTCCACATTTTAATTTTGCCCATTACATTTTTGGCAAACTGCAAACAGGACTTCTAATTGCTTCCTATAAGCCGCTCGTCCATATTTAGCAGATTGGTAGTGCACATTACTAATATCTGTCCTGTCCACAGAGTCTTTCCTCTGACCTGTGCATCTTAAAAGTGTTTTTATTTCTTCTTCTCTTTTCATCTGTACAAGCACATTAACTTCAAACATTCTATCCTGGTTAGATGTCATTATCATTTTTATTTTGGCAAATTATTGGTCACTTGTTCATTGTTGAGTGTGAAATAAGCTGCTGTCATAAAAAAAAGCATTATCATTTATTTGTTTTCTTGATTTAAAAATCTGTTATTGCTGCTACTGTGTGCACATTTTTCTGGTTATTTTTGTCATAGTGTACCAAAATGATGTTTAGGAAATGGAACCGAAAGTGAAGGAATTATGAAACTGTGTTTCGTTTTTACTGTTTGCTCCAGTCGCTGCCCGTGGATTCAGCTTCAACATGGAGCATCTGCACAAGGACTGGGAATCCATCTGGTCCTGCTGGGGCTGTTCTCATTCAAAATGCATAACATAGGTGTGATAACTCAAAACAGGAGAATTCAGTTACAGCTCAGAGGAACACGCTCCAACTTAGCTGATGTCATTGGTGCTTTTATTAGCAGGCCTGTGACTCATCGCTTGTAATTCTCTGTTTGTGTTTTTCCCTGAAACTTTTGCTCAGACGTTTATTTGCAATCGTCCAGACAGCTACACACATTATCAAAAACAAAAAAGTTTTAAACCTACTTGCCAGACTTTGCTTTTAAATCAATTCACCTCCTATAAAACAGTATGCCAAAGTCAGATTTTAAATTGGTTTTGTTGTAAATTGTGTTGTTTTTTTTTACTTCTCTGTGAGACGTTATGAAAAGCATTGAATGGAGTGTAACTGTGCTCAAATATGCTCAAAGACATTTTTGTTTTGTTTTTCTTTGCATTTTTCTTTGTATTTGTTCTTCAATGGTGTGTACGTTACACATGCAACAACACTCCTAAGCCATATGTTAGACTCCCCTGTAGATTTTCTATTGAACTTGGCAACAAAATAACATAAACTTGGTGAATTGGTTTTGAAGTACCAGCTGTATAATCTGCAAAACTACTGCATCATCTACAAAGAATGATGTATGATGGGTCCAATTGAACCAGTGAATCTCAGCATCCCTCCATCTGCTCTGCAGCCTACATACCAACATCACCATTTCAGCCAAAACCAATGGGAATAATTAAGAAAAAACATTTTTTTAAAGTCTCTGCAGTAGATATGATGCATTGTATGTTATAAATTTAATTATTGGTTAATAACTATTAAACAATTAGTAATTGATTGAATTGGATTGATTGAAGGAGTCAGCTAACTTTGAAACACATCACTCAGTGTTATGGAAAAGTCAAACTGAAGTATTTTGCCCTAATCATCCATTGTACTGGGTTTAATGTATGTTACACCGGATTTGTATTTATTTTGTGTGACTGCGTAAGTGGTTCTTGCAACACAGGCAGAATTGGTTTAAAAAAGGATAAGGGGGATTATTTTTGAGGGATATAAGTATAAATAACTTTGTATTGTTAAACTGCACCTGGTATGGTTTTTGTGGTTTCTTTTTTTCTTCTTTCTTATAATTCTGATTATCAATTTCTATATTTAAGTAGTTATGTTTTTTTTCCTCTTATCTTCTGTTTTCTTCTTTTGATGTGTCGGACAGGCACAAATATAACCGTTGTGCTTCTGCCTGTACCTTTTCAGTCTTTTTTCTGTTCATGCTTGATTGACAGAAAAAAATAATAATAATGATAATAATAATAAAATGATATTTGCAACTGGTGTGAAAAACATAAATCAATAAAAAAATGTATTTTCAGGAATCTGGACATTACATCACAGAGCAATACATAAACAAACACCTGTGTGTAAGGGCAATTAAGAGGGAACAATTCATATATTAGACATGTCTTTGGATGTGAAGGCAACCTACACATGCTTGTGGAAAACATGTACACTCCATACTGAAAAGCCACAGCTGGTATTCAAACCCAAGGGCTTTCTTGCTGCAAGTCAGCAGTGCTAACCATTGTGGCATCGGGCAAGCCATTTTGTGAATTATTGCATTGGATATTAATCTTGTAGTTTTTACTAAAATGTTTTACAGTTGTTAAAAATGAAATACCCCTCTTGCTTTTTGCTCTAAAATAAAAATCCTCCCTGTCCTCCTTGCTTTATTCTCTGGATGATGGCCATGGAAACAAACCTGGATTTGTTCAGTTTAAATCTCCCGACTGCAGGTGTTCTTATGGCAGAAGCCTGTCTTTCTGTCTTCTTGCAGCAGCCAGCCTAATAAAATATAGATTTACCTTGTTACCTTGCCTTTTAAATAATTAATGAAAGCTTCCTGCTTCGTTTGTACACATAATTTCTTCTAGCCTGATCATTATTACATCCCCTACATGCAATTACAGTGATCAAAACCTCTGCCATGTCCTTATTGGGAAAAAAAAATAAAAATAAATAAATGTCCATGCTGTATTTACTGATCACTGGTTAGTAATCGCTGGACCCGCAGCTCTGAAGTTATAGAAGCTCATCTAAGATGCTCTGATTTGTTTTCAGCATGGATAACAAATGTATGATGCATTGTACTCTGTCATTGATTGTCTTATTAGGACCCTGATGTCAACAACTTGCATAATAGGGTACTGTGGGCTGTCTAACAATTGGCACATGCATCACAAACACGCTGCAAGCTTAGTCTGGTATTTATTCTGCTCTTCTGTGGTTCATTATCATGGCCATCCTTGTAAGATTCATAAGCGAGGCTATTGAGAGACAGCTCCTAGGACTATCTGTGATCTAAACCTTTCAAAGCTCCCTCCAGAACCCTAAAATTAACAGGCAGAATTTAGGAGATTCAAAGAAATGTAGTCTGTGTATAACTCAAAGAGAAAAGCTCAAACAGGGAAAAAAAGTCTTGACAAGGCCTTGTATAAATCCCCATGGCCTCAACTGTTTATTAAATAGGCCAGCAGTCAGGGGTAGGGGTTTGAAATGCTGGACAGAAAGACAAAAATGAAATATAGGCATGCTGGAGGGAGAAGACACTGAAAGACTGAGGCTGACAGACGCCAATTCAGCCAAATACAATAAGCAATCATGTAGAGTAAGCTAACCCTGCAGTTTGGATGAGCTCCAATGCATGACACCTAGTGCTGCAAAACACTCACTGTCTGTCACCTCACCGGCATCAGATAGTTATTTTAGACAAACAGGAAGAAGATAGAGGAAAAAGTACAAAGTGATCTGCAACCAATGCTTATCTCATAGCTTTTATGTACAGCTGCCCTGTTTCAGTTTTGCAGGTTTCATGTGCTACATAAATGTGGTAAAAGGAACTACATGACATACAGCTCTTTGCAGGCTGTGTCATATCTTGCCGACGTCATCCACTATTACTCCAACAGCTGGCGGACTCTGTCAAGCCCAGTTTTGGTACAGAGAAATAATTGTTAATTGAAGTCTATGTTTTTTGTCCACATTCCTTATGGACCTATCACCATCGTGTTTTAAGTTTCCAAGAACAACAGATAAATGGGCTAAATTTATTTAACGCTTTTCTAGTCATACTAACCACTTTACACTATAGCCTCATTCACCCAATCGTACTCACTAATGAGAATACGTTCATACACCGGTACACAGACCGGTAAGGCAACTTGGGGTTAAGTGCCTTGCCCAGGGGCACATCGACATGTGATGGGGCAAGCTGGAATCAACCCAACAACTGCTCCACCCACTGAGCCACAGTGTTTATCTTGCAACATATTGACGAATGCAGGTTATGAAATATGTGTTGTTTTCTCCAAACCTAAGTATTTTATTTCCTAATCTCTACCAGGCATCAAACTTTTTAAAATCTAATGTGGCCTTTTTTTCAAGTAATGCAGTCCTTCATTCTGTTGTGGAGAGGGAAGCCAAAACATCGAAGCTCTGAATTTCCTGGTCTGTCTATAATCTGACCCTCAACTATGGTCAGGGGACACGGATCAGGACTGAAAGAAAAAGATCGGAAATTAGCTTTGTTTAAACCTAACTTGACCAGCAGCTTAACTTGGGCAGAAATCTTCTGTAGCGGTCTGTCTTACAGTTGCTCTGAACAAGCCTTTGACTTAAGACACTGTTGTTGTATGACCAGTTGATGATTATTTTGCACAGTCGTCTTCAGAGGTTCTTGAGGAGTCCCCAGAACAGAGCCGGCCTCCTTTACTGGCGTTTTGAGCATTCTTAAGTCACTGGCTCTGATGCTGCTACCCCAAAACATGATGGCCAAAGAGAGCACAGACTCCACAACAGACTTGTGGAAAATATGCAGCAACTTGCTGCAAAGACAGAAGGACCTAAACATCTTCAAGAAGTACAGTGTGATGATGGAAAAGGTGTTTGGCATATTTCTGTTTCTCCTGAATTCTCCAATCCTTTCCTTTGTTTCATTCACATTCAAGATGAAATTATTGTTTCCACACGTCATACATGCTTTGCTAGAATAATTAAAAAAAATGCTAGGAAGAGGGTAAATGTTAGAAGGTTTACCAAAATCTAAATAAACTTAATTGACCCAAACCTGTTTTTTTTTTCTTTCCAGGCAATACTAAATATGTTTGAGTCATCCGTCAGCCCACTATTCTCAACATAGCTCAAAAGAGAAGTCAAATTCATCTTGTGGATGCTGGGTGCCTTACCGGGTTAATTCAGGTCTGTGGGTTGTACTTGAGATGTCTGAGCAGTTGAAGAGGTGGAGTATAACCTACACACGCCACAAATTCAGGCACACATGCAGGCTACTCACACCAACTATCTAACATCCATGTTTTTTGGACGTGAGAGGAACCCATAGTTCAAGGAGAAACCCCATCTGTGCAAGGGAAGAACATGTAGCCTCTACACAGAAGGCCCTGGCATGATTTGTAGCCAGGACCTTTCGTTCCTGGTCCTTGGCAAAGAATAAGCTGAGGTAGTTCAGTTTCTGACCTGGGAACACCTTTGGGCGGAGAGTGTTGATAATGAGTCAGTTGTCTCGGATTTGCTGTCAGATACGTCACCACTGTGGCAAAGAAGGAAATAATAAGTTGAAAGAATTCACCAATATTTGCAGAATCGACGCAGATACATGAAATGAGTGCTCTACATGATGGGCTTCCCTATGTTCATCCATGCGTGATGCACAGCTTGACAGCAAATTAGATCATTGTGCTCTGATTGCTGGGCCAATAATGAGCCTCAGTAGTGCAACAGGAGGCTGGGCACCAGTAATTGGACAGTTGGCTGAATGGACTACTGTCTCTGTGTCACCAAATTTAGGTACATTATACACACTTAACTCAGAAAAAAAAGAGGTCTAAATGTGATGCATCCATTGCATAAGACTTTCTTTAATATAATGCATATGCCATAGTTTAAAAAGAATAGTTTGCTACATCATGTTGCATCATGGTGGTGCTTTGACTCTGACTCTTCTTTAGTTTCATGAGTTTCCCGGGATTTTTCTTCTCTTTAGGTGAATTGTATTTTTTTTGTTTAATATCATGCTGGAAGTTATCATGTGTTGCAATGTTGCTAAAGACAACGCTTTACTCCATAACATGACTTTGCACATCAGTCTACAGTGTTGTAACTGCGATGTGATGTCGTGGCACTGCACAGTTGTGTGTTTGTGTGAAATGCCTGGCAATACGCATTGGAGGGAAATGTTACATGAACGAACCTCATTAGTATTGTCTCAGATTTCCTGTTGATAATGTGCATGAGAATTTTAATTATGATTACATTAATGTACAATAACTGTCTTTGGGTTATTTTATAATGAGCTAAAGATGGAAAAGTACTTTCTCCTTTAAGTCTGCCATGTTTCTATAAAAATGTAACATGTACAAATTGAACAAGTTTTTTTAATTATTTTTTATCAGATAAGTTATTTTAGAAAAGCACCATTCAATTTGTTGTGACGATTTTTGTAAAATTTAGAGCTGCAGATAAAATTGTTTCTCTTATTCCAAATTCTCTTCAAGGCATATAATAAAAGGCGTAGGAATGGCATTTAAAACATTTCTTCCAGCCTTCCTGCCATAAGTGGACATGACTTATTTGTAATTTAGATTCTCGCCCTCTGAGATTTCCAAAAAGGCTGGTGACATGTAACCAAATCCAGCATGTTTCATGACAGACATGGATTAAAAGCTCAAACGGCTAAAACAGAGCCACTTTACTGTAATAGGTTGAGCCTTGCTTATACTTACTAAAAGTCTTGCTTTGTCTCGCTCCTTGCCAGCCTTAATGAACAGAAGACAAAATAGAGTATCCATTTAAACAGCTTCTCAAAGCCTTTGTGGTTCTTATGACCTTGCTTTTAAACATCTTACTGATAATGGAAATAGCTAACTTTAAGTCTCTTTTGTACAGTAGCGACTTCCACATGGAGATGAGTTGTTTTTGGCACGAGAAGGTTTCCTTTATGTATGTTGCATTCTCAGACCGGGAAAAGATCTGAGAATGCAACTGGCTGGGAGACAGTCAGGACCCATGAACATTTCTCGGCCAATCTCTTCTTTCTTTAGTTTTTTTTTTTAGTTTGTTAAACTACCCGCTAGTGACAATATATACCGAGCATGTTATGAATAGCATCCCCTAATGCACTCTTAAGAAACCCTGTATTAAGCTCAATACTGAGTGCCAAAGTATATTAACAATCCTCTCATCCTTAAGAATAGAAACCCTCATCAATGTATCCATCTTGGGGAAAATTGTGTAATAGGTACCTCATAATCGATGTGTCCAAGCTGGAGTAGGCATGGGAACATTGTCTCTGTCTGCATCCTAATGCCACATTAAACACCATGGGCCTAATTAATGCTACATGACACATTTAATTACTCCTGCTAGATAAACAAGCCTCTTATTAGTGCAACAATTAGCAAGGTAATGAAACCTCTGGTTTATGATGACTTTTCAGTTACATAAACGATCAAATAGAAAGGACAGATGAAGATAAAATGTTTTTAAAAAAGAAAGGAAATGTCTGAGAGAAAGTCATAAAAGAAAACGAAAGGAATTTTTATTTTGAATCAACATTCTTTGTGTGTCCAAGTTCACTTTAATAGTGGGTTTATTGGCCACTTTTGTAGAATATTTATCTAAATTGCATATTATATAGCTAAATTACACACACACACACACACACACACACACACACACACACACACACACATATATATATATATATATATATATATATATATATATATATATATATATATATATATATATATATATATATAAAATCTCTCTCTCTCTCTCTATATATATATATATATAGATTTTTTATTTTGGCTTAATTTTAAAAATTATTTTATGAGAACTGTTTTAAGGGGACCCGCACTGCCCTTTTATCTTGGCAGGATGATTATAGGTGCCTGTCCAGCCTTTTTTGTCACAGTTTGAGTTATACTTTTAATTACTATTACTCCCAACTGTAGCTATTATGTTGAATATATAACCAGTTAGTTTTCATGACTTATGAAGGTTAACAAGCATCTGCTTCGCTAAGGGAATATTCTCTTGTTTCCCCAGTTTGAAGAGCTAAAAATGGGCCTCTTTGTCACATAATAATTTTACCCCAGGGCAACAGAAATTTCCTGATTACTAATTAAGTTTCCCTAAACACAGTGATCAAGTCTAAAAAGTAAAGTTAACTTGCAAGTGCTTCAATAACATTTAATAGAAATTGTTGGAGGACACAACAATTTAATCTTAATAAAGGATTTTCCCTTTTAAATAATTGGACTTATAGCAGTACCATGTAAGTTTTGACCCAAGAAATAGCTTAATTTGAGATATATTAAATGATTCTTCAGGCCAATAAACAGCACTTGGAGGGTATCGATTTTCTGTGCAGGCTGCTCTTCTCAGAAACCCGTCAATGTAACTTGAGAGTCGGATCCGTTGCTGAATGTAACTTAGAACGCCATTCTAGGTCACATGACCCATTCTAGACTGCTGTAACAACAAAACAAAACAGATATGACACTTACCTGATCAGACATGTTTTTGGTTCTCTGATGTAGGTTTTAATCTAGAGGGGTGAATGTAGCCTTGTCTTTACAAGTAGCTCCATGGCCTCTCAATCTGCTGGTTCAACGTGGTCTGCTATCAGATTCCAATACTCAGAGGGAGACTGTTTAATTTTGTAACAGTGTAGTGTTGCCAGTGGTCTTCAGAGGCACCAAAAATGGAGTTTCCGGGTCTAGCGACCTTAGTGGCTAAAAGTTACATGGTGCTGCTTTATATTTTGCAACACTTTTTTTTGTAATTATCCTATACCTATAGATGCTGAATATATGTTAAGGCTGGTTTTGCATTTTAAAACAGGGGAGCTAAAATGTGTAAAAGGTTGAGAGGTCTGCTTTATGTGCCAAATGTATATAGTCAAATGTTTGTTTAAAATCAGCAATAAAGTTGTCAAATGAACTGTGCAAAATTGTGTGATGATTATATTTCACTTCTGTCCACCTTTATCATTATCCTTAAAGGAGTAGGATAACGTAGGAGTTTTGGGATGCTTCATTTGGAAAGTATTGAGGTGAATCACAAAAAAAACAGAGAACATTGGAGGAGGAACCAACCACATTTTATGATTTCTCCACAGAAACTTTCTGGGGCAGGAGAAACGGTTTTGCAGAAGCGGATAAATACGGGTGGTGCTTGCCGAGGTGTGCCAGCTCTGGAAGGCGGCTGAGCTGGGGGAGAAATTGTATTCCTCAGCTTCTTGGATTAAACCAGTCAATTGTTCAA
Organism: Fundulus diaphanus; assembly: GCA_037039145.1. Lineage (NCBI taxonomy): Eukaryota > Metazoa > Chordata > Actinopteri > Cyprinodontiformes > Fundulidae > Fundulus > Fundulus diaphanus. The sequence goes on from CM073136.1 coordinate 36,600,288, forward strand.
GACACTGTGCTATCTAACCCTGCTGCTTGCCTAAAGATTGTAATGTTACATTGTATTTGGCAATAAGTGATCTTTCTTCTGGAAAGTAGCTGCTGAATGAGTTGTAGATGTGGCTTGGCACTGAAGCAACCTGAGAAGATCCAACGTTAGTGCCACATAGGCACAAGAGGTATGTTTGAGGAACGTAAGTAACAACAACAAAGTTTTTTCAGGAAAGCTCTCAGAGAAATACAAGTTGGCTTGACGCTATTAAAACAGCTGAGCGTCAGTCGAAGATGGTCTTCCAGCAGCAGCAAAAATCCCCAGAAGCCGATGGGGAAATTACAGCCAGGTTTATAAAGCTGCAATCAATTACCACGCCTCCCAGCGAAGATCTTCTATATGGCTAGAGCTTCACACAACTCACAATCACAGTAACACCAGGATCATGACAGTTTCCAAATTTTTCACCACAACTGACTCATTAAAGCACACTTATGTGGTGATAATATCTGCTGGTGGTTAATGGACCTTCTGATTTGGATAATGAATTCTTCCTTTGCACTTTCATATTTCTTTTAAACTTTGTCGAAACCATTTAGCAGGGAATGCAGGTGTTGATAGATTTTATTTTACACTGTGGAATAAAATAAAGTCAGACAGCATTACCGGATGGAGACATTATCCCAACATACTTTACAAAACATTGTGAAAAGTCAGATACGCCAAATGACTACATGGATGGGTATAAATAACACCATAGACAGAATGTATTTATGATAAATGGATACTAATGGGTTAAGTTCTTTAAAGGGTGACTGTGTGGGAAAGCAGGGATACCATTATGTCTCTACAGATAAAGATGTAAAATCAGGGAATTTCCTCATCATGGATGCATTAAAACATCAAAGGAAGCTGGAGAAATGTCATCACACAAAAAAAGGCTGTGATCTTTGGGCTCTGTGTGGGCCTGTTGTTTTAACGGCCTCATGTCTAAAAAAAAACATTTTCACAGAAAAATTTTGTGACTATAAAATGACTTTTTCAGAATGGACTGGTGGTGTACTGGAAAACTGTTTAGTGGTATGAAAATATAATTTAAAACAGTTACTGGAACATATGAACATTGTGTCCTGTTAGCTAAACAGGAAAAATGGCATCCAGCATGCTCAAGGCACACAGGTCAAAAGTCAGCAGCAGGGATGGGGTCAAGGTGCACTAGTGCGTGTGTCATGGATGACCTTTATATCTGTAAAGTTACTCTTAATGCCCTGTTACTGAGTATTTAAAAACAAATATTTGAGTAATTATGATCATGCAACAGCTGAAAGGGTTAATCTTTCATTTCATTTAGACCAAAGAAAAGTACAATGGGAAAGCATCCCCTTTTTTTATTTTTTCTTTATCAGTTCACTAAAGTTGAAACGTGATATTTACACAGACACCATAAAAAGGCCCACAACCATTCTCACTCCTGTCTGTGCCATGGTAAATCAGACTAAACTTCTCAGATTTTAGGTCAGTTAGAATTATCAGTTATTTCTATTTGTCAAATGTTAGATTATTGAGATGGAGAATTACTTTCTCCCAATTCAGGAGTTTAGATTACAATGAGATTGTCAGGATTGCAATACCTTTACAGAATTCAGCAAAGCCCAGACAACGTCATATAACTTTGTGAGCTTATGATTATTTCGCAACATTTGATTAAAACGGAGGCAGACATGTGGACGTATTTCAAGGGAACGCCTTAGACCCACTGCTTCCTTGTGTGACATCATTGGGGGAAAGAAAATCAATAGGAATCAGCAAAGATTTCAGGAAGAGAATTGCTGACCTCCACAAGTCTGGTTCATCCTTATGTACATCTTGCAGATGCCTGAAGGTGCAACAGCCATCTGTTTAAATAGTTATATGGAAGCGTAAACACCAAGGGAATATCCAGACTTCATACCATATGTGGGCTGAAGCTGGTAGGAAAGTGTGACTGCCCACGGTGAAGTCTGTTTTTCTACTACCATGGGCTGAAAGGCCACACAAAGAGGAAAAAAGTTGTTTTTAAAAAGTAACATAAAAAAATTAAGCCGTTTGTCCCTTGAAGTGATCATTGCTACATTTGGTGGTAAAAATGGAAAGTTTGCAAGCCCAAGAAGACTACCAGAGCTATAAAGTACAGGGGTAGCAATGTCATGTTGTACGGGCATATTACTATGGCAGGGACCGGTGTACTTTGTAATTAGTTAGCTTCATGAAGAAAAACACATTATTTGGAAATACTGATGCAGCATGTCAAGATATCAGCCAGGAAGTTAAAGCTCGGCCACAAATCTGTCTTTGAAATGAACTGCGACACTAACCATACCGCCCAATTTGTTACAAAGTTGCTTAAGGACAGCAAAGTCAGTTTTTTGAGGGGCCATCACAAAAGCTCTGATTTCAGTAACATAGAAAGTAGGACGAGCTGAAAAGCTGTGTGCAAACAAGGTAAACCTGACTCAGTAATACCAGTTCTGTCAGGAACAATGGACCAAAGTTCCAGTCAACTATTGTTAAGAAGCTTGTGGAAGAATAATGAAGACTATTAACCAAGTTATAAAAGGATAAGGTGCAATTCTATCAAATACTAAGGAGATGCATGTATATATACTTCTGAATTTGAGAAAGTAACAAAAAAATCTACAGTAAAAATTGCTCAGTTATTCTGGTATATCGAAAATAGAAATTATTTTGGTAATTAAGTTCCTGAAATTGACCTGACATGAGAAGTGTTTCGTCCGATTTAACGGCAGTGATAAAAAAAATGGTATTTGTCCTTTTCTGCACTCTTTTGTAATGGCTGTTTTCAACTGTACAAGGTGTATGTTAACTCTATTTCTATATTTATCTGAACATTGTGTAGTTTCAGATTCACTTCAGAGTGTGTTTTATAAGATCGCTGTCCAAGAGCTTCTTGACTTTTAACCATGATAATTCATCAACAATAGCCATTCATTTACAGACTGTAGAGTATGTATTGAGCTTGTGCTAGAGACTACAGATGTGCATTTAAATAACAAAGTAACACAATTAATTATCTCACAATGGTCAGATTCTTTCACCTGAATCATGCACAAACACACACATACATTTTTATTTATTTATCTATTGCCACATGTTTTTTTTTTTTTCAGCCTTGACAAGCACAATGACAACTATTATAGCTGGAAATTCAGCAGCATAACAGCAGACATTTTTTTAGCATTAAAAATCATGCAAATCAATGAACCTAGTCAAACTGAAAGAGAACAGAAAATATACTACTGAATAATTATATATTATATTTACTATAACATAGGCTGACTAAAGCTACTACACTGGATTTTTGTGCTGTGAATCTTCCAATACTGTATTGTTTTTCAATGTTTGGTCGCCAACAGGATTTCAAATTACTTAAATCTAACCTCAAGTGAATGAACACAATATGCCACACACTTAATCATGCTATTATTTATTAAGACGGGGCCAAAATCTGTAAAACCCTATAATTTAAGGAGGTTTATTTTCTTTATGCCATGATTATATAATAACAAGTGACATGTGTTCATGACTGTGCTTTTGTGGAAATGCACTTCAACCATTAGCCATTGTCGACTTGTCTGTGAAAAAGGTTTCAGCGCAGTAATCTCTAGCATGACAAGGACATTGTCAAGGTGGACCTCTGATATGCTGACTCTGGCTGGAGCTTCTTGTATGATACCACAGTTTCAGAATTATCTTTTTTAAACAGTTCCACACCAGGCCTAAAACCGCTGCTCCAAAATGTTCTATCTTTGGAGTAGTGATTTTTGGCCTGGTATGTTTTTTTGTTTCCTTTTTTCATCTTTTTTTGATGAACCCTTGGGAGTCCACCTACACCTCAAGAACAAAGGGCACGCTTTTGACGACAATGATATCCAGACTTTGGATATGGAGAATTGACAGAGACTCCTGCATAGGTGTTGAAACGTTTTCAGAAAGAACTGAGCGAAAGTCCAGTTGCCTCCGATTTAAGCCCATTTGCTATAACCCTTGGGATTGGATCTGTAAGCAGCACAAGCAGTCTTCGAAGTTGGCAAACAATTTCAATAACTAAGCAGCTATTTAAGGCTGGTTTGTGTGGACACCACGTCTGCAGCATTTATGCTCTGTGTGACTTTTCGTCCGAGGTAGCACTATTCTCCTAGATTTCTAGAAGGCAACAATGTGCTCCTACACCAAGCATACCACACCCCACTACAAGTAGAAAACACACTTGTTTCCATCATCTTAAAGCCCCTTACTTTCTTCAAAGGGCGATGCCGATTTCTGTCCAATAATTATTAAAAAATTGTTGTTCAAGGGAATCTTTATGGGCCGAATCGTAAATTTGTCCATATTTACAAACCTCTGCCAGAAGGAGGGCTTACTTGTCTGCCATGTTTTTCCGCACTGGTCAGTCCGGGTAATGAGGAATTTTCCTAGGTGCACGGAGTGGAAACTTTTGGCTGCACGGAGGAGTGTGGTAGCCAAAATGATGTAATATGGCTGCACGTACCTCGCGTATGCATCAAGCATAAACCAGGCTTTAGTGGACTTGCCGCCGTCTTGTGGTACCAGCAAGGGTTTTACCTAGTATTTTTGAAATCCCACTGATATGGATGTTGTTGTTATCACCTTCTGCTGGCCTGGAATGTTTGTGACTTCTACTTTCTTGCTGGGCAGATTTGTTTTGTCAATCAGTCAATCAACCAACCGGTTCAGGACTAAGATATAGGGGAAAAAATAAAATAAGAATAAAGCAGTCTGAGTCATTAAAGTTTTTGTAATGTCATTGGGGGCTTAACAAAATGTGTGTAAGCTTAAGTTCATTGTAAAAAAGTATGATACCCTTAGATTTTTGAATTAATCAAAACTCTCACAAAATATTGTTTTAATCCTTTTAATTTTGAAAACAATAGAAGGGACACCTGAGGGATGAAAAAGGTTCCCGTTTTTAAAAATTAGTGCACATGCATCCCTTCCAAGTGTTGCCTTGGGAAACTACCGATGATGGCAATTTCAATAACAGCCACGGATTCCACCAGTCTGAAGAAAGCAGTGTTTAATGCATTGCCTTTACTTTACTCCTTTACCTTTATGAACAGCCCTTTTCAGAAAGCACAAAGTAAACTGGTCATTATTAAATTAGTAAAGATTATGTTTGTGCTATTCTTAAAGAGCACATTGCAAAAATATTACACATTAGGCAAGGCAAGGCAAGGCAAATTTATTTGTATAGCACAATTCAGTACAGAGACAATGCAAAGTGCTTTACATGATTAAAATACAGGAAAATAAAACAGAATATAAGCAAGTAGGAATAAAATGTAGAAACAAAATAGAACATCAATAAACAGTTGGACTAAAAAAGTTGAACTAATCCTGTTTCAGTAGAACAGTTTAACTAGAACAGTCAAAAACAGTCCTAAACAAATGTGTTTTTAATCCTGATTTAAAAGAACTCGGGTTTTCCGCACTTTTAAGGTTTTCTGGAAGTTTGTTCCAGATAAGTGGAGCGTAGGAACTAAATGCTGCTTCTCCTTGTTTAGTTCTCGTTCTAGGTACGCAAAGAAGGCTGGAGCCAGAAGACCTGAGAGGTCTGGAGGGTTGATACACTGATAACAAGTCTGTGATGTATTTAGGTGCTAAGCCATTCAGGGATTTATAGACTAACAGAAGTATTTTAAAGTCTATTCTCTGAGATACAGGGAGCCAGTGTAAAGACTTTAGAACTGGTGTGATGTGCTCTACGGTCTTAGACTTAGTGAGGACGCGGGCAGCAGCATTCTGGATCAGCTGCAGCTGTCTGATCCACTTTTTAGGCAGACCTGTGAAAACACCGTTGCAGTAATCAATTCGACTAAAAATAAACGCATGGATTAGTTTTTCCAGATCCTGCTGAGACATTAGTCCTTTAATCCTGGAAATGTTCCTCAGGTGATAGAAGGCTGACCTTGTAATTGTCTTTAGATGCTTTTGGAGGTTCAGGTCTGAGTCCATCACTACACCCAGGTTTCGGGCCTGATTAGTGGTTTCTAGCTGAAGCGACTGAAGCTGTGTGCTAACCTTTGATCTCTCCTCTATTGGTCCAAATATTATTACTTCTGTTTTGTTTTTATTCAATTGAAGAAAATTGTGGCACATCCAGGCATTTGCATGTTAATTCATTAATTTATGTTTGTTTCAGTTTGTCAGATGAGATTTATGTTCACTGTTCTGCTTCGTATGCTATAAAATAAAATTTGTATTGTTGAGAACAAAAGGGTTAGCTTCTCACTGCATCTATTTTTTTTCCCCTCCATCAGCAGAGCAGTCGAGTCAAAACCCTGCGGGTAGAAGTATTGACTTCTTTATCTTTTGGTCTTTGCTAACATCAAATCCTTGTCTTGATCCCCAGGTGTTTGACTTATGTTTTGTTTTACGTTCCTGGAGATTGTGCATCTGGCAGCATTTCATATTTTAGTATTGTTTATTAGGCAAGTTTATTTGTACAGCAAATTTCAGTAAAAAGGCAATTCAAAGTATGGTATATGAACAGAACATAAGAAAAGAAAACATACAGAGGAAAGCACATTGCAGTGGAAAAGTAGCAGCAGGTCAACATAAATTGGACTACAAACTTAATGTAGTGAAGTTGCAGTGAACTACAACAGTTTGAATTGAACATTAATATTTAAAGGCAACTTTAAACAGATAGATTTTACACCTTGATGCTTCAAAAAAAAACTCTGGTTCTAGGTATGCAGAGTAGACGTGAGCCAGAAGACCTGAGTGGTCTGGATGGTTGATACACTGATAACAAGTCTGTGATGTATTTAGGTGGTAATCCATTCAGTGATTTATAGACTAACAGAAGTATTTTAAAGTCTATTCTCTGAGATTCAGGGAGCCAGTGTAAGGCCTTTAGAACTGGTGTGATATACTATTTTAATATTTGTGAGGACGCTGGCAGCAGCGTTCTGGATCAACTGCAGCTGTCTGATCGACTTTTTGTCACACCTGTGAAATAATCGATTCGACTAAAGATAAACATATGGATTCATTTTTCCAAATCCTGCTGAGACATTAGTCCTTTCATCCTGGAAATGTTCTTCAGGTAATAGAAGGCCGACTTTGTAATTTTCTTTGTATGCCTTTGGGGGTTCAAGTCTGAGTCCATCACTACACCCAGATTTGGGGCCTGATCGGTGGTTACTAGCTGAACTGCCAACTCTTGATCTCTCCTCCATTGGTCCAAAATAAATACTTCAGTTTGGTTTTTATTCAACTGAAGAACATTTTGGCACACCCATGCAGTAATTCCTTCTAAGTATTTATTTAGTTTGGATAGTTTTTTTCTTGTTTCTGTTAGAGCTTAGTTTTCCTGCCTGGCTGTCTTCGGTTCAGTTAGTAGTTAATTTATTTTTAGAGTCTATTTATTCACTGTGGTTTATGTATCCTTGTCAGGTTCTGTTTTCCTCCTTGTCTCCTGCCAGCACTCCCTCTCCCTCAGCTCATCACCTTTATTTCAGTCACCTGTTGCCTGTCTCTTTAAATTACTTCCACCTGCTCTCCTGCTTTCTTTTTAGCTTTCCTTCCCCGGTTCATCTTCCTCTTTGTCAGATCTTCTGTTGTGCTCTGAACTGACTGTTGTTCTGTTAAGTTCCCTTGTCATCGCCTGCCTTGCCTGTTAGTGTTATTATTTTCGTTCATTTATGAAACTCATTATTCACCTCCTCATGCGGCTCCCAAACTCTTGTCCGCAGTTTGGTCCTGCTACAACTCGACAATCCTCCTTGTTTGCAGGTACTTTTATTTCCCTTTAGCACAGTTTCTGCTTTTATTTATTTTTTGTCATTATTTATTCTAATTCTTTGGAAAGTTGAAAGAGCCAGGTCTGCAATATTCAGCGTGTAGGAAAGAGCACCCCTAGCAGAATACGCTATAGTTAGCTTGAACAAACCCGTGTTATCTCGATAGCTTCAGATTGGTGTTTCCTAAAGCAACATTTCCCTTTCATTAGAAATGTTTGTTTCAAATTAGATGATTCGAAGCATTTAATGATACAGGATGACACCAACTTTATTTGGAAGTGGCGCTAAAATGAAGGTGAAGACTGTCCTATTTGTGTTTAGCATCAAATGTGTGTGAGCAAGCATATATGCTTGTGGCTCTACTCCCTTTGTGCCGGCACAGTCGTGCACTAAGCCGTATCCTCAGCGCTCAGTGTACACCGAGCACTTAGCACATCACAGGTTGACCTCGAAAGGTCACAACACAGTATGTAACCATGGTGACAGCTTTACTGGTAGAAAAATGAGCTGGGATGAAAGCTGCAAACTCATCTAAATGAGCACAAAAAAACTATGCTTGGAGCTGAATGAGCAGAGAGATAGAAACTAAGGGAAGGATATGTCTCAGATGAGACTGAATGGTGGACATTCAGTGTAAATTAAGAAGCTGCTAATATCCTCTATTGAGTCTTTCTATTGCCCAATCTGCAAAAGTTCAGTGACCAGATCTGTTTCTTTTTTTCCCCCTATCTTCAGTGCTGTGAAAAAGTATTTTTCCTAAACAATTCAATTCAATTCAATTTTATTTATATAGCGCCAAATCATGAAACATGTCATCTCAAGGCACTTTACAAAATCAAGTTCAATCGTATTATACAGATTGGGTCAGATTATACAGATTGGTCAAAATGTCCTATATAAGGAAACCAGTTGATTGCATCAAAGTCCCGACAAGCAGCATTCACTCCTGGGGAACCGTAGAGCCACAGGGAGAGTCGTCTGCATTGTACATGGCTTTGCTGCAATCCCTCATACTGAGCAAGCATGAAGCGACAGTGGGAAGAAAAACCACCCATTAACGGGAAAAAAAAAACCTCCGGCAGAACCGGGCTCAGTATGAACGGTCATCTGCCTCGACCGACTGGGGGTTACAGAAGACAGAGCAGAGACACAACAAGACAGACAAAAAAGCACAGAAGCACACATTGATCTAGTAATCTGTTCTACATTAGATGGTAATAGTCGGTGATCTGTCCTCCCTGGATGATTTCACAGTCAACAGAACGTCAGACCAGGTGTACCTACTATGAAGAAAAAAGAGAGAACAAAAAGTTAAAAGCTGAAATGACAACAGTCATTTCAATGTAATGCAATGCAAATCTGGAGAACAGTAGAAATCAGTAGAGTGAGAAAAGTAGGCCCTGATGTCCTCCAGTAGCCTAGGCCTATAGCAGCAAAACTATAAAGGTAGCTCAGAGTAACATGAGCCACTCTAACTATAAGCTTTGTCAAAAAGGAAGGTTTTAAGATTAGTCTTAAAAGTAGACAGAGTGTCTGCCTCACGGACCAAAACTGGGAGTTGGTTCCACAGGAGAGGAGCCTGATAGCTAAAGGATCTGCCTCCCAAACAGATTTCTTTGGCTTTTGTTATGTGCCACACTTAAACATATCAGATCATCAAACTAATTTTAATAGCCTTCCAGGAAAAAAACAATATCTGACTAAAGCATTTCAGAAAAAGAATAACTCATCAACAGTCAGTATAGTGGTGTTGTAAAGGTCTGGGGCTGCTTGGACCCTTCAGCCGCTGCATGGCCAGCTTGCCTTCGTTGATTAAATCTGCGCTCTACCAGAAAATCCAGACAGAGAATGTCCTCAAACTAAAAAAAATAAATGGACATTTTTGAGTGGCCTTGTCAAAGGACCTGCACGCCTCCAGGACTCTGAGGCGTGCAGGGAAGATTGTGGCTGATCCCTCGCACCCCAGTCACAGACTATTTCAGACACTTCCATCTGGCAGGAGGCTGCGGTCCATCAGGACCAGAACCTCACGCCACAAGAACAGCTTTTTCCCATCTGCTACCGGTCTTATGAACAAGGCCAAGAGCCGCCTATGACACTGGACACTGTCTCTCTCCCCCGTTCAGGACTACAAGCTTCTGCGTTACATTAACGCACAGTCTACTGAATGTATATTACTTCTGTATATTTATATGTATATATTGATTTTATTCAATTTTACTTTATTTTATTGTATTCTTATTTCTGTCTGCACCATCAACACCAAGTCAAATTCCTTGTATGTGCAAACCTACTTGGCGATTAAACTTGATTCTGATTCTGATTCTGATTCTGATTCTGAAACTAAAATCCAATTGAAATGCTGTGGCATGACCTTAAACATGCCAAGAACCATATAAGAACTTCTGAATTATTTTATTTCTTCACAGAATCCAATTATAATCTGAATCTTGCTCATCACAGAAATTCTTTACAACAATAAAACAATTCATCAAGGAAGAGTTGACCAAAATTCCTCCCCAGCGATCTAAATGCCTCATTGCCTGTTATTGCAAATGACGTTTTTGCCAAGGGTGGCACAACCAGTTATTATATTTAGGACAAACTAGCTTTTCACATAAGACTGGATTGTTTTTGGAGAACTTTTGTACCTTTCTAATAAATGAGATACTTTTGACATCTGTGTTTTGTTTTCACTCAGGTTATCTTTGTCTGAGAATAAAATGTGTTCATCTGGAAAAACTGTAAGTCTGACAAGCAAAGGGAAAAACAGAATAAATCTGTAGGCCTAAAGGGGAACATACTGTACTTTTTCACAACCCCTTATTTGGAAGTTATCTTCTTCGATAATTGAAAAGTCAAATCAGTTTTGCATCGATTATCTTTAGTTCAGAAAAGATCCCTGGTCCTCTGTCTTGTGTTTTTTGATACCAAACTGATGGCTGCTAAAACAAAAGAGGAAAAAGTGCTCTCTTATTTCCTTTTTCTCAGAACACTTATAATGTTGTCATGGTTACAACTGACTTTTTGGCTTTTAAGGTCCCACCATTAATCTGAAGATGCTTTTGAAGCAAGTACAACTACAGTAGAAGCAAAGAAGTATTTGAAAGGCTACATTCACTTCCAGTCATCAGTATGCCTTTTGATATTATATAACATTTGTTTCTCAGAAATATATTTTCTACTTATTTCACATAAGCAAAGGTTGTTGTCCTTGCCTCGATAAAAACAACCCAATGCCATAGGTTCATTTCTTCCTTCTGCTGAAAGCACATATAAAATAAAACATCTGAAACAATATATTCCTCCAACTGCTATAGCAAAAATTACATCACCAGCGTCTGCGAAAGTTAGAAGAGTTTTTCCTTTGTTTTTAAAGTCTATTTTGACTAAATTATGTGAAATGGTTTTACTGAACATTGCGCCTTCTGACAGATTTGTCCTTTTTCATGAGCAGCCTGTTTTGAATGATTGCCTTTTTTGGGCGCAGTGACTGCGAAACCTCCATAATCCATTTACATAAATCTGAGGATTTGCTACCTGATCCTGTTTCACTCGCTTTTACTCTTCCATAAAAGAACCAGAGAGCGAGACCTCCCTCTCTTGCTCTCTCCTCCTGCCTCTCTGCCTCTCCTGCCAGGTTAGTGAGTCAGGCTGTTAAATAGAACATCTGTTTGCCACATATCACCTGTGAAAACAACAGCTGGCTAAACCCTGGAAAAACAGAATAGGCTAAGAAACTACCGGAGGCTGCGGAGGTCCACTAAACTGAAAAGGAGTGATTTTAAAAACACCGAGTGGTCGTGCGGCCGTGTAACCTTTCCAGGTTGTTGTGAAACAAAACAAATTATTCATTATAAATTCACTGACATGTGTGTTACCGAGTGCCAGTTGTAAAGTAGCTGTGACCTAACTAGTGAGAGTACAACCATAGTGTACTAGGTGAGATTATGAGTTTTTCTTTTGGTTTAATCAAAGTAAATTAATGTTACTGGTTCACTTTACTTTGTACAAACACAAATGGCCCTTTTCCAGTAGGACCAACTTTGGGCGGTTTTCTTCTGTATGTGTCGTTTTTTAGGCCTTTCCACTAGTAATGGTTACATGGAAGGTATTTCTAGTACCTGCTAGTCGACTTGAAGACGTCACCACAGAAGGCTGTCTGTCTCTGACTGGCTAAGGGCTCCAGAACTAGAATCAGACCGACCATATTTAAAAATCACACAACAGCCACAGATAGACCAGTGGTTCTCCAACATCTCTGTAAAAACAAAGACATCTAAGGACCGTCATCATGGGCACAAGTTAAAACCTATAATAAAACAGGACTTGGACATTTTCGATGTGTTTTGTTCCACTTGGACTTGTTGGAAAGTCCAAGTGGAAAAAAGTTTCAGGATAATTACCAACCCCGACCTAAAAGATCAACCGTAGCTGCATAGCTGTAGTAATAGTCACTGTATTACATACTGTGAAATTCATCAAATCTTTTATTCTCAGCGCTGTGCAGCCCTCCTTTTGTGAACATGTCGCTAGAGTGTTTGAAATTACAAGAACACTTAACACCTTAAGTAGTCGGTGTGGTCACCGATCATTGCAGTAAGTAAATCCCGCTCAAGTTGGACCTGATGCAACTTTTAAATCCAAGAACATGAAACACAGCCACCGGCAGGTGTACCCAGTGTTGCCAGAACAGCCAGTTTTGCTGGTATATCTAATAGGTTTACAGAGTCTTTGAGACAAATCAAACAACTTTTTCTGTTGTTGTTGAAGACTTTGACAGAAAATAAGCACAAGCTGTGGTATTCCTTCCCCCCTCCCTCTGCCTGACCCATAGTACTTACAGTCTAGACTTTGTACAGCTACTCGTCTGAGTCCAGTCAGAACGGGAGATGTTGAACCATCTTTTTCTGTTCTCCCTTTACATTTCCCTTAGTTTGTCACTGGTGATCGTATACTAAAACATTACTTTTGGTTTAATGGTCAAATTTTTTCATGTTTTACTGTGACTTGTAAACTGCCAAATGGACTATGAGGCCAAAAACTACACGGGGAAATAAAAATAAATAGAAATAAAACAAATTAAACTACAAATATGAAAAAAAAAACAAATCTGAGTAAGTAACTGCCAGAGTGCCTCTTTCAGACCACTTTTCCCAGTAAAGAAGGTTGAAACATCAAAGAAATCAATAATGGACTGACCAACTTTTATTTTTAGGTATGAATACATTGAAAGTTATCTTTTCTTACATTTTTTTGTCTCTATTGTGTTATTCCTCTCTGCTACAGTGTACAACAGCTAACGCTTGCTTTGAGATAAAAAGGCACAATGTTTGCAACTTTCAACAACAATATTTCTTATGATCTTTGCTGACCAAAAATACATTGCTGCTTTTTAAAACTGGTGTCGAATAAAGTTGGCATATTTTACAGGAACTTAAAAGGGGTTATGCACCCTTGGAATAAAAGCATGCTAGTACTTATTTGTTTACCATAAGCAGCCATGAAGATTGAAATCTTGTGGCAATATGTAACACTATTAAAATAACTGTGATTAACTGGAATTATCTGAATTATATTGATTCTGACTTGTTAAATTAAATATGTCATTAAAGGAGTAAGGCTTCTGTTTAATGACATATGCACCAGCTAGCGAATTGCCTAAATCTGCTGTTTGTCCTGTAATGATGAAACCTTCTATTGTCATAATTGTTTGAATCGGTTGCAATTAAAATATTTCCCTGCCACTAAGCCCTCTTGAAGGTTAGCACAATCATTATCACACATGAGATACTCTGTGTTTTAAAGAGTGTATAGGTCTAGCAGAATTAATGCCTTTGATAAGACCAAATAAATAGTGTAAGATGAGAGAGGCTGTAACTGTACATTCGCCACAATGATGTTGGCCTAATGGGTTTTATCTTACTCAACGAAAATGTATTGCACTCAGATTATAAGGGAAATGAAACTGAGATGTGACTAAGATGCAGGCAGGAGTATGAGCGCCAGCCTCAGAACTACTGTTTGCACATCATCTAACTGCCTCTTTTCAACACGCCTAGAAAAAGTTACCATCCTCTGGACTTTCTTGTGAAGCAAACAGGTTTTACATAAATTCAGCATATGCAACACATATTTTATTGATGATTGCCTTTCCCCACATCTCAGATTGTAAGTGTAACGTGATCTCCACTCAAGTCCGGCTGCCACAGATATTTTTTTCAGAACATGTTGAAAACTTATGTACCATGAGCAACTCGGGATTTATGTCTAACACCATTCTGTGTCCCTGACCAAGACCCTTAGCCCCAGAACGCTCCCCGGGCGCCGTACAGTGGCAGCCCACTGCTCCCTAAGGGATGGGTTAAATGCAGAGGACAGGTTTCATTGGAATGGATGTTGCAATGACAAATAAAGATGATTATATAAAGCATTTTCTTCCTCTCCTACCAAGTGCTGAATTTAGTATCTATGCTATACTGTAATGGTAATACAAACACTGTAAAGCAGATCTTGAATTTGTTCAGAATGATTCGGAAGTCAACAGATTGAAGAGGATTGGTCATCTATCTCAACTAGAATTACTAGATAATTGCTTAATCAGGCCATTGCAAATGCAAAGTTTACATTTTTACACATGGCAATAAATCTTGTCTGATTCTCTAGCAAAACTCAATATAGGGAAAAAGAAGAAAAAAATCATTGCCAGGGGCAGTTTTTTTTACAAAAATTAATCTGAAGGTTCACTCTACAGTGAAATTATATCACATATTTATTCTTTTAAATTTCTTAACACTTCGTCACATTAAAATCAAAAATCTGTGTGTATATTACTGGGATTTTATGATATACGTTCGCACAAAGTAGTGCATAATTACGAAGGTGAAGGAAAACATGACACATGGTTGTCAAATCTTTTTCACATCAATATCTAAAACATGGATCAGGCACATGCCTACAGCCCCTCTGAATTAATACGCTGAGAACCACCTTTTTTAAGGGTATGTACTTATCTTTATATAACCAGAGACTTGACATTTTTGCAGATTCTTCTTTCCAAAATATCTCAAGATCTATCACAACTTATGGAGAGGAGATAGAGAACAGAGTAGTAGAAGTATTGGTTGAAAACTGCTGCATTAGTAGAGTAGTATCAGTAGAGTGAGGTTTAGGTTTTCCACAATGTGTTCTATTTGAATTAGCTCTAGGCTTTGACTGGGACACTGAACCCCATGCTTGGATCTAAACCATTAAGTTTTTGCTGTAGCAGTATTTTTAGTGTTATTGTCCTGGCAGATGAACCTCTACCCTTGTCTCAAGTATTTTGCAGCTTTCTCCATTGATTACACTGTATTTAGCTTCATCCATCTTACATCAGTGTTGACCAGCTGAAGAAAATGATCACTACAGCACAATGTTTCCACCAGCATGTTTTACCATGAGAAGGCATGTGAAACCTGATTTGAAATGTTTTTGGGTCATTCACATTTAGGGAATAAAGTTCAATTTGGCTCAAATGTTACCAGAAAACTATCTCCTACATCTTTTCTATGTCCCATACTAGGTTTGGGCTGAGGGGGACTTCTCATGATTTTTTTTTTTACACTGATTTTCTCCTTGCCACTGTTCTAGAAATGCAGGATTTGTAGACCACACAACTAAAATATGTAATTTAATTTCTTCCACCATGAGCCATGGATCTCTGCAGCTTCTCCAGGGTTACCATTAGCTTCATAGCTGCTTCTCTAAATAATTTAAAATCAGTTCTTGCCCACCTTGACAGACCAAACAGGAATATTAAAAGCTTAGGATATTGTTTTAGAACTTAACCCTACTTTAATATTTTCCACAACTTTATCCGTGACCTGTCTGCTGTGATTCTTAACCCTCAGGTTGCTTCAGTCATTCTGAACTATTTTATATGTGTGCTTTATTGTAGAAAATAGGGGTATTTCTATTTTTTAGATTTAACAATAGCTCTTGCAGCATTAGAGTGACAGCATCATGAGATGTTAGAAGAATGTTAGAAGAAGTCTCCTGATGGCAGCTGAGTACAGGAACGTCGCTGTTTTAATATCTTGTCCGCAAAGCATTGAAGTCAAGGTCTGAAGTAAACCTCTTGTGACTGTAGATCTAACAGATGTCAGCTCTGTGCAGCATTTGGTATATAGCTGTTTTTTTTTTTCAGAAGTTACCAGTAGTTATCTCCTTTTTTCCTGTTTTGGTTGTTTTTCTCTACATTTCTTTTACCTTGAGCATTGTATCTGATTAAATTAGCAGGCAATAATACCCAAAGAGCTGACTTGTTGCACTGAATTCACCGCAAGCACATCCTTTGGGGAAACTACCCTAACAGTCCCTGGCTTAACTGTCTCAACTGCCTCAGCAACGGAGCAGTTGACTGTTTTACCCTCTGTGGGTGTTTATTGTGGAACTGGAATGAAACAAGACTCAATCTCATCTGTAACAGTTTTACATGCATACTTGCTTTTGCATGTACACCCCAATGTTTTCCATCTGTGAGTGGAGTACATGAGGCTTGCACCACATTTAATCTAACATTCAAAAAGCTGATTCTTGTCCCTAATATTCATACCAACAATGATACGTTCCTAATTCTTGCAAGAAACCTGTTGCTGGTATCATGCAGCTGTGATGTACAGGGCAGACTGGAAGTGAAACCAGTTCTTCTTCCTGCCCAATATGCTGCGTCTCTGTACCTTTGAACTGTCTGCTGCTCTGGCGGTGCGGTGTATCTGATTAAATGTTACACCACCAGTGAAATCCGTCATTTGCTCAAGGAGAATGTAAACAGCAGCTCAGCGTGCACTAACCTCGTTCCTATTTGCAACCGATACCCCAGCTGGGTATACAGATAAAAGAAGTGCAATCTAAGTTGTTTGCTTACAAAAAGAACTGATGATCATAGACATCTGAAAATGCAGTGAGGTTAAATACAATCTCACATTCTCTTTTCCTCCTTATACATTTAAAACTCTACAGCACCGTCAGCACTCGAGTGAGTTCCGTCTTTTGTCTAACTAGTAATTTTATATCGAAATATCGAAATATTGGGTGGTATGGGGAATTCAGAGACTTTATGTACTACGCTTATGCTCAATGACGACAAAATGTATGTGTACCTGAGAGCAACTTAGTCTCAAGCTTTGCTATGGCTTACATGGGGCGAGCACACTTTATATTGTGATTAATTCAGCTATTATATGCCCACTCAACGGTACTTTTTACTACATATGGAATACTTATCTTTCAGCTTAGGGTCAGCTCTTTACTGAAAACGGAAAAAGGAAAATGCAGTGGAGACACCTTGACAAAAAGTCAATAATGCCTTACACAGTGGCACATTGTAAATGCAATGTCCTTCATCCCAGTGTTATTGCCTGTAATAAAAGTGCATTATAAACATTAAATGTACCAGTAACAATACCAAGTGAAAGAAGTTGACCGTTCACAAAATATGCTATCATTTTGTTTATCCCTGTAAAGTAATATATTAGCACAATATTCAGGGGAGCAGTGTGACAGCGATCGATAGCAGGCTTCATTCATTTTATTATTTTGTTGCATGTTAGGTTAATTATTCTCTCTAAATTTCTCTCAGGTGTGAGTGTGCGCAGGCAGGGTTGGTTTGTCTTTGTGATGAACAAAAATTTCAAGGACAAGTCCAGGATCCACATTTCATCTTGTCCACTGACCAAATGGGCAATCGCTGCTTATCTGTTCATCCTTTAGTTGCCTGACTTAGATTATAAAACTGTCTGAATATCTCTTATATCTAATCATTTCATTCTGCATTCGCTATGCAGTGGATCCCCAAATCTAATACTGAAATAAGTAAATCATTTGGAAAACGTATAAGTTCATTTGCAAATAAGAATTAGGAACAGCAAAATAGAGAAAACACCAAATCAAACGCAGTGAGCCTGTCTGTTATGCAGCTACTTCGAAGTCAGTCAATTGACCTTTTCAGAATGATTCTTTCTAAAGCCTTGTCTTGCAGCTAATAGATCATATTGCTTTGTCAATTGTTCCATCCAAAAGTCAGTCTGTTCATTTGACTTAACTGCTGGTCTCATTCCTGTCTGTGTGTAAAACAGATCTAAATTAGGGAACCAAATAATTTTTGCTCAGATTTTCCTCGTTAACATAGTCCCGAATGGAAATACATGGTGGACGCGCAAGTGCTCCTTCTGGCGGAGGTTTGTAAATGTAAACACCTTTATGATTCAGCCCATAAAAATCACCGTGATCCACAAATTGTTAACAATTCCTGGACAGAAATTGCCGTCACTGTTGGAAACAACTGTGTTTTCTGCTTCTACGTGTAGTGGGGTGTAGTACGCTTGGCGTAAGAGCACAATGCTGCCCTCCAGAGTACAGGTGAATTGTGCTACTTTGGAGGAAAAGCCACACGGAGCATAAACGCTGTAGACGTTGTGTCCGCACGGAACATACGTGCGTCAAGTATAAACCAGCCTTAACACTCTGTGACCTGGAGCATAGTGAGGTGTGAAGTGCCGCCTTTAGATTTAAAGAGACCGCACCAAAACGAGTTGTTCTCAGATGTACCTCAGAACAGGGATAAAAAGACGGAACATGTGGGTAAATTAATGAGGAATTCAGACCAAAGCATTGCAGTTCCGCTTTGTATAGAAAACAACTGAATGATTTTAATGTGAAAAGGAAGAGCTGAAAAAGCATGATATTTCCCCTTTTAAATATGTCACTGTATAAAATGTTTTCCTGATTAATTTTCTTCCAATTTCTTAAATTTATTGTGTAAAGCGTTACTGTTGCCATAACAGTCCAACACATTCTAAATTGTACATTTGCATGGGGAAGCCTTTCTATTATCCCCCACTAAACATCTTGACACAATCATTGTGGTTAAAGCTAAGCTGATGCAGGAACGTTAAAAACATTCACTCCTCTGAGATTTGTATCACGACTCTTGGGATTGCAATCTTACACTGGAGGCCTTTGCCATGAACCACTATTTGCTTTGTTAGTGACTAACACACATGTCTCTCTCTCTCTCTCTCTCTCTCTCTCTCTCTCTCTCTCCTTAAAAGCCCTGTTTCAAGTTGAAGGTAGAATGCAAAATATTTCAGCTTAACGGGTATACATTTGCCATCCATCTAATATGTCAGTAAGGCACAGCTTAACTTCACTTCACTCAACTTTGGTGATTATGTTTAGCAAACTAAATATAACTTATGCAAATACACAATGATCCTTAAACAAAGCACATGTTCCTGACATCAGAACTGAAGTACAGCAGATTTGCTGCACCACCTTTCAACAGCATGATAGGTCTGAAAATAGATTTCCTACATTTAAAATAGATTTCCTCCCATTGTTTATATCATCTATATTAAACACACGAGAAAGAATATTACAATTGTTTACTGAGCAATAATTTTCCATAATTATACTTTGTATATCAGCACTTAAGTATTATTTTGCATGCCTTACAGTTACTTGTAAAAGTATTTGCACCTCTTAGACTTTAAAAAAAAATGTCCCGTCATAACCCAAAACTTTAACTTTGATTAGGTATTTTGATAGTAGGGCACCAACTAAAGTATAGTAGTTAGTCACCCATCATTATACAGGGGTGGTGGCCTCCGGGTCCAATTGCCTTCCTCTTACAATGCTGTTATGAGCATGAATCAGCCCTCTGGGAACAATGAGTGGCCATCAGAGCACTGGTTGGTTGCCTGATGGTCCTCTTTTGCACACAAACAACGAGGTTTAATTGTCACAGCTAAACTTATTGATCCACTATGCAAAGACACTGCTAATAAGGCTGAGATTATATAACTATAACTCTTCAGACTGAAGAAGTCTCTTGGAGAGGAGACAAAACATTTCAACAAAGAACTCGTGCAGAGGACCTACTCAGTTTCTTCTTTTTTTTTTTTTTTTCTACCTGGATTATTGAGATGCATCAGGACACATAGTGAAGTTATTTTATGAAGAAAAATCGAAGAGCTTTGGTATGCATATTTATTCAACCAACGTAACTTCAATACCCCTGAATAAAACCCAGTGCAACTTAATTGCCTACAGAACTCAACTAATAAGTAAATAGAGTCAACATGTGTGAACTTAATCTCAGCATAAACCCATATATTCTTTGAGGGCCTCAGAGGGTTATTAGAGAAAATGAGCAAACAAACAGCATCATGAAGATCTATTGAGGCATGGCCGTCCACCTAGACTGACAAGCCAGGAAAGCAGAGCATTAATCAGAGAAAGAGCCAAGATGCCAATGGCTTCTCTGGAGGATCTACAGAGATCTAAAGCTCAGGTTTGGGGAATCTGTTGACATGATAGCTGTTAGTTGTGGTCTCAGCAAATCTGGCATTTATATAAAAGTGACAAAAAGAAAGCCATTACTGAAAGAAAGCAATGTGAAGTTGTGTTTGTGTTGTTTGCCAATAAGCCATGGAGGGCGCACAGTGGGTGACATGTGGAGATTGGAGAGCATCATGCTGTGTAGATGGTTTTCTACAGCAGGAACAGGGTTGATGGGAAGAAGGATTACAAATGAACACATGGCAGTCATGACAATTTACTTGTTGGAGGCTCCAAAACACTTGTGACTGGGTTGGAAGTTCACCCTGCCTCAGTAACAACCCTAATAAATAAATGAATTGCTTAGATCAAAGCTCAGTCATGTTTCTGTGATTGGACTGATTTGATCACATACTTTAGTAAATAAGTTTGATCTGTTTATGTGGTAAAATGTGTTCAGCTGATAATTGTTGTGAACTGGTGCTATGTAAATGCGTTGCATTGAATGGGTTAGAGTTGCCTATTCAAAATCCAGAACTAAATGCCACTAAGAATCTGTGGCAAGACTTGGAAGTTGCTGTGCACCGACACACTCCGCCCCATCCAATCTGACTGAGCTTGAGAGATTTTTACAAAGGAGAATGGACAACAAAGATGTATATGTGCAAAGCTGGTAGAGACATGCCCCAAAAGGTTTGAAGCTGTAGGTTCAGCGTAAGGTGGATCTACCAAAAAAAAAAAAAAATCCAATCAAGGGTGCTAAATATAAATGCACCCCACAAATTTTAGGTTTTTGTTTTTGAAACATTTTGAAAACCCAAAATCATTTTCCTCTACGTTCCTCTTTTTTTGGTCTGTCAGACAAAAAAAACATTAAAGTTTGCTTTAATGTGACAGAATGCTAACATAATCAAGGGTATGGATACTTTTGCAATCATCATATGTTACACAATTTTATATGTAAAAGAGGAAATGTCATCAAGGGATTCCCTGACTGCCTCTGCTCAGTTTGCTGCACAACTTGAGCCTCGCATGAAGAAATCTCTGGTTTGTGGTCTGTGTAGAAAGTCATGCTGTCCTTTCCATCCTTCCTCCTTTAGATGTTTCCAACCCATTGTTGAGCAAAGAGTTGCCCCTTCTCACAGTGAAGAGAACCCATTAGGTTTGGACAACCTGGGCAGCTTTAAATAAGCACTCATTGTTTCCTTTTGGTTCTTCCGTCTTAAAAGAAATTCTTCCTTCCTCGCCGTGCTTCCTGTCCAGCGTAACTGCGTTAGATAAGTCCTGAATGAATGTTGGTGAAGGGCTTTTGGGGAAAACGCATTGAGGAGTTAGTGTTAGACATGCTGAAGAAAACCTTTGACAACTCTACAACTATTCAGTTATAATTTTAGCTTGATGCTATTTTGACACCATCCAAATACATCAATGTTTTCAAAGAATACTTTTTACATCCTCCACATAGCAACAGTCTGCAGCTCTTCAGCCATCAGGGCAGCAGAGGGTTCTGTAAAAGTGGCAAGACTTTCAAGAAAACAAAAAAAAAAGTCTTGGAATTCTTTTCCTATGCCAACCTAATTGAGTCTGAATGTGTCCGGGAAGCAAGGCCTATCGTCAAGTATGCCGCACCAGAATCCAAGACCAAAGAAATCTGTACCACGTCCTCCAGGACATCATTGTTTTTTCTTTAGTCCATGTCCTAACAGGAGTGACCCAAAGAATATTCTGTTCACATTTACTTCAATATCCATCCTTGTCCAGTCAAACCAAGCGAAATGGTGAAATTCGAAACGACAGTAGCTGTGACAAAAGGAAATTCTGTCACTATGTCAAGGTTCAGACTCTCAGCTGCATCTTTGTGGTTAATGATCTAGTAAACTCCCAAACAAAAGTAAATAAAAAGGAGGAATGCTGGTATTGTTGGGAGGTAGAAAAACAACCCTTGAGGCCTGGAGTGGTCCTAACAATCTACTGACTTAAATCCAGTGTCACTAAGAGAATATGGACACTCCGTTTTAAAATGTTCAACTGTAATCTTTACCCAGTTCATGCAAATGTAAACTAAAACTATCCCAGTATTTCTCGATCTTTAATTGGGAATCTGAAAACTTAGTTAGGCAGACCAAACTATGGCTGGCAACAATACCTGTCGCTGAATGTTTGAGATACCAGACAAACAGTCACTATTGAGGAATTTTGACCCACTTTTGTTTGCAGAATTCTTTTAAATGAGCCACATTGGGAGATTTGTGAGATTTCACAGCAGGGCAGCCTGTTTACAATTATGCCACAGCATGCTATAGCTCTAACACCATCATCTTTCACAGGAGTCATTCTTATTGTTTGTTTGTTTTTCGTTTTGAGTTCTTTCCTGGTATGCTTTGTTAGTTTAATGCCAGACGTAATGGGCACACACCTTCCAAATAGGTCCACTGTTGTCTTGGCATTCAACAGAATATTTTCCAAACGTTTTGGGGATCATTAGCAAGTTTTATAGCAAATGTGGGACTTGCCTTTGTATTCCTTTTGGCCAGCAGTTATTTTTCACCTTGGAACTCCCCCATGGATCCCATTCTTGCCAAGTCTCCTTATTGTGGAACTATGAACATTGACCTTAACTAAGGAAAGTGAGGCCTGCAGTCCTTTAGATGCTGTTCTGGGTTCTTTTGTGACTTCCAGGATGACTCGTTAATGTTCTCTTGGAGTAATTTTGGTAAGCCGCCCACCCCTGGGTAGGCTCACTACCAGTGACAACTTGCCAGTAGGGGGCCCTAAGGCTAACACAGTAAACAGATATTGTGAAGAAAAAAAAAGTAATTATCCCACCTGTTGACTCATGAAATGGGTTTGACCTGGGATGTTTCAGCATACCCATTTCTTTGTGGGGTGCTGTGAGGCTATCTTTTTGTGTAAGTCTAAATTTATATTTTTCAATGGCGAGTGACCCCAGAATGATGAGTGTGTATGTCTGTTCTAAAAGTCTTGGCTTCCAGGGGACTTCACGCTCGTCTAATTAGTTACGTAATGAATCTCCCCTTGGCACAACTCTCTGCGCCACTGGACAATCAGCACTTTTTGTGTCATTCTTCGTCCAGTCCGATTATTTCATGATACATGTCAATCATAGTCACTCCCTTGGCAGCTCAGATGTGAAGACGCAAATGTTGCTCACTCAGAATGCAGACAGAAGAGTCAGACCACAAGAATAAGACAGGAGACAATGGTGGCAGTGAAAGAAAATGTAGTCATTTATTTACAAAAAAATATTTTCACAAGACTTTTCCTGGAAGAAGAAAAAAAAGCAGTTAAAGGAACTTGGACTTGACCGACCAAACTTAAAATCCAGCAGGGGCAAGTGACCGTGAACAGATTTATTTTTAGTATAGTTTATACAGTAATCCCTGACCTCTAGTGCACTAGTGCACTGAGGGTCACTGCAGCCTCAAAGCCTTGGAAATGTGTACATTTGTTCTTGCATTTGTTTGGATTGGGGCATGATTGGTTGTATTTTGAGATATTTTAGCCAACTTCATGCTCTTAGAAAAGTTTTATTTAAGTGATCTCTTGATTCTACTGGTCTCACAGCTACCAGACCTTGGTATAATTACTGAAAGTAAACTCAGCTTTCCAAAAAATGTGATTAATCACAGTTCACTCACAACTAAACAAGGGATTCTGTTTCACATTGCACCAGGTTGATTCAGATAGCTTTTTTGACTGTAATAACTAAAATCACAATGTTTTTACTCTGATCAATTTTGACTGATATTAACTTTTGCTTGATAATGTGAAACTAAATGTGATGAAAAAGCAACACAGCACTGTATGCCTTCTGATGCAGTAGGATTTGTTTCTGGATGCCCAGCTTGTGCCTGGTCAGAATCAAAAACTGTCTACCTCACCATTCAAGAAACCTTTTAATAAATTCCAGTCCAACTCTACATCTCAAGTGCGCAATTGGGGAGTTGTACCATTTACAATTTACAACCAAAGAACAATGCTTACTTCTACATACAACATATTTTTCTATCTTCAGAATATATTTTTAGATAATGTTGACCTAGGACCACAACTATGCGTCACCTCTTAAGACTTACTGCTCATTAAAAGTTTGTATTTAAATTTTTCACCCACAGTCCAGGTCTCTCTGGTCAAGCTCTAAAACCAGCTCTGAAAACAGATACAGCCTCAAACCCATCTTCTTGTATCTGCTCTTAAGAAAGTCTCCATGGTTTTGTTTTCTCCTTCTGTTTTACGGTATAAAGCCAAGCTCTCACAATTTCTGTAAGAATATTTTGGTAACTCCTTTTATGAAATATCAAAGAATATGTTTTTGCATATGGAAGAAAGTCCTTCCATGGGCTCTTTCCATACTCCCATGACACAGTCATAACTGTATGCTACAGAATTATCTCTAAGGGTCTCAGTTGTTTAATATGACATTTTGAAAGCGAGGCAATAGTGAACTAAGCTAATTTCCTGTCCTCAATTTGAATTAGTCGTTCAATCTTATTTAAAAGAAGCATTTCTACTCTGATCAGCTATGCCACCTTCGATTCCCTCATCAAATATGATCTTCTTCCTGACCTTCAGACCATTGAACCCAGAGAAAGAGATCTCTAACCACATTCAAGATTTCTGTTGCCTGCATCCTGATACTCCATTTCTTGCCTCAGGTGGGGCCCATGGGAGGGGAGCTACTGTTGAGAAGGATACCTCTTTGTAGCCTCTTTCTTCTTTTTCCTGTTTGTGCCTAATTACAGACTGAGTGTCAGGTGTGTGAGGCTCAGGTCACAGCTGCTGCTCCTTTCCACCTCCTCCATAAATATCTGGTTACCTCATTGAGGCATCACAAGATGCTAGTACCCTGTCCATGACCACCACACTTCCACCTATGGCGCACAGTGAATTAACGTGTCTTTGTGCGTCTTTGTCCACATATAAGGCACACTGGATTATAAGGTGCCCTAAATATTCTTCCTTCACGTACACAGCTCTCTATGCGTCTCTGTCGGGAGGACAGAGTGGTTGGACTACACTGCCCTGTTTCTAACATATGGCCATAATAAACGTAACTTTTATATTGAATTAACTAACTAGGTTTATTGTTGCTAGCGCGTACTCCGGGCATGGGCTGCCTAAAGGCTCCCACATATTTGGCGTACTGTGCACATACTGTGAGTTTGATGGACTCCGTACTGACTCTCCACGGACGTTTTACCCTTCATAGTCGAGCGTACTGTTGCCTACATTTCTTGTGGCAAATTCCCACATTTTCGGCCAGTGGGACGAAGCGGCGGAACGGATGGTAAAATGTGTGATTAGCTAGCTGAGCACCTAGAGCCGTTTCTTTTCCAGCAGGCTCCCACCTGTCAGTGAGAACGGAGAGGGACTGTGATGTCGCACATCCTTGCGATTGCCTGTTTGGAGCAGCTCAGTGTATTAAGCTCGGTGTCACATATAAAACAGTTCAATGTAAAGACTTTACAGTGTGAAACTGCGTACATGGTCGTAAAAATTGAGCTCTGCACATAGTGCCTTTTTGCGCGGAGGTCCGTGCAGAGCCCGCCCGTAAGCGCGGACCTCCGCGGAGTGAGCTATGCCCGAATATGTGAGGGTCTTTACATGAATACACTTCTAGTTTCGACATTACAGTAAGGCAGTTTTGTAGACAGCTCAGGGATCCGATCAGGTAGTGACACATTGTACCGTAATGCTCTGAATATCCATTGAGTGGAGCTTACCAAAGTCATACTTACACATTTTAAAAGATTTTTGAGCGCATTGTACCACATAAAATCGGCCAGTAAGCACAACGGCAACCATATATAAGAAGCACCATCATTTTTTGAGAAAAATTAAGGATTTTAAGTGTGCTTTATAGTCTGAAAAATACGGTTCTATGTCATCTTCATCTGTGGCTTCTGCCGTGCTCACCTGCAATACTCGCTACATTTTCGAGAAGATACACACTAATATCAACTAGTCAGCAAGTCTGCATTTGCATTGCAGTTTTGCCTGTTTCAAAACTTTGCACGTTTTTCAACAACATGCATGGCTTGTGCTTTTTTGCACTCTTGTCCTCTTTTGGGATTAATATCAAACCTAACTATATAATAATACCCCTGAGCTGCAGCCTAGTAACCAACTATTAGTTTGGCTTAAACAGGGGTGTACAGTTGTGTATTTTTTCTTCTCGGGTGAAGAACCTCTGGGACCAAAGTTTTGATCTTTATTTCGTAACAACACACGTAAGGGTTATAAGTAAATATTCACAAGGAGCTGTCTTTACAGCGGCACGTTCACTCAACCTATTGAGTTTTACTGATTATTCAAATGTAAGCTGTATTATAAAACCGAAGCTGCATAATTCCCCATGAATTTACAGTTGCACACACATGCACATGGAGCACGGCACGTCCAGTGTTTTCGTTATTTACTGGTAAATAGGATCACCCATTGTTACCTGGCATCAAAAACTCACAGTGTTCTCTGTGATGTTTTGAGAACAGCATGGTTTTCTCAGGCCCCTGGGAGCTCCTCCCTCTCTCCAGCTTCACTGGCTTTTAATGAGACATCTGCATGCCCAGGACACATTCTGTTCCTTCTAATTAGATGACTTGGATGGAGGACCACACCTAAAGACCCCCGAACACCACCATCACCACCACCAAAGCTCCCCCCTGCGTCTTAACTTCACTTCGTCTGGCTGTTGGTTTCAGTCAGCTCATCTATTTATTTGGGTTGTCTGCACAGACTGGGCTCTTCACTTACCCTCCTCCTCGCTCCTTTAAACTGGGCTGACATAATTAACTTTTTTTTATTCCTTACATCCATAGATGTCTCTCTTTGGGGTAGTGGGTTAAGTCTATACCTGAAATATGGGGGGGAACTGGGCTCGAACCTTGATTGTGTCAATCTTGTGTAAAAATTCAGCCTCTATGCAACTTGTCATGACTTGCAAGGGTGATGCCTAAATAATATAAATAAATAATTTCTTTATATCCATGGAACAGTCTTGAAGGAATCAAAGCACCTTCCAAAGGTATTGAGATTATTGATGAAGATGTGTGAAAATGAACTAATCTTTTAATGCAGTTAACTTGGGTCCATATCCAGCTGTGTGTATAACCACTCATTTTAAAATGGGTATTGAAAATGGATGGATGGATGGATGGATGGATGGATGGATGGATGGATGGATGGATGGATGGATGGATGGATGGATGGATGGATGGATGGATGGATGGATGGATGGATTTAAGGCCAGTTGTTGCAATTAAATTTTTGTTAGAGATATCTGATCAAAGGGGCATACATAAACAGGCATGCCACACCTTTCAAAATCCATAAATAATGTTGATAACCATAAATGGTTTCCCTACCATTTGAAAGTTATGCCCTAATTTGTGTTAGACTATCACACAACACCCCCAATAAAATTTGAGGATGTAATAAAACAAAATGTGAAAAAAAATTAAATGTAGGAAGATTGCAAGGCACTGTACATCAGTAAGATTATAGCATATTCATACCTTAGTAAAAGGTCTTTTCACTACGATGCCAACAATATCTCACTGCAAATAAGCAACTTAGTGATAATGTCTCTCCACGATCTCAGTGTACATCTTTAACCAATGAAATAACGTAGAGCTTTCAAAGATGGTTCCTTCAGGCAGAAACCATGCCTATCAGCTGATCATCTATGTAGGGAGTTACCCTGCATAGGAGTAGCTGTAGAGATGAGGATTCAGGTTTCCAGAATGGAGCTTGCTGGTGACCTTCGACCCTGCTCTGTCTTCTCCAGCAAAAAAAGAAGAAATAAAAACCACACTGCCAGCCCTGTAATTTAAACTTCCCTAGTAGGCAGAGGTGGATAGAGTAGCCAGAAATGTTACTCAAGAAAGAGTAGCACTAATTGAACATATTTTTACTCAAGTCAAAGTAAAAAGTACCCAACCAAGAAATTACTCAAGAGTAAAAAAGTATTTGGTAAGAAGGCTACTCAAGTACTGAGTAAATATTTACAACAACTAATTTAATATTTAAAAATTAGGGAATTGGCCAGGCAAAAATATTAAATGATGTACAAATTCTGATATTTTAATGACTAATATAAAAAATTTACAAACAATAACAATTACAAAATAACAAATTCAGGCTGAAACACTTATCTAAACAATGTTTTTCAACATAAAACTTATAAAACCAAGCAGTTAATGTATATACAGTAAGTTAGGACAGTGCAAAGTACTTCCAATAATATCTATTGTTTACTGTGGTTACTTGACCTGTAAATAGCTTGATGAGGTCAGCCAATAGAAAATACCGTTAAAACAACAAAGTTTGTGTACAAACAAGAAGTCTCACCTTAATATAAACTCAAAAATGTGTCTCTCTCTGGTGCATTTTTGGTTGAAACAAGTCTGTTCTTTATTCAGTAAAGTTACTCACAGTAGATACAGTAGCCATACATTTTACTCAAGTAAGACGTAAGAAATACAGTGCAGTAAAACTACTCCTAGAAGTACATTTTGTTCAAAAAGTTACCTAAGTAAATATAACTGAGTAAATGTACCCAGTTACTACCTGCCTCTGCTAGTGGGTTACAGGACCGTAAGTAAGTATTTGTTAAAATTCACAATAATTCACCAATTCACAACTTTAAACTCAAGGATACATTCAATTCAATTCAATTTTATTTATAAAGTGCCAATTCAGAACACTCAAGGCACTTTACAAAGTCAAATTCAATCAAATCATACAAATTAGTCAGAAAGTTTCCGATCTAAGGAAACCCTGTAGATTGCATTGAGTCTTGACAAGTAGCATTCACTCTTTAAGAGAACAAAAAGTTAAAAGTTGAAATAACAACAGACAATCCAAATTGGAGAACAGTAGGAGAACTCAGCAGAGTGACAAAAATAGACTCTGATGTCCTCCACCAGCCTAAGCCTATAGCAGCATAACTACAGAGATAGCTCATGATAACCTAAGCCACTCTAACAATAAGCATTGGCAAAAAGGAAAGTTTTAAGCCTAGTCTTGAAAGTAGACATGGTGTCTGCCTCAAGGGCCAAAACTGGGAGTTGGTTCCACAGGAGATGTGCCTGATAACTAGAGATGCACCGATCTGATACCCAGATCGGATATCGGCTCTGATATTAACTAAGTAGCTGGATCGGATATCGGATGTTTGATGTAGATCCAGCATTCCGATCCAGTTATTTCTTTTTTTAATTAATATCATACACAGCAATACAGCTACACCAATCTAGTCACTTCGATTCAATGTTTGCAACACGGGCTACGCAGATCACACACAGCAGCTAGCAATAAGCAAACACAGAGCAACATGGAGCAAGTGCCGGACCGAGCCAAGTCTGCTATTTGGAAACATTTCAAACTTAATACGCCAACAAATCCGACTGAAAATGCAGCATCTGCAATGCATAACTTGCGAGGGGGTGATAAGGTTGGTAGATTCAACATCACAAACTTAAATAAGCACCTCCAAAAGCACCATGCTAACAAACATGCAGAACTTTTTTAACAATTTTTCTTTCAAGCCTGATAACGTCACTCACATCGTAAGGTATGCGGTTTATTCATTCAACAGTAGTATCGGATCGGTAACGGGTTTCGGTCAATACGCTTAGCCCAGGAATCGTATTGGATTGGATAAGAAAAAACTGGATCGGTGCATCTCTACTGATAACTAAATAAAGTTTGTGAATAAGAATAAATGTTGTCCAGAGGCTTTCATACACACCACCTTTGTTTCTCATTGAAATTACACTCTAATCAGTTTGAAAGAAAGACATGGAGAGGTAATGATAAAGGTTTGAAAATGTTAGCCAAAAAAGGGATAAGCAGTTGTATCTCATTGTAATAGATTAGCCAATTTGGCATCATGATTTTGTATAAATCCAGACTAGTTATGTCATGGAGGCAAAAGCTAGTCCAAGAGAGGCAAAGACCAAAGTGCACTTCTACCATCTTTAAATACCACCTTAAACCAACTCCAATGTCAAATTTAGAATAGTGGTTTAACACAAACACTACATACCAATATGAACCTTTGCCCCGAGGGTCCCTAACTACAGTGCTCTGGGGCAGGAGCGCAGCAACTTTTAGAGGTGTATCTTCTTCAATGCACCCGAAACAAGTAGTTTGGTCATTGAGAAGATTCTGTAGAGCTTGGCTGCATTTTGAGGCAACCCAATCTCACTGAAAAAACTGTACCAACCACGTTGGTCCACAGGAGGAAACAGTATTGTCATAATTCGGTTCCGTAATACTTTCCATTCCTGCATTTTATTTGGCCTAATCATTTACATTAGCTTGCCATCCGGTCACGTGACGATTAAGCTTCTCCCAGCGAAAAAGAAGAACATGGCCACCGTCCCCATACTTTATGTGGAAAACCTGACATTTAAAGAAAGCATCTGCATTTAAATGAAATTTGATGACATTTCTAGCAAGATGTATGTATATTATCATCATTTTCGTTCACGGAATGAAGGCAATTTTTCATTTATTAATTCCACCGAAGAGTTCTCAGGAAAACGTGAGAATATTACATTTCCTACCATTGTTACGGCGGTTTGCTATGGATGCAGCAATTCTATGTCACCAACTTCCATCGGCATTCCCCGTACATAAAAAGAAACAAAAAATTAAAGAAAACATCTGCAGTTATAGGGATTTTGATTACATTTCTAGCAAGAAATATGAATAAGTTCACAATCTTCTTTCAGGTATCTGCACAATATTTCATTTATTAGTTTCTCCAAAGATTTCAGTGTCACATGTTTTACTGTTGTGAAAGCTGGCGCTACGGAAGCTGCTTTTGCCAAAGCAAGGCTGCGTACCATTTAGTCTGTGATCATTGTATTTTCAGTGGGAAATGCAACATTTTAAGATGGAATTCCTTACATTTTAATGACATTAATAGCAAAAAGTACATATAAAGGATATATAATAGATCATACCCCTGAGAGTTGACTGTGGAATATTTAGGAGTAAGGAAAATACACAGGTGGCATCCTATCCCAGAACCATGTTAGAGTTCTCTGAGCTCCTGAGAGCAACCTATTCTCTCACAAATGTTTGTAGAAAAATCCTTCATGCCTGGAGCTTGATTTTATACACCTGTGGCCTTAAAATTGCTCAGAACACCTGATTTCCTTTATTTGGATGGGTGTGCGAATATGTTTTGCAATTTACTATGTGTTTAGTTTTTGAATTTGGCTAAATTGTAGACCTAAATTTGCATGTGAGACACCCAGACTCGTTTCCTCTTGGAAAAGGTGTGCTTTTAACAGTTTTCAGAAATTGGGCAAGCAAATATATCCTGACATCAACATTTACTCATACTAGGCCCTGATCTGTCTCATTCTTCAGGGCCTTACATCTAACTTAACACTCATATATAAACATGGTGATATTGGTTCTTATTTGATATCTGTTTGAAAGCTTCCCAACTACCAATGGGTGTCTGGGGTAAAATTTGTGCATGAATCTTAGGCTTGTAAATGTCAGTTACACTTCTGCTACATTTCTGAAGTGAGATCCTAATGTGTAAAATTGTTGAAGGTATAACTTTACAGGCAGGATTATACTTTTATAGTCATTTCAAAACGAGAAACTTTAAAATGTTTGTGAAAGCTTTTACCTTTGCAGAAGAGTTAAAGTGTGACAGTGCAATCAGTACCATACCTGTGGCTACAACAGATAATTCTGTGCTCAACAGTTTTGCAGAGAGATTTTGAATTAAGGACAAATTTTAATCACTTAGTGTCAAAATAACGTACTGTATTTTCTATTTATTTATTTAAAATTCTATTAAATTCAAATTCAATTAAAAAATACATCTATAATCCCAAAACGAAATTGAATGTTGGTATAACTCATGATATAGTTTTTGTTTGTTTTTTTCAACAAGCTGCCATAGATACTGATGGCTGTAGGCAGGAAGGATCTCCTGTAGCGGTCCGTCTGACAATGGATCTGGAGAAGCTTTTCACTGAAGACACTCTGTTGTTGTGCGACAGTCTGATGAATAGGATCCTCAGGGTTGTCCCCAATGTTCTTAATTTTATGAAGGATCCTTCTTCGTAAAATCTCCAGAATTTCTAGAGGAGTCCCCAGAACAGAGCTGCCCTTCTTTATTAGCATGTTGATCTTCTTCAAGTCAATTGTTCTGATGCCGCTACACCAAGAGACGACGGCAGAAGAGATCACACACAGTACACAGCAGAGATCTGTAGCATCTTGCTGCAAACACTGAAGGACCTAAGCTTCCTCGAGAAGTACAGTTTGCTCCGTTTCATTCTTGTAGACACTATACTTGATTTGAGCTTTGTTAGACTGCTTTGTGTCAGTGATTGTATGATGCCAAGATTGTACCATCGAGAATTTTGTGTATGACAGACTGATGTTCGGTTCATATGACATGACAGTATTATGTAGGCTAAAAGAACCCTTAGCCAACCCATGGCCCAAAATATCTCTGATCAAGTTACATGACTCATGTATTCCTTTCAAAATGTAACTCAGATTCTCACCAGATGATACTGCACATCATATTTCTGTTTATCAGCACCTCTGATTTACACGCAACATGGCGTGTAATAGTGCTAGAAGAAGATGCATCTCCTTGAAAAGTATAAATACTGAGTTATGTATCCCCCCCACACACACACACTTTGTATTACGACTGTGTTGATTAATGTTCTTGACTTGTGAACAGACTGTTGATCTGTAGTTCTTATAATTTTCTATAAAAGTTTTGAAGAAAAAAAAAAACAACTCCCATTGAAACAACATTAACAAATGGGTTAGGGTTGGGGTTAGGGAAACTACTAAATGAAATATTGTCTATACTACCTGAAGGAAGTTTATGAAAATATTATACTTTTGCTAAAAATGTCATTGAAATGTATAGAATCACAGATTCTATCATAAAATGTTGCATTTCCCGCTGAAAACAGGGGGTAATGATCGCAGACCAAATGGATCACACCTTTCCTACAAGGAAGCTACAACAGCTTCCGTAGAACCAGCCTTCACAACAGAAGAACACGTGACACTGAAATCTTTTGTAAATATAAGTGAAAGATTATCTTAATTCACTTAATGAAGATTGTGAAATAAATTATATATATTTTTGAAAGAAATGTCATCAAAATGCACATAACCTACAGAAGTTTTGCTTAAATGTTGATGTGTTATGTAGGAAGAATGTGGGCGCAAGTTGGTGACGTGGGAATTGCTGCGTCCAGCAACCACCTTGAGAACAGTAGAAAATGTAACATTCTCATATTTTTCTAAAAACACACTAAAATGTTTGGCGTAAATAATAAATGAAAATTGTCTACATTCCCTAAACAAAGACTGTGAAAATATTATGAATACTTTTCGCTAGAAATGTTGGCTTCTGTGTAAATGAATGCCCAGTGGAAATACAATTGTGGTTTAAAGGGGAAGTCCGGTCAACAAGGAAAAATCAGGGTATCATTAGCTATAACTAAAACTAATACATTTGTGGTTATTTAATGAACTTATCTTTAATCAATAAGAAAATAAAAACATAAATTGTCGTCTGAATCACTGTGTATGGGGGCTGACATGACTGCCCAAACATCCTGCGACGTGGAAGAGCGGAAGCGGCGACAGTATTTCTCTCCGCTTTCCATGCAAAGTCAATAGGAGTCGTTCTACACAGCTGCGATCATCAATAATTATTTCGGATTTCCAGAGGACTTCACCGCTGACATTCCCAAGAGCTATTGCTGAAGCAACAATGCCCACGTGCATGGCCATCGGATGTTCCAACACAACTGGTAAAAGAGGAAAAAACATTGCTTATTTCAACACAGTCACTTCAGCGATCTCTCCTCCGCTGTGTGTGTGTGTGTGTGTGTGTGTGTGCGCTCAGCTGCAGCGCCGGTGCAAAGCCGTGCTCAGCCCAGCATGTGCTGGAATGCTCTTATATTTTAATACTTATACTATAATAATCAGCTAACTTAAGTCACTTCAGCGATCTCTCCTCCGCTGTGTGTGTGTGTGTGTGTGTGCGCGCGCTCTGCTGCAGCGCCGGCAAAGCCGTGCTGCGCGGAGCGCGCACACACACACACACACACACACACACACGCGTGTATAGATATATACTGTAGGACCCGACTGAGTTTGATCTTGGAAAATAGTGCGCCGTGACAAACAGAGCGTTGAGACTTGCTCAACAGCGGGTCCGCCGAGTGACGTCAAAAAATGGGAGGTGACAGTACTATTCTTGACCAAGATGGATACCTCCACATAAACATGATTAAATGAGAATTATTATTAATTAAAAAAACTTATAATTTTTTGCACAGTATGTAGTAGTTTTATATTTAAAGTACTTTCAGCAGTTTGAATTCTGATTTTGACCGGACTTCTCCTTTAAAAGTGCAAAAATATTATTTTGCATAAATCACAATGAAATTTTGAAATTGGAGTTTTACAACAATTTGGCCCCTCTTTGATTAGCTGTTATGTTGCCTCCCATTTGCAGTCAGAATTCTGTAATCCCAGCTTCTGATCGGTAAAATCAGCTGTAATGGCCTCTATAGTCAGACTTTCCCCTCGGAAAATCGGAAAAACCTTTCAAGGACGGTTATCGGATTCAATATGGCAGCTCCTAGCGTCAACAACAGTAAGATGTGATAAAACATGTTTATTTTACAAAATAAATTGTAAAAGTTTGTCTAAAATCAAAGTTACATGTAGTGGCTGCCACTTGGAACTGAACAAATGAAAAGTGGTGTTTGCATGTGGAACGTACAGCTTTAAAGGACAGTTAGTTTATAAGAGAACAAAACAAAAGCTTTCCTGGCCCCCGCCATATCGGAATCCTATCCTTTAGTTTTTTGGAGTTTTTTTTGTTATTATTTTGGAATCCCGACTTCTCCAACTGTATTAACTGGAACTGTCTGTACTTGTCCTGTTAGATCTCAGTGCTGCATTTGACACAGTTGATCACAATATTCTCCTACAAAGACTTGAGCATACTGTAGGGATTAAGGGGAAAGCATTAGGCTGGTTTAAATCTTATCTGTCGGACAGATTCCAGTTTGTTCATGTTAATAATAAATCTTCCTCAAACTCTAGGGTCACCTGTGGAGTACCACAGGGTTCAGTCCTTGGACCAATTCTATTTACTATATATATGCTTCCGGTTGGCAAAATTATCAGACAGCATGGGATTAATTTCCACTGTTATGCTGATGACACTCAGCTATATTTATCCATAAATCCTGATGAATCCAATCAGTTACTTCGACTGCAGTCATGTCTTGATGACATCAAAAGCTGGATGACTTTAAATTTCCTGCATTTAAATTCTGACAAGACAGAAGTTGTAATCTTTGGGCCAGAGTCCTCAAAAAATAAACTTCTTAATCAATCACTGAATCTGGATGGCATTAACTTGGCCTCTGGTAATAAAGTTAAAAATCTTGGTGTTGTTTTCGACCAAGACATGTCATTTAAATCCCATATTAAACAGGTTTCCAGAGTTTCCTTTTTTCACCTCCGGAATATCGCCAAAATTAGAAACATTCTGTCCAGGGGTGATGCTGAAAAACTAGTCCATGCATTTGTTACTTCAAGGCTGGACTATTGTAATTCTTTACTATCAGGAAGTCCACAAAATGCAGTTCGAAGTCTTCAGCTGATCCAAAATGCTGCGGCAAGAGTTCTGATGAAAATCAACAAGAGGGATCATATTTCTCCAATTTTAGCTTCCCTTCATTGGCTTCCTGTTAAATCAAGAATAGAATTTAAAATTCTTCTTCTAACGTATAAAGCCCTTAATAATCAAGCTCCATCATATATCAGAGCTCTGATTACTCCCTATGTTCCTAACAGAGCACTTCGCTCTCAGACTGCAGGTCTGCTGGTCTCTAAAAGTAGAATGGGAGGCAGATCCTTTAGCTATCAGGCTCCTCTCCTGTGGAACCAACTCCCAGTTTTGGTCCGTGAGGCAGACACCCTATCTATTTTTAAGACTAATCTTAAAACATTCCTTTTTGACAAAGCTTATAGTTAGAGTGGCTCATGTTACCCTGAGCTACCTCTATAGTTATGCTGCTATAGGCTTAGGCTACTGGAGGACATCAGGGTCTAATTTTCTCACTCTACTGATTTCTACTGTTCTTCATTCTACGGTTCTCCAGTTTTGCATTGTATTACATTGAAATGACTGTCGTCATTTCAGCTTTTAACTTTTTGCTCTCTCTCTTTTTCTTCATAGTAGGTACACCTGGTCTGGCGTTCTGTTAACTTTGACATCATCCAGAGAAGACGGCTCACCCGTTACTACCATCTAATGTAGAACAGATTACTAGATCAATGTGTGCTTCTGTGCTTTTTTGTCTCTCTTGTTGTGTCTCTGCTCTGTCTTCTGTAACCCCAGTCGGTCGAGGCAGATGACCGTTCATACTGAGCCCGGTTCTGCCGGAGGTTTTTTTTTCCCGTTAATGGGTGGTTTTTCTTCCCACTGTCGCTTCATGCTTGCTCAGTATGAGGGATTGCAGCAAAGCCATGTACAATGCAGACGACTCTCCCTGTGGCTCTACGGTTCCCCAGGAGTGAATGCTGCTTGTCGGGACTTTGATGCAATCAACTGGTTTCCTTATATAGGACATTTTGACCAATCTGTATAATCTGACCCAATCTGTATAATATGATTGAACTTGATTTTGTAAAGTGCCTTGAGATGACATGTTTCATGATTTGGCGCTATATAAATAAAATTGAATTGAATTGAATTGAAATTGAAATTGAATTGGAACGCTTTTTACTCAGGTTTACCCCATTCCCAGCCCCTGTTTTCCTTTTCCGAGATGAATGGAATGCAACATTAGCCTCAACCTCCAGCTCCAGTCAATCTGGATTTAATCTAAACGAAGACTCTCATGAGAAAGTTAGATACTCTGACTCTTAACAGAGCCTCTCCTCAATACCTCTGAGCTCTCAGTGATCCCTTTCGTTTAGTAAAACTGGACGTTTGATTGTGTCACTTTTTTTCTTTTTTACCAGCTCCATATAGGCTACACAGCCAGCTCTCATAGTTTGATTTTAAATTGGCACTGTCAGTCTTCCATAAATCACTAAAAATGTCCCATATCTTGCATTATTAGCAAGATTCCAGACAGTGTGATGTTTTAGGGCTTTTTTTCTCTCTAGTTGGAATTTTTTTCATATGTTTGCTACAGAAAGGCTATGTTGGGAAACAGGAAATACAGTCTCTACATGACCTCATCCAAAGGCAACTGAATCCCCGAGTCTAGGTTAGACCCCAAGATGGGAGGAGCGCCGAACATGGGTTCGGCTCCCTAGATTCCACGCTCGGAGGTTAGAGGTGACACTGACAGATTCCGCAGCAGACGGAGTTTCGGTGGGTAAAAAAGGGGCGTTAACCGCCAAGTGCCAAACTCGCAGCGAGGTGAAGCTGTCAATAATCGACTTTCCAACGAAGTCGGCAGATCAAGCTTTTTTCTTCAAAGTAAAATAACCACAATTTCATTGGCGCAAAGAGACAGAAACACGTGACGATAACTGTGATCACTGTGCTGATTGAGTCACAGACGGACTAGCGATCCGTTTTAGTTGCGCGGAGGAAGCGTTCAGGGGCCGTTCTGACTTGCTTGACCTTTAGTTTGAAACGCCAAAGCGGAAGCAACAGCCAGCGTTTCGGCGAGCTTGCCAGCGCTCCACTAATAGATCGCCCTGTCTGAGTTTGCAGCTGAGTGGGCCACAGCAGCACGGCTCTGTTATATAACTTTAATGATACCACGGCTTTTCCCCCGGCGCATACATAGGGGCGATCGGCGCACCGTAGATAGTGTCGATTCGTTATGGATTAATCCTGGAGATTGGGAGTGACGGACTTTTTATTTCTCTCCCTCCTCCTACTTCTTCCCCCTGCTGCTGACGAGGCGCATTAAAAGTTGTCGACGGATCCAAGAGGCTGCGCACAGCGACGGCGTTGGGCTTGAGTTAGAAATATCGCGGCGAATGTTTTCCTGTCACTCGGACGGAGACGCCGCCACACGCTCCTCTGGTATTTCAACGCGAAACTGCAGCGCAAGAACAAGTGGGCTTTATTCTACCGCTTGATCCGCTGGACATTGCGTTATTTCCCGAATGTTTATTGCTGAACCAACTTGCTCTGACGGGAGATGACCTAATCGGTGGAGTTTATTCACCCCCTTTTACAGGTAAGGACTACTTTCAGGTGCAGCTGCTTGTTTTTTTTTTTTTGTTGTTTTTTTTTTTTGCAGGGGTGGTAGGTTAAAAAAAAAACCTTGTGGTTTCCGTCGAGTAGGCCAGCGAAGAGCGTCCACGGAGGTGCGTGACAAGCGCGCTGACAGCCGTGCACTGTGCCATAGTTAGAAACTGGGGGTGGGTGGGGGAGAACCTCGCACCACTAAAGCGTACTAAATCCGTCTTATTATGGAGTTCCCAATAAACAGCATAACAGCTTTGAGCGTTTGTTTGCGCCTTTTTTTTAGGCGTATGGTCGAGTGCAGTTTCCTCCACAGCCAACAGGTTGCACTAATCTTATTAAAGCTTGTCCTGCTCGGTGGAAAAGTACAGTATGGGAAGTCAGGAAACCTCAAACTTTTTAAACCGCAGGGTTTTCCGTGGCACCCGCACCCCCCCCCCCCCCTTAAAAATGCAATCTTTTTTATTTTTCCTTTTGAGATTTATAATATTCGTTTATTTGTAAACTCTGTTGATTTTTAGTTAATTGGGTAATTTTTCTTTACAAAAGTACAATAACTTACATTCATTGAATTATGTGTAGCCTTTTTATATATACAACAGGTCTCTCCTGTAAATGTCATTGAGACTTCCTGTATACATAAAGGTTTATTAATAGTAGTAATAATAATAATGAAATAATAATAATCGTTTTAACTGACCTCCCCCATGTTAGTTATTCTTCAAAATCCATCTTTTACGTTTAATTAATAAACCTGAAGTCCTTAATTACCTAATTTCTGAAAATGCTACTTTTTAAATTTATGTGATTCATTTGTTAACTGTGACCTTTTATTTGCCACAAAATCCTTTCTTTTGAATTTCTCTTTAAAATAAGAAAAGGGTGGGGGCAGACTGAGGGGTTAGTAATATTATTTTGAATAGGAGGGTGAAAGTAAGAAAACCTAAATGGGAAAAGTCCCTTTTTAATTTTAAGTTTGGTTGCAGGCCCAACCAAAATATTATTCCTGATGGGATCTTACGTGTTGGTGCAATTTTTGCTCAACACGGCTTCATGCAGGCTGTGATCTGCACTGGCTTCACTGGTGTAAACAAAGACGAACCGACTACAGATCCAATATCCAATCTAATAAATTCTGACATTTATTGATCGTCATTAAACTAGTTGGTATTGTGTCAGTACTAGAGTTGCACAATATATCAAATCCCAGTCGCAATCGCAAACTCAATGTGTGCGATATGGTAATAATAAAGGTCTGAGATACTTTTGTGCATTTCTGCTTCTTGATTTGCCACCTGAAACAGTTTGTAGTCAACTGCTATGTTGCTTCTGTTTGCCAACTGAGATAGACACTCGCTGAGGCCTGCAGCAAATGCCCGGTGGCCCCCAAGTAGGTTAATCTCTTCCAACAGATGCATGCTGTTGCACACACGTTCACGCTGTAAGCGGGACTGTCAGCAGTTTCACTTGCAAAGCAAGTTTGTGCCTGTACATGTCTTTAAGTTCTTGTCTCCTAAACCAGAGAAGAGGTCACAGTTCAAAGATATAACATGCACATATTAGTAATTTCTGCTTCACAATAGGTGTTGGGCCCATTTTGGTGCCCTGACTGTTCTGCTGCAGTGCACCATTATCTTTATTCAAAAATAAAGATAAATGTGACACCTGTTGCTATAAATGATCAATACTGTGTTTTTTTCTACCGCAACTGTCATTGCATGCAGTTCAATCCCTTTTGGTTTTACTTTCCTATGAGTCACCTGTTTATTGATTCTTTTTGTTCGCAGAATGACGAGATGGATCAAGGTGGACCAAAGCACAACGGTAATCAGAACGACAACCTTACATTTGCGGGGATAGAACCTGAAGTAGGCAGAGATACGGTTGGCCCGTCCGATTTACTGCTTCAATCCGCGATGCATCTGCCCAGTCCTGGGTCTATGAACCAGAGCACAGTGGCACCGAATGGACAAGGGGGAACCAAAGACCAGGGGGAACTTGGAGGCCTCTTTGAGTCAGATAAGGAGGGTAAAATGAGCAGAATGCACAAACAAGACCAGGATATATTCATCTATGGGGACAGCTTGCCATTGTTGAACCAGAGTATTTCTGATCTCGACCAGACATCTACCTCTGTCATCAACACGTCGGAAGCCTCCATCTTGGGCAACCTGCCTTTGCCAGACTTGTTCTCCCAGCAAATTAAGCAGGAGGGGATTTTCTCCCTAGATAAGGAATTAGGAAACTTTGGTGGACAAACAGGCCCCGGAGCTTGCAACTTGGATGGCAGAAGCGCTTCACTAATCGATGACGCAGATATCTGGCAAGACCTGGACCTTCCAAACTCTCTGCCAGAAATCAGCGCTTTTGAGTTGGATTCAGAGGTGGCACATTTGGATACCATCCTGCAGGAGAGTGGCAGCGGTCCTGAAAAGTCCCTCTTGGGTAACGGGGCAAACTGCATTGCTTTGAATGGCACAGAGCAGCAGCAGCCTCCACCCCACCTGGTGCAGCACCAGCAGCATCAGCTTCAGCAGCCTCCGGCAATGATTACCAGTGTTGTCATCAAGGAGGAGAAGGATCCTGACTTCATTCACATCCGTACCCCTGGTGTGGTCAAACAGGAGAAGCAGGACGGTTCCAGTTACTGCCAGTCCCAGTGTCTGCAGAGTGGCATGAGCCCGCTGCACGGAGTGGGAACAATGCTGTCTCCCTTGGATGTTGGTGCGGGAACTGGGTACCACTACAGAGCCACTCCCGGCACCGCGGGCTTACAAGACCAGAAGCCCTTCAGCACATACACAAACCTGCCAGCAGTTGGGGAGGGCTGGATAGGCGGGAAGAGGTATGGAGAGTCCTCTGGAATTCAGGGCACCAGTGATGGCCATCCGTCTGCCGCAGCTTTGGGGAACTTTCCTGTCGGCTTTACAAGGTATGAATTGAGGCATTACTCCCCTTTCTTTGCCTGCCTTTGCTTTCTCCCTTTTCCATGGGGTGGATTGACTTTGCGTTTATGAGCTTCTAGAAGTTTAGATTTTTTTTCAGAATTCACTCTGTTAAATAAATTTTCCAGCTTTCGCTTCAGTCTGTGACACTCTTGAGCAAGCAAAGTCCTATCACTCCTGGGGTACGGGGCATCTGGCGCTTATCACCTCCCAACGGGCAGACCCAGTTTGACACACATTCCTCAGATTTATCCCTATTGTGTCACATTTTACGAATGCCAAAGATGAACTTTGGGACCTCTTTTTCCTTTTCGTACGGGTCACTTGTTGGAGGTCAGACATAGTTGGAGAACTAGTTGAAGAGTTGCCAGATTAGAAAATGGCTGGGGGGAAAAAAATCTTAAATGTTAAGTCAGAGACTTAACTTTAAAGAGTTATTGTTTAGTAGTTGCTAGTGTTTCTTTGTAAGAAAAAAAAAAAAAATTCATCTCCAGGTCCAGCAGAAACTCTGTCTGATTATGTTCCTGATAATTTTCCAAAACTGAGTTTTTTGTTTGTGTGTGTGTTTATTCTAATGAGTTCATAATTCCATGAAACATCCCGTCCGAGGGGAAGGGATTCACTCTCAAGGGGTGTTTTCAGCACATTTGTGAAGCTGAAGCGCTGTGGTTATTGAAGGCAAAGGAAACGAG
This sequence comes from Fundulus diaphanus, assembly GCA_037039145.1. Classification (NCBI taxonomy): domain Eukaryota; kingdom Metazoa; phylum Chordata; class Actinopteri; order Cyprinodontiformes; family Fundulidae; genus Fundulus; species Fundulus diaphanus. The sequence continues at coordinate 36,642,328 of CM073136.1, forward strand.
CACTGTGAGAAAGGGCTGCTCAGTGAGAGGCGTCTGGTGGGCACACTCCACACTCCGCCCTGAAAGTACCATCCGATAACTCAACAAGCTCTGAAGTGGAACATTAAAAAAAGACAGAGCTTCATTTTTCAGGCTTTATGAACATCTGTGTGACTGTAAGTTGAAGAGGGTAGATATCTAGATGATGTTTGATTTATGCTGGCTAATAATGTAGCCTTACTGCATTCCTTTGCAAAAAGAGTTATTAAGGCGCTTTGACTCAGCCTGGTTTGCACACAAGTGATAGATGAACAAGGGGCTCAGCTTCTGTTGGCTCTTTACCATCAGACTACTGTGTTGCTGTGCCTTTATGTCTAACTTCCTGATCATAGGTGTAGTAGCGTGCTCTGTGACTTCATCCTGTGTCCCTTTGATGCATGCATGTCTCTGATGTGCAAGCCGGAAACCTCACAACACAAAAAAAAAAAAAAACTTTACATACAAACAATAGAGAAAGACCTACTGCTCTCAATAAGGCCTGTTACAGAAGAAAGCTTAAGTTGAAGGTCTGCATTGGTTTTGAACGTACATAAGATATGAATTCTTCACACCAATTTAGTTGGATTTTTTTCTTCCAGAAAGTTTGGTGTGTGGTAATGCATTTCAGTTCTGATACTAACCTGCCGTGGGCTAATAAGCGATTCTTATTGTATGATAACTGTGTATAAAAGTGCCAGTTTTACTTCATAGTGGCATTTACAAATACAAAAGGAAAGACTAGAGGTGTGTGTGTGTGTGTAACGGTATATTTGCTTTAATTTAAAATAAATGGTTCTAACGTTATTCAATTCAGTTTTATCTATATAGCGGAAATTCACAGCACGTCATCTCAAGCCACTTTACAAAGTCAGTTCAATCAAATCATTCAGACAGACTGATTAAATGTTTTTCATCTAAGGAAATCCAGCAGACTGCATCGAGTCATTGACTAGCAGCATTCACCTCCCCTGAAAGAGTAGCCACAGTGGCCTGCAATGTCGTTGGCTTTGCAGCAATCCCTGATACCGAGCATGCATTTAGCGACATTGGAGAGGAAAACTCTCCTTTAACAGGAAGAAACCTTGAACAGAACTAGAAACGTGCTCAGCGTGAACAGCCATCTGCCACGATTGACTGGAGTTTTGAGACGACAGACCAGAGAGACAAAAAGAACACAGAAGCACTAATCCAGGAATACTTTCTATGGTAGAAAGGGTAATGGCAAATGATATATTGCTATATTTCTTTAAAAAAATTATTGATAAAGTTTTATGTTGTATAGATTTTGATAAAACACTTAATGTAGTGCATGATAAACAGCCCATATCGTTTTTTTTAAGTTAATTTTGTTATTTAGTGTTATGTTTTTGAGTCACCTCCTTTTTGAAACTTAGAGCTACTGTGTTGGTACTATGTCATACAAAGGGTTACCACTGCTGACCTTTGAACTAAAAGTCAGAGTTCACCCTAACTTGATGTAACTTGGGGGGGTTGTTGTTGTGCTATTTTCCGAACAGGCTTTTTGTGGGCACCGTGTTTGTGACCCATACTTTAAATGTTCCTTACAACCTGACTAAATATTGGATGTAATGGCATTTGCTCTACCTTTTCATTAGAAACACTTTTCAAGGTTTTGAGCCTTACTTTTTAAGATTGTAGCATGCTGGTAATAGAGCCATGCCTTATACCAATCATTCGATCTACTGCTTTGGTAATCAATATTTGATCTTTTTTTTTTTCTTTAAATTCTCAATTAATGCCCCCCATCCCCCAACTAAAGGAAATAAAAAGACTTGCAACTACTAAAAGACACTGAATTTCAACCTAAAGATGTTGTTCCATGGGTATTGATGTGTTGAGTGAATGTCGTCTAATAATGCAAAGTAATTATTAGTAAGTGATTAAATTATTAATGTTGCAATAAATCACATGTCTTACGTGCCTTTGAAAACAAACCAAATTCATCCCAAAGTGGGATTAAAAACAGTAGTGGCAAAACCTTTGTTTGGTAGCCTAGCAACCTGCTACTGCTGTATGTTATTTTTATGCCGCATTAACTAAAGGATTCAAAACATTGTGCTTGGCCTAAAAATATCTTTACTCGTATACCTAAATAGAAACATATGTTTAATGTGAACCAAAAGTGATCTGATCTGCTTATATTGAATGAGGGGGAAAAAATCCAAGCTTCTAGAAGTCAATTAATTATTTAATCGGAAGGCTTAAGTAACCATTTTAGATATTTTAATATATGCCAAATGAAAGTAAAACTCATATTCTGTTGCAGCTGTAACCCTGTTAAAAATCTTATTTTCGTTATTTTGATGTTCCATTTTTATCCATTCATTCAAAATACACAGACTACTGCTAAACCCTTCTGTTATTTTGCTTTCTATATAATTGAGTGCCTTAACAGGGACTTTGTCTGGAAGTCTCATTTTGTGTGTTTGTGTACTGGGTGGCCACGTATACAGGCTTACAATAGTCAACTGTTTAAAAAAAAAGTTTTCAGTTATGATTAATGCCTATCCAAGGTGCGCGTTGGATAATACTTTTTCTTTTTTTTTCTATTTATTTCTTTTTTTATAGATGTTTTCAAGATTTTCAGTCTTTCTCTGTGCTCTTCTTTAAAACTCATGACCAAATATTAACAGGCTGTTGTATAGGCTTTTCATGTTTTTAGGTTGCAAAATCTGGGTAAAATTTCAACACAAGTTGTTTTTAGAAGTTTTATGGTAACATATACAGGTATCTCCAGGGTAATAAAGCTTCCCCTGCATAAACAACATATTTAAGGAGAGGCTGGTATGATAAAGAATAAATAGTCACTTATTTGCATTATTTTGCTTTTTAACATGTGTTGTCAAGTTGAGGAGTTCAAATTATTTTTTTTTATTATAGTCTTATGAATAGTCTTCAAGAAGTTACAGCATTTGTGTGTTAAGTGTGAGACGTATGTATTAGACTTTTTAAGCCTCCTCTGGTTGTTCATGCTGACAAAACAAATTCCTTATCAGTACTTTAACATCCTAACATGACAGTTAAGGCAACTGCATTGGACAGAAAACCAAGACCATGCCTATATCTGCACTATTTCAGCAATGTATTAATAGAATACATTGGCAATAGAATTACACCAATTCTAATAGGAACAACGGTATATTTGCCTTATGTTACACAACGAGTTTTCATTCCTAATGTCCTTAAAGGACCTCTGAGCAACAATTAACTCTTACCCAGTACAATGGAAATATTCTTAGTGTGTTGCTTTTAAAATTTAGCACTGAGAAATTAAACAGTATCCTAACTTCCCTGCATGTTTTTCTCTGCTATTCCCTAGAAAAGCTGAAAAAAATTATCGAACAAAGTTGCTGGGTTTAAAGAACTGGCATGCATGCATACATATATGCATACATCTTGCATGCATACATATTTCCATGCAAAGGACTTGTATGTGTAAACTTAAATATGATTGTACCATTTGTATCCCTAACACATAGCTTTATTTTGCAGGAAATCACAGTAAACACAAATGTTACTTTGATTTATTTTTATATAAGTGCAAATAAAAAGCAGTACAGTTTGAGCGATGAAAAGACATGTTTCCACGAAGGATAATTGTTGCGTTTATAATTGTTTCTTGGCTGCATTTAGAGCTTGTTGTTGGCTTCGGTTGTAGGTCTGGCTCGAAGCGTCTCAAGCTACATATTTTTACATGTTGCTGCTTGTGGAGACTGCAAGGTACTGAGATGTCATCTTGTTACTGCAAGTTAATTATAACTTTCAGTTCAACTGGCGTTTCTTCCCACCTGATTTTTGGCTTTAGAAATTGCAAATCAACATGCTTTGTTGATTTGCTAGGACGTAATAACCTTCGGTCGCAAATTAGCTTTCCATTACATACTGCTATGATTAATCAAAAAATGTTTGTACTTATCTCTTCTCTATCAATGTTTTTCAACTATTTGATGTCATTGTTTCAGCGTAATTAAAACTTTATATCGACGTTTTTTCACAGGTTTTGCAAAGGGTAGAGAGATCCCTGTGCTGATAAAATGAGATCAGTATTGTTTCTGTTAACTCACTTTCCTGGAAATGTAATCTCAAGATTAAGGCAACATTAAGCCATGGTGTTCAAGTTAATGTCGCTTGATGGGTTTATGGGTATCCGTTACTTTACGCTGGGCTACGCCGCTCATTGCCTTTTGTTACATCTTACTTTTTAAGTTGTAGTTTTACTTAACCATGTCTCCACTCTTTTGTCAGCTGCCTTTCTGATACGTGCTTTCTTTTTCTGTTTCTGTGAATAATATTGACACGTCTAGAAAGAATAATTCTTTTTTTTTTTTTTATTTGCTTAAAGGGGCCTAGTCACGTACTATGACTTTACGAATCTGTATGCGAGTAGCTCACTTTGGTTGCTTACAAAGGCTTTCCAATTAAGATATTGCTCCCTGTCGGCTTATCATATTCTATTTGTTTTACACTTAGTTTTTGCTCTATTTGTTAGTAAATGAAGCGCTTTTGGGTATATTTACCATAACAAGACCACGTGACCGGAGGTATGATATTGTGCATACAAACAATGAGTAAACAAGGAGAAGCAATAGAGCCGAGCGAGGCAACTAATCCCAGCGGAGGTGCAGAAAAGAAAGCGGTCACGTAACCCTAACCCTGTAGATCGAGAAGCATTGCAGGACAGTCTGCTGGTTCTTTAAAGTAGCTGCATCAATTGTCGTTATTTTGCTTTCTGATAGTTCTGTGGTGCTGCCGGCAGATGATGCACAACAACGTTTATGTCTGCTGGTCATGTCCAGTGCATTTTTGTTCAGGCTCAATGATGTTTTATTTGAAGATGAATATGTGTTTTTGTATTTTTACTTATTATGGTCAAAATACGTGATTAGGCCTCTTTTAACCTTGTCTGCACATGGTGTTCTTTGAGCTGTTTTTATGTAACGTCAGAAAGCAAGTAACCTATTTTACATTGCAACAAATGGTTATGACTTAAGGTTAAATATATTGTATTTATTATTTTAACAATTAATCAGATGATGGGATAAAAATTGGCATATTCTGCAGTTTACATTTAACTACTTATGCTTTTTTTTGTGTAACAGATTTTCGTTAATGAAAAAAAGAATTATTTAGCTTAAAATGCAATAACATTGCATTCCTTTAGTTTACATGTGAACATTTGTTGCAAAGGATGCATTTGCAGCTAAATAAAGTTCCACATGTCAACATTGAAAGCAGCCCTTTCTAGTTGACTTGCCATCAATGCCATGCTAGCTTCTTCTGACTGTTAAAGGTATATAGCCATGTTATGTTTATTAAAACGGACCAAAAACCGTTTGATCACTATAACATAAGGTTATATACAACAAGCGTCCATCCTGATAGTGTATTGATAGTCCTTTTGAGCCTAAATATAGCCCCACAATGGGCAGATCAGCGATGTTAAAGTGCCGATGTTAAAATCGCCCAGCCCTAGTCACTTGCATATTGTATTCTGGATTTTTAAAGAGATTTCTTTTAACATCAAACGCACGTTTTCATCCAAATAAAATTTTAACCCTTGTAGTGTACCTAAAGATATAGGGGACGATGCTTTTTCGGCTTAGACTTCCAGGGGGATCATCTTATCTATTAGTTGTCCCATATGTCAATCATTGTGACATGCTCACATAATGCCAATGTGCGTGCTCATTCCTTGCTAGTGTCCTCTTGCTGACTACGCATGCGCACTTGTAGTGTTTATGTATCCAGTGAGCTTCGGTCTCAGCCATTCATTGTAGCTCCACTGCTCTCACCGTATAATTTGAAAATGGCTGAGAGTTGCAAGAAGCAAACGGTTTTACAAGTTTATGAGAAGATGAAGAAGGCCTCAGAGTACAGAAATAAGACCTGATTGCTTCCCTGAAGAGCGAAAGAGTAGGTTAGATGGTTAAGTGCTTAGTTAGACGCTTCTTTTTTATGTTCGTGCAAAAACAAACACAAACACATTACCATATCCAAAAGGTAAACAGCAGATTCAGGCATATTAAACACTACCTTTCATACATCGAACCTCACTTTGTTTGCTCGCGTATGCCTGTGGTCTTGTTCTGCAGACATCAGTTTACGTAAGCGTTCTGTCAGAAAAATACGTCTCTCTAGTGTGCTTTCGAAGTACAATGGTAAACGCAGTCACGTATTGACACGTTGGGGTATTGTGGGGGTTGTTCTGTGGGGTTAGGGTCTGCTGCAGCGGATGTTTCCTGCTCAGGTGTTCCTGCCTCGCAGATACACTTTTATGAAATGCTAATTGCTAATTCTGTTTTGCTGTGCAATCACTGCACTGTTTACTTTTCTGTTAAGTTTAAAGTGACCCCACACTTCTGACACTTTGCATTTTCTCAGCAAGTGTTTTTACCCCTCGCCATCTCTCTCCTTAGCTCATAACTGCACTTGGCATCCACATATCAGCAGTGTATGCTATCATTAATGGAACTGAGCTAGAACACAGTGCGCTGAATAGTTACAGAATTTAGCGAAGTTACTCAAATTATTTGAGGAATCCTTTCAGCCCTTTTAATGATATATTGATTTCATACTTAGACAGTTGCCTAAAGGAGCAATAAGTGGAATTTCATTATTTTAGTTCTGGAGTGCAGATAGAGAGAGGCACGGCTTGATGCACATCTTGTTTTGGTGTACAGACAGTGCTCAAGCTTCACCTAGTGGTGAAAAATCGCTTATTGCTCCTTTTAAAGAAAAAGGAGATTTTTATACGATGCCACACATTGCTCCTCCTTTTCACTATCTTGTAGCTTATCTTCTCTCTGTCTATGTAAGGTCACTTCACCCTCCCTCTTTTGAGCCAAATGTATTGCGTCTTTGAAACAGGCTTTGGTTTGGGGTCACAGGTCAGGGAGTCAAAGGAGGCTGAGGCTTCTAAGCAGTCAAGCCGTTTCCTTTTTTAAGGCTGTTGTGGTGCCTGCCAGCTTGTTTATGCCCATGTTGGGTCTTGTGTGCATATCAAGGTCTGTCTCTTTTTACAGGACAATGCTAGCCTTTTAACAATATTTGCTTTTCCAGTACATTTTGGGACAAAGTGGTTTACATTGTTATTAAGTAGTTTGTTTCGTTTTTACAACTTTTCGTTTTCGGTTGTGTTGAAACTTGCAGCACATGGTATATTCATGCATATGTCAAAAACTGAGAAATATGTTAAAGTGTAAACGAACTAAAGTCAGCACAGCGCAGCTGAGAACACAGTGGTGACATTACAACTGAAACACTAAACTCAGCATCTAACACAACACAGCTAAGACAAACGTAGTCTAGTTCACCAGCTATAATTTAAAAAGTAAATTCTGGTACCATTCATTCGGTGGCAATTTCTGCCCCGTTTGTGACAAGCTTTGTTACTCTGAAGCCTACAGGCACCCTGCACTGCTATCTCATCCAACAACTGTCGCCAGAATCCCTAATACTGAGAAGCTTTTCTCCACATTATCAGTTTGTTTTTCTCCTTATAGTATTACTGTAGTCTATTTGCCCAATATTATTCCTTCAACTCTATAACTGTATTTTCCCTTAGTGTCGTTGTCCCTAGACAGTCGCTTCAAGCTACTGCTACATGCAGTCTGGAGCTGCATGAAATCGGAAAATACTGTGATGTCAATTATGATTGATCCACATTTTTGACACTTCTTTCTTCAGCATAGCACATAGTCTCCACTACTCGTCACCCACTAAATATATGCATCCAGTGTGAGCTTTAAGGGCAGTTGGACACCATCCAACCAGCAAAATACACTTGAAATATAATATCCTATCCAATATTGCATCCATATAGTTCTTTGATATTAGCATATTGCACATACAGCCATTGCAATGATGATCACGATTCTCTGTATTGCACTGCTCTAATATAGTTGTTGTACAGGAAGCTGCAATACACAGATGGCAGCTGCAGTCAGAGGTTCTCCTTCCTGGTTTGACACACACAATGAAATAATGGTGTTGTTGCAACTAATTATTGCCTTACAAAAGCCTCTTTTTTTTTTTTCTACCTCACGTGCTTTGTTTAGAGAAAAACAGCCAATGCAGTCAGCGTTTGGGCTTTCTGTCGTAGCTGAGGCTTGAACTGTGTTCTGTCACCATCCCTCAGCTTGGTGTTGCTCCTTGCCCTAAATCCAAGATTCCATTTGTTATAATCCTGGGGGGGAAAGGGTTTGCAGTGGAGAGGCTGTTTTTCTTGTTGGAGGAGAAATCCGTCTTATGTTTACCTCCTCCAAGCTCAGTCATGCTTCCCGCCTAGATTACCTTTGAAACAAGGGTGCTCACTTTTTTTCATTTCACGTCTTGCCATTAACCAGTCACAGGTTTGTTTAGTTTAGTACAGTGAAAAAGCAATTTTTACTTAAAAAAAAAAAAGCTACGTTTTGTGATTGCCAACCAAAGCTGTTACAGACTATGTCGCCATCTATATATAAAACAACAGGAAGATGGTAATTCATGTTTGATACTTTGGAAATGTTTTGGTTTTGTATTGATGTATTCCCCCATATTCACTGTTTCCATTGCGATGAGATGTGTTGATTATGGGATGACTTGCCTAGATGCATGACACAACTGGTCCTCTAATAACTTAATTAATTCAATCACTCAGACAGGTGTATGTGTGACCTCCTCTACTTTCGCGCCTACGCTGGCGTGAACATTTTTCAGCATGCTAAGCTGTGATCAGATATGTCTGGAGTGAGCATAATAATAGCCTCAACCTTACTCACCCTCTCACTGTACGCCATAAACACGATTGAGCTTGTTGTGTTTGGCAACGAGTCAATCAGGAAAAAAGAAGTGCACAGTCTAAAGGCTGTAGTGGCTTGGTCGAATGTCCCCTCGCCCTCTTTGCCATGGCAGATTGACAAAAGTAGTAAGACTATAATGAGGGCACGGCGTGAAAGTTGCATTCACAGTTGGTGAGTTGTGTTGGATTTCATGTGATTCAAAGATTACTTTTTGTAATACTTTGCAAGGTTGCATCAAATCCCTTCTTCAGGAAATGCATTGCTTGGTGCAGGCCTAGATGACTTAGATTATTAAGGGAAACTCCTGCCAACACATTTTACTTAAAAAAACAAAAACAAAAAAACTCTTAAAGCTTTGGAGGTTCAGATATGTGCATGTCTTAGGGTTTTCCACAGGAAACTGGTTTTGTGGAGGTGTTGGTGGAAGCTACCCCCCACCCCCCACCCCCCTACCTCTAGCTCATTAACATGCATTGGGTGCTCAAAAAGAGCAAAACCTTGGGACATGTTGCTCTTCTAGTAATAATTGTGGGTTGTTTTAACAGCATATTTAAAGATGTGAGATGTAGGCGGATGTTTAAGTCTAAATTTGTAATCGTTCACCCATACCTATCATTTGTGCACCGCCTGAACAGCACTGATAAACCAACTGTCTTCAGAACTATGCAGTGATTTGCTGTCTAAGATTTTTTTATTTCCAAATTAGGACATTAAAAGAAATTGATTTTTGTACATTTCTCTGTATAGGTTATGGTTTGCAGCATTAACCAGTCTTGCACCTACTCATTGGAAATCCAAAGGTTTCAAAACAATGTTTGTTTTTTCCGCACATCTTGTGTTCCTTGTGTGCAATGCATTCTAGCCCCATCAGGTTCCATGTCTACTTTGGAAACCTATTCATAATGCATTATTTTTAGTAATTTCTTTCAAATTTGATACCCGGTTTAAATTCTTTTGCATTCCAAACCAGAATTTAAATCTATCTGCCAATACCAATGTCTTTTTTTTTTTTTTTTTTTTTTTTTTTTATCAAGAATGCTTCTAAATAAACCTATTTAGTGTTGTTTTAGGTAGCTAGATGTCTAAGCTAATATGGATAAACCACAAAAGCACTGTCCACTACAATACTGCAATTCCGGCCCCTGTGTTTAGGTGTATTTACATAAGATGTATAACTGCATAATAGGCTTCAGAATGAGCCTCTCGTGTCAGTATTACCGTTTAGCTGCAGAACTGTTTAATCTGAATCTTCAGAGGGCGCAGATGATATGGATAATTGATTTCAGAATATAATGATAGTTTTAAAAATGGTTGCTTTGGCATTTCTGTAACTTTATTTTGCCTACAACAGTGCCAGTAAATTGTTCTGAAAAGCAGTTGAATCCAGTCACAAAATTTCTTGCCTAAAGCTTACTTTATTGTGAATTTCTAATTGAGTACAAAAGCCATGGAAGATTCTTCTCACAGTATGTTGACCTTGAATACACAATACCTTGTGGCTTGGCAGTTTCAGTTTTAAAACAGTTCTACCTTAAGTGATGGATTGTGCCTCTTTGGTTTCCACAGTTTGACTGCCTGTTTTATTTTGTGACCACAAATATTTCCAAACATGACATTTTCTTTCTTTTTTTGTGCGAGGACAGGTCTGGGAGCCGTCTGTAAGCCCATTGACCAACAGTGTACAGCAACATATGGGCAAGAGACAGCACTGCTCTATGCCAAGTCACGGAAAACTTGATTCATTTCAGCTTTTCTGTTGCCTCTCACTAAAAGGACTTCAAACCATAGCAATGGCCTGATGTAAAATATGGGCGTTTTTGTTTTCCCAGGAACTTTTTCATGCATACTTTGCCTGAAGGCAACACTAAACATCTCAACAATAATTTAGTCAAATAGAGTCGGCTGTTTTTAGCAACATTTATTAATTATTGGTGTGGTCAACAAGGATGGCATCTCTAACTGGAACGACAGCTATCGGCTGTTCCTAAACAACCATTTTTCATAGCATGTAGAGGTTAGAAGGGCCAAAAAAAAAAAAAAAAAACAGCAGCTTTCTTGTATTTTCTCCAGCCCAACACTAAAATGCCTTTTATAAGAAGACGATGCTGAGCAGCATAGTGCTCACTCTGCAGCAGACAAATTGTCCTTGGAAAGCAGCTTTGATTACTGGTAAACCTGAAGTGATTAGGCAAATCAGCCAAATACATTGATGAGATTTCTGTTTATTTTATGTAAGCAGGCAATATTTCTATAGCTGCAAGCTTAAACCTCCTGGAGCAACACAGGTCAATGTTGCCTGGGTTGTGGGCCTCGGCTTGGTGCCTGGTTCAGGAAGGTCGGTATCAATCCCAATGTTGGATCAGTCGCAGCTCTTTTATACCAGTAAAAAGATCAGCTTTTTTTTTATGAAATTGAGTTTTTTTGGCCAATGTGGAATATAAAATACAAAAATCCCTTATTGCCTAAAGTGGTAATTTCCTAACCTTTTATTTATTTTCCACATTTGTAGGTGTGTTTTGTATTCGTTTTCATTCAGAGCAGAGATGAACGCACCTTTCAGGAATTCCCTCCTTATAATGTAGCTGTCTGAGAGAAGATGTGGCAACACTTAACAGACCTTAGTAAGAACCATGCATCATCACAAGTCCAAAAAATTGTCTAACGTGATTAAACTTGCTTCTTTGGTAATAATGAGTCAAGTGAGGGAATTTTCTGTAAGCAAAATGAAGAAAAAAATCCTCCAAGCAGTGCTTTCTGCTTTCAGTTGAATACATTTTTTTCTTGCTTTTCAGCCGGTTTGCCAAACTGCTGTACGCACTTCTCTTATGTGCTCTTCTTTTGGGTCGGTCCGCTTTAAGGCTGTATGTCCGACTTGGTGAGAAACCTGTGAGACTGTAGGAGGAAAGAAATGTTTTCTCTACACACACGACTAGTCCTCACCGTGTTTCACGTTGAACTAAAGGAAAACTTGTCTGGGTGTGTCCGGGTTTGACAGCCAAAGTTCATGGTTCAGCTGTTTGTTTTCCACAGCAGAAGGCGAGGTGGGATAAATTTAAAAGGATTTGTTAATCCCGTTAATTACGTTTGTGCATATATCTTTTTTGTTCTTGTTTAAACTTGAGTAATAAAGTGTGGAAGTGTCATTTTCTGCATGATTAAATCTGGCTCATTGTCAAAGAATTGCGTTTTGTGCCGATTTCAGCGCTTACTGAGAAGAGAGAGGGAGCAAGCGAGAGAGAAAAGGAGAGAGAGAGAGAGAGAGCGTGGTCTGGATCAGGATTATGGGCTTTCTCTTCCTGCCCCTGCTGTTCTACCAATAAGGGTTACAGAGTTTTCTTGACACATGATCGTTGTGAGCAGGATGACAGAGTTACCAAGGAGACTGTCAGCAGGGGGTCACGGGTTCAGGCCCCTTGAAAAGCAACCTGCCACCTGTTGAAGTGAGAGAAACTTAACCAGTCCTTTTAGGGTCCGAGCCATTGTTGTTTTATCTTTTGTGCAAGCTTGGGAAACAAGGAGACCATTTGCAATAGGCTTGAATTGCATTTAAACTGGCAGGTAACTCGTGGCCTTAAGTCCTGAATGTCTTTTATAAATGTGAGGTGATTTTGAATACTTAAAGAAAATAGATATTTTTTATTATTGTTTTCAATGGAACACATTGAAGACGGCTCCCATCTTTAACTTCAAGGCACTTTGATCAAAATGACTTTGGAGGAACATTTTTAAGTTCTGTTGCTGTCTCCCTTTCCTCTCGTCTTTTTCTTTCACCTTTTCTCCCTTTTTAGCATTTTGCCTCATTTGTTTTCTATCCTTTTTTTTCCCTCTTTTACTTTCCCGTTTGTGTGTCCATTTAACATGAAATAGTCCCAGCATAAACCTAATAAAGTTTCTCGCATATATAAATCAAGCGGAGCACCATGGCGAAAGCAGTAAGGCTCCGCTTGTGAAAGTAAAATCTGTTGGGCTCTTTTTGGCATTAAGACAACAATTCATATTTGTACATTGTCAGACAGGACATAAAATAAATAAATAAATAAATGGAGGTAAATTCATTCATACTGTCCAGACCTATTATTTTAAACACAATGACAGCTCCATTTTGGCATTACTGTTTATTAGCATAAGAAATGTCAAAGTCAGTTTTCTAAAGATAAATAACAAATGTTTAAAAATGTTGCCAACAGCTAATTGGATTGATATATCATCTTCTTTTTGTTTAGCTGTTTTTATAAACTTTTAAAAGGAACTTTTCATGGAGTGACATAAATGGCATTTGCCATTTAAGACTCAATGCAAACTGTTTGATGCAATGTACACGGTTATGAGTTGGCATGACTATTGCATCGAATAAGTATAACATGTATTTGCAATATTTGATACTCCAATTAAAAATTGTTTTTTTTTCTATTAGAAAAGAGGCAAAAAAATAGATGGATCATTTGATCAAGCTGGGTATAATAGTATTAGTTGCCACCAGACAGCACAGAGGACCTTGTGCCATAGGTGAGTGAATGATTTACCCGAGCAAGGTTACTGTACATGCGGAGAACAAACATTCAACATCTGAAGCTCTTAGTCTGTCTCGTGCTTTGTGTAATCTTATGATCATGCCTGCTCGTTTAAGAGAAATCGTGTCAGTGTCCTAATTTATAAGTAATATATGGAGTTTCAGTGCAGATTTGACCCGAAATTACAGTTGCTTCCCCATCTGCTGGGTGCTTGTCTCTGCACATTTAAACAAAGCTTCTGAAACTGAAATGGAAAACCGTTTTCAAAGCTCATCGCAGAATCGGTTTTCAGTTTACAGGACGAGATAGAAACCTTGCTTGTAGACCCACGTCTTTGTTTGTATAGTCATATCATCAAGCACAATCACACATACAGTATGTTGACTAAATACCACAGCCTACACAATTACTGGTACCTATTGTAATGAAGTGAAAAAAAAATTAAAATCAACTGAGACTTTCATGTGAGGAAGAAAAATCCCTCGCTACGACTTTATTCTGTTTTTTTTGGTTCCGTCATTGGTACCATTCCCTGAGAATCTCTGCATAATAAATGTAACTAAATAAAGAATTGTGAATCAGGCTTTTCCATGGTGATTCTGATTTATGGTTTTCTTTGAAGATTCAGACTTTTTTTTAGAGCATAAGAGAAAAAATATGCTGCAAGTTCTTTTTATAGAGGTAAGGGTTTTGAATCCAACAGAAAAGGAAGGCATTAGAGCATTATCCCCATTTGTGCATCAAAGCATATATGATCTCCATTAGACACAAAAAACTAAAAATGCATCAAAGTTCATGTTGCTCATGTTTTCGGACCGAATATACTTGGAATGTTTAGTTTTTATGCCTTTAATGAAGCAGTATTTGACTACCCAAGGCAAAACTGACTCATTCTGATCTCTGGCTGGTTACTGAAACATGTTTGCATTACTTTAAGCATCCAGGAAGGTTTGTTTTAATAAATCATGACTTTGCTTCACCCAGATAAAAATGTAAGTTGACTTAAAAGCCTGATTTCTCTTAGCTACTCATCGAAATGGGAAACACATACCAGTCAAATAAGGCAAAATATGTTCATCTGTATAATGAAGCAGGGAATGAGTCCAAGAAAATGGCAACAAACCCGAGTTGTCTGTTTTTACTCTTAAAGCGACAAATCCAAAGGTTAAGTCAAGTGGAACTGTGGAAAAACAAGACGACGAAAGTTTTTCTGGCCTTCATGCACAGTGTAGGAGGATGGTAAGGGAGACAGAACGAATGAAATCTCATATAACTCGCTCTTTGACATCTGCAGCAAAATGAGGTTTCTTATCCAGAAGTTATTCTAAAGCCTTTTCCACATCTTTTATCAGGGGTGGCAATAATTATGGAGGATGCTTTATTTCTTTAAAAGGATCCACACCTCTCTGTTGACCTACAGTCTTTTTTTTTTTTTTTTTTTTTTTTTTTTTTTTAAGCAGTATTTCTCGTTTCCTGAGCTCCTAAACCAGTTTGATTTGTCCAAAGTGGTGGAGTTATGCAGATCCAGCTGGTGTTTGTGTCAATACTGGTCGAAGCAGAACGGGTGTAAACGTTGTCACACAAACTAAGCCAGCAGCTGCTCGACCCGCCTGCTCCCTCACGATTGACTTGTGTCTGTGCAAGATACAGGTGCAGTGGTAACATTTGTTGTAAAAGCTGTTCATTCTCAGGCATATTTCAAAAATATCTTTTGCCTATTTCTTATTGAGACTTTTCTTTTTCTTAATAGCACAAATTTCTTCTGTCCCTTCTTGCTACTTTAGCTCATTTTATTGGACATCGACTGACCTCTCACCCGACACTCTGTTATCCTTCAAAATAGACGCTCCTCTGTCTGTAGCTTGTCTATTTTCAGCTCTGCTAGTGGTAAGGCCAAGGCCTTGCTGCATTGCTTTTTAACATCTGCTAGCTTGTGGTGATGTAGTATATTTCTATGGGTTATACCGCAGCAGTTTTCTTATTTTCTTAAAGGTTTTAGCCATAAATTGACCAGTGTGGTGTATACTTTATTGGTGATAGTATTGTTCTCCTTTTTAAATCAAATATAAATGATACTAAATCAATTGAGAAATATGGCTCATCTTGGAAGTTTCTGATTTAGTAAAACTGAGTATTAATGCATTTTGTTGATTAATCTGATATTAGTTTAGTATGCACTCACCAGTATTTTCCTCACAAAAAACAATTTCCAGTTTTGAGTTCTAACTTGTTATTATAACTTTTTTCTTTTTCTTTTACTCTCTAAGAACTTTAAAACATAAAAGGATGTGCTATCATTTTTAACAAACCTCCAGTCATAACAAATTGAAGTCATAAGGAATCAATGAAAGTGCATCAAAGTTTGTGTTGAACGAGGCATTTGTAGGCTGAAAATAGCATTAATTAATTGATGCAGCTCTATATAACAAGTAATTGTTTTCCATATAAAAAAAAAAGTAAACCAAAAATAAAGACACTTGTATCTTGGTTTCAAGATTTATTTGATAGAAAATGTAATGGATGTGCGTGATGGATTGCAAGCATCTGTTCAAAAAGAGAAACCAGAGCATTAAATGCTCACGTTTAAGGCTTCCTTGTATTAATTCTACTCTATGGGTTGGATGTCTAGAAATGTTGATGAACCCTTCCAGTCATTAATATAAATTTGTTATGCTTGGCTGGTTTTGGTTATTTAGCTTAATTTTAATTTAGTTTTTTTGTGCCCTCTCTCTTGATAGCATGCTAACACTGCCATACAGGTGTTATTCCAAAAGCTCTACGGATAATGCAACGGTGGAATGACAAAATGGCTATAAATGTGAATAGCACGTTGGTACTCCATGCAGAAGTTGTAAAAGTTAAGTGGTTGTTGGCCATTTTACGTGACAGCCCCTGACAGAGGGGCGGCGCAAGGGGGAAGAAAAAAAATAGCTGCAAGCAAATAAAAATTAAGAAGCATTGGCGTAATAAGGGTCAGAAAATGGTTGAACAAGTACTTTTTAATTAAAGCCTTTCTCCAACACAAATTTATTGGTGTTAATTGGCATCAATTTGCTTTTTGTCTTTTGGTTTGTCACATTCATGTGTTTAGTGGAACCTAGAGTGAAATGTTATCTGTAACTTCTGTTCCCTGAAGGAGAAGAACAAGTTACCACATGCATAGTGTGGGGTCTCACGTGTGCTGACACATGGTGGGTACACAGACAGACCATGAAGATCACCAACTTTCTTAGTTGCTTAGAAGTCAGGGCCAAAAGTAGAGCAGTTTTATATGAACTGCTTGATGGTGGGTATATTTAAGGGCAAGTGGAGCCTCACTTGCCGTCATCACGCGTCATCTGCTTAAAGGTGTGTACGTATATCTTCAGTCAGCGGACGCAAATTCATGATATCCCATTATACCGCCTGAATCGACTAACGGGGAACTTGCGTAGTTAAAAGAAAAGTTGTTTTGTTTTAAAATCATTAAAGCAGAAATGTGCTTTCATCTGTTTCTATCTTATTGACAAACGGTAGTTTTCACGTGGTACTAACCCATTCATAATGGCTCTGAATGCCACCCGCAAAGTTGGAGGTACCTGTTTTTGTTTTGTTTTGTTTGACATACATTCATTGGCTTTAAGTCTTTATTGAAGTTTGTTTTAAGGTACAATCACAGTAAAAATAAATTTTGCAGACATACACTACTTTGATTTCGTCTTTGTTCAAGAAATTAAATGACAGTGAAATCTGTGGTGAGGTTGGATTTAAATAATTTCAAATCCTGATAAATCTGTTAAAACCCAAGCACTTAAAGAGGGTGTACTTTCTTTTTATCAGATCTACTAAAACAACATTACGCCCCTTCTTTAACTCAACATTTTCAAAGAAAGTGACTTTGTTAGTTTTTCTTTGTTTTTGACAGAACAAAGGTTTTGGGCTTTACAATCTACAATCAGTGCTCAGTTCCTCCTTTTCCTCCCTGGTCTCTTTTCTGTCTTCGATTCCTCCACTCTTCCTGTCTGAGGGCTTCAATTGCCACTTTAAGCAATTGTTTACGTCACCGGATTCATTGTGTTCATTCCCTTCATTCTCTCCATTTGTCTGCCCGGCCCAGAGGACAAACTGCAGCATAGAGCTTCTGCTTGTTGTCAACGTTTCATTGCCATTACGTGGTTCTTTTTCTACAGTGAACCCGACAACGGCTCTCTTTATATCCAAACAGGTTAAAAAAAAGAGACTTTTCTCAACAAGAGACAGTTTTTCTTTGACTTCTGCCTCCTCCTATAAACATGCTAGGCAGCTTCACACATTGCTAGCAGTAAATCAGTGTCTTGACATTTATTACAACAGTAAGGTATGGGCCATTTACACTCCCTTCCCTCCTTGTTTTAACCTGTTAATTTTATATGACAGGAAGAACACAGCTGGCTTGTGTTAGAGAGTTGCACTGGTAGGAGCATAGTGGGATAAACCAAATCGATAATCTTACTTTTTTTAACTTAAAGCAAAGTAAAGGTCTCCTTGTGAACAGTTTTAACAAATGTGAATTTTATCCTTAGCTGCTTTGAGGTGCGACACGAAAAACCATGCATTGCTGTGGTGATCACTCATCTCTCCAGATCAGTCATCAGCTCTCAATTCATAGGAGCGGCCTCCATTTCTCAAAAACTATGCCAACGCACCGTCACCGACTGGTTCTGGTGAATTAAAGAGTTTGTATGCACTTACTCTAAACGTCGTCCACCACAAGGTGAGCTTTACCATCTATGTAGGTGAACAGTTATTCTCCTGATCCTGCAGACTTCCAGTTACATGGTAGAAATAATTGGGTATTTATATATACTTTAATGGCTTTAGTTTTTAAGCCTTCTCTGTTTATGCTCCCGAACCTTCATCATAAAAATATATGATCAACGTCAGGCTTCTCTTTGGGACTAAATTAGTTAGTAATCATGCAATGAGTATTTTGTTAACTGCACAAATACTTTCGCAAGTATTTGGCCCAGCAGGTAGATTTGTGAAGCAGAAAAGGAAAATGGCTTACAGTAAACCAACCTGTTAAGCTGCGTAATCTCCCAACATCTACCATAAATCCAATATTTAATTTGAGTACATTTTAATTAAGAGATGAAGACAAATCCCACGTTAGGAAATAAGCGTGTTTTCAACAGAATTACAGGTGCCACAGTCAATGGCCCCCATAATCATATAAAGTAACTGTAAATGAGGCATTTTTCTGATTTAGATTTAACTTTCTAAAGCTATTTTGTGTTTTATAAACTTTTAAGTTGGTGGGTCATGACCTGTTTTTATAAATTTTATATGTCATGACTTCCAGGGGTATAAATGAGGTGAGTGAGAGGCCCGTTTTGTTTTCTCTAGACATTCTTCAAAATGTGAAACACAGCAGAATATGCCTTTTTCTATCTATAGAAGTCAGGAAATGGCTGAAGGACAAATGGCAACTCACCTAAATATATCCATATTTGGGTCCACAGCTGGGCCCTGGGTAGTTACTGTGCTCAAGGTATGACAGAAATGTAAAAAGCTACAGTTAATTCCCCTAACTGAGATACTGATATGACTGAATTGTGTACCAGTTGTGACAAATGCCTGCGTTTCCCACACATTCTGCCAGTGCGACAAAGCGGGGGAAATGGATAGTAGCAAGTCTGATGACCTAATTGAACGCACAGAGCCGTTTCTTCTCCAGCAGACACCTACTGCACACCTGTCAGTGCGGCACAGAGAGGGACTGAGACGCCGCGCGGCATCACGACTCCCTGCTTGGAGCAGCTGAGTGTGTCAGCTCGATGTCGCATATAAAATCGTTCCATGTGAAGACTTATTTCAGCCAAACCGTTTATAGTGTAACACCACATATGAGCTCGTAGAAATTCAGCTTTGCGCGTAGCCGTCTGGGCGAAGTCCACCTCGACTCTGCGCGAACGGCCACGGACTCAAGTCCGCGCAAGAATGTGAGCGCTTTAAAAGTTGTAACTTTTTCCAGAATAAGCAAGAAAACTAAAAATAAATTGGAGGTTTTGTTATAAATAATCTCTTAAGTATCTTTTAAATTTAAAACATCTAAATGTGTAAGACAATATAGTTGTAATAGTGTTATTGCACCTGTAGGAATATTTGCTCCCTTCCAGCTATGAAATGGAGGCAGTCAAATTCTGCACAGTTTTTGAATAGATTCACTGCAACCAGGGTATTTTTACTTAACAATATCATATTGTAGGAATTTCATGCTGGCCTATGCCAACTCAGTGCAATGATTTAAATGTTAAACATTTAAATCAAGTCAAACTGTAACAAATGAAGCGTAGGCAGAAGGATGGGGGGAGGGAGGGAGAATAAAATCTCCAATGTGTGAATTGGAATCTTCTGAAAAATGGCTAATTGTGAAAAATCTGAATTTAAAAGAATTGTCATATCAACCTTTTTTTTTTTATACCACATCAACAATGGATAAAAAGTATTTTTCTTAATCCAACCTATTTGCTTTAGTGTACGATTCCCTCCAATACTGCACAAAGAACCTTCACCTCTGGCAATAACCTTGTTTGTGTTTAGTCTTTACGAAAGCAACTTTAAGCTCTTAATAGACGGAACCAGACTGGCGGGTTCAAATGAGTTATTTCAGGGCTTAGAGCGACATGTCACCAAATCCACTGCAGCATTACTCTTCTAGTCATTTGCCCCAGTAGCAATACAAAGGAAACTCTGGAAATCCATACATATTAGTTTGAGTCTCATGTATTTCCAAACCTTCCTCGTTCAGTCTTTCACTACCAGTTTGCTGGCTGTGGAGAAAATGGAGTAAGGAGGAGCTTTACTGTAAATGGGCTCCATTCCAGCTGGGCCAAAGTCTGTCCCTGACTGCAGCTTTCTCAGACTCCAGATTCTTCCCAAATCTTCTCAGCAAACTTAGTTTCACCCTGTCTTTCTGTTTTTATTCGTTCAGTTTGGACCGAGCTACTCTTTTTTTTTTTTTTTTTCTTTTAACCAGACTTCATTCTGTTCCCTAACAGAGTAAAAGTTCGAGCGCTTTCATTTTCCACTATTTAGCAACCTGATTGAACTTTGTCACTGAAGCTGCCGAGCAGGGCTGCTCTGCCTAGAATTCCTGACGCGCTTTCTGTTCGCTACATATGGGTCACCTATTTCCACTCATAGCAAGCGCAGAGGCAGCACTAACAGCTGAGAGAAAAAGATGAGGCAAGGAAGCCGTAAGTGTTCCATGAGGGCAGCAGTTAGTGTCTGAGAACGGCTGAAAGAAACCCCCACAATCTGATGACAAGAGCTTGTGTAAAACGATACTTTAATTGGCTAATTGCAACACTTTCCTGTGTCTTGATGCCAGACACCACTTTCCCCCTTTACAGATTGGGTTCAGCCAGTGGGTTAAACGTTCTTGGTGTCTCCTTTGCAGAATAAGGTGGTTTCAGACAGTGGAAAAAACCCAGAGGCATTTTACTGACGGCCTGCGAGGAACTGGTTGAACAGGCTAGATGTAAAGGAATGGGACTGTAAAAGCACCTTCAATATCAATAACTCAATCATTCAGCCAAACTTTATTCGTATTGAACTTTTCAAATAGTGTTACAAAGTGCTTTACAGAGCTTAGACAAGTAAATAAAAGTTATAAAATATGCATTTTTAGACTACTTAAGGCAACAAAAGTGCTGATTTTACTTTTTATTGTATATAATACCCAACAATTGAATATATTTTGCGTAAATTTAATAGGTTAGCAAAAATGTACAACAAAGAAAATTTCTGTTCAATGTTCTTCAAATCCAAAACATTATTTCAAGCTTGATGATTAGTAGTTCTAGAACATCTTTATTTGAATGTTTTTTTGAGTAGCTCGGGTAATGAGTATTTAGAAACCAGTGAGGACAATGCTCAATGCCGAGACTTTAAAATTGCTTTGATGTGGGGAGACTTTCTGGTCCTCGTCAGCCTCCTTGCTGCTTAATTCTGAGCTAGTTGTGATGGGGCTGTGGTTCTCTTTAGGAAGATGAGAAAGCAAGGCAATGCAAACACATTTTAAAAGACCACATTAAAGTTAATGTATCATTAATAAGAAATAAACACTGTAGCAAAAAGCAAATATCTTTATTGCAACTTTTTAAATCATTTAGTTTTTTAACATAGTTGGATCGTTGTGTTATAATGAAGCCTGTCAACATTCTTATTTTATTTTTTTAGCTTTGCAGTTTCTTTAGTTTTGAAATTAATGAAGTGATCTTTTTTCCTATAACAAATTGTACTTTGTGTTTAATAGTCCCTATATAACAATAATCCTAACCTATAAATTATGAGTAAAAGTACTGGAAATCTAAATTCTTGCCCTATCTGTAGTTCCACAACCCGGAGACCCTTAACGCACAAGGAAGACAAGAGGAAATTCCTGCTCAATCTTTCCATTTGTGATGTTTTCCTGCAAGATTAAGATGGCATGGCTCAAGAAAGCCATAAGCAGGATATTCTGTGACGTTAAAATAAGCAATAACTAATAAAGCAAAAAAGGAGTTCAGTTAATGGAGTTATTTTAAGGAAAGACAATGTACGGTGTCAGTGTTGATACAGTGGTGGCAATGGTGCTTGCATTATCCAAATGTCACGCTTTCCCCTCTGTCAACAAGATGCTCAATGTACGATCTGTGTGCCTTAGTGTGTCAACTGCTGTCAGCTAAACTGGATGCTCACATGTAGAACGTTAACAGTCCATCTGATTAACCCAGTATGTTATTTGCATGTGGAAAAAACAATTAGCCTCCGCATAATGAAAGTGTAAACAGTCATTTGTGGCACCGATACTGTGCATTAATATATTCTTTATAATGTATTTTACTAATTTTATTCTAAAGTCAATATTTTATTACTGCAAGTCTTGGTGATATTTTACAAAGGGGCTGCCCTTATAAGCAACTTTTAAACTGTTAAAAATGCTGTCATTAGTTAAGCTTAATTGGACTTTGGGCTTACTTTCAGTAAGCGGTAATAAGACATCTATAAGCTTTTCATATATTAATGTATACTCTGTATGCCATAAAAATAGCATATTTTTGCCTTTTGTCTCTCACTTTAATCCTCTAAAACGGCTTTGCTAATGTTTTATAACTATTTATTAGCCTTTTAGGTGTGTTTTAATGCTCTATAAAAGGTTAATTAATAGCTTATAAAGTGTCTGCAGCTTATGAAGTGGTTTTCTTACTATCTACTATTCTTTGGGGAATCTTTAAGGTGTTTCCCTCATTCTCTCTTGCATTGGTAGCATGTGAGAAGTTCCAGACTACTTTGACATATAGCACAAAAATATTCTCACAATATCAGTGTCTGCAGTAACAACATCTCAACATTGTTTGCAAGGCCATATTTGTTTGTTGTTATTTCTAGGTGTCAAGAATATACACTTTGGTCGCCAATTACATAGTTAGCCTGTTGGCTGGAGTCTTATTACTGTGGATAATGGCATCTGTTATCACCATCACAGGATTTTCTAATAATGTGAAACCCTTACTTTGACGTGAGTGAAATTTAAAAGCTGGCTTTTCTGTACCTATTTATATTGAAGTAAAAATAAGAAATGAAGAGAATAAGGACACTGTACATTTTTGCTTGTCTCAGTAAAACGTTTGACAATGCAATTTTTTTCACCCTGCTAGAAGAACGTCAAAGGTCGAACATTACTTGCAGCCAAGATGAGATAGTTACGGTTTCTTTAATTTGTGTAATCTTTTGCTAAAAGTTAAAACTAGTCCAGATGACACATTCTTCCTCAGATATCAGGATATCAGGAGGAGACCTTCTGTTAAGGGGTGTGTCTAAGTTTAGAAAACATGCAGACATGACACGGGGCTCTTATTCTTCGGGACGTTGCCCACGTTGTTTTGCTGTAAGAATCCCGCGCTGAAAAAACTTGCAGTCATTTCTCTAACCATTTTTTTCTAAATACGGCAAACTAAACCCTGAGGTTGGGTCATCCTTAGAGGGTGTTTTTATGTTTTTTTATTGAGCCGCATAGAGGACATAATCGTACGGGTGAGGAAGACAATGGCGCACATGGTTGAGTGTGGCAACAAGATCTTTTTTTTTTTTGGCTTTTTTTTCCAGTTTTTTGTATGCTACTATTGGCTCATTCTTTACAAAGTAGGCTGGCAGGAAAGGGGGTTTGTGAGAGGCGGGATGACATGAGGTAAAGGATCTCAGGCCGGAATCGAACCTGGGTCAGCCGCGACGAGGACTAATGCCTCCGTATATGGGTCGCTCGCTACCCCTGTGCCATCGGAGCACGCTCCACAAACTTTGTTTTAATGAACACCACCAAGTTACTTTTCCCTTTAAAAAAAGAAGCCAAATTGTAGCAGACTTTTAGTAACTCCATCAAGTGCCTAAGCCATTGCCTTATCATTAATCTAGAGTAATTGTGCTTGTGTCCTTTTTACCAAGAAAAATACAAGCTGCCTTTTGGTTTCTTTGATTTTTGTCTGTTTTTATGGCAGGACAATGACTTTTCTTGATGCAGCTGCTTTGTGTTCCGCTCTGTTTTTGCTCTTTAAGTGAGCAAAACTCCCACTGTGATGGCGTGAGGGTTTGTTCTAATGTCTGCCGTTCCCTCTCCACCACACTTTGCTCCTCGCTACATGGTACATCAGCCTTTCAGCTCTTAATTACAGCCGACACTCTCTCTGTTTTTTCTCAATCTGCTCTCTTTCCTCCCTCTTCTCTGTGTTTAGTGCTATCTCACCACTGATTCATCACTCTTTCCTGTCTATCTACCCTCATCTCGCAGCAGCAGAGCAGCAAATGGTGTTTGTCACAGTACGCCAGCTCCTCTTTTTGTCTATTAAAACATATTTGTGCAGAATAATATGTTTGTTTAGAATCTTAGATGGAAGTAAGCAGTTGTTTTTTTTTTTTTTACTTCAAAGGTTAAGGCTAAAGATGGATTTCTAAAACACTAGGTATAAATTGTAATGTATAATTCACACACATTAACAAAGTGGCTGCAACCATCAATTAGCATTGTATACTTAAGAAAGGTAATGCATGAACTCTTAATTCAAGACCTCCTGAATTAAAACAAAAAGCCCGAAACACCCTGTGTAACAATTTGACCTGTGTGCAAAATAATTTCAAAAGATTTATTGAATCCAGGCGGCTTGCTTTCTGCCAGTTGGACGTTGAAGTGTCTCCTTTGTTGCGTTTTAGTCAAATCTGGTTGTTCCATTGTAGAAACGCAATATAATGTGTAACTTTGTGTTTTTATTTGAATTGCATCCACTTGTTCAAAGATGCATTAAGATTTATTGAACATTCCTTTGATGTATGGCCCAGAACAAAGAAACTGACCACAGGCTCTTAAGAGTTTTTTTATGTTCTCCCAATAGGACTTTTTTTCTATACACTTGGGAAGAGAAGAAATGGTTGGGAAGGGTATTTGTTTGTTTATGACTTCCACTTTAAAAAGAAAATGGGCTCTGTTTTCATATGAGAAGATCCATTTTCCATTCTGAACATAAAACAAATAATCTGAACCATCTGGCACTTAGTTGGTCTGCTGGAGTGTAAAAGAATAAAGGTTGTAGTTGGTCCAATAAAGTGACTAACACGAGCTGTTGTCTAATTTGTTCATGAAAACCTTAGATTCTGGTGTCATACTGACATCAGTGGTGCTGATTTGCTCTGACCATCTAGATCCACAGCTAGTAATGACTATAGACTACCGCAGAGAAGCTCAGCCTTTGCACAGACTGCCTTTTTCACACATTAAAGAATGGAATAACCTCCCAGATGGCCTGAAACCATCCTCTGACCTGCAGGATTTCTCAAGAATTGTTAGGACAGAATTACTGGGAAACTAGCATTGTCAACATTAACTATTGTCATTTGTAATGTAAATTGGTGTACTTATTTTAAACTGTAGATTGATCTGAATGTGTTGTGTGAATGGCTGCAGATAAAGAATATGGTTGGATGTACTGTATGCATGTTGGATGTATTGTTATTGCTGTGAGCTGCCCAGGGACTGCAGAAGGAAAGTAGCTAAATCTGGTGTGCAGCATCTCTTCTTTTTGTAAAGATTAATGTGGGTACACATTGTCCCTGTGAAATAAACAATAAACGCGTAGTAAAATTTTCTTCTGAACTTTGGAATTTGCTATAAACATGAATGTCATTATTTATGGCAAACTGTCTCCTGATCCCGTTTAATGCGGCGCCCTACATTTTCAATTAATCTGATGAATTTAGATTTTTTTTGTCTTTTTTTTTTATCTAAAATTTACCTTGAAGACTTTTGGTAAACCACAAAATAAAATGTAAAGTTTTTACTTCAAAGTATAATTTATATTTAGAAACTTCATTCTCCAGCTTAAAAAAATAAAATAGAATGTGACCCTCATTATGGCTGTGTTTACACATAGAAAAAATATAATTTACTTTTTAGAGTTTTCAGAATTGAAACTCTCATCCCTTTTTAGTTAAAATGTAATAATAGGGACTGACGCTTTAAAAATGGCAGGCCCTTATTACCATCATGTATCTTCCACTCAAATGTCATACTTTTAGATGTTCAGATTTTCCAACCAGAAGTAAATGTGATTAAAAAGGGATTCATTAGAATTAATCCGGAGTATGGCCAGGTCTGGACATTAACACATGCGGGCACAGCACTAATCAGTCGAGCATGCAGAAAAAAACAGAGCAGACAGAAAACTTGCCTTCAGAGTGCATTTAGCAGCCTTGCTGAACGCACTGATTTCTAAAGAAAAGAAAAAACACCTCACAAAACAGTCCGAGCCTCTTTTTACTGTCACTTAAAGTACTGCCATACTTTAAACAATTTCAACAACTTTGAAATATATTTATAATGGGTCTCATTGATTAGAGAGTAGTCAGATGCTCTATCCGCCATGTTTGCTTTGAAAGAGCCAGCCAGCGGCTGGAGCCAAAATTAAAGGCACAGACGCACACATACCCCTGCAGGCTGCTGGAATGGGACTCTCTGCACACAGCAACTTGGAGGAAAACTGTTCTAATTTTGGTAAAGAATATTAAGAAAATAACAAAGATGAAAACTGAAACTTCTGCGAAAACTAAAAAGATTCTCAATAACTTGTTTTATTTTATTTTTTGACGGCGCCTATTATGTTGATTACCTGCGGCAATGCCGGGCCTATATTGAATTAACTTGTGTGGACACATGTTAAAGACAAAGAAGATTTGTTAGTTCGTTAGTTTCTAGTTTGGACACGTATGATTACTCCACCCTAGATATGTTGACACCCTTGTTAAAGATGTGTTAAATGGCCTTAAAAGATATTTAACATTTATTCCTGTTACATAATCTTGCACTAACGTATTCAGTGAGTAGAAAATAAACGATATCACTGTGACAAATAATCATTTCCATAAAATCACCAGTGTTGGTCTGCGGCAAACCAAAGATTTCTGACACCTTAGAAACTTTTCATTTGTCACCACGGCTTCTTCTTTTCGTGGAAAATGCACATTTCCCAATTCTTTTTACCTGCTCTTCAAAATAGGAAAGGTAAGAGAGCACTCTATTTAAAACAGGAAGATTTGTGTGGTAATGACTTCAAGAAAAAAAGCTGTTCGTCTGAATATGCTGATATCTGCTGTGGCAGCAACATTTATAGTGGGTTTGGAGGAAGTCCTTGGTCTTACCACCAAGCACAGTGAGCCGGACAGCTCTCCAAAACGCACCGCTAGAGAACTACAGGAATTATTTTAGCAGAATATAATGCCATGATCAAACGTGAATTCATTTCAACTCTTGCCACATGTCTAATACTTGTGGAGGACTCTGTTCTTTCTCTTATTTTTTTGCTGCAAACTAGACAGGACTAGAGTATGATTTATTAGAAAATATATGCAGAGCAGATTAAGGTGTATTCAGTTGATTTTAACACAGCAGTACAGGTGTGGAGAGTGTATTGTTTTTGGTGGTGTTCCTATTTCAAAAAAGGTAAAACATTTCTACAACCATCTTGACTAATGACCCTGCCAGATGATGTGATTTTTTTGTGTTCTGTTTAGATTTTTTTTCCCCAAACATGTCCGGTTTGGGAAGAAGTAGGTAGCAGCTGCATTCTGAAAACCTCTGAATCCCAGCTGTAATAACAGAGTTGTTGAGAAATACCACAGTAATCTTGTGTGCAAACCTCCATTTGTGGTGTGAAACGGTTCAACAGAACCGCAGTCCTAAAAGTGAAAGTTTTAGGAAAATCTGCTCTATTTTGAAAGTGATCTTATGATATTTTTGCAATTTTTGTTTTTTGTTTGAATAAATCCTGGAGGATTTGTAACCCAACGTGCAGTGTTACCCAAACAGTGTCGGGGAATGATTGACTGAGAGGCAAACTGGGAGCAGTTTGAAGATAGCTGTCAAAGGTTCTTATGGAAAGAATGTAATGATTATTCTCAGCCCTGTTGCAAGAAGGCTTTTCTTGTTCAAACTAAAGACAGAAGCTGATTTTTTTTTTTTTTTTTGTCTAGCATACAGCAGCCCTCCCACTCCCCAACCTGTTGCTCAGTGCGTGCTCAAGAAAAAGAACTCGTCTAGAAGTTGCCCTCGGTTGAAAAATAAAATAGGCTTGTGTGGAAATATTTGCATTTCAGTTCAAAATCAAAAGGTAAAAACACTCACAGGCATGACTAGGACACTACCGCCCTCCACTCGGGTAACACGGTTTTTAATTGAACGTTTGCAACGGGCCGGAAAGTTACCATGTCTGACAGTAACATGAATAGCATATAGCAGGTCATTCATTGGGGCAGGTTAATTAGTCAGCAGCTTTAATGCTATATTAATAATAAACATGTTTTTATTTATTCATTTTTTTGGGGGGGGGGGTGCAATTTCTTATATTCAGTTTACTGCTTACTAACTGTAACTGATGCTATTTTCTTCCCTTTTTGACGTTTTCCACCACTGTATAAATCTGCTATAAAGGGAATAGCTTGGTAGCCCCCTGGTGTTTTAAGGCCCGCACACATTGTGCAATCTAAAAAAAATTATAAGGGAAATTTAAGTCGCATTGTGAAAGTGTGGTATTATAAATCTTGATTCTCTTTGGAGCATGATTTAAAATAAAACACTTTTTCATTATACAACAAAAAAATTATAGAATTCTCTCACTCTCCTAACGTGCGACTGTATATTAGTAACGTGATAATAATTATTTATTCTCCAAGAAATCTGGTAGTGACCAGAATAAAAGTTTTCTTTTTATTGACCCTTGCCGGTTCGAAAACTCAGAAATCCAATCTTTTTAGTTTGGTGAATGCATCTTACTAAGCGTTGCCAGGTTGTGCTCACCAACATTATTTAACAGGAAAGCCTACCCTGTTACAACAAAGTTGGTTTGTTTTAATATTTTATGCTACGGGACATACTGGATCTAGAAAAGTTGGCCTTTTGGAAATCTCTGAGTTAAAGTACCAGTCTACTACTAACACACAGAGAGACTGCCGGTTTTGTATTGCTGGCCTTGCTAACGGTTAGGATAAGATTCTACAAAATGTCTTCAAATGTCAACTCTGTAATTGTTTTGTTTGTTTGTTTTAAAATATTATTCAGACCTTTATTGCAATTGCTCTCTTTCAAACATACTTTCACTTCACACTCTGCTTCAAATATAAATAATAGGAAGATTATTTTTCACTGCCCAAAATAGCTTGATTGTGACTCAGTTTATTGAGTAGTAAAAGAGAAATGTCCTAAATGTTTTATTTCAGTATACATTTTTTTGTCAGGCGACATCCATTTTTAATGCTTGATTCCAATTGTCCTTTGAAAATATTTCCAAAATCAGCCAACACTATTCAGCGGCACTCATTCAAGTCACCTTACGTCAGAAAATAACTTCCAGAAGAAAATGTGATTCTCATGTAAATGTGAAAGCAAAGAAAAACATGTCCTAGATGTCCAGATGCTTCCCGATTAGGACGCCGTCCCAGAACAGGAAGCCTGCCTCTCCTTAGCAACACGTGTTGACCCAAAATGAAGACCCCAGGAGCGGTGAGCTCTGGTGAGCGCCAAATCCAGCAGGCTGGATCTCCTGTGGCGACTGAGGGAGAAGTAAATGTCCACGTTCATGTGTTTGTGTCAGTGGCGAGTGAATACGTGCATCCTCTCTGGAGCTTACCACTGATGCATTTGTTCGGAGAGATGGGGCTTTATTGTGGTTGATCCATTAATGTTGACCTGTGGTGAAAAGTGCTACTTTCACCACTAATGATTTTGTTTACCTCCATTAAATCAATGCAGCAGCTGCTGTTTTTTTCCCAATTTTATTTCCTCCCGTAGTTGCCGAGATTAAATAAAAAAAATGCATGATTATGAATTGCGTACGTTTATTTAAATATCTCCTTTCTCAACTGCATATGTTTGCATACAAATTAAGAGCTGATTTATAACCCTTTTATCTCTGTAAATAAAAATGAACTTGTTCTTTTTTTTTTTTTTTTTTTTTTTTTGCATACATCAGCCTCTGACAGTCTCGTATTAAAGCAATCGTGTTTTATTCTATTCCTGTAAACACAAACAGTTCTTCACTCTGTTGAGAGAGGCAGGCATAATTTCCCTTCATACAAGCTCGCTGCTCACACCATATCTGTGGATATCCAGACCACCACAAAGTCCAAGTCCGCTGTCCGTCAGTTTGCCTGAGTGAAAGGTAACATTCAGAGGATTCTTTCCTTCTCCATCCAGGGCCCGAGTTCACCACCGTGGGGATCATATTCCACCGGGCTTCCCATGGGAAGCAGTCATGTTAGGAAATGGAGGCGTTTTTGCCCTGCACTGCTCCATTCTGTTGTCAGAACCGACCAAACTCGGCCTGTTTTCTCTGTTTTTTTTTGTTGCACCAGCCTCTGCCAGATTAGCTTTCGTTGCTTCATCCTGCTCTTCTGTTATTTTTATCTTGACTACCTCATCTATCTTAAAAGTTTTTTGAAGATAGTTCTTGCACCGAGCACGGATTATGAAATGTCAGTTGTGAAATCTGGCTAAAACATGTTCACAATTGCATTTTATGTGGCCGTATCTCTAAGTTTTTTTTTTTTTTTTTTTTTTTATGTATTCCTTAAATTTCCTTTGGTTTTTATCTGAGGGAGGAATGGATGATTAGCTTCATGAAGGGAATTTTATTGCATTTCCCCCGGTTAATGATTGTCTTCTTTCATCATATGTGTGTCTCCTTACAGGTGGAGTCTGTGGGTGAACATGAGGCAATAGAACCAACCTTTAATGTTAGCCAAAGAAATCTAGCTAAACACAAACCGTAACTTTCAGGGTGATTGAATGCAGAGAGCAACAACAACAACAACAAAAAAATCCCTCTTTTTAGTTCTTCAGTCATAACGTCATGTTTCTAACTGGATATGGATTTCTCCAAATTCGCTTCAGGCCAAGAAAGCGCAACACTCATCAGAGGCCGCTGTGACAGTCGAACAAACATTGCATCAGGCTTCTAATTATTGATAAATATTTAACTATGTGCGGTAGCAATGCATCAGACGGCACGATTCTGTGTGTAAGGCGTTGAACCCCGAGTGGAATCAAGGGAAATACACGTGTAATAATTTGAATTTAGTTATTTTTTTTACCCTGAGTATTAAGAAGCGTCCTGAGATTTTAGGTTTATTTGTAAGCATTTAGAATAAGATGACATAGTATTGGATTAATACATGGCAGCCAATAAACTGTAATATACAGTTTAACCATAATGACGGCATGAAGGATATCCCCAGATAAAAGATTTTAAGTTCCCCAGTGTACAGTATAATGCAGTCATATTCAACACATTAGAATATGCATTTCTAAGAGGTATTTTTGTCAGATTATTTGAAAAAAACAACAGTTTTTAAGCCAGTATTAAACATACTTTCATTAAGCGGCATTTGTTCATGAAATTTTTTTTCTATTGGTCTGATGCAATAGTCTAATCTTAAATGCAGTGTTTTTATTAGGGGGAGGTGGGGGAAAAAATCATAATTAACACATATATTGTGCATTTCATAGTTTTTCAGTGAAGCAGTTGACCGGGAGCATGTAGCAACAAGTGGGGGAAGGGCAGAGCTGTGGTCATTTCGGCGACACTTCATGCTTAAGTCTGTACAAACTCTCTGCAACACCACGTTTACTGTCTGAATATATTGTTAAATGAACTAGGGATCTCTTTTGTAAATTGCTTTCTCCAAGTTGAACCCCTTGTAACTCAGTCACGCATGGATGGGTTATACGAAAATACCTAACTTGGAGGTTTTTGTGCATCATTAAAGAAAGAAAGAATCTAAATATACATTTGCATTGCCTGTAGAGGTTGTGGTACAGCCACTGATGAGTGAACATATAAACTTTTAGAGAAATCTTCTGCAGGTAAAGACCTTCATTTCTTTTAACCGGGGCTACATTTTGTTTGTCTTCTTTTGAGCTGTGCCGTAAAGTCACGGACTGCTCTGTCATTCATTATTATTTTATGCAGTGGAGCTTGTTTGGGAGAGTTGTAATATTTCACAGTGGCCTGAAAGCTCAGATAATATGTTTTAAGAAAACGTAAATAGTAGCTTCTCAAAGAATTCCCTCATTTGTGTTACTCTGTGCTGGTTCTCGATGCTCATTCTCATTCAGCA
Organism: Fundulus diaphanus; assembly: GCA_037039145.1. Taxonomy (NCBI): domain Eukaryota; kingdom Metazoa; phylum Chordata; class Actinopteri; order Cyprinodontiformes; family Fundulidae; genus Fundulus; species Fundulus diaphanus. The sequence goes on from CM073136.1 coordinate 36,674,315, forward strand.
ACCTTAGCACCCACACGGTTGGCCTCCTGCCCTTGCATGATTCTCTCCTTGTATGTCAGCAGAATTCAGTTTGCATCTTCAACGCCATTAATCTTTGTGCAGACAGACATGGTGGGCGTATGTAAATGTAACCCTCCATTAGTGAGCCAAAGCTTTCACTGCTGCTTGCTGGTGCTGTTTTAGATGTTCCTCTGAACTCTTGCCCACTTACTCCAACAGCTTTGCCCTGCAAACGTCTACTTTGCCGCAGCCACAAAGTGCAGTGCGGGTTTTTTAATGAAGACGGTTGTAAAGCTGATCAACAAACGGCTGCCGGCTGTCCGCGCATTCCGTTCAATGACAATGTAACAGCACAGATGCAACAGAGAGATGCTAACAGGCTGTAATGTAATCGGCCGCTGAACAACAGGAGTCACTGTCATCTGTTCTGCTCATGCCAACTGTAATTTTATTGTGGTCTATTTCTTCGCTCAGTAGCTAAAACGTATTTTTATAAGCTGCCACTTGGGCACATATCAGATTACCAGAGTTTGTTGTCTTGAGGAATGGTGTGCTGACATTTAGGATTTAATACGATGCTTTGATTTTTGTTTCAAGTCTTTATTCTAACTCAAAAATGGAGCAAAATAGGAGTAAAGTGATGCAAATCTCCCACTCTCTTCCCTTTTTAAATCTGTTTACGTTATTCAGCCCCGATGCCAGAAATCCTAATTTTTACTTACTTAAAATATTTCCTGACTTGTTTACTGTAATGGCAGTATCATTAAGCTGAGCAACAAATCAGTCTCACAATCTTATCAACATCAATCTAGACCTATGCATGTGTGTGTGACAATCTCTGTCACACATTTTAAGAACAACAAGGAAATGTCTTCGTTTTTCACAGGATGATTTATTTAGAATCAAACAAGTTACTGAAATTGAAATGGTCTAAGGTATCAGTAGGAAATAATGGAATCAATAAGTAAATTTAATCAAGCCAAATGAATAAATTGGTGAATAAGAACTCGCAATGAAAATTTTAAAAATTGACACTAAACCTATTTTTGCTCTAAAGCTACTACTACAGGCTAAAACGAAAAGTTTCATAAGTGGGTAATTTAAAGTTCAAAATATTATCAAAGAATGATAGATCTACCTTTTATAAGGATTTTGTTTGCCTTCTGACTAATTTTGAGTTCAAAATCTGTATGTTAATCACACAGTAAAAAGAAGGAAAAAACGGAGGATTTTAAGTCTCACAACAACCTTTCAAGCGTTTAATGGCCTAAAATATAATTTGAAAAAGGATCTTACTTTGTATTGGACACGCCTTTTTATTCTCCACTAACTTACATTTCTGCTCAGGTTCAGCCAGTTTATTGTCTCTCTCTCTCTCTCTTTCTTTTAGCATATATGTACAACAGTCTATACATCAAATTTGCTTTAAAAACTACTAGAAGGTCTGGGTCCTTGGAAGCAATAAATATATATTAATTTTAAAAACTTCTACTGGTTACAGCTACTTGTGTTAGACTCCTTTCTACTCTGCTCAGAAGTGACAAATTTGTATCTGGGTTTTGAACAATGGCTGGTGAGTAAAACAAGACAAATGAAAGAATGACTCTGTCATTGCTGCAATAAAGCCTGTGTTACTCACCTTATCTTGACGTGTGTGTGTGTGTGTGTGTGTGTGTGTGTGTGTGTGTGTGTGTGTGTGTGTGTGTGTGTGTGTGTGTGTGTGTGTGTGTGTGTGTGTGTGTGTGTGTGTGTGTGTGTGTGTGTGTGTGTGTGTGTGGTGCAGGGAGCCTTCAATTGCTCCCTGCAGATTCGATTTGGTGCTGGCACATTGTGTGTCTTAAATCAGATAGATGGCCAGGGCCCTGAGGGTGCAGAGCTCCCATTTCCCCTGCTCCTCTTATGTAATTAGCTTTCATTTAGGACTTTAAATGCTTTAGCCCCCACAAATGAAGCAGGAGAAATGTCCTCTCTCCCCTATTCACCCACTTTTCTGTCCCGCTTTCATGTGGAAAAGACGACCATTTTACTCTCACCCAATTCATGATTAATTAAGCTTCATTATTTCCACCCGTATTTTCATAATCATGTTAGCAACATTGAGTGCAGTCTTAATTGCAGTATATATATATAAGGGCAAGTGAGGTTTGTACTCTCTATTCTCTCTATTGCTGGATGACGGCGGTCGTTTGCGGCTCAATGCTTTGCCGCGGCGACATAGACCTTTATCGTGGTCATAAAAGCTTTAATTGTAATAATCTAAACATTCAAGTGATGATCTGAGCAGATTAAGAATTCTCAGGCATTTTAAACTGGTGAAATAATGATAAAGAAGAAATGAGAATCTTGCCTAGAAGAATGCAGCTTGAATCGCGGGAAAAGAAAAGTGGAGCGCACGAGGACACATCGCTTTCTACTTTAGAACTTTTAATAGGTGGAGAACCTTGCTCAAATAAGTAGCTATTTTGACTGTAGGGGACTACTGCTCAAATGTCCATCTTATTCTACCAAAATAAAATGGGTGCCAGCTGTTTCAGCTGTAGCAGTAAGTAATAGGTCAAAATTTAAGCTAAAATTGTTTGGAATCACCTTTCTGATGCTAAAATACTGTTTTCTGGCTGTGAAACGGTGCTATCTTTGGTGTAAATTGTATTTTTTTTTTATGTATTGTTATATTGGGTCCACACAGCCCATGTGATTGAAAATGGAGCCAAAGTCAGAAGAAAAACACAAAAAGATGGAGAGAAAAAAACAACCTTGGAGAACTGTCAATCAACTTCAAAAGTTTGCAAAACTTTTGAAGTTGATTGACTTCCTTCTCCGTGGACGTAGGTGTCGAGAAATGTGGAATTACTCCAGACTTTTGCCTGTCATTTTGTGTGTTTTTTTTTTTTTAATACCCCAATTAAATAACCGGAAGACTGATGTTGTTTTGTAATCAGTGTAGGAATGAAAACGCCAAACCGCAACTCCAAAATAGTCGATCGTGTTTTTGCAAATCTTCAGTCCAAAAAGGTCTACAGAAGTGCTAGAGGAGTGGGGATGCAGGCATGCTCATCATGTGGCCATAATCTCAGCTTCTTATATTACTTATAAAACATGGTTTTAAGATTAATTAAGTTATGTTTTTTTTCAGTGTCAAAATAAAAAAAACTGTAAAAACCACCTCTAAGTATACCCGACACTGTGTAAACTCAAGGAGCCATAAAATGTTCCCTTACTAAAATCAGTCTGACAGAGTTGATCATTTATATTTTCCACTGTACATATTTAGTTAAACAGATATAAACTTGATCCGCTCCCTCTGCTTTAAAGCATGTGGCCCAGTTTCCTGTATTGCTCCACATTCCAGTTCAGCATAACTTCGCTCCAGGGATCTAACATGTGACCCCATCTAGTCTAAGCACAACCATTCTCAGGGTGGATCAGTAGACATTTTGTAGAGCTGCTTCTGACTGCTTACCTTTGTTCTTAGTTCTATCTGGTACGAGCTGCAGGAAAAAAAAGGACTTTATTATCTGTCCTGTTTGCATAATCTCTAATTGATCTGATCTGTTAATCTGTGCGTTGCTCTTGTCTCCTTGCTCGTGCCTTTTGGTTGAGCCTCTTGCAGATACATCAGCCTGAACAATGCTGTATGTCTTAGGTTGGCAAATCAAAGATAGCTTTTGTTGTTCATGCAGATACTGATATCATAAACATGTGGGGTGGAAAAAACGTTTTTGTTGGGTTTCTGCAAGGTAGTTAAAGCTCATAAATTTAATTATCTTAACTTGAGTCTTGAAAATTCTTACACACACCCAGGTTCTCCATGCTTGGTCTTTTTTTTTCATACAATTTCTTACATAATTTTCTGGATAAATCCAATGGCTAGCTGGGGATTTCGGGTGTTATTGCACTGACAAAGTAGAAAACCCATAATACAAGAAGCCCTGCCAAAAGGAACTTATCCCAAGACCATCTGCCTTGGCCTGCAAACCTCGTGAAAATTTCTGCCTCTAAAACTACCTTATTGTATACTTTTAGGAACTTAAAATCAATAATTTTATCGGTTTTAATGCAATATTCAAATTTCCTGAGAAACTTAATTTGGGGTTTTCATTAAACTTAAGCCATAATGATCAAAATGCACAGAGGCAGTTGTTTGAAATCCGTTCAAATGGTCTTTAATATAACTTACTAAACTCTATAAACTTTGATTTAAGCATATTTACTGTAACGGCGCAAGTAGAAATACAGCCTTCTATTATCTCTTGATGGGATTGAACATTATAGCTACACATCCACAGTATTCTTTGACCAAATAGTTTAGTGAACTTTGTTGCAGCTCTCTTGCTTTTAAATCAAAATCTTCCTTTTTTTTGTCCTTTCTGCAGCTCATATTTCTCTGTTAGTTTTTCTTCCTCTGCTCCCCATAAGAACGGATATAAAAACACGTCTTCTTACCCGGTTGAATGGCTTCTTGATTGTAATGTGTGCAAATGGTAAACGGACTCGACTTGTATAGTGAGAGTGTGTCTCCATATTTGTTACTTCTGTGCTCTGTTTTGTGTTGCTGTGGTGTATAATTTGCTGTGTTTTTGTAGCAGAAAGAGGGAAACGACGATTAAAAGAAAGCAACAGAGCAAAGTGAAAGTTTGTGGCGGTTCACCGGTGAGCCAGAGTGGAAATTTGCTCAGACTTATCGTTGCCGCTTGGTTAATTATTCTGCATGAGTGTTTGCCTGTTGCCTGTGTGTATTTCTGAGCACAAGAAGGCAGGGAGGAGTCGTAGGATGGCACAACTGTCACTCCACGTGATAGAGGAAGTCACTGCGCTTACTTGAATTACTCGTTTTTCTCTTTCCAGGCTGATTCACTAGTGTTGACCTTGACGAGCTCGCAGTGAGGCTGTGGTCTTCTTCTGCACATGTCAGAGCAGTTTGCATGACTGATGTTGCAAATATTGTTCGTTTTTCTTTTTTTCTTTTTTTTTTTTTTAATCATACATTTTCTATATGGTCTTTGTCAGAGGTCTCATTTGATTGGATTTATGGCATTCCGTGACAAGGACGGTCCATTTTAATTCATTCATCCTCCCAAGCTTTTTCCCAGGAAAAAAAAATAAATCACAAGAGGTTTTGCACTGACAGCAGGGTGTAGGAGTTGCAGACACTCGGATATTCTGGATAGGTGGGCGTTCGAGTGCCATGTTTAGAAATAAGAGAAGAGGAAAAGAGCGAGCTGTTACGCAATTGCAGTATTATTTGCAATGTCAGTTTTTTTTAAAAAACCCAAATAAAGAAACAACCATGTATGTGTGCACACCCAAGTTTCCCCTATTAGTGTCACATACATTCTTATCTGCCGGTAGGTGAGTTGGATAATCTCATGACTCGTCTGACCTCCTCCGAACTCCCTGCTGGCAGTGACAGTGGATTGGCCAAGAGGGTTGAGTGGGGGTGGGGATGGGCGGCGTCTGCTTCAGCAGCAGCAATGCCTGCGTTATATAACCCTAGCAGATGAGGCGGGATACGAGGGAGAAGAGGAAGGAAGGAGAGAGGGAAGGAACGTTTAAACAGTACCGGAGGAATGAGAGCGATTTATAGTGAAATGGATATGGTTCAGTTAGAAAATGGGAGAATTAATCAAAAAGGGACAGGAAACTTAGCAATTCACGCTGTACATTTCCACTGTATTTAAACTAATTAGCTAATCAGATTTTGCTCAAGGACAGCTTTTTAAGTAGTCAAGTATAGCGAAGCTTTACAGAGGTTCAAAATCAGGCGCACACGAACAGCACGTAAGAAAAATGCCAAGCTGAGTAAATAAGACAATTAGATCCAGAGATGCAAAGTCATAAACGTAGAACTAGGTTATGCTGGTAATTTTTTTTTTTAACTGCATACACATTAGATGCAATAAATTATCTTTTTAAAGATGAATTCAACACAAAATGTAAAGTCAGTTTGGAGTTAGTTTTGGACCTATTCTTGTAGTTTTTGCTATTTTCATCATCAGCTCTTTGCAGCATATTTGATTAAAGTTTTTTTTCTGATAAATCAAATGTTTTAACTTGGTTAACATAGAACCTTGGTAACCCTTAACCCTGATTAATTGGAAGCAAAAGAACAAAGGTAACTGTGAGTGAAAGTTGACTCAAAATGCATGTGAGGATACTTTCCATGTCATAGGTTGGGGAAAATTAATCCTACTGGACTGGGTGTCTGCCATTGGTGGTCAACGTTTCTGCTCTAAATTGCAGTCTGTTATGGTACATAAATTCATTAGCAACTCTTTTAAATAGGCCAAGTCAGCCAATGGCAAGAAACTATCTGGGTGGATAATGACTAATAGCATAGTTAAGCTGCCTCTGCTCTTAAATCATCTGAAAAATTCAGAATACAACAGAGGGAGGAAACCTTTAATCGCCAAGACAATTTACATAACATAATGACGTGACACAGTGTTGGCTGTCTGGTTGTGGGAAAATAAGCTAGTTGTTCTGTATGTGTTTGTGTGTTGTTTTTTTAACAAGATACCAGCCCTACTTTAGCACCGGAATCCCAGTGGAAAGCCCCTATTGTACGTAAGAGACAAGAACCGATTTTAATATTTTGCAAAAATGTATACATTTGAGAAAGCAAAGAAATACGGAAATACATTCCAAAAGTCAATTAATACATGTTATAAGCAATTGTGATATAATATTTGTTCTAAATATAGAAATTAAAGAAATTTTTATTTATTTTCAAAATGTAGTTTATTCTTGAGGCAAAAAATTTACTGAAGTTAAGTAAAGGATGCCGTTTTCCCCTTTGAAAGAACAAAAGTTGGGTATCCAAATAAGGTATTTCCCTGAAAAAGTACTTGCTACATACGATCAAGTATGCACAATATTAAGAAAACGTATGTATAGTATGGCTGATGTAAAAAAGTATTCAAAAAGTATAGATTTACAAGTTGAACATAAACAGCTGATTTTCAGCAAACGGTTTGTCTTTTATTTTAATAATATGCACAAATACCTCAGACTACTCTATTTTATCCACACATTTAGTACAAGTGCTGATCTTGTATTCAAACGGCAGTTGTTAAAAATTACACTAAAAACTAAAGCTATGTTTGTATATTCGTGCCAGTACTCAATACTGAGGATGTTGTGTTACCCAAATAACTCCTCTGTTGAATAGCTCTTCCTTCTCTTGCGATCACTTCATACTTTCTGCTCACACACATTATCTGAAGCTTTGATCTTATTGTAAGAAAAAACTTGGCTTGTGTTGGTTCCCACTGTAATAACTGCTACAGTAAATTATTCTTCAGTGACATAACAGGTCAACCCAGTTCAGTGTCTTTTAATAGTTTCTGCAGAAACTGTGTTCGTTATAGCATGTCATTAAGGTCAAGCTGACATTTCCAACATATTATATAATAATTGACTGATGAGTATAATTAGCTTTTGGAATTTTTATTCACGTTCTGCTCTGCATTTTAACCTTATTTCAAATTGCACTTATTAACAAAGTTTTAAATTGTACGGTTAATGCATTGTTTCCCATATAAGCCCCTTTTTGACTGAAAGTCCCGGGATTTCTATTGCTGGGATTTTGTTTTTACCCAGTTAATAGGAATATCGGGTAATTTGTGAGCTTTTCTGTTTCAATTGCTCTGAACGGCCACAGAAAATTAATTTAAATCAGCCTAATGATGTGTGGCGAAGTTGTGAAGAAAACTGCACTACACCTCCAGTCCATCGGGTGGCAGTAGTTATAATGATAATCATCAATTACAGGCTGTGAAGCTGTAAAAATGGAGCCCAATCTGTTTCTACGTGTTGTTTTCTGTCTATTGAACCGTTGAGGAACTCCAGAAGTTGTACCATCGTTGCAGGCAATTCTTAAAGCCCCACTATGTAAAATTTACATCCAAGTGCTGGTGCACTAAATTAATTACAACTGACCTCATTGTTAAGCATGTTATAAGTACTACAAAAGCTACAAAGTGTCATAAACGTGACAATGTCAACAAGTATGTCCTCCATGTCCGAAGACCATCAAACTAGACGCCTCTGCCAGGAGAGCAGAATAGTTGCAGGCCCACACTGCCCTGTTTCTAATATAATAGCAAAATAAACTTCACTGTTATATTAAATTAACTTACTCCCCCAGCAGAAAGACTTAAGCCATCCATTTTGAATCCCCTCTTCCTCATGAATTGTCTCCACTCCACCTGATAAAAGCTAAGCTGATGTAGCCTCTTGTTCTCTCCTGGTTATTACCTCTTTTTCTTTTCCCTGTTACTTTCTCTTCCCTCTCACTGGGCAAAGGGTATGGATGGTGCCCCATTTCAACAGAAAACGGCAAGTTGTTTTATACTCTTAGAAAAATGTGTAAAAAAAAAAAAAAAAAAAAAAAAAAAAGACAAAGGCATACGACAACATTGATTGATGGTAACTACCACATTCATCTGTATGTAGGTAACTAAATTTTTGTTCATAATTATATATTATGCTTAATGGTTAAATTAAAGGGTGATGCTCATTGCTAGTTCTGCTGTATTTTGTGTTCAAATACTACAGTACAATACTTCGCTAATTTCCTTGAGTAGAAATTTTGGTTATTTATACTCTAGTGGCGTAGTTATTTTTTAGCCTACTTTTTACTTCTACTTCTTACATATTCATGTAATTATTTGTATTTTCTACTTCTTACATTTTGAAAAAAGTATAATTCTGTTTTATTCCAGCTTGTTTTCATTCTGGCTTGTCAATAAAAGAAATTCTGATTAATAGCTCTACCCGAGCAGAGTGAATTTGATTGTGGTTGGAGGCAGTACTGCATCAAGTTGTTTGCCAAACACCCCAACAAAAACGTAACAAGAAGAACAAAACATAGAAGAAGAGCATTGCATTTTTTGGATTATTTGTTATTTTCCTTTTTTTGATTAACCTTTAGGATTAATCATTCATCTTGACAACACTGTGTACTGCATACAGACAACCATAGAAGGGTAATTGTTATAAGAGGGTAATGCACTCATTGTCATGTTCAGTTATGTTATCTTACTTCTGGTGCCCTCATTAATTCCTGTATCCACGCTTGGATGTTCATTTACATTCCAACAATAACAAGTAAAATGTTATTGATATTGTCTCTGAAGTTTGAGTTTTTGCACCAATGCTTATAGGCAACCAGACATCAGATTTTCTGCTCCATGAAACCCATGTTGATGCTCGGTATTGCACTTATATGGACCTTTAATATATCTGCTTGTACTAAATGGTTCGTTTTCAATAGATATATATGTGGGTGAAACAGCCAATCACATTTTTTTCAATATTAACATCAGACTATACAATTATGAGATTATGGATATATGCATGTTGCGTAGGTTGAGTCTTTGTCAGCTATGATCAGTTAACAGGACTTTTAAAGACCAAGTGTTTGATAGGTAGTGCAATGTAAAATGTACACTCCAAAACCAGAATTTTACTGTAAATTCTTACAATGGATAGCTTAATGATAGCATAAAAACCTCCACTGCAGTCTGCGGTAACTATTTTAAGTTACTAATGCATATTTTAAGATTAGTATTTAAACCTAGGCTTTAATGTTGAATTGTCCATGGTTACCTTGAGGTAACTTTACTGACTTGATGTACAACTCGTTTGAACATTTTACACTGCCGTTACAATTTCTTGTCTGGGGTTAGATCGGCCTGGGTTACACTCCCCTGTGGGTGTAGCAATCTTAAAGTTGGCATCACGTCAATTGGCAACAGAGTGTTCAGTCAGATTTTGGTTTGAGTTCTCATGTGTGTAAGGAGGGAAAGGAAATTGAGCTTGAAAGAGCAATAATATAGAGCTCTCTTCTTGCCTTCCTGCCAAATCATATCACTCGTATGAGCAAGTGCATTTAGTAGATTTTTCTTTCTTCTTTCCTGGATGTAAGTCATTTTTGATATTCTCCTGCTTATCACCAAACACTGGCCAGGTGTGTGTTTGTGTGTCTGCATTAAATGGTTCAGAGCCACAGTCGATGCATCAGTGATGAGAGGAGTGTAAAGGAAGGTTTATCATGAAGACACCGTCCTATGGCCATTATATGATCAGTGTTTGAGTCAAACAAGAATGGAGAAAAACAGAATTATGTAGATTATCTGTTTTGCCATCAAATGTTTTTTCTTTTTCTTTTTCTAAAGCCAAAACTGGGGCACCTTTTCAAAACCAAACATAGGAAGTATAAAGTAACGTCCACCACTTGCTATGGTCGAATGCTGTTGGTGGATTTATGTGATCTGTAATGGCAATTTGTAGTTTTGCAGGTACTAAGCTGTCCAGAGGGAGCCCTTATGGGTCAACAGCCGCTCAATAATTAGTGTTCCCAGCATCTTCAGTTTAATCAGACCAAAGTTGTCAATAAGGAAACATGAGTACATTGCAGTGTACTGTTACGGCTCTTCATTACAGAGGTTGAAAGAGGGTATTTTCTATAAATACTCTTCTGGCAGACTCATGCTCCAAAGTTAGCACCAGCACATTTCAGAAGGCAGCAGCCAACATTCACGGTGTGTATACATGGTGTTGCATTTGCAGTCTATGGCTAGTGTGCGCATACCATTAAAAGATTTGACTGAATGAGGCCACGCCTTGTCACAGCAGGCAATTACCATGAATATTTATCACTTGCATGATTAAAAATAGCCGTTTGTATCACATGCACTGGTTAACCAAAACACTTCAGCAAAACCACTCTGAGAACACTGGAATGGCATCTCGGGAAAATTGCACACATTGGAGGTTGTTTGTTGAACAAGCTTCCCATCTCCTCAGATTCCAATTCAAATGAAGCGTCCATTAAACCAGTCCATGTACGTACAGTGTCTTGCAAAAGTATTTCAACCGCTTGAACTTCTTTGCAGTTCATTATGCAGCGTTTTCTAAAACCTCTTTGGGGGTGTTTTTCTACCGGCTCTAGATAAAGTTTGTTGCATGATTTTTTTATTTTTTTTTTAAACTTTTTAAATAATCCTACTCATTTTCTGTTTTCCTTAAAGCTGTGTATGCTATTTTTAAATATTTTACAGTATTTTTCTTGATGTTTTAAGTTTTCCCTTACTGTACAATCTTGTTCTTATTTTCTGTTGTTCATATTTTCATCTTTGTATGAATCTACATGCTTCCTTTGCCTGTCATGTTGGTGCTGGTCCACCGGAACTTCCCCACTGAGGGATAATAAAGGATATTTGTATTCTATTGTATTTTAACCATCTGGCTTGTTCGCGTTGGAAAAAAAAGCATCACCAAAGCACAATGCCGTTGTAGTTTTCTGCAACATACAGCGTTCTGCATGCAAGTCAAATTTGGTTAACTGGTTTCATCTGAGCAGCTGAACACCTCCTTTTTCCACATATTTCCACCGTCCATGACATCAGTTGTGAATGGCTTTAAACAGGACTTCCTCTGGGTTTTTCCTCAATAATGGCTTTCTTTTTACCCATCTTCCCAAAAGGCCAAATCCTTAGAGTGCATGACTGATGGTTGTTGTGTGTGTGTGTGTCATATTTTCCCACGTAACCATGGGCCTCTTGGCTGCTTCTCTGATTTATTGTCTTATTGTCTGACTCAGCAGTTTAAGCGTACGGCTGTGCCATGTCATCATAGGTTTTATTCAGTTGTTCCAGACTCATTCAGTCCATTTCAGATGATGGATTGAAGTGCTGAGACATTTAAAGATTGGAATATTGTTTTATAAGCCAATCAGGTTTTAAACTTCTCCATAACTGTATCCCCGACCTGTCTGTTGTTTTCCTTGGTCCAAAAGGTGATGTCTGTTCACTGGTGTTCTCTTAACAAAAACTCCAAGACCTACATAAAGCTGCTGTTTTTTTATTCTTAGGTTAAATTACACATAGGTGGACTCTGTTTTCTTTTGAAGACAGTCAGCTGCTTTATAGGGGGATCTGAGTAAAGGAGGCTGGAAACTAATGCATGCCCCACTTCAAATGTTTTTCCATATATTTTTCCATATGTTTTAAAAACATGGACCGTTTTTTTTTTTTTTTTCCATTTCTCAACTATGGTCTATATTGATATAATCAAATCGTTGTTTTTTTTTTAATCGGTATAAATATGATATAAAAATATTGGACAAGTTGTGTTGTTGTGACTATCAGGGTGTAGATTGCAGTTGACAAAAACACCAGTTAAATTTGACCCAGATTCATAATGAGACTGATAACTGCCTTTCAAACAGAACAAACAGTTACAGGTTGTGGTTTTAAAAGTTTCGATATAAGCCGCATTTCGGCATTTAGGTTTCCAGTCACACAATTGCGATCGCCTGAAGCCTATATGTAGGTTTAACCTATATGTTCTGGGTTATTATGAACGTCTTTTTCATGGACCTACCAGTCTGGTATGATTTTTGAATCTCTAATTCTTTGTGCTGAGCACTACATAAACAAACAGCTTGTTCATTATCAAATGTTCTTCTGTTTAAGAAACTATATTTCTGAAATGTGTTCATGTTCAAGCATCTATAAACCTAAAAATGTCTAATGACGTGATTAATGGGAGTGTTTTAAAAAAAATTTGCCAAAAAAACTGAGTGTTAGCAATTGTGTTGCATTCTGAATCAGCCTCATTTTATCTGGTCTTGTGCTTCTTCACTTGCTCACAGAAATCCTCACTTGCTCACAGATACATGGGCGGGCATGTTTAGCTGGATGCCTTCCAAGATCTAGTTTACATGAGCATATATCATCTTTTCCGTGACTGCAAGTTAAGTTGTGGTGGTTTGAAAATAGGATTGGGGTTACACTTTCTTTTACAAAAGTGTTTCTTGGACTTTTTAAATATTTTTTTTTTTTAGTTTGACCAGATTACAATTGAAATCTAAAAAAAATACAGCGTGATTTTATTTGTTTTTACAAGAAGACAGGACTTTTTAACCATTCTTCTTTGCAAAACATATTTCCACCTCCGTGAAATTGGGTGGAGTCTGTCAACAATGTCCAAACATGACCACCGATTCTCAGTTGTATCTACTGTAGGTCTGGACTTTGACTAGGTCATTCTAACACATGAACAGGCTTTGATGTCAACTGATCCAAAGTAACTCTGGCTGTGTGTTTGCGGTCGCTGTCCTGTTGGAACCTCCATCACACTCTCAAGCCTTTGCAAGCCTTGTTCTTGCAACATTGCCCTGTATTTAGCTCCATCTATATTTCCTCGACTTTGACTAACTTTCCTGTCCCTGCAGGAAAAAAAAAAAAGGAAAAGTATCTACCACCCGTTTTCACAATGGTATTTGGTTATACTCTTTTCCATTCTCCTGGGGTGGATTTAACTGTACATCATGAACTCTTCAAACCTTGCGATGCTGTTCTTTAAACTAACCCTGCTTTAAACTTCTGCACAACTTCATCGCTGACCTGTTTGCTGTGTTCCTTGCTCTTCATTTTATCATTTTATGTTCTCCAAAATCACTCTTCTACAGAACAACTGTGATGTTCAACTTTATTTACTAATTAGGCAATTTCTTAAGGCCATCAGATGCAGAACATTTAAGGGTATTGCAGTAAAAGGGGGTGAATGCAAATGGATCTCTATCTTTTTGAGATTGTTTTTGTAATACATTTTGAACACTGTATCGTTTTCTTTCCACTCACATTTACTTGTGAGCTAGAAAATACTTAGCGTCAGCACTTTATCATATGATTCCAATGGAAAACACAGAGGAATGTGGCTGTAACGTGATGAAATGTGCAAAAGTTCGATGGTCATGAATGCTCTTGCGTGTTCCTATAGACATACACACACAGACTTTTTATTCATACGCAAGCTTAGCAAAACGGTTGGTTCATAACTTTCATGTGCATTCAGTCCTGTGTGCTACAACACAATAAAGGAGAGTAAAGCTTGTTTAATGCGGTCAAATTCCTTTCATAATCCTGCCGCACATGCTCCCTCTTCAACTACAATAGCTAAAATGTACTGTTTGTGTTGACTCGGGCTCTAGGCTGCATTTTAGATGTTACAGTAACTTCAGTTATAAGCAAAGGGAGAATGACAACCACAAGTGTGTACACAGCAGGATTTAGTAAAGGTTTAATGGGCATTATAATACAATGGCCTAAGATTTGGAGCTTAGCTACTGCACATAAAAACTGTTGCTGGGGATAAGCTGTGTACTATTTGGCTTATTTGCTTTTATATTAATGAAAACACAAGCAGTGAGCTCAGCCTAAAAAAGGATTTATTAGTCACACCATTTTAATCAATTCTTCTCTCCTTTGACAAAATGTTTTAATATTTTCAGGATTGTAAAATCTTTTTTAAATGTTTTGTCCAAACATTTTTTTTATTTTATATTATGTGACCAGTGCTTTAAAATAAGGCTTATGTCCTTTTTTTTTTTTTTTTAGCCTTGGAAATAGTCTGCCGTGAAAAGTAATAAAAATCATGCATTCCTTTTTTCTTTGAAAACCAGACCAATCAAAAGGACTTACATGTCTCCTAGCAACTATACAACATGTAACTTTTTTATACTGTATCTGTAAATCAGGCTTCTCAATTTAATTCAATGCAATTTTATATATATAGCGCCAATTCATGATACTTGTCATCTCAAGGCACTTTCCGAAGTCAAATCCAATCAGAGTATACAGATTGCCTCTGCAGACATTTTTTTCTAAACACTGTCATATGTTCGTGCATGACACATTCTCAGCATTTATTTTTCTTTTAACCCCACCCTCTTTTCTCTTTTTTTCCCCCCAGCTCATCAGTCAGAACAGGAGAGAACAACAGCACTTCAGTGACAGGCCAGTCCAAGCCCGGCGGGCAAACCCATAAGATCTGTCTGGTGTGCTCTGATGAGGCATCAGGATGCCATTACGGGGTAGTAACCTGTGGCAGCTGCAAGGTGTTCTTCAAGAGGGCTGTTGAAGGTCAGTCCCACAATTCACTGATTGCTCTGAATGACTCACAAGTTGTAAACACTTAAAATGTCCCCTAGTAAAGGCACAAGTAGTCTCTTTTTCTATGAAAATGTATGACTTTAACACAAAACTATATTAAGGTATTGTTTCCTGCATGTCTGCTGAGTGAACAGCATTTGTTAACATGTGCAAGATTCGGCTGTTGATGGTTTTACCACATTACCTTTTTTTTGTCTCTGTTTTGGACCTGCTGAAAACATGTAAATCAAAGTGTTGCTTTAGTCACATTGGTAGGTGGATTGTTTTACTCGTACATTTTGTGGTCCTTAATTTTACCTCTGCCCTCATACAACCACTTCTTTAATGTTTCATTGCAGAGATTATGTTCCCTAGTGACTTTTTATCATCCACACAAACCTACAAATAAAAAGATTCGATCCCAAAACAACTATTCTAATCCAGTTTTATAAACATAAGACCGTTTAGGGGTGGAATTGTTCACAAAATCTACCGTTGAGTTAGTCATTTTTGGATGAAAATGAATGAATCAATCAATTCCCCTTTTTATGAGTTTGTAATATTCCAGAATTACCAAACATAGATAACATAGATACATATAAACATAGATAATCCATCTTGTGTAGATAAAGAAAAATGTGACTTATTCTCAAGAACATGTCCTGTGGTCATGTAAAAACTGAAAGTATAAGGCAGTTTGGCATTACACACCGACAATAAGGGTAAAGGCTGGCATGGATTTTTGTCCACCAATTGGAGATTTATTGCATTACTGAATGCTTTCTTATTTGGCAAAAAGACTGAACAGCATTTTTCCTTGTAGCCTTGAACTACGTATTCAGTCACAAATGTTAATAAAAAGAATAACTTTCCATTATGCTAAAACACAGTGTTAGTCCAATTTTAATACCAATAGAGGTTGTTCATCACAAAGATACCTCTCAGTTACAGGATCTATGTGGTCTAATGGACAACTCGTTGGAAATTCCTCATGTCTCTTTATAAAGTACGGACATTAATATTGTGCCAAAATCGAAGAATTTACAGTATTTCGATTATAAGCACACAGCTGAGAGAACAAGTAGCCTTAACCTGTGGCTATAAAAACATTCCAGTGATTTATTTTTGGCTCTCGCTGTGTTCTGTCCGACTTTACACTGAGAGGCATTTTAAAAGAAGCAGAAGATTTTTCCTTCCTCATCATAGCACTGTCCATTGAACAATAACCCTGTCATCTTTGCAAAGCCAACATATTAAACGTGTTGCTGCTAGCATGAGCAGACGAGATTACTGCTGGCACGAGCAACGTTGCTGCTAGCATGAGCAAACTGATTTGCTGCTACCATAAGCAGCAAGTTGTGCTCCTCGCTGGAGCAAATACTGCAAGTATATCTGGCTGCTAGCTTGCCTAACATATGTTGCTCCTGACATGAGCAAGAAGTGCCGGGGCTGCTAACGTGAGCATTAGCAACATGCTCCTCAGTTTTTCCACAGGGTTGCAGGATTGTCAACTGTAAATGTCTGGCAAAATAGTTGCATTTAATTATAATACAAAACTTAAAAGGTTGACAAGCTTCTTTTTATTGCTAGGCTGCAGAACAACGTTGCAACTCTGTAGGCACATTTCCCGCGGCTGGCCATCATGACGGCTAGTTATTTACAATGAATACTATAGCATGGGACACCAGAGATTTAGTGCCATTTACTCTGCTGGTGCATAGATGCACTTCTTTCCAGTTGAAGCATTGTTGCTGTTAGCATTTCCACAAAATCTGGGCCTGGAAACAAAGCCGTATTCCTTTTAGTTCATGCGCTGAACTGTGAGGTACAGCCTTGTGTCAACCCCAAAATTACCTGTTCCATTCCTTGTATTTTCCTGCAGTTGACTACGTAGCCTTTTACTTTCCACGCCTCAAGAGCCTTTTATAACAACTTGTAGAGTATACATTTCTTCTCATGGACAAGTAGGTTTTTTGCAAAGATTCCTTTTTTTATCATGAAAGGATATTGAAAACAAAAGGAATGCAGCTGACAGACAACAATGATCTTTTAGGTTTATGGTTGTTG
Source organism: Fundulus diaphanus (assembly GCA_037039145.1). NCBI lineage: Eukaryota > Metazoa > Chordata > Actinopteri > Cyprinodontiformes > Fundulidae > Fundulus > Fundulus diaphanus. The sequence goes on from CM073136.1 coordinate 36,691,321, forward strand.
TTTTTTTATAGATTCCTCTTGTTCTTTCCTGTGGTTTTACGGTTTCTGTCTTTTCACAAGCTGTCCCTATAGATGTGTTCTTATTTTCTGTATGTTTTGTTCCTCACAATTGATCAATGCTTGCACTCATCAACAATCGGCTTGCAAAGCCTTGGTGTATAATAAATAAGCTGGTCTCTTAATTCTTATTGATCCAATGCTGACGCAGTGCCCAGTGTAAAGAGATGACCCTCACTAATCCCTTTCTACCTGGTTAAAAGACCAGTAGCCTTTTCCTTCTTTCAATCTGTTTTATTTTCTACCTCTGTCCACTTCCTCTGTAACCACAGCTACCATTGCTGGTGAAGTAATGGCTGGTGAACAAACTTGCTTTCACAAATCATTGCTCTTGGTATATGTTTGTCTGGCTTCTGCAGGATCCGAATATACATTTTGTTAATGCAAATGATCCTACAAAAAATCTGTATTAACCACATGGGACATTGCTGGCAAAAAATTGATAAATCATGTATGTTTCAGATTAACGGCTTAGGTGTTTTTGTCATCAACAGTACTCAAGAATTCTAGGGCTAAAACATGCTTTAGGAATGTTACCATAATGCTTTAAAAGTGGAAGTTTAACTGAGATTAGAAATGCTTAAACAATGATTTAGTTCATATTCAAAAACATAAAACAAAAATAGCCTCTGTTAAGTCTCAAGGAAGTCGGTGTCAGTTTTTGTTAACATAAAAAACAGTCTTTGATTCTGTCTAAACTGATTTTAAGAAGAATACAAGAGCTTTGTGCAGTAATGAAACACTAACCCACCTAAACACAGGATCATCAACAGTGTTTCTGAATAGAAATTTGGTTTAACAGTTGAAAAATCAAATTAACACACAGCCACCCATTTTTTGCTAATCTGGTCATACAATACCCCTTAAAACAGGCATGTGCCACAAACTGGTAGTTTTACGGAAAGCAAGAAGAACTATTTTTGAACTGATGACTGATCTATTTAGACACAAGCTATCACAACCATGGAAGAAACCAAATATCCAGCATAATTTTGATGTCCATTTCAACAGCTAAAAGTGCTACAAGGTCTCTGAGGCTTTTTTGGAGCAGAGGAAAAATAGAAACTGAAAACTATACTATAAGATTAGGCCAACATTTTGAGTGTTGGTATATTTTACCGTTTAGATACAAAGCTTAAATATTTCAACCAGAGTGAATTAAAAGACAAAGTGTCTGGCTTCTGGGCTTAAAGTGCCTATGGGGTAACATGACTCTCGCCAGATGGATTTCGTTAGGCCGAGCTTCACACGGCTCCACACATCCATCTAAAATCGCTGCCATTGGGAAGGATTTCAATACCACATGAAATGGACGAGCCAATCAGGATCGCCGGGCGGGATGTTCGTAGATGTGACGTATCAGAGAAGCGACTGTTTGGATTCAGACAACAATGGCGGCTCGCAGCGAGGAAGCAAGTGGTAACAATGATGCTGCTATTTCATCATTGTTGTCCAATCGACCAAATATTAATTCTTCAAAAGAACATCAGAGAACAGCTTTGAAGGCTTTTGTTAGTGGAATCCATGTTTTTGCCCTTCTCCCGACCGGTTGTGGCAAGAGCTTGATCTTCCCTGATGTCAGTGTCACGAGTTGGTTTCTATGCGAGTGGTTGAATTGATAAGCCCCTCCTTCTGAAATACATCTCCAATGGAGAAATCCTAGATGGATGTGTGGAGCTCTGCAGAACGAAATCCATCTGGCGAGAATTAAGTTACCGATGGGGACCACCGAGGGAAAATGTTCCTGAAGGGAGCTGGTTCTGAAAATGGTAACTGACACTTTTTATTTATCAAGTTATTCTGACCAGTAGAATGAGGAAAAGCTACAACTTCATGACTGCAAAATACCTTCGATTATGACTAAACATGTCTCGGGGATGGGTCTGAACAACTTAAAGGTAACATATGGGTGACTCTGAGACTATGAAATCCTTAAAAACAGTTAGCTTTGTTAAATTTAGTTTTATCTGCCAGAATGCCAAAGACGTGGACTTGGTCCGCTACAACTCAATAGTTTGTGTTTTCTGTGGAAATGTATTAACATTATGGTGGCACAATATCAGGAAAATATGCAAATGTGGTAGCCATGCTGAAAATTGCAGCGATAATATTGACTACAAATAATTCCCATTCCTGACAAGGTCTCTACCACTCTGTGTGAACTTCATCATTTTAGACATTAAGAAATATAGATAATGTGTTGCCACTAAGGGATACCAGAGTTGATCCAACACAGCAGAAATAATATGCAGAACTTGAATATAACTTGAATATTTTTCCAAGCAGTCTTTGTTATTGTGATTGTAAAAAAAAAAAAAAAAAAAACCACCAATATGGTGTTGATAATTCCAATTGTTTGGCCTAACCCAGTTTCAGTTTTAGCCGTTATTACAGGAAAATGTCTAGGAAGAAACAAACAAATAGGTGCCGTAACAAAAAAGCCAATACAGTAGACAAATAATTTTAGACCTTTGGGAAATAACTGTTGGAAAATGGATTCCTGCAGGACTGGCTGTCTTTTAACAGCATGATCCAAAGGCAGTCTATTAATCCGAACAAAATGTGGTTAGTTAATAATAATGATTTGTGAAAAATATTGTAATTAACATTGTCAAAGGCTTCAGGAGACCTAGAAAAATCAATAAAGCATGTACAATATTGTCACTAAATAAAAAGCTTAGCCGTTTCTGTAGAATAGTTTTCCTAAATCTTTAAAGGTGTCCATATAATAGGTTCCATTCTAAATTAGTTTCACCCTTTTGTTATAAAATAGCTTCTCCCAAATGTGTAACAAATATGGAAGCATAGAAATAGATCATAAGAGTTTTTCATCTTGAGTTTTAAAAATAAAAGCTACTTATTCAATTTTATTAAAGTACAGTATTTTGCACCTAGACATGGTTTGATGCTACTATTACCTTATACAGAATATTTGAATGCCATTAACTTATTTCTCTGTGGAAGGAGAAAGCCTCCTTTTTGTCTTTCAATGTGAGCATTGGATATGAGCTTTTTTTCTACAGTACTAAAACTTGTAAAATTGCATGATTGTTTTTTTTCTTGTCGTTGTTTTTTGCTTTTTATTGTTTTTTATTGTCTTTTTGGCTTTGCCTGCTTTTATTATGTCGTGCGGGTGTAATCACCGATGCGACAAAACTGTCGCTTTGTTTTTGAAAAGAACTGCCAATAATAGCACTGAGAAAGTTACGTGTGTCATTTTTGTTTTTCTCCCCCTTGTCTGTTCTCTGCTCATCATCTCTATGGTGAAGGATGGAGAGCACGGCAAAACACAGATGGTAAATAAATGCACTTTTAAACTGCAATGATGATAATAATAATAGTAATAATCATTGTAATTGTGATTATTTGAATTTATTTTTTTGATGAAAACTGTGTCACTTCTGATTCGTTCATGTCCCTGCATTCCTTCAGCACTAAAATATGAGCAGTCTGCCTACACATGCACACAAGCCTCTGCTGCCAACTGTTTCTGAATGCATGCAGATCTTCTGACTGGATGATTCAAATAAGCGGCAGTTGCTTTTGAATGATTATTGTGCTCTTCAGTTTCATCTTGACCTACTTCACCTCCTCTTCTTAACTGGTCTTGGATCTCAAATTTAATGTCACAACCACTCCACTTAACTTAATCCTCTTCTGTTGACCCACTTTAGCTCCTAAGTTCTGTCTCTATGCTGCTCAGGTGTTTAAAAGTATGTTTAAATGTGTTATGGTTGGGGTTTAAAGCTATGTTGCTTGCAATAAATCATTTTTCATCCTTCATGTTCTTGGTTCAGGTTGTTGGTCATTTAATTATAGCTATTTGCATGTGTAATTTGGATTGATTCAAGTTTTTAAGTCATTTAACTCCTTAGACCCAGCCAAGTATCAAAAATGTGATGTCGCTGAACAATACCATGATCTTTTAGCTGTTAAGCAAAACAAAATTATATTTCTCGAAATGCTTTTTTGTTAAATTGAGGCTTATATTTCATAAGATTGCTACCATTCATAGACTCAAATATGGCAATCTCTTGACATTGAGGGTGTTTCTGGACTCTGGTCAGCAGATCAGAGCAGGGTAAGACACTCAGCTGACACATTTGACACCACAGATGGCTGTTTACGTTGTTGTCGGAGATGACATTCTGTCATGTTAGTGATGTCTGCTGATGACAGCCTCGGTATCGTCATTTTGTGTTCCCAACACCAGCCCTTGACACAGACGACCAGTCTGTCTTGAAAATGATTATTCTTTTGTCTTAGAGCTGTTTAGGCTGTAATTTCTTCCATTAAAGTATTTTGTTATTATGGATTTTAAGATTTTCCTTTATAAAGTGCCCCCTACAACTAATGGTAACCCCGGTAAAGATGTGTTTAGAGCCTTGAAATAAATACATGTTTTATCACAGTCACATAATCACACTGCTACAGTGCTTTGGCACTTTTAGCTTGATCGGAGGGCTTTGGAGTTTGTTTTTACTCTCCCTAATCCTTCTCCACACTGTGCATGGATGGAAGATAAACCTGGGTCCTTGTCCAGCCTTGTTTGTCCAAGCCTCTGGTTTCTGGCCAAAACAGGTTGGTCTTTTAATAAAATTGGTTTCTCAATACTCTCAAGTATTACCAGCGATGTCCAACCTTTGTTCCTCTCCGTGCACCTTGGAAGTAGGTGAGGCTGTGACAGAACTCGTGGTGTCTCTCCCGTATGTTTTCTTGTCTTTCCCATTTTGAAGTCTATCAAAGAGTCACCTCATATTTATACCCCAACAAAAAGAAGGGCTTTAACTTAAAAGTCCCTTTATACTTTTAACTTCAGTAATTACTAAATGGAGCTGTCACCTACATTTATTCAGTAAATAGGATTCGTTAAGGGTGTCAATGAGTGTGGTACCAGTTAATTTATAAAAAACAACAAGGGATACAAAATTAATATACCAAATTATACTATAGATCTACAAAAGAAAATTAAATGTATAGTAGACGATCTACCTTTGACTTTGAGTTCCGGGGGGATCATCTTATCTATCGGTTGTCCCACATGCCAATCACTGTGACGTGTTCACCTATCACCAGTGTGCGTGCTCGTCCTTGTTAGTTTCCGCTTGCTGTGCATCCGCACTTCTAGTGTTTATGCAGCCACTCAGCTTCGGTTTCACCCATTCGTTGTAGCTCATCGGCTGTCACCCTTTACTTTGATAATGGGAAGGTAAACTGTCTCACTAGTTTATGAGAAGAAAAGGAATCAAGAATCAAAAATCTTTGTCACCGTGTGTTACCATAGTGAAACTTTTTTTTAACAGACACCAACACAGTATGTACACAGATTTCCACACTTCCACACAAAAAAATAGAAACTCAGTTGATTGCACTGACCAACACGCTCACTGAGAAACTTATGTTTAAATAGTCTTTAGGGTCTAATAGGATTCGTATCCAAGTCCAAAAAGTCAGATATCAGTCCCTTTGTGAACGATATGAATTACTGTGTTGTTGCATGAATTGCATGAAATCACTCAACGTTCCCTCAATGATGCACTCATGCCCGCAGTAAATACTGTGCAGTAACTTGCACAGTGCCTTCATGTACACAACTGTGCAATCAGACATTTTCTGAGAAATTAGAGTGTGCAAATATACATTACCAATAGTGTAATTGTAACATTTAACAGACCACAAACTTCTTAGCAGGGAGCAATAGTGATTACAGCTTTTGGAAATAAGCCGTTTTTGAGTTTATTAGTTTTTAAATGTTTCAGAAGGCTTTACCTGATGGAAGTTGGTCAAACAGTGCATTGTTCAGGTGGATAGGCTCTATGGCAATGTGTCTGGCACTTTTCTGGACTTGTGCTGCATAAACCATGTCCAGATCTTGTAAACGGCATCCCCTGTTTTGTCCTCACCACCCATGCTAAATCCCACCTCTCCTGGTCTCAGAAGAAAGCAATAAGATCATTTTGTATTTGTAATTGTCCACACAGATCTTTAAGTGTGAAATTATTCTAGCGGGAATATTATTTCAAAGATTTTTACAATCCTTTCACAGGAGTCCTTCTTAAAGGTAGCAGCGAGGATAGTAACTTCCAACAGCCAGATAAAACTGATGTCACTCTCAAACTTTCTTTAGTATCTCATTAAAAGGACTACAAACCCTGATTTTTATGTTCTTTCGTATCTCTTGAAACCAATACCCAACCCAAACCTTCTCTTGGTATGAACAAGTCAAGACAAGTAGGAATTTTCCTATAGCAATTTCTGGTTTTATAAAGACAAATGTAGATCTCTCCTTTCTCAAATGGTATGCTCTCTTGTCTTTCCTATTTTATTCGGCCTCTGCATATTATCTGATTTATTTCCAAAGGAAACACAATAGCACAGAAGTTGCTCATCACTCGAATTTACTTAAAAATATTTTCAATAATTGTGATGCCAGGAATATTGTAAAACAAATTATATTTTTCCGTCTCCTGTTTAATGGATTAAAACTAAAAGTTGTTATTGTTTTTTACATTTGTGGGAAGCGCACACTTGACAAAAGAAGGTAAACAATCTCCTTTGTCGCCTATAAATGTCCGTACGATAACTTTTTGTTCCATCTAAACTCCATGTTGCATTTCACCTCAGCCACCATCACTGCAGGAGAAAGCATCATTAAGTTGAGCTGATCATTTGCCTGTTGTCCCAGAATCAGTGACCACTGCTGTTCAGAACATCAAGGCTGTAGCGCTACTCCACTCTGTATTCACAGACATAATGACTTAACACGTCATTTAAAGGAAATTACGCTGGCTCTGACTCATCTTGGTTAACTGTAAACCCCAGGCCTTGATGTTGAGCTCTGCATGTTTTGTAAACAACCCATCACGAATGAGCAGTGATTGCAAATCAGATTTGAAATACACAGTTACAAAAGCTAATATTGCTCCTTGACATCTTATAAGAAAATATAATTAGCATGTGCTGTGAAGCTTTGATGAAAACTTCGATGAAAGTCACAATGATTAAAACCGTAAATGTTTTTATTTAAGTGCCTACATGTGGGACTTTTACCCAGAGGTATTTTACTACTTGTTATTTGAGGGTAAAATATTTTGTCTTCCAACCAATGCAAACTGACACTAAGTGCAATTAGGATGCCTAAATGGCCTGTGTCTCCTTGTTTCCTTCCAAATAATGTGCATCTATTATTCCCACGTCCATCCAAAACAAATTTTAAAGGGATTGGGAGGTCCTGCAATGAGTGTTGAAAGTGAGTTTTAACAGTTTGACTTGGACTCCACCTTAATAGCATCAGTCCAGGTAAGATCATTTATTTAAAGGTTCAAAACAATTAGAAATTGAATCTAAAAAGTCTAAAAACTAAAAAGTAGGACCTGTTATACTGTATTTTTTTTTCTCTCCACTCGTTCTGATTGCAAACATTTTAATCCTGTGTGTGGGTAAAGCTTTCTCACAGATTCAGTTCCAAGTTTTTGAATCAGTGTTTAGTTATTTTACATATTTGAAGAGAAAATGATCGTAACCCCACACCTACCAGAAAGGTCTAACCTTTAGACCCGTGCTCACCGATTCATTATCCGTGTTGTCGGCAGATGTTCTTATGTCCTTTGCTTTGTGCTTTCTGTGCTAGACTGTAAAAAACAAAGCAAAGTAGTTCTTTTGGCAAAGACTTTTTCATGTTTGATAAAAAAAAAAATCACTTCAATAGATAAAACTGAAATTTTTTAAAACATACAAATTATTAATTTAATGTTTTTGTAGCTCATATTATGCAGGTGACTTTAAAGAGTTGTTGAGGCTGTGAGCAGGAAGGCTCTCCTGTAGCGGTCCATCTTACAGCAGATCTGAAAAAGTCTCTGACTGAAGACACTTTTGCTGTATGGACATGATGAAGAGGATGTTCGGGGTTGCCTGAAATGTCCTTTGTTTTATGAAAAATCCCTCTTTGGACAAGGATCTCGAGAGGTTCTAGAGGAGTCCCCAGAACAGAGACAGCCTTCTTTATTAGCTCATTTAATTTAAGTTGTTTGCTCTGATGCCGCTTCCCCAAGAGACGATGGCAGAGAGATCACACTTTCTACAACAGACTTATAGAAGACATGCAGCATCTTGCTGCAAACACCAAAGTACCTAAGCTTCCACAAGAAGGAAGGGGGTTCCGCCTGGTGCAAGTCATAGCTGGGTCCATGTCGCTGTGGGCTCAGAACACGCTGAGGAGGTGCCCTTTTTCACCAGAAGGCACTGCAGCACTGAGCTAGGGTAGTATCCAAGAGTGAGTCTTAAGCAACACGTTCGTGCCTTGTGGGTGCAGACCGGTCACCCCCGTCCCTTGTTCCCCCTGGTGGACCCAGCCCAGACTGAGCGGAGGCTCCACTCCCTAGCGCAGAGCTGCCCCGACCTCTAATCTGAGACCCTGCCACCCACCGAAGTCACCATGGTGGCGCTTGCCTGCCTCTGCTCCAAAGCATGTGATTCAGCTGGCCTGGCCATTGGCCTTTCCAGGACTTGACGTCAGACTGCACTCTAGAGGTCTCGTGCACCACATGCATGGTGACCTACACTTCAGTGTAGTGCGTTGGCCACGCCCTGGCTGTCCTCTGCGAGCTGAAGGGTGCCCAACTCTCAACATTCCCTTGGAGGGGGAAGGGGGGATGAGGGTTTAGTGCCACCTACAACATTTGAAGCTTCTCACTTTATAATATTTACTTTGCAGTCAGATTAAAGGTTATCGTGCAAGACTATAACACTATACTTTTAAGACGTTATCGTCTTAAAAGTATAGTGGACTATCTTTTTTCATCTTCGAGTTCTGGGGGGATCATTTTATCTATTGGCTGTCCCACACACCAATCAATGTGACGGGGTCAAATAACGCCAGTGAGTTTACTCGGTCCTTGGTAGTTTCCTCTTGCTGGCTGCGCATGCATCCTTCTAGTGTTTATGTACCCAGTTAGCTTCGGTTTTAGCCATTCATTGTAGCACCGCGGCTCTCAACGTATACTTTGAAAATGGCTGAGAGTCGAGAGAGGAAAAGTGTCTTACAAGTTTATGGAAACAAGAGGAAGGCCTCAGAAGAAAGAAATAAGACTAGAGTGTGTCTAGAAGAAGAAAAGGTAGGATGGTCTCGTGTATGCACGCAGTTAAAAAAAAAATTCAAAAAGTGACTTGGGTGTTTCTCACCTACATTTGCGGAAAAAATCGTGCACTAGAACTTTAACTTTGCACCTCAAGAATGCATCAGTGCAGAAAGTGTCCCCATCCTGTTACAAACCATTTGGTCTAAAAAGTTGCATCGAGCACTGGATATTTCAAAGATCTGCAGAGGGACTGTTATTAATAGACCAGCCATTGTGGTCCCAAAGGGCTTTTTGTTCAGGCACGGCATGACTTTGAATGCAGCCTTGTTTCAGCGCAGATGACGTCTACTGCAGTCATGCTCAAATTTCTCAGCATGGAGCAACATCACATCTGCAGTTGTGTCAGCCTTAATGATACATTTTAGGTATGTGAAGATGGAGTAATAAGTTATTCTCCTTTGTTTCTCATTGTAGTGCAGAAGCTTTTCACATCTAAGGGATAAAATGCTAAATGTGTAGGCCTCTTCATTTCTGTTTCAAGCGGTAACAGTATTAATGTTGGATTTACACATTCAGTTGCCTCATTGATACTTTAATACAAATTCTTTTTAGCCTTTGTTTTATTAAAAGTTAAATTTTACTTTTGATCCGCTCAACTTGTATTAGCCTTGGAATTACACTAAAAAACAATAGTTTCCAACTAACTTTACTTTGTTCATATGTTATTATTTTCCCTGCATCTTAAATCCTGCCTCCATTTGGCTGTTTTCTCTCCCATCTTCTCAACAATCTAAGGTCAACACTGCAAGCTGGGATAAGAAACAGATTAATACAGCGCACTCCGCACTTATTGGCTCACCTGTTAAAGGTGTTTGACCAGACCTTAAAATAAATCCATTTTTTATTGCAGTGCAATGATCTCGCCATGAACAGTTTGGGGAAAAATTCTGATCTTGAGTGCATTTATTCCTTGAGCAAAAACAAATAGTCATAATAAACATCCACATAAAGAAATAATTGTTTTAAATTAAACAATCTGTGCCTTAACAATGGCACCTTTCCCAATTCTCATAAGATTAATTCAGCTAATACCTTTAACCTAATCTGTTTCTAGGGACTTTTAGTTAGTAATCCATGACTTACTTTTTCTGCCAGTATGTAACGGATGACATAATGCCGGGCATACACTGTATGATATTTTCAATCATGGTACTCATATACAGCTCAAACTGTACGACGAAACCACAGGGTTTAAAAGGTCACCGCTCACAATATCTGTTCTAACAATGTGCGGCCCAACGCTCTGATGCGACCTGACTGCTCACACGGTGCGTTCAAAAACCACACGTCGGACTCAGCCCCGTAGAGAGATGGCGCTCCTCGGACTCGTCTACCCTGAGGCCAAATGTCAACAGTAGAAGAAGAAAAAGGCAGAAGTGTCAATGCTCAAATGTCCAAAACAGCGTGTTTTGTTCTAGTGAGCCTCATATTTAAGAGTTGTTCCTCCGTAGTTTGCCTCCATGTCACATGTACCGCCGCCATGCTTCTCTCCACTTCTATGTTTTCGTTTGAGAAGACAAGATAAGATAAGATAAGATAAGATAGTCTTTATTAATCTCACAATGGAGAAATTCACTCGTCACATCGGCTCATACAAGAAGGTGCAGAGTAGGGAAGGTGCATTCAGTTATATACAGTGAATCTTCATATCTACAATGGATCAAAAGAATACCAAAAACAAAAAATACAAAAAAGGAAATAGGAATGTAAATGTCTCATTTACATTCGTAGTGGTCTATATATATATATATATATATATATATATATATATATATATATATATAACATATCTATATACTTAAATATATACATATATCTATGCGCCTACTTACATACGCACCTACACGTATGTAAGTGCATATACATTGTATACATTTGTACATACATACATACATGTGTACTGACTTATGTTCAAGTGTTGATAGCAGCAGAAGTCACTACATCAGGATTATTGCACGGGTTGTGGGACAGTGTATTAAATAGATTATTGCACCCTGGTTATTGCACATTAAATATTACAGTTATGGTCACAGTTGCAGTTACAGTGCAGCATTGTAAAATCTGATAGCAGCAGGAATGAATGACCTGCGGTAACGCTCCTTTTTACAGACAGGATGTCTAAGTCTTGCACTGAAGGAGCTGCTCAGCTCCTCTACAGTCTGGTGCAGGGGGTGGAAGGTGTTGTCCATGACGGATGTGAACTTGGACAACACCCTCCCTCTCAGCTACTACTACTAAGACGGAGAAGAATCTACTTGTTTGTGCGTGCGCAGTGCACGAGGTCGGGGGAAATCGCCTCGTAGACGATCGTAACTCTGCTTCACCAGCAGGACGCGCTCACGATCGCTCACGAGGGCCGACTGAATTTCACACGTTTGATTTTCAACCGACTGTCCGATTCCTGATTGGGAGGTGGTCGTGAGAGGTGAATCGCCCCTCGTTACCCCCGTACACTACACGACGCAGGACGCGCGATCAAGCTGAAACTCGGCCCGATCCAAAAAAGTCTCGTACGACTGAAGAATCGGCCCGAAAAGGGCAAAAACGCATACAGTGTATGCCCGGCTTAACACAGAGGTCCATTGCTCTTACACCCTATTCAAAAGGGGAAAGACAATAAAAGAAGACAAAGAAGTGAGGCAGATGTGTGTTGATATGTGTATGTTAGGAAATGGCAATAAAAAGTAGCTACTTGTCTAAGGTTGCCTCTAGCAACAGTCAGAGCAGTTATTAAAAGGTTTAAAACAACTGGAATAGTGACAAGCAAGGTTGCATGAGGACCCTCGTTTATAGATAAATAGATTAACTAAAAAAAGAAAAAAGAATAACCATTGTTCTTTTTTAGATAGATGCAAATTATTGCAAGAGTCTTTAACTGAAACTGTGTGTTGACCCTAACTATTTTTATTAGATTGATGTCAAAATACTGAGAGAATCTTTTAACTTTCTTCAAATCCAGAAGTTTACATACAATTCCTTAGTAGGATTGCCCTTTTAAACTGTATGTTTTTTTTTCTTCTTCTTCTTTACCACAGTGTATGTAAATATCTGGTTTCAACTTTGTGTTGTAGGATCTAAGCAGCTGTTTCACAGCCAATTCTTCAGTTTGTGACTTTCATAGCGTGGCATAATGATAAGAGAATGTGAAAACCTGAGTGCCGTTGGACGGTTTCTCATTGCGAAACCTTCGCAGATAAGCGTGGGATGGCTTTTCGGTGCGGGAACTCACCCGTTTAATTTGGTCTTTCTCTGATTATGTCCCCATGTTAAATGGCAAGGAGCTGTTGATCCTAGAAGAGATGAGATTTGTGTTACCTCACCCCGCCCTCCAGCCCACCTCCGTGCTCTCTATATGTCAAAAGGCAGATATAGTTGTCCTGTGGCCGAGCTGGTACTGTGACGCATCATGAAACGGACCTCACAGCTTGCCCCAGGAAACATACTGCTAAGGTTTTATGAGGTAGCTGTGCTTGCACAGCATCAGATGAAAAAGGATATTAAGAGGCGATAATAATGTGATGGTGTAAAAAGATTCCCCAGATGGGCTTTACTTTATTGCACAAGCCAAAGGATATCCACTGCGTTTCTTCCCTCTGGTCACACATCTATCACTGCTTCCTTTTCTTATTAACTTCCTTCTAATCAAAGATTCTGTTCTGTTTTTCTTTGTTTCCCCACATCTGTAGTTGTTATGGCACAATGCTTGTGTAAGTAAACAGTTATTAAAATGTAAAATCGTCCACGGTCTGCCAAAAAAAGAAGCAGATCAAAACACAGTAGAAGTGCTGACGTTGTGTGTTTAACACAACCATTGTGCCTGGTGGTAGAAACAAAGACTTGCGAGAGTGGAGCTGTCGACACCACTGGGATGCCGCAAGTTTGTGAGGGGCTTGTTGTAAAATCAACAGGTGGCGAGTGTGGTTCTGCAGGCTGCTCAGGCTAATCCTCCTCAAACCGTCTTAGCTGGCTAATGTGTCTTCCATTATCCCCTCTCCTCTTCCTCCTCCGTCTTTCTTTACAGGTCAGCACAACTACCTGTGCGCAGGAAGAAACGACTGCATCATTGATAAGATCCGCCGGAAGAACTGTCCAGCGTGCCGCTTCAGGAAATGTCTCCAGGCCGGAATGAATCTGGAAGGTGAATACTGTGACAAGTGAATGGATAAGGCCTGCTCTGGTCTCTGCCTTTGCACCGTAAATCCGCTTTTTCCAGGGAGAGGTAACTCATGAGCTGGATGTAGTAGCAGCAGGGATATGACTGAAATCATTGGCTCACTTAAATGTTGGAATGACCATGCAAAGCCTGATTAAAATGGAAAGCCAAGGGATTAGATTAAACACTGTTTGCCTCCACCTACACCTTCCCCACCCACTTTGTTACCTCAAGGGTGGAATCCCAGGAGGATCTGGTTAATCTACACAATAAGGGCATCAGAAATAAAGGAAACCCAATGTATAGGTGTTTTTTTGTTCCTTGATCATTTTTTTTCCATAATCGGTAGGTCAAATTTGGAAAAATATGAGTTTTTGTCTTTTCATTTGATGCATCAAAACTAAGACCTCCCCTAACCTTTTGGCCTATAAAAGAATCTGCAGCAGATTATTTTTCCTCTTTTATATGTTAAAATAGAAACAAAACAAAGGAAAACATAAATCCATAAAAATTCAAATTGGCAGGTCAAACCTCAAAGATATGCCAGCCAGGGAAAGCCTGATCAATGCATATCCATTTGGGTGCGGGATTAAGGACAACAATCCTCAACAAAATAAGCGCAAGCTGTGTTATTCATGTTTTCATCCACTTAAGACAGAAACCATAAAAACATTGAGCTTTACCACGAGTAGTTGGAGTTTGAAATCTATTTTATAGGCCGCACTTTACAAAGTTGAGCCCAGTGATTTTCTTTTTTTCTTCTGACCATCAAATTTTTTTGGAAAACATACAATTTGAAAGAAACTCTGATTTACTGTTCATTTAAATTTTGAATTACCTTATCTATTATTGTGTTTTGAGCAAATATAATAAAACATGCGCCATGTTCCCTGTTAAAATATCTGCTTTTATTTTTGAGGAGTCTTTTTATATGCAGACGTTAAAAAGGAGACAGAAAAACCTTGAAAACATGGAATTTGAAAGTAAAATGTCTAGAAACCCTGTAGTCAGCGTGCTATTAGGCGTCAAACGATCGGATCTGGGAGGCATCAGGCCCAACGCAACAACCGCTTTGATTGTGTAGAAGTTGGTTGTTGTTATTTTAGCATATGTTCCTTTTAGAAACCTCAAATTGCCGTCGGTACTTTGTACAAGCCAGCGTTCAGCGAGAGAGGCAGGAAGACAGAAAGTGGGATTTGATGGACGTCAGCGCATCAACAGACAGGCTTCGCATTGAAAGGCTTACTGTTGCCATAGAAACGCCAGGGGAGGAAATTAAAAAAGGTAGAGAGCAGGAAAAGCTCGTTATTCTTTTGCAGGGGTAACCTCTCCATATCTGGTATGGTTTTTTTTCACATTTAGTTACAGAAAATGTCAAAATGCCACCCAGATAATGTATAGTGTGGGCAAAAACTAGTGCATTAATGGAAAGAAACTCTGAAATGGCAAAACGAGGATCTTAGAGTTGCATTAGTGTTCATGGCAGTACAGACCTTTTAATGGTAAGAAAGCAGCTTTAGTGACTCTCCTCACCCAATTTCCTCATCCTTTCATTTGAAAAAAGTAAACAAATTAATATTATCAGGAGCCAGAGGCTGAAACGGGATGTAAAAAGTGCCGACTTAAATCGATGAGTAAAGGCTAGACACAGATATAAATGTTGCATTTATTTCAGATTTTATCCCTTTTTTGTAATGTCATGATTTGTTTGTAGAGTAATTACAAGATGTCCCCTGAATTTTCTTCTCCATTAATCACTTTAAAGTATAAACAGTAACTAATGTGCAGCATTCCCGTGGCCACACGCACAATAGCCATTAAGTAGCTTACAAAAATGAATTCTAAGGATTCATATCTGATTCTTGTTAGAAATCAGTTCTTTACTCGCACATAAAAACAGATAATTATAGTACCTTTGGCAGTAAAATACACCCAATCATTACCCAAGTAATGCTTCATTTGAACAGATTTTATGCATGTATACATGTATATGCAAATTGGTGGTTTGTGCATGACACTGAGCAATATTTTATGCAGGTAAGATGCTAATTGTTGAGGATGAGCTCACAGAACCCTGGTCCCATGTCACTTCATATTATGTTCCAAAGTAAACCATTAGTTTAACTACAATTAAAAAGCTACAAAGTTATAGAACCTTCTGGAACTTTTTAAGCATTTTGAACCCATTCAGTGAAAAAAATAAGACGTTACCTTAATTATGTCAACCGTCTGAAATTTGCCATTATGCATTTCTAAACATGAAAAGGTAAGAAATATGACGTCACAAATGTTGATGCTAAATATACAAACGATAGCATGTTGTTTATTTTACATTGGGATTTTTACATTTTTCTGTGTCCAATTTTTTTTGTTAGAAGCTCTCTGTTTTTGATATAATATCCACTCTTCTAAATATTAAAAATCTGTTATCGAAATAGATTTTGCTTTCAATTGATAGATTTTTTTATTTTTATTTTTTTTAATCTTGCCCCCTCAGCGAGGAAAAACAAGAAGCTTATCAAGATGAAAGTGCAGCAGCCGTCCAGGCCCTCAGAACCTGCCAGCAACATGCCCGTGCCCATCATACCGAGGAGCATGCCCCAGCTGGTGCCCACCATGCTGTCCGTCCTGAAGGCCATCGAGCCTGAGATAATCTACTCGGGCTATGACAGCACGCTGCCGGACACCTCGTCTCGCCTCATGAGCACCCTCAACAGACTGGGAGGCCAGCAGGTCATCTCTGCCGTCAAATGGGCCAAGTCTCTGCCAGGTACCCAGATCTCCTACACCCCTTAAGTTGTGTTTCAATGTGTGCTTCCGTGTATATTCCCACATAAATTAGTTCTTTCAGTGGCTGGTTAACCTTTGAAGTACTCAGCAGATGTTGAAGTTGCTTGTATCCAATTAAATGCAGTAGCCCGCCGTGGTATCATTTCTGCTAATTAAATCCAGGTTCTTCGTCTAAACACTTTAGTATCTTAATTGGTGATGTTGTATATGGAGGAATATTATTATATATTCTGCAGTAGAGACAGATGCTAAGCATTCATGTGATACAATGTGTGTCTTTTACCAGCTGGATGGAAGCGTAGAGTAACTGTGGCTCATAAAGAGCAATCATTGTCAGAACACAGCTTACTCAAAGTACTTTGATAATACAAAGGTCTCAAGGCTAATTCCTCTTTAAATGTGCATAAATACGATGTTTCACTGCTCTTTATTGGTGGATGCAGAGTTTTAAGGTCTTTACGAACAGAATGAAAACATGCTCAGTGTCACATAAAAACAGAAAAAAAAAATCCTAGTACAGTTATTAATCAATGAACATGGATTTCTGTATGAAGTATTAATTTCTGCTAGTGAATGAGAATTTTTCAAACTAACAATTTAAGTTGTAAATCTTGAAACAAAAAGACAAAAACAGAAAACATCTGCACGTGCCTCTCAGAGCAATGGAGTGTAATAAAAAAATGAATTTATCTCAGTAACTGAATTCCAAAAGGGTAGATTGTATACATATGACTTATATAAAAATATATTATGAATTATATAAAAGTATTGATTTTAACTTTAAGGATTAATTTATACCCCGCCTCTCGCCCAGTGAACGCTAGAGCGTTCACTGGGCGACCCCCGTGACCCCATGAGGGGTTAAGCAGGTCAGAAAATGGATGGATGGATGGATGGATGGATGGATGGATGGATGGATGGATTTATTTTTATTTCATATCTGTTGCGTACAGCCAGTGAAAACCCCTTATTCAGCTTCTCAGAAATCTTTAATATTGCACAACACCTGTGAATTATTTTTTTTTGTAAATCAGAAATGTTATTTTGTGGCCCAATCAAACATGTGGACAACTGCTATTAAGTAACATAGCCAAACAAGGTCATTTCTAAAGGATCATGCTGTCCATGGGTGTTAATGGAAATTTGTTTGGAAGTTAAAAAAAACTGAAAAACTTTCACAGTAATACGCAAAGCCCCTTCAAAAGTTTGAAGAACGACCAGGCGTAGACAGGCTGGGTTTAGCGCTTCAAGAGACACCACACATGGATGTATCCTGGACATGGGCTTCAACAGTCGCATTCCTTGTTTTAAGCCACTCCTGATCTGGACACAATGATGCCAGTGTTTTGCTTGAGCCAAGGAGGGGAAAAAAGAACTGAAGTCCTCTTTTCAGATGAGAGTAAAGGTTGCATTTAAGCTGGAAATCAAGTACCACAGCATGGACGAAGACTGGAGGGAGTCAAAGTTGCTTGATGCCAGCGTGAAGTTCCCACAGTCAGTGATAATTGTGAGGCACCATCGTCATCTAAAGTCTGAAATTAATTTTAGAGCATTTTCTTATTTCCCCAAAATGCCGTGCCGTGACATCCTTAGTAAGATGTTTTTCTATTTTCATGGCTTTCATATTCCATACGAGATAAAATAGATGCATGAAGAGTTTTAATCCACCAAAAAGGCACATGACTTAATGATAATCACTTCAAGTATTTTCTTACAAATTTTACACTGTGTTCTTGGATCAAACCTTATAAAAAACAAAACACAGACCTATTTTTTTTTGTTCTAAATGTGATTTTACTTTGTGCCACAGCAGCAGAGATTATATCTGCTCTCAGATCTTTTGGATTTATGTGTTTTGTGTGTCAACAGCCTGCTGTAGGATTTGGGGGGGGGGGGGGGGGGCGCTCTTCAATGAAATGTAATATGATTTGTAATAATGCTTTTAACGTGAAGTCCTAAGGTTCTCATTTTGATTAAATTAAAACTATAGTTTCCAGTCTGTTTTAGCTGAACTGGGATTCAGACTTTACTCTGGTGTTTATACAACTGTGAAAGACTAAAATTGTCAAAACCAAGCATAAATACAGGAATATATATAGATGGATGGATAGATGGATTGATAGATAGATGGATGGATATAGCAGGAAGTAACTTTAAAAACATCAAAATAAACACAATCAAAACATATACATATCTATCTCTCTCTCTCTCTCTCTCTCTCTCTCTCTCTCTCTCTCTCTCTCTCTCTCTCTCTCTCTCTCTCTCTCTCTCTCTCTCTCTCTCTATATATATATATATATATATATATATATATATATATATATATATATATATCCATCCATTTTCTGACCCGCTTAATCCCTCATGGGGTCGCGGGGGTTGCTGGTGCATATCTGCAGCGTACACTATAGATATAGATATATAAATATATATATATAGATAGATAAAAATTTTACTCAGGAATCTTTAGACTTCAGACAGCCTCCTGAAAAGTCTCAAAACCACATTACCCACAATGCCACATACCTAAAGGACAAGCCGGTTTACTGGGATTGGCAGAAAAAGTTTTTAACAGCTGACAAAATATAGTTTGTTACAAAATCTTCAGTTCACTCCCCAAACTCTATGAGTTTGGGGAGTGACTGATCTTAATGTATTCATATCTAACAGAGTGTATTTGTCCCCCCCAGGCTTCCGTAACCTGCACCTTGATGACCAGATGACGCTGCTGCAGTGCTCCTGGCTCTTCCTCATGTCCTTCAGCCTCGGTTGGAGGTCCTATGAGCAGTGTAACGGCAGAATGCTCTGCTTTGCCCCAGATCTCGTCATAAATGAGTGCGTACCAAGCATCTGAATACCTTAACTCTTTTTTTCAGGAATACATCTTATCAGATAGATTTGCTTTTGGTTTCAAGGTGATGGATTCACGGTGAGGCTGAGCTCATCAGCTCAGTGAGTAAAATAAGTTATTCGAAAGAGAAAGCCTGTTGAAGGAAACCTGTTGGTTGATGAATGAGATTTTATGAAATCCTACAATATTAGAGGAGTTTTGGCATGTTTCTGGAAGGTAACATAGCATCCATGAGGGCTTAGTGCTTTATGATTGGAGCTAGAGGGAAGTGAGGCAAAAATCAGGCTGCTGAAAGAGTAGTAGAGATTAGCAGCCAACCTGACTCTACCCAAGATGTAACTGAGAATAAATTCAATTGTTCTGAATAGTTTGTAGTTTAAGACGATAATTTTCAGTTAGCGAGGCCCTTGGCTGAATCCATTGCTTTGTAAATGTGTTGATACCGATTTGAACATGTTCATATATTTTATGTTATAACCATAAACTTTATTGTATTTTGAGGATTTATGAGAAAGACCAATGCAATGTATCACACAAGTGTGAAGTCGAAGGAAAGTATATATATATATATATATATATATATATATATATATATATATATATATATATAAAAAATACTTTCCTCAAAGGGTTTTTAGAGAATCTTACAGAACAGTGATAAACTTTAAAGGATGGGCTGGGTTATAAAATGACCCAAGATTTGGATGTGTCACTGTGCCAATACACGCCCATTCCACTTAAACCTACAAATCAGCCAAGGAGAGCATTAATCAGAGAAGTAGAGGAGATAAAGACCCATGTTAAGGACTATTAATCACGTATATTATCCACAAATCTGGCCTTATGGAAGAGCGACATGATTATTGTGGTCAGATGAGTTCAGATGAAATTTTGCTTTCCTTCTTGTAAAACATCCCATGTGACTGAAAGCACACCAAGCCCATTTGGGGGAAAATGGGAGTGGCAGCATTATGCTGTGGGAATACATGTCTTCAGCCAGGTCAGGGAAACCAGTCAGAGTTGACGAGAACATATTAATAATCTTTGACAAACAGGGCAGTCCTGGAAGAAAACCTGCAAAACACTTGAGACCGGATTAAAACCAGCAACCCTAAGCATACATCAGGAGCTAAAATAACAGACATTCTCCATCCAGTTTGATAGTTTGAACTGTTTTGCAAAGAGAAATGGCCAAAGGTTTCATCCTCTCCATGAGTGAAGGTGGTAGAGACTTGCAGCTGTAATTGCAGCAAAAGATGGTGTTAGGAGATATCAGTTGGCTGAATACATATGCACAGATTATGTTTTGTGAAAAAAGATTTGAAAACCACGTGTAATTTCCTTCTACGTAACGATGTTCTACTTCGTCTTGTTGCTCTACTTTGTTTTTTGTAAGGTTCTGTACTTGGTGAGCAGATGGCCACTTTTAACTGCTGTTCTTTTGCTCAGAAACTACAACAAGAAAAAGAACATACCTTTCTGTTAACATTTAAAATGTACGGAGTGGTAAAAAAAAAAAAAAACATGTTTTAGTTGAATGAGTCATAGCCAGTGCCATTTCAGTTGTTGTTGATAAAGCATTATCATGTGTGGTATTTCGGAGTGGAGGTATGGTGTGAAAATCCATCATCTGTTGTTTTTTTTTAGCAGCATTCTTGTCGGACTTTTCCTTATCAGAAAAGAATTACAGGATCAGAGAAAAGAATCTTTTATGTTGACTCAAACTAATGTTGCTTCCACCTGTTCGGCCTTCATCACTTTTCCATTCTGTGTCCCGTCCCAGAGAGCGCATGAAGCTGCCTTTAATGGGCGACCAGTGCGAGCAGATGCTGAAGATCTGCAACGAGTTTGTCCGACTGCAGGTGTCCTACGATGAGTACCTCTGCATGAAGGTCCTGTTACTGCTCAGTACAGGTAATAAAACTCTTTCATTAGCTCTACAAACGATCCCAATAGAATTATTTATTTTATTTTACTGATAAGCTGCTCGATTCTGCTCTATATACAGTCAGTAATTCAAAGTAAATATAAAAATAAGGGGAAAGGTAATGGTAATAAATATCGCGGGTCTTTGCAAAGCGGAGATCTGCCACTGAGGTTTATCGGTGTTCAATCATCTGAAATTGACCATAGTAATATTGAAATTGACCATAGTAATATTGTCTATACTTCATGGTCTATAATGGTTTCACCGACTATTTCTCAGAAATTTAGAATAACAAATTAGACTGAGGTGAGAAAGGGATTTTTAGAAGGACAAAGTATGATAAGAAAAGATACGGAGCCCCTAAAGGGACACCGAAGAGAAATAAAAAAATAATACTTTCTCGTGCGCACCACTTAGTTTCTCGTGCGCACCACTTAGTTTCTCGTGCGCACCAGATTCTTTCTCGTGCGCACCAGATAGTTTCTCGTGCGCACCACTTGGTTTCTCATGCGCACCAGATAATTTCTCGTGCGCACCAGATAGTTTCTCGTGCGCACCACTTAGTTTCTCGTGCGCACCAGATAGTTTCTCGTGCGCACCAGATAATTTCTCGTGCGCACCAGATAGTTTCTCGTGCGCACCACTTAGTTTCTCGTGCGCACCAGATAGTTTCTCGTGCGCACCACTTAGTTTCTCGTGCGCACCACTTATTTTCTCGTGCGCACCAGATTCTTTCTCGTGCGCACTACTTAGTTGTTGCATGATCGCATGAGTATTTCGGACAACCGTGTTCATTAGAATGGATGTAGATGAACTAATTGCGCTATATTTTTAGCTTGGGCTACCATACAAAGACATTGCTGCATTGCTTGCAAGACGTCACAGTTATGTTGTGTCTGAACATCACATAAAACGTATCCTGAAGTCCTGTGGTCTATTTCATTCCAAAAAAAGTAAAAAACAAAGCAACTGGACTTGTTTTCCGTAGTTGAAGACCTTTCGCTTCCTCTCCAGGAAGCTTTCTCAATTCAAAAAGTCTGGAGTAATGTGCAGTACCAAGCTTTATGCTGCTGCCCAAAACAAAGGCCTTGTAATGGCTTAGATAACATGCAAATTCAACAGAAACAGGTCCACCCCTTAGTAATGGGCAGTCGTTGAAGTCATTAAGGCAGCAGATTGAACCGAAACTGGTCCACTCCTCTGTAACGAGGAGTCATTAGGGTTGTTATTGGCCTGACTTAAAGGAACAATGTTTTGATCACCCGTATGAGGGTGAGAGTTGAGGTGATGATTGGCCGGAATTAATTCTATAGCTGTATTGTAAGTTTTTGAGAGTTGGAACCTAAATCCTCCTCCTCTGTTTAAGGTTGTTTTTTCTCTCTTAACGTAGATGGCTTCCTTCACACCCCTTTCAAACCATTTGTCTTCTTTCTCCAAAATGTGGACATTTTGGTCCTCAAAAGAGTGTCCTTTGTACAGCAGAGTCTTGTCCTGAAGAGGTAGCTCTCCTGTGTTGAGCCATGTGTCTGTGGAGAGGTTGTATGGTTTCTCCAATATAAAGATCAGAACATTCCTCACTGCACTGAACTGCATACACCACTCCGCTCATCTTAGGTTTGGGGGTTTTGTCCTTGGGATGCACCAGCCTCTGTCTGAGGGTCCTGTTTGGTTTGAAATGTACTGGGATTTTGTGTTTGGAGAAAATCCTCTTGAGTTTGTCAGAGACTCCAGCAACATATGGGATGAAGATGTTTTTGCGTTTATTCTTCTCACCATTATGTTCTGCAGCGGGTCTTTTGGATTTTCTTGCTGATTTGACAAAAGCCCAGTTAGGGTACCCACAGGTTTGGAGAGCATCTCTGATGTGTTTCTGTTCCTTGTGCTTCCCTTCTGTTTTAGTCGGGACATGCTAAGGCCCGGTGTTGTAAGGTTCTGATGACAGAAATGTTGTGCTCCAGTCGGTGGTGTGAGTCAAAAAGAAGATATTGGTCTGTGTGAGTGGGTTTCCTATACACTTCAATGTTGAGGTTACCATCTCCTTCCATGTTCACCAAGCAGTCGAGAAAAGGTAGCTTGTTGTCGTTGGCATCCTCTCTGGTAAACTTGATGTTGTTGTCCACCAGGTTGATGTGTCTTGTGAAAGCTTCCACTTCTTTTAACTGGATTTTGACAAAGGTGTCGTCCACATATCTAAACCAGTGGCTTGGTGGCGTTCCTCTGAAGGTTCCCAAAGCTCTCTTTTCCATTTCTTCCATGTAAAGATTGGCTACAATTGGTGACACTGGAGATCCCATGGCACAACCATGCTTCTGTCTGTAAAAATGATCGCTGAACTTGAAATAAGTTGTAGAAACACAAAGGTCCAGTAGGGTACAGATCTGGTCCGGGGTGAAATTAATCCTGCTATGTGAAGTGACATCGAAAGACACCAGAGTTTCTCCTGGTGCCATCTTTAAATGTTTGACTTTGTTTGCAAAGTCCTTGGAGTTTTCTATTTGATGAGGCGTGTTCCCCACCAGGGGGGCTAAAATACTAGCAAGCTGTTTAGCAATGTTATATGTTACTGAATTAATGCTGCTGACAATGGGTCTGAGTGGTGTTCCTTCCTTGTGAATTTTTGGCCATTACAAGGCCTTTGTTTTGGGCAGCAGCATAAAGCTTGGTACTGCACATTACTCCAGACTTTTTGAATTGAGAAAGCTTCCTGGAGAGGAAGCGAAAGGTCTTCAACTATGGAAAACAAGTCCAGTTGCTTTGTTTTTTACTTTTTTTGGAATGAAATAGACCACAGGACTTCAGGATACGTTTTATGTCATGTTCAGACACAACATAACTGTGACGTCTTGCAAGCAATGCAGCAATGTCTTTGTATGGTAGCCCAAACTAAAAATATAGCGCAATTAGTTAATCTACATCCATTCTAATGAACACGGTTGTCCGAAATACTCATGCGATCATGCAACAACTAAGTAGTGCGCACGAGAAAGAATCTGGTGCGCACGAGAAAATAAGTGGTGCGCACGAGAAACTAAGTGGTGCGCACGAGAAACTAAGTGGTGCGCACGAGAAACTATCTGGTGCGCACGAGAAACTAAGTGGTGCGCACGAGAAACTAAGTGGTGCGCACGAGAAACTAAGTGGTGCGCACGAGAAACTAAGTGGTGCGCACGAGAAACTAAGTGGTGCGCACGAGAAACTATCTGGTGCGCACGAGAAACCAAGTGGTGCGCACGAGAAACTATCTGGTGCGCACGAGAAACCAAGTGGTGCACACAAGAAACTATCTGGTGCGCACGAGAAACTAAGTGGTGCGCACGAGAAAGTATTATTTTTTTATTTCTTTTCGGTGTCCCTTTAGGGGCTCCGTAATAAGATGAACAAGGAACAGTGATAAGAAAATTGG
The DNA here is from genome assembly GCA_037039145.1 of Fundulus diaphanus. NCBI lineage: Eukaryota > Metazoa > Chordata > Actinopteri > Cyprinodontiformes > Fundulidae > Fundulus > Fundulus diaphanus. The sequence continues at coordinate 36,715,639 of CM073136.1, forward strand.
GGTAAAGCCTGTTTAAGTATTTCAGGGATGTATTTCTGATTTATTGTTTTTCTTTCAGTTTTTCCAAGAAATTGAATTGGTATTTGTGTGTGTTTTTATCCACAAGGCTTAATGATGCAATTTAACATAAATTAGCCCTTAAAATATATGCTTCTTATATGTCTAATGAATTTATGAGTTACACTTTTAAATTGAATTGCTGAAATAGTATATACTTTTCAGTGATATTCTAATTTTGAGGTGTACCTGCACATGACTGCTTTTTTTAAAACATCTGACACATCAAAAGGCATTCAATTTCAAAACTCTTTCACATAATCCATTGTTGCCGACAAGCTGACTGATAATTATTCGTGTGTAAGCGGAGTAATGGAGGAATATACAGTTCTCGCAATATAATTGAATTTTTGATTTCAGCCCCGGGGCTTTTTCTATAAACCGTTACTTACCGACTGTGAAATAAATGAACATTTTACAAAGGAAAATGGGAACAAAATCAAAGATTTTGACGCCTGATTTAGTCAATACGTCTAATACCTTACAGTTTGTCATATTAATAACACAGGAGAAGAAGGGAGAACAAACTGCTTCATAAATTAATCAGGTGTAGTTCCACATCACCATAAGCAGATGGACAAGCTGAGAATGAACAAACGAACGCTTGAATTCTCCACATGCGATTGCAGCGTAGACAGCTGCTCAGGTGGGGACAAAGTCCTTTGTTTTTGCAGTTTAATACCAAAAGAACAAACTTGTTCACCCAGCATGAATAATTTTATCTGCAGAAAACTGATTTGAACTCTTTGAACTTCTGTTGTTGTGTGCTGGCGGCTGTTTGATGTGCTTTTTCTGAGCATTCAGAGTCGAACTATGCAAAATAACATTCCGGCTGCAACGTTTTGCAATGGTCCTCTGACTAAAACCAGGGTCAGTCTCTTGCTATGCAGACATTTTCTAGTAACTGTTGTCCATAAGTGCTAATTCTGGAAACTTTTGTTTTCATTCCAAAAATAAAAAAACTGCTGTGAAAATTTTAAGTACTGATCGAGCATCTGGTGATTTAGTTTTATCGGGCTTTTCATCATTGTTAAAAGTGCAAAATGGATTTATTAGGGGGGTTATAGTGGTTATTTTCTTTCCCCTTTGGCTGTTAAATGCAAGTTGTTTATTTTTCCAAAAGAAGCAGAGAACTGCTGCTTTGCTTTAAATTTCAATTATTTTGCAGGAATTTCTAAAAGGACATTTATTTGTTTCTTACGTGGTCTTTGAAAATGCCAAATGTTAAAATCGGACATTCTATTTTGGGAACTTTTTATGGGTTGTTTTTCAAACGTAATCTCCTGAAAGAAGCCCAATTTCCTCCCTTTGACTCGACGAATACAGGAGGTCAAGAAGGAGGTAATTTTGTTTCTTTCCTGACGAGATAAATTGCAGGCCGCCGTCTGACTTATGTAATCGTCAAAAATTGGCAAAATAAGAGCGCATCGCACAAGAAAATCATTACGAGAAAGTCTCATTTCCCAGCCTAGAGTGTTAAATTTTGACAAATTGGATTCAGCAGATTTATTCATGTAGTCTTAATTGTGTCTGAATGGATTTGAGTAGTTGTTTAAAATGTCATAAACTTGTACCGTATTTAACTAGAACGGAGGAAAATGTAAAAGGTCAGCAGCCTTCTGTTTGAGGAGAAAATGCTGGAAGTTTGGGACGTACAGTCTCTTCTGGCTATTCTTCACGCTGTTAAACGCTATTAAACGCTGGCAAATGGTGCAAGGTTATTTTGTCCTTTTTCCTCTAAACTTTGAATTGCAGAGGAAGCTACTGTTCTCTTTAGTTGTTATTCTGACATTCGGGGAAAATTGTGGTCTTGAGAGGGAATTTGCTCATCCTGCAGAAGAGATTACATATCCTTACTGAGCACAGGTTGCATTTCTCTGCCTATTTCTATCTGTTCCCCACAGCGACAGAGAAACTATCAGGTCAGGGCAGCTTTGGGAAGAGCTCATTTAATGACTTCTGAGGAACATTTGTGAAACCGAAGCCACCTAGGAACCATTTTGTTGTTTTATCGGTTACAGTCAGAGGAGCATTTTGACCTTAGACTGCAAAAGCATTCACACCTCTTGAACTCTTACACTTTCTGTCAAACTGCAATTGTGAATATATTTATTTAGGATTTTCTGTCGTGGACTATCACAAACCAGTGCATAATTGGGAAGTGGAAGGCAAAAGACAAATAGGTTTTCTGAGAAATTGAATTCTGAAAAGAGTGGGAACTATTGATTCAAGCTTCCTGAATCAATAGTTTGCAGTACTCTGTCTTTTGGTGAATTTCTCTATCCAGCTCAGTCATTTTAAAAGCTCAGGCTCACTAGGATTGGATGTAGAGTGCATGTAAACATATTTTTTATTGCCACAGGACTTAATTGGCTTTAAGTCTGGTATTTGACAGGGCCTGTAGAACGACTGGTTATGGTTTCTATTGTACCTCTGGCCGTATGTTCAGGATACTTTTCCAGCTGGAAGGTGAACCTCCTTCTCAAGTTTCTTGGGACCCTTAACAGGATTGCCCTTCATTTAGCTCAGCCTGTCTTCCAACCAACTGAACTGGTTCCCCACCCTGTTGAAGAAAAGTATCTCCACTGCAACCACCATGTTTGACCGTGGGAATTATTGGCATTATTAACAGATCAAATTTGGTCTCCTCTGACCACAGCACTTTCCTCCACATATTTGCTGTGACCTCTACATGGCTTCTGGCAAACAATAAACCGGGCTTCTCATCCCTTTCTTCAACACTGGCGTTCGCCTTGCAAATCTTCCACATAGGATAGTTTTGGAGAGGGCGTGGCTTAAAGTTGCCCAGGTTTTCCCATCTGAGTTGTGGATCTCGGCAGCTCATCCAGAGTTTACCACAGGCCTCTTGGTTGCTTCCCTGATTAATGGTCTCCTTGCCGACCGATTGAGGATGGCTATGTTTTGTTTATATGTAATGTTTTGGGGTAATGGTCTATTACCTAACCCTGTTTTAATCTTCTCACAGCTTTATTCCTGACCTTTCTCTTCTTTTGTTTGCTTGCTGCTGATTGTTCACTAATGTTCTCTAACACACCTCTGAGGCCTGTACAATAGGCCTGTATTCAAACACCGATTAAATTACACATATGACTCTATCTACCAAGGACCTGACATTTGAAGGCTTTTATTAAATACATTATCAAAGAAGTGTATGTACAAGTGCATGCTAGACTTTTCGTATGTTTTTTTTTTGTGCTTTTTGGGGGGGAGAGAGATTGGGAAACCTTTTACTTCCACTTCATAATTTATAACTGTTTTGATGTAGCACATACAATTCCAATAAAATACACTTAAGTTTGTGGTTTTAATGTTACATAATGTAAAAAGTTGATCTCATTGAATTAGAACATGGGTCCCAATCAGTCTCATTTGTCAGGTTAAGTGCCTTTTTGAAAATAACAACCTTCAAGCAAGTATTGCACATACTTTTATTTAAGCCTATATTTCTTTATCAAAATATTTTTTGTATCGGTTGGATGTTTTTTTCCCCCCTCAATGATATAATAAACATGTTTATGTTATATTTAAGCAATAAAATCATATTTTTTAACACTAATAAGGGCTTTAAAACATCAGTCTGTGAGTATTTAATCTATATAATGTACTTACCTTAATTATTTGGGTTACTGAAACAAATTGAGTTTTTGATAATATTCTAAGTTATTGAATACAACTCTACTGTTGCAAGATGCCTTTCAAGATGACTCAACAAAAGCAGGTCCTGGTCGCCTTTTCTGGTACTTCAAGTTCTGTGAAGTATTAAAGATGAAAATATAGTTGAAAGACACAAAATGATCCTGGGTAGAAAGCAGAGCAAAACGGCCTCTTTGTGTCAGATCTGCACATATAAAGAAAAAAAGTGGATCTCACTCTGTCCATAATCTCTGCAGGTGACTCTGGCTTTTTATGGACTTTTTGTCACACTGCAGCATGACAAGGACTTCATTGCGTTATTCACATGGTCATGTCAGCCAGAGGGAATTTCATATTCCGTCAGGGCAACAAAAAGGGCTGCTGTGATAAATAATACATTACATGTGAAGCCGCTTTTCATGTCAGTTAAGGTCACAGGACAAGAAAAAGAAGAGCTCAACAGTAGAAAAGATTAACAAAAAAACAATAGCAAAGCAAATAATAGTACAATCAAAAACAACTGTAGGTATAAAAAAATAAGTAGAATAAACAGAATAACCATGTTTAAAAAAAGTGAGTTTTGCTGGGGAGAGGGTAGAAGGGAGAAGTGTTACAAGAAGGATTTTAAAATGTCATATTTTGAAGAAAAAAAAAATCTCACCGTCTATTGAGAAGAGAAAAAGAAATCATGTTCAACGTGACATTTTCAATAAATTATAAATAAAGCCTAATTTTTATGTTTCAAAATGTACAATTCTTATATATTGTTTAATCTTTTGAGAGATCTGCATCTCATTTCCCATCAAAACTAATCTTCCTTGTTGATCATAAGATTTTTAAACCAGTATTGGTTTCTTCTGATGACATCTTTATTAAATAATGTCAGAAAAACCTGAGTCCGTGCTTATCACACCTTGAACATCATATTGGACAAATACTCAACAGTGTTATTAGGAGCGCAAAAAGAAGAAGAAGAAAAAAACAAGCTTAAAGACCTTGTGTCACCATTCTCGGTGTTCTATGAAGATTTTTTTTGTTTCTGTCCAAGCTAGAGCCTCATTCCTCGCTGTCTGTCTCTGTTTTCCTCATTCCATGTGTGCAGTACCAAAAGAAGGCCTGAAGTGCCAGGCGGTTTTTGATGAGATCAGGATGACTTACATCAAGGAGCTGGGAAAAGCCATTGTGAAGAGGGAGGAGAACACGAGTCAGAACTGGCAGCGATTCTACCAGCTAACTAAGCTACTGGATTCCATGCAGGAGGTTTGAGATACACAAACAATAACATCTGCTCAGCTATACAACATTTTTTCTTCTCAAATGAACTTGAAAGCCAAATATATCGTACAATTGCACCATTGCATCCTAGAGACGTTTTTCCTGCCAGCCAAGTTTTTACTTATTTGATAAAAAAATAAAATAATAATACAATAAAAAAATGTATACTTCCTTATAGGTTTGGGTCTTCAAAATATATCCATTAATTGACACTCTCAGGATGTCCGTGAATGTGTTTCTCATTACAGTCACTGAATGTCTTTAGATGGGAGCAAATTGTGTTGCTTTTTGACATCGTAAACCCTACTTAATGTCGTCAGACAGGTTTTATAAAGTGATTTTCTGATTCTACAGGTCAGACATTAGTCAGATCTGGGTGGTACTTGTAAAATTGAACCAGAGAGACGTGGTTAATTACAGTTGACTCATTATTTTACAAGGGGGACATTATGTGTTATTAACTAACAAATTGTGGCAAAACCAGTTCATATGTTACATTATGTTGGTTTAAGTTCTTTTTTGATAAGATATAATCCAAAACTGTTGGATTATAAAAATTGGTTATAATGGTAACAATACAAATTTTCTAGTCTCAAGAGATGTAGGTTATTAAAACCGATGCCCACGCCCAAAGTGAGCTTTGAAACTGAATTAGAGCATGTTTTTCTACAATTGTTGCTCTTCCGTCAGCGCGGTATTTTAAATACTGTTTAATACTGCAGAATTGCAGCTGGATGTACTTCATAGTCAGACCAATAGAGGGCATCGGAGTGTTTTGCAATTCTGTCCTTGGTATGTGCCGAATGTGCATCAACGTGCGCCCCGGCTGCAGTAAGACTCAAAGCAGTTTGAAGTAAATTTGCGACAATAGACCTCTAGAGCTTAATAAATGAAATCATTATTTGAAAACTGTTTTTTTACAAGGGCTTCACAATTAATTTCATTTGCAATTTAATGGCAATTAAAAAAAATGCAATTTTACCAAATCGCAGTGGTCTGCGATTTTTGACTATGTAACAATTAATGGATCAGACGCGTCCTTTAGGTGTCGTTAATGTGTTTAAAGATGGTTCACCTCCACATGGAAGGGAAGAGAGTTGCAAATTTAATTGGTTTTAGAGTTTATATAATCATAGTGCTTCTACCAGAAACTTTCAGGATTCTCACCGTAGCATTAACCATAGCATCAAACTGTTTAATACATAGACTTGTTTGTTGGTTGCACTTTGCACTTCATGTTCAACGAGGATTGATATCCAACTCGCAAAGTTGTTCTCTTGAATAAGAATATTATGATTCATAAAAATAGTTAAATTTCTTGTTTTAACTAGTCCTTGTTTGGAAACATCTTTATCTACAGGGCATGTTTGTTGCTTGTGGTTAATGCAAAGAAAAGTCAAAATTAAATCGCAATTATGGTTGAAATCTTTCGCAATTTAGATTTTTCGCAAAATCATACAGCCCTATTTCTTATCGTTTGTATCATATTAAAATTTGTTTTAAGATCCTCAGCATGAATGTGACAGAAAAGAAGAAAACAGAAATCAGTAATGGGAATAATACTTTTCCATAGCATCGTGTCTGTAATATACTGTATGTGAGTTTTATCTTCCATTTTTAAAGAGTGTCTGTTCTTTAATAACACAGTTTTTGGATTTTGGTACCCTCTAACCAGTTCTTTGTATGGAAAAAAGTTAAAGTACCGAGTCAAGATAAATTTTCCTGCAGCTCATGTCTGAATCAAATCAGACAAGGCATTGATTTCAACATTAATTAATTTTTAAAAGTAACAGTAAGTTAGGAAAATAGATTTGTACAACTTTTTGAAATATACTGCCATATTCAATTAAAGATTAACTACAACTAACACAGATATACTGCATGTGCTCTAGCATACATAAGGGGGGAATAGCGTAAAGCTCAGTTTTCACATTCTTGACAGATCTCCAACTATTCTGGTAAATGGGTGGTTTTACGTTCCGTTGAAATCTCTTGAAACGCTTTGTAGCGCCTCTGAAATCTTGTTCATTACAGCACACCTTATGCTGACTCGCAACTGCTTTGAAAATAATCCAGTTAACTGAAAGCAGCTTCACAGACCGATTCTCATTAAGACTCTCTGTGTCTCGTTCCAGATGGTGGAGGGTCTCCTGCAGATCTGCTTCTACACCTTCGTGAATAAGACCCTCAGTGTGGAATTCCCAGAAATGCTGACAGAGATCATCACCAACCAGATACCAAAATTCAAAGACGGGAGCGTCAAACCTCTGCTGTTTCATCAGAAGTGACGGCCTTGAACTGTGAATCAATGCCTTAAATCCCACCCTCCTTCGGGCCCTTCTGCACCAGTTCTGTATTCTGCCTTCCCCTATTATTCTGGTCCAGTTTCTTGTTTTTGTTTTCTTTAGGAAATTCAGTCTCACCCCTTACAGCCCTGGTCTATTCAATCTAATCTCAGAAATTACCTATGGCCTCAAATCTGCTACCACTGACTGTAGCCCAGCCTCTTGGTTCACCAAGAAGAATTTGAATGTTTGTTGTTTTTTTTGTCTTTCTAAACCCCCTCAACTCTGGACCTCGAACATTTAATTTGTCTAAAGATGTCCTTTTGCCTCTCACTCGCTCCTGCCGCCATCACTAAAACCATTTCCTCATGCTGATGGGTCGCCAGCTCGATCCGCTCCACAGCCTGGTGTTCGTCTGCTCGTCTGCTCTGCTTCTCGGCGCTGTGAATGTTGGTCATGGTCTAGAGACGAAGGAGAGACACAATGGGGGGCTTTGACGTGAAAGAACCTTAATTTTCTTCTGGACTCATGGATGAAAAACAGAAATGGATATGGATCTGGCACATTTACTTGACCAACAGAAGAAAAAGAAGAAGAAGGAAAAAAAAAAGAAAACGGAGCCGCTTGAGGATCCTTCTTCGTGCGTTTTTATGCAGATTCATATCGCTGATCACGCATTCAGAGCTCACACCAGGCGTCGCATTCAGTACGAGCTGACACATGTTTACACAGGATGTATCCGAGGGAAAACTAGTGCCTTTTAGTTTTTAACGCTTGTCATAGCCATCATTTACAGATCCGTATTTTTTTTAAAATGTTCATCATATTTTTGCCTGGTTTTTAGTTTGCCCAAGCTGGCTCCTTCATTTTTCTCTTTGAAGATGACTTTTTTTTTTCTTTTCTTTTTTGGTATTTGTAAAGTGGGACATCCTCCCTCTCTGTTCGGACGTGCATTTGTGCACGAAACAAAGTCAGTCCAGCAGCTTGAAACGCTATTGCCCTCATGTCCAGGTCTTAAAAAGTTTAAAGAACTAGTATGTTAAAGTTAAATATACAATTTGTTTTCACCTTGTGTTGAAAGATGAAGTATTGTCTCAGTAAATACTTTACCTCACTATCATGTAGAATTTCGGTGCAAATCAAAATAGTTTTGATCTGAGCTGAGAAAGGCTACAAATTCCTGTCAAATGGTAAATGTCTGGAAATAGTTGCTATTTTGTTTTCCCTTTGTAGGTAAATTATACCAATTTGGATCAATTTGGGACTGCAAAACAACATGAAAATATCCATTTTCCGTGGGTGCTCAATATTATCCATAATACTTCTAAACAACCTGGCTTGAAAAGTGTGTCCGGTCGTTTCACTGCCAGCAGGTTTCACGCTCAGCTTGTTGCCTTTTTAAATAGTTTCACATAACTTGAAAAAATTATTATTATTTTTTTTTTTTAATCAACCGAGCAAGCTTTTCCTGGCCCAGTTTCCTTTGTAGTCTTACTTGTCGATTTTGATTTGGATCGATTAATATTTTTACTCTAAAGACAATAACATAAAGTGCTGCACTGTACTGCAGGTTGCTTGATACATGAAGTAGTTTTGTATCCTATAAAACGTAAAAAAAGGAATTACAAGATTAACCCTATTTTTGCCTCAAGGCAAATTTAATCATTGTCTGATATTTTTTTCTTTTTTTTTTATCAAACTCAAAGCAATGCATTCAGTTTTTTTATGTATAAATAATAAAATCTGAATTGGGCTACTTTACTCAGCCCAGTCTACTGGAAATGTTCCATAAATCTTTGATATTGGATCTCTATTTACCTGAGCTATGTAACATATTGAAAAGGAAACTAGTACAGTTTGATACAATTGTAAAAGAAAGCTATTTGGGCCTGTTTTTTTTTTTTTCTTTTTTCTCCCAGCTCAGATTCAGGAAACGTCCTGCATAAAAATAGAAGAAATCATAAAAGACAAATAGTTTTTCTGCATCCCCTTAAATAACCACAAATGTGATTAAATATACAGTTTAGAAATAAAATCTGCCCTTTAATTTGTTCCAGAATCTGCGTGCGCACCAGGAAAGGGAGTATTATTAAGCCCACCCATTGCAAGACGCTACAGTTCAGTCCAGATAATTTGCTCATTCTTTCTCAGGCAATGTTTCTTTACATCAGTTATTTTTGTCCTACTAGTGCCAAATATCATGAGAGGGTTTTATCTTTTTTTTTTTTTTTTTTTTTTTTCAAATATCCTGCAGATGTGAAGGGTCATGTGTACAGTGGTGGTTTGTAAACTTTGCTTCAGGGTGCTCAGTCTTCAGTGTCACACATAACACCAGCTTACAATGATCGGTTGTTTAAATAATTATATATATATATATATATATATATAGAAATATTTTATTATAATTTTTTTTTTTTTTAGATTCAGGTGTTGCTCCCGTCTTTCATGTGTATAAAGCATTCACACCAGCTTACATAGTGGCCAAATCTACAATTCAGGTCTCAACACAACAGCATTCACCTCCCTGCTCTACTCTCCTCGGTTTTTCTACCCAAGATGCCGGCTTTCAGGGTTTCTACACTGTCTGCAAAAAGTATCAAAGAAGTATATTAGGAAAAATCTTTTTTACATTTTCAGAACTTTATCTTTTTCCCCTTGAACTAAATGTTGCCATTCCTTCTGTTCTTTAACCTTGTGTCCTATCTCCTTTCCTTGTGTTCTACCTTTCTTTTGTTGTTTTTCCATCCTTCCTTATATCCTACCTCCTTTCCTTATATGTGCCTTTAATGCCTTCCTTCTCTCCTTTCTTGTGTCCTACATCCTTACCTTCCATGTGTTTCTGGTTTTCCCAGCCCACCAATAGTTAAAATATCAGCCAAAATTCACAGAGAACTTTAATGTTTTGATGATTTTAAATCTAAGTAAAAGACTGGGAACTCTGAAAAGTTGAGTCAGGAAAGGTGTCGAATTTCTACGTGAACCTTGTGTAGGAACTTAAAATCTGGATTTTCAGCTCTTTACTTAACTGCACAAAAAATACTAGCAGCTTTCTTCAATTAAGAGCCATATTTTCTTTTTCTTTGAAGCTAGCCAATCCCACTGGCTGTTTGTTGTGGTGCACAGACGTTTCAGCTGTAGCTTACCCCGAGTCTGCTTTCATCCTTGCGTGTTGATCAATCTGAAGGGGCTCTTAACTGAATCCTCTCTTTTCGGGTGGCTTTGCGTACAGTATTACATTCATTCTTCAGGCAACGGCGCTTCTGGTGGCCAGCTTTAACGTGCAGATGTAAACGCCAAGCTATTGCTTATTAAGCCCCCACCCACCCAGCACCGCCTACAGATGTATATAATTAACGCCGACATATCCAGTGCAATGCAAACAATTGTCTATTATAAAAAAAAATAAATAAATATTTTTACATGTCTGTCGGTCCGCACGACTTTCTTGTACCTTTCAGTTCGACTAAAGGCCTTGCATAAGGGAGACAGAGAGCCATAGAATTACGATTTTAAATCAGGAAATACACAAATATCAGTGCTTTTGGAGATTGATCTATTGTAAAATAAAAATAAAAAAATATTTTGTGAATTTTTTTAAAAAAATGCATCATCCTGATCCACTTTGATATAACTAATTTTACGCGATCATTTTTGTACATTAAATGAGTGGAGAAGGTGATCTTGTTTTTTCCTGCTTGTCGGTTTGTGTTTGACAAAGGTAGACGTGATGAATACATTAGGAAGTGTTAAACATGTCTGTCTTGTGAAGTAAATGTTCATTCTACAAGTCTGTGGACAAGTCTAAACGAATGCTCACTGTTTTTTTGTTTGTTAAATGAAAGTAAATGAGGAAGATGAGAGACAGATGGCTGTTGGAAATACCAACTAGAGATTTATATTTAAATTTTTATTTTGCGCTAAACAACAGTGACCAAAGCAGAGGGGAAAATGAAAACAAACTAAAGTAATCGAGCAGTTACAATTTGTGTAGCACCTACCAGCTTACTTCTTAGCACTTCTGTTTTTTTTTTGTTTTTTTTTCCATGTCTTTTTTTTGTAATAGGTCTTGGCTTTGGATCTCATGTATATTTCTGTAAGGATTTTCTGGTCATTTTAAAATAAAAAAAAACAAGAAAAAAAAAACAAGGAATAGCTAAATCTCCACGTGAAAGTAAATTTTCCAGAGCCTGACAAAATTGCACTACCCTCACATTGGTTGTCACAGTCTATTTCGTATAAAATACATGCAATTATCTTTAAACATTAAGGGCAGATCATGTTTCACTGGTATACAGAGCTATGGCTTTCACTGAAGTCTGTTTTTGTTCATATTTCAGATATGTAGATGTAATCAAATGTAAAAAAAAAAAAAAAAAAAATACATAGATATAAAAAAGTTTAAAAATGGTTTATATTTACACTTCTTCTGTTTTCAGTGTCAATATTTCCCCCTATTTGATTAAATGTTGAATTAGGTTATTTGTGTTTTCATTTTTTTTTTTTTCGTTTTTTTTTTTTTTTCAACATTGGATTTGGCATTGTGTCAGATGATGTTTCTGTCATCTCTGGTTCAAAGTGGAAATGTGGAAGAACTGATTTTTCCTTAGTTCAAACATCTTACACAATAAAGTTTCCTGTTTTTCAACACTGAGCAGCATTGGCTTTGTTCTTCCCAGTCAGGTATCCCTTCTGCAAATGCTTGAAAAAACCTGAAAATCAAGATCAGACGCTAGAATGTTGATGTATAAAAACTAACGTCTTTAAATTTGTCTCTATTTACTTATATCTTGCATTCTAGTCGTGGTTAGAATCCAATCCACTGCTGTTTATTCCTCCAGCTGATTTAAAAAAAACAAAAAAGTAACTAATGAAGCAACATTGCTCGGGTTGTACTTTTTCTAGCAACGCCTCACGAGTAATCATGTGATTATTGTGGAACCTTTAGCAGACATGCTGTGACCAAGTTGGGAGGGGAATTACCTCAGGGATACCTTCAATGTTAAGGAACAAGTAAGGATTTATCAGCAGTAGCTTCATCTAGTTGGAAACACTGCTTAACAAATGAGCCAGTAGTCAGATCCATGAGGTGAATCAGTAATAACATTAAGATGACGCATAAGAGCAGTAGAATGTAGGAAAATGAAGCCCTTATCCTCCTGAAACCTAAGCCTATAGCAGCATAACTATAGCAATAGCTCAGGATAACCTAAGCCACTCTAACCGTAGGCTTTATAGACAAGGAACGTTTTAAGCCTGGTCTTAAAAGTAGACGGGGTCTCTGTCTCATGGACTAAAACTGAGTGTTGGTTCTACAGGAGAGGAGCCTGATGACTAAATGATACGCCTCCCATTGCAGTTTGTCTGGGGAGTCTTTAATTTAGCCATTGTTTTTACAATATTCCTGGCACCACTATTATTGAAAATATAATAAATCAGCGTGTTGGAGAACTACGGCATTATTGAGCTTCCCTTGGGAATAAATCTATAAAAGGAAAAAAAGACGCAGAGGTCCATTTTTCACACTCTTCAAAATAGGACAGACAAGAGAGCATGTCATTCAAGGAGAGATTTACATTTGTCGTTATAAGACCAGAAATGGCTATAGGAAAATTGCTTCTTGCCTTGACTTGTTCATACCTACAGAAGGCATGGGTTGATTATTGGTATCAAGAAATACCAAAGAACAAAAATCTGGGTTTTTAAGCCCTTTTAATGAGATGCTAAAGAAAGATCCGGAGTGACATCAGTTTTACCTGGCAGTTCCCGCCATGTTCCAAATTAAGAAGGAGTCCTGTTAAAGGGTTGTAAAAGCCCATGAAAATACCCCCCCCCCAGCCCCCCTCCCTAGAAATTCGGTAATTCCTTTAATTTGTGTTGGATTCAAAGCCGCTAACTTTATCAAACCACCTACAGCATCTTTTTTTTTTAGGTTTGGTGTTATGGGCCATTGAAGTATATATGTAAAAGAAAAAATGGAAACAGTAAATCGGACCCCCCCAAAACAAAATTATAATCATTAGTAAGGTAATACCTTAATGCATCCAGAAGTAATCTAATTTTAAATAAACTTGGAGCTTGCTCCTAAACACTGCCTAAACACCCAACAACAACACAAGCAAAAATCAAAGCAGAGGTTGCTCAAGAAGTCTCTTTTATTCTTCACAATCCTTCACCAAAACATCTGCAGGAATATTTAAGGCTGTGGACAGACATAAATGACAGAAAAATCTGGCAAAAAAGCAATAAAGGAATTAAGTTAGTACGCCAGAAATAAAAAATATAAAATTTCATACCTGTGAAAAAAATATACCCCATCAAAATGCTTAGTTTTTATTTACATGATCATTAAAACACCTCAAAAGGATGAAGTCCAGGATTTTACCTTTAAGAAAATCTTATAAATAAGTTTATATATGAACAAAGTAGTCTCATTTCACATTAGCTTACTTATTTTTTTAATTCTCCCATTTTTTTAATGTTTAAAAACTCTTTAAAGAAGAATCCTGTTGATAATATAAGATAAAATAGGAAAAAAAGTTCATCATTACCAAAACATTGACAAAGTGGTTCAACTCAGTAAAAAAAAGAAAAAAAAACAGCAGTCGCTGCAGCCCAGAAAATAATCTACATTTCATTAACTATAAAATCAAAATGTCCATCTCTCTCACATCATTAGGCTTTAGCATTGTCCTTATAATTCCTCATAATAACATCAATGCCGGTGAATGACGTGTTTTCTATCTCTGTGCTGCTGACATTAAAGCCTCAGAATCTGCCTCACGGAAAAAAAAAAAAATAAGAGGGAAAACATTATACAGGTGCTTTGTTACGTTAAAAAGGGAAAAAGCTTCCTGGTTGATTAGAATTCCAAGAATGGACCAACATAGTGCAAGCATGACTCACGATCGCTCCACTCGCAGCAAGGCCTTGCAGCTGGGCTTGTTTTAACCAGCAGCAATCAGTTGCTACTCCTACGCCTCGCTGTAAACTGCTGAGCTGCCCGTGGATCCTGTCTGAGATTTTTCACATTGCGTCTTTTTTTTTTTTTTTTTTCGTCTTTCTAGTAATGACTCCGTGAGGGAAAAGGGTTATAAATGAGCATGACGCCGAAGCTGACCCCAGCCATTTGAAGAGCACTCATCCGTCTTGCTGGTGGGCCCCTGCGGCTACGGCCGTTTAACTCCCAAACATCAGCCAGGCAGAGTCTCTTCCCCTGGAATTAACCCTGACGAGAGATTGCAAACACGTTTACAGCCGAGCCCAATCATTTCAGCCTGCTTCCTCGGCTCAAATTTCCCAAGGGGATTAGCGATCAAACAATGGGATGGTGAACCAGCAGTTTTGAGCCGAAGGCCACTTACTATTTATCTTGTTCCCTGTCAATAACGCTGTATCTACCTAATGAAAACCGGGAATGATGAAGACGCGACAGTCTAGATCAAAATAATAAATCAGACGTTGTTTCTCAACTCTCACCTCAAAAATATCAGCTCACCTATAGGAGGAATCTTATCAAACTCTCATGCTATCTACATCGCTGACACACAAACACGTGGATCTTCTTCACTGTGGACTCCACTCACAACAATCCAATAACAGCATTTAAAAATTCTCTCTCCCTCTTCCCAGTGCAATTCAAGCAAAGTCCACACTGCTTCAGTCCTGTCTTATGTCCCTTTGATATGGTTCTGCTTGGTCCAGTTTCTTTTCCCCAATTAAGTCAACACAAAAGCCAATAAAACCTGGTCCAGTCAATCAGATGATAACAGGAAAGTTTTGTGCAGTCAAGTCCAGCTTGGTCTACGATATGTTTCTTGGTCCAGCTCGGGCTATAGGAACTCCACGTAGTTTTCTGGAATCAGTCCTGTGCGACCGTCAAGAGTTCCCTCCAGCCATCCGGGCTCCCTGGAAGCATGAACTGAAACGGAACAACATAGGAACATTAAATTAAAACATCTCAGACGTTTACATACCCTAAGATTAACCAGATATCAAACAATGTTGAAAAGCCCAGTTCGTGTGCTGCCAGAGCTCTCTTGTAGATGAGAACTCGTGTCTCAATGAGACTTCCTGTATAAATACAGATTTAATAATAATAATGCCTTTAAAAGCTGCTGATAGGTTAATTCACAATATTAAACTGAGGCACAGGATTTCTCCCTCTCCTGGGACATCTCAGGTCTCAGGAGCCCATCCCCCCCTGTCCGGCTCCCCTCCGTTGGCTGGCGCCATGACCTGCTAGTGTGTTGGTGGTCCCCAGTGTGGGGCTGGGTGCTGACTCACTCCCTGGCTCTGCTCTGCGGGGCCTGGGCCCTGATCCCGCTGGGGGCTGGGGGAGCCCCTGGGCCTTGGGTCTCTGGGCCCATGGCTGGACCTGCCCTGGCATAGCTGGCTGCCGGTGGAGCCTGTGGGCTTGTCACCACAGCTCCCGGTGGCTTCGGCAATGTGGCTGATGGGGGGTTTCCTGGGGCTCTTCGCTGGGATGGGGGAGGCAGCCATCCCTGTGTTGGTCCCTCTTGGGCCCCTTTGCTCTGGGGGCCCTTTGGATCTGGGGTTCTGGTTTCCCTGGTGTCTGCCCCGGTGTTCTTTGGCATTTTTCTTATGGATAAACCCTACGTTCACACATGCACACTCTTGCAAACATCTACAGGCACTTACAGATTCACTTCTATACAGAAAACCCTAAAGTTAGCCTTAGCTGTCACTTCATACATCTCGTATTAAATAATAATACGTATTCTTCAGTGCTGTTATCAAGGCGTTGGCTGTTTGTACCTATAATACTTTATTGGTTGGTTTTGCTGTTCTTTTTATATCTCTCTCTGCAGGTGTAGAAGCAGACTCAGAGGATGTAATCTTGTTCTCTCCTTTTCCTCTCCTCTATTTTTGCCACATTTTCTCCCTTTTAGCGTTTTGTCTCAACTTTTTCTTTTCCTTCCCGCTTTTCTGTCCATTGAATGTGAAATAGTCCCAGAATAAAATCTAATAAAGCTTTTTTGCATATATAAATCAAGCGGAGCAGTAATGATCCACTTCTGAAAGTAAAATCTATCGGGGTCTCTTTGGCATTAAGACAGCTATTCTTAATGCCACACTGCCAGACAGGGCATGTAAAAAAACAAAAAGCACAGACACTGGGGAGAACTTCAGGCAGGCAGAGAGTAGTGACGATCTGGCAGGCGATGACTGTTGGAGGAAAGTATAAATAGGTGGAGTAACAGGTTTAAAAGACTTGGGCCTAATTAGCAGCAGCAGGTGAAACTGATTCATGTGAGCTGAGCAGTGACTGAGAAATGTGGAGCAGTGAAGAAGGTTCAGCCAATCAGCCCCAAAAACACAACAAAGACCCAAAATCAAGACAACACCTCATACACACTGTGTTCTTGGGTGACATGGAAAAAAGAAATCAAACAAGAAATCCTGAAGAGAATTTGAAACCTCATGATTAATTTATTCAAACAAATATGGCGGGTACTTGTGATCTAGAGATCAACTTGTTTTGGTTTGAATGTGCGTGTCAATTTCAAAACTTATATTAAGTTAAACAACTCCAACCCTCATAACCTGGGATTGTCTTCAGAGTTAGCACTATTTCACTTACAGAACATGCCTACAATACAATAGAGCAAAATAACAGAAAATTTCAGCGTTTGTTACTGTTTTCTCTGTGTTCTCTCAGAAAAACTTCAGTCTGACCTAAGGCTGTGTGATACGGCTGAAATGATATAAGCCTTTCATCAGTTCATCAGTCGATATTGATAATTATTGAGTACTTTTTTGTTTACCTATTTGAAACAAGGACCAGGGGGAAAAAACTCCAAATGTAAACTGTAACCCCAACCCTATTTAAATGTAACCTTTAAAGGGTAATTCACCCCCTAAACCAACTTGTTTGCCGATAAACTGTTAACATGGTTGTCATATAGTACTGTCTACATATCCTGGTCGTTATTTTGGAAAGAATTACAGCATATTTGTTGAAATCCTGCTTTTGAGTCTAAAATCGTCAGTGTGGCGCCCTCCTAGGGTTAAGCGGTGGTCTTGCATTGAATATCGAATTAAGATTGCTTTAGGTTGACCTGATGTAAATGTGATCTAGTGGCGTAGGTAGCTCTGCCACTCTGGGATTAAAAGCTGCTCCGTCTTAAAAAAACCAACAAAAAAACACATCTCCATCTTGGGCCTCCACAGTGAGCACTGTTGCACTTTTCAAACCCTCTAGCAATTTTTTTTTCATTCAAAAAAGTGACTGGAAACAAATCTACCAACTTTTTATGTGTTATTGGCAAATTTACGTGACAGCACCCAATTGTTCTGCCGTTATTGTCGTGAGGCAGCCAGGAAGGACATGGTGTGAGTTTTGGGTTGGACAATGGATATTAGCGCTCCGCGGCTTCAACAGCCAGCCAGCAGACAGACAGTGGAAGCCCCAGATCCGCCTCCCTGTATCGGCTCAAACAGCCAGCAGACGCGGAGAGCGAATGTACACTGTCCAACCTAGAACTAACTTCCCCGCGGTTGCTGTGAACTTCACCCTCTGCCTTCCCTCGTATTGAAACCTGTCTGCTGTAGTCAGAGCAAAGAGGAGATCAACCCCGCTTCGTGTGCACATTAAAAACGAATAATGATGAGCAAAACTGCCGGTGATCCCGCTTGGACTAAAAAGCGGGAAATAAGTATAACTGGACCAATCCTGACCTCCGCTGCTTGGCAGCACCGGATTCGGGCATTGTTCAGTCAGCGCCTTGAGCCAGCAGCTCAAACTGACAAGGCTCTGGCTCGCTGGGCTCCACAAGCCTCCCTCGACCTCAGTTGACGAGAGGGGTAAAGAAATTCTCCACCTCAAAAGACCGAACCGTGGCGTAACTACCAGCATAACAATGCTCACTCTCCATGATTCAACAAGGCAAATCAAGCTTGCGGTTGCTCTCCCATGCTGAATGCAGCCCCCTCCCCTTCCCCTGTATCCCCGCCCACTTTAATGGAGATTTCAAATTTGTCTGGGGGCGGAATAATGCTTTTACATGGGGGTGAGTTACACTTTAACCTCCTAAAATAGGTCAGCCCTTCTAGCAACCTTGCTTAATCTGGCAGTGAGAGGTTGAGAGGCTAAATCCTTTCCTCCGCCTATATGACCCAGAATACCATGTGGTTCTGGATCGGAGTTCAGTGGAATTATTAAAAAGTTTATCGGATGCATTTTCTATTGATTGATATTGATCAGGTGTTTATCGTGATATACAATAATATTTATTTATTACCCAGCCCTAGTCTGACCTTCATTTTTTTTTTTTTTTTGTGGGGGACAAAGGTTTTCCTCATCCACAGTAGCAAGAGCCTGCTGTAGTTCCCATGCTGACATTTTAGGGTTAGAGGGTTAGAGACTTTTTTTAACGTCTTACAGTAGAGTTTCAGGGTGAATTTTATTTAGACAGTCAGACCTGGGCATGTTGCAGTTGTTTTGAATGCTCTCCCCTTGTTTTCCATACGGTAGAATGGATAAATTAGACTTCTTTAAATCCATTACAAGACTGATAAGCTGCTACAGTCCAACTGAAGGTCTCAGTCAACTCTTTAGATCCCACCATGGTGTTCTGCTCTCCAACAGTAAACTGCACCACTAACTAATTGTCGGGGTTTAAACAGGGCAAACCTTCATCAAAATGCTGAGTAACAACTTCTAATCGTGTGCTGCAGATGTGATATGCCTGGGTTTGATTTCAGACACTTTGAGTTGGACAAAAATTTGAAGATGTCCTAATTCATTCCCTACCAGAAATTTCATTTTCTTTATGAATTACATTTTACACGTTTTGAAAGGTTTTTTTCTTCAGTAAGTTAGTAAGTTAAATTGGTTCAACATCTCAGTTTTCTCTAAATTGATAATAAATATTCACTTGTCCAAATACGTTAGAAAAGCACACAGATATCCAAATGTTTTACGTAAGTGAAAATTCATTTTCACAGACATGTCTCAAAAAGTGCTTGACAAGAGGGGTTAACCCCATAATATATATACAGCGATTTTCAAAAAAGAAAACAAAACGCAATACAATCATAAACACACATGATGAAGGCTTCTTGGAATAAAATCTATTTTTCATGACTGTAGGTAAATAAGTGACCAAGCTAATCTAAGTTAATGTATACACACCCAAATTACAGTTTAGTGATGAAATTGCTGAATGAATCTGTGCTAATCAGGATTAACCAATCTTCATGTGTGGTAATAAACCATTATTATAACGACTGCTAGAAGGAAAAAAACAACAAGATGATGTTGTATTCTGAGCTTCTTGTGGACAGATTAAACGCTTCGTCCTTGGCTGCCGATGAAAAGCCTGCGGTGTTCAGATACCACTTTGAGGATTACATGTCCCCCGGGACACAGTTTGACCCAAGAGGGCTCACATGACACTGCTCTGCATTACATAACTATCAATAGTCTTTAAGATGCCAATGTTATTTAGAGTTTAACGCCCACCGGTCAGCTCAAAACAGCAAGAAAACTGCATCTCTACCATGAGCGTCATGTGTGCCTGCAGCTAAAAAGCCCCCATTTCCCAATTTCTTCAACAACTACGCAAATAAAGCTAAACAGGTGAACCGCAGGGTTGAGAGTCAATGAGTGTGTCAGCATACGAACAGCTTTAATAGCTTTTCACCCTTGAATCTGTGCAAATATGGCCTTCATGTAAAGGGAGGGAGTGTGTGAGTTCAAGGCTGAAAAAGCTGACTTGTTAGATTCTTCCAGTGATGTAGGTGAAAAGACAAATAAAGCTCCTGAAAGGTCCTCCTTTTTCTGCGTGTGTTGCTTTCGCCTTTTAATGAAAACAAAGCAACCAACTAAAATCCCGTGCAGCGTCAACACAATCTTTCAAGCCGTAACCGGGAAATCTGAGGAAACGCAAATCCGCATGGCTTACTTTATGTTTTCACAACAAATGAACCTCTAAAACGCCAACACACGTCCTGTGTTTCTCCTTCCCTGTTGCCAGCCCCGGCGTCTGACTCACCGTTGTCAAAGACGGTCCCGGCGATGAAGGACAACTCCGAGTCGTGCTCTGCCTTGCAAGCGTACAGCGCTCGGGCCTTCCTGCCTGTGATACTGCAAGCAGACAGAGAGGTGGAGCGAAACATTACCAGGATATAGCATATTTGAATTTTTACAAACTACATGCAAGTAATTCGTTTATACGCAAGTCTTATTAGAATAAACTGCTATGTTTGTCTTTTGAATTTTGTTATAAAGCATCCTACTTACTCATTGGCACCCCTGGTAAATATTTGTAACAATAAAGTAAATGTTGATGCTACTGCTACTTTAATTGCAGTAGAGACATTTTGAAAACTCAAGCACCTAACTAAAGCTTAAATACTCAGTTCAGGATTAAATTCAGTTTAAAGAAACATGAGCTTTTTACAAACTCGGCTGTGCCACTGTCTGTGCCATCCCAAACGAGTTTTTTTGAATAAAACTTCCTAAAGGTGGGATTGGTGGCCTAGTGCTTTGGGAGCTGGGCATTCGCGTCTTGGAGAGGCTGCAAAAAGGTTGCCGGTTCAAAACTCATTCTGTCACTCTGGGTCCTTGTGCAAGACCATTGATGCCACTCAGCGTGGTTGCACACTGCTCCGTATGTCATGGGTTAAACGCGGAGACTAAATCCCACTCTGTAGGACTATAAACGGAAATGTTTATTTTTATTTAAAGATTTCCCCCCCATTTTATTTATTTATATACTTTTGTAAGAGTTTCTAGGAATTTCCAATTAACAATTCATGACTTTGTGCTTTCCTGAGGTATAAATATAACAGGACACAGCGGCCCTTTTCTTTTTTGCCTCTCTTTAAAGCGGGAAGGATAGGGAACCATATATTTAAGAAAGGCAGATGTGTGTTGACACCTTCATACTTTAGAACAGGGCTACTAGTAAAAAAGGATACTTGCCTAACTTTGCCCATATCAATAGTCAGAGCACTAATTTAAAGAAAAACTAACAAACGAGGCTGGACTAGCAGCCATGCTTGTATTTTCACCACTCACAGTTGCCAGTACGATGAGGGAAGTAGAAATAAAACTCTAAAGGTCACTGCAGGAGAGCTGTAGCAAAGAGGGACATCTTGAGGTCACCAAGCTTCCACAACTAATAAAGACTTAATACATGTTAAAAGGCTGCTTGGGGATAAGGCCTTTTTCTTGGCATACCAAGAAAGAGAATGTAAATATATGGAGTTTGTCCCCATCAAATGATAAAAGTGAGCTTTTTGGTTAAAAAAAAACAACCTCCAGGAGGGCCATGGTGTGGATCAAATGTTGTATGTGGGAAAATGTCCACCTGCTAACGACGGTGGAGGATCTGAGATGCTTTGGGGGACTTTGTGTCCCAAAGACCTTGAAAAATCTGTTAGAGTACATAGGATCATAAGCTCTTTTGGTTTGTCAGCAGAATTATGACCCATCTGCCCAAATAAAGAACTGTTGACTAGACACAAATGAGAAGGATGAATCTATTTTCAGGGTTTTTACACGTCTTTACCAGTGGTGCCAGTAAGTGAAGGGTCCCATAAACAGCATTGTGAGGGAAAGGCTACTGTGGGTTCGAAGCAGCCAGAAGTAGAACCAGGTGTTAGCAGCTCCTCTGGCAGCACCGGACATTTGAGTCTTCAAATGTGAAGCATTCAAATGCACCGACAGACACGTTCGTCTGCCAAGGTTCAGTTGAGTTACTGCAACCAATCGGGGGTGTTGTTTTTTTTTACTACAATTTAAATAGAGTGGGCTTATATGAGAGAGACTGCTGCTTGACCTGCGTAAAAATAGTTCGGAGTGCTGTCTTGATCCAAGATGTAACCCTGATCTTCTTATTTAGCTCTTGGATGACCTCATTTCATATAGAAGTTCAGGGGTCACGTCATGCTTAAGGGCACAGAAGCATTGTTCCAATAAACAGCTGAGACATTCAGGAAACTTACTTTGATAGTTCTCGGATGACATTTGCCCAGCAGCTGAAGACGCCGGGCCTAAATTCATCTCTTCTCGCTGCATGTTTACAGCTAATAACCCTTTGTATATTTACCAGCTGCTGTTCACATCCAAATGCCATCCTTTTCCAGGTTTATATTTGCATCTGCATTATTCATTATTTTTGAAACAAACTGGAAATCTGAGTATAAAACATTTACCCAACTGAACTTTTTTTTGTCTGTCCCATGATGTTCTGGCGCTGTGGTAAAGGGCTATTTCGCAGATTTGTTTGGCATGTGGACCAACTAGCATTTTTTTTAACTCCTATAGGCTAGTGAGATCTGGACTAGCTTATCCTACACTAAACACATATTATTTAAAGCACAGTTTTTAATCTGTGATGTTCCTGTTTGGTTTATAAACATGTAAAAGTGAAGATTTTCAATGCGGTGTTTGGCATTTTACCAGATTCACTTTAATGGTGACAGTTTCAGTTTACAACACTGCCGAAAAACTGTGAAATGGCCCTTTACTGCTATTTACATGACTGCAATTATTTGTGGGTCTCAGTCAGTAACCCAAAAGCACAAAACGAGTTGGACAACAACTTCTAAAAGTCGTGACATGGCAAATTAAGTTTAAATTGGGCTCTTTACGTGTGAATCTATGTAAAAATCTGTTGCTTTTCTGGAAATTAAGATTTGTTTCTTTTGCATAATGACACAAGCTAAGAAAAGAAAAAAGAAAACTTTATTTTAAGGCTTTAAATAAAACAATACACCAACATGGACCGACCTGACTGGGGAAGAGTCACTGGAAGCAGAGGAGATCGGCTGTGGACTTGACGGCGCCGAGAACATTGGCCAGGAGGGGGAACGTGGCGAGGTGGGGCTGGGAGATATTGCACTGAAAAGAAAAATTCTCACAATTAACCCACAAAGATTTACAACATTCTGCTTGTAAACGGCAAAGTTTACAAGTGAAAGACGTTCAGAGATTTTTATTACCTTGTTGGTATGCTGCCACGACTTTTGGGGTTCAGTCTGATGACACAAAATGAAAATTAAAAAAAATTAACTACACACTGAAAAAAGTGAATGAACAAACTGAATCATAAAGAGCACATCATCTCAAAGGTTAAATAATGTCTTTTTTCCCCTTATACAACTTTTAGACAGATCTTGTTTACTCAAGAATGTCTGCTGTGTAAATCCTGCATTGGATAACATTAAATATAAAACATTTGGCTCTAAGGATTAACTATCATTAACTTTAAGAGTCAGATTATGCCTTTTACTTTTATTGTGTTGCAGCATTATCACCTCGTAAACAAAACATGCAAACTGCCTCCAAGGAAGCTGTTTTTCTCCAACACAATGTAAGTGCAAAAGTTTGTATTTACTGTGTATTTTGTTGAATTCACACAGGATCAAAATCACGCATCAATGCAAAACCCACTAATATTTGGTTAAACGTCCCTTCAGAAGTTGCCCATATTTTTCGCAGCTATTAGCGAACTTAAACTTTTCTAAACAGAATTGTTCAAATGTATTTAAATTGTTTGTTTTTTTCTGGGACAGACCACTTTTTAAGTTGTTAATAACTTGTCAATGGGACTGAGGTTGGGGCCATTTCAGATGTTTAATGTTGGTCTGTTTTAGGTATTTAGATAGTTTAAAATCTGTTTTGATGTGCATTTAGGATCATTAGCCGGTTGGAATACCAGATTGTGCGCAACGTTTGACTATCTGACCCAAACTGTGACCCTGGACTGATATGCTGCCGACCAAAGGACCTACTCAGACATCTAAACTTGTTCTGAACTCTGTAGGATATCCCAGATGTCAAAATGGACAACCTAAATGCCTTCTAGAGAAAGGTTTTATGATGAGACAACCCAAATATGGAGCTGTTTGGCCACATTACCAAGAAGTATGGTTGGTGGAGTGAGTAAACCTGAGGCTCTAAAACCTAAGAACACTATACTATAACCATGGTGGTGGCAGCATTGTGGTAAGGGGCTATTTTGCTGCCAGTGTTTCTGGTGTTAAAGGGGATGGAATAAAGAAGCTGAGGGACAACCAACAAATTTTTCACATTTTTCGTGATGTGTGTCAGTAAAGCTCTGAATGGATCTAAAAAGCTACAAAATATTTGCTTTGATGTTTGTTTGCAACACACAATGACAATTAGTGAGAATCTGCTTTAGCTTTGTAATTTTTTACCATCCAACTACATCATAGATAATTAGATTTTTCTTATAGAAAGTGATACGTATGGAAATACAGTGCATGGGGTAAAAATAAATAAATACCGCATGCATTTTTTTTTTTAAATCCCTTAAAATGAAATCATGAAACAGTAAATAACATCTTAATAGGCTGCTGATAATTGATAATTAGTGTAAGCTTTCATTTCGGCTACACACATTGCACAGCAGCTGTGTTCAACAACAGGAGAGACTATATGGTAATCTCATTTCCAAATTGTCCGTCACCATGGAATTGCAAAAATATAATTCACTCTTCCATCTGAGCAAGCTGTCAGCCTTCACCAATAAATTTGTCATGCTGTCCATCTAATCTGGTGCTGCAAGTTGTTGATGAACTCACGCAGCTAAGAAGCTCGACTAAAAGGCAAGACCAGGTTATGAATCGCGCTCAGAAATGTTGTTATTGTGGTTACCTTATACATTAACTATTGTAACCGCCATCAATGAAGATTGGCAAGAAGGGGGATGAGGAAACACAACACTTCACATTCACAATACAACACTGACAGCTGCAGGCAGCCCTTTGTGTGTTATTCTTGACTACATGACTACATGCCTTTTCATTGATGTAATTTCATTGTTCATGTTGAAAATGCTTCAACAGGCATGAATCCACAAGTGAGGTGGCATTTTTTTTAATTCATCAAAGCGTTTCTATAAAAAAAATCTTTTGTCGCGGACGTCCAAAATTATCCAGGAGCCTCAGGAAACTCAATGCTTTTAAACATTGTTCAACATGTGGTATTTGATTAGAAAACAAGCAGATTAGACCACCGATTAGATTTGACTGATCATTAAGATAAGCCCAGCTACTAATTCATGTGGACTAAAATACTGCTAATAAATATTATTTTAAACCAGTAGCAAAATGTGGCAAAACCAGGTCAGCACACACTGCAAAAAAGGAACTAAAAGTAAATAGAATTTTCTTGAAATTAGTGTATTTGTCCTTGATTTGAGCATGTAGATACAATTCTCTGCCAGTGGAATGAGTATTTTACCCCTAAAATAATATAATTAGATATCCTGCACTTGAAATAAGATTATGGAGATGAGTTGTTCCTATTTTAAGTGCAAAAATCTTATTCCAGTGGCAGATGATCTTATTTACCTGCTCAAACCAAGGACAAATACAGCCATTTCAAGAGATTATTACTTACTTTTAGTTCCCTTTTTGCAGTGCAAGGAGACACTATGGCCCCTTTTCCATTAAAAGCCCCAAGATTTAAAGCCCCTGGCTTTGCTTTCCTGGGGTAAACCAAACTCTGGGGCTTTTGGGTTTTTGGGTTGCATTAGCAAGGGGCCATTCATGTAAAGCAATCCCAATGATGTATGGGACGTTGGAGATTTTGTGAGGAATACCTGCAGTACCACTCCGGTCCAGCGGGTGGCAGCAAGAAGACAGCAGTCAAACAGACAGATGCAGAGAAGTTGTATCCATATCCTGCCACTCTCATGCTCCCAGTTATCCGGACTCCGGAGAAACAGGAGGATAATGCGCAACTGATGGCGTTACATCTCTAGTCCCTTTTACACCGCCAGGCTCAACTCTGTTTTACTCATGTTAGTATACATAAAAAAATAAAGCCCAACTTCTTTCTGCCTGGGTAGCGCGGGGACCACAGTTGTGTGGGGTGTGTGACAGAAGTGGAGGGTAGACGAGACTGATCTTTAGAGCTTTATGAGTATAATTTCCTCAGCCATGCCGAGTTCAATGAGAATGAGTTTTAAGTACAGTATCGCAGACTTTTGATCACAGCCAAATTATTTTTATATAGGTTGAAGGCTATACATGCTGAGCAGGTCTCCTTCACTTTCTGTGCCACGGAAAGCGAGCCTGCTCGACACACACACACACACAGTGGCGAAACAGTTTATAATTAACTCAAAACGCCGAAAACATCACACCAAGATTTTCACATTTGATATCTGTTATGTGCAGATATTCCCCACTAACTTAGTAAACGCTCTATATAGTGACTTCTCAGCCGCGACAAACAGATTCAGTCTGCGGGAAATCACAGGCAGTCTGGCCGAGTAATAACGCTGCAGCAGCGGGGAATAAAACTGCAGCCTGTCCGGTGAGACCAGCCTGTCAGCGGGTCTCTATCGCTCCCCACAAGTCCGAGCAGAATTAAAAATGGCTCATAATCCTAATTAATTGACTGCACAGATGAAGTTTGGAGGTGTACTTTCTTGTCTAAAAACATCTTACATCAACTTTTTGTGATAAATTAAGATAATAATGTACAACGTCAAATCCATATGTATATAAGTCACCTTAACTGTACATAAGTCATCTTAAATCTCTGCTTTATTTCTTTTTTTTCTCGATCCACTGTATATATCTGGACGCACTGTATATACCTCATGCACATTTTCCTCCTTTTGGCACCGTATTTTGATTATTGAGCCCATGTGTCACACGTGAATTTCTCCACTGTGATCTCAATAAAGTCTATCTTATCTTATTTTATCGTATAAAATCGATAGGTTTGTAAACTCCTCATCTCCTTACTACTCCTTACTCCACCCTTGTGGCGGACAGTTTTTCTTGCTGCACGCTGTTGTGCCACTTCAGACGTGACGACTGCATTAATTCGGGACATGACGGACTGCGTTTCCCATGATGCAATGTGGTCAAAATGGCCACCAACTCCCCTCATGCAACGCGGCCCAAAATGGCTGCCGTCCTAGCAACCGATAACGTTGCTAGACAAAGTTGATAAAACTCGTTCACGCAGGACAATCTTTCTTCTTCACTGGCGCGCTGCCAACCCGAGAAGACACACAGCTGTTTCACTTCGCTGGGGCAATCCCACGCCACGTGCTCGAGTTTCTCGCTGGACCGAGATTTTCCGAAGCAAAACTTATCCCTGCATTAACGATAGCAGGAGGTCGACTCTAAAAGGTACTTTTAATTCCCTCTGATCAAATACTGGAAGCCGCCTTATCTCCCAGTGATCGAAAGAGGACTACGCTTTTGCTGGGCCGAGCAAAGCGACTGTGAACTCTGAGGAAGAAACGAAGGAGCTTCTTCCCCGTCCCGCTGCAGCCTGCGGACAACTGCGTTCGTCAAGATGCCACCAGGAAGCCGCCTTACTCGGAGCGCTCCGGACCAGCCCCGAGGCACCTCAAAGTAACGGGTTCTCCCCTTTTATTTCTGTCTCACCAACAGGGTGTTTAGAAGTGCCTGGGCAGACGTAGGAACTTGTAGGTGTAGGTTAATGCTTTTTATTTCAAGAAGGAATTGTTTATTTTGCTGAATATTTTCTTTGTATGTGCATGCATTCGTGAAAGTGACTTGGCTGTTGTTTAATTGTGTGGTTCGTGGAGACTCCGCCGTGAGTCGATTCTTTAACCTTTCATCCTCTTTCTCTCTCTTTGTTCCATCTTTGCTTTGCTTATCAGCGGGTGCAATCTTTTTGTTCGAGCTCATTTCGCGGTCTCCGTTAAACTCCCCGGTTAGCCACGCCCTTTCGAAGCGAGGTATTACCCCATCAGCGTAAGCGTGGTTACGTCATTAGGACCTTCCCCACGCAACACGCAAATTGGTAGATCATACGTCTTCATAGTCGCCATCTTGGGAGGGTGTCGGATGACTGGACTGTAGATAGCTTAGCTGATAGCTTTGTAAGACATCAAAGCGTCCGGTGGGACTCTCAAAGCTGTCTGTCCCTCAATGCTGCAACGTCAAATGCCGACGTCTCTGAGTGTGGTCTAAACAACCGTGAGCTGAACTAAGATTTGCTACCTCTCATTTTAATCCATTTGTTTTCTTTTGTTTTGTTTTTTTGTTTCTGTTTGTTTTGTTTGTTCTTTTATTTCCACATATATTTTGCATGTTTAGTTTTAGTAGTGAGTAAGAATTCCAAAGTTGTTGAATCAGAGAATTACTGTAACAGGGAATAACTTTTGGTTCAATAAAACCAACAACTGCGGAATAGACATTGTTTTGTGTTCAATCCAATTCACAGTTGCATGGTTATTCAGAAATCAGAGCTAACCTCCTTTGGAGTTAACATCTGACATTAATACAGAGACAATATCATTGGATGGTGATAAGGAATGAGGATTTAAACTCTAATTGCAGTTATATTGGGGTTCTCACAGCCTGCCGGATAAACCTCGTCGGTTACAAGTCCGACCAGATCATTTATTCCAGTATAAATGAGTTCATAACAGCAAATTAACTAATGCATTAGTGGTATAAATACTTACAAGCTTATAGCTAACATCACCACCATTTGAACTATATTTTGTTATAGCGGAATTTTGAGTTGAATGATTTATTATTTAAATTATAATACCAAATTATAATTAATAATAATAATAATAATAATAAGCATATTCACACAGCTTCTGGCATAACAACGCAACCCCACCCCCTCAACAAGCTGTTTCAGAATTAGGACATGCAAACTCTAGATTAAACAGATTTTGCCTCTGCAAATAACTGCATAAATGTCCACCCGAGTGACTTACATTAACAGATTACAGTATCTGTAGACGCACAAGAAAGTTTTGTAACTGGGCCTATGAAACATTGGAAAAGTTAATGTCAGTAAGAACATAAAGTTGTAATATCATAGCAGTAAATCATACTGCAGTGCTGTACTTCATATGGCCGTACTTATCTGCTGGGAGGAGCAATTACTGTATGTATCAACTTTCAAAAAAATCTTTCAGGTTCAAGAGCCGTATTAATCACTAATGTGTTACAGGGGTCACACAGTGAGCTGCTACAAAAGAACAATTAATTTTTATCTGTTTAGCTTTACTGCAAAATATAGCTTGCATATGATGTCTGCTTGACCCTATTATTGGACTGTTTCCATCAATTCATTCAAAAATCCTGGAGGAGGCAGATACATGAACTCTAGCTTAACAACATTGTTTAGACACAAGAAAATGTGCATGTGCAGCTTCTTTCTTTTATTGCGGTCATTAATCAGTACGAGCTCTTCTATAAATCTCTACCACTGTCTCTGAATGCAGATGCACAGGCCCCTGTTGTTATTTAGAAACAGCGGCTAAAATAGCTATTGTTACCTATTTGCAAAATAGAACCCACAAAAAAAATAATGCTTGTACAACAATTAATTAGAAACAAATCCAGTCATGTAAGATAAAGACAATATGTACTTGATTTCTCGGTTTTAAAAAATCACAAAACCAACAATGAAAAAAAAAGAAAAAGAAAAGAAACCTGAAGAAGATAACAGAGATTATGAAACACAATCAGCTGTGTAACTTTCAGAGCAAGGCACCATACTGAGGGAAATAAAAAGAGATGGTTGGATACAAACCACAGGCAGCTGCCACAAGGACATTAGGAGAGCTATGGCAGACCCAGTTTCTCTTACAACAGCCCTAAAAGTCTAAAGTAACACATGAGCCGACTACCCGCTAGTGCCAATAAATCCATCTGTAAACACTCTTTCTCTTCTTAATGTCTCATTAGCTGAGTCTTTCAAATGTGCCCGGGCAGCCACCCGTACACACAGACAGAGAGCCTGGCTGAAGTAACACCGACAGACAAACTAGAGCATATTCTTGAAAAATAGCCAAATAGGGAGTATAGTTATTGGGATGAAGAGAATAACTATTGGATTAAAAAACACAGTTACATACTTAGTTTTTTAAATTCACTTTTAACTATTCTCACTAGTGGCCTTTATTGAACAGTACTTTGACAGGAAAGAGTGAGAAGAGAAAAGGGGAAAACGCAGAAAATGTCCCAAGACCAGGAATCGAACCCAGGACAGCCGCGTCGAACACTGCAGCCTCTGAACAAGGTGCGCCTGCTCTACCGGCTGAGTCACTCAATGCCCCCTCCATTCCCTTTTTAAAAACCAGCTTCAACACAGTCTGGATATTCTTTAGAGGCCTCTGGGCCTTTTAAAAAACATATAATTTTTTCAAGCTTTTGAGTAATTTTCTGACATGTATGTTTAAGGTGCAATTTGACAGCCGACTGGTTTAAACAGAGGGATTTATTTTGGAATTCCAAATGGTCTAATAGATCAGTTTCCGCCATTTGTTGGTGGGTGGGTGTACACACTCGTTATCATGGCTGGAAGTTTGCCCACTAAAGTCAGATGGAAAAATGGATGGATGGAGCAGGGAACCTGACCTTCATATTCCCCCCAAAAAAACATTTTTGTAAGGGAATCTTTACACGGAAATATTTAAATATGTCAAACTGTTGCCATACACCTCTGAGAATATCTTTACAGCAGCTGATCAAGGTTTTAAGAAAGTTAAAACAAATGAACCCAATATAAAAGAGTCTTCACTGATGAGGAAAACCTGGAAGAATGGGATCTGTCTGTATTTACAAATCAGCCGTTCACCGTCGCATAAACTTTCCAGCCACAGGACTTTTTGATTTATATCGTTTCACTACTAATGATAACTCTGGTTTTATGCTGAGAGATCTGTTCAGTTACAACAGGGTCTGATAGAGGCAGAGACCGTTTTGTTGGCAGGCTGAGCAGACAGAGCTATTCCAGGAAAACCCTTCAGCTTCTGCTCTCAGCACCAGTTGCTGCATTTTGGGGTTGCTCTATTCAGCTTCTGACAAGGCATTTTATGTCAAGTCAGCATTTTGCTTGGACGTTCTCAGACACTAAAAAAAAAGAAAATGTAACCGTTATGTAAACTTATTTCATGCATGGTGCCAACAGCCTTAAATCTTGCTCAGGGAATGACAACTTTTATTAGAGATCATGAAACAAACGCAAGCGAATCTCTCAGCGACTGAAGGTAAAAACCTGAGGTCCTCTGATTAACTGCCTCCAGGGTTTGGAGGAATCTTCAGCAGAACCTTTTATTATTTCTTTGCACAGAACAAATTGAATTTGCGAGTTAGCGCGCACCAGATTTCTCAAATGTGGGACAGACTCCACAAAAGGAAGCCCTGCCAGGAGCACAAAAGCATTTAATCAGATCTATCTTTGCCTTGGCAGCGTTTCTAACATCCACACCACGGTAAAAACACAATCAGCCTTAGAGATACACAGCTGAGAGAGACAGAGAGAGTGTGTGTTTGTGTGTGTGTGTGTGTGTACGCTGCGGTTTATAGTGGAGAAGCTGGAAATAACTCCAGAACTATCCCTAACTCAAATATAGAGCCCTCTGGTGTTTTTATACAGGCTTAGAGAATTTTGACCACACGCTGATCTCTTTTTAAGTGTGAAAGTAAAATGCAGCTAAAGTACAAATTTGACATGACCCTTGGTAAGCAGAGTAAAAGACTATTTTTGCTCCAGAAGGAAAAGAAAAAGGACAGCCTACAAACGTACTACTTTTAAACAATTTCTGGAATTTGTTCTCTTATTTGAATAAAATACAAAACAAACAAAAGCAGAGAATGTCTGTGTGGAATAAAAAATCTGAAGTTATATCTTAAACCTAGTAATAACAGCTCCATGCAAGAGTACTTATGCCCCTTCATGTTTTTGCATTTTTTAAAATTACTTTCAGAAACCTTAACTTTTTATTATGTTTTTATGTAACAAATTAACACAAAGTAATGCATTACAGTAAAACGAAGCTAAAATAAAACATGTTTTATCTTCTTTTTTTTTTTTTAAATAAAAATAGGAAAAGTACCGCCTTTATTTATATTCAACCCTCTAAGTCAGGGATTCCCAAAGTGTGGTGCGTGTACCGCTAGGGGGTGCGTGAGATGAAAAATGTAATGGCAGTCCCCACACCATAAAGACGTGTAAATAAACATTTCCTTTGTAAAAATTAAAATCAAATACTGTAAATTTAACAAATAAATAAAAATGTATTCAGATGTACCTCTACTTTATTTATTCTCACAAATATGCTAAATTGGTTGAAATCAGATAAACTGTCATGCAGGTGAGACATCTAAGCTCAAAGTTAGTGATGAAGGAGGAGAGGAACCAAGAGAGGGAGGAATTGGAGGCAACAGAGGAGAGAATTGCAACAGATCCGGGAGAAGAAAACGAGCGAGAATCAGAACATGTCTCTCTCTCTCCACTTTATTTATGTTCCTCTAAGTCAATATTTAGTAGTTAGATCTTTAAGTCAATATTTAGTAGTTAGATCTTTTGGTAAATCTGCAGCTGTAAGTCTTTGGGTCATGCGTCTAACAGCTTTGCAAATCTAGAAACAGATAATTTTTTTCATTCTCTTTTTGAAAAATAGCTCCCTCACATTGGAGGGAAATCCAAATTTATTCAAATCTTGCCACAGATTCTCTGTTTGGATTTTGGTCTGGACTTTGACTGGACCATTTTAACATATAAATATGCTTTGATCTAATCGATTCATTGTACCTCTGGCTGTGTGTTTAGGGTCGTTTTGCTGCTGGAAGCTCAACCTTTACCTCAGTCTCAAGTCTTTAGGGGCCTCTGACAGATTTTCATCCATGACTGGCCTGAACATTTAGATCCATAAATCTTTTCCATCCATCACATCTAAGCAGCCTCTGCACAGGATGTGTTCAAGGTGATGTACAGAGTTAGTTTTTCTGCACATGCTCTTCCACACGTCAGCTGTAGAATGTGGCAGTGACGGTGACTTCTGCAGGCAATTGGTTGCACTGTGTTTTATTTAAGTCTATCAGAGCGAA
Source organism: Fundulus diaphanus (assembly GCA_037039145.1). Classification (NCBI taxonomy): domain Eukaryota; kingdom Metazoa; phylum Chordata; class Actinopteri; order Cyprinodontiformes; family Fundulidae; genus Fundulus; species Fundulus diaphanus. Next base: position 36,748,758 of record CM073136.1, read on the forward strand.
GGTAACTGAATACAAATGCATGGAACACTTTTCAGATTTTCCTTTTCCTTCCACTTCAGACTTATGCACTACTTTGTGTTGGACAATCACACAGAATCCCGACAAATCACACTGGAGATTGTAAGAAAAATGTGAAAAAGGGTTGTAAAAGTGGTGAAAAAGGATATGACGGCACGCTGGGACTCACAGTGAGCTGGGTCGGATTTGCCGGCCGTCCTGGTCTCCATCATTGCTGGTCAGGCTGTGTCTAGGGGTTCGGTTGTGGCTGCCGGCACTGCTACTGCTGCTGCTGCTGCTGTTGCAGTTTGCAGACGAAGACACTGGGTGTTGTAGGTCAGCGGCTGGGGTGTTGCCAACACTGTTCCTCTTTTCACCTACAAAATAAGATACGATTTACAAACGCTGCTGCTTTGATTTAAAACAATCCTGAATAGCCACTGGGAACACTGTATCTGTCTAACGTGATCCCATCCATATGACGTTTGTTATGCAAAGAAAGTGCAAAAAAAAAAAAAAGAAAATACATAAAGTATTTAATTTTTTGATTTTTTTGCACGAGGCTCACCTTTCTGAGAATGTGTTGGTGTGTGGAAGAGTGTGAGAGGCCTCTCGCTGCAGGATGGTGCTTTGCCCTCAGTGCTTCTCCTCCTCAACTGGTCGAGCTGCATGTTTGTTGAATTGACGGTCAAGTTCGGCACTTCCCTGAATATCTGTGTAAACAAAAAAAAAAAAAAAGGCTCTAAGGAAATTCGAAGAAACAATTTCAACTTCCAGTCATGTGAGGAGCTACTCACTACTGCTCTGAAATGTCTGTAAAAGTAATTAGCAGGTTAAAAACAAGTAATGTTCACCATCCCATTTTGTCTTTTAAAACCACAGCTTATGTAAAAAACAAGCAAAAAAAAAAAACAAGCAGACTCCTAACATTGTGGTAAAACTGGTTTGGTTCATCCAGCATGTCATCTGAAAACAAAGCAGCAGAATACAATGACACGAGAAAGGATTCAGACCTCAATTTATTCCACATTTTGCTCCATCACAACTACTGAGTTAAATGTACGTTATTGGATTCTTTTGTGATGGATAATCACAAAGCACTGCATAATCGTGACAGGGAATAAACAGGATATACAGTGTTTGAAATCTTTTACAAATAAAAATCTCAAAGATGCGGCATGCACACTTCGGCAGTTTTTACTCTAATAACCATAAATATAAACCATGGCAAGTAATTGGCTTCAGAAGTCACCTAGTTAGTAAAAGTCACGTTACCAATCTGTGCCCAAAACTTTAAATATCAAATAGAGCACTGTTTAATTTGCCATCCAAACAATAAAAGAACACAAATATAAATAAATATACAAAAACAGGTGGCTATCCACCTGACCTGACAGCCCAGGCAGTGAAAGGTGCTTCTAAAAAAAGACTCTGGGATCTCAATACAAATCAATTTTACACTTTTTAGATTTTCTATTTATCTCTACACATTCCACAATGTTGGACTATGTGTCTGAATATCTCATAAAATCTCAATAAAATGCACAAAGTAAGGTGATCTTATTTGTCCCTTCAGGTAAACTTGTCCTACCGACAGAGAGACCTGCATTTGTTAAACTATCCAAGTAAAAACAGATCCATACATGCAAAAGAAAAAAAAAAAAAAAAAAAACTAAGACTTGTACATAAAATACTAAAACAGTCAAAGCTCAACGCTGAACAAGGATCTTAAAAAAATACAATTAATTGTTTCATAAAGAACAGTGGCTTCAGGATCTAAGAACAAGTGAGAAAATAACGCCACACTTTAGCGATTATGCTTGGGACATGACAAAATGTGGGAAAGTTTATGTTTTCTTTATGCTAAACATGTTTGATTCTTCTAGAGCTTATTTATTATAGAGTGTATACTTTATTTATTTTGCTCTTACACCACACAAAAGCAACCTGCCGAATCTCAAGAGGACGAAGTCATAAACAAAAATAAATAAATTTGATATTTTTGTGACATCCTTTTAGCACACACTGTCCTACTCGTGTCAAAATGCATGCGTGTGGCAGAAGAACCATCTACCAGCGTCTAATTGTTTACTTCATTCATTGACTGAACGCTGTGTGTCCAATGGCAGGCTCTCATGCAGACACACTGTTGCCATGGTGAATTGTGTAAGCAGCTTGAGGCATGTGACTTTGCAGTGCAGCGCACGCTTAAAGCCACGCTTTAACCATTATGGCTGGGACATGACAAAATGTGGGAAAGTTTAAGGATATGAATACTTCTGCAAGGTGCTGTAGTTCATTTATGTTAAACATATTACACTTTTCTAGAGCTTATTTATTATAGTTTATTTATTTTGCTCTTACACCACACAAAACAAGCAATAGATTATGTTTTAATAGGAAATAATAAAGGTTTAATCTCCTGTGTGGAATTAAACAGTTAACTTCATCTTCAACCACGGCTGAACAAGCAGCCCTCCTCCTCTTACCTTCTCATGGTGCTCGATGAGGATTTCCACTACAATATTTTGAAATTTGATGTCCATGATGGCTGCGACCGTCTCCTCCTGTGGGCGGAGCAGAGTCGGCCCAAAGACCACTCCCAGATTGGCGACAGTCATCAGGTTCTGCTGGTGGTGACTGGCCACGCTAAACAGGAATAGCAAAGTGAAAGGGAGCGCCACATTTAAGTAAATGCAAAAATAGTGAACAACGATTGAAATACCTTACATGACTTTCGCTCAGAAAAACTGAGCGAATGCCCAGCTGCCTCTGATTTAAACCTGTTTGCTGTTGCGATGATCTGGATAACTGAGAATTTGCACAGGCAAATTACCTTACAGTGGTATGCAAAAATCCAGACTAATCCCTTACTGAACTAAAATCTGCTCCTTGTAAATGTTTTAAACAAAATTTTTGACAAAACTTTGGTAGATTGACATAGACAAAAGCAATGTCACCTTCTGTCTACACAAGGTGAAATTGTGGCTCAAAAGGGAAATGTTAAAGGAACCATAAGTAATAATGACACCTAGTGAGTAAAATCGTAAAAAACACATACACAATGCCTTTCAAAGACACCACTGCTCTTACTGGCTTCCATGTTTGCAGGCTGCTGCACTTTTGCCAAGATAAAACATCAAATGCTGCGCTCTGTTTTGAGAACTCTGGGAACTTTCATAAGTTTCTGAGAAACCAGGAAGTAAACACATGCTGCAAACTGAACCAAAGTAGTTGTGGACCGTACCTCCAGGTTTGAAAGGAGAACAATGTGACTAAGACATTGTTGATGGAGAGGACTGATTTTAGGGAATGTTACTTCCATCCCAGGTGGAAAATGAGACTTATTTAGGTTCATTTTACAGTAAATATCTTACTTATTGCTCCTTTAGCATACATAGAGACACAGACTGATGTCTACTATTGACGTCTCCTGGTTGGGTATTTTCAACATCTTTAGGTCAAAGATGTCTCATAGTTCAACCAGACATAGAATACGATTTTAGCGACATCAAGTAGATTTCCAAAGACGCAGTAGCTTAAATCAAATGATGCTGCTGCTCTCAGGTTGTGAATCCGGTTTTTGCTGAATTTATTCACCAATTTTTGAAAGACAAGACAAACCGATAGATCTGCAGTACACATTTAAATTTTAGTACTTCCTTTGTCCTACTTGTCCACTTTGCATATTCACAGTCAGAGACGAGGGCTGGACAGAACCGCAGTGGAAAAGTTGGCAAGGTCCAACAAGCAACCTTTAAAAGACTCTTGGGGAACCTGATCTAGGTCTGTTTAAAAGATAACAACACAGTCTGACTCAGTAGAAGCAAGAGGTGCATTTTCCAGAGGCAATGAACAATTAGTAGTACAACTCAGCTAGTCGTAGCAAATCATTCAAATATTACCACTGTGTATTGTGTTATCCTTGTTTCAGACACATTCTAATTTTTAGCTTTGAAAAGTATTGCTCTTAAAGTAGAACGAAAGAAAAGTTCCTGTTAAACCAGTTAGGACACCAAACAATAGAAACTGGACAGCCAATAGAATTAGGAGCTGAAGTTATCAGTTAGATCTAGACTAAATACAAAAGTCCCATTAAGTTTGTCTAAAGCAAAGTTAATGCTTAATGTAAGCAGTAGCTATATAGGCATTGATATAGGGCTGCAAACAGTTTCTCCCATTGTAGGCATGGGCCTGTGTCAGATTCTCACAGTATGAACAACTTGAGTCAAAATATCAAAGCTTCACAGTAGTTATGCAAAAAATTATATTATTATTATTGTAACATCTAAACTGATACAACTGATTTTGTTAAAAGCAAACAAAGCAATAACTATTTCCACTGCTGTTGAAATGATAAACTAAATATTAAAGCCATAATGAGATGTTCTATTTGTTTTGCTATTGATTTTGGTTGAAAATAAAATAAAATAAATGAGTTATTAAAATTATTATCAAAAATATGTTTTTTTTCAAGTGTTTAGTCCTCAGAATATTAAACCTTTTTGTCATTCTTCCTTTTACAAAGCAACAGTCGGAGTCTAGTCTAGTTTGTTGTAAATTAGTTGGGCTGTCTGCTTAATTGGTCAACTTAGTAAGTAAGTAAAACTTTATTTTTATAGCAATTCACAAGATAAAAATCACAAAATGCTTAACAATAAAAGATAAAAACACAGAAAACAAATTAAACAAAAGCAGTTGGCCTTTAAAAGAGATCACTCAGTCTGCTGATCTCAGAGTCAGAGGAAGGGACTTCCAGAGTGTTGGAGCAACAGAAGAAAAAGCTCTGTCCCGCTTAGTTTTAAATTTAGTATGGGGAACAGTCAACAGGTCTTGATCACTGACCCTCAGAGCCCTAGTGGGGACGTAGGGATGTAATAACTCAGCGACATACACTGGTGTCTGTCCATGCAGAACTCTTCAAATCAAAACTTTTGAATTGCACTCTATAAAAAACTGGGAGCCAATGAAGCTGTTTGAGAAGTGGAGTAACATGACAAAATGTAGAAGATCTTCCTTCAGCTGAAGAAAACTCTCACTCATCCAACTTTTAATTATATCCAGACATTTTGGTAAATTGTGTAGTAACAGACATACCGCTCTCAGTTTGGCAATAGTAGCGGTAAAACGTTGTTACCTTAATGAGAATAATTTTTAAAACAGCTGGATTTGTATTTCTTGGATGATAGCGAAACGTATAGAAATTTTCCTTCAGCCAGCTGACCGGCAGTGAAGAGCAACAGGTTTGGGAATGGTGCTGCTGCTTTACTTTATGCTTCAAATAGCAGGACGGGTCTCTGGTTGCTCCAGTCCTTTCTCTGGAATCTAATTAAAATTACTTCTTAATTGGCCCATAAAGAATCAAGAAGCTTTATTGTCATTATGTGTTAACATAATGACATTTTTGGTGAGGCAGACACCGGCTCAGAATGCACATAAACTCACATAACAGGCACAACCAGACATTATCTTCATCTTTTCTTTTTTAAAACGTGTTGATTGCACTGGCCAACCATATCACTCCCTGATGTGCAAGTGGACTAATTTTCAAGTAAAAAAAAAACGGATGACAGACTACAATACCGTGCAACAAATTCAGTTACAGAAATGTGCAACATGCATGAATGTCTGAACAGACAGTCCCTGAGAGATTGAGTGTGCTAATTCACATTTATAAGTAAGAGGCTCTATAAATGATATGATATACATCGGCTCAGAAACCTGTGTAACCAGTAGTGGGTTTTTAACAGATTATGAACTGGGCTGATGGTTTGTTGATACTCTATTGTAAACCGATGTCCAGGTACAATTAATGCAACCATGTATTGGTGGTTTTGAGGGGAATTTTATTTATTTATTATTATTTATTTAATTTAAAACACTGTACAAACATGATTATGACAAAAAAAAACATCCCTTTTAGCTGAGGAGTCTATGGAAATGCCTCCCTGCAAGCTGCAGGAAAACCTCAGAGCTTCTTTGTTTACACTTTAATGAATCTGAGTGGTTTTCTGCAACCCACACAGTCCTTTACTGTTAGTATTTAATTTATAATGTAGCTAATTGGCTTACGTGTAAACAACCCACAATGTTAAATTAGTAATGCTTATTTAATAAAGCACCAAATTGCCCTTGTATATTGCTCAAGGAAAATCAAAATACACTCAAATCTACTGATGCAATTTCAAATATAAAAACATAAAAATCCTCGATTTATTTATTGGGGCTGTGAAATATTTTTTCATGGCCACGATGCATTTCAATCTCCTTCAAGGCATTTGCTGAAAATTCACAGAAATTTCTTCCAGGAACTTAAAAGATGCCGCATACACGAGAAAGGAGCAGACAGATGCAATTAAAGCACGATGCCCTTGGCTACATGCTGTCACCGTGCACAAAGTCATAAAATTCAGCTGTAAATCAACAGCCTGGCATGGACCTTTGCAGAAAGGCTGAGAGAGCACAGAGAACAGAGGGCATCACCTGTCTGCATGCGGCAGGTCAGAAAAGGACAGCGCAAGACGGGAGAAGAATGGTAGTCGATGGAGTTTTCTGTTTAAGGGATGTTTTTGCTTCTGCAATACGATTCACTACGAAACTCTGTCATTAAAACTAATCTAAAGTTAGTTAAGGCAAGTGAGTCGTGTCTGCTTAGAATATGTTAAAATACAATCTGTTTTATCATAAAAATGGTAAAAAAAAATTAAATAAAAAGGTAAGGGGACATTAAATTGATTTTTTAACTTTTTTTGTGTCTGTTCTACTCTGATTGAACATGGTTTATGATTTACTTAAGGTTGGACTCATTTATGGATTTGACCTTTTACATCTATAAACAGTGTCTAATCCTTGGCAATGATGCAATGAATCAATTTTCAGGCTGACAGAAAGAGAAAACCGGAAAGATCAAAGGTGTGTTCTGATAGTCACCATATCTATAAAACAGTTATGACAGCCATCGACAGCTGTAATCTACCAAAGCTCATGGAAATTTGCTCATCGCCAACAGGCCAACAGGCCTGCATGTGCTTACCCATGTGTAGTATGGACCATGGATGATGGCCCATTTATCACAGATTACATTGTGCTGTTGCTGCAGAAGCCAAGCCTGATAAATCCACTAGGCTTAGATAGCCGGTTTAGACTGAACACACAATGTCTGGATAATTTAGAGGAAAAAGTCAACATACACTGTAATGCCATGATTGTTTTAAGGCTGAGGCTCATTTTAATGATGCACCGCTCAATAAATACAAAAAAAAAAATCATGCTTTTATAATTAATTGGATTTCTGTAGAATAATAAAGAGCAGTATTGGTGCCAAGATTCAGAGTCAAAAGATCCCAAAATGTAAGTTTTATATGTGATACAGGAGAAAAAGAATTATGATGAATGGATAGAGGCCAAAGATTTAATAGTTTATTAATGATGCATTTAAATTGTGGAGTTTCCAACAACCAAGTTAGAAAATACAAACAAAGTAAAATTGTCTTACCTTCAACATGTGATATGTCTGGCTATGCATATACGATGTAAAAAGTTGCAGGAATTGATGGTTGTGCATTTATGATTATTTTTTTTATCTCATAATAAACCAGTGGCACACAAAAAAAGCTAAATATCTCTATTTGTGAATATTTATTCTTTAAGTTTTGAACACAGAATGGTGAAAAATCCAATGTTAAAGCAGCTTTTTGAGTGATTTCCAGCTCACGTGAAGTCCACGATCCTATTATCTTAGTCAAAATGACAGGAAATCCAGATCAAGCCAAATATATAGCGAGAATACATTGACATTCATACAATTTCTTTTCTTCTAATTGCAGTGCAGGAATTAAAGCACTTTTGTTTTTGTCTGAACCAGTTCTTAACTCTCCCATGAACCCAATTATTCTTCTGATTTCTGAAATGTCTGGTAAGATTTTCACCCGACCATATCTGTCTCCCTGCAACAGAAAACCTGGGAAAAGAAATTATCCTGTTGGTTCCAGGGTTTCTATCTTCAGCCCACAAAGTGTGAAACTACATTAAATCTACATTGAGTACCAGCGCTTTTCCAGGATCGATGGCAGAACCAGTCAAGAGGAACGGGACTGCAGCAAAGTGATTGGAGGAAATAAGACCCAGATTACCATCACTGCTATCATTAGAGGGTCAGAACTTAAATGGAGTGCAGTTCATCTTTGCCTGTGTGTTATCTCCACCTACTTGGCCAGGTGTTTCATCAGCAGCTCTAACATCTGTCTGTTCTTCTCCGGTAATCTGTGCACGAGAGCGTGGATCTCTTTCACTCTGGCCTCTGGGTTGTCCATCTCTGAAGAAAGACACGTATAAAGGCAACGGGTGAGTTTCTCCGAGACAAAGAGACGGGTCAGCACTCAGCAAAGTAAAATATATAAGGAAGGTACCAATTACTTACCTGTTAACCTGGAAATAGGAATCTTACAAATCATTGCTTCCTTCACCATATTATGTTGCACATAGGAGCATTTTTTTAAAAATATTAAAGTCATGTCGATAATCTAACTCACTAAGCAAATTAATAGTCATTTATTTCACTTTTATGTTTTAGCAGTATGCAAAAAAAGGCAACAAAATTACACAGCTATTGTCTGGCTCTATATAATGTAATATATGTTGTCACTCTTGTTCACTTGGAGCTTTAATTGAATTTTATTGTAACTTTGTGCAGTAAAAAGTAATATAGTATTTATAAATCATCGCTGACACTCAGAAAGAGCTATCATCTGAAACTGTTTTGAAGAAAATGCAAATTTGCTCAATAGTTAACAATTACAATGAAAAATAAATATTTTGAACAAGAGCCAATCCTAAAAACTAACCTAATTTGTTGAATCCCCCCTCATCCCTTGACACTCAGGGATGTATCTTAACCATTGCCCAATTCAAGTTTATATTAAGCCTTTTAATTATTCTAATTATTTCTTATTAGAACAGAAATGGAGAAATACAGGAATGTCATTATCTGTGTATTTAAGTAGTATTCCATTTAAATTCCAAAACTGAAAAGGACTATTTAACGTTTTTGTCATTTGGTGTCATTTGGCTCACTCTCTCTTTATGCCCACATCAAAGGCAAATACTTTAAATAAAAATGCTCCTAAAATCCATCAAATGTCATGCTGGTAGATCAATATTTTTGTTTACCTTTGCTAGATTACCATATAAAATGTAATGATATTTCATGTTAATTCACAGTATAGACTGCAGATTGTTTCAAAAAAGCAAATATGGAGCTGTTGCTAAATCAAATTATTTCAGGCAAAAGTTAAAAGGAGGTTCTTTAACATTAGAACAGCCATAGTGGTCATTTTGACCATTTTGCAATTTGTATGTTTAATTAAAACATGAAGCCTTGTTGGTCCCTGGCCTTTCCTAAAACATTCTACATTTTCATAAAAAGATGTAAGTCATATTTAGTGTGCAAAGGATTAATGAAGTACTATCATTTAGATTTTCCTGGGTAAGACAAAAATAGAATGGCAGGGTGAAAAATTAGACAGGTATTTGTCTAAGAGCCTCTTCAGCGGTGTGTGGTCAGGCTATTCTTCCACATGCGTAATTTCTTTTTCTTTCAGTCTTTTGTATTCAAAAATACAAAAGGAAAGAGAAAAGGACACATGGGTTTAAAAGAAATATAGCCATAGAAATGGCGTTAGAGACTGATGAACATGGACGATTCTGGTGGACAGAAAAAAATGGTGATGGCAGCGAAAATTTCTGGGTGGATGAAAACTCCTCATCTTTAGAGAGCGAGTTTGAGGACATCCTGAGGAAAAGGAGACACGTTTTGTTTTCTAGTAGATACCTCAAGGCTGTTATGACCACTGACATGTCAGGTGAGCTTCTCCTGAGATTACCATCATTTGCTAGAGATCCTGTATGTCTTTGGTCAGCACTGCTGGAGATTAAAAAAGGTGCTTAGTCTTACAGACGGTTAGGGCTGACAGACCTGCTTTTACTGTTTTCCTTGAATGCTTTCATGCACTGGTCAACTCAAATTCCACATTTTCAAAACAGTTCACACTAGGGCAGGGCAATATATTGCGATTATAAAAATATCATTTAAAAAAGATATATAAGATGGGACTGTATCTTTAATGGCAGGATGGTCTATGTTGCGTTAGAATTATACTTCGATATATTCCAGTGGGCTATATTTCGGCCGTTTCTCATATTTATCTACAAAAATGTGCCTGTCAGACATTTGGGATAATTTTTTGATTCGGAAATGCCATTTTATAATTACTTCATGATAAGGACAACATATCGAGATAAATGTCGTTTATCACCATTCAGCCTAAAACTATTGGTCCATATCACTCAGTCCTAGTTGGTCAAAGAGACACATTTTGGTTGCAAAAGGCTCGAACCATGCCAAAACCTTTAAAATATGAATCAAAAGCAAATATCACCATAAAACAACACGACTTGCAACCAAGTGTGAGAGCTCTTCCAATTAATTATCACAAAGCACAGCACTCGACTCAGCGAATCAGTGCATCATTGCTTGTCATTGTTGCCTATTAGGCTGTGTAACATTTTCCTTCTTGCAAAAAAGTGGATCTAGAATCAGAAATGCTTTGATGTGAATTTTACTGTACAGTAAAAGTCGCCCATATTTCTTCTGAATCTTGAGCCCTTCCAGCTAGACCTCAACCTCCACACACTCACTCTCATCTGCCACCTCCATCCATGCTGGTAAAGAACAACCCAGGCATGGCACTTATTACATGTGTCAGCACAATGATAAAGAGCTAACACAAGAGGTGTCTTCAGCTCTGCTGAGATAGTGATGATGAAAACTGAGTGGATCCCAGTTTCTTTAAGCAGGTCGAAGCAATCAAGAAAAACTGTAACGCATCACTGCTGTACGTCAACAGAAAGGTGACAAGAGAGCTCACACTAGCTCAGCCCTCGAGCTCTGGCTGTCAGCTGCAAGTAATGCAACAACGACTTCTCTACAGGGCCGGCAATCGTTTTCACACACTTTCATACAAAAAGTATTTCCATGAGCACAGATTGGCTGCTGCAAACGCTAAATAATAAAACATGAAACTGATCAATTATAGAAGATGAGTGCAGAGATGAATAAAACACCCTAAACATTTCCTAATAAACATGGAATCTGTCAACACATAAAGCCATCTGATAAAAAATAGTACACTCTGCAATAGCCTCAGTATTTATATAGACTAACTTCTGTTAGTCTATAAATCCCTGAATGGTTTAGCACCAAAATACATCACAGACCTGTTATCAGTGCATCAACCCTCTAGAAGGTCTTCTGGCTCAAATCTACTCTGCATACCCACAACCAGAACCAAACACGGAGAAGCAGCATTTAGTTTGCATGCTCCACAAACCCTAAGTTTCTTTAAACCAAGGTTTAAAACCAAATTGTATTATTATGACAACACAGCCGAGGACTTGTTTGGCATAAATCAAATGGAGCATTCATACCAGCTGTAGCTGTGAGGCATGGAGGTGGAAGAAGGAAATGGTAAACCATTATATCTACAGTCACGTCTGTAAATCTTTTGGTCGCACTTCCTTCCAGTTTTCTGCAGCAGTCGGCTGGAATTGTCTATAACAGACCCTAAAACTCAATACACTCCATACACTCTCCTCCTTCAAAAACTCCTTACAATAAGTAGTACAAGATCATTGCAGGGTTTCCTCTACAATTTATTTTAACCGTGGTGGTGCATAAGATGCTTTGCCTGGCCTGGTTTAGGGATGGACGATATAGAAAAAAAGCAGATTGATAAAATTGAAATCTTATTGATCGATATTGATAATTCTCCAAAAATTCAAAACATATTCAAGTGCAGCCCTGGCCATTTTATGCAGTTGCTTATTGACGTAATTTTAGATAAACAGAAGAACACACAAACACTCTCTGAACTCTTTGAAAGGGGCGGAGCTTGGTGACAAAGGATTCCTGGGTCTGCGTTTGTGATTGGTTGGGAGCATGTAATATCTGTAGAGGGATATGAATACTTTTTGAAAGTCCCTGTATACAAAAAGCAACGATGTAGTTATGTGGAAAATCAAATGAATTAGAAAAATAATTTTAAGGTCTTGAAAGCCATGCAAATCTTGCCCAATAGGGCATGAAGACATTTGCTTCACAAATTACTGGATTCGGCGAGTTCAGCTCTGAGCTGGCATCAGGGAAGAGAATAAAGGGCAACACACATCAGCGGCATCAGGCACGAAAAGAAGAACGCCCCCATCATTTTCCATCAAACAACCCACACCGACGACATCTGGTTGGCGGCTGATGCTGGAAGGCACGACGTCCAGCTATCATTTTAAAGCCTGTTCTATCCAGGAAGGGCCGATTCCTCCAAAACATATCATGGCTGAAATCCAGCAATATGTCTGTCTCAGAACCTTTCGGGATGACATCTAATGTGTTCTAAAGACACCAGATGACAGTGAGTTTTAGAGATATCGCTTGATTAAAACAGCTATCTCACATCCTCTGTGTAGCCAAAAGCGAAATAAAAATTCTTTCACCTATCCGGTGAAACCAAGTGAGGATTGAAGATAAATATCAGTTGTGTTTTTTAAAAGGGAAATCCAAACTAGTTAGACCAGCTGTTTGCAGAGAGGTCTTATAATGTCACCGTATTGCCTCTTATTTCTTTGTTAATTCATTCTTTGAGTTTAATATATCACACTATCATACACTGCAAGAAGGTTTGTTTAGGTTGTTTTTTTTTCTTTTAATTGTAACCTTGCAGGACACTTTTAGGAAAGACTAATCTTATTTAAAGTATGCAGAGAAAACCTAAAAACTCATAGGAAAACGTGCTGCAGGCTCAACTAGATCTCAGCACCCAGAAGAGTTAAGGCATTGTAATTCGCCTGTCAGCATGCACAAAAGACAGGTATCAGAAGTCAAATTCCATCCTGCCACACCTTCTGCTCCTCCTCCCTTTCCTCTTCTTCGTCTTCTCTCTACACCGAACCAGTTCCCACAACATCTCTGCCTTTTGCTTTAACCCCCGTCTCGTTTTTTTTTTTTTTTTTTTTTTTTTATGTCTAAACCTGAAATTTGACACAGGATGAGACTAAACAGAAAGGAAACTTGAGGAGGAGCAAGATGGGTGACGGCGGTGGGAGTAACTGGAGGAGATGTGAAAGAGAGAAGAAAAAAGGGAGGAGTCGGCAGAAACAGTTCAAACCAGGACATTGTCCTCATAGAGCTCTGCTGGTTCTTCGGGGATGAGCGGGGAGACAAAAAAATACATATTCTCAGCCAAATTCTTCCATATTCATCCCTTGCTAAATCTAACATAACCAGAAACCTTCCAGAAATAATTAAAAAATGCAGCAATTATTGCTTATATGGCGGAACGTTCCAGATTTGCTTTAAACAGGCCCACATTTACATACTGAGCTTCCATAAGTCACTCCTGTAACACACACAAACATGCATATAGAGACAGGCCTTTGATTCTCCCTGGTTGGCTTCGCTATGTGCTGCATGGAGGCTCATCCTGTTCAGTGTTGCCAGGGACACAGAGTCATTTCCTGGAGTTCATTCCCATTAAAGTTGAGCTTTCCAAAGGATTAGCCACAGTCAAACATTGAAAACCTGTCTGCACATCTTTCCAGATATTTTTGACATCCAATAATGAAAAAAAAAACCATAAAATCAACAAAGAAAATGAGGATATTGGTCATAAACGTATTTTGATTTGAAAACATATTCATACCCCATGTAAGTTTCAATTTAAAGTTTCAATTCAGGACTGTAGCTCTCTCTTGGCTGCTTCTCTGATCGCTCGGTAGGTGCGCAGCTGTGACACGTATTCTATTTCTACTTTTGCAAGGCATTAAACGTATAACAACGCATGCTGCACTTTTCAGGTCTCTATTAAACGACATCAAAAATTAAACTAGGTCCGATGGAGCTGATGACATCTGGAAGAAAGTCTGAATCGGCCTCTGCTTGCAAGAGTTTATTTTGTATCCCAGCAGCAGCAGCGAGAAAGGAATGCAGTGGATTGAAACGATTGCTTTGGCTGTTGGACAGTCGAGATAATCAATCTTTAAAAAGGCTGAGTAAGCCAAGTTTTTTATTTATTTATTTATTTTTTTAACTTCAACAGGCGCTCTACATACAAAAATACATCATTTTTAAGCCGGGGTTTGGCATTACATAACTCAAAAATTTAAAACTCAGCTAGTTTGTACCATTTAGGTCAGCGACCCATGGCTTTTGCCCTTCATGTCAAATTTGAATCTTATCTGTATAATTCTACTCATCCAGACAAGCACGCACACACACACACAGGCTGCCCGGAGGCAATCTGTGTCATACACATTGCAAAATAGAGGAATCAGAAGGCTGAAATAAGTCCCATTTATGTTATTTGCATGCTGATTCATATGCTGTGTGTTTTAAACTCCTCTGAGGAGCTCCTAAAACGTTATTAAAATAAAAAATACACATTACTGTCACAGTAAAAATACTGAAATCCTTCCTTAATCCATACCAAGACTGTGATTCAAAAGGAATTCGTCTTAAATCAGCAACAAACAAAAAGGTTACCCACTGGATTGCCCTTTGCACAAATTTGCGCAAAGAATATGCAGTAAGACGTGAGCGACATTGGTACAACTCCTCTTTTCTTTGAATAGCTGTCTGTCGTGTTTTCATGAGCATTTGGGAGGCAAATGAGATAGGAGGAGACTTACTGGCAGCCTTGATGAAACTCCTCTGGTACTGGTACGTCATGAGAGGCGCAGGCAGCATCCTGGAAAAACAGGACATGCCAGGCGAACCAATATTTACGCAAGTTTGTAGCAATTAAAATAAGACGTGACCTTAAGAGCAGAATGTAGCAGAAATTGTAGCAGAACTGTCCACTTATTATAGCGATATGCAGAAAGAAATCAGACCGTTTTTGCCACACAAACCTGAGATAATATTTGATGGCACTTGTTATTGTTTTAATCTCCCACTCCGGGTTGTCCAGCTCCACGTCAGCACACGTCTTAGGATCTGATGGACCAAAACACTCGATAAATTGAGACGGTAGAAGCATTTGAAATATAACTACTCCATTTCCCCTCGATGTACTTGCTCATTCTTTACGGTATGTGTTTCTGCACTTACCCATAGCCAGGCTCAGTAGTTTTTGTACTTTGGAGTTTACGCCAACGATTCTGTACAAGCCCTGCTCGTCAATACCTGAAGGAGGAGAGATGATATCAGCAAGTTATTCAATGGCCCCCTGGGCAAGGCACTTAACCCCAAGTTACCTACCTACAGTGTAAAGTGCTTTCAGTCCATTTACCATTTATGGATGTGGCTTTCAGCCACTTTGTCTTACAATGCTTACGCCCCTCTTTGACTGGCTCAAACATGCCAACAAGCAATAGAAATTATGTTCAGGATGATGATGAATGATGATGATTTTTAAAGCACCCGTGCCGCTCCCTGACAGAGAGGCGCCCTGGCAGAGAGCCACATTGCCCATGTGAGAAACCACTACTGCTAATGAAAGTCAACAGCTTTCTGCTCTCTCCTAATTTGAGGAGTGGCTAAAACAAACAGGCCTCTGTGTTAAGCTATAATTTTACTCCAAGGAAACCGAAAGTCATTGATTACCATTCAAAATGCCCAAGCGCTTGTTATCGCCTCAAAAAAGTAAATAGAAAATTAGAGGAAATGCTGTACTACAGTACTACAATAAAATATAAATTTATTTTAAGGCTGTTTACACATCTTTACCATGGGCTTCCACTAGTTGTGGAGGGGGATAGTGAGGCCTAACACACTCTATCGGTATATTTCGCTATCCAAAATAAATAACTAAAATCCTTTTTTTAATTAACTAAAAAAAATCATTTCCGGCAGCTCAGACAAACAAGGACATATTCATACAAAAATTACAATGTGAATCCATCTGTTGAAGAATAAAGAGAGAAACAGCCGGCAGCAAAAGATGCTCTAGCAGCACCAGGTAAAACAAGGTCCTGTTTTTTTTTGTTTTGTTTTTTTCTCTCTCGATCATGCAGACCTTTACAGTGACATTTTAAAGGAGCATCTGAAGGCCAGGAGTGTCCAGAAACATCAAAGAGACGCATACTCATAAGGTGGCAGCTTTAATTTCATTTGTGCCAGACTTAAGACTTTTACAGCAAGGCTTGAAATGCCATAGATGCTAACTAGTGCACAAAAGTTTTATTCCCAGAAGGAGAGCAGCAATATCTACCTATATCAACATCCTGTTAGTATACCTGGATCAAATCTATTGATTCTCTCTGTTGTTTGGGGACTTTTTTTTGTTGCTTTTGTTTGATCCTCAAGTCTTGCAATCTACTGTGCCTCAGTAGGATTAGTTTACATGTATAGCTTGCTGAAAGGCTCTGTAAAAAGATCACATGAACCAAATATAATCAACAGATGATTTACAAGGTTTTATCCCTTTCCCAAAAGACCTGGTATCTCTTTAGAGCCAACTTAAGAGCTAATAAAAATCCTAAAAACATGTTTTTGACATACTTTGCATGTAGAATCTTCCACAAACACACACATACACACACATACACACACACATATATATATATATATATATATATATATATATATATATATATATATATATATAATTTTAAAAAGTAAGTTCGCAACTGGGACAAGCAGATGTCAACTGAATATATGCAAAAGTAAATTAATCCACATGAATGAAGCAGGAGAGAAACCAAGCAGATATACTGTTAACATTATACCTCGAGTTTCCACAGCGTAGATGAATTTTTTCATGACGTTGAACCCGGTGACATCCAGTTGGGCCACTGGTGATGGGAGACAAACGCAACGAGCAATGAGACGATTAGCAGGTCTTAAAAAAATACATAATGGCATGGTCTTCCATTTTTAGATTTTTAGAGACTTCAAAAATGTGTCTTCTCTTATTCCAGGCATGCCTTTTAAGATCTTGCTTTGAAACAAATGTAGTTAAACTGCTGCAATAAGTCTCCTTTTATGCATTCCCAGATATTCACAGGGAAGTCAGAAACCTGCTCAATCAGAATATTCAGGTGGGCGCTCTCATTTCCCGCCAGTCAGGGAACCTAAATCCGACCAGGTGAAACAACCCCACAAAATTGTACAAATTGAATCACTCGTCACCTCTTTTCTTTTGCTCTTAAGCTTCCTAAACTGAAAGTATTTTTTCAACCATTTTCCTCGTTTGATTGTGGTGATTTTAAAACTGCATCTATGTTAAATTCCAATATCTTGAGGTTTTTGTATGGGGTAAAGAAAACGTTAAGAAATTAATATTACATCTGGCCCTGGAGTTTATTTTTTGGTTATACTGAAATATAAATTTAAGAAATCTCAAAGTTTTATAAACAAATTCCAATAGCTTTCATCAGAAGAATTCCCTCGATAAACTCACCAACATAAACTTCCCTTTAAGGGTCCACTGGTTTTTCATAACGCACCAATTAGGCAAATTCCTAATGGGTCCTCTCATACGGACATAACACATACAGAGGCCAGCAGAACATGTCTAAATCCCACCTTGGGGGTCTCATGGTTAATAATTTTTAAACCCAATTCTAGTATTCATTTTGTCTCATTTAGTTGATTCAGAATGGTAATTCCACCATACTTGTTTCAATCTCTTACAAGTTAACCTTTTCTCTCACGACTGAATAATGTGTTTGTTTTTTTAACATGATTCTTTAGAAATGAGAAGCAACTCATCGGTTAGGGTTGAATAACGTGTTGACGGCCAAAATATTAATTTTCAAAGCCCTTTTATGCATAAATGTTAAACCTGATCTACTTACTCCCTTCGGTTTGGTTGTCTTTGTTGAGATTGTAAACCTGCAAACAAAAGAGAGACAATGCATCAAATTGTGCGGCTATGAAATTGTTTTTTTTTTTAAGAAAGAATCTATGTGTACTATACAAAACAGCTTTTAGCAACTGTTGCGTCTCGCGCCAAAGCAACAACCGTAACATGTTATTAATATATTAAGGGAAATGCATGAAGACCTCACATTTAATGTTGGCTTTTGCACAAATAAAGAGTTCACTTGTTTTTGGTTGCAACATTAAAGCTGGATTTTAATGAGAGCGGCAACATTATTCATACAAGGTGCACAGGTCATTTATAATCAATGTTCAGCGTTTATGCATTAAGTCTACTTTGTGCGCAATACAAAAAGGATTTCAGGCTTTCAAATTGTACTCCGTGTTAAAAAGGTGTTCACAACCCTTGAACATTTTTATATTTTGTCACATAACATCCACAAGCGTCAAAGTATTTTTAAGGCATTTACTGTCAAACCAACAAAAAACAGTGGATAATTGTCAAGTGAAATGTAAAAAGATGTGTGGTTTTTAATACTTTCTTTAAACGCAAACCTGAACAGTGTGGCGTGCATTTATATTTAGGCACCCCTCAAGTCGATACACAGCCCATTTTGCTACAATTAGGCTGCATATCATTGGGTGGATGTCCTACATACTTGCCCAGCGACAGGCTGACATTTTAGCAAAACGGATAAAGTTCAGTCAGAGTGGATGGAGAGCATTGTTATGAAGTCTTAAATGGATTTATGCCAAGTCCCTACTTCTTCCCTGTATTTACCTCCATCTTCCCCATCAACTCTGACCACCTCCTGCTGCCCTAAAGAAAAGTATCCCCACAGCATGAAACGTCCTCCACATTTCATGATGGGGATGGTGGGTGTTATTTTTCTGCCACACAGTGTGTTATATGTAGAACAACTTGAGTTTTCGTCTCATCTGATCAGAGCACCTTCTTCTACGTGTGTGCTGATTTGTCCACGTGACTTGTAGCAAACTGCAAACAGGACCTTTGGCTGTCATTCAACAATGTGGCTCTGCAGCTCCTCCAGAGATACCATGGACAGACTCTCTGACTGATGCTCTCCTCTGAGACAGGTAGGCTAGGTACTACTTAAGTGACTTTTGAGGGCAGTCTATTGCACTGGATTTTATTTAGCAGGGTTAAAGCAAATGGGAGTGAATAAGAAGTTTTAATAAAGTGAAAAAAAACACTTTAAAAAAGAGTGGAATAGATTTATTTGTACAAAGAACTTTAAAACCATGTGTCATTTTGATTCCGCCTCACAGTTATGCAGTACTGCAGTTGGTCTATGAGTTAAGACCCAAAATAAAATGTATTCAAGATTGTGGCAAAATGTGTAAAAGTTGAAAGGATATGATGAGGCACTGCTGAACCTTTTTTCTTTAAACTAAATTAAAACATCATTTGTCAAATAAATATTCTTCAGATTTCACATAAAAACAAATACAAAAGACATTAATTTTATAATAAAACTTATTTCTGTTAATAACTTTTTATTTCAAGGGTGTTTCATCCCGCTGTAACGCTTGATGAGATTGTACTGATTAAACTGTGACAGTTACAGAGCCAACATGTCTTAACATCAAAGGCGGTTTTACAGATGAGTTAGAAAACACAAACACATTTTATTTTATGACGGCCCGCCTGAGCTCTGCAGCTGCACGTTCCAGCTTGCGTGATGTCAATTACCTTTGGCCGTTTGCATGCAGACACCAGGGAGGTGTCGAGACATGAACGGTTCTGAATGTGGGCGCGGAGAGCCGCAAGAAAACAGTTGCTTTGGGCTAAAAAAAAATGTTAAGTAAACCTAAAGTGCACGATTTGTTGTGCATGTGACAAAGTTGCACAGAAGCTCAGAGGACATGATGTCCTCTTCTCTCCTCCTTTGTCTTCATCACTGTTTGTCTTCGTCATATAAGCACAAACTAGTAACCATGGCAACTTACCGGTTCTCTACCATCCATAGCCTCCATCCACAACCTGCGATCCTCCTCTGACAGAGCCTGCATGGTGATTATGCCTTGCCTGCGCACGCACACGCACACACACGCACATAAAAAGGGACATTAGCTTTTCAAATTTCATGGTAAGTGGCAAAATTTTCAGTTAGAGGCTGTTAGATCAACAAATTTGCCAGTACTGGCCAACTGCTCATAAAGAAACACATGCAAGTACTGCACTCTGTGCGGGAACAAATGCCTCATAAGCAAACTATCGCTGTAATCCTGGCATTTTATTTGGAACAAACACTGTTAGAAGTATAAAAAGAGACATTTGAAATACTATCAGACTGATTTGAGAAAATTGGACCCCCCCCAGTGCGAAACACGTTCCTTTGCCCGTGCCAGAGCTCCGATTTTACTCTGATGGAATCAGATGATCAGCTGCTCATATCAGATTTTCAACATAAAAGGATGAGAGGCGCATGACGACGATTCCCTGAAAAAATCATCAGCTAACAAGAATTCATTACCCTAAGAAGATTAGACAAATCATCCTGAGAGGAGCTGCGTTCATTGTGTGTTCCCACACTTCCGTCACTCACAAAGTCTCATTAGCCCAATCTGTCTCTGTCTTCTTCCAGGTTTGCAATCGATCCTGCACTAGTCACTCTGTCAGCAGCAGCACATTCATCTTATGGTTGCTCCCTCGCTCTACGACAATCACGATCCGCTGCCCCCATACAGGTCATCGCTCATCCGGACGCATTCTGATCCAAGTGCTCGGACACATCCTGGGTTCTCCATGGCTAAGTAGCTAAAGGTTCTCGGCCGCTCCCAAGAGTAGAGATTTAAAGTGAGGAACGCTTTCTCAGACTTCAGTTCTGTAATTTTCCTGGCTGAAGTAGAGCCTGAAGTGTTAGTTTAAATGAAGTTACAAGAGGTGAAAGACTTTTCTTTTATAAGCATATGCACTTTATAAAAAACAGGATAGTGTGAAAACACCAAACAAACAGGATGACATCCAAGAAGAGGATTAGGTGGCAATGAAGGAGGAAAGGGTGGAGGAGGAACAGGAAAGAACAGAGAACCGCCATGTTTCTTCTTGATTAACCCAATACCACCCTCATGTGTCTTTGGAGGGAAATTACAGCTGTGTAAAAACGAAGCCTGATGGGAATCTGTTGATGTGACATACTAGTGTATCTCAATAAATTAAAATGTCATTAATAGATTAATTTAGTTCCGTAATTCAATTTAAAGTAGTAAAACCTATATTACAAAGATCACCAAAAAGCAATATATTACATATCATAAGTGTTTTCTTCTGTTGGTTTCCGTTATCTTAAATAATAATAAAAAAACACTTCTCAGTAAATTTGAATAGGATTTATTTTAATCTATGTGAAATGGTATGTTTTCCCCTACACGTTAATGCTTATTTTATTAATTTATTACTAACTTACATTACATAATTACTCAAGCCCTATACAGCAGTCGTTGACACCTTCCACAAGCAGGGTCACTGATAAATGAGGTGGTTGTTTACAAAGTGCTACATCCATATTAATAGAAGGTTAAGTGGAAGGCAAAGGTGTGGTAGGTGCTTAACTAAAAGAGGATTGTGAAGCAAATCTCAATCAAGAATTTGGGGGAAATTATGGTATTGCCTATTTTTCTGTTTTATTTATTTGTTTATTTTTCTGAGAAACGTGAGTTTTTGAACTAAATTATTGAAATGAGTACATTTTTAAAGAACCTTTCATTAGTTATTTAGCTCCACCCCTAAACATAAACCTGGTTAAATGGTAACAGATGAGTGAGTAAAAGGAAAATTGTGTCAAGAGGTTGTCATTTAAAGAGGACACAGGTAATCAAACAACAAACACACTAACCTGTCCACTGCCTCGACATCGAAACAGAACCTCTTTTCTATGGATTCTGTCTTCCTCCTGGTGCATGACTTCAGGGTGAAGCTCTCCTCCTCGCCCTGACAAAAAAAGAGACAAAAGCACTGCAGTGTGTGATACAATAATAAAAATTCTGGTTGTCATTTGACGCGGTGATGGAGGTTTTGGCTTGATTCGGAAAAACTGTTTTGAGGGAAGATCTGGTAAAGCTTGCTAAAGATCTTGTACTTTCACTTTGCTTCTTCTGAAGAAGCAGGATAAGTGAAGCTCCACATTTCTGACTGAAGGTTTCTTGCTAAAGTTTTCATACTTCAGTTATGTGCAGTGGTACGACCGGTGACTAAAACATCGCAGTTAGTGGTTGTAACATGAGAACAAGTGAAAAGCTTTGTCACAGCCAGCTGGACAGATCCTACCATCTGGATGATTAGTGAGTGAAATACTCACCATTTTGCCCCCAGATTTGGGGTCAAATACAACCATGGAAAACCTCTTGGGCTCACGGTGGTATGTGCAGTAGTACTTAACCCAAGTGGAAACAAAGGAGCCTAAGAAATAAAGAACAATAGGTGAGATGACTAATGATTGCAACAAAGGGAAAAGAGGACAGACGAACGAAAAGGGGAGCGAAAATAATCAGTGAAACATCAGCAGAAACAACAGAATAGTGTACTCACGCTTCTCCAGTACGAACAGGTAGCCCTCCATGGTGTGCTGGCTGACACTCTTATGCTCATGAGGGTTCTCCTTCATCTTCCTCATCAGACTCTCAACCTCGGACCGTGTGCTCTCAAAACGGTTCCTCGTCTGTAAGCAACCATTCAGAGGAGCTAAAAACTTCCAGAAGTCAAATCTGTGCTGATCATGCGATTCATTTTCTATGAAATAACGGCAACAGGACAGTTCACGCAGACAAATTATGTCTCTGGTGTAAATAATTGATTTATACATACTTATAGCCATGTCAGTAGTGTCTGACTGAAACTATTCAGAG
Source organism: Fundulus diaphanus (assembly GCA_037039145.1). Taxonomy (NCBI): domain Eukaryota; kingdom Metazoa; phylum Chordata; class Actinopteri; order Cyprinodontiformes; family Fundulidae; genus Fundulus; species Fundulus diaphanus. The sequence continues at coordinate 36,771,496 of CM073136.1, forward strand.
CTGTGCAAAAGTATAACATTTGTAAAGCATCCTTTAAAATGGGAGTCTCTATGGGATCAGAGTTTTAGCAGGAGTGAAAAGTTACATTCATTAGGCATACATGCCTAATTCATATTTTCTGTTTGACTTACCATAATAAGGGAATAAAGGCTTATTTAAGACTTTATAAGACCTCCAATTTAGATGACTAATTTGAAGACTTTTTCACGTTTTTAAAGGCTCTGCAGAAACCCTGAAAAGTGAACTCTGCTACTGGGAGAAAAGGCTGAATTCAATAGAAAATGACTGATTAATTATACACCCTGCCACTTAAATAGTGGTATATGGAATGTTATCAGCTCATTGGCTTTTCCTGTGCCTGGACCTCAATAATATTATACGCTATCTCATAATAAATTAGTGGTGGATAAAGGCTGTTTTTAATATTTTTAATATTTTTTTTAGATTTGTTTGGTTACCAAAGTTTAGTTTATAAATAACACATAACGTCTAAAGCATCTTTGCACTTCTGCATCTTCAAGCAGTAGACTTTTCTTTGAGACTTTCTCTTGGACATGCCATGCAATCTAACAGGGTTTTTAGATTCTTTAAAACTTGCGCACAGTGTCACAGATCCTCCATCATACTTAGCAGTGGCTATCAGGGGCTATCCTGCGTTTCATGCAACCTGGAGCGTTTATTGTTAAAAAGCTCAATCTTTAGTCTGATCCAACCAAAGCACATAACCCCCAGGCAAAGTCATGGAAATGTGTGTTTGTAATATTCTATCCAATTATATTTATGATGGAAGGACAATTGTGCTTTTTCCATTTCTGGCATACCATAAAATTTAAAATGTTTTTTTTTTTTTAAAGAATTTGTACATATATTTAACAGCTAACTGTTGGAAACATTTCTATCGATCAAACAAAAAAAGACTTCAGTTAATCTGTACAGCCACCTCCATCCGGACAAAATATGCTATATGCTTGTCTTTGGGGTTCTTACGTTCTGTATGCTGATAGTGAGATCAGTCTTGAAATGGTTGAAGTCCTTTGCCAGCTCATAGCCATGGTGATAGTAGGTGAACAGGCCTTGAAGGAATGCCAACAGCTGAAACAAAGAACAACAACAAAGAGATGACGGGAAAGGCAGACGAAGAAGGGAAGGGGATGGAGGAGAGAACGTGGAGAAAAGAGGGGAAAAGTCAAGCAGGCGCGTAAAAAAAATAAAACATTGATGATATTTAACATGCTTTAAAAAAATAAGTTTTTCTGAGTCAGTTTTCTGAGCGACATGTGCAACGACTTGTCTTTGCTTCAAAATCCCCAGTGGAGACGCCCTCAGGCGAAAACAAACAGAAGACTGCTGTTATTCTGGGCATCTGGCATGCTCGGACCCATCAAAGTAATTTACAGTAATGAAGACAAGTCAGCAGAGGAGTTAAAGGAACATTTATATTGCATTAGAAGGAAATTAAATTAAACATTGAATTGAACAGTCATTGAATACTATTTATCACCGTCCTTTGAGGTTTGTGAAGGGCTGCTGACAGCTGATTGGTCTCCTCTACGTGTACTGAGATACATTAATTTGATGACTTTGATTTATAAAACTCTGCTTGGCTAGCCTCTGTCTTACTTAAAGTTCTCTCCTATAAAGATCTAACACTGGCTATTCTCGTTGCTCTAATAACATTTTCCTTTTGTTCGTTCCACACGTTTGGACAGAAGAAGGGAAACAAGGATTCAGCATCATGGCTCCTACATCATGGAATAATACCCAGTCTGAACTCAAGATATCGGACATTATTTCTTTGAAAATATTTCAAACCATTTTTAAGAATAAGCAACCTGAATCTATTAAAGCTATAGTTGGTAATCCTGTTCAGAGACACTTTTTGTTGTACCGGGTGAAATGGTCCTTCCGTCCTGAAAGTAGTTAATACATCATGTATTCAGAAAGAGGAAGTTAAAAAATTAGATATCTATGAAAGCTGCAGGCCTGTAAAAACTCTGACCAGTCACAGCCATTCACATCAAATGGCAGTGATTGGTCAGAGTTTTGGTCCTGCTCTCACCCCCTCTGTCCCTCAAGTTCTGGGGGTAGCACCTTATCTATTGGTTGTCCCACATGCCAATCATTCTAATGTGCTCACGTAACCCCAATGAACGCCAACGTACTTGTTCCTTGTTAGTTTCCGCTTGAATCGACGACTCTACCTTTAATGCTCTTAAATTGTTGTTTTTTTTTAGTTTCTACATTATTGTGATTATTGTAATGGTTTAATTCATTGTCTTTTAAAGTGTTTGACTTTTTGATATGCACCTCAGACCCTGTGCCTAGGTCATATCCCAGGTCCCCTTTCCAGGTAAGATCTAAATCTCAATGGTGTTTTAATCTAGTTAAATAAAGGAAATAAAATGAAATAATGAAAAGTAGTGTTGGTCTTACAGGTTCCACAAAGTCAAACATCTTCCTTTCTTGGACCTCCTGCACCTTAAAGACGTACTCCAGAGAAACTTCATAGAAATGCTGCCTCACGTTATCAACCTGGCTGTCTGCCTGGAAAAGAAAAACAAAATCCATAGAACTGGTAAATCCGGGAAATTGAGGAGACAGGAGGAAACGGTTAAGAGATGTAGACACAGACAAAAGGCCTTACTTCATGTAGATGGGACTCTTTTTTCTTCGCTGAAAGGCTAAGATGCTTCTCCATCACTGCACAATACTTCTCCGTCTCTTTGTCATATTTTTTCTTGGCTTCCTGCCACATAGAAAACAACAGAAGGAACTATTGTGAAACTTTAATCAATCAATCTTCCTTTATACTGGCCTCTTCCAATGGGCACCGAGATCAAGGAGCTTTACACAAACAACGTGTAACTGCAACACAAGACGCTGCAGGCATTGTAAGCGTAACTGCTGGAGAGCCTCTTCATTCCCCTTAAACTGCGCCACGTAAGATAAACGCAATTGTGGGTTGAGCAGCAGAGTTCAGTGTGTGGGTTGTGCCAATAAAAGATTTGCTAAATCCTCTCTGCCAATGGCAAACAGCTTATGATGGAGGCAGTTTGATGGTAAGGAGCGGCATCACCCTCACTGGAAAATCAAGGTTAGCCATCAGAGGAGGTAATAACAACATAGCGATATCAAAATGAGATTCTGCAAACAGTGGAAATCTCACATCCTACCTATCAGAACCTACCTCCAGAGTTTGGAAGTGAAGAAGATGGAATGACCTGCCTAGATTCCTGAACTCAATCGTATTGAACCGCTGTTGGATCAGCTTGGTTGCTTATTTTTTCGTGCCAGCGTGACCAACACGACCGCACTGGCTGACCTATCCCAAATGTTGGATGAAGAATGAGATTTCATCCTACAACGGTGTGTGACCAAGCTGGTGAGCAGCATGCAGAAGAGGTGCCAGCCTGCCGTGGCTGCACCTTGAGATATTTTGTTTGTTAAATAAATTGAAAAAAATCTTTTGTTTCTTCCAACTTTAATCATCCAATTTAACAAACAACAGCAAACAATTGATTGATTGAACAAGAGTTGATAACAGAATAAGCTTTCTGGCATTTGCAGAGAGGATTGATTAAATCTTTCATTGGCACAACTTGCATACATTTAACTGTGCTACTTAACCTACAAGTGCTTCTCCCTCAAAATGTGCCACCATTTAAAGGAACATAAACATGCAAGGTTTTATTGCCAAGAAGACTTATTACAAAAAAATTCAACCAAACACAATGATCTTTAATTCTTATGCATATCTGAATAACAACGAACATATAAAAATAGTAAAAAAAAAAAGTATTATTAATAAGGGCACAAATAAAAGTACAGAATTAATTTCAAGAGCAATCTAAAAATATGTTAAAAACCAGAAGAAAAAGATGAAATAATAGTATACAGTGATAGAAAGTTAAACTAAAGGGAACACTACAGAACCGTACGGCAAAAGCAGGCTGAGGATGTTTTACGCAAACTTTACACAAAAGCAAGTAAAAATAAAAGCTTTAAGTATAAGTTTAAAAATAGACTGTCTGGTCATCTAATCAGAACAAGTACTTGGTTCTACAATAAGGGGATCTGACAGCAAAAGGCTCCATGACCAAACCAGTTCTGGAGACTTTAGGAACCACAAGTAAGAGCACAGTGCTCTGTCAGGATAATGGGGAACTACAAAAATCTTTCAGACATCATAGGGCCTGATTATTGAGAGCTTTGGAGTTGAGAAAAATTATTCAATAGCAAATTTTGAACTACACTTGGAGCCAATTAAATGATTTGCCTATAGGAGAGGTATGAGCTCATCATGTTCATTCTCTTCACATAAATATGACATTCACGCAGAGTAACGCCACAACAATTCAGCCACAAGTTAAGCTGCAGCTGTTTTATAAGCAAAGAGCTTAACATTTTTCCCCAAGGCTCATTTTTTCCTACATAGAATAATTCTTTGTTTTACAGGACTCAGAGTGAAACTATTCTTCCCTGGGAGCACAGCTGAGTGTTTCAGTACATGGAAAGAGGCAGTAGTTGATAATGAGCTGGGTGTACACTCTGCGTTGACATTTACTGGAGAAAAAGTGTTCAATCCAAGCAGCAAACAGCTGCGTCCCTCCCCTGGTCCAGATGGGAATTAGAAAACAGCTGCAGACCACATCAGGATGGTTTGGTGCTCTAAACAACAATGTTTCAGGTTAAAGTGTCTGCAACTTCTGCACCCTATTTCTGTAAAGGCTTTATTTCAGGTTTCACACATTCGATGTAAAAAAAAAAGTAAGAAAAATAAAGAAGCATTTTAAATTAAATTAAACATTCAAAACCCAGATTGACTGAGTTTGATGACGTTACAAAAGTTTTTGCAGGTAAAAATGTGTATTTATTTTCTTCACCAGCAGGTGACAGTGCGGCACAATAGCTGAGGATATTGTGACCTTTCCCAGGAAGGCAAAGTAATGAAAGGTTTCTTTACAGGATCCAACAACAGCAGCAGGTTGACTCATCACATCTACAAGGCCCACTATGCCAAGAGAATAATCCCACTGAAATCCCATGAAGCTATACAATACACCATCACACCTTGCACGCTCAGGCAAGCATTCACCTCCTTTAGTTTTTATTTGTCACAAAAATCTTTTTTGCATAAACCTGCTGCTGACATTTAAAAAAATATATATTGAAGCCAATTTGGACAGGGAGGCCGCCAAGAGGCCACCAGCAAGACCACAGGAGCTGCTGCCACTTCCTACCAGCGCTGGTTGTGGTATTTGTGTGAAAACAATCTGCTGGATTCTCCCTGTGTCTCCTCCACAAAGGAGCAGGGTTACAAGACAGAAGCTCTTTTGTTGCAGACAAAACACTCAGGGCTGGCTAAAATATCCCAAAACCTTGTGGGAAAATGTGTTACGGTTTGATGGAATCAAACTAGAACCTTTGTGCCATAAATTTAAACACTGTGTTTGTCACAAAAACAACATTGCATTTCACCACAAAAACATTACACCTAGTGACAAGCATGGTGGAGACACCATCATGCTCTGGGGTTCTGAGTATGTGGACAAGAAATGCCGACGCAATCTCATAGATTTGGAGAACTTTTTAGTCACATTCTGGGAGATTCCTATCAAAAAAGACTGAATGCTGAAGTTGAAAAAGACCGGCAAAAGTGCTTCAAACTATTTTTAGCTTTAGGGTGTGCGCACGTATGCAACCAGGTTTGCCAGACTGCGGCATTTCTCCCCTGACAGCTTTTTTTGCTTCTCAGTTGGATTATACAGTATAAATGTAACATTAAAAGATCGGAAATGTTTGGCAATTATTTATTACGAACCATTTGATATGTCTCAGAAAGCTGGAAATGTAACAGCGGGGTTTGTGCTTTGTGTTGATTCTCAGAGTATTTACAATTCAACCATTGTTGTCAGTGGCCTGATATCACCAGCTTCATGTCCTTTGACTCTTTAAACACGTGATTTCCCTGAGAACATTTTTGAGTGATATGCTGATTAACTCAAATTCCCCCGGAGGATAGAATCAAGATCTAGACTTGTTGTATGTGATTTGTAACCCTAGAGATTTGGCTTATTTTTTTTATTTACCAAATGTAACTCATCCGTTGCTTCAGAGCCAGGTGAAACTGTGCCAAACTAAGATTTTACCAGTTCATTTAATGCTGAACTGGGATTAGCATATAATTAATTTTAGCGTTGCTCATTGTGAATTTATCTTTTAATCCGGTCACTGTGCCAAGATCAGACAACGCTCTGCAACAAAGGGGATGGATTAGTCAACTGTGTACTGATGGTGTGTTTAATAATTAATGCTTTATGGAAACCCTTGCCGCCACTAATTTAGGCCCTTTGGCTACTAGCTACATGGATCAAGCACACCATGACCTAATGAAGGCAGATTATAATATTTATTACATGAAAAGGAGGTTAGACCAAAAAAATCAATTGAACCTGAAAAAAGGCCCTATTTTTTGGTTTCAAAACATTGGGGAAAAATTACATACACAAAGTCTTTCTTTATGTGTAATGGCTTAATGCACCAACATGCACCCAGGTGACCTGCTGATCTATTGTCCCTTTTTTATAGCAGCATTATGTATTTCTCTAATCTCCAATTTAGGTCATTGTGTGGTCTTGAGGGCAAGATAAATAGAAGTGGTCGGTTGGGGGTGGGGATCTGTAAGTAGGCAGTGTGACTTCATCATAGCAGGCTATACTTATAATGTTTCCTGGTGAATTTATAACTTCAATTATGCACAGTGAGCTAGTGAGATTTGCATAACGCCTGTTACAATTCAACTCCCTATACCAGTTTTTTCTCGACTGTATCTGTGCTTTGTGTTAATGTTTTGCCACAAATGGCAAAACTGTATTTTAGTTCAGGCACATAGTTTTGTTGATTGAATCCTACAATAAAAGCCTTTTTTACCCATTACAATGGCATTCACAGTGAGAGGCTGCAGCAGATCCCTGTCTGTCTGTGTCATGTGACCTTTGCTTCTCGTATAATGATGCAAAGTTCTCGGAAAGCATTAAAGCTGCACTCTACAGCTTTAATGCTTGTCATAAAAAAAAGTTTCTTTTCTGTAAATTTCCTATTTACACGACCAACTGGGGCCGCGTGGAAATATGTTACAAATCAAATCATCAATGAGTCACATGAAAAAAAGGTTAGAGAAACCCTAAAACAGCATAAAAAACAGGAGCAGGAGGCCACTTTAGTAGCTGTTCATTTCAAATGGTATCTCTTTAGACACTGATAATAGAACAACGCATTTTGTAGCTGACATGCTGTCAGATCATTATATTAGCTTTCTTAACCAAGCTAAGCCTGTGTTGGAGCTTTCTACTTAAGCTATACTGGTAAAACCATAATTAGGACCAAAAGCCTATCCCTTTACAATTAAACAAAGAAAGGGATGCAGAAAAAAGAGATTGCAACTCCCATAATGTCACTGGTGAGTGAGTTAACTTTTACAGTAGTGATATGTGGCTTTCTTTTACATTTTCAAACATATACATTTTATAATTTACTAACTTTATTGACTCAGTATTGGTGACTAAAATTCCTAATTTGGGACATCCTAATTTGATATTCAAGGTCTTATTCTCAAATTGATGCTAGCATGACAGAAATATGAAATTAGGAATGGTCAATGACATTCAAGTAGCTGAACACTTTTTGTAGTGAATTAACGCATATGTAGTTTATGCAATTTAATATGTAGTTTATGCATTTTAAAAACTGGCTTTCTTCCCCGCTTTCTTTAGCTCCTGGTGACATTGAGCTGCCATCGCTCACACTCGGTTATACCTATCCATGCATTGGTGCCTTAACAGTGCAGCAAGTTGAGCAACTGTTGTTTTAAAAGTAGGGAATGAAACTTATGTTTTTGCGTCCCTGTTTTTCAAAATGTGGTCACACCTTGCAGTCTGACAAATATATAGTCTATGTTAATTCTTATTTTACTTCATTTAAATGAGGTAATTTTATTCCCACCGTATTTCACCTATCCATGCAGACAGCAATGGAGAGGAAAACTAAATAAGTCTAAATATTTTTTTAAATGACCGGAAATCAGGTAAACCAAGCAGAAAATCTGCACAGACTTTATAGTATCAACCTCAACAGGCTTAAATCTGCATATATCTGGGCCTGAACTTCAGGTTCTTGTGTTCCAAAATATGATGTGCTAGCCACTAAGCTCAAAACTATTTATTGTAATATGACAAATTGTTAAAAAAGTTAAAATTATAAGAATTCTTTTGAAAGATAACGTGCCTTACTTCATTCACACATTTTTCTTCAGTCACACTGATGAAGCAAATGAATAAGCGTCAGAAAATAACTGAGGACCTACACCAACTTAAATATATGGGTTATCATTGTGTGCAAACTGCAACTCTATATTTAACAGCAGCGGTTGTTCTTTTAGTCCAACATCTGCCTAAAAAAAATCAAAAGTAATCCTCCAAACTTTTAATGCAATAACAGTTCCCACCGGTTATTGGAAAATGGCTGAGAATGGAAACTACAGCCCCAGGCAAAGGGAACCTCCACTATCAGATTACATGACAAGCCCTCTAGGTTGATCAGTAAAAAATGAAGACAAATATCTTGCAGTAGACATACCTTATTAGCACAGACATACCTTTCACTTGTTTAATCAGTGAGGGTGTATTCAGATAATGGATATTAGGATTATAGCAGCAATATTTAAAAATAAAATACACTATAGTTGTCATTAATTTTTCATTCATATTTTTGCTTGATATCATCCCTAGTTGGCATTAAATCTGAGATTAACTGAATGGGATTGAAACTCAAAGTTTTGTGGTTGTAAACGAGAGAGCTATGTGAGATTCATTTTAAAAAGTGCTCAACTTCTATCTAACCGCTACAAGAGCAAAACAAAGGCTTTATTGATTACATTTTCACCACCAGTGAGGACACATCAATACTCATCCACAGCTCTCGTATGACCATTGCTGTGTCTGGTCCTCTGATTGCACAGAGTTGCTCTTCTTACCTTGGCTGCGCTGATCTGCTCTTTCCTGAACCTCTCCAGCGGAATAATCAGCACATCATTGGCATTTTCGATCTACAGAAAGGCGCACACACAGAAATGTTTTCTCACCCAGCAGCCGTGTTACTTGTAGCGTGCATAATTTAGACGCGATGATACATTTTGATCTTTCAATAATTATCAAACCAGAACCATAAAAGAGTTCAGAGGTCCAACGTCAACAAAATCTGGTACAGAGAGGGATTATTTGATGCAGAATGTCACTAGACACAATAGACGGGGTTCTGTAGTGGATGGATGGATGGATGGATGACTTTTAGACAATTTCATAGGGAATTAAGTCTTCACAAGTTTAAAAAAGCCTGATAGAGTTGAGTATTCTCTGTTTTTTATACACTTATTAAGACCTGGAAAACGAAATTCCAAACGTCCTTACTTTTCCAGACTATGTCCAAATCCTGTACTGAAGACAAAAGTCACAGAGACACGTTGTGAAACTAAAGCGCTGAGTTTCACAAAGGCCAAAGCTTGATTGTATATATGAAGAGGTCATCGTATAAAGGAAGAATTATTTTCAGGTTGTGACCAAAAGTTTTACTATGACAAAGAAAAGATAAGTGCAAAACAGAAATAAAAAAAATCCCATAATGCCTTTAAATTAACCAAAGCTGACACATTTTTAGTCCATGTTTGAAGGTCACTCACCATCCTCGTCCTCTCATCCTCCAGGTTTTGTAGGACAGCTGCAAACTCCTGAAGCGACTTGGCTGAGGACAGTCATGTTGGTAAAAAGGGACAGAAGTAAAGAGATGAAAAAGGATGACAGAAACAAGAGGAGCTCTTTTCTTAGTAACAAAACTTTAACTGAACCATATTCAGAGGATTTTTAGTAGAATTTCATGCAAAGGTGACGCAAGTACTTTGTTCGTGTTCATGGGTCCTTCAGAAATCTCTCTAGACTCATCATGACAGCGCGGAGGAATTAACCGGATCTGAAACCACTATTCAGAGGGTTTGAGGCGGCGGTCCTTTTACTGTGAACACAGCTCTGAGTTTGTTTCCCTGATCACTGGCAAGCGAGACACTCCTACATTGTTTGGGTCAGAGTTTCCACTGGAGTTGCCTCTGCCTGTCCGACACTTCGGGCGCACACACAAACAAACACAGACACACTTCACCTCGCACTGAGCACATGCAGAAAGGGGGAGTACACGCCAAAACGACATGCTCCACAGAAATCACAACGGTTGCACTGCTTTAACGAAGCTATTGGGCGAGAATTAAAGAAGGCTGACTCCCATATTTTAAAGCAGTCACATGGAATAATGGCTTAATTCCACCTGTTTTACAGCAGGAAGCACCAACGTGCAGCGGCAGCTCACCATAGCCGGGAGAATATCAGTTCTGACATGTCTACGAATACTATGAAACAACAGCTCGGCACTGGTTGAGTGGCAAGCTGTTCAGGAAAGATAGCTGGGGATAGTTAAACAACAGCAGTGGGTGGGTCAGAGCGAAGCCAAGAGCCGCGGCCTGCGCACACAGAGCTGGGCAGCCGTGAGAGGGGTGTGGTGGCTGCACTCCTACTGACACAGCAGGATGTTCGAACACAAACGGTCCACAAGAGTACAGGGAGTTAACAGTTTCATTTAAGAACCAAACCACACTGATGTGACCGATCTCTGTCAGCTTCAGGCTTGGGTTAGGTTCAAAGCACTGGAACAAAACCAGTAAGATGACAAGTCATATAAAAAAAAGGTTTAACACATAATATGGAAATTTCAAGTGAGAAAATAAGAACAAAACTGTGTTTTAAGGCAGAAACGAAATCTGCACAATAAACTGAGGAATATCTTGTTGTTTGCACGTTGAAAGCAGTGAGGTTAAGGTGCCGCTCGGCTTTCACAAACGTTCACATTAGCAGTAACCTAAACTGACCGAACGTTGTTCTGAAACAATTAATTCTGTCTAACTGTCACTGATTTTTTTCATCTTTGCATTGCAAAAATGTTTGTGCCTGAAGCTCTAACAGATTTTAAGAAAAAGATGAAAAGATCTGACTCAGAGAGCCTTTAAGTTCGTAGATAACAGAAAATGTCTATTACCTCAGTACCTCAGAAATTGTAAGGAAGAACTGATTTTGCTTTGCTATTATCAGTTAATTATCAGTTAATCAATCAGTTCTCATGAGATGTGAATCTCATTTGACTTCACATATACAGTAAATATGCTAATAAAAATATAGTTAGTCCGTTCACTGTATCATAAACTTAATAACCACAATAATATAGTTAGCTTTAGTTTTCTGTTGCTCCTGTTGTTATTAAATGTGGCTTTAAAATTACTGATGATAACACAAAAAACATTAAAACCAACCTGGTTTTGTGAGAAAAGAGTAACTGACTCCCTTGTTAAATCGTGAATTAATTGTGATAATTAATGTTTTTTTATCAGTAGCACAAGCCAAACACAGGCCTGATTATTGTCTATCCTGTCTGATAATATGAAGTAGACCAAAGAGGGTGATCAGGGAAGAAGACTAAAAGATCTCATCATGCCCATATGTAAAGAAATTTAAGAACACATGAGAAAAAAAGGTCATCGACACCTATGGACAAAACCCATCCAGTGTGGGTAAATTAAAACAAGTGTGCTAAATTCATTCAGAGAAATATAAAAAAAAAACACTGACAGTCATCACAAACTCTTGGTGGCAGTTATTGTAGTCAAGGATGGCACAACCAGGTAGTGGGTAGTTTTTTTTTCCACCCATGGCCTGTTTGGTTTGGACAAGTTTGACCCCTAAATGAAATCTGAAATAATTAAGTCTGACAAAACTCAAAAGCATAAAAAAATAAACACAAAGCAACACAGATCAGCGACATACTAGAATCAGCCACAACTTGAGCTGCAGATTAAAAAAAAAAAAAAAAAGCACAAATTGACCTTTTAAAGGATTTGATAACATTCCAGTGTACAACCCAGCATTATCAAAAGGCCTTTAAAAACATTCCTTTCCTGGCAAACGATGTAAAGGATAACATTTCTCCACGCTTACCTATGCATATCTCATCATCTGTCTCTGCGTCTCCAATACACTGGAATTTGAAGTCGTTCAGGGAGTCAGCAAACTTCCTCTTTGCCGTCGACAGACCTAACAAAACAGAAAGATGCAGAAAGTGTCAAGTTAATTAAGGCACCTTATAAATGATATGCCTTTTTCTAATGTAATTAACCCTATTCTGTGAAAGCAGAGAATAATCCAAGCATGTGTTCAATAGAGTCACAGTTCATTAGAATAAGAATCAGCTCTTATGACATCTCATATTTATCTGCACGTGTTTGCGTTGCAAAGGTTACAAAAGTCCTATTAACCTTAAGTCACCTTAGCCACATGAGGCCATAAAACTCCTTCGACAGTTGCCTGCTAGTCCAAACAAAACACGAAGTACAAAAAGCTCCAAGGAGATAGACACTCGCAGCAACTTTGGCTTCTCTTGCGTTATAACTCAAGGGTAGATCTGGCTTCACTACAGCATTTCCTGTTGCTGGGCTGGCTGAGGTCAGCCACACAACCAGGCTCAGAGTGAAATAGGGGCAGGATAACGAGGAAGGCACAAACGGGGACACATTATTCATATGTTTCTTAGAAACCACACGTTGTGGGGGGGGGGGGAACTCACCGAAACCAGGGTCTCGCATGCAATCCTGACTAAACGAATCAAGGCGCTCAAGTAGGCTTAAAATAATGACCGTTTTATATGGCTGGTTTAGGGATAATATCTGCTCTCGTGTTTTGGTGGTCAAAGAAGAAAGAGAAAGACTTAAAGGGGTAACATTATGTTGTGGTCACACTCAGCAGGGAAGGAGCAGGACATACTCTTCAAGAATAAAAAAAGAAAGTACAGTTTGAAGCCCAAAGATGGTTCGAAAAACAAAGATAGGATGTGATAAAAATGACAAAGGAGAACGGATAATACCTTTTACAGAAACATGTTGGAGTCATGGAAAGGACAGTGAGTGTAAAGAAGACAGACAGTAGTTGGCTTTGCTCATGTCCATGGAACTGTGCAGTTTGCCAGTCAAAAATGAAACCCAGGCCTCTGGAGTAGCTGCCAAAGTATTAGACAAGCTGATGGCACACACAGACGTTCATCATTTTCTCTCCCGAGGCTGACACAGTGAATCATTGTAGGATGTCACCAAGCAGTGAGTCAAAGTGACTTTACATAATTAAAAAAAAAAAAAACATGTAAAGGATGACCAAACTGAAACCAAAGTCCGAATTTCAAAGATAACAACTAAAAAGACCAAAATACTGCTAATGCTGATGGACTAGTAGTGTCTGGTTGCAACCTAGCTGCATCTACTGCACTTTAGATACATTAAATAGACTTTTTAATCTTGCATTGTTTCCTATGCCCACCAGAGGGCAACTTCTTGTAGCCTGTTTTCCCTATGAACTATAACCATTGTGAATATTTTACTAACAATGTACACTCCAGATTGCTCACTTTAAGTCGTCTGAAAGTGCAGCACAATGTTCAGATGCCTCTAGAAAAAAGGGCTATCAAGACTTCTTATTAAAATATACAGCTGTGTTTTTAAAAGTGGAACCTTTTCCGGGATTCAGGGCAGTTTTTTGTGGCTATTATATACCCCCTTTATTCCTATTGCATCTACCAGGGTAAAGACATTTTGCCCAGATAGAGGTTTGACCCTGATTGGCAGGCAGTGCTTCATATTACCCTGAAGCTTTATGGGTGGAGCTTGTGATCCAAATGAGTTCTTCCTGGTCTGCTAGTTCCAGTATTTATTTCACTTCTTTATTTAAAACCCTGTTTTAAACAGCCTTTGGACATTTTGTTCCTTTTCTACTTTACCTGCGGACACACAACTTCAGAACTTTGTCTTCTGGTAAAAGATCTTTGGGTTTGGGTGAATCCTCTCGTCCAATTTATTTTATACAATTTAATCACAACTGCTACAGATACACAATTTATAATGCAACATACAAACATGCAAACATTATAACCTCAGGTTCTCCTATTGTTTGTTTTAACTGTGGAGGTATTTATGTGCCATATTAACAGTGTCTGCTCAGGAACGCTGGCTGGAACTGACTGTTGAGCAACAAAGCAGATAAAGGTCTGATTTATCTGATTTATTAACTGGAAACAACTGTTGCCTTTTTAATCACAAAAGTTGGCTAATTTACACAAAATCCACTGGCAATAGAAACGCAACAAAAAAAAGAAAAAGAAACAAACGGCTGGGGAATGTTTGAGTGTTCGGTGTAATTAGATTTTGAAGGGTAAAGGTTCAGGGTAGCATAAAAGAATCCACTTTGATATGTAACCTTGGTTTGATGTAATTTCCCATATAATTCTCCATAAAAAGTCTGAACTTTTAAGGATGTTTGAACTACAACTACAATCAGGCTAATAGTAAGATTAAATATGTGCACAACTAAGTATTCTACCTTGGATGGATCACAATATAAATCAAATGACCGTGTCTTCAATAAGCCAATAACACCAAAAACTGGGTAATTTACTGCAGCTAAAATGTTTACCGTGAAAATATCCCTTTCAGTTGGATGTGAAACGACAACTACATGCAACAAAAAAAGAAATTGAGCAACAAGTTATTTTAGGGTAGCCTACTGCATGTACCATATCGCAATTTGATTTAAGAAGTAATAAGAAAACTTTTGAGTTAAAGTGCAAATGCAACCTTCACTTGATCAAGGAGTCTTTTCAGCCATAAAGAGTACTTTTGGAAACATCAAACATTGGAAAACATGACTGGAACATCAACTGCTCTTGTTATAGCAGAATATGATGCAAGCAAAGGCTCTGTTTTCTATCACACATTTTTCACTAACCTTTTATTTGCTCTGTTTAAACAATGTATGAGGGCAATGTTTGCAGCATGGGTGGCCTCTCAGAGGAGGAAACGCAGCTCTGCCAGCAGTGACGTCTCATATTTTTAAGCTTTACAAAAACGCCATCACTCCTTTAACACATACCCTCACTGTGACGTCTTCACTACTTTCCGTCTGGTTTGGCCTTGCAGTCACTGACAGTTCCCCTCTGCACCTTGCAAATGAAATGTGCCTCTTTTCTCTTCTCTGACTCCAGCCTTCGCTTCTCCAAGTGGTTCCTCTCGTAAACTAACCGCAAACTGATGATTAAGACAACAGAAGCTCTCAGAAGAGTTCAAGAATTTTGCACCCCGGTGTAAACTCCTATCACAGAATTCACTTTATAGCAAGGCCCAGCACATTTGATACCCAAAACAAAGTCCAATATAATTTCTGAACTTTAAAGTGACTGTCCTATTTATAACATGCAGTATGTACAGTGGGCTAATCGGTCTGATAATGTTTTTGAAATATTTGGATAATTGCATCATGTTGTCAACCAACTAAATGTTCACACCTCAGCAAATACAGAAGGCGCTTCCATGTTCATATACTGTATCTACTGTTTACACACCGTGTTTGAGAAATTTTGTAATGGATAGTGACTTGTAGGGAATTCTGGATAATATTCAGAAATATTTAGCTGCTGGTCATCAGGCTAGACAACGACCCATGTTTATCCTGCACCCACGCAGAGCAACAAAGATGCTAGTTGAAGTAAAATAATAGCCTAATTTTTGGAGATCTGTAGCAAAGTGCTTTGACTCATGGTCTCCAAGTGTACATAAAAAACAGTCTTTAGAGACCAAGACTTAGGATTTCTGTAACAAGCACTCCACGTTGGTTTGGCATGAAATAAATGTTCATTATTTAAAAATGCACCTAGTTGAGTATGGTGAAGGAAATGTGAATCTGTTTTTCCTGTCTTTTACAGGCCCTAGGAATCTTGTTAGAGGGCATGGCATCATATACTCGTAAAAATATTGGGATATTTTAAGTGAAAATCAATTGAAATCTACCAATAAAATGAAAACGGGTTTTCACTGGGTCTTTTGACAGTATTAGGATCCTAAACACACAGACATACAGTATGAACACATGAAATGGTTCAAAAGAAACACATTGCCATTTTTTCATGGTCGTCGCAGTCCTCACACAGGTATCCTACTGAACACCCATCTGGTGACTTGAATAGACAATACGAGAAGACCCACAACTCTGTACAGTCAGAAGAGATTGTGCAAATATTCCTGTATTGTGGGATTGTAGCTCCAATTATTTAGTTAAAAACTATTATTTGTTTCAACATGACATTTTATACAACTGGATTGTGCCACTGTAATGAAAAAAAAACAACCAAACACTTTGTTCAATAACATTGAAAAATACAGGCAGCACTGATAAATTTGGAAACACATATCCTGTCAGTCCTGACACACACACAGAAACATCCTCACAGACACTCAACTTACACTGACCCAAATCAGAACTCTGAGCTCATTCAAACTACACTTGCAAATCAAAACCACATTGTTGGCCAATGCGATTCTGTAAAATCCGTCCAACACAAGTGGATTACAATAAGATAAAGAAACAATGCCACGTAACAAGAAGTACATTGTCCAAAAAGGCTGTTGTGTAAGAGAAGGTCAGCATACAGATGGAGCAAACAGTAATGTCTTACCATTTATGGAGTGCATTCTAAAACAGTGCTTCACATGTTCAGGTTTAGCAGATTGTTTAACAATGCCAGCGATGAACCGACAAACGTAGCAAGACCTACTACTTACTGTAGCCAGGAACACATAACCTGACTGCCAGGCCGAGGGAACACAGTTGGCAGTGTTTGTGTTTAACCAGAAATTAGAGTCAAGAATCTTTATTGTCAACATGTGTTACCATAGTGACATTTATTTTTAGATATACACCGAAATTAGCTTGTTCATGTGACTGTAAGCAAAGCAAATCTGCAAACTGCCAGCAGAAATTCTTCTATTTACGTACAACATTATGAAAGATAAAAAGGTGAACTAATAGCATAAATATTGGTGACAATCTGTGTTGTGAATTAACCTTGTAACATAAAGTGCTGTTAAAAAAGTATTTATTCCTTTACAGATACCTGATTAAAAGCAAAACAGCCCCCTTTGAGCTGCACGTGCCGCTTTTGGGAACGCAACCAGGGAATGGAACGACACACCAGCGCGCGCACCAGCCTCCCAACACACCAACATGTGTGCACTCGGGTGTATGTGCGCAACCCCGCCAGCCATCCACCGTTACGTTTGGAAATTTTCCCGGTTACTACTTTTTATTTTCTTGGTTACTTTCTCTTCCCTCTCGCTGGGGAAACAATATGGGTGGTCCTCCATTTCAACATTTCCATTTCAAATAGAATGCTCTACGGTCACCTTTGCTTGTTTTACTCCTCCACCACCAACAGCGTGTCTTCATATAGAAAACAGATAAGGAAACGCGTATGGCTGAGAGTTTGGCCCCTTTCAGCTTCTGAAATCAGAAATAGCAACGCAACATGGCACCTCCCAGTGGGTGCACTGACACCTATGTATTTATAAACTACTAATTCGAAGTTATGAGAAAGCTATAATTTTTTATGTGACATTTTTAGACTTTGCCATATCTATTTATAAAAAGCAATACTTGATTTTTGCTCTAACCACTAGGCCAACACTTTTGGGGAGTGTTGGCCTAGTGGTTTGAGCAGCGCGCTTGCACTCAGAGAAGGATGCAAGTACCCGGTTCGATCCCCAGCGCCTGCACTCTGGGTCCCTGAGCAAGACCCTTAACCCCTGATTGCTCCCCGGGCCCCGCACATGGCAGCCCACTGCTCCCCTAGGGTGATGGGTTAAAAGCAGAGAACAAATTTCGTTGTAATGTATGTTTCAATGACAATAAAGATGATATTACTATTACTATTACTGCTAACTAAAAGCCAAGTTAGTTACTCACTGTCCCTTTAAGGGAAAAAGGCTTGCCAAACCATCATAACCTGTGTGAAAATCCCATTTTCATACTGTACCTTTGTTATTACCGAATCATGTGCACTGACCCTAACTGAGGTAAGTGAGGCCTGCAGTGCTTTAGATATTGTTCTGGGTTCTTCTGTGACCTCCTGGGTGAGTCGCTGATGCCCTTTCGGAGTAATTGTGGTAGACTGCCCACCTTAAAGGAGGTTCACCACTCTTTTTTCCTCATCTGTTTTCAGATATATTAGATTGGGACATGATCAGATGGCTTTTGAGATGCTTTGGCTTTACTTCTTCTTGTCAGACAGGTACTATTGAGGTGATTTCTTGATTCTACTGGTCAGGCAGAAATCAGGCTGGGGTGTGGCTAGTGAAATTGAATTAAGATTAAAACATAAGTCAACATAGTCAATGTGTGATTTTATAAAAGAGGGGCAATGGCATTTTCACATGAATGAAAATATGTGAAACATCTTCAGTATGCTGCTTCAGAATTTCAGTTTAAATTAAAATGACGCATTTTTGATTACAGATGCTTGTGTGTGTGTGTTTACTTGTACTTGCAGCAGAGGTTTAGGTTTAGATTAAGGTTAGGAATAAACCCGTAAAGGTCAGGGTTAGGCCATAGAAAGGTTTGAAGGAATGGAAGTCTATGTAAAACAAGGCTTGGTCCTCACTATGTACACAAGGATGTGTGGGTGTGTATGTGTGTGTGTGTGTGTGTGTGTGTGTGTGTGTGTGTGTGTGTGTGTGTGTGTGTGTGTGTGTGTGTGTGTGTGTGTGTGTGTGTGTGTGTGTGTGTGTGTGTGTGTGTGTGTGTGTGCGTGCGTGCGTGCGTGCGTGCATGTTAGACAGTCCAGTCAAGAAGGAAAGCGACGGATAGTTAAAGCTAAAAATAGGTGACCCTGTTGACACTGGCCTTGCTGTCCTCTTCCTCTCTTCGATCACACTTGAACGGCAGGATTCCTGCCATGCCTGTCCTCCTTTCCCTGACCAAAATCACATCATTTGCCAGGGAGTTTATGAGTGAAGAGGTAGGGCTGCCCGACTTTAGGAAAACTGTGAAACTTTTGTTAAATGTATCAAGGATGGTCACGACCACTCCACGTTTTATTCCTACCTCTTGTTTATTCCAGTGCTTACAAGTCTCTCTGTTCCCTTTACTAACTTAGTCATCATTATCTGCATCCAACTGAGAGCAACAACAGCAATGGGAATCCATCCAAAGAGAAGAATTTCATGTTAGCACAGAAAGTGCATATTTCTGACACCTGGAATATATTCCAACAAATACTGAATTCCAAACAGTCCTTTGATATATTGATATTGTACAGTATTATACTGTGATGACAATAAATATAGAATATACTATGAAGCCATAAATATAATCCCAATAGTAGCAACCATGCATCAAGACACTCTTAACTATGACAATTGTTAGTAATTCGGTGTAGGAGGAAGCAGCACCCAGCGAGAATTGGTGAGGAAAACATGCAAACTCCATGGAGAAAGAACCCAGCAAGCATTCAAACCCTGGTTTTGCTGCAAAGCAACATGGCTGCTGCTCACAGGGCTCCATGGTATATTACGAATATATTGTTTTCACAGTATTAGTTTGTGCAAATGTGCGAAGACAAATTTAAATGCAGTATTTGTCCATCCATCCATCCATCTTCTTCCGCTTATCCGGGGTCAGGTCGCGGGGGTAGCAGCTTCAGGAGGGAGGCCCAGACGTCCCTCTCCCCAGCCACTTGGGCCAGATCCTCCGGGGGAACCCCAAAGCGTTCCCAGGCCAGCCGAGAAACATAGTCCCTCCAGCGTGTCCTGGGTCTCCCTCTGGGTCTCCTCCCGGTGGGACGTGCCCAGAACACCTCACCAGGCGTCCAGGAGGCATCCTAACCAGATGCCTGAGCCACCTCAACTGGCTCCTCTGGACGTGGAGGAGCAGCAGCTCTACTCTGAGTCCTCCCCGGATGACTGAGCTCCTCACCCTATCTCTAAGGGAGAGCCCAGACACACTACGGAGAAAACTCATTTCAGCCGCTTGTATCCGGGATCTCGTTCTTTTGGTCATGACCCAAAGCTCATGACCATAGATGAGGGTAGGAACGTAGATCGGCCGGTAAATCGAGAGCTTCGCCTTTTGGCTCAGCTCTCTCTTCACCACAACGGACCGGTACAGCGCCCGCTTCACAGCAGACGCCGCACCAATCCGCCTGTCGATCTCCCGCTCCATCTTCCCCTCATTCGTGAACAAGACAGTATTTGTAAGGCTTAATATTCCAAGAGTCTTGAATTTATGTTTTGTATACCAACACTAAAATCAATCTGTTGGATTTTTACTGCAGTAGATACTCTCACCTAATACATGAAAGCCCCGGAGATGCTAAAGGTCACAGGGTTTGCTAGAAGCTTTTCCATCCCAGATGTGAGAGAGAGGAGTGGGAAAAATGCATTTATGCATTTATCACAACAT
The DNA here is from genome assembly GCA_037039145.1 of Fundulus diaphanus. Taxonomy (NCBI): domain Eukaryota; kingdom Metazoa; phylum Chordata; class Actinopteri; order Cyprinodontiformes; family Fundulidae; genus Fundulus; species Fundulus diaphanus. Next base: position 36,791,913 of record CM073136.1, read on the forward strand.
ATAAAAAAAATAAAGACATTTTTAAAACTATAAATTCTGTAATCACTTTTTCTCGATTTGAATGAAACCCTTTGTACCGTCAAACATCTTCCTCTCTTGTCACTCGCTTCCTCCGCTGCTAATATGAACAGTTCATGATGATTCATTCCACGGTTTTTAAAGGTCATGTATTACAGATCACGAAAATCTGAGATTGGAATTGGCAGAGAAAATCGTAATTGTTCATCTCTGTAATTTGTGCTTTTACCAACCAACTTTTTACAGAGAATTACGATTTCCAAACCAATTATCGTATTGTCATTGCGACACATCTAGGGAGAAGGACTCTTTCAGCTGTAACATTTGACTCATATTCAGTTCATTCTTCAACACTGACATTTGCATACCAGGGACCACTGCTGGAGTCGGACATCTTGCACAGCAAAACACACACATACCACTATAAGCTACACAAAAGGCATGTGCAATTAACCGCAACCATGCAGCAGCACAACAACGGGCCTTTGTTGTGTGTGTGTGTGTGTGTGTCCGCTCAACCCCACAAATACACAATCAAAAGAATGGGCTAGTGTGATATCAACAGGATATCCAGTGGTAGCCTGAATTCTGCTGTATCTTTGTTTCACGCACATGCGAATAAAAACCTCATTCATCAACTGGTACAAGCTCACACAATATTCCTCGGCGGAGACTAAAGACAGATTTGAAGTCTCCTCATTTTATTCCTTACATGAACGAGCAACCAAGCACAGACTAGAATTTACTGACTTAATTACACAGCGAAACATTGCAAGTCACACTGCAGCCTAAAGCTAGTGGGATTTGTCTTGATAAAGACTTAAATTTGAGAGAGATTATAAAAGGATAGTGCAAACATTACTTAGTGGCTGCTATTGTCTCTAAAAGAGTACCTACATTATTTCAACTGTGTTTACCCCATGTGACCTCAAAGCAAAGTATTGCTCCACCTGGGACTCTTGCTACAGCATGTTTTAGTTAGCATGTTTCATTATAATTTAGGAACATTATTTTATGCAGAAAACAGTATGTTCTACGCGTGCCTGCGTGGGGTCCCTCCAGGTAGTCTTGCTTCCTCTTAGAGTCTAAAAACATGACCGTTTTTAGACTCTATGTCTGATTATGTGTGTGTGTGTCTCTGTGTTGCCCTGTGATGGACTGACAGGGGGTACCTCGCTTCTTGGCCAATGACTACTACACCAGCAGTCCCCCACTGGCCATCTGTTTTGGGGTAGTATCTTGCTGGAAGACCCACTGATGACCAATTCTCAGTTGTCTGACAAAGGCAACCAGATTTGTATTTAAAATGTCCTGACGTCATGGGGTGACGCCATGTGTATTGCCTGGGGCTGCTGCAGCCTTGCAGACCTAAGTCCACCTGTCCTTTGCTGCTCTTGAGTCCTATGAGTTGCAGCATTTCAACCGTTTTCACCACTATATCAGCTGTGCATCTCCAGGTGACAAACTTGCTCATGTGCACCCAATCGACATAAAACACCCTTATTTCTACACATACACACACTGACATACAAATCATCCAAATGGTTGGAGGTCATCCAAATACAGGTGACTATTTCAGCAATGTGGCCCGCCTACTTCGATGCTGGATCCTGTCTTGATTTAATAAAGCCAAATACGCAATTAGGATTCCATAGTGAAATATCCTTTTTGTAGAGCAAAGCTGCCCTGGCACATGTAGGCAACCGGCTTTGTTATATGGTATCCGTGAAATGTTGTGATAGGACAAGTGTAAAAAAATGTCCTGGTGTCCAAGAGTTCAAGATTCCATGCAGTCCTACATGGTTCCCTGACCCTTTGGTTGAAAAAAGACGCCTGCAGCATCACACATTCTTCAAAATATTTTACTGTGAGCCAGATGTTCTTTTCCCCATATTCCACATACAAATCCTTTTTTGGCATTTTAGTCTCAGTTGACCTAAGCACCTCAGTTAAAGTCCCAGTATTGTTAGACAAACTTTACACATTTACATTGTAGATGATGTGAAAGAAATAGATTTTGCTAATTTGCCTCCCAAGTAACTCGTTGGAGTGTAGATAGTTTCTATTGCTGACTGGGAACTTGGTAAACACAAGATCCTGCTCCTTTCTCATGTACTCACAGCGATGTTTGAAGATCTGTTTTTTTGTTCTACACCACTTAGCATGCTGCTAACAGAGGATAGTGACAAGATAAACATAGATTCACAGACCGTGTTTGTCACAGTCCAAGTTGTACTAAAGACTTTGATGTTGCATTTCATGGTAGGTGGTCAGCGGCCATATCTCAAGTCAATGGTATGTACAGTGCCTTGAAGAAAATATTCAGCCCCCCCTCCCCTTTTTATCTATTTTGCAGCTTTCCACCATATAGTTTGAATGTTTTTCCATCTTATTTTAGGTGATGGATCTGCACAAGTACGCATAGTCCAATTCTCAATAATTTAATAATAAAACTAATGATTAAATGAAAAATCTGAAAACTGCTATGCGTATATATATATATATATATATATATATATATATATATATATATATATATATATATATATATATATATATATATCCACCCCCTTTAATATGAAGCCCGTAAAAAGTTCTGGCGCAACCAAATTTGTGAAATGAAATCCACCTGTGTGCGATCAAAGTTTCACATGAGCTGTCAGTGCAATCAAACCTTTTCTGAAAGACCCCTAGAGGCATCACAAAGACCAAGAAGCTCTCCTAACAAGTCAGGGACAAATTGTTGAAAATACAAGTCAATGTGGGGTTCTGAAAAATATCCCCAAAAAAAAACACGAAAAATGTATGGGGGTGGGGAGTGAATTATTTAGCAAGGCACTATATGGGCAGCCTTGCGGGAAGTACATTTTCAAATATTTTACCTGAATAGCATGCTCTCTTAAGAGTCTTTGGCATCTCAAAGAGTGGAAATGGGTGTGTGTATCACAGCATGTTTATACCACAGGAATTTCCAATTAAAAATAGCACCCAAAAGCTTTCGCTGGCATTAGGAAAATTAAAAATGATAATTTTTATCTCTTTTAGTACTAATCCCAGGATGGAAAATTAGCAGTGTCTCAATTTTAATTTGTTAAAACTCCTACCAAATCTCAGCACATCTGACAGAAAATTAAACCTATCTGAGTCCATCCTATTTGCTGTCTTGTAATAGAAGCATTACCAGTTTGGACTACTTGCATTACTCATGTTGTGGGGACATAAATCTGTTAACACTGGAACATTACAGGGCCTCATGTCCCTTCAAGGGATGGCTTCCCAAAACATGATTATTGTGTTTTTCTCGTTAAAGCTTGGGAAAAAAATTAAGACAGGAAATAAACGTACAGTTAGTAATTAATGTTGGGGTGAAATTCCAAGAATAAATAAGTAGAAGTCTATGGAAAAAAGGTATGCAAAGATAGAATGTCACTCATACCACAATGGTTTGCTGTTGGTAACACATCTGTCGAGTGTCTTTCCTGTTTTCTGTGAAGAAGAGGTCCTATGTGTATGTACGTCACTAATGTTTAGTATAAACCTTGGTGCGTGTGCAGACCTTCCTGTAAGACAGCATACAAGGTCATTTTGAAATTTAGCAAAGAGGAAACATTACCGTCATGGCAGAAATTACAAATTACAAAGGAAGGGAAAGTGTGTGAGAGGGTAAAAAAGCTAGGAAGTGGACTTAGCTTCTTTCCAATGTTACCGCGGTGAGTGAAGGGTTAAGGAAAGGTAAAGGTCAAAGGTTGTCTTTCGTCTGTCTTTTTTGCTCTGTCAGCTTAAAACTGACGAACAACATATTGTTGCTAAACTTGGACATCAATGATTTACTGTATCTAGCAATGAAAGCAGATCCTCGTGCACAGCAGAATTTCAGGTCCATCGTTTTTCATATAACAACACTTAATAATTCATTTAAAGTATAGCCAAATGCTTACAGATGTACAATAACATTAAATCCAGAAAAGCCTATCAGGGTCATATAGTCTGTGTAAAGTGGTTTAATGCTCAGAGGTAGGCCTACATAAAAAATTGATCATTATCGACAAATGAATTTAGTGTAATCTTCTCAGGGAGTGCAATACTGAACAGGTTCGCCTTAAAAACTCAACATGACTCTTCATTTTAACAAAGCAAGAGTGAAGGAGAGTTTTTTTACTTTATATGTTTAGGGTACAAATAACAAACATACAGAGGAGTGAGGACATGGAAGGGAAGGCAAGGCAGGGCAAATTTATTTGTATAGCACATTTCAGTACTTTACATGATTAAAACATAGGAATTTAAAAAACAAAATAAAAGAGTTGTAATAAAATGTAGAAAAATGTAAACAAAAAAAACCATGGTAAAATGGAAACTAAAAGGAAATATCAATGATTTTAAAAACATTTGAACAACATACCTAAACAAATGATGTTTCACTAAACATTTTAACTAGAAGAGTCAAAGGCAATCCTAGACAAATGGGTTTTTAATCTTGATTTAAAAGAACTCAGGCTTTCAGCACTTTCACAGTTTTCTGGAAGTTTGTTCCAGATAAGTGGAGCATAGGAACCGAATGACGCTTCTCTGTGTTTGTTTTGGTTCTAGGTATGCAGAGAAGGCTGGAGTCAGAAGACCTGAGTGGTCTGCAGGGTTGAGGCACTGATAACAAGTCTGTGATGTATTTAGGTGCTAAGCCATTCAGGGATTTATAGACTAACAGAAGTATTTTAAAGTCTATTCTCTGAGATACAGGGAGCCAGTGTAAGGACTTTAGAACTGGGGTGATGTGCTCTACTTTCTTAGTCTTGGTGAGGACGCGGGCAGCAGCGTTCTGGATCAGCTGCAGCTGTCTGATCCACTTTTTAGGCAGACCTGTAAAAACACTGTTGCAGTAATCAATTCGACTAAAAATAAACGCATGGATTAGTTTTTCCAGATCCTGACGAGACATTAGTCCTTTAATCCCAGAAATGTTCTTCAGGTGATAGAAAGCCGACCTTGTAAATGTGTTTATATGCTTTTGGAGGTTCAGGTCTGAGTCCATTACTACTCCCAGATTTGGACATGATCAGTGGTTTCTAGCTGAAGCTACTGAAACTGTGTGCTAACTTTTGATCGCTCCTTTGTTCCAAAAATTATTACTTCAGTTTTGTTTTTATTCAATTGAAGAAAATTTTGGTACATCCAAAATTTACAGAAATTGTTACCAAAATGTAGAAAAATGGTTACCAAAATAGTCAAAATGACACAGATTTGGTGTCACTTTCCAATGTGCCAAACAGACGGTGAGTGCACTAAACATGTTTTCTATGAAACCTTTCTGCTCAGATGCAAAGCACACGCATAACAAGGTCAGTTTACATTCACAGTCAATTAATTACCCATTCACCCAGCTAAGCAACAAATTAATCAATTAAGCAACTAACCAATCACCAACCATATCAGCCATTCTTTAATTGATGACTCTATCTATCAACCGACCAATCGATCATTCATTTCATCAAATAATCAACCAACCAACAAACTATTCAATGAATATATCAACCAGTTACTCAACTACCAACCAACAATTCAACCAACTAAGCAATTAAATCATCAACTGACTAAAGATTCAAATAATCCATTAACCAACCAATCATTTTATTCAATATCCAACCAATTAATCAAGTAAAACTTTATTCAGTCCCTTAATCAACCCCTTAACCATCACCCAATCAATCTAAAAAATATTATCTAAAACTATCATCTAAACAATAATGATATCAACAAACAAAATAACTATTTAACTTACAAATTAAACAATCACCTAACCAACTGATTAATCAGTCAACCTATAAACTAGCCAACGAAGCTAGCCATAAATTAATTATCTAACCATTCAATCTGCCAGTCAATCAGTAAATCAATCTATCAAAGATTCCACCAATCAATGGACAGAGCATCATTTGAATCAATTAATTAATCAGCTAACAGCAGTCAATCAAGCATTCAACAAAGTGATCAATCAACCAACCAACCTATCAAGTTATGAAGTATACAATGAAGTTGTATCCTCTTAAAGTTCCTATAAACTGCAATTTTCTATTTAACATGAAACTGTACTAAAATAGGTGTCACAATGCCAAAAAGAAAATGGTGCATAAAGAAATCACTTTAACTAGTTAGTCAGAAAACCTAAGGCCTTGTACACACATAGCTGGGTATTTATAAAAACTAATATCTCCCCCACATTGTTTTTAAATATAATACCGTACACACAGGATCGTTTTTAAAAAGGTTTTCATCCACACAAACCCGTAAAAATTCACCACTGAGTTTTGTGGTAAGCATGCCAAATGCATAGAGGGGAACGTACAGCAAAACCAAAACCTATGTCACTCAGTCAGGATCCTTCAAAATAATGGCCATATTGAATAGTGTTGTGCTGCCGTAATGGGAGGGAGAGTAGGTGTAAAACAACTGAGCTCCAAGCACTCTTTCTCCTTTGCACCTCAATGTCTTGGAGCAGAAGGCTTGTAAAAAACAAAGAAGCAAAAAGCATCTGAACCACCTGTAATGTTTATAATGTTCCATGTATGCTTTTACTTTGAAGTCTCAACACCGAGGTCAAGACAGGAAATACTGTGCTGTGCAGAGGTAACATCAGTTGGAAATAAACGACCAGAGATGCCGTAGGTTAGTGAATTTGTACAGTTTAACATTGATTAGACACATATTGTTAATAATCAATCACAAAACCACCGTAGAAATCAGCTCCTCTTTGACAGCATTCATTTTTTACTCCACTGTATGGCCTATGGCCTAGTCTATAACAACGGCCCGCATGTACGTCAGCGCCGTGATGCACCGGACCCTAAAACTCCGTCTTGTGTAGCCCGTGTTTACAAACTGGCTCAAAGACGGAGTTTTTAGAAATCTCCACTTCGGCCGGAGTTTTCAGAATCATCCGTTTTTTGCAAGTAAGACGCCGTTAATGTGTGGATGAAAGGCATAACCGCATAAAAATTTATTTGTTTACGCAGATACCCGGCGACGAGTGCACTAGGCCTAAATTCAGATGTTGGATACCGTACAGCACTGTATGGTATGTGTGGGTTGGGGCAGTTCAAACCTCTAAAACCTACAGATGTGAAAGAAGAAAAGTCCCTCGATACACAAAGATATAGACACACCAACACTCCCACACACACTCATGTATGCAGGTCCTGCCTACTTCTAAATCACACTTACAGTGGCCACTTGCATAAATACTCTGGCTCGTGGTTGAACTACAGCTTGACACCTAGTCCTACTGATCTACACACTAGTTTTACCTCCTTAACACCAGCCAAAACGTGTCAGTTTTACTTTCAACAAGCATTTCACATTGAAGACCATGACAGAGGAAAATGAGGTCCCTTTAAAAACTTGGTGATTGCAACTTTACAGCTATGAAGCTGCTACACAGCTTTTCATTGTATATAACATTCAAAGTCTTTAAAACAATCAATTTAAAGCTTATACCTTTTGTTTTTGCATTTACTTCACCAAGGTTCTGCAACCTTTACTTGCCACCAGCAGCTTAGTGCACCGTAAACAGCAACAGAATGACATGCAACCTTGAGCAGAGCTGCATGTGGGAGTCATGACAGTAAAATAGAAAACACACAGAGGACCTACCAGTGCACTCACAGCCCCACATTTGGAACCACTTAGAAAAGGCAAACATGGGCCAACACATGACACAGCACTCAGTGTTGACACAAAAAAAAAATGTGCACAAGCACACTGGAAACATTCCCTCTGTCTATCTCAGCAGATGGCTAAATGTGTCAGTGCAGAGTTTAAGGAGAGTGTGCTGTTGCGAAGAAAGTTTGCTTCTTCAGTTCTGCACACCTGAGAAAACCCTTTTTGGATAAAAGGCAAAATACCTCAAGATCAAAGCAATAAAGTCCATTTGGCTTCTGATTAAGCACCACACATGCATTCTTACTCAACATCGGCCAGACTGCCCGTCCTTAAGAGGAATCACATGATGGAAGGCATTAGGATGTTTTAAAGAAGGAAAAACTTGAAATAATTTTCAAGCAACCTTCCGTTTATAATGGCAATTGTAAAGTCAGTGGAGTGTTGTTCTTCTCTCTGCTTGTTTAGAGTGTCTTTTCTTTACCCTGTAATAGCACCATGCTCATCAGAATCTGACCAAATGGAGCTCAGAGGCCAACAAAGCGATGAACAATGGCTATATAAAGCCCGGGAACAAAAAAAATGCTAACAATGACAAACAAAAGCCCGAACCAGAATGAACTGAAAGTTAGACATTGGAGTGGGGGCAGGAAGGGTTTTGGGAAACCCAGAAAAGCAAGACAGAAGAAAGTCCTGAAGTTTTAGAGAGGGAAAGAGGGGACTGAGCTGAGAAACAGCTGTTGGAGATAAAATTCGAATTGTTACTTCCCGGATTCAAGAGTCAGTAAAATTAGAAGGATGACTACATATCACAAGAAGAGGAAATAAAACACTGCAAATACTCAATTTCCTTTAATTTAGGTGATTACATATAATATTCAGTGTTCAGTAGGCACGGTAACATTAAATTGCTTGATCGGATGGTAAGATCAGCTGTGGAATAGTATGGTTTCATCTCTTTGTTGTGTTTGAAGATATTTTAGGTCAGCTTCACACAGCAAGCTGTTGTATTTCTCACTCAACCATCCAATCTTGCTTCTGCTGTGTGTTCACTATAAACCTTACTTACGTGTTGCCTTTGGCGCTACTTAGAATTATTAAGATAATGGAGTTATAACATTTGTTAACTGATTCATGCCTGCAAGCATCCTGATGCATCAAAACATGGATTTTATCCCCCACACCTAACTCATCCCGAGTATCAGGTGCTAAACCACGCCTTTTTTACCTTTGAAATCATAGTGACGATACCACATCCTATATTTATAGTATCGATAGTCACAAAGACTGCCAGCGCTAAAACAACTTTTGTCTGAACAACTACTGTCTGCACAAACCACAAATAAGCACATGCAACCATCTTGCAATAGAAGAGTCTGTCATTTGATGGCCTTAAAGACCCATCTGTTAGAATAGCTGACAGTAGATCTATATTTACCAATGAACACAAAAACTCTAGATGGCTGGTGAAAGGAAAAAAATAAATAAAGCTATACTAAAGAAATTACTGTTAAAAGATGGCTGTTCTTTTAAAATGATGATTCATTTTGTACCACTTTTAGTAGCCTCAATTAAGTTAGCTTTATACTAACTGAATTGAACAGGGCATGAGGGTGAGTGCACCAAAAGTGATGCAATGGCACTGACCCTGCCACTGAGCGCAGGCTGCATGAGCTGACGCAGTGTGCGATTGTGCACCTTTGAGTTTTTGTAACCTGGTGCGGTCTGCGCATGCAAGTTTCATTCAAAACGGGGGGATCCAAAGGAGCCTTCGCCAAACAAGTTTGCCTGTACTGACATCACATTGCCCAGAAGTTTCAAGCGGCACAATTTGGTTAAATGCTGTGTTGTTACTGCTTATGTTGTGACTGAAAACAGCATACGCAAATTACTGGTATACTTTTAGGGGTGAGTTTATTAGCCAAGTTTGAGTTCTCTTCCCATCACTTACAGCGTAAATCAAGTCTAAAACAATGGCCCGCAGTTTGTAAAGCAATAAGCTTCTATTTAGCAAAGAAACGTGTTTTTTAAACCTTTTATTTAAAAAAAGATCCTTATGGGCTTTACAGACAGGCTGTATTCCCCATCTTTTCATCTTAATGTCGATATGTAACGGATGAACGTACCATCTTCTTCTACATCTCTAGCCATCCGTTTAAAACACCAATACAATACAATAATGTGCACGGCCATTTTGTGAGACGTTAAAGGAGCTATAAGTAAGAAATTTACTGTAAAATCACCCTAAATCATTCTCATTTGTCCTCTGGGATGGAGGTAACAGTCCCTATAAACAATCGGTCCTCTCCATCAACCATATCTTAGTCACGTTTTTCTCCTTTCAAACCTAGAGGTACGGCCTGGAACTACTTCGGTTCAGAGTGTAGCCCGTGTTTACTTCCTGGTTCCTCAGCCAATCTTATGAGATTTCCCAGGTTTCCCAAAACAGAGTGCACCATTTGGTATTTTAACTTGGCAAACATTCAAGCCAGTAAGAGAAACAGACCAGAAATATAACAGAATGCAACATCATATACCTATCCCGTTAAGTAAAAATGCCGAACTGCAGCAACACCTTTTAAAAACGGCATATTGAATTGTTGTAATTGTCAAGTTGTTGTACCGATTTGAGCCACAAGATGTTAGTATTACTTACCCCATTAACTGTGTGACGTTAACTGTTTCTTCTCTTTTTATTGTAGTTCCACTGGTTATGTTCAGTACTGCCCCCCTGAGTTTTTGAAGATACCGCACCTATGTCCATCTCAAGTATAAATGTCTACAGTGCTTCTATGGGCTCGCTCAGACTGGCGCGATAACCCAATGTGCAAGTATAATGGACCCTTTAGCCAATTTTCAGCCACTGCTTAAGAGGTGAAAAAAATAGCTTTTTCACATGGTGAAACACAGTTAATTGTATGCACTGGTTGCAAAACACAAATCTTTATTTTTTAGTGAGCAATAAAACATCATGAAGGTCTTTACATGAAGCCATCGGGTTTCTTTTTTATGTTAATTTAGCTTCAACAAAATCTGAAAAAAGACGGCCTTCCAAGATTGGTAGACTCAAACCTACTTAGTTTATACATAGTTTACGCTGTATAGATTTTTTTAACTGGTATGGCTCTCCTAAGTTGTTGCTTACAGCTTGAACCAAAAGTTTAATTTGTATATCAACAATAACAAAAATATTAAAAAAGGACATCGCCATTGCATTATCTATTTGTGTGATGTCATCTGAAAAAAAGTTCTTCAATCTTCAATGATTCAGAAGCGTATTTCGGACAGAAAAACCTGATTCGGACATCAACACCAAGATGGCAAATGGCTCAATGGTTCAATTATGTGATGGAGTCCAAAATTTATGGGTTCTCTGGTTTGCTGTGGGAATAAAAAGGACCCACTGTACATCACTAACCCTTTCACTATCACGACTTGTCCCAAGTCACATAGCTGGCGTATCCTGGCAACATCGACAAAGACCCCAACAAAGTGCAGAAAGTATAGCTTGTCTGGGGTTATGTTGAAGTATCATATCTGTATTTATTTTTCATTCATATTTATCATGCTTCCTTTCTCCCTAATGTTTCCTGTCAGCCTCCCTCAGTCTTTATGCTCCATCACTCTCTCTCCTCTTTGTGCCTCTGAAGCTTTCTATAACCGCCAGTCAACCTATTTCTCCCGCTCTCATTTTGGCACTGCCACGCCTGTTGCTGACACAGCGAACACAGACAACCAGGGAGGCTTTCCTCTCGGCGTGTTTTAAAAAAAGAGAGCACTTGCGGAGTGAAATCATCCAGCAGACGGCCTGCTGCCACTGGAAAAATCCACAGCGGGAATTTGGGACAATCCGACTTGGAATCCATGCGGGGAGCCAGAAAATGCCCTGCTCTGGGTAAAACTGACCCCAAAAATTGAAGGAAAACACCAAGTGTGCTGCCAGTTCTAAAACATTCCTGTGAAATGAGGAAAGAGGCGCAGACACCACAAGTATACAAGTATTACCAGCACTTGCATGGATGTCTTTTCTACAAAGACGGCTTACGTTGCATGCTTTACCAAAATAAAAATGTTGTGTTACTACGCAAGTTTCACAGAATTTTCACAGTTTTTTTGAGCGATAAACATAGAATGTTTCTGAGTGTGTGGAAGTAATTACATAACACAACTTTTCTGACCTGATTAAACATATGACATCCCCACACCTTTTGATGTATCACCAGTCAAAATAAGTCTAATCTGTAAATGCAGACCCAAAAACTAAGACCTAACCAGCATTGCACCAACACAGAGTAATTTTAGGTTTCCTTACATCTGTCTAGGAGCAGCATTTTGGTTGCTCTCGTTGGCAAAAGCGGGCCAATCTCAGACATCTATCAGTGGCATTTTTGCTAGATACTGGAACAGTATTAGCACTGATCTAAAGGAAGTATCGCTTGTAAAATGTTTGATGTTCTTTGACTTGAAAAAACAAATAGAGGGTTAAACCTTTTTCTCGAAACCAACAGACTGCATGTCCCATTTGGAAGGAGGCACCATCACAACTCTTGCAACCTTGATCGCTTCATGTTTTTTTAAAATCACCCCCCCCCCCCAATAGATTAGATTTTCATATTCTTAATTTTTCATTCACATTTAAGCAATGCAAAAAAATATCAATTGGTACTTGAAGAATACCAGATGACCAATTAATTTGGTAGATGATTACTTGCAGAAACCAGTAAGCTTTACCCCATCTTCACTAGTGTTTCATATATTTCTGCTACATTTGAACACCTTTTAGCACAGCTTCAGTAAGAATTCCCCTGTTGATCCGTATCAAATAATAGTTGTTGTTTTTTGTTCGTTTTTTTGCTTGAATGGTCTTGATTGGTAATCTTTGCTGAGTACATAAGACTTAAAGTGAGCTATTTACAGCACAAGTGAGGTATAAAAAAGTAAAGTGAGTGGAAGCACAAATGTTCAAAGAAGCTATTTAAAGCAGACTTTATTCTGTAGTGCATTTAGGCTACGAGAGTGAGACGTCCTGTTGATAACAATAAGAGTGACCAGAAATACAGCAGAGTTTGTCTGTTCTATCCTTTGAGCTTTCAAGCTGTTTATGAAGGAACACGCTGGATTTGGACACCTCAGACTTAAGGAACTACATTCTCTAGGGAAGTGGTTCCCAAAGTGGGAATGTTGAATTGAATTACACAGTAAAATAGACATTTAACATATAAGACAATTACACTTTAAAAGTTGTAGTTTAGTGATTTAAAGAAGATTGCAGTTTATTTTATTGTTATATGTTTTACTGCAGTTGGCTTTTTTTTTTCAACTGTCGAAAATATGATTGGAGAAAAAATTTTAAATCACAGCGGGGGCCCACCAAGAAAAGTTTGGGAACCACTGCTCTAGGGCATACAGACAGAGTGCTGTTTTAGTAATGCTAAAAAAACTAACCTCTTTTATAAGATCCTAAAGGCCTTTTCAGATGTCTACTTAATAATTATTTCATTTTCATTTTCAAATATTAAAGCGACTGTGTGTAACAAATTTTGCCTTTTACTAGCTAAAATGAAGTATTGCTTTCATAAATACATATTCTGCCAAAGTCTAATAACAATCACATCAAACATGAAAGTGTTCTCACAGCTTAGAGTGAGTAGTTTATAAATACAAAGGTAGCAGTGCACCCAATGGAAGACGCCATGTTGCGTCAACATTTTTGATTGCAGGAGCAGAAAGGGGACAAACTTGTTAGCTTTACGCTTTTTACCTATCTGTCTTCTATATGAAGATGTGCTGTCGTGGAGAGGTATAAAACAAGCAAAGACGACGACAGATCATTCTATTTGTTGTTTTCTACTGAAATGGGGGGACCATCCATAATCTTTTCCCAGCGAGAGGGAAGAGAAAGTAACGAAGAAAAGAAAAATAAGTAATAACTGGTAGAAAATGAGAAGCTACATCAGCGTAGCTATTACCAGGTGGAGTGAAGACAATTGATGAGGGAGCGGGGATTCAAAATGGATGCGGAGGTTGCAGGCTTTCCCCATGTTAATTCAACTGGTGTGTTAATTCAATATAAGGTCTACGTGGAAGGGTGGAGTGATATTTTAACCGGTTCACGGTGTGTGTAGTGCAGCAGCGCGAGTGGGTCTCTTTATAGTTGCCTATTTTAGAGCCCAAATAAGCAACTTATCAATCAGAAATATGCCAAAAAACACAACCCGCACCTCATGGGATTCAAGAGCGACTTTAGAAAAAAACAAACCCAAACTCACTTAAAATAAGCGGACTTGACAACAGAGCCAAAAACAATTTCCCACGATGACAGTAGCAATTAGCTACTAGCAGTAGCTTGGAGCCAAATACATGGAGGACGTACTTGTTGACATTGTCACATTCATGACACACTTCTGTAGAAGTTATTATGCACTTAACGGCGAGGTTGTTTGTAATTTATCTAGTGCACCAATAAATGGGAGTAAATCTTATACATTGGGGCTTTAACAAAACCCTGTTGTACAGTGACTGCTGTCTCACACATGGAGCGTGACGTCGGTTGTGCCCATACTATAAATACTGAATGACCATTCAATTCTTATATCACAGTTATAAATAGTTAGCATATTAGGGTTCTTAAAAAGAAATTAGAACCGAATAAAATTAGGAAAATGTAAGCTGTATGAGAACTGAAGATCAGAAATGGGCTAAACAAAATCTGTTCAGAGCAGCACTACGTTTTTAGTTTCACTGCACTACGTGTTGAAGGTAAACAAAATGAAGACACAGTTTTAGAAAAACCCTTCAGTCCTCCAACATCTCATCTAATGGCCTTACCTGATGTGACATTCATGACCTATTACCAGCACAGGCATCCTCTTCAAAACAGGAAATGCACCATAATATACAGCCTTCCTCTAACAGTGCACTCACAGTGAGAAGAGCTGAAAGAATCACACTTCATTTAAAATGGTACGGTAATGTGCAACAGGATGAAAGATTAGTTTTACTTCTGGATAGAAGAATTTGCGATTCCAGTTGAGACTGACATTGGTATGAGAGAATCTAGATTTCATCCCAAAATCAGACTGTAATAGTAATGAAACATAAATAATCCATATATTTCTTTCATTAGCCATAACCGAATGTCTTAAATAACACAATATAAACTAATGCGGGTTAACTTTTGAGCATTAATGTAGCCTTCAAAACAATTTTAACATGTGACCAGAAAATGTTGCCAGTAATTTTACTATGTCACGTCCTTACAAATCAAGCCTTTAGGTTACTGTTCAGATCAGGCCAGAGAGGCAGCAGTGGTGAATGACAAAAACAGACAGAGAAGAAGATGGAAACCACAGTAACCAGATTAGTGTCAGTCTCTAAATAGTCACTGTCCACTTCCTCCACTGAAGCGGACACAAACCCGCCTCTGGTTCACAGAGCAACACAAAAAAACTACCTAAAACTCTCTGTAAGAGCCAAACTGTGACCTTCCTAATGCACTTAAAGTGAAGGTATTTATTTATTACTGGCTACTTACGTTATTAGCATGTTGCCCCTATGGAAGTTTTACCACCTTCATGGCAGCACACTGATCTCTCCATTTTTAAATGTTTGTATATGCACACTTTACCCACTATAATTTCATATTGACCACCAGTTACTAAAATGGATCTGATATGACTGAAGAGTCATAAAGTTTGGTTCTACCATAACAACCTTAAAAACTGCCCCTTCAGGTAATACCTGGTCAACACAAGTATAACAGTCTTCAGATTCTGACAGTGATGCTCTATAATACATGAACTCATCAGAGTTGAGCTTTCAAGAACAAGACCAGCTGACCTCAAAGTGTTTGTAACTACTTCAGAAATTCAGAAAGCTTGAATATATTCCAGAATTAGTATAATGACTTTAAATGGTGATGAACATGTTAAACACTGAATGCAAATCTGAAGTTAAAGGATTATATGATTGAAAGCTTGGAAAATAACCAAAGTCATCGAGCATTACATCTACAGGGACTAATTGTAACGGGTAACACCCCCAAATCAACTTTCTTTTTGCTAATAAACAGTTAACATGGTTGTTTTATAGTGCTGTCTACATATCCTGGTGATTATTTTGACATTTAACTGCATGTTTGTTTAAGTCCTGTTTTTGTGTCTAAAACTGCCAGTGTGGCACCCCCCTAGGGTTAAACGGTGGTCTTGCATTGAATTTTGAATCAATATTGCTATTGGGTCAAAGGTTTGTGCGACGTCATTTGGAGAAACACAGCTCTGTGTTGTGCCTCCTTAGCGAGTTGGAGCTGCAGGATTGACAAGCTGTAAATATGCTAATTATACTAAAACTAATTATAAAAACCATCTTGAGTAACTGGTGTGTCCTGCAGATCCAAGCTTGTGCTGTCAAACTTGCAACTAAATACTTTAAAGAAATCAAGATTAACTTCCAAAATGCTCCATAAGTGCTAGAGCTGATTTCACTGAAGAGGCAAAGATCGTACTTAAGATGTACTGAAGAAAAAAGCCCAGATTCCATGTTGAAGATTACAAGAATGAGCAGTTCAAAGCAAAGACATAAACCAGGAAATAAATCAGCAGTCCCTTACAGGCTTGGCTGAAATTTTCCTTGACCTCATTCCATCAATATGAGATAAATGAAGGGAAGGACAAAGAAAGGCAATGACACAGAAACAATTTAAAACCCATAAATGAAGGAAACTATCATGCATTACTTTGTCTGAAAATAACTACTGGTTCTATTTACTACTTTCACACTATACCCCTTAAGTACTTCACTGTTCTTCACTCAGCAAAGAGTACTTCACTGAGTTTGCAGATTAGAACAAGGACATTTCCAAATGTTTTTGGTTATATAATTGACATCAAATACATATTTGATGGACGCAGGATTGTTTAAGGTTGTAAGCCGTTACCCTGGGACATTATTCACTATTTTGGGCATATAAACAGAACACTTGATTGATTACTTCTAGAGATTAAGTCTAGTAAGAAAAAAACATCAGTTTCTCCTTTAAACATTGTGCCATATTGTTTACGTTTTTTTTAACCCCCCACGATATACAACATATAGAATTTTAACAAAAGTTTACAGTGACCACCCTTCCTACTTTTTTTGTGTCGCTGCTCTGGGAAGTTTGAAACAAGAGATCCCAAACAAGAACAGGAAGAGGAAGTGGGTTCTCCATCCAGACTGTTTTCCAGCCAGAATAACTGCATCAGATTGAATATGTGGAAACATTCTGTTGCATTACACACTGTTCTGTGATTCAAAGAGTTCTTAAAAGAGGTGTATTATATACACTCTGATCTGATGTTTGCTAAAAAAGAAAAACGGAAAAAAAACTCAGCAGCTCTTATTTAATTGATAATCGATCACAACTGAATTGTAAGTGCCAGATTTGGTATTGAATTGTCAGAATTCCTTATCAAAGGGGATCTAGTTTTTAGTATCCCCACAGAGTAAAAACAATGATTTTTTTTATATGTTAAAGAGCCAGCATTCTTTAATAAAACAAATTGATAGCAGATGAGCAGTATCTCACAAAGACAATCAACAAATTGGTTCTGTTAACACCAATTATATAAATGAACCATGTATATAAATCAACAAATTGGCATATGTTAGGGTGATTTACAAAATATCCAAATACCCATTACCTGTTTGTCATAACAAGAGTGAAGTACCAAATCTGCTCCTCAATCTTTGTGTGTCGCTCCAGTATTTTACTGTGCCTAACAAGAGTCAGCTAATTTCCATAAAAATATCCCAGGTGTAGTCTGTTCAGTCATTCAGACAATGGTTCCTTTTTCATTTGAAGACATTACTCTTTAAAGATGATGAAGAGAGCAACAGTTCAGCAAAATGTTACATTTGAAAGGAATTGGAAAGGACATCAAAAGTCCAAAGTATCAGTATAAGTTTTTTACACAATCAGTTTGGCCATATCGGTGTCCCTTATTTGTATCCATGTCAATTAAGGTTGCATGATCTTTGAAACAAGTGCAATAAGCAAGTTGCAGATTTCGGGTTGCACATTGCATTGTGGGTAAGTTTGTTGGCTACCAAACAACAATCAAAGATCACAGAAAGCAACAAAAAGAACTATCATTGCGTCTCTGTCTTAAGCTGAGACACTAAAGTTAGGCTTAAGTACTGATTTGGCTGGAGGTGCGAGCCGCACTGGGACTGAGAAAGAGCAAGGTAACAGATGGAGGGGCACAAAACAGACAGCGACTCTGAGGTGAGAGAGAGACAAGTATTTACTTCAGTGAGGGGTGAAGAGGCTGGAAGCTGGTTAGGTTCACCGCAGTCCTCTTGGCGACCCAAAGCACCTCTGAAATGGTGTCACTAATTTAGACATGGAGCGTTCATCGACCATTTTTATCAATTTATCTCTGTTATTCCTGGACGCATGTGAATCATAAGTGAGTGAGCAAAATAACATTTCTGTGAGGCTGATTCCATGTTTTGTCTCTACTCTCTTCCTCTGTGGCCTACAGGGCAGCCGCCCTGAGCCTGACAGCTTCCTCGGTTTCAACATTAGATAGCCTAGACACAATAAATTTGTGCAGAAAACTTGTGTTAGCCCATCTTCACTTCCGTATGGATCATTGTTTTCTGTCGGGAAATTGTGACGAGTGAACAGAGGTTTAAACGCATTTCTTCTTTCCGTCTTTGGGGGAACTTGGTGGAGCCTTGCCATCGTATTTTCCAGCCACCGCTCAAGCCATTAAAGTTCATATTAGGGCCATTGAACATGGGACAAAGTGCACCGGTCATTGTACGGCACACATATTAAGGCTTTTAAAGCCTTAAAACAATGCCGGTGAGCCTTATGTCCATGTCCACTATCTGCACTCCACACAAATTACAGTGACAGCGGGGTTTGTTTGGTAGCCAAAATTTCCAAACTCGTATGACTCGTGCAAATGCAATGCGAAATTTGCTTATTGGGAAACTTTTAACTATTCAATTAAATCTAGACAGACAGACAATAATATATAATAATATAATATCACAGTGATAATATACTGCGGGAGTCCAGGCTTGTTTGATCCCGAAAGTCTTGTTTATGTTAGATTGTGTAGCAATATTGTTATTTTAAAGTGCTTTATAAAAAAGGAGGTATGGTATGGTAATATCAAATAGAAAGGAACAAAGGCATTAATTCAGACATGGCAGCAGCATTTCCTAAATGGATTCAGATCGTTCTGGTGGTCGTATTGCTGTCATGTAGGACAGGTGTTGAGGTTAATGCATTGCTAATTATATTTCTAAATATAAGTCTGGCTTGAAGCTATACATTTCTTAAAAAGTACTGACACACAGTATGCGCAAACTGGCAGTCTTGAACTTTCTCAAGTTAATCACTGCGCAATTACAAATAAAGTCTTACCATTAAACACAGGGCTGTTCGATAATCACCAGGCAGCCGGATTGACATCCTGCTTAGATTTAGGACCTCACAATCGCTTCAAGAAAACTGTCAACTGTCAAGAAAAATCAAAATAACTAATAGGGCTGCACAATATATCACAAATGTGTCGTCATTGCAATATCATCGATCGTAAATAACTGCCTGGAGCGGAATAAGTGTTAGCTAATTATTTAAGCACCCTGCATTCAGGCTCTCAGGGCCCCTAATATGTTTGGTGACATTTGTTGTTTAATGCAACATGAAATGCTTAAGATAAAGAGGTGGTAAAGTTGATAAGAAACTACATCTAAATTGTTTCATTCCCAAAACATCACAAGTTGGACAGACACAACCTTTTCCTACAAACCTTGTATTTGAAATGGAAATGATGAATATTTTTGTTTTTTTAGTAGCTGAAAATACTACTCATTATCGGGGGTCTATGTTTGCTATGATCCTAAAGCAGATACATTTTAACTGTTTATTTTTTTCTGTATTTATCGCAAGCTATATCGTTAGTGCAACATTTGCCAATATTATCACATATCACAACTTTTCCTGATATTGTACAGCCCTAATAACTAAAAATATAAGTAAATAAGTAAATACAAATAAAATTGGGTTTGAGAAATAAATATTTTAGCAACCTTTGATGAGTGCCAATATGTTACACCAATATCTCGTCTCCATAAGCTTCTTACTCTGACCTGATCTCCTTTTCTCTTTCTAAACACTCCGCCTCTGGTGGCAGAGAAATATGCATTTACATTAACATCCTCTTTTCCCCCATGAATACCTCCCCCCCATCAACGTCCACCGTGTTCAACACCGAAATCCCAACTTTAGCATGGCGAACGCTACGTGAACCATGCACCTCCAATCTGTAAGCTCCCTGCCATTAATCCTTTATTCTCCGCTTTGCTTCGTTCCTGTCAAGATGTTACTAGGTTATCAGGTCAATCCTATTATTTCACCACCATGTGTAATTTTTATTTAAACTCCTATGTCTTTGCCTCGGCGGGTAGTCATTATAAGCAGCAAATCTGTATATGTGTCGAATTTTGATGACCATAGCTGCAAGGCAAATTTGCACTGCTAAAGATGTAACAAAGGCATGCTCACAGCAGCACACTGTGAGCACGCAAGCCTGCATATGTGAGCAAGCTGTCTCTGGCACCTGCTGCAGCCTCAAGCAAGATACTGTGAGGTGGAGGATGGTATGTTACTGTTGGTCTCAGATAGGTTGAATAATGGGAGTATTCTTCTGGAAGAAAGGGAAGAAAAGATGTTCGCTCTTTTTCCATCATCTCACTCCCAGTAAGAGAATACAAGCAACCCTAAAGGCACAATCATTTATTATTATCACATTCCACACATTCAGATACAATGCAGCGATACTGCATGGCTAAAGGCAAGGAACAAGTTCAGTCTTCTAAGACTGTTAGCATCTTTTATTAGCTCTCAGTAGCCATTACTCTCTTCATCCACTTTCAGCCTGGATCAAAGCCTTCAGGATGTAGAGCTGAGTGGCTTTTAGGTCGACCGATTTCTCTGTGGCCGACATATGAAACCAAGGCTTAACACAAAACAAAACAGGAGTTTCTATATTTGAAATAAATGTGAAAGAAAGAATGAACAGACTGCTAATGCAGTCTTGCAGAAGCAAGGTGCAATTGAAAAGGTCCAAAATTCTACCTTTAATAATTAGAGATGCAAGAAAAAGTTGTCTGTCAGTGACTGGCCAGTCAGAAACTCTGAAATGATCAGTTCATGCTTCATTATGGAACATACCGTAATTGTTATAATAAGTATTTCATATTACCTGTTTCCCATTTTAAAGGAAACTTAATTTTATAGTAGGGTTGGACAATTAATCGCATTTGCAAGTTAATTGCAATTTTAAAAACTGCAATTTCCAAATCGCAGAGGTCTGCAATTTTTGGCTATGTAACAACTAATGGACTAGACGCCTCCTTCAGGTGTCAGTAATATGTTTAAAGTGGGTTTGCCTCCACATGGAAGGGAAGAGAGTTGCAGCAGTGAGATAAACGAATTTTATTATTTGTTTTAAAGTTTCTATAATAATACTTTTTACCACAAACTTTCAGGAATTTCCCCATAGCATTAAGTACTGGTAAAACTGTTTATTTTATTTTATTTATTTATTTATTAGTTTTACCTACCTTTAAAGCAGGTAAAACTGTTTAATACATAGACTTGTGTGTCTGTTGCCCTTTGCAGTTTATGTTCATGTGATGATCCCGGCACTGGTGTCAGTCCAAGTCACGACTCAGCACACCTGTCCACTCTGGGTTTCCTGCAATTATCTTTCATGGATCCCACCTGCATCTGTTCCTATATAACCTGCTTACTGATCTGACACCAGTGCCAGAGTGTCTCGCGCCAAGCCCGATTCCTCCAGCCTGTGAAATATCTGCCTGTCAAACTGTTACCAGTCCTGATCCGTTTTTCCTCTGACTCCGAGCTAGCCCGACCCTCGTCTGATTCTGTCTGCCGATTTTTGACTGACCTTTGGTTTTGGACCCTGGACCTGTCTTCGACTGGATTCTCTGCCTTGGCCCCTCTGTACTGCCGCTCCGACCGTCTGTGGACCTCGTCTCTGGAAGGATCAAGGAGGACCGCCCGTCTGGATACCCGGCCCCTCAACGGCCCAGAGCCCGCAGACTCCCTCCGCAGCCGGACCTCCTCCTTCGAATCTGTTTCCGCCAAACCCCGCCATCAGGAACTTACGGCCGCGCAGGAGGCTCCGCGTCCCGAAAACGCAGAAACCACTTCCTGCTTTCAATAAATAACTTGCCGCCACAGTCCTGTTTCCGACTGGATCTTGAGTCCAGTTCTCGTACGTTACAGTTCAACAAGGATTGATATCCAACTCGACAAGCTATTCTGATGAATTAGAATATTCTGATTAATAAAAAATACTTACAATTTGTATTTTAAATAGTCCTTGTTTACAAACCTCTTTATCTACAGGCCGTTTTTGCTGCCTGTGGTTAATGAAGAGAAAAGTAAAAATTAAATCGCAAATGCAATTATGGTGAAATATATTGCAATTTAGATTTTTGGTAAAATTGTACAGCTCTAGTTTGTAGTACGTGTCAAAACATGTTGCCGTTTCATTCCGGCTGTGAAAGGGAGAGAGAGAGAGCAAGACTTACAGCAGACAACAGGAAGGCTAATCTGAGTATAGCATAGTTATTTAGATCTTTTAAGCTCCATCTGTCATGGAACATACTTGATTTGGAAGTTGAGTTTTTTGAGTGAAGAGTACTCAAAGTTAGATAACATTAGTAAGAAGCTTTAATAAGAAAACTATTTTCTATGGCATGTCTTGAGATGTCTGCTGTTCTCTCAGGTTGTGAGAGAGAATGAGAATTTAACCATCAAACAGGAAGGCTAAACAGAGCACTCCTAGAGACTCCAATTTAAAATGTATTTAAGGGCTAAAAATGTGGATTTTGCATGATACGTCCCTTTTAGAGTGTGGCATCACCTTTCGCCTAAATTAAATCAATAATGACCAGTTACAACAGGATGGCTAAAAGAAATATTGTGAATGCTTCTCATACCTTATTATGATTCTTACAGATATCAGGCGGTCAAATGGCTTCCAAAAACTGTTGACTGGAAATCGGCCACAAATTTCTGATTAATTAATTACAACATTGCTATTAATAATACTAACAAAATGTGTAACACAGGGAAGTTTTACACTGATGCTTAAATTAAGTCACAACGTGTGGGCTTGAAAGTACAGTTGAAGCAATCTGTCTTAAAACCTACACAGAATTCAGTATATATAGTAGCTGTAGGAAATAGTCTTGCCAAAACCACAAAGATGTACCTGAGAATCAACCGAGGAGAAAATAAAGTGTTTTGAACTATGGTTTGAATCTCAGTTTAGGTCTTCAGTTTAAACACATAAAATGACATCTGGCAACCTATAAATTGGACAAGAGAATGGCATAACGACAAGAGGAATTCAACTCAATTAGCCTCTTCAATGTGTTCTCCTTTAGTGCCAAGAAGAATCAATAGCTCCTTGGACAAGACGGAGAGCAGATAAAGATTGCAATATGTGATGGTCTGTGGACAGTGAATGGGAAATTGACTTTACAGGACCGACCATGTACAGCCAGACAAATGAGCTTTACAGTGTTGTGGTTTAGCTGCTTCACTTCTGAGCCAGGACATTTGCTTGTATCACCATCTGATACCCGGCACGATCCCTATCCCTGTGGTCAGGGTTTTAGCTGCCTCTTAAAGTCACATTTTTGATTTATAAAGATAAATGTCTGGATTTTATTTATTTTTATACTGAGAGGTCGGTCCAAAGGCTTAGAGAAAAATAAAAACCAGTTACACATGACACTACATTACAAGATAAGCTGCAATGTAGAATGTAAAGATAATGTACATTATGAGTCTGTTTGACATTTGCTCCAGTTTCTTTTTCACTTCACAAAGAAACCACATGAGATAAATCACTTTTGCAGAATGACATTGATCATGTTATATGAGTTTAATTTAGAGAACAGAGGAATTCTGCGCAAGCTCCACATATAAACTTAACAATGAAAAAGATGACACAATTCCGAATTTAGAAACAAAGGCTAGTGATAGAATTAAACTGCGTCAAAACTAAATTTATAAAACAAAATCTGCAAGAAATATATATGGCATGTAATGGGATGTAATAACATTCAATGAGAAATTTTCTCACATGAAAAACACCAAAGATATGTGATCACTGGTGTCAAAAAAAATTAAATGTAAATTAATTTACACTAAAATATCTGAAATACTTGCTATCAGTTTACATTCACACAAATCAAGTTCATTGATAAGTCATGGCTCAGGGTTAAAATGCTGTGAATAATATTTGATGAAGATGCGGGAACATCATGTGCTAGTGTTTTACTTGAGGAGGGACTGGTACAGTTCATTAAAAAGATGCCATAATAAAGAAAAGACATATGTGGAAATAATGAGACCAGGATCTCAACACATCAGCCAGGAAATTAAAGATTGGGCATAAATATGGCTTCCAGATGGACAATGGCCCTAAACATGCCACCAAATTAGTTACAAATGGCTACAAAGACAACCAAAAAAAACTCAATGTTTTTGAGCGGCCGTCGCAAAGTTTTGATCTCTGTCTCAGAAATGTTTGGGCAGAGCTTAAAAAAGGTGTGCAGAAGTGAGGGAGCCAACAAACCTGATTCAATTACACCAGTTCTGGAAGGAAAATGGGCCGAAATTCCAGTAAGTTATTGTGAGAAGCTACCAATTTTTTATACTAGTCTTAATGTATTACAGGAAAAAATACTACTTAACTGTATACAAAATGAATAATGAAATTTATGTTTCCTTCTGAATCTGACAAAATATCACCAGACATATTAAGGCTCTACAGGTAAATAGTGCACTATTTTTGTTTTGGTAAATAGTACCATTAAATCTATTGAATTACCTTGCAACACATGGATATTAAAATAATAAAACTTATAATTATAAATGTTCAAAGTTATCATTGCATAAAAAGAACTGATTTACCTTACAAGCAGCAACTGTAGCTTTAAATGCAGATAAATTTAATCCTCTATATAAAATCTAATTAAAAAGGTCTAAAGAGTGATGCATCCAAAAATGTAAAATTCACACAGCATGAACTGATATAATAAATGACTATGATTCTATTTTTTTGAAAGATTGAAATAATATGTACCAAGTTATCTCAAATACCATAAAAAAACACTAATCCACTATTTTAGAGCGCCTTCCATCTGCTACCACCAGAAAACCCCAAACAACCTTAAACCTGTGGAGTTGCACCCAAATCCGGGCCTTAAATCTCAATCCTCTTCCATCTACACATCATAAAACCTTGAGTGAGTGATAATCCTGACCTTCTGACCTGGAGTAACATCCGTGTCACAGTCTGACCTGACTGACTGTGTTCAGGAACAAATCAGACGGCATAATAATCACAAGTACACATTTTTAATAAGATAACATGGTTCCAAATGCCCTATTTAACTCGAGACAACCAAAAAAAAAAAAGAAAAACACATGAAAGCAGACCGTAACCCTCCGCCATCCCTGTGGATGTGTGTCCGAATGAGACTGGGTGTCAGAGAGATGGGGGTGAGACAGAGAGTAAGACTTGGAGGAAGGAGCGTTATAACCTGGGGATTAAATATTCTTAGCAGGGGGTTATTTTTGGAGTGAGCAGGACAAAAACAGCCAGCGGCTGAACGCAGACGCGTGCACCGTTAAATACACAAACATGCACTTCGCTGCTCACCACGCCAGTCAAATGCGGTTTGTTTGGGTTGGCTCTGGGCAGCGGAGTGACAGGTCTCCCCCTCCCAGCCCACCCCTGCCTGCATATATCCTTACCCTGCTTCCTATGATTAAGCAAACTGGGTCAAAATTAAATAAGTAATACATATTTTATTTAGCTTTTTAACAGTGAAACTGAATCAAATACTTTTGAAATGCAATTAAAGAGAAGAGAAAACATGCTGCTCCACAAACTTTAAAAGTATTGCATCAGGACTTTATATGATAAAACAAAACAAAACAGCTTATGGTTGTGAAGTGGAAGGAAGAGGATTCATTCATCAATATTTGTACAAACAAAAATCTGGGGTAAAATGTGGGATAAATTTGCACCCTGCAATCATTTGGACATCTTTTTCAGTGAAGGGAGCTGAAGATTAGGGTGATGGTACGGACATGGAGCTAATCACTAAATATTAATCATCAAATTATCAATGGAAACATCCAAAAAGCTGTTTAGAACTTATAAAAATTGATTATTTGCTGTAATGCAAATAAAGATTTCTTTCAGTTATTATTCAGAAAGGTTTTTACAAAGGAACTTTCTACTTTACAGCTGAGTTTAAGGCTCAGAAGGCTTTAGGAGCAGAGCTCAGGTTCATGCCCAAATGCTCCACATGTCTGAGAGTTTAAAAGACCTCCACCTGTTGGCTTGGCTTCCTCAAACAGTCCATCTGTGTAAGTAAGTGTGCAGTTTTGGAAGCAAAAGCATTACTATCAAATAATAAGCAAGCTTCCTGCATCAGAGCAGCACTCTGAGCCTGCTCTTCTTGGTTCGGACTGAAGCCCAGAGTTATTACTTCACCACAGTGGGGGTTCTCTCATGTCTTGGTTCTATAAAAATAACACAACCTCTGGCTAAATGCATTACGTGTTGTGCCCAGGCCGCTGTGTCTGCTTGTGGTAGAAAATGAAATAATAAAACTGCTGGCAGGAGTGAAGGATTCCTGCATTTCATGTAACCTGCACTCCTTCCTTTGATTCGGTAAACTATTTCCAGTGACGAACAGCTCAGTCGTTTTACCAGTCGTTTTACTTGCACTTTTCTATTCCAATAACTCTGGAAAACAGAGAGGAACACCAGGGATGAAACCAGAAAGCAAAACAAGGAAGATTCAAAGGCTGACACAAAGGGGAATGTTTTTTTTTAATTAAAACTCACTGAATGCGAGTCCACTACTCTACAGTTACAGTTTCAATTCCAAGCAAGGATCATTTTTTGCAGGATTCTGTCTTATTTCTTTTCTCTGTCCTCTTCCCTTCCAACGAAAAGCCAAATAAACCCCACTGTTTACAAAGACTTTCACCTAAACATGCTCTGTCCAAAAAAAAAAAACAATATGCATTTTCAGTAATTATGGTAAAAGTGGCTATGAGGAAATGAATAGTCACATTTGATTTCTCCATAGCAGCGTCTTTCAAGCAGAAAATCCTCACGTTAAAAACTAGTTTATCTTGTGGATTCATGGTTTTACTTGAAAAAAAAAACGAAAAAAGATTTAAAAAAAAATCTGAGATTTCAAAAGGCACAACAGGACTTGTTGCAAGATCTAAATGCAACATCACTGATTATGGAGGTTAGACTTAAAATAAATAAATATTTCCCTTTATAGGCCCACAGACGGGAAATTCGTCCCTGTGTTTAACCCATGCGCTAGGGAGAAGTGGGCTGCCTACACTGAGTTGCACCTGGGGAGCAATCTGGAGCTAAGCGTCTTGATCAGGAACCCATGATGGTATCCTGCAGGGGTCAAACCGGATTCTTCCGACCTTTTTAGAACAAAGGCACACTGCTCTAACCACTAGGCCACCTCTTCCACCAGATGTGTGTGTATATGAAATTGCTTTTGTTTTTTTTATTATTATTACTTAGTAACCAGGATCAGGTATATGCCCAATACCATGTGGCGTACTCCTTGTATTCTTGTATTCATGTACTAAAGGGCGCGATACCATTGCGGTAGGAGCTCAATTATTCATCTAACAGCCAGTATTAGTTTACACACAAATACTCCAGCCAAGTAAGCAGCAATAACACACCATAAAATGAATGCAAGCAGCATAAAAAGAAGAAGACGTACGGTAGCCGGATAAACAGCCTGACCAAAGCTTGACTTTAAGCAGTCAGGTAGGAGAGGAGGAACTATGTAAGGGGCATGGAGATATTTCCATGTGAACGAAAGTGACAAAAGTAAGGCCGAATAAGATTCAATAAATGTTAAAATATAAGTAACATTTTGTTACACTGAGTTTGGTTTCATATCAGGTAAATACACTAAAAGTGTATTGTGCCTAATGAAAATTAAGTATTTTTAAAATAATGGCAAGATGTGTAATTGCATTCATTTGTTTGTGTATCAATACCTGGTATTGGCAAGTACTCAAATGTAAGTACTTGTACTCAGTCTGAAAAATCTGGCATCAGTGCATTCCCTTCCCGAACCACTTCAACTCTCGCATTGCTCCTGTCGTGCAAACAATTTCACCGAGAACATTTTAAAAAATTGCCAGTCACCACCACACAAAACGTAACTCACCCAACCAGCTCCCGTACAAGTCTCAATAACCAACTAGACACAGACAAGTTGAACAAATCACTTTTATACACATCGTTTAGTACAGAACTCCCATCTTTTATTTGCTGATTAATCTGATAAATAACACACAGAATCAGACATTTAAGTTCATCCATAACCATAATAAACTGTAAATCAGATCATCTAAGGGTTGTAGTGTTATACAGCTATAATGGCAACTTCAGCACTAACCTGCACAACCTGCTTTAGTATTACATGCAAAAACTTGTTCGCTTTGACATTTCAACAATGGCAACAATACCAATCAAGACATTACAACAATACCAAAGAAGATGAAATCTAAAGAAGGGATTAACATCTATGGTGGGGCATCATTTTCTCAGTACGCGCCTCACCTGGGAAACAATCCTTCTGAGGACGATAGCTGAGATTGCAAATTATTCAAAAGGAAACATAAGATTATGAGCTGACTTTTGAAATTCAAGATCATTAATTCCTAAACTAGCCTCATTGAAATCTGTAACTTTACAGTTAACCCCAAAATTATTCAAATCCTTTGCAGACTTGGAATTAAAATAATTTTCATTCAACAGACTTTTGGTCTTGGTTGACATGTAGCCATCAAGAGATGATACAACAATATAAAAATATAATAAGAAAACCATGCAGAATATCAATTTTGAAAAAAAAACAAAAAAGAAAATCATTGTTAACGTTTTAACACAAAAGGGTACGTCAAAAATCATTGATTCCATTTTCAAAAACTGGTGGAAAGATCTTTTTATAATTGCGGACCAGCTTTTAGCATGTTTCCATCTGTACTCTGCTGATTCATCTTTGGTGCACCAAGTCTTTCAGGTTGAGAGGCCTCTCTGCCACCATCCTAATCTTTAACTACTTTAAACTCTAAAGTTACTAATTTTTTTATGTCCCATTGCCTCTTGTTTACCTTTCCTATAAAGCAGTTTGTGTTGAAAGTACTGTATGAATAACAACTGCTTGGCTGACTGACTGAAATATTTGAATTAAGTTGAATTATAAATAAAAAAAACTGCTTTTGGATAATGTTAAATCAAAACCTCAAGCTGACAATGTAACTTTTAGTTAATTATGAACCTCAACTCAATATTACCGTAACCAATTATAATTACTATTGGCACACCAAAGAGAACAAATTTTAAATCTGAGTACCCGTTTCAAAATATAATCCATGATTCTGCTTTAAAAAGAGGGGCCATTCCCTCCTTTACCAAAGGAAGTGCTGTTGCTGATGAGTACAGTAACAACCTGCTTTCACCTTACAACCGCTAGACTCAGTTTCCTTGAAAGACGGTGCCAGGTCTTGATTCGTCTGGCAGCTGCTGCCTTTTTGTCCTTTGTTCTGACTCATTTAAGAGCTTTGATGTGAAGTGAAAACAGCTATTTTATCAACAGCATGCATTGGCGTGCCTGTGCTTGTTATGTGCGGTGGTACACTCATTTTGCCAGGCTAAAGCCACACCTGTTGTTCTATCTCTGAGTTGCCCGGCTGCAAAGGTAGGGCAAAAGCAAAGGTAGCTTGTTCAGACCGTAGGGCCACCTGGCAAAATGTGAGAATTTGTTACTGGGAAAGTATTTTTGCTGAGCAGGTTAAAATTGCAAGTCTGGACAGTTGAATATGCAGTGGCCTGAGGTTTCTTATTAAAGTTTAGAAGCTGTAAGACACACCTTTGCCGCACTGTGGGCTGTGGGTTTCTAGCTCATTATGACACGGGTTGAATTTCAACGTGGCTGCCCTGGAGGCGAAGAAAACGAGCAGATGTGCTTCCATCGGAAGGTCCACCCAATTTCTGGCAAACTTTATCCATTTCACTTTATACAAAACCAATCAGGTTTAGAGGGAATCAACATGGCTGCGATGTAACATGAGCAGATAGTGCTTGCATCGAATAGAAATAAGCTTCTCTATGTATTTTTCTGGACAAAAAAAAAGGAATGGAGAAAGTTGTGGAAAAAAGATTTTAACAGGGATCTTTGTAGACGCTGTAGGTGGCAATATATTAATATGCATAAAAACATATTGTGTTAAAATAAGTAATATTATAACACACTGGCTGTTAATTTGGGAGAGGAAAGTTAAGTGTAAATATTCATTTGTCAGAGGTCTCTGGATGTTGCCTCATTTATACCTGAAATCTTGAAAAGAAATCCTGGCTCAACTTGAATATTGTTAGTTTAACATTTAACTTACACGTAAGTCCCATTAAGTAAACCTGTAGAGAGAAATCATCTTATACCCAGTATCACCTTTTTGCTTACATGGCACACGAAGACACGTGGCTTTGAGTAAATAAAGAAAATAATTGTTTTTCAGATGAATTAATTACTGTAGCAAAGATGATGACATCTCCACCACTGCTGCAACATTGATGTAAGTAGTACACATAATTGTTGCGGAAAGGATCACGATAATAACGCTAATTAATCTCAAGCTTCACTGTGCAGGCACATTTGATCACGTGGGGAAAATATAGAGCGTCTATAGACTACTGACCTTTCAGAATAAGATTCTCATGTCCAACCGCCTGGACATCGAAGTCTACATTCTGATAGGAGTAACTGGAACGCCCACAGAAAACAGAATGTGTACAGGTGCCCATGTGTGCGCGTTTAGGGGAGCCACTTGCTTTCAATATGTGTTATCAAAATGTTTTTACTTCTGTTAAAGATTAGGCCCTTTAAAAGCTCATGTTACCTGTTCCCTAGCGGTAGATCATAAAACCCGAATCCTTTTAATCTTGTGACGCTTTATAGACAGCAACCCTGCAGTTAAAGACATGAGACACAAATGTAGTCTATTTTATTTATCTAAAAGCATTCTTGGTGCTAGTTATAGAGTCACTGAGGGATTATCACACCCGATGAATTATACGTGTCACAACTAAATCTTTTATTAGTTTACAGTTAAATGTCCATTTGTTAAGCCGTTAATCTGTTGCATTTAGCTGCGGAAGGCTGTAAAAGCATCTGGTACGTTTATATTGTTGATATTCAGGCTAAAGGACAGAATGTCACGCTGAATACAGGGATGAGGTGATAAAGTAAGCTACAGTAGTTTACCACTCTCCATCTGCTGTTAAAGCACTGCAATTAAACAATTTGCCTCCATAACCACCTGCATTATAAGGTTTCTGTGCTGCTGTGTCTTTTATGGCCAAACCGCAGCAATCAGGTAGCCGTGTGCAGAAAGTTAAAAAAAGCAGTCCTCAGAGTTTAATTTCCCACCTCGCTTCCTGCTTGATTCCACGTGTTGTACATGCTTTACTGTGCAGTAATGTGATCAGATTAATGTGTAGCCAGCAGAACTGCTTTCATCACTAAATGTCACCTTTATTTTTTTTTAAAGCTTTTGCCTTACAGCAATAGCCCTCTGCCAAGTTTGCTCCTTTTATTTGAACAAAAACAAGACCATAGAACAAGGTGGTTCTCAGTTAAGTTGGTTTAATTGCGTTGCAAGCATCTGAAGGCAGTAACAGTTTATTTAAAGAAACACACCCTGTCAGGACTCTTGTGTTTATGAACAGGCCTGTTACTTCTTGAATGGTTGATTGGTCCATTGGGCCTGAAAAGGCAAAAAATATACAACTGAACAAGTTGCTTTGTTTTGATCCAACAGCTACTTTTTCTGACATCAGGTCTAAGAGGAAAACCCAGACACCCCTCTCCATAGCTCAGTCCAGGGGATCCCAAGGACCCTAGGCTATAAAATGTATATATATATTTTACATATAGTTATTGGTTTGCCATGGTGTCATGTCTCAAAGAGGCATGCTTGAAAAAACCTGATCAGATTCCTGAACCATCTCAACTTACTACTTTCAGTGTAAAGCCTGCCTGTAGCTCCATACATCTCCCAAAACTCTTACCAGCTTCCCTTATCCTGCTGAAGAAGGGTATTCCCACACCATGAGTCCGCCACCACCGTGTTTGATAGGGCGATTGAGTGGGGATGGCGTGTTCATTTTGTTAAAATAAAAACTAAAAACCCCTACTCTTTCTATCTATTGGAAAGTGCCTTCTTGGAGGAACGTAATTCTGTAAATCTAAATGTAAATCTGCAAGGGGTATGAATGAGCATGAGCTTACGGGTTGTACTGCAGTTTCTACATTAATTACCTCCTTGGACATGATATTAACACATGTGGACAAATTCAAAATTCATGTCATTCAACAGTTCGGATCTAACCAGGGTGTCTGTAGCGTGAGCCGTTTCAAATCTGAGGCCTTAGTGACTACACCTTGACAAAGGTAGTTTAAGATGCTTCCCAATATGAACTCAACCCGTTTAGTATGGTAACTTCAAGGTTTGCATCATATTATATTGAAACTAGTGGGTTGAAACTAATCTTGATAAGAAACAGCTTTACCTGATAGTGATCATTATGGGATTGATTACTGTGTATATCAGAATTATTCATAAGCATTACTTTAGCCAAGCAGGTGCACAGAATAAGTTGCCTGCAAGGTCTGAACGTGTGCATGTGAAGCTGCTGCTTACAGTTCTGCAATCAGCTTACTATAATTACCACAAATACTTCCATCAGTGAAGTTGTGGTCTGTGCAAAAACACGTTTAAAGATGAGGTCTTCCATGTGAGAATCCCACTTCCTAATTTCGGTTTGCATTATATCGGAAATGCTAACATTATAACCGCCTGTTTTTATTTATATCAGACCTATGACAATACCAACCTGGTCTCTTTTGGAATTTAGTTTTTATTTCCACAAATGATCACAATGTTGATCTTAAAATTGCTATCTTAGTAAAAAAAAAAAAAAACTTTTTATTTCAAAACTTCATTTAACTCCTGAGCTTCTGTCACTAACAGAACTGGGGGTTATATCAGACACATTGCCAAATTAAACTCTATTTTCTCATCAGAGAAAACACACATAAAGCCACAAAGCACTGAAGGGTTGAGTCACTGTGCGATTGCTGGACAGCGCAACTAATATGCCTCACTGCTAAAATATTTATCAGTCCTAGTCCAGCTGGAGTCCGATAGTCCATATCAAAGTGTCAACAATAACGTTTGCCGCAGTTCTTTGATGAGCTTCATCAGGATGCAGCTAATCTTTGTTTCCACACACTTTATCAGCCGGAAGTCAGTTAGATTGGACTGTTTGGTGCTTTCGATGACCTAGTATGCATCTCCAATGCTAACATGTATTTGATGTTGGCAAAGTAGAT
This sequence comes from Fundulus diaphanus, assembly GCA_037039145.1. Lineage (NCBI taxonomy): Eukaryota > Metazoa > Chordata > Actinopteri > Cyprinodontiformes > Fundulidae > Fundulus > Fundulus diaphanus. The sequence continues at coordinate 36,825,153 of CM073136.1, forward strand.
TACCTTGCAATCTAACTAAAAATGTTTAAACAAAAAGTGTGGAATGGTGGAAAATTCAGATTTTCACCACCAGAGGAGAGCTGTTTGGGCTGGAAAATATAAATGGATAGGTAATCCTTCTATATTGTATATCACTGACACACTTAATGCACAAAAACATATCTCTTTCTTAAACATATAATTACGTTTGTCATACCCAAAGGAGCCAAATGTCTGAAAGACAGTTTGAATAAAAAGGCATTTAAGTTATAGAATAATATTGTCTTAAGTGAAGCATTTTTTTGTCTGAAAATGTCTCAATTGATTCTAGGGCCTTAATTATACAGTAGCATACATATTTATCATTTTTGCATGTTACAAGTGCAAATTCCAATGTGTTTTATCTGGATTTCATGTGATAGACCAAAACAAAGTAGATTATAGTTCTGAAGTGGAATGAAATTGATACAAATAAAAAGCATGGTGTAAACTTCTATTCAGCACCCTCGTTGCAGAACCTCTATCCATTGCAAAACGGTAAGTCTTTTAGGGTATCTTTCTACCAGCGTTGTTCATCCAGAAACTGAAACATTTGTCCTTTCTTTCCTAAATAACTCGTCTCAGTCAAGTTAGGTGAGGGGAAACCAATACAGAACAACTTTGAAATCTTTAGAGTTGGATTTAAGTGTTGACTTTGACTGGACAATTTTAACTCAGGAATGTGAGTCGATGTAAAGCACTCCATTGTAGCTCTGGCTATCTGTCAGAAGAGGAACCTGGACCCCAGTCTCAAGTCTTTTGCCACCTTTGAAATGTTTTATTGCACTATTGTCCTCTATTTAGTTATTTCCATCTCATCATCTTTAACTAACTTCCCAAGTGAGGAAAAGTAGCCCTACTATTGTTGCCATGATACTATTGCTGTTTTGAACTTACCGATACTAAGAAAAACACTTGATACGATCCCATTTTGAATACCACAACAAAAATTTTTGAAACCACAGTTATTTCTGGATACAATTAGAGAATATGATTAATTATAATATGACAAACTTTAACTTCCTTTACGAGGGCAAAACCAGCGAGTAAGGGACAATTTAGCCCTGCTTTAGAGAAATCTATCATTTAAATGTCAATTACTTGTTTGGCAAAACAGCAGACGAGATAACACCTAGTGTAAGTGTTACTATCCTTTACGGAAGTGTTTACCTTTGATTCAGTCATGCAATTATTTTATTTTTGTTAGAATTGCTTACCCTTAGTGTGCTACTGCGTGCTTCAACTTGACTGTCAATTTGCTGTTGATACAATTAGATTTGACTACTGAGGGACAAATGAAGAATCATTCTAAATTACAATGAATTGTGTTTCAAACAAACATGGATCTGGCGCATACAACGCTTATTTACATATAAACAAGGATCTGGTGCAATATCAATCCCTGCACAATTTCTGCCTTTCTGGCAACATTGCATTATGTTCTTTAGCGATCAGCTGCAGCAGCAGGGCAGGTTGTTACGGGTTCCTACTTTTTTCTGCTCCGTCAGCTTCAGTCTGGCTCCCCCATAACCTGTGTTATTGGTCTCCAATAGCTAAAGTAATGGAGGGGGGCTTATTTTGTTGCTCATTATTCAGGACGCCGAGACACTGTTCAGAAGAAGACCCATCAGAGACTGTACTTCGGGCAACAACTCAATAAGTACAACCTTGCTGCAAAATGGGAACTAAAAGTAAGTAAAATGGTCCTGAAATTAGTGTATTTGTCCTTGATTTGGGCTGGTAAATAAGATTATCTGCCAATGGAATAAGATTTTCGCTCTTAAAATAGAGACAACTCATCTCCATGATCTTATTTCAAGTGCAGTATATCTACTTATCTTATTTTAGGGGTCAAAATACTCATTCCATTGCCAGATCTTCTTATTTATCTGCTCAAATCAAGGACAAATACACTCATTTCAGGACAATTTTACTTATTTTTAGTTCTGTTTTAGCAGGGCATCCACAGGAGCTGCTGGTCATCTTCCACACTGCCATCATTCAGTCTGGCCTGAGTTTGTCCATCACTGTGTGGTTGGGCTCACCCACAAAACAGGACAGATCCAGACTGCAACAAACAATTAGGTCCACAAAGAGGATCATGTTGGCTGACCTTCCCTCCATCGAGGACCTTTACCGCCGCCACAGAGATTGTCTTCTCCCAGGCTGTCTCTCTGATAATCAGAGTACCCAGACCGATATCATGCCTTTTTGCACCAATCCAGTCCTCTTTTATTAAAATGTGCATTTTCATATTTACAAGAAAACTATTTCTATTGACCTTTTTTGTTACCTAAAATGTCTTCATGGAGAGCAAAGTGGAACTAGACTAGAGACAAATTCCTTGACTGTATGAAACAACTTAGCGAGAAGACCTGATTCCGAATCTATTTATGAGCCGACCAATTATAAGCCTGACTAACACGTTAAACTTCCAGAAGCGAAATCATTGTTGAGAGAAGCGACTGTCTCTGTTATTGCTGCGCTGCGGACAGGAAAAAAATTTGAAGAAATTATATCGACTTTTGACACAAATGTGTGTCTATGAATAATTAAATTTCTTAGTGTTGATTATATCGAGATATTGATTGTTTTGATAACCCTAAACCCCACAGCATCATTCAGCCACAACTATGTATCTCAGAAGGGGCTATGTGCTCAGGTTCTAGGAAAAGATTTTTAATTTTAGTCTTCTCTGACCAGAGCACCTTCTTTTGCATGTGCCCCCTGCTTCAAACAGTGTTTTCCATTCCATTTTATCCAACAATGACTTTTATCTTGCCACTATCCTATAAGACCTTATTTCTGGAGTACAGGACTGAAAGCTACCATGAGGCTATCGTAACTCTTTACAGATAATGACCTCAACAGCGCTCTGTTGGGCATTTAAAGCTTGAGAAATAGTTGTATAGTCTAACCCTGCTTTATACTTCTCCAAAGGTTTATCCCTGACTTGTATGCTGTGTTCCTTGATCTTCGTGACACTCCTTGTTCTCTGATGTTCTCTATCAAACCCCTGAGGCTTACACAGAAAAGCTGGATTTAAAGATAAAATCGGACACAGATGGACATTTAAATAACAGGTGACTGCAATGAAACTGATTGCACAGGATTTTATTTATGGCTGTCAGTGGAAAGGGGCTTGAATCTGAACGCAACCCACACTTTCCAGATTTAGGTTAGTAAAACTACCTTGAGAAACATGCATTCTTTTAATTCTACTTCACATGTATGGGCTACTCTGTTATTGTCCCAACCTGTTGCCTCATGGGTAAAAATTCCCAAGCTGAAAGTATTTGAAGACCACAAATCTTCACTTTTTTAGTTTTTTAATTTAAATCTACTGAGAATTGTTGCATTTCTACCTGATCAAACATGAACTAAACATGCATCATTTTGGTTGCCCTACCAAAGTAGTCAGACTTTTATCGATGTAAATTTTAACACATTAAAACAGGTCTGCAACGTTTGTCTTGTTAAAAGTACAATTTCCCAATTTTTTATGATGATTGTTTTCCATTTTCTAAGTTTACTTTTGAGTCAAGCTTATTGCATGTTTTGTGTTCCTACGAAACTAAAATGTCAGCAACCAGCGCGGTTAATGAAAGAAAAATATTTTATGTTTTTATCTGTCAGTAAAAATCTTATTAGCAAAAACTTCAATGCTTATGTTAGACCCTGTATTGGCCTGCAATACAAAGAAAAAAAAGGTGTCAAGATGGTTAAAAAAATCCTGCCTTAAAAGGATTGAATGAAAAAATGCAGGGCGTGTCATTGCACGTGTTTCAAACTGCGTCTGTGAATTTGCTGCAACAAAAAGCGAGACAATAAAAGCAAAAGAGCTGAGCCAAGTCGTGCCCTAATTTCCCTCGCTTATATCCTAAGTAAGACCCCCAACCCCCACTGGGATGCACTGTGTGTATCTCTTTTAAGACAACAAAGGCATGGATAAAAGCACATTCTGTCCATATCACATCTCGAGCAAAACTGCAGACAAAATGATGAGTGCGTACAAAAAAAAGCCTAAATATTGACACTATTCTCCTCGTTGAGAGAGATGCTTTTAGATTCAGAGACACCGCACCACAGCTCAATCTTCTGCCCCCATTCTTCTCATTGCTTCTTTCTGATCCACAACCTAGATAGCTCCGCTCCCAGTGCCTCCATAGGCAGTACGAACGACGACGTCTCTTCTTCTTTTCCCCCCTTAGACACCATTTCTTCCTTTAGGCCTGCAGCACATACCCCTCCTGTGCTCCGAACGTCTTAAAAGGAGATTCCCTCCAGGCCTGCTAGAGAATTAGTTATGGTGTTTTGTGTGTTTGTGTGTCTTTGACCCTCATATATCAGTCCCGTTGACAGCTGAGCCACTGAATGGCTGCCATTGCCCTTCCTACAACTCTCCAACAGAAGCGTGGGTGGCTACAGAAATATAAAGAACGAGAGTTATTTAAAAAAAAAAAAAAAAGAAGAAGAATCAGGGAGACATCCAGCACAGTGTGCTTCAGGGAATTTCCACCTCTGCTTCTCTGGGACATTTACACGCAAGCCCTCGGTTAGCCAGCAGCTTGTTTGAGAGGTTGTTATGAGCACTTAAAGGCTCCATTTGAAGTTAAAGCAACTGCTTCAAAGCAAGACCATTATCAAGATGGTGCTAATGGGTGGGGAGATGTTTTTTGAGCCAGTACCAAAGCACAGAGCACATGCCTGGACAATGCATGGGCTTTGGAGGATCAAACACCACGTAAGGTCAGTCTTTCAGTGGAGCTATGACATGTGGTAGCTGTAGTCTGAGGGAGCTGCTGTCTCCAAATGTTCAGCTTGAACAATCTTATCAAAAATATGGGTTTTCATTGGATTTGTTGTTTAAATTAAACAGGAGAAAAGCAATCAGTTGACGCCTTTTAGTTAAGACCCCTGCCAGTTTCAATTGTTTAAAAATGTCAAATAATCTTTTACTAAAACTATGTTTGCAGGGAGAGTTTGATGCAATTCAGGTCCTAGTGTGAATCTACAATTGGGAAATGTTGTATAAAAGTACTGACCAACATGCATTAGATTGCAACAGAACCATAGATGTCTTAAATATCAAAGCATTTCGAACCAAAGAAGGAAATTCTACTTTGCTGAAAATGGTGCCTTGAAGGGTTAACTACTGCAGTAATTGCTGAAATGTAAAAGCTTCCCTCAAATGAAATGATACCGATCTTTAACTTTATGGTGATACATGGATTATCATGAATAACTGATACAGTAAATGGACATTAAGTGTAACTAAACATTCATTTTTGGATAATGCGTACCACCACATGAATTAAGTTGTTGAAAAGCTCCTTCAGTGACAGAGGTCCTTATCGCAGGTCCTTCTTCCAGCAGCTCTTAGACTTTATTACCATCACTGCTTCTAACAAACTCAATAAGTGTTTATTGTCTTTGCTATTTTTGCATTGGTTTCTTTCATTCTTCTAAATAGTCTGTTGGTGTTTTTCATGCCTAAATATACATACAAGACTAGGATATTTCTTAAAATATCCCTCCTCAGTTTGACACTTCTTTCTTTGCTGCTGGTTCACCTGAATTTCTCAACTGTGGGACAATAAAGAATCTTTCAATTATATTCTACTTTCATTCTATTCTATTGTTCCTTTTTAATATTAAAGCTGTCACGGATATGTAGTCTAAATTGAACAAGAAACAGACAATCGAAGTCAATGGCAACTATAAACCAAGACCACTGCTAACTCCATTAGTATATTTACAAGGTCCAAAAAACTTTAAAATATTATTTTTATGCTTCAGCATCTAATGGCAAAGTGAAGATGCATATGAAATGATCTTAAAATTATGAGGACATAAAATGAGGCTCAAACTGAAAAAAAATTAAGCAACATCCACAATTAAAGTAAAATAACTTTTGATTTGAATGTCTTTGTCCCTGTAGCAGAGTGAGGTGGATCCTTGTATTCTGGGAACATGTTAATCTTCCGTTGGTGCCATCGTATAATCACAAGCACACATGCATGTTCTCAGACTGTAACACAAATATTGGATGAAGAAAACTATGTTTTACTCCCATCAAAGAATGAACCATTCACAGTGTTGTCCTGTCCTGAGAATTGAAACGCTAAACTGGACTAACCTGCAATACAAAGACGTGAAACGTTGACAAAAAATCTCATGGACTTATGCTGTGTTTGATCTGGTTTGAAACTCAGAGTGGCACTTGAGCTGGTTGTCTTCTATATGTGACAACAATCTCCTGTTTCCTTCCCCTTTGTTACTTCCAAGGGCTAAAAGACAGAATTATTTTCTAACCAAGAAAACCTCAAGATCTGACTAGGATCACCCAGAATCTAGTGGTAAAGTATTCCCTTTTTTTTAAAGTAGACATTCAACAAGATCACCTTGGGAGGAAAATGAACATTACACGATGGGCCAAACACAGTCAAGAACCAAATCTGACAGAAAAGTGAGGTCTTCTTCAGTGAGGTCACCTGAAGAAGATAAAAGATATCCCCAGAATTTCATATATTTGTAGAACATCTGTAAGGTAGAGCAAGTAAAATGGTCATTTTTTGTAACACATTTGTTTCGTTTTCAGTTGAATTGCACATTTAGTTGTATTTAGATCTCCAAAACGAAGCATTTTGTTTACTTCTGAGTATTACTGTACTTTACTGACCTTTATTTTCCAAAATTTGTATGGCAAGCTTAACATGGAACCTAAATGCAACCTTAGTGTAAACAACCTAGTTTAGGTTATTGTCAATTTCCCATTTGTTGATTATTTTAAGGTCAGCTATATGATGAAAGAAAATTAATAGAAAAGTAATAGGAAATTCACAGTGTTTTGCAAAACACCAACTAAATACACATCCATACACCTAAAACTTAGATTTCTCTAAATGCTATATTCTAGAAGTTTTTGTTTTGAATATATACTCCAAACTAAATCTATCAAATAGCCACTGACAGCATTCGTTAATTAGACACAGTCACAAACATTTAAAGTAATTGACATTTCCATCAGAATAGGTCACTTGGTGAGCTGAAAGGAACATTTTCCAGATGGGAAAAGGGGGTTTTGCAGCTCCTTCTGTATCAGTATGTCATCAAAGAAATCTTAAAGTTTAGAGAAATCTTTCAGGATTAAAGAAAGCGAAGAGAGACTCTTAGATAATGCTTTCTGATCGACTGAAAACATGGCGACCTCGTGAGTCTGAGTCACATAAATCATCTAAACTCAGAATCTTGTTTCCTACATAGCACCAGACTGTCAGGCTGATAATTAGGGTTTATTTGGCCGATGAAGTCGTGTTGCGTTAGAGGTGGAGCAGCCAACCAGACATGTTTACAGCCTCCATAATAACAAGCTCTGCCTGCTTTTAAATGACAATCTGCCAACACACATACACTTGGGTCCATATTTGTGGAAGTGTTTATATTTATAATTTTCTTTCATCGACTATTTTGGATGTTTAAAACAAAAAAAACCTTTGATCAACAGAAGCTTTGTAGCTTTGGGTTAGTGTGCTTACGGCCACTGGTGTGTACACGTGCTACCCTCTGTAGCAGCTATCAGAACCACTTCAACACCCACAAACAGGATGGAGCTGCTGTAAATTTGCAATGCCGCTGATGTATGTGCGAAACTGTGCTGTATTCGGGAAGTCACTCTTATGAGCAATGATATGTCAAAACTGCTTTCCAAAGTAGTGGGAAAAAAAATAAGAAAAAGAGGATCTCAGTGCTTAACGCGTTACTTGACACTCACTTGCAGCCATCTCTGGAAACAATCTGAACGAGGCAGCGTGCATGCTTTCATAGATGTAAAGAAATTGCCTTTTAAGGATCCTATTACTTTTATTTCACTTTAGAAAAATAGCTTGAGTGACTTCATCGAGAGGTTCAAGTCAATAAAAGAAGTGTACAACAGCAATCTGTCATGGCAAGATGTTTTCTGTAGTGAAACGGTGGGAAATACAGAGAATGTTCTCCTTACAGACACAAACAAATGAACAGGAAGCATTAATAGTAACCTAAGTGTGACAAGGTAACTGCAGGTTTCACTTTGTCAATGTTTAACGCAGAATAAAAAAGCACAAGTGAAAGTAGGCATAGACACATTTACAAGAAGCAATTCTGTTAAGATATCAACTGGGTCAGTGGAGTGACCAGCTTGACGTAGGAGCTGACTATTTAAACTATTTAAACTTAAACGACCTCCCACATAGCTGCTCAATGGCAGAGGAGGTGGACGTCTTGTTTACGTGCAAACATTCAGTGAAACGGAAAGAAATCGAAGGCCTCCTGCAAAACCCCGCAGCAACAACACGGACCTGGATAACTCAGATCATCCTTTTTGACGAACAGCCTCTTTGTAGGAAAGAATCATTGTTTTTTTAATAGCCGCAAACTAAACTGAGCAGCAGTTTGTGGTGGACAGAGAGTTTCCCTTGCTGCTTTAAAAAGGTACGCTGTTGCTGATAATTATCTGAGGTAGTCACAGATTCTCAGAGATTTCCATTTTCTGGATCTCAACTGGATCATGAGCTGCATAACATTGGCCATTAGAGCTTATCAACCCTGTATCTGTTAGGGATGTTTGCAAGTGCTTTTTTTCCAAGTTCAAGTTAAGTCTCTGATCCCTGAAAAGGAAGAACTTTTAACACTGCATTGTTATCGGCTTTGAATTTAAACCAAATAATTATAGTTAATTAACATGTGGGCATTTAATTTTTATACTGTATAAGCAAAACTATTATGGAGTGCTTCCTTTTTTTATGGATTAGTGCATTTGAAAAAGGTCAATAAATCCTATCAATGTCAAATTTTTGAATTAACGTGCTTTTATTTTGACATTTTCTGTGACTTGGTAATGCGGTAGTTAACGCCTGTTTATTCATCCATCAATCCATTTTCTATATCCACTTAATTGCTGCATCGGTACCCAGCGGCGTTGTGCTTTTCTCCAGCTGTCACTGGACGAGAGGCGAGGTACACCCTGAACATCACAGTGAAACAGAAAAACACAGGACAAAAATGTATGCATGCACACACTCAGACCAATTTACAGTAGCCAGTTAACCTACTATGCATGTTTTGTTTTTTTTTACTGTGGGAAGAATTCGGAGTACTGGGCAAGAATCCTGGCATGCACAGGAAGAACATGCAAAGTCTCTGCAGAAAGGCCCCGAAACCCAGGACCTCCTTGCTGTAGGGCAAAAATGATAATAAGTGCTCCACTGTGCAGGGCACATTAATCCATCTGTTCAACTTTTCATCTCCTTTACTACAGTATATAGTGGACTTCATTGGTTTTAGAGACATTTCTTCTACTTTCTGAGTTGGATAATTTCTCAGATTATTAATATACCAAGTGCTAAATGTGTATGTAAAACACGTTTTGCAAAGTTTAAACAGTAAATGTTCTAAGGTACATCAGAAATTACAAAAAGTAAGTTAGCGGGGCACAATGTAGTGAATAAATGAGAGAGAATGGCCTATTTCTAAAATAATAGATATGGAAGTGCTTTTATGAGGCAAGCTTAAAGGAAACAGAAGATGTCAGAGGTAAACTATGCATTATGTTTTTTAGGTGTGTTTAATTTTGCAGACGAAAAATGGGTCAGTTTCTGTTACTGATCCTTTCACCTTGGACAAAAAACTAGACAAGATCTAAAATCTCATGCAGAATGAGTAGATCTTTGATGAAAAGTACTAATACACATCACATTTTAGCCATGTGGGAAGGCCTAGCAAGTCGGAAAAAATAGCCATTGAGGTTGAATCTAAAGCTGTTTCAAACAGCAAAAGTTAATCTGAGTCTCTGTGTACTGCAAAATATGACTTATTCCATTCAATCCTAGGATAAATATTTCACCTAGGTGTAAAGAAATGAATTCTGGAAAACTTAGAAATCTGGGAAATCAATGGTTTCAATATTTAATAGATTAAATCTACAGAAACTGGAAGGAAGGAAGATTTAGTCTAAATCTAAAATTTAAAAAGGTTAGATATGATAACATCTTAGCCAAAACACTGTGTGACTAAAAAAAAAAAAACATTGTAAAAATTAACATTGGTTCTGAAACAACCCAACGTCATTTATTGTAGAGTTCAGTTTAAAAGACAGGCCTGTGGTCAATGGCTTAAAAAGCAACTTGTGTTCATCCACACTGCTGTATACCAGGTACAGTTTTTTTCCATTAAATTCAAGTCTCAAACTTTGTGTCCAAGTCAAAACTGAGCCTTTAGAAATAGAGTCTATCTTAAGTATAAAGTAGCTGTTTTTTGCTTTTTGTTTGTTTGTTTTTTGCTTTTTTTTTGTGACTTATGAATGATCAAGTGAGACATTAGTCCCCAACTCTTGTATCAGAAAGTTGGGTGCCAGGGAAAAGCCTCACACTCTTCCTTGAGTCTTTCTTAAGCACTTCTGTCTGGCTTACTTCTCTTCAGCTAAAAGTGACTGTTTCTATAGCAAAACACCGTTGCTAAGTAACAGCTTTTGATCCATCTCTGTCGAAATGTTTAAGTTCCTCATGAATGTCAAGTTTACCCGGCAGTACATTGCATTCTAACAAGCTGATCCGACGCTGTTTGTTCCGTGTAGTGACGTGAATGTAGTCACTTGACTACATTCACGTCACTACACTATCATAAACCACTTTCAAGGTCAAAAGATCATCTTTCTGTCAAATTGTTTTGCTGTGCTGGAAGAATTTTTGAAAACATCATTTCCACCTCATTGACTTTCCCTAATGAGCTTCATGATCTTTGCCAACAGTTGTCTGGCAACATCTCCCATAAGAAAACAGTCCTAGGTTCCAGCCTCTCGTTAACCTCAACAGCCCCTCAAAACACGATCCACTTTACACACTCTAAAGTTCATCTAGCTGACTTACAACATACAGCTAAATATTTTTAAATGGTCACTTATTAGTTAGATTTCTAAATTACCAAGATTTTATCTGGAGCTAAAATTGGTTAAGTGACGTTATTTGGCGTAAAACAGAGAATGTAGCACTATGCAATGTGTACTTCTGACCAACACTCGTGATATTCTTGGATTTGGCCGCTACGAAAAATTTCCTCACAACAAAGGATTACTTATTCGGCACCTGACTGCAATGAGTTGCTGTTACCACAAGGAGGCAGAAACGGACCAGTTGCAAAAGACAGCTCGTATTGCTAGAGTGATACGCAACACACTTCGACCCAAACGCAAATAGTTACAAACATAAAACACACAAAGATAGTAGCAGCAGCCAACAAGTTCTTTGTCAGGGAAAAATTAAACTGCGGCCAAGTGAAACAATGTTAAGTAGTTAGCGTATCACGAGTAGTCTTCAATAACACGTTATCTAAGGCTAAAGCATTCATCAGAAGCTTTAATAAGTAGTCAATACTGACAAACTTAATCTGGAAGGCAAAAGCTCCAGACATGCTCCATGTCAGTTTTATTGTAATTCCTGGTACTGTTCTGTTGAGTCTGTGTTTAGAGTCCCATCAAATAAATAAAAAAACACTGGTTTTGGTACAAAATTCTGTGATACAATACCATAGGTGAATAATGGTGACTGATCACAGATCTATTGACATTACTCAAAGCTTGAAAGCAATTCATTTGGTGCAAAATAAATGAACCCAACTTTTCAAAGGCGTTCCATGGAAAAACTTGAAGTAAACGACACCGCGCACCTTTTGTTTCCCAAACTATGTGGATGTACTGATTTTTCTGAAACGAAATATGAAATATGCAATAGTTTGGAGCCATTACTAAGCTTAACCCTCAATAAGATGAACACAATTAATTACTATTCCAATCAGTGTTCAGAATATTTACTAGGTTTGTTCTTTTATTAATTTAAAAAGTATGTTGAGCTTCTGAGATGTCTTAAGTTCTAATAACTGATTCTACGATTAAATGTATCATGTAATGGTAGTAGGTTCTTGGATCAGTCTCTACACTCTGTTTTAATTTTATTATTTAATTAATGTTTTTTGGTCCAAATCAAATTTCGATTAAAAGCACCATCTAGACCAGTGGTCCTCAAATCCGGTCCTCGAGGTCCAGTGTCCTGGAATGTTTAGATGTGACCCTGGTCCAACAACACCTGAATCAAATGGCTGATTACCTTCTCAGTATACAGTGACCTTCTCCAGAGTCCTGCTAATGACCTGGTTATTTGACTCAGGTGTGTTGAAGCAGAGTAACAAACAAAATTTGCAGGACCCCGATCCTTGAGGACCAGAATTGAGGACGACTGATCTAGACTGTACCATTATCATCCCAGGCTCCATTTATGACTTTTTAGTTCAGAGCTTAGGACGCCTTTGTAATCATATTTCCAGTTCACAACAAGTCTGGTTTGGCTGGAAGTTACTCCCAGTTGAAAGTAAGCTGTTCCTCTCTACTGTCGCTACATACTTGGTCAGGAAGAGGGATTGCTGCAAAGTCAATGATGAATGACATTGAGAATAACAACTCACTTGAATGACAAGTGAGTTGTTATTCTCAGAGAAGAAAATGATGATGATCGTGCATATTAATGGAAAAAAAATCATATTCATAGAATTAAGGTTGTTGCAATGTGATTCTCACCTTTTGGGGTTTATGTAAACTTTTTGTCAGACTGCGTTATGAAAGAACGGCGTCATGACGGAGTTTCAAGCTCACAATTTAAATGTAAGATATTTGTTTTTATTCAAATGCTCTTTTCCAGAGTGAAAGCTCTGTTTTAGATTCACTTCCTCCTTAACTCTGTTGCCAAGTTACTAATTCATAAACACCAAAGAAGCCCATCCGGAAGTGTAAAAAAAAAAAAGCACACTTTGCTTTTCCTAAAAATCAGGACACGTCAAGTTCTTCAGAGTCACTTGTAACTGATATTCAAACGTGTTTCAGAAATCAGCCGCTATCAGCAGGAACGGGACGGGACAGCGCAGGCATCAGCATATTGACATAGATGCCACAGCACTCAACCGTTTCAATGAAAGCCAACACTCGCCCTGAATGCATCAAAATAATACAAGCCGATAGGGACGAGTGTGCTGACAGCTTGTGAGGACACCATGCACTGTGCAGTCAAATCAGGCTGATCTGAACTGTTCTTGTTACGTCCTTTATCAGTAACACACACACACACACAGAATTACAGACAGACAGTGACAGCATTCCTTGGCACCCCTGGTGAACATGTGTAAAAAGCCTAAAAATAAATTCTGCTTTATTGCTGAATAAGCATAATCTAACACAAAATATATAAGAAATTCCAACCTTTAACGCGAGTATATCATTCAATGGGTAACATAATCTCTAAAGCTCACGTTTAGAGAACTGGAGCCAAGAGAGGCACCAGGTCTCCAGAGTAACCAGCAGTTTAAAGCTAAATGCTAAACGGTTGTTTGGGTGTGATGCGAGAACGAAGCCTTTTCTGTCCTACCTTCACCAATATAACCATCAAAAGCTTGCCAGAACGGTTCAGTGCTGCCCTCTTCACATGTTGCTGCACTCTGCTGGTCAGCTGGCTTTAACAAAAGGGACTGAACCTTCAAAATAAGCCCCTTAAAACGTACTAAATTAAGCCAGCATTCTTTAAAACGTCTGCTTAAGCCTGTTAACAAAACATAAGGTAAACGTTAGACGACATTATTACAGCTGTTATAAACTATACCTTGTAGTTTACTAGGAGCAGTCAGAGGGACCTGTTGCTTCTCTTGCATAAAGGCAAGTATGCCACTTTATGCATTTTTGATTCATAGTTCTGCGGACATTATGAGAAATCTGACATGAAACTCTCATACGAAACCATGCCAATAGCTCCAACTTTGTATAATGTTATAAGAGTAGATGAATTGTCTTATGGGGTACAAATAGTGCCACAGGTTATTGCTGTTTTTAAGCAATTGTTTCTTTAAATTGGATTTTATTCCCCCTCCTGATTGGATAAATGTAGCTAATCATATTAAAGACTGTATTTAAAAAATGTATGCGTTATAATATGGTCCTGCAAGAAAAGCAATATTTATTCCAAGGCTTGTTACACGTTTTCACAAGGGTAACAAACAGAGGAACAACAGTATTCACTCGTTTGTTTACAGTCTCCTGCAGGCTTTCTGTCAGCCTCCTTCCCGGTGTGTTTATTTTGGCGTTTGTTTTTGTTTTTAATCGGCCGTTTCCATCAGGTCCATCGAAATGGCACACACACACCTGTCCAGCTTTACTTACATTTCAGAGCCTGGATCAGCGCCTTGCCGTCTTTAATCAGCTCCTTGATGAACTTGTTGGTTTTGTCCAGCTCCATTTCGTGGGACTTGAGCCGGTCCCTGAACTGTGGGCTGTCCAGGTAGCAGTCACTGAACTCCAGAGCTGGTAGCCCCATCTTCTACCAATCAACGAACCAGTGGAACTAAAACAAAAAAATAAATAAAAATAAACGCTCGGAACAAGCGTAGAGAGGAGGAATAAGATGTGGAGGAGGAGGGCGGTGAGAATCCCGGAGCTAATACTACTTCTATTGCCTCCGCAATGATGGAAAATACGTTTCCAACATGTAAACAATTCCAGAAAAACCTTCCCGCATACCCTCCTCTATTCTGAGTGTTGCACACAAGCCGGAGTCCTCTTATTTCTCCGAAAGAATAAAATAAAAATACAAAAACACGTCGCAGATAATGGAGCTTGGTGCGGTGCAAAGCAAAGGTATCCCACGGTCTCAGGTAAAAACTGTTGCTACAGTCCTCTCCGCCAGGACATTCTTGACTTTAATTTAAAAAAAAATAAAGGTTCCAGAGAGGGATGGAGGTAGAGGACGAAAACTGAACTCAGCTCCAGCTCCTATCGTGGAGCGATATGTTCGCTGCTGGGGCGGCTTTAAAACAAGCCCGTTCAGATTCAGCACATCCCCGCAGACTGCGAGAAACCTACTACAACGCGCATAATCCACCTGACTGACGTGCGCTACCGACCAATGAGGCGCGCGAAAGGAAGAGCGTCACCTAGGGGGTGGGTGCACACGAGACACCCCAGCGCTGAGATAGAAAATAACGGCGAGAGCTCACTCTGATCGTGTTTCTGGAGATGGTCTTGTATGAGATAGATGCTGCTGTGTACAGAATAAAGCTACGTAACAACTGAAGCCACTGAAAAATGTGGTTATGCACGAAAACAGAACGAAATGTCATGGATAGTTTGTCTTTTGTTTAATGCTATTTTGTTGTAAAATGTAATTTATTCCAGACATTAAATCAAACAAGCTGGTGAGGTCACAGGTGGTAACTTGAGCCACTTGAACCACTAATCAGGTCTATTTGAGTGCTTCCATTTGTATTATACTTGTTTTGTCTGCTGTGCCTGCTTTCTATGTGTGTGTTTTTTTTCCCCCTCAAAAACTGAGATTTAAAAGGACAAAGAAAATACTACTTGTCAGACGTTTGTATAAAATCTGTTGTATTCACTTTAAAAATAAGTGTCCACCTCCAGACCAAAATGTCATGGTCAGTCTAATTGCTTAGCTTTTCAGTTTAGTTTAGTAAATTGCTGTTCAAGTTAAGATGAAATAATCATCCATGCACATATACCTTTGATGACATGACGTATGGTATAAAACGACTATAAGAGTGCTGTCAAACCATTAAATATATATATATATATATATATATATATATATATATATATATATATATATATATATATATATATATATATAATATATATATATATATATATGAGAGAGAGAGAGAGAGAGAGAGGGAGGATGGGCCTCCATGTCCGTGAAAACGGCAGTGCACTCACTGCAAGCTGCTCAGGTGCAAGCCACCAGAATTGACAAAGACTCCTGGATAGGTGTTAGGGTTAGGGTCTTTTCAGAAAGAACTGAACGGAAGTCCGGTTGCCTCCGATTTAAGCCTGTTTGCTGTTGCGATGACCCGGATAACTGAGAATTGTGTACAGCATTCATTTATGTTACAAATGGTGAACATACACAGAAACTAATCAGATCTAAAAACACATACAGGAATCTAAACAGATTTAATGATCATTGTCATCCTGACTGTTTGCTTCAGCTTCATCAGCCACTGTTTCGTCCATTGGGTGTCTGTCTTCTGAGTCAAACTCCACCTTATACATGTTGAACCCCTTGCAGCTCCAAATAGCCTAGATGCAACTCGAATGTTTCAGACTGTGTGTCCATATTTAGTTGCCTGCCACAATATTCATTAAAGCCAGCTATTCAGCTTGATATTTTTGCCTATTCTGTAGAAATGCATGCTTCATCACCCAGTGTATTTCACCTTCATTGTCAGTGTATATTTGTTGGTTAAAACAAACAACACTGAGTAAAAAAATGTATTATAGGACTGCTTTAGTCTCAACTGTCTTTCTAAAAAAAATCCTAACAACTTAAACAGAAAGCAAACACATGGTTTAACAAAAAACTGCATTCTAATTCAAAAAGTACAGAAGAAGCGTGCATTAGCAGGTATTTATCTGAAAGTTGTTGTATAGTCGCACCCAACTTCGATCGAATAACTTTGGTAGGATAAGGTCTGGTGAATGTCAAGTGTTTGAACATCATGTCATGTATAGACGATCTTTGCACTTAGCGGGACTGAAGCTAACTGGGGGTTTTGGCAAAATGCTGAAACGACTTGCCATAGAGGAGTAGACGCTGACGTCATTTCGAACGAAGCAGGGAATTTCTGTGAAGAGGATTCTCGGCCTGAAGGTTCTAAAGGAAATGGCATCACTTCTAACGCCCTCTGTTGGCAGAATGTGGTACTGCAACTAATGTCTAAAAAAGGAGACCCAAAAACAGTTCATGATTGTTTCCAGGGATAAAATAAAAAATATATAAAATAAAAAAACATGTTAATTTCTCCTGTTGAAGATGTATTCAATTGGAGGACTGTTTTTTTTATATATCATTGTCATTACTGTTAGATTTAAGTGCCCATGATGGGACTCTTTGTTGGAGATGGTTTTAAGCCTCCAAAAAGAACAAAACCCTTAAATTGCATTTACATTTTCAAACCTCCAAATCAAACCGCCAATATATGGAAGACACCGATGGATTAGTATTCCTAATATAATTTCTAGGGACATGTTACGCCGAAAGTTCTTCAGGGTGGCATAAATTCCATAATCAGTGAAGGAAAATTGTGCGCATTACAAAATGAAGGCATTTGTTTTGTTGTTGTTGTTTTTTTAAGAGCGTGATGCTGCAACAAACCTAAAATAGTTGTGTTGAAATGGCCAAAGGTAATGTGCTTCTCAAAAGCTCCTGGTTTAAATCGTTATATATATTAAGGCAGAAATAAAACTTCATAATTTGCATAAAGCTAAAACTGAAGCAACAAAATGTACTTTAATGCAACAAGATTTACAACGTTACATTTTCTGACGTGAAACAACAATATCATTTTGTATATGCTCAGACAATGTTTTTCTGTCTGATAGGCTTGAAAAAAAACTTGACTAACACAGGCACACATTACAAAGAACTATCCACATACACAATCCAAATGGGGAGTTTAGAGAGACAGATTACCCTAACATGCATTTTTGGACGTTGGGGGGAAGACAGCATACCGGTAGATAACCCACACATGAAAATGGAGAGTGTGCCCAGCATCTACTTGCTGCAAGTCAACAGCGCTGCTAACATCACATCAGACCCTGATATCAAGAAACTCAACAAGAGACGAAACTGACATCTTCCTGTTTGGAATGTGTTACAAGGTCATTTGTACAAACAGAGAAAACCTGGATCAGTGGTCAGCCTTCCCAGTATACAGCCTCCCAAAATTATTTAGAAAGAGCACGGACAACTCACCCAGGAAGTCACCAAAGAGCCCAGAGCAACATCTAATGCTCTGCAGGCTCCACTTGCCTCAATTTATGTCAGTGTTCATAATCCAAGGATAAAGAAGAGCTTTCCCATGTAACCTAATTAAATCAATTCAGCAAAGAAGAGTGGGCCATTTTTTTCCCACCGCAACGGTAAATACTAAATATTGCCAGCTTTCATAAGTATTTTTGCTGTGGTGGCCTCCTCAGTTTGCATATAGTGACAAAAGAAAATCTTGCCTTTCATGCTTTTTTGTAATTGAAGTGCTTTTCTGGTTCTCATTTGAGTCTTATTTACCAACGCTAAGATGAGTACTTCCAGTACTTCTGTATTTTGCCTTTTAAAGCGAATGGATTGTAGCAACGGTTTTCACCAAGATGACTATATAAGGCCAGCTGTCTAACACTTGAAGATAAACTGACTAAATACAGTTCAGCCAACTTCCCTAAAGCTTCCCAAATTTTGACACATTTTATTTTTTAAAGCATTGCACATATGTCACTGACACATGAGGCTCGTTGTTTATGCTTCATGTGTTAAAACAGTCCAGATTTAGAAGTGCAGCTTCCTTCCCTAAAAGCTGAGAGCTTTGGTGGCTGGCTGCTCACCCATTTCTCCATCAAGCCTCCGTCTGCTGGGCCGTGCACCCACACTCAGGAAGCGGTCTGTTATTTGTGTATGTGTTCAAAGATGCAGGTTCAAAAACCAGATTTACCCGGTTTGCAATCAGGTACGGTACATGCTATATTTAGAGCTGGCAGCTGCTGGGTGAGTTCTGATAACTCATGAGAAATATGAATGTTGAAGTCTGAGTGTTTTTTTTTTTTTTTATTATTATTCAGCACAGGTCTTTGATATGCTGCAGGAACTGTTTTTTTCTACTTTCTGTCCAACGGGCGAGTCGTAAAATGAAATTCTGTGAACAAAAAGGGCTCACAATGCTTAGATGGAAGAAACAGTTAATACATGGACGAGGCGAGGTACTGCATTTGAAATATGTACAAGACACAATGAAGTCACTGACAAAATAATATCTTCACAGCATAAATAAAAGCCCTAATCAGCATAATTTCAAATCTAACGCTCTCCTTATGCTTTATGGCCATCAAGAGGATGTTAATTTCTCTGTCAGCATCTCTCATAAGGCTATTTTCAGCCTTAGTAGAATAGACTCTTAATAGAATAGACTGAAAATAGCCGTCAGGCAAGTTTCTGGGGGTCTATTTCTTTACAAGTCAGGTTCCCATTTAGACATGTTAAAGATGTGTTAAAATGACCCAAGTTTTTAAATCCCAGATCAAAATCATATTCTTACACAAATGAGAATACATGTTCTTCTACATAAGCAGATAGGATGTTTTTTTTTTTTCACCAGCCAAGTCGAAAACCTTTATTAATATATTAAACCTAGGATTCTGGGATGAAAAGCTTGAAGTCATCTAATGTTTTCTCCTTCATGGATCACAATCTCACTTCTTCATTAACAGCACCTCACAAAAGACCTCGGAACATTTCTACATTTAGTCACCTTACAGCCATGGACTTTGATGTTTTTATAGTGAAATTTTATGGGAATGATCAACACAAAGTATGACATCATTGCCAAGCAGAAGGAAAACAGAACAAAGGTTTGAAGCAAAATTAAGTTATTAACCCTCTTCACCCATGACTGCTCCGCGATCCACCCCACAAACAGTTGTGAAGTTTACGGACGACACCACTGTGGTGGGCCTCAACAATGATGAGAATACAGAGTGGAGGTACGCAATCTTACACAGTGTTGCTCCAGGAACTGTATAGACAGGAGGTCCAGGAAGTCTGAGTCACCCAGACTGAACATGTTCCTCTCTGCCTACAGAGGGAGGGGTTGAAGCGTGTGGACAGCATGAAGTTCTTGGGCATTCACATCTCCTCCGACCTCTCCTGGACTGTGAACACCTCCCACTGGGTGAAGAAGGCTCAACAACGGCTCTTCTTCCTCAGGAAACTATAATAAAGTGGACTTTCCACTAATCTGTTAAAAACTTCTACAAAGCTAAATTAGCTCAGCTCAACAGTGTGGTATGCACAGTGGAGGAGAGGAAGGATAGCACAGCTGGTGACAACAGCACAAGGCATTGTGAGATGCCGCCTACAAGATCTGAACACAGTTTATGCTGCAAATGTACAGAAAATATATACCATATATATATATATATATATATATATATATATATATATATATATATATATATATATATATATATATATATATATGACAAGAAAGATTTGTGATTCTAAGAAGTATTTTAAACCCTAATGGCCATACTTCTTCTTGAGTAATAAGTGTAAATAGTTTTGATACCTCTGTGGATGCAAAGCACTGCTGGAAGAAATACTCTGATTTGCGTCAAAAGACTTGTGACTGTAATACATGTGCAAGGATTTCTTAAAGGTAAACAGCAGGTTTTACAGGAGTGTTGCAGCTAAAGGCTCTGGCTGCTATTTTACTTTAGAAACTCTGCAGTTTGAGCCTGAGTTGGCACATACTGTAATAACAATGAGGAACTACGTTATAAGGTTCATGTATGAATAGAATTGTTTTTCACACTCCATTCTGGTCGTGTGGATTGAGCTTGTTGCTTATATTATCATACACATCCTTTCTTCTCACGAGGTAATTTTTATCATGAAATTTCAGATTTTTTAGGAGAAGAAAGAGCTCCTTGTATGGTAGGCTTTACTTTTATCTTTACTATGTTTGCACCTTTGACTATGCAGCATTTGTATCTTTATAAAAAAAAAAAAGAGAAATGGCTACATAGATTTTTGTTTTGATTGCTCCTTGTACTCTGATTATTTCATGCATTTAATTCTGTAGCCGTAGCCCAAGACAGAAAAAGGAAATCTCAGAGGAGTTTCATATTTGCTGCCAAATCATTGTACTTACTTATAACATATGTGTAGGTAATTTTCAGGGTTTATATAATTTATTTGTTTAATTATTTTTTGCAAAGTTAATCTTTTTTTTTTTTTTATACCTGTATTTGAAATGCTTTGCTGTGGCAAATTATGTTGTGGTTGCTTTTGATGTCTATATAAATGTCTAATATAAATGGCACTGCCATATATAATGTCTATAAATATATTCTAAATTAATCAGCATTTTAAATTTCTACACAAAAGGCAGGTGAGGTTTATTTAACAGTTTACACCTTTTAACATTTTATTGGCGCTATTGGATTGTCCCATTGCAAGCTGGTACTAAAGTTAACCTGTTCTGCCCCCTGCTGGTTTATAAAGGTAACATGTACATTTAAAAAGAGGGTGAACTCTGGAGGGTTAAGTGGGGTAAATTTGGGCCAGGATTTTTTGATATCAAAAACATTTTTTTCTCTTACTTGCATAATCATGTATTTATTCATCATAGAGATATTTAAAATCTCACCTAATCTGGATAAGAGACTATATAAAAAGTGTACTTTTAAGGGGTTTCAAAGTGGATTCTACTTCATGTTACCTATTTTTTTTTTACAGATGGTCCTCAAGCTCCCTCTGATAACACTGTGAAATTCATGATGGATTCTATGATGGCGAGCCGGCTTGGTCCTGCAGCCTATCTGTATACCCTATGCCTGCTTATCCATGCAGGGTTGTGAGGATGCTATTCTTTCTTGCTACAGCGCAAAAGCGCAAGCAACCCCTGAAACCTGCAGCTCTATACTCCAGAATTGGTATTAGATCGTTTTTTTTCTTCTGAAAAGCTAAATTAGTTGAATAATCTTGGACTTGTCTGTTGAGTTAACATTATTCCAGAAGTCCTGATCTTTGAACTTTAGTCTGGTTTTCATGTTCATCTTAGACAGCATGCTCCCTTTATGCTCACTCCCTTGCCAATCAAACTTCTTTTTTTCAATCAGGACACCAAAGTACATGTCTGGGGTCTAAAAATTCTTCAAAATGAAGATGGACAATGTATGTGCAACCGATGAAATATGCTTATGTACGATTTCAGCTATTTTATTTGGGAATAAATGTCCTAACTTACTCCTCGTCAGAAATCCTATTTTCTTTTTTTTTTATGCTTTACATTTTTTAAATTAAAATCCCACATGGCTGTTGTTGGCTGTCTTAATTTTACTACATTACTTTTTATTTTTTTAGAGTTCTAGCTGTCATAATGATAGCAATCACACTTTTTCTCGTACTCACGCTGCATCGATCACAAGAATCCACACAAACATGCAATAGTTACTAGTGGACTGGCCCAACAAATCAAATGCTGCCCAGAGCCCTGTAAAAGACTTCAGCTCTGCAGAAAATATTTTCCTGGTCTGACACAAGATTGTCGACATAGCTGGGTTTTTAAAAATTCCATCAAAACATGATTTACAAAGCATGAATTTGAGAAAAAAAGTACCAATGTGAATAGCTCTGCAGGCATGTGAAGCAGCTCCCGTTACCCTGTAACATGACCCAAAGGTCCTATCCTATGAGGGAGGATCTATGATGGAACCTATAGTGGAGATGCAGTCATCTCTTGTCCTTTATGAATTTTTAGAGTCTGCTGCTCAGCGTTGTCTCAAGCATTAGTGCTCACACAGTTGGACAGCTTTGTTGGTTTCCAGGCCTTGGCTCTGTGTCCGGGATGCCTGTGTCACTCTTTCTCAGCCTCTCTCTCTCTCTCTGTAGTCTGAGGAGGTAATTTTAGTCCTGACGCTGGCCTGTTAAAATGAGTCCTCTGACGCTGTTAGAGGGGTGGCGATGAGACGGAGAACCAACACGAACTTAAAGCCCATAAAAAGCAGAGACTTCTCAAGTGGAGGGAGGATGACGGGCGCGTTTCAACCAAACTACAGTTAGAAGAGAAGAAGTCGGAAGGACATGCTGGCACATAAGGAGGGTTGTCACGTGACTTTCCCACAGGTATGTGACGGATTCCCTAGATTGACGATTACTGCAGAGTGAGAATGTGTGCGATTGGAAATCAAAATGTTGCTTTACGAATATTTTTTATCAGCCGGGCTTCTCCTCTGTGTGGACTCCGTCATCCAGGTCATAATAAAACTGGATGTCTCAGCAGAAGGTGACTTTCATTTTCAGGTTCCTAAAGATTGATCGTTTATCTCAGAGGCTTCTTCAGGTCCCGCAGGCTGATGTGGAGATCAGGCACGGAGACGTCTTCAACAGATTAACCCAGATAAAGTTTTTTTTTTCTTTTACCTTCAGGGATTACAGAAAAGTTGGTCAGCCGGTTGAATATAAATCTGATTCAAAGACAAACGTTAAAAAAAAGACTAGATACTTACTAACTCTAGCATAAAAGAACAAAAATATGAAACATATTTCATATTTACAGAGTCAGTTGACTTTTGACTGATCATGAATGTCACACAGGTCATTTCACAAATATGAAAAAAAACCAAGATATTTTCAAGATATTCATTTTCAAACCTATTTAAAGCTTTCATAGAGGCAATAGAAAGAATAAAAGAGGTTAAACAACTCACCTTGATAAACTGACAATGATGACTGATAGAAAAGCAATATAAGCATCTTATAAAATAGGACAATTAGACTACCACAAAGTTTAATGTTGCTATTTTCTCACCTGAGCGCCTTCCTTCGCATGTGTGCTGTGGCCCCTTCATGGCTTCTGGCACAATTCTGGCTTTCTTTCTTTTTGCCATTATTCCAAACACAACAGATCCACGGAGTGCAAAACAAATAGTTGTGTCACGGTGTCGGTTAAATGCCTGGCCCACATGCACGAAACTCTCAGGAGGCAGAGGAAAAGTCCAAAAAAGGTTTATTATTTACAAAGATCATAAAAAGTACAGATTATCTGAGTCCAGGGGTGCACAGGGAGGCAAGGCCACTGAGGAGAAGGCAGATGTGAGCGGTGGGAACAGATGAGGAATAATCTTGAAATGTGAAGGAGAAGTCATACTGGTAGTTGACGACGGAAACGCCTGGGGGAATGAGCGGAGTGCCAGGGCAGTGTCTCGACAGCTGTTGCTGAATGACGAAGGAGGAGATGGTACATTAGAGGGCGGACAGGTGGTGCAGCAGGAGGGGAATTAGGAGAGGCCTTATGGTTGCCAGTCGCAGAGACAGAATCCAGACACTACTGATGTAGGTGCAGCGAGTCGGTGTGGAGACCACTGTGAGCAAGGAAGAGGATCACGGCTTCAGCTCAAGGGTCCCCTCAAGAAGAGAATCAAAAGGAATCATGAACACGAGGAGAATCTTCCAAATAAAAATATATCAAAGTTACACAAGGAATACAGGGGGGCTCAGGTTTACCACATGGGTTACGCTCTCCACTAGATTGCCTGAAGAACCCCAGGTGTGAAAGGAGACTCCAGCAGGACCCAGTCCAGGTAGCAGCCCTCCAACGACCTCTGGTGGAGAAAACACAGAACACGAGTGAAAAAGGTGTGTGAGCAGATTCTCCCACCTGAGCTGTAGACCTTAACAGCTCATCCAGAGTCACCACACTCCTCTTGTCCAGCCTGTTGATTTATCCATGTTGTGGTAGGTTTGCAGCTGTGCCATACTCCTCACATTTTCAGATGACTGACTGAACGTCGCTCTGTGAGATGCTCATAGCTTGGGACTTTGTTATTACAACCTAACTTTATTCCTTACCTGTCTACTGCGCCATTAGGTCTTCATGATGTTGTTGTTCCCAAGTATTACAATGTTGTTTAGACATTCTTTAGACACCGCCACTTTAAATCAGCTGGACAGCATCTGTGAATAAACCACTCTGGAACGTTATTAAAGTCTATGTTTTCAAACAAGATTTATTTGACTATCTCTACGGTGAGTTTAAATATTTGTTTGGATCTTTAGTTTTTCAGATAGACATTAGAGTCTGGAGAACACAACACTGACAAATAAAAACTACAGTTTCCTTTTAGTAATTGAGTGTTTTCTGCTATGTATTGACAAAAAAAAGTCTGTTTAAAACGTTAAAATCTACCAGATTGTGAGGACACAATCCAAAGCCCTCCTCGGGTGATCATATTTAGTTCTGGACTTTGACTAGGACACTAAAAAAAACATTTATTTCCCTATCGTGACTTTTTCTTCACTTTGAGTTTTTTAGCAGACGCCTAAAGCTGACTTGCATTTGGAATATATATTTTTCATCAAACTTGGGAAGAAAGATCATGATACTGCCACCACCGTGTCTCACTGTGGGCATAGCGTTCCTTGATTTATGTTGTTGTTTTGTGTCCAACTTAAAGGGGAAGTCCGGTCAACAAGGAAAAATCAGGGTATCATTAGCTATAACTAAAACTAATACATTTGTGGTTATTTAATGAACTTATCTTTAATCAATAAGAAAATAAAAACATAAATTGTCGTCTGAATCACTGTGTATGGGGGCTGACATGACTGCCCAAATATGGGCAGTAAGGGGCGTTTGACATCACATCCTGCGACGTGGAAGAGCGGAAGCGGCGACAGCATTTCTCTACGCTTTCCATGCAAAGTCAATAGGAGCCGTTCTACACAGCTGCGATCATCAATAATTATTTCGGATTTCCAGAGGACTTCACCGCTGACATTCCCAAGAGCTATTGCTGAAGCAACAATGCCCACGTGCATGGCCATCGGATGTTCCAACACAACTGGTAAAAGAGGAAAAAACATTGCTTATTTCAACACAGTCACTTCAGCGATCTCTCCTCCGCTGTGTGTGTGTGTGTGTGTGTGTGTGTGTGTGTGTGTGTGTGTGTGTGTGTGTGTGTGTGTGTGTGTGTGTGTGTGTGTGTGTGTGTGTGTGTGCGCGCTCAGCTGCAGCGCCGGTGCAAAGCCGTGCTCAGCCCATCATGTGCTGGAATGCTCTTATATTTTAATACTTATACTATAATAATCAGCTAACTTAAGTCACTTCAGCAATCTCTCCTCCGCTGTGTGTCTGTGTGTGTGTGTGTGTGTGTGTGTGTGTGTGTGTGTGTGTGTGTGTGTGTGTGTGCGCGCTCAGCTGCAGCGCCGGTGCAAAGCCGTGCTCAGCCCAGCATGTGCTGGAATGCTCTTATATTTTAATACTTACACTATAATAATCAGCTAACTTAAGTCACTTCAGCGATCTCTCCTCCGCTGTGTGTCTGTGTGTGTGTGCGCGCGCTCTGCTGCAAACTGAAACTGAAACCCCATCTGTTAGATGCAAAGCCGTGCTGCGCGGAGCGCGCACACACACACACACACACACACACACACGCGTGTATAGATATATACTGTAGGACCCGACTGAGTTTGATCTTGGAAAATAGTGCGCCGTGACAAACAGAGCGTTGAAACTTGCTCAACAGCGGGTCCGCCGAGTGACGTAAAAAAATGGGAGGTGACAGTACTATTCTTGACCAAGATGGATTCCTCCACATAAACATGATTAAATGAGAATTATTATTAATTAAAAAAACTTATAATTTTTTGCACAGTATGTAGTAGTTTTATATTTAAAGTACTTTCAGCAGTTTGAATTCTGATTTTGACCGGACTTCTCCTTTAAAAGGACCAATAAGCAATATTTCACCACTAGGTGGTTCTTGAGTAGACCAAAACAAGATGCAACCAGGTCTCTCCTTTCCTTTGTCAACTGTCGCCTCCTATGCGCATATTTGTAAAGGGCAAAAAGACAACAAAGCAGCATCACCTTTTGGAGAAACATTTCTAGTGAAGAAGTAACTCATAACATTGGAAAACGTTATAATGCAAGAGAACAGTTTGATCTGTGGCCCTGTTGCTTGCATTTTGCATTTTAGGACAGAGAGGGGCTAAGCTAGCTGTTCGCGTACATGCGGCCGGCCCGGCTATGTAAACAAGAGACTGGAGAACAACATAGAGAGATGCAATGTGACGTCATGCCATAGTCCAACTGAAATATTACCTTTACTTCTTCACATTAATATTTTTTAGCTCTTTCTATCTAAAATAATGCTTTGGTTTATTGGTCGTTTAACTTGTGGAAGGGATTCCCAGATTTCAAGTAGGATTGCATCAGACCACAAAACCTTCTGCAACCGGGACAGGAATCAAAGGATTTGGTTTCCCAATGCTACTCCTTAGTTCAGACAAGTCGACCGTAAGGGAGATTGTTTTTACATGCTTGCTCTGCACCTTTTTCCTGACTAATACTTTTGTACAAGGTCACTTTGCAAATTCTCTCCAAACTCTGGCTTTAGCTACAGGATGTAAGTGTCAGGAACATCGCTGCTAGGAGAGTTTAGCTTTATTTCAGGTCAGCAATAACATTCACTATAATTTGTATTATGTGTGTACAGGATATATGTAACAGTATCTTAGGAAAAGGTTTTTTGATGTGTTGAAATGATTTATCGAGGTCTGGTTTTTACATCATGAAAACTTTTAACAGGGGTTCTAGTCAGAAGTCTATAGTCAATGATTTACTTATTCTTATTACATTGAAACAAAAGAAGTAATTCTAGTTGTAGCTTTAGAAAAGTTGGATAAAATTAATTTAGACCAGAAACCCTCAAGGATTTACCTAGTTTATTTCTCATTGTGAATAGAAACAAGTATTGGGATTTTATGCTTTCTGTATGCTTGTTAATGTAAGAATAGACACACTTAAACTTTGAACATTAGTGATGAAGGTAATTCCAGTGAAACTAAAGAAGTCTTGTTAAGGATTTACTTAGCATATTCCTTTGTTGATGTGATGTTTTTCTTTTCCTATGTAATATTTCCCTCTGTAACGTTTTTCTGTTCAAGTACAGCACTTTGAGAGTCACTGTAGAGGTTTAAAGATGTCAACATTTGTTTCCATAAACTGCTGTTTTTGAACTTTTCTCCACTTTAAACATCTTTACGCCACTTGAAGCCATACCCCCCCCCCCCCCCTTGCACTCACCGACATACAGGCAGGTTAAAGCTCTCCACCCACACGTTTGCACTCTGACTGGGTCATCGGCTGGGCTTTTGACGTCATTCCCAGCTGTTGCTCTGTCCAAAGGTTCTGGTCTGGCAGCACTTATGAGATATATCCCGTAATTTTCTGCCTTGTTTCTTGGGAAGCACACTGCGTAAGGGGCAGGGTCTCGCTTTTTATTATGTCTTCTTTTCTCTCTCCCCCTTCTCCCCTTTCTTCCAGGAAATTCTTCCAAATGCGGAATGCCTTGGCTCTGACGAGGCCGTACCTCTGCAGACAAACGACAACAAAGAACGAGAGTTGTTACAGTAACACCACCATGCTGGATTCATAACTGCTTTTTCCTGTTTGTACAGGACAAAGCCTTTGATAGTCGCTGCTCTGGGATTGTTCTTCCTCAGGTTAAATTAAAAAAAAGAGTGAACCTCAACTATTTGTATTCGAGATTTGCATTTGGATTGGATAAACTCTTGAGACAATAATTGAAACAAATTATGGAAAGACAAGAAGCTCTGGTTTGATGCTAAACTCAAGGTTTGATTTTTAAGCAGGCAAAGGAATGTAGAGCGATCTTGCAACAGTCATGCAAGAATGCGGTTTCAAACGCCTTCTGCCAGTTATTTATTAGACTATCACAACTTGTAACATTTCCAGCCGGGAGGATATTCATTACTGCGCATTCCTTTTGTTATCTCTGTTTGCTGTTTATTTTGTTGTCTGGCCTAGCTCTGCTTTCAGGTGCAAAGTTACGTCACCATCATCTGGAAATGATTTTCAAAGTGAAGTTCAGTCTGGGAATATGTACTGTCATGTTCCTGCTCAGCCTGGCCTGAGTCCAGTTTGGATCCTTGAATGGTTTTAGCTCAACAAAAAACTAAAAAAAAAAAAACAGCAGAGGAGGGAGGTTCTCATTTTGGGAAGGTTAGAAAGGAGAGCATTTATTTTAATCAAACAGCTCATATGGCGCGGTCCTGTCCTTCATGCCTCCCTTCATGTCTCAGGCGTAGTCCACAAGGTCTGGATGCTGAGCAGAGCGGTTCTCCTCTGTCTTTGCAGAGCCAGGAACTTCGCTCTGCCTTGTCTGCGCCTCAAACTCTGCGTGGGATGTCTGAGGGAGATGTGACAGTGTTCCCATTTGGCCCCGTGTCTGTGGACCTGTCGAACCAGGGGCAGCGTACGCTGACCAGGCTCTACTGTCAGAATGGAGGGTATCACCTGAGGATTTTATCGGATGGAACGGTGAATGGTGGAAGGCAGGAAAATGACACTTATGGTGAGAAAATTACACTTATTAACTTATTCTTTGGGATAAAAGCTGCGTTTCAGAGTTGGAAAATGAGTTAACACGTTCAGTACATTAAGTATGACGATTATTCATTATTTAGAATAGATGTTTTGGTGGCTGTACTCTAAATCTGTTGAATCTGGAAAAATCAAATAAATGAAAGCCTACAATTTCCTAGAGTTTAAGGCTTACAGTTTTGTTTCTCCAGAATTTAGAGGTTATTCTCTGGAATTTACAAGGTACTCTGTGGGATCAGGAGGTCAAAAACTACATTACAACATAGTGCCCAAACATACCTTTTAAGTTCCAGTACCTGTGAGTTCTGCGATAGTAAGATGTAGGTTCAGCAATTTAGACTGTATGTTTTGTGAATGAAACTATAAACTCTGTGAGAGTAACCAGTAAGTTCCAGGAAGATAGCCCATGAGTTCTGTGAAAGAGCTGAATAGCCACACACAAGTTCCAGAAAGCAACCTGCACATTCTTGGAAAATCCTTTAAATTCTACTTGTATTTCCTGTCAGTTCAGCAAAAGGAATCTGAAGGTTATGGCATATGAACATTTTCTGAATAGTTTTACAGTATTATATGATAAAAACTGTCCATTAAAACTGTTCTCTCACAAAAACAAATACTCAGAAGCTCCATGGATCACAAAGGGTTTGCAAAATGACTGCAAAAAAAGAACAAACTATATAGAGATTTCATAAAGCATAGATCCTTGGACGTAGAGAATAAATACAAGAAATATAAGAATAAATTAACTGCTATTCTGCAAATAGCTAAACAGGACTACTACAGTAAATTATTAGATAGAATAAAACATCAAAGGGATTTGGAATGTATTAAATAATATTATCAAGAAAAACTCAGGAAAAATTAGTTTTTTTATAAATAATGATGACCATTTTGAGGACAGTAATGACATTTTTCATGATTTTAATAAATTTTTTGTGAGTGTGGGACTAACTCTGGCAGAAAAAATCCCTGATCCTACAACAACTGGAGCTCTGAACGAAACATTAATCAGCAGAAATCCGTATTCGATGTTTCTCACTGCAGTGGGAGAAAAGGAAATTATAGATATTGTCAATAAATGTAAAAACAAAAGGTCAACTGACTGTGATGGCATTGATATGACAATAATTAAGAAGGTAATTGACGAAATCATTCAGCCTTTGACTTACATCTGTAATTTGTCATTTGAATCGGGTAAATTTCCTGAAAAGATGAAAATTGCCAAAGTTATTCCACTTTATAAATCTGGGGACAGACACCATTTCACAAATTATAGGCCTGTTTCTCTACTTCCAGATTTTTCCAAAATTTTGGAGAAATTATTTGTGGGTAGATTAGATACATGCATTAATAAACATAACCTGCTTTCCGAAAGTCAATATGGATTCAGATCACAAAGAGCTACAGCAATGGCAGTCATTGAATTGATAGAGGAAGTCACCAGTGCCTTAGATAATAAGAAATCTGCAGTCGGTGTATTTATTGATCTCAAAAAAGCTTTTGACACAATAAATCATGAAAATCAAGAAATTGGAGTGCTATGGCATCCGTAGTAGTCCTGCACTGGATGAAAAGTTATCTAAGTAACAGGCAACAGTTTGTGCAAAGGGGTGACTGCCAGTCATCGTGCTTGGACAATGTTTGTGGTGTCCCCCAGGGGTCAGTACTGGGGCCAAAACTGTTTATTCTTTATATTAATGACATCTGCAAAATTTCTAAAATACTTAACTTTGTTTTGTTTGCAGATGATACTAATATATTTTGTACAGGTGATAATTTGGATCAGCTTGTAGTTGATATCAACTTAGAGTTATGTCACCTTAAGATATGATTTGATTTTAACAAATTATCATTAAACGTTTATGTTGTTTGGAAACGGCAAAAGCAAAACAAATGTACATATCCTAATAGATAATATGTCAGTAGAGAGAGTTAAGTTTTTGGGAGTAATGATAGACAATAAGATTTGCTGGAAACCTTATATAAAATACATTCAAACAAAAATATCCAGAAGTATTGCTGTTCTCAGCAAAGCAACACATTTTCTAAATTATGCTGCTCATCGTATTATGTATTGCTCACTTATCTTACCTTACTTGAGTTACTGTGTGGACATATGGGGCAACACCTATAAAACCTCACTGCGACCGTTAGGCACATTACAAAAAGGGCCATCAGAATAGTTCATAAGGTAGGACTCCATGACCATACTAACGTACTATTTATAAAGTCCTGCCTCCTCAAACTCCCTGATCTGGTAGAATTTCAAACAGCCCAGCTGATGTATAAAACTAGAAATAAACAACTACCAGGGAATATTCAAAAGCTGCTCACTGATAGAGAGGGGGGTTATGACTACAGAGAAAATTTTAACTTCAGAACCTTGAGGGTTCGAACCACCATGAAGATAATGTGCAGTTCAGTCAGTGGTGTGAAGGTCTGGAATAAACTCCAGATAGAGCTGAAGCAATGTCCAAGCATGAGTCTGTTTAAAAAAAGGCTCATCCTGATGTTTTTCAACAGGTATTGTAATGAGGAGGCGAGGTGAATGATATATCTGAGCACTGTGTGTCTGTGTGTGTGTGTATGTAGGTATGCATGTGTGCATTTATGTGTATGTATATATATATATATATATATATATATATATATATATATATATATATATATATATATATATATATATATATATATATATTATATAATTGTGTATATTTTTTGTGAATTTTGGATCAAAAACATTGTTGTTTAACAGGAAGGTACTTTAAGTTACTTTAAGTGCAAATAGAGGGAGAAGCGGTATGAAAAATAAGTTTTACTTCTTCATACCCCTTTTCAGACAGCTTACTTTAATCATTAAATCAATGTCCGACATCAGGGTAAATATACCTGATATATTTTATTTAGAGGAACATTTTGTTTATCTCATTTCTATTTATGTTCAAATGATTTAGTTCAATTGGAACAGAAAATTTAATTTAATGTTTACCAAATCCTTTTTTATGTGGTACTTGGTTGTTTGAAGTATTTCTGAAATTGATTTTTTTTCATTTATTATTATTTAATTTCTGAAATTGATTTATTTATTATTTGTTAAATGTGTTAAATTTGTTAATTGTCTGAAATCAATTCCTTTCATCATCATCATCATCATCATCATCAAGGTAATCAGTAAGTTCTGGAAAGCTGCCTCTAAATTTTGTAAAAGTATCCAAAACGTCCTGTGAAAATCATTGCTAATCTTAAGGAAGGTTAGCAGTGAGTAGTAGTAGTTTGTGAGCATAATAGTCTGTATGTTTTTTGAAAGTAACCTGTACGTTTGAGGCAAATTCCAGAGGGTAGACTCTAAGTTTTGTGACAAGATTTCTTAAAGTAATCTTTAAGGTTAAGGAGAGTAAGCTCTATGTTCTGTAAAAGTAACCTGTAACTTCCATGAAAGTAACCTTTAAGCTCCTGGAAAATACATTTTATACTCCATAAAAGCATCCCAAGTGTTCTGTAATCTGCAGGGAGGTAACTTGTGTTTCATGACAGTAAACAGTTCAAGTTCTGTGAAAGTAACCCACACATTCCAGGAAAGCAAGCCATATTATGTGTTGCCACTTAAAAATATTTCTTGAGCAACTTTGGCTCTTGTGCAAGTTTTTGTTTTTAAATCAGTGATTCCGTTAAAGCTGCTTAGTAATCTGGGATATTTATCACAAATCATTTTTACCCTTTCAACACATTTGAACTGCTTTTTTCCCCCATTAAATATGACAGAAAAAGGCTTGTTTTGGGAAAACGTTTGTTACATTGTGTTGGTATGTCCTCCATTTTAGCCTTGGAAAGGCAACAAAAAGAAAAAGAAACGTGATGTTTCATGTATCGCAGACATTCTGAGGCTGAAGGCGGTGAGCGTGGGAGTGGTGGTCATCAAAGGGGAGGTGACGGGAAGGTACCTGGCCATGAACAAAAACGGACACCTCTATGGATCAGTGAGTTTGGGATTTTCACGCGTGTATACTTGTCAGAATCCGTTTAAACAAAAGAATTGGCTACATATTTTTTAAACTGTGTATCATATGTAAAGTTTGTTTGACTAATATAAATAACATTGAGGAAAAAGTTGTGTCATTGTATTAATCCATATAATCTTTGATATGAATTTACTAGAACAATTGAGTCGATTAATCTAACTGCTGCTATTTACCCATTCACTTTTTTTCTTCTTTTTTACAGCCAACACTGAACGATGAGTGTTACTTCTGGGAAAAATATGAAGAGAACAACTACAACACATATCGCTCCCAGAAATACAGCTGGTATGTCGCTTTAAAGAGGAACGGCCAACCCAAAAGGGGACCGGACACCCAGCAGGGTCAGAAGGCAATCTGTTTCCTGCCGAGGCCTGCAGGCAACGCGTAAACCGAGAAGAACCATGGAAAAACACCGAGGGTTTTAGTTCACACAATTTGAGCTGGACAAAGTATTGTAAAGGTGACTTTGAAAGAGTCCATGGCGTTAAAACCTGAGATAAACAGAGAAAGCCGTTTGAGCGGTTCCCTCAACGTAGCAACCCAAATGTTTATCCGTCTACATCAGCTGACGGAAAAACTTTTCAATGTACACATTTGAGCTGACGTCAAAAACGCTCTCTGGTTTATGAGCATAAAGCCTCCCTTCTCGCTGTGGCCATTGATTTCTTCAGGCTGCAGTGCATGCCTGCTGCAAAACAAGCATTCGCCTTGAGCCTTGGTTTGTAATACCTCTGCTGGGAGAAAAGAAATGTGCAGCTTGCTCACAAAAATAACTTTCAATATATATATATATAGATATAGATAGATAGATAGATAGATAGATAGATAGATAGATAGATAGATAGATAGATAGATAGATAGATAGATAGATAGATAGATAGATAGATAGATAGATAGATAGATAGATAGATAGATAGATAGATAGATAGATAGATAGATAGATAGATAGATAGATAGATAGATAGATAGATAGATAGATAGATAGAAAACCCAACAACCTTGATCTTAGGGATCTTTTTACTTGCTGCTAATAGATTCCTTCTTCAGCTGCTAATAGATTACGCAACAATATTTTGCTAATAGCACATGTAACATTTTATGTGTGAAACATCAACAAAGAGCGATCTTTGACCATTCCACTGTGCAACAGTCTACCATCCAAAGACCTGGGTCTTCTCTTATGCTCTCTTTTCTTTTGCTTGCTACTAAATCCTACAGATTTATGTCTGAGGACTAAGATGCCACGGTTGAACACTGGTTTGGTGTTAGATTAACCATTTAGATGCTGATTGTAACAAATTTCTTTTTTATTTGCATCCTTTTTCCGCTAAAAGCCCCATGAGAACCCTTTATCAACAAGTCTACCTATTTTTTTCTTATTTAAAATATCTTAGTATTTTGTTCTTGGGGTTCTTGATGACATGCTTTCTAACAAGGTTCCCAGATCTTTTGGAATACAAAAACAACCCACTGCATGACACATCCTCGAACAACTGAGCAAGACGTCTGTTCTTTGCCTCCACGGTCAGGAATCAGAACCCCTAGGACTCGTGGCTCTGTGAATGAGGAACAGGCTCTACTGCTGCTCCACACGTTGTCCCAGTTATGTAAAATATTCAACTGCATCAGAGAAGAAAAGCACAGGCTGCTTTAGGGAAGAAGAGCTCATAGATCACTAATCAAAATGTCTTAGGGTTAGGCACTATGGATAAATCAAAACGATTTAAATATGAATTACAAAAAAAAAACTTAATTTTTAAGAAATTTTCACATAAAATAAAAACGCAGAGCACTGCAGAGGCCTATATGTCCACATATAGAATTGTTTAAGTTGCATGGGTTGAAATTCATGACGACGTTAGCCATTACAGTACTTAGACATTATACTACACAAGATTATGTATCAGTGTAGTATTTCAACTGACATGAATATTATTGGAAATTTAACAGATAAAGCATGCGTACGTAGGTGAGAAACCAGGTATGTTGCTGAACTGAAGGAAAAGTGTCTGAGTCTGGTTCGACAGAGACAGAGATGAGACCAAAAGCAGCTTCCTGCTGCCATTCAGTGTTATTTTTCAGCTACACGCAAGTTTCTCTGAAAACCTGTTTGTATTTCACGAGATATTATTGCACCTTTATGCTGGCTTGATGTTGAATATCTATTGGTGGTTTAATTTGTAAGCTATTTTTTTATTTTACTTAACACTATAACAACTATTTTCAAGATGTAATGTGATGAACATAAAAAGTGAGTGTATTTCTTTGAAATTGTACTAGTAAGAGCTGGAAGAAGTGGCTCGTAATTCAGGTCTCGTTACGTCTCAGTCAGAACTGTGTGAACATGAAAACCACCCGGGTTGTTTTGATGACTCTTAAAGGTGATTGTGGGTCTGTTACTCGCGCCGGCAGCAAGCTCTCCGCTCACTTCATAAAGTTTTGCTGGTCAACATTAAATACAATGTTTAAAAAAAAATCCACCATCTTGTCTCCTGTCCTGCTTAGCTGGAAACATTTTTCACAACCTTGTTCTATATGAGGTGTTTTTAAAAGGTCAGTTTTGAAAGTTTTCCTTTTTAGTTTTGTTCAAGCTTATATCTAACCCTAGTTATTTTAATTCCCAGGACTGAAATTGAGGAATATATCTAAAAAATAATACTTATAATGTATATTTTTAAAAGTGTTGAAGAAAAAAGTCAGGTAGAAGACAGCTGAAAGTTGCCGGAGGGTTAAAGTTGTGCTTGGGGTACCTCATTCCGGCGTTATAGCAATGTATAACACAATATCCACCCAAAGCAGTAGAAATTATGGCAAAGTCTCTGGCTGTAATTTTCAGAAAAGTCAGGATTTACATACTGATTTATTCATAATCCTGGGGCTAAACAAGTATCCGACAGAATGCTTTCAGAGGAAGAGGAAACATTTGTCCTACTAACTTGGACTCCCAGTGTCCCTTGTATTCCCAGATATAGGCATCCTGTTGCCACCTCTATAGGGAATAAAATGCACCTCACTAAGCTCAGCCCACAAGCTCACCGATGCTTCTTGCAGAGAAGATATTTGCAGAAAAAGTAGTCACTCTGTGGTTTTGTTTTCTCCTAAAAGGAGCAATAAATGAAATTTCATTATTTTCAATAGAAAGAAATTAAAAACCTGTTTTGTGAAGAACTAAGTGTATATTTTTAGATGGAATATGGTATGACACCACACACCATCTACCTGTGTTGTTCTCCAGTCTCTTGTTTACAAAGAGACGTTTCCTGAAGACGATCAGGACCCATTATTGCCACACACAAAAAAAACACACACAAAAAACAACGGTCTTTGGCAAAGAAGTTGTCAGATAAGGAAAGAGACAAAACGAGGATTAACAATGGCCTTGCGGTTCCAAGGTGGAGAGCATTTGGAGAACAGAAGCAGCCCCAGTTTGATTTGGAGCTAGCTTTTCTCCTCTGGACAGATTAGCTACATCACAAAGTCAACTGTTGCTTTTTGTTGGTGTTACAGTCTTGTTAGACTTGTGTTGCCATGTTGATTTGATTCAATGTAATGCTAGATTTGTGGCATGTGGGCTAATCGTTGGAGTTTCACCAGCAATGGGCCAGGCGTTACTGTTATGTGAGGCGCGTAGCCGGTAGCTCAGCTAACACGGTTAGCATTGTTTAATGTAGCCCGGCGGGCTTGTGAGCTGCCCACCGTTATCCTCGCGTACATTTAGGGCATTCTTCTTTTTTTTTTTGGGCAAATTTTTTTAAACTGAAACGGATAACTGGTCTGGTGATTAGCTTTTGGAGGTAGAGTGAAGTGTGGCTTGACACACATCTTGTTTTGATCTACAGACAGTGCTCAACAGCCCACCTAGTGGTACAAATTTGCTTAATGCTCCTTTAAAGAGGTATTTTTTAATCAAGACAAATAAATACAATTGACATGCCATCATCCATATATGGTTCTCACATACTGTTTTTTTTAGTGTGGTGTGGCTATAGTTGAAAATTTTTATTATATTTGTCTTAGATTGATGCTTTGATTAGTGTGGGGTGGCAAGGTTAGGGTTTCCTGTTGATTAGATTTATTAGAAACCAGGATTGAAGTTTGTATGTCTTTAAATTGTGGGTTTTTTTAGCTGTTATGATCTTCGTAAGCCCTTTTTCGACATGGTAGTATCATTTTTCATTACAGTAATATAAGAAAAATCTTTTTGACAACTTAAGAGAAATATTTCTGGCCACCAGGTGGCAGCATTGACATTATTTCTAGATTTGTTCAAGTTAAGGGGAGGCATAAGGTCCCATACCGAGTCTAGGAATCATTGTTTATACATTTGAATTTCATGGAAAACAATAAATAGAATGTATAACAAAAGCTACTAATGAAAGATTAACTGATGTAAACAGTGTTTTATGCCATCTTTAATTTCATAATGGCAACAATAAGCTGATCGATGCTGTTTAAAAGCTACACTGCAAAAAGGGAACTCAAAGTAAGTCAAATGTTCTTGAAATATGTGTATTTTTCCTTGATTTGAGCAGGTAAATAACACTATTTGCCAATGGAATAAGATTTTTGCACTTAAAATAAGAACAATTCATCTCCATCATCTTATTTTAAGTGCAAGATGTCTAATTATCTTATTTTAGGGGTAAAAATACTCATTCCATTGGCAAATGGTCTTATTTAACTGCTCAAATCGAGAAGAAATATACTAATTTCAAGAAGATTTTACTTACTTTTAGTTCCCTTTTTGCAGTGTATTTCTTCTGCATGGATAAAGCTTTTGCTCAGATTTGAACTGACTCCCGCTGCAGGCCTGCTGAAATGCTCACCATGAAACCGTCAGCAGAGAGAACGGAACGACCTCCGTTCACCCCGATCAAATATTTTCACCACAGCCTTTTTGGAAGCAGAGGCGTTCTTCATCTAATCCATTCTTAATGTGTAACGATTGAAACAGAACATGGCCTGAAGAGGCTTGCTTCAGAGGTCGCCCTGCCAGGAAAACTTTCCGGGAGGAAACGTACTCTGGAACATGGTTTAAAATGTTTGGGATGACTGCAGCTGATCTTCCGACAAGTTTCAAATTATTGTGGGAATCAAACTGAGAGCTCAGAGACATACCAGCAGGGTCACTCCTCCACATACAACCTAAATGTTTAGCATTGTAGCTCTACATTTTGCCCTCACGTTTGTTCTGAGTACAACGCTTGATCAAAATTCGACAACTACCCAGTTTTTAGCCGTTCAATGATCCTGAAAAGGTCTGACAATGCCATAGCTTCTAAACTGCCAATTTAAAAGTATTAACTGACCTCATTACTAGCTGGTAGGTTCACCGTGCCAGCTGAGAAAGGGGTTTGTTTGACAGCGCTCACTGGGCTTACAAATACAAAGCACAACAGGAAAGCTCAAGGAGCTTAGTCAAGACCTGACAAAGGGGAGATTTACTGGTTGCCTTTGGGAGCTATTTTTAAACCGGAAGGAGGTGTTATAGTCAGATGACACAAAAAGACTGAGCAGTCTGGCCACAATGACGGATGTGTCAGATGAGCAAAGGTGAGGAAGTCAACACTGTACCAACTGTACCAAGTGCTGAGTTTGTTTACTGTCAGCGGAAAAGCAGAAAGTGGAAGGAACCTACTATCAGCCGGAATATTACATTTTACATTTAGACAACCCGTCATCCAGCATATGGGCAACACATCTGTATTTGTCCTGGTTTTTCCATGGACAGGGCAGGTAAAATCTTCCAAAATGCAACATTCAAAGCTAAATCATCCATCCTTTCACAACCTGTAGGACTTGTTAAATGTTTCACGCACTGGTCAGACTATCCAACCTTTTAAGTCCCTTCTTAAGACGCCTCTTTTTGCTTTGGCTTTTGGCACAATCTGAGAGGTTTCACTTTGTTTTATTGTGTCTGTATATTAATATGTATTTTATATTTGATCCTTTCTATTTTATAATTGCATTGTATTTTATGATGCAATCATTTTATGATGCAATCGGTGTCGGTGTATAAAGTGCTTCATAAATAAAGTTGGTATGGTATGGTATGGTATCCACTTCCAGCAGCACACCGCATTATCAATGTGTCTTCTTGCATTTTGTACATAGGGATATTGAAGTGCCACTTCCACAAATGGATGCTGTTTGGGTAAAACTAATTTAATTAGACATAAACGATTAGATGTGCAAAAAAAACCTGTTAATTTCTGAACTTTTTCTGAGTTTTGTCTGAGCGGCGTCCACTGTGCAACTCTGGGTTGCTCAGGTTGCTGTGAATTTCTAAGTAGGAAGTCTAACCTCAGTGGGGGGGGGGGGGGGGGGGGGGGGAAGTTTGACTCCCAAGCAGCAATGTTATAAACCATTATTCATTAATCTTATTCCTCTCCACCCGCTTTACATCTTCCATTTTTAAGATGCCTTTTGG
Source organism: Fundulus diaphanus (assembly GCA_037039145.1). NCBI lineage: Eukaryota > Metazoa > Chordata > Actinopteri > Cyprinodontiformes > Fundulidae > Fundulus > Fundulus diaphanus. The sequence goes on from CM073136.1 coordinate 36,864,660, forward strand.
AACATTCTCTAGTTCACTGCCCATATAATTCATAGACATACAAAACGGTGCGAAAACTAAACCTAATTTAGCAAAACATAAGCGTATTAGTTCTCAGGTACGTGGAGGTGTATTTTGAACGTGGCCTGAGTTCACCTATCATTCACTTTGGTGGCCTCTTGTATTTAAATGTCAAAGTCTGGACGTGAAATTTTCTAGACATCATTTCAGTGCTTTGGGATCACACGTTGTTAATGCCACAAACAGGAAAAAAAAAAATAATAAAAGAATGTCAGTTCTGGAATTTACCAGGTCCATCAGCTGATATTCAAACCAAATCTGGGTCATTTCCAAAAAAACGAGATCAAGCTTGTTGTAAAAGTGAAAGCAACTACTGAAGCAGTATAGGGCGGAAAACCTTACTGGTAAGTTGAATCATGAACGCTTCCAGTTACAAGAAAAATATAAAAACCTACATGGTGAGTTAATTCATCCTTATGAGCAGATCAGAGATAGGGTCTTAAGACACAATACCCCCCCCCCCCCCCCCCCAATACACACACGAAACCCACGCCTTCATCTTCAAACAGAAGTGTTATATAGATGTCTAGGAGGCTCAAACAAGAAAGCGACCTGTCTGAGCTCTAATTTACAGGACCCCACCCGCTTTCCAGCTGGCCACACAAAACCCAGACACATACACACACGCACGCAGACACACACACACACGCACACACAGAAACCTGGCTGGCTATTGGCCTGTTGGGCTGCGCAGGGCAGGAAGGGGATCATTCACTGTAAACTGAACAAGGACTGGCTTCCTCTGGGAGTCCCCAAGCCTGACAGCGGCCAAGATCCCTGCAACACAAACCCCTTCAGCATGTGCGCACACACACACACACACACACACGCACACACACACACACACACACACAGGAACTGAAACGTATTCTCTCATCTGTTACTCGTCTCTCTCTGTCCTCAATTCCATCTTGACTTCTCTGACTTCCTGCCTGTCTTTAAGTTTCCAGTCTCTTTTAACCCCCGTCTCCATTTTTCTCCTGATAATTTAAATGAAAGTAATCTTTTCCTCTTAGTTTTCATTGAACTTTTTTTTCCTCAGAAATGTACTTGCATCAGAAACTGTGACGGCTTTTTCTTCTCTTTTTTTGTTTTTACAGCACACCTTGCAAAAACTAAATTCTCTGAGTTAGATGAAACACTCCTCTGTTCTAACGTCTCACCTTCATCCTGCTTTCTTGGTCTGCTCATGAAAACAGATATGCTTCGTCAGTGTCGCTGTGCGCATGCTATTCCCGTCACCTTTCTCCTCCACACAAGCTCCGCAGAGCTCACGCACGCACCCACAGGAACGGAAACAGGAGACGCGTATCCGTCAGCTGATCCAGCTGGAAACGCTGACACTGGCATCCCCGTCTGCCACCGTTATCTGAGACGGCAGGAGAGTAAAGGGAAGCGGGGAGAAGCACATAAAACAACCGCGAAAAGGACGCGAGGAGCGGCAAACTGAACAATTTTAAAAAAGCCCAGAGAATCGCACAGATGTTTGTGGTTTTCTCTACAGCAACTGTTTTTCAAATAGATGTTTTCTTTTTTTTTCTTTCTTTTTTTTTCGCTGGATGGAAACAATTATCACCAAACATGGAGATATCTCCTGTAAGTCAGAGCAAATGTCAGTCGTTAACCAGTTGACTCTTCACAATATACACCACTGGCAGTATGACCAAAAACGGGCCTTGCTGGGCTCTTGCAAAAATAAAAACGAGACCTATATCAAAGCAGAACAGTAGGGGGCAGATTTACTGTTTTGAACGGCCTAAAATTGTAACTCAAAATATATATAGTTTTTTTTGGTGTTTTTTTGGCTATATGCTAAACTTCAGTGGCCTCTTTGGACCTATGTGCTGCACTGATGCTGAACTGTTAACTGTTGAGTATGTTTGAATCTGGCATGACAAATACCAAAATCTGGGCCAATCAGGTGAAACCACAAGTTTGTATATTGAGGATCTTTTGTATTCTTAGTAAAATGGCACATCTTAACACCTGCAATAAAAAATGTTGTTTCGTGGTTCTAAAGTGTCACTGGGGTTAGTTTTAAAATAGAAATATCTTTGATGTTTTTAAACTATCACAAGGCTTAAAGGTAAATGGATTTTGTGACATTGCAACCAGAAAAATCGATCCGTTTAATGAGATTGTATGTGTTTGAACAACACAAAATTAGCACACATGGATGACGTTGAAGAAAAATGATCCACGGTTTTCTTTCAGCCCAACGGAGTCAACCACTTTTCACTGCCATTACAGCTTGAAGTCTATTAGAGTATGTTCACTGGCTGTGCGCATCCATCAACTTAAATTTGTGCCTGATCTTCTTTGTAAATTACCTTGTTTTTAGATTTGCTGGTGATCGCTTGCTAGAACGGCAATTTTCAAGTGCTCCAAGAGATTCTCACGCTGGTATACAGCAGGCCTGGACTTTGACTACAGTACCTGTAGTTAGATCTGGACCAACACGTTGTAGCTCCTGCTGTATGTTTGGGGTCATTTTCCTGCTGGATTTTGAACCTCCGTCCAGTCTCAAGTGTTTGGCAGCCTCTAAAAGGTTTTCTTCAGGAACTTCCTGCATCTTTTGACCTGTTTTACGGTCTGCGCTGAAGAAAGAGTTCCCCACAGCATGATGCCGCCACCTCCATGTTGACCCATGGGCATTCACTGGTGGATTTAATTTACTATTCATGTCACTTCAGAATTTGATTACACAGAATTTTATTCAGTGGTACCAGACCACAGGAGGCTGAATATGTATGGCAAATGTTTTAGTTTAGTGGAAAAAAATAATATTTTTCTACTTCATGGTTATGTGAATATTTAATTGGGAACTTATGCAATAGATAGGCCAGCACCTACCTTGTTTTGATCTATCACATAAAAATCCCAAATAAAAATCTATTAATGGTCATATCTGTGGTCATAATAAGACGAAATGTGAAAAATTAATAGTTTTGCAATGCGCTTTGATGGTATTGTTCCCTGTCGGGGACATAAAAAAAAGTCGGTTCTGAGCCAGAAGGTTTGTTAGCTGCACACACAAAGGGAGAGGAAGGAAGCTGTGGCTTTGACACTTGAAACTGAAGCAGTGTCATGATTCATACATAAGGAAGATAGTGAGAGGCTTGACATAAGGTATTTAAATTTCCATCATTTATCAGTTCGTCTTGGAAAGATGTTTTTTTTGGGGTTTGTTTTTGGCAAACCAAGGTTCAGGTGAACCTTTGGTACCTTGAGGATTTTTGTAGTGATTTGTGTAAACAGGGCAGTTGCCCGTAAGAGTTTGTTGTGAATAAAACAAATAGATTAAGCGTAAAGACACGTTTAAATTTATGACTGGTAAATAACTGAACTTTACATGGGACTTTCTTAAACACACAGACGATTCAAAAACGCTTGTATAACAACACTTGAGCAAAATGGGGGCGATTTCCTATTTTTTCTGTGAATCTGGCCCATTTATTGAGTGGTTCACAAGTCACAAGACAATTTGGGGTTCATCGTTTGCGCAGAGACACTGAGACATGTGCTGTGAAAGGAATCTGGAGTTAAACTCTCCTAACTAAAGATTTCTGTTATTTTTTTCAGTCTTCTGTCCTTTCATGAGTTTATTGCTGCAGCTAAATCTCTTTTTTCCCTCTACACTTTCTACTCTTATCTGAACAACAGAACACATCCTTACTGGAGCACAAGCAAGAGAAAGTCATCCCTAGCTCTAGATCTAACTCTAAGATGAACTGTGTTACCATCTTCAAAAAGGCTTTGAGCCACAATCACATAAATGTCCTTTGATTATAAATAGAGTGATTGTTCCTTAACATCTGCAATCAGCAGAACGTACTAACCACACAGTCACAGGTTCTCAGCGTGACTCTCTAAATCACTGCCTGTACTTCCGCAAACAGGGGAGAACTGTCAGCTATTGTTCTACAGAAGAACACACACACACACCTCCTGTACTGTGGACCGGATGCTGGCCTGTCTACTCAGCTGTGATGTCTCACTTACACAAATACACTCTCACATTCAAGACCAACTGCGGCGATGACGCCTGTAGTAGTCAAAAAATATCCCGAATGGAAAAGTCGGCTTCAAAAGTCAGATGACTTTCTGTTTTCCTGAATTTATTTTTAACATCTTGCAACTTACACAACCCGTACCCGTGCTGCCATCTGACTCCGGGTCCGACTTAAACCACTGTCATTCGCAATGATACAACTGCGATGACGGAGACGTCTTGTGTATCGCAGGGTGAACTAAGTGCTCATTTCTTCCACTTCAAAGCCCTCTTGTCAGTGTGTAAGTCAAAGGATGCATGATGTTTTGACTTCCTGAGGATGTTCAGAAGCCTGGAAAAGACCTATTGGGAAATTCTTGCAATGCTACCTCAGTCCGATTCTAATATGAGAACAGAAACAAAAACTGGTTGTGAGAAGTGATCCAAATGAGGTTCATTAGAGAAAAACATAACATGATGGAGGAATTGACTTTCTCTTACTGTAAGATCCTGGTAACTTGTCCTTCATTAAAAAACAAACATTCATATAGTCTCAGGGACTACAATCAAATACTCTAATGTCAATGGTGCCTTTAATTTGCCACACAGCCAAGGTGGCGTAGCTATACCTCTAATACTAGTTGATGCATATTCAACAAATACCAAGACTGGTATAGGATACACTTTTCTGCCATCTAGGGTTTGGGGTTGTGCTACTTTAGGCCTAATTGCACAACCTCGGACACTAAATGCCTTAATTTAAGTCCGCTGTTTGCACTATGTTCAAATTAAAAGTCTCGACTTATTTCAGATTCAGTTCGACAGCAAAAATACCAATTATGTGTTTTCTCAAATAATTTTAAGAAAGTAATAAAAATGCATTTCTTTACAAGAGATTTGGAATTGACTATAGAAACGAATTACTGTTGTCAAACAGGTGTTAAACAGGCAAACTGACAGTTGGTACCAAGCATCTAGTGGTGGATGGCACATTTTACACCCAAAACAGCCAGTTTATGCATGAAAGCAGAATGAAATGGCAAAGAGGCGCAATGACTAACATCGGCAAATGAGTCTAATCTGTTCTTGTCATTTTTAGTTATCAAAAATGTTGATATGTAGGCAAGATGTACAGTGCAAGTGAATTTGTTTAGCAAAAAAATCTGTTTGAATGGCGGGCTCCACATTTTTGAGATAGACAGAAGCGAGAGATCAAACAGAGAGGTAAGAGTTTCACTAAAATCCAATGAAATGAGATGCTGTTTCTTTTAACTTTTGTTTAAGAAACTCACTGGTCTCACTTTGCAGCACAAAAAAAGGTGTGACCTGCAAACGTTTGATATTCTATCTTGTGTGTTTGTCAAACTATGATGTGTTTATTTTTGTGTGTTTTCTGTATCTAAATAGTACGTTAGAGCGGCTGAGTTCTACAATCAACGGAAACCATCATTTTAATTGCTTCTTATTTCTATGCACTTTTCATGTGGCAAGGGAAGGGGAAATCCCAGTCCGTTAACAAAAACTAAAAGAACATCACAAGTGTCATGGTCTTGATGAATAAAACTGTCATAAAGCCTCCTCTTTTTATTTCCCTGGAAGTCGTCATGGAATAATTCTTATTCTGGCTGTACATGCGTAAGCAAAGCCATTACTCCCACTCCTTTTTGCGTCGCTGCCCAGTCTCCTTTCTGGGAAAGAACTGTTCAAGTTAAATATCTTATCGCTTCCTTTTCCCCTTCCCTTTCCTGTCATTCAGAACATGAAAATAATGGGAAAAATATCTAGAGAAAAATAGAGCTCAGAACAACCAGCTGAAACCTATTTTGGGCAAATATCTTACATTCCACACATCCTCAATATGTCACAGTGTTTGATTGTGGCTGTGACCGTGTCAATGCAGGAAACTGTGGCTTCCTCTCTCTCTTTTTCTGCTTTACTCACTCTGTTATAATCTGTTCCCACTTCCTTTCCTTTCCGTTTTTAGGCAACATCCTCTCGGTGTGTTCCCAAGACCAGAGGAGTTGCTATAATTGTTCTCTAGTTGTCCAAAAGGAATGTCCAAAGCAAACCAGCCTTTTGAAGTGGCTCATTGTCTGCTGACCTCAGTAGATAAAGGGGGTGGTAATGGGGGAGGGAAGGGAGAGGAGAAAAGCTATACAGGAAGGGAAGAACTGCAGTGAGAAGGACAATTTATTATAAAAAAAAATCATGTGTTTAAATGTTTCAGTTTTGAAGAAATCACACATTAGTCCAAACTCATTACTTGTGGCCACTCTTTCTTTTCAGCTGATTATAACATCTACAATACTTTGAATAAAACGTATGTCTTTGATTTGAACATGCAAACTTAAAAAAATATATAATGTTTATATATTTTTTATTATCATCCTTCATGCTTAGTAACAGCAAGATCCTGCTTTGTCTCAATCCAGTGGTTGAAGCCCCAAATTAAACCTTAAATCCTACACTTGTGTCTTGGTTTGGAATGAAGCACTAATAAACGTCCTGCTACTGTGCAAAATTAAATCTTACTGGCAGGATTAATTTTTTTGATTTAGACACAATGAACTCAGACCACATATTGTGTTCCTCAAGGCTGCAATCTTGGACCACTTCTTTTCAAATATGTTTCTTAGTTATACTATAATGGCCAACTTATTTAACAATTAGATATTCTGAAAGAGAATTATACTAGAGGAAACTTCCTATAGGGTTCACAAAAAAAAGTATATTCTTGATAAATGTGCACTATGACAATGACTATATCTGTATGTCAAAATATGTGATAGAAAATATTGTTTCTTTGATGAGTAAAAGCGCAAATTAAGGGGGCGTTTACTAACATTTAATGTTAAAAGAAAATACATTTAACATGGAAAATTAAAAAAACTAGGCTGAAACTGTGAAAAAAGTAATAAGAATCAAATAGACACTGCAAATGTAACTTGTTAAATCCTCATACACTATTGCTGTTACATTTTTGGACTTTAACAAAAAAAAAGATAAAAACTAAATATCTGATCTCAAACCTTCACACGACAGCCTCTACCATGGCTCAAGGCGCAGGAAGTGCAGATGAGGAGATATGGCATCACCTTGTCATCTTTTGTGGGCCATTGGACAACTAAAGAGTGAAAAGAAGAAGAAAAAAAAGTTGAGGTAGTTAAAGGCAGAGCTTGAAAGATAAGAGGTGAATCAAACTGCTAAATTAAGGGGGCCAGAATAGGTTAAAGAATTATTCTTCTGATTTCACAACAAAAATAGGAACTGACTTTTTACTAGACACACAAACACACCAACACACAAAACGTAGATTGTAGATCATTATAAAAAAAAAAGAATTTAGAAAGCAAAATTGTTAGAAATACAAATGTATCAAAGGCACATCAATGCTATCACTAAAAATATTCAATTAAAATGAAGGAGAATTGCAAAAACACAGAAAAAAATAAGTTAAAAATGTTGGTGTTAATTATTTGCAAGGTAAATAGGAACAAATGACCTGAGGTATTAATGCCCATAAATATGCATTGTTCAAGAAAAATTATGTTTGCTTTATAAGAAACTTCACAAAGGAGAAGTGCAGTGGTGAAAACTAGTGAATTTCCCATTGTGAACTAAAGCAGAAGACCCAGGAACAAGTGCTGATGGCTACTTAAGTTGCCTTTTACGTACCTCTGAAGTCTGAACCTGGATCTGAGAATAACGTCACAAACAATTTAGCAGTTTATTGTTCCATGGTTGAAAACTAACAGGAATTGCCCACTGATATGCTCCATCAACCGGCTAACATCTATCAGCAACGCGAGCTAATAAAAGACTGTAGTGGCACGTTTACCTAATAAGGTTCATAAAGACATAAAAATCAGAGGTGGTAAAAAAAAACTTTGATCTCAAAATCAAAGGTCGGTGAGAAACCTCTGACTTTCCTACTTTGGATTAAGAGTTTTCAGGGACCTTCTGTTAATTTCTCCAACTACACACGTGAAAAAATGTCAACTTTTGAGAGAAAAAAGCAAGAGTACCATAATGCGGGAGGCTGGGCAGCAGGCTAACGAAATCATCGGAAGTTGGTCCACACTGGTGGAAGTCAGTCTCAACCGGAAGTTAATGAAGTTGCATTAAATCCACTGACCTTAGGTCATCCACCAATGTTAGGGTTAGCCCTCAGAGAGGATAAACCGCAGCTATTAAATTAGGTTTAGTCCACTGACCTTACGTTTAGTTTTCCTGACCTTTCTCTTAGTCTCCACGTCATATACGAAGAAGAAATGTCCAAAATGTCCAGTGTGAACTTTCAGGATTGATTGTAAAAAATGGTGGTACCCTGTGACTGTAGTAGGGTGCCCTAATGAAAATAATGGAACATAATTACACTGCATGATTTAATCAATGAAGCAGTGTTTCTTTTCTTTCTTCTTACTAATGTAGTACTTGTATTAAATTGTTTTAGAACAACTTGTTTGCATAACCTTTCCAGTTCCAAATCAAGCTATTTCTAGAACTTGACTTAAATCTGAACACTTTCTTCAGATTTGTTGTTTCTGGTTGGAAGAATTTAGTTTAAACCCAAATATAATTTTTTTACACTGATGTAAAAGTAAAAAAAAAAAAGATAGACAAAAACAAGTAAGAAAAATATTATTTTCGATTGGGAGCTGTTTGTTTTCACAGACAAAATAACTGTTCTGAATATGAATGACTAATATGTCTATATTTAACTTCCAGGACACAACCAGAGGATAAAAATATCTTTTGTTAACGTCAGGTGGGCGGGAATAGAAATAACCGCAAAAAAATGGTGGAAAATTCATCACCTGCCCACTTGTGTTTGTGAGTGAGTGACTGGGTTTGAATCCGACACAATGAGAGGAAATGACAGTTTGGAGATTGAGTCAGCTTCATCACAATCAGTGAGAAAGAGTTGAAGAGTTTAGTGTGTACACATTATCCCATAGTTTCAATAAAGACAGAAAAACTCTGCATGTTTAATGTTTACACATGTTATTTAAATATGTTCAATACATGTTCTCTTTGTATGCCTAATTTGATGTGGGTGTATCAAGACACTAGTAGAAAAGATTGTTTTGCAGACTACAATCTTTTAATAACCTCACCAATCTGTGAGCTGCTAAAACAAGTGGGTTTATTGGTGTCCTTTTGCGTGGTAAGTGGCGTACGTAAGTTCCAGACCCATTTATTGTGTACGCAAGCTTTATAAAGGAGACCCCAGGTGAAGAGGGGGGCTGAAAAACTGTAGTAATTTGATAAGTCAATCTTAAGTCTTGTGTTTGGCTTAGCTTTGTATACAGTGTTGTGTTAGGGGATTTTTGATGGTGTGAAGTAGCATCAATAAATTGATGATTGTAATATTTAGATTTTACCTGTTTTATGGAACATTCTATTGGAGACTATATTGTTAGAACTTGAGAGTATTGAAACTGAAGGGCTGCATCCGAAATGTTCTAATTATAGCTCCCAGCTCCTGTTCCTTGACCTTTCATGAGCTCAACAGTAAGAACTCTATCATGGGGAGGAAAGGAGCTTCGGACAGCTGTGCCGGTTTCAGACAGCATTAAATTCATACGTCCTTGCGTGACGGGAACGCACGTGGATTATTCCAGTCCAATCCTACAGCCTTCCAAAAAAAAAGAACTACAAAGTGTGCACTCTCTTCTCTCTGGACAAAACATTTACAAATCACTGTTTGATTCCTTATAGCTCTTCAGCACCGGTAAGGGACATCACAAGGTTCCTATGCTAAAGGAGTTATGACAGGAAGCATACAGGCTCCTTTTCCTACCTCCTTCTTTACTGATCGCACTATTTGGACAGCACTTATCACAGCAAAAGGTAACACACTTCCGCGTTGGCTGAAGAGTACTAACCAATTAGACCCTTTCGGATGCAAGGCAAGGCAAGGCAAAGCAAGGCAAGGCAAGGCAAGGCAAGGCAAGGCAAGCAAGGCAAGGCAAGGCAAGGCAAGGCAAGGCAAATTTATTTATATAGCACAATTTAGTACAGAGACAATGCAAAGTGCTTTACATGATTAAAATATAGGAATAAAAGCAAGTAGGGATAGAATGTAGAAAAAAAAAGTAATTTTAAAACAGTTTAACTAAGTCAGCTGTTCAGGACAAGAGAACCAGGTCGGTGTAGCTGAGTCCACTTGACATTAATTGGGATTGCTTTAGTTTATTATTGTTCATTTGCACCATGTTAACGTTGAAGTTACATTTTTTGGGGGGATTTTTGTGAATATTTTACAAAAATATTTTACCACTACACTGGACAACATCTGTTTGCTGCCCTTCTTCAGCCGCTTGGCTAGGCTATCCCACAGAGATATGAAAAGGGACAACTTCAATGTTGATCTAGCTCTGACAAATGCCATCGGGGCTGCTACCACATCAAGTGGGGATCAGTAAAACAACAACTCTTAAAAAGAAACTGAATGACCATGGGTCAGTTTGCTTGTTTGCCAGTTTGTAACCCCTATTTTGTACTTGTAAGTTGTCCTTTACCCAAACCTTCCTTTTGTCCATATTAAAGCTATTTTTGCCAACATATGCAGCTGCAACAAATGTCTTGGCAGTAGCTTGATGAATTATAAAATGCTGAAATCTCACCTGCAATGAAATTTAAATGCAGATTAAATTCAGAAAATGTATTCCACCCAATTTCCTTAAATTCCCATTCTGACTGCTCTTTGGATCAGTCCACTCTAATAAGATAATATGAGATTGTGGCCCCTGCTCAGTCCAACTTAACCATAAGGGATCTCCCAGTAGTAGACATTAATGGAGTCATAGCTACATTTTATTACCGGAAACAATAATTAGGTTTTAGAAAACTAACTTTGGTTATTAAAGCATGTGGGATATGTCCCCATGCCAGATAGTTCTTCATACCTTAAATGATCAGAACTACAAAAGTCCAAATTTAAAAAGTGGGTCAAAAGTAATCAGCATCCTCACTGTGCTCAGTGATTATGATTAATAAAGTTACCAAAATCATAACAACATTGCATGTAAACAAGAGATTTTAATGTGCAATTAATTTTGCCACACTTAACTGAATGTTTAAGTTTCATCCAGTTTAAGGAAAAATAGCAGAGCTTAGAGTCGGTGTCCCAAAGTCACATTGGTCTATATATGACTCCAGGTCTATTTAGAGCTTAATTGATATATGTCAATTAAGCTTACTAACATAACACGAACAAATGTGTCACTCTCATTGAGTAATGTTTAAAGACAAGGAGCCCTTTTTTAAAGTTGTAGTTATAATGCAATAAACACAATAGTAAATATTCTCAAATACAGTATTATAACGGGATACAGTAGGACATAGAGCTTCAAGCACAGAACAATATATAGTTAGAAGAACATAAACATACATTTTAAATAATAATCCTACCTTAGTAAAGTTGCAAGCAGTTAACCAACCGTTTTACATTAAAATTAAAGCCAGATGTTTTGGAAACTACATCAGAATGTCTCTAGATGTGGTCTGTAAACTATAAAACGACATGCCACACTTTTTTCACATTTAGCTGTTTTTTAATTGTTTAATAGTGTTTAAATTCACCGCTTTAGAATACGCCTTCAAGCATCTATGATTCTGTTAAAGTACCATAAGGCCTGGGTCAACTGACCCAAGGTGTTCTGGGCTCCTTGTCCAGCCAAAAGGCGAATGACTAAGAGACACGCAACATACCATCAAAAGCACAAAGTCACTTTCCTGCATATACATGGTGACATTACACCCTTAATCAACAAGGTTTAATATCATATCACCCCACCCTGTGCAGGTATAACATCTTCAACTCTCCTGGGAAGGCTTTTCACAAAATTTAAGTTTCTTTATATGAATCACTCTTCCAGAAGTGTATTTGTAAGGTCAGACACTGATGTTGGCTTGCTTCATAGTTTTCACTCTTATTCTACCAAAAGGGTTTCTATTGGTTCGAGGTCAGTGCTGAACAAGTTCATTCAAACCAAACTCACTCGTCCATGTGTTTATGGATCTTCTTTTGTGCAGTGGTGTGCAGTCATGTTGAAACTTGAAGGACCCATTGCAAAACTGTTTCCACAGAGTTAGAGGTATGAAGAAGTCCAAATTGTCTTTGTATGCTGAAGGGATGTTCCTTTCACTTGTAGTAAGGGACTACTCCTAGCTCCTGAAAAAAGCCCCACACTGTAATACCCTCTAAACCAAACTTGACACAGTGCAGTCAGGTAGTTGTTGTTCTCCCAGTAACTATCAAACCCAGACTCATCCATCGAATCACCAGGCAGACAGACATGTTTGGTGACTCCGAACAGGTCTCGATTGCTTTGGAGAAGTATTGGTGTGCTTTCCACCACTGCATCTGACACTCATATTCCACTGGGTGATGTAAGCCTTGGTGCAGCTGCTCAGCCATGGACCCTTTTCCAGTTCTCTACATACTGTTCTTGAGCTAATCTCAAGGTCACATGACATTTGGAAGTCTGCAGCTATTGACTTTCTGCAGGAATTATGCGCCCTCAGCAGTCTAAGTGCCCTAGCATCTGCTGACCTCGCTCTGTGATTTTACATGCACTATCACTTTGAGGCTGAGTTGCTGTCATTCCCTGTTGCCTCACTTTGTTATAATTCAACTAACAGCTGATTGTGGAAGATTTAGCAGTGAGAAAATTTCCCAACTGGACTAGTGGCACCCAATATCAGTCTCAAGCTGACATTCACTGAGCTGAGGTGCTAACCCTTTCTTTCACAGATGTTTAATAGAAGCAGTCTTCTTGCCAAGATAATTGATTTTAAATACCTGTGGCTGTGAATGTGTTTGGGGCACCTGAATTCAATGCTTTTTAGGGCTGAGAGAACACAGTGATTTGGTAACATAATGTATTTTGTCAAATTGCAAAGTGCCTGGAAAGAAAATTTGGTCTCAGTGTCCCGGATCAATGTGATTGTCAAACTCTACCTCTCTTTTTTGATGATACTCTAAAACTGGCTTACTGTTCACCAAATGTTGTAAAAGGCGGTATGAATCAAACTGTGCGATATTATCAGGCATATTTTTTGTCATCATAGCAATGTTGATCTGGCATTGGCCCAGTCACGTTAGTGAGTATTATCCTCAGGGTGGTGATGGGATTAAATTAGTTTAACTGAAGCAATCTGAGAAGTCTTATTTAATAGGAGGAGGATTTTATGTTTGTGTGGGAGTTTTTGATCTACAATTATGCATTCACGTGCATGTACGTCTGTGTGTGTTTTGCTAATTATAGCTTTGTATCCCTGGTAACACCTGCATCTCTCACTAATACCGTTAGTAACTTCCAAGAACGTTTTGGTCAACTGAAATTTTACTAGCCCAGCATTCATTCATGAAACACCTTTTTTGGATTTTGCAAATGTTTTTTTAAACAGCATTCCTCTCAGATTATATATTTTCTCTCTTTTGGAAATTTAAACTGTGAATACATCTACACAAACACCACTCTCTTCTCTTCACCTCCCAACATGCATCTGCGATCACACAACGTCTAATACGGCCCGGGGGGGGGGGGGGAGGATGGATCCATTATTTCAGCTTCTGCCTGCTGCTTTTGTTTGCAGCTCAGCGGCTAAAAGGAAGTGATCAGCCAACCATGACAATTCATAATGGCTTTTCTGCCTCATCCACAAGTCTAGAAGCGTGCCTCCGGTCTGGGCTATCCCCATGTCCTCCTCCCTAATTTCCCCGCCCTGAATGGCTCTGAGTGTGTGTGCACATGTGGGTGGATGAGTGGGATGTTGTTTGTACGTACGAAAATTCATGGCCATGTGGGTGACTATGACAGTAGAGGAAGCTCCCATGGAAAATGAGTACAGTCAGCCAGAGCTACCCCTGAGCTTCCCCTGGGCCCCTTAGCCTGACTGATCATGCAACAACAGAGAGGCAACATGCTCACAGCTGATGCAGTTTCCTGAAATAAAGACGTTTTCTAATCAACAGGCTGATCAACAAGTTAAGTGTGTTCCATTGAATCAACCACGGTAATTCCCTCAGATATTCCTAACCAGAATATGAACAGCTTTCCTTCATTATCATATCAGTTGAGTTAATCATCTGCTTTTGTCCACATTTTATTTAAAATGGTATGTCTTATAATTGATGACCAGGTTTTTGCTTGAATTATATTGACAATTTGATGATGAGCTCAGATATTTGAGGTTGGAAGGCCTTCTTGCCCTCTCCCTGATCTTTAGTTGGCTTCACAGATTCTCTATCAGATTCAAGTTGGGACTATAGCTAGGCCACCCTGACAGGTTGTATGTTTCTGCAGATGTGCAGTCGGAAGAAAAATATTAGTGAAATTAAAAGATTATCTTAGATCTAAATCTGACAGTGGTAAGAATCATTCTGGCTCGTGTGAAGATCTGAAGAAATATGTGCCTTAGTTCACAAGCCATCTTGACTTTCCGAAACGGATGCACGTTATCGTGCTTCAAGCAAAAAGCCTTGTATTATTAATTTTGTTTGTTCTGCTGAGTATTTTAATTGATGTTCTGATGCACAAACAAAAGAACTATAAGGCCTGCTGATTTTGTATGGATTTTAAGACATTTAATCTTAACAAATATTTAAAGGCTCTGCTGCTGCTACTCTGTGTGTGAGCGTGGTTGATCAGCTTTTCAAAACTTCGCTCAGATGTTGTTTTGCTGTTGTTAATGGACCAAAGTGCAGGCAAGAGCTTGGGAGTCACATGCTGGGGTGAAAGGGGGTTTATTGAACAAAATAGTAAAAATTACAGGCAGGCAGGCGAAACAAGGATCAGGAACGTGACAAGTAGGGAACCAACCAGAACAGGGGTAGCGTAACGGAGGACCAGACAATGAGTGTGACTGAACTGGTTAAATAACTAGAGGAGGAAACATAAGGGAAGGCAGGTGGAGCAATCAATGCAGGTGAAGAATATGAGGGTAATTAGACAAAAGGAGAGAGAGCATATGGCTGGGACAGGAGGAAAGCAGAACCTAAAAGGAAACCTTGATGAATGAACAGATATGACCAAATGAACACACTAACAGAGCTAAGAACAGGCAGGTAGGAAACTAAGGATCTACATAAACAAGAATAAACTACTTAAATCATAATGAGCAGAAAACTAACAACAGGAGCCGAGTCTACAGATACTAAACAATACTAAAAATGTGCAAAACATAAATGGAACCGCACGACCCCCAGGAACCTAAAACTAAGCAATCAAACCCCTGGAGATTGTGACAGCTCAGGCTTTATTCATTCAATATCTGTTTGAAAACTTCGTCTGACTTTGAAAGTATTATAATTCATTTTGTCACATTTTTCTCAGTGTAAACGAAGTCAAATCATCACAAGTTTATGGCAAGAACACTGGGTGTTAATCTCAACCAGCACAGAATCGCCTCTCGCTTCTTTTTCTATTTGTTGTGAGAACAAAGACATCTTCAGAAAGCCTACCATGTGCAGCTATAAAGTCCAAAAATACGACATTTAACACTTAGTGCCTTTTGGTGGTTATAATAATATACTCTTTACTTTTATTGCTTTCTGCCATTCGCATCTGAGACTCTGTTTAATCCAGACAAAAATATTCATTTTTAAAAGCATTACAGTGAAATACAGATTTAATTTCTTCATTAAATATTCATACTAATTATTAACATGGTAATAATGCAAACCAGTAACCCTTCCCTCCACAGTATATAAAACTAGGGGCAAAAGAGAACCCTAAAACAGATGCTACTGAGGAGGAGCATGGAACATCAATGCACAGAATGTGCCCTATAGAGGAACAAGCTGCTTTGGCAGCTTTGAGCTGGAGATTAAAGGTAGAGTCAGTGATTTTTCCAGAAACATAAATAAGAAACGCCTGTACCTTTTTGAATAACTGTCCATGTGCAAGACTATTTTACCTGCGCTCCGCTCCCCAGGAGGATTGCATGAAGATATCTCCCAAATACAATCAGGTGTTATTTCTTTCTTCCGAGGCCTTCCTCCTCATCAACTTGTAAGACAGTTTGCTTCTTGCGATTTAGCTGCAACAACATTCTGGGGGGCAGATGGTCTGCCATTACCCTCTCTAACATAGAAAGTATTCCTGGATTAGGGCTTCAGTGTTCTTTTTTTGTCTCTGCTCTGTCTTCTCTAACGTCCAGTCAATTGTGACAGATGGCTGTTCACACTGAGCCTGGTTCTGCTGGAGGTTTTCCTCTCCACTGTCGCTTCATGCATGCTCAGTATGCGGTATTGCTGCAAAGCCAATGACAATGCAGACGACTGTCCCCTGTGGCTCTGCACTCTTTCAGGAGGAGTGAATGCTGCATGTCAATGGCTTGATGCAATCCGCTGGGTTTCCTTAGATAGGAAACTATTTGACCAATCAGTCAATGATTTGATTGAATTGATTTGGTAACGTGCCTTGAGATGACATGTGTTGTTAATCGGTGCTATATAAATAAAACTGAATTGAACTGAATTTTATACCATGGTACTAAAGATTTAATCTAGCTAGGTGCAACAAAATGGAGTTTACTAGTTGTTCTTTAGAATCAAAAATTATTTCAGAGTGATGCAATCATCTGCCTTATCACCCCTGAGCAACAGCTTAAGGGTGATAGGGCAGATGCTTTGCATTTACTGCTTTATATTTCCATCATTAATTTAAGGAGCATCAATGTTTAACTGTTCGCCCCTTTCCTTTATTCACTGCTGACCTGTCACCTGGTGAGCAGCATTCATCTTAAAAAAGTCCAACAGAAGAAAGACAAAATGATGGAGGGGGAGAAAAGGAGAGGAAGGTTCATGGGGGGCGGGGTGAGCTGTAGAAGAGCAGAAAAAGTGAAAATAGGACAAGAGCAGTGGAGAGGTGAAGGCTTGAAAAAGCGAGTGAAATCAAGTAGCCATCCGGTGATCATTTTACAGGCAGAGGGGAAGTGTTCCTGGGGAGGGGAAGGAGCCAGACAAATGACTGAATTAGACCAAAGTGGGTGGCAGCACTCATCTTATAACATAACTTAGAACAACAGGAACCACAATGTGAGAAAACAACTTTAATGAATGAAATGTGAACAAAATAACATAAAAAACAGCATGACAGGCTTTTGAAAATTGTATCTAATCAGAAAAGAAAACTTATCTGCAGATAGGGAACAATGAAGAAAGAACAAAATTAGGAGGTAAACTCTGACATCATAATATACAAAAAGTACAAAGTGTTCAGTAAAACTGCTGCAGGTTAATCTCAGTAGTTATGACTTTATGGGATTCTTTACAAATAAAATTGATTCTAGTAAAAGTAAAATAACTGGCATCCTCCCAAATAGGATTACTTTATACTCAGTAAGTGATGCAATGTTGGGGGTAGCTGTAGAACCTGATCTGTGTCTGGACTGTTTTGATTCATTTGAGCTTTCCAAGTTATCAAAAATATTAGCTTCATCTGAACCTTCAATTTGTATGGTAAACCCGATCCATACATAATTATT
This sequence comes from Fundulus diaphanus, assembly GCA_037039145.1. NCBI lineage: Eukaryota > Metazoa > Chordata > Actinopteri > Cyprinodontiformes > Fundulidae > Fundulus > Fundulus diaphanus. The sequence goes on from CM073136.1 coordinate 36,882,211, forward strand.
TAAGGAAGTGTTCCCTCCCATCCAGGAGTGATACTAAAAAACTAGTCCATGCATTAATTACTTCAACAATATACTATTGGAATTGTTTACTATCAGGAAGTCCAGAAAATAAAAGAGTTCAGGTGATCCAAAACACTACAGAAACAGTTCTGATGAGAATTAAAAGCAGAGATCCCTGTTAAATCAAGAATAGGATTTAAAATTCTCCTCCTCGTGTATTAAGGTCTAAATGATCAAGCTCAGATTGCAGGTTTACTGGTTATTCCCAGAGTTTCTAAAAGTAGAATGGGAGGAAAAGCTTTTTATTTATCAGGCTCCTCTCTTCTGGAACAAACTCCCAGTTTTAGTCTGTGAGGCAGACACCCCGTCTACTTTTAAAACTAGTTTAAAAGTTTCCTTTTTACTAAGCTTATTAAAGACTGGCCTATGTTATCTTACACTATCTCTGTAGCTATGCTACAATTGGCTTAGGCTGCTGGAGGACATAGAGACCAATTTATCCTCACTCTGCTACATTCTCCTACTGCTCTCCATTTTTGCATTATTTGCCATATTTCAACTTTTGACTTTATGCTCTCTCTATTTTTGATCTTCATGCTACCTAGCAAACATTGAATGTCATGAATGTCTGCATACATTCGCCAAACATAATTTCTACGTAAGGCGAATGTGGTCTTCGGACATTCAGCAGACATTAAGCCAGGGGTGTCAAACTCATTTTGGTTTAGGGGCCGCATTCAGCTTAATCTGATCTCAAGAGGGCCACACGAGTAAACTCATTGCAAGATTAAATATAACTAATAAAAGTGGACTTGTTGTTGATTTTTATATTAAATTAATTTCACTTTTACACCATGTATTATGAATAACCTCAGCGTTTTTAAGAAAAGTATGTGCAATTTCAACAATACTTTTACTCAGTTAAACATTTACTTAAGTGCATTATGCATAAGAACTGATCACAGTGATTGTACAATGTTGAAAAACATTTATTCACATTTTTTGGAACTTAAAAACACTGTCCTGCATGACAAAATACATCAAACAGATAAAAATTAAGAAATGATTTAAAATCAATTTTCCACATCTGAAGCTCAGTGCTACCATCTGCTGATTAAAACACAGCGCCCCTCGTGGACAATATAGGATCTGCAGATTTTCAATTAAACGAAGTACATGTTTTTTTTCAATAATTGTTTTATCATTCTCTTCCTTTTATCTCATCTTTCTTTCACTTTTTCTTTTTTTCTTCCTTTCATCTCCTACTTTCCCATTGTAGTGTCCATATCATTTGAGCTATTCCCCACATGAATCATAATAAAACTATTCACATTCATAAATCAAGCGGAGCACTATGGCAAAAGCAGTACTGCTCCACATTGCCAGACAGGACACTGGAAAAAAAAAAAAAAAAAAAAAAAAAATTATTATATATTTTTTTTTGAATAATGACAATGCATTTAGCCACTGGGCCGGACCAAACTGTTTGGCGGGCCGGAATCGGCCCGCGGGCCGTATATTTCACACCCCTGCATTAAGCGAACGCTAAGCTAAAAACGAAACACCATTAGACCTTCAGAAAAAGTTGTCTGTGTCTGCTTTTATTCACCCAATAGACTTGAAAACTCACTTGGGGGCTTATCTGCTTATCTGTTTCTCTCTCCTAGATGAAGCCACTAAAGGAGATAATGTTGCCACTTTGCTTTTACTTTTTTTCACAAAAAGAAGTACTCCTGGATCAGAGCTTCTGGGCTCATGTGTGTGTATGGCCTGTCTTCTCAACCCCCCGGGAGGTCACGGCAGAGGGCTGTTCACACTGAACCTGGTTCTGCGGGAGGTTTCTTCCTATTAAAGGTTTTATTTTCCACTGTTGCTACATGCATGCTCAGTATGATAGAAAAGATTTTAACCAATATGCATGTATGATCTGAATGAGTTGACTCGGTAAAGTGGCTGGAGACGCTATATGTTGTTCATTGATATAGAAACAAGCAAAATTGAATTGAAAGAAAAATGCAAAAATCATACTAGAAAGAAAAGTTAATTATATGACGTAGAAACCTAATGTATCTGCATATCAAACAGTGTTTTTTTTCTTTTACTATAATTAGTTTGTAAATGTGCTCAAATACATGTAAAAAAAAAACGTTCAATGCAACAAGTGTAATGCCAGAAACAGCGGACCCGTTAATTCAGCCAGACAACATGAGTGGTGTTGTTTCAATGTCAGAAAGGAAACAGCCAGGAGCGCACTCAGGGGACAGAGAAAGGTTAGTGAATGAGAACAACCCAGTAATAAATAGTGAACACTGGATAAAAGCCACTAACCTTCTCAGAGTCTGGGAGGTTGCGCCGGATCCAATAAGTAGGTCTTAGGGCTTCGTCAGGGTGCGATTATAGCGACACAGCAAGCAGGGCTGCAGGTCCACTTGTCACTGATCGTAAACGGGACTGAGGCAAAGGGGAGCTCTCAAATCCTGTTGCGGGTCATGCACAGAGAGCTGAGGCAGGTGGAGGTAACCAGAGGGCTAGGCAAAGGGTTTGGCCAAAAAAACAGATCAGATGGTTGATGTCCAAATTACAGAGGCCAATGGAAGATCCGACAAGGGCAAGGCAAAATGGGGAAATCCAAAAACATAACAAGGCCTCAGACAGGCAAGGTAGTAAAAAGCTGCTGGTTGGTCTACGCACGCGATGGGTTTCAAGAATCTGGTGGAGACTGACTGTGGAGGCAGGCATATATAGTCTGAAATGCAGGTGGGAAGAATGAAGGTAGTTAGAGTTGCAACAGGTGACAGGAGAAACAGAGCATAAGCATTACAACAAGTCCCTTTGTGATTTATATTGTATACAACATTGGACTACTTTACAACCATGGCATAATATTACAACAATGTGATAAAAGGTTTCCTAAAAGTTTGCAGAACCAGACATTAAATTCTACAGTTTATTCTAATTTACAAGTTCTACTACCAAGCCAGTTATTTTTCTCTCAGTTTATATTACAGATTTTCCTGTCAAAATGCTTCTTAAGATTTTTTTTGGCCTTTTCATTTATCAATAATCAACAGTTCATGTTTAAATGCCTGATTCTTGACAGATTTATTTTATTCTTTGCAAATTCATTTACCAAATGAGGCAGGTTCGCTTTATGAGATTTGAAGGATCTTTCTCACGAAGAGCCTGCTTGGCGCCAAATGTTATGCAAGGTGCACTAATGAATTTGAGGTGTCTCTATCTGGCACGTCAGATTATATTCTGTCACATTTAGTTATTACTTTATTGCTGTATATGTTGCTGAAAATCCCCTTTTATCAAAACACACAGTTCCGGTCCCAGCCCCAGTAGAATTTAGCCGACATTTATGTTTGTAATGGTTGCATAGAAAAGCCCTTTTTCCTTTCATTCCTCCGGAACAACCAGGGTATTCAATTCAATTCAATTCAATTTTTATTTATATAGCGCCAAATCATGAAACATGTCATCTCAAGGCACTTTACAAAATCAAGTTCAATCATATTATACAGATTGGGTCAGATTATACAGATTGGTCAAAACGTCCTATATAAGGAAACCAGTTGATTGCATCAAAGTCCCGACAAGCAGCATTCACTCCTGGGGAACCGTAGAGCCACAGGGAGAGTCGTCTGCATTGTACATGGCTTTGCTGCAATCCCTCATACTGAGCAAGCATGAAGCGACAGTGGGAAGAAAAACCACCCATTAACGGGAAAAAAAAACCTCCGGCAGAACCGGGCTCAGTATGAACGGTCATCTGCCTCGACCGACTGGGGTTACAGAAGACAGAGCAGAGACACAACAAGAGAGACAAAAAAGCACAGAAGCACACATTGATCTAGTAATCTGTTCTACATTAGATGGTAATAGTCGGTGATCTGTCCTCCCTGGATGATTTCACAGTCAACAGAACGTCAGACCAGGTGTACCTACTATGAAGAAAAAAGAGAGAGAACAAAAAGTTAAAAGCTGAAATGACAACAGTCATTTCAATGTAATGCAATGCAAATCTGGAGAACAGTAGACTGGAGAACAGTAGAAATCAGTAGAGTGAGAAAAATAGGCCCTGATGTCCTCCAGTAGCCTAAGCCTATAGCAGCAAAACTATAAAGGTAGCTCAGAGTAACATGAGCCACTCTAGTTATAAGCTTTGTCAAAAAGGAAGGTTTTAAGATTAGTCTTAAAAGTAGACAGGGTGTCTGCTTCACGGACCAAAACTGGGAGTTGGTTCCACAGGAGAGGAGCCTGATAGCTAAAGGATCTGCCTCCCATTCTACTTTTAGAGACTCTAGGAACCACCAGCAGACCTGCAGTCTGAGAGCGAAGTGCTCTGTTAGGAACATACGGAGTAATCAGAGCTCTGATATATGATGGAGCTTGATTATTAAGGGCTTTATACGTTAGAAGAAGAATTTTAAATTCTATTCTTGATTCTAAGACTAAGTATCTAATAGTTGTTATAGAGTCGGCAACTTAAAGAGGTTTTTGAACAATTCAATTCAATTCAATTTTATTTATATAGCGCCAATTCATGAAACATGTCATCTCAAGGCACTTTACAAAGTCAAATTCAATCATATTATACAGATTGGTCAAACATTTCCTACATAAGGGAACCCAGTTGATTGCATCAAAGTCCCGACAAGCAGCATTCACTCCTGGAGAAGCGTAGAGCCACAGGGACAGTCGTCTGCATTGTCCATGGCTTTGCAGCAATCCCTCATACTGAGCAAGCATGAAGCGCCAGCGGAAAGAAAAACTCCCCATTAACGGGAAGGAAAACCTCCAGCAGAACCGGGCTCAGTATGAATGGTCATCTGCCTCGACCGACTGAGACACAACAAGAGAGACAAAAAAGCACAGAAGCACACATTGATCCAGTAATCTGTTCTACATTAGATGGTAATAGCAGGTGATTTGTCTTCCCTGGATGATGTCACAGCTAACAGAACGTCAGACCAGGTGTACCTACTATGAAGAAATAAGAGAGAGAACAAAAAGTTAAAAGCTGAAATGACGACATGCAATGCAAAACTGGAAAACAGTAGAAATCAGTAGAGTGAGAAAAATAGGCCCTGATGTCCTCCACCAGCCTAAGCCTACAGGTAAAAGCCAGTAAATTAGAATATTTTGAAAAACTTGATTTATTTCAGTAATTGCATTCAAAAGGTGTAACTTGTACATTATATGTATTCATTGCACACAGACTGATGCATTCAAATGTTTATTTCATTTAATTTTGATGATTTGAAGTGGCAACAAATGAAAATCCGAAATTCCGTGTGTCACAAAATTAGAATATTGTGTAAGGGTTAAATTTTGAAGACACCTGGTGCCACAAACTAATCAGCTGATTAACTCAAAACACCTGCAAAGGGCTTTAAATGGTCTCTCAGTCCAGTTCTGATGCCTACACAAACATGGGGAAGACTTCAGATTTGACAGCTGTCCAAAAGGCGACCATCAACACATTGCACAAGGAGGGAAAGACACAAAAGGTTATTGCTGAAGAGGCTGACTGTTCTCAGAGCTCTGTGTCCAAACACATTAATAGAGAGGCAAAGGGAAGGAAAAACTGTGGTCAGAAAAAGTGTACAAGCGATAGGGATCACCGCGCCCTAGTCAAGACTGTGAAAAAAAAACCATTCAAAAATGTGGGGGAGATTCACAAGGAGTGGACAGCTGCTGGAGTCAGTGCTTCAAGATCCACCACCAAGAGACGCTTGAAAGACATGGGTTTCAACTGCTGCATACCTCGTGTCAAGCCACTGTTGACCAAGAAACAGCGCGAAAAGCATCTCACCTGGGCTAAGGAAAAAAAGAGCTGGACTGCTGCTGAGTGGTCCAAAGTCATGTTTTCTGACGAAAGCAAATTTTGCATTTCCTTTGGAAATCGAGGTCCCAGAGTCTGGAGGAAGACAGGAGAGGCACAGGATCCACGTTGCCTGAAGTCTAGTGTAAAGTTTCCACCATCAGTGATGGTTTGGGGTGCCATGTCATCTGCTGGTGTCGGTCCGCTCTGTTTCCTGAGATCCAGGGTCAACGCAGCCGTCTACCAGCAAGTTTTAGAGCACTTCATGCTTCCTGCTGCTGACCTGCTCTATGGAGATGGAGATTTCAGGTTCCAACAGGACTTGGCGCCTGCACACAGCGCAAAATCTACCCGTGCCTGGTTTACGGACCATGGTATTTCTGTTCTAAATTGGCCAGCCAACTCCCCTGACCTTAGCCCCATAGAAAATCTGTGGGGTATTGTGAAAAGGAAGATGCAGAATGCCAGACCCAACAACGCAGAAGAGTTGAAGGCCACTATCAGAGCAACCTGGGCTCTCATAACACCTGAGCAGTGCCAGAAACTCATCGACTCCATGCCACGCCGCATTAATGCAGTAATTGAGGCAAAAGGAGCTCCAACCAAGTATTGAGTATTGTACATGCTCATATTTTTCATTTTCATACTTTTCAGTTGGCCAACATTTCTAAAAAAATCCCTTTTTTGTATTAGCCTTAAGTAATATTCTAATTTTGTGACACACGGAATTTCGGATTTTCATTTGTTGCCACTTCAAATCATCAAAATTAAATGAAATAAACATTTGAATGCATCAGTCTGTGTGCAATGAATAAATATAATGTACAAGTTACACCTTTTGAATGCAATTACTGAAATAAATCAAGTTTTTCAAAATATTCTAATTTACTGGCTTTTACCTGTATAGCAGCATAACTATAGAGGTAGTTCAGGGTAACATGAGCCACTCTAACTATAAGCTTTGTCAAAAAGGAAAGTTTTAAGATTAGTCTTAAAAGTAGACAGGGTGTCTGCCTCACGGACCAAAACTGGGAGTTGGTTCCACAGGAGAGGAGTCATCCAGCTTTTGATGTCATCAAGACATGACTGCAGTTGAAGTAATTGATTGGATTCATCAGGATTTATGGATAAATATAGCTGAGTGTCATCAGCATAACAGTGGAAATTAATCCCGTGCTGTCTGATAATTTTTCCAATTGGAAGCATATATTTAGTAAAGAGAATTGGTCCAAGGACTGAACCCTGTGGTACTCCAAAAGTGACCCTAGAGTTTGAAGAAGATTTATTATTAACATGAATAAACTGGAATCTATCCGATATATAAGATTTAAACCAGCCTAATGCTTTTCCCTTAATCCCTACAGTATGCTCAACAGGGAGATTTGGAGATTTACAGTGATATTTAAAGGGGAAGTCCGGTCAACAAGGAAAAATCAGGGTATCATTAGCTATAACTAAAACTAATACATTTGTGGTTATTTAATGAACTTATCTTTAATCAATAAGAAAATAAAAACATAAATTGTCGTCTGAATCACTGTGTATGGGGGCTGACATGACTGCCCAAATATGGGCAGTAAGGGGCGTTTGACATCACATCCTGCGACGTGGAAGAGCGGAAGCGGCGACAGTATTTCTCTCCGCTTTCCATGCAAAGTCAATAGGAGCCGTTCTACACAGCTGCGATCATCAATAATTATTTCGGATTTCCAGAGGACTTCACCGCTGACATTCCCAAGAGCTATTGCTGAAGCAACAATGCCCACGTGCATGGCCATCGGATGTTCCAACACAACTGGTAAAAGAGGAAAAAACATTGCTTATTTCAACACAGTCACTTCAGCGATCTCTCCTCCGCTGTGTGTGTGTGTGTGTGTGTGTGTGTGTGTGTGTGTGTGTGTGTGTGTGTGTGTGTGTGTGTGTGTGTGTGTGTGTGTGTGTGTGTGTGTGCGGGCGCTCAGCTGCAGCGCCGGTGCAAAGCCGTGATCAGCCCAGCATGTGCTGGAATGCTCTTATATTTTAATACTTATACTATAATAATCAGCTAACTTAAGTCACTTCAGCGATCTCTCCTCCGCTGTGTGTGTGTGTGTGTGTGTGTGCGCCCCCCGCGCAGCACGGCAAGGCAAAGCCGTGCTGCGGGGGGCGAACACACACACACACACACACGCGTGTATAGCTATATACTGTAGGACCCGACTGAGCTTGATCTTGGAAAATAGTGCGCCGTGACAAACAGAGCGTTGAAACTTGCTCAACAGCGGGTCCGCCGAGTGACGTCAAAAAATGGGAGGTGACAGTACTATTCTTGACCAAGATGGATTCCTCCACATAAACATGATTAAATGAGAATTATTATTAATTAAAAAAACTTATAATTTTTTGCACAGTATGTAGTAGTTTTATATTTAAAGTACTTTCAGCAGTTTGAATTCTGATTTTGACCGGACTTCTCCTTTAATAAATGACAATATTCATTTTGATGAGATTTGTTTGTCAGATTAAAAGTACCTTTTGAAAATAGCCTTTAAGCGGGTATTAACGTACTTTTCCTTAAGCCCATATGTACTGGTTTCCACAATATCACCTGTAAAGGTTGTGCACTCGCCATTTGGTTCCCGCAAATATCAAGACATCCCTGCATTGATTTTTATTAATGAACGAGACATAAAACATAGAGCATGGTGCACTTTGAGCACATCAGAAATCTTGGTTTGCAGTCGTCCCTGCAGATGTTGTTATAGGCAAAAGACAGATGGAGTCAAAGGAGGTGAGTTTATGTCTGTGGAGAAGAGGAATATGAAACAGATGGTCATTTATTGAACAATCTCTTACTAAGCACCTTTTACACATTCTTACTCAAACCGTAGTCAAGCAACTTTTCTTCTTTTTCTACGTGTATATTTGGAATTCCATTGGAAATAAACAGTACTTTGCTCTCTCCTGGATGGATTTTATCCCCATGAATGTGGTAGAAAAATAAATGCCCTCACCTTTCCCTCTCAGCCCACCTGGTTTGTACTGCACTGTTACTGTACTGGCAGCTGAAGGAAAGATGCTTGGGCACGTTTGTTACAGTGCAAACATTTGTCCTAAATGCTCTGCTCTACTTCCAAAAGCCAGCTCCTTAATGAATCATAAATGGTTAGGTCTTTGCATGTAGCAATCATCCGATTAGAAGTCCGTAAAGTTGCTAGTGGGGCCATGAACATTTTCAGCTTTTTAATGTAAAATACATGACTATGTTTGTGGACAACAAAACCAGTTGCACAAATTAGCTTTTGCATATATATGTGATCCTGTGTGCATGTGTTTGCACCATTGTGTGTGAGTGCATGTGTTCTGGAGACCTGTAAGGCCCCTGGTATCCAGCAGAGGAATGCTGCAGTCTCTTGAAAAGTAGTTATCAGCTAATGAGAATTCCACTCGGAGCAGGAAGGAAGGGCTTAGAATGTGTGTCCCTCAGCGAATTGGGGCGAATGTTAATCACGATGCCTCTGAACACGAGTACTTACACACACACACACTCACACACACACACATGCACACACGAGCCTGCCTGCATGCATGCACAAGAGTCTAGACCCAGCATAGAGCTGCAGAGCCTGACACATGAACAGAGAGGAAAGAGAGAGGATGTTTTTAAAAACGAGGCTTGGTGTTGTCTTCGTGGTTTGGAACTAATTGGTTTCAGATGAAAATCAGCGCGCACAAACTTGAGAAGGCCCTAATGTTGCCTTGCACTCAGTCTCCCCTTCGAAAATGCCCCTCTCTTCCCCGTCTTTCCTTCACTTTCTCTGTTTTCGTGGCTTTTGGTCTTCCTGCCGCACTGATTGGTTAATTTTTCAGACTTCATCTCGTTTTAGTGCAACGATCCATTGCTGAAAACTGCTGGCATCAAAGTGAAAACCCCTTAAGAAGATCCAAACCTTGTATGTCGAATCTTATCACAACAGATGCAGACAACACACATGATCGTGTGTAAAAGTTTGCTTTACCCCTTTTCTGTCCATCATAGCAATCCCTCGTTTGTGTCCCTGTTTTCTATGAAGGACACCCGGGCCTCTAGAGATCCTGTCCCTCAGGAAGAAAGCAAGCATCCCCCTCCCTCCTGTTTTTTCATAACCTATTATTTATGTCTGACAGACCTCCTCCAGACAAATGGCTGCCATATGGAGAAAGACAGAAAGCCAGAGAAAGAAGGAAGGAAGGGAAAAAAAAACTCTCAACATCTTCTAACTCTCTCATGCCTTGTAAAGTTTTTGTTTCTGAAATATCAAATGGAATTATTTAAAATGCTTCTTTGGCTTTTTACATTTTTCTTCCCTTATTTTGTCACACCAAAACCGTGCCAAGACTATGAGAACGTTTAAAGCGCTTAATGTGTCTCTAGCCTGATGCAGATATCAATAGTGACGGCTCATTTCTAAGAGATGTACGGCTTCTGATGGATGTCCGCCATAACCTCACTCAAACTGTCTGTGTGGTCCACATTTCTGTGCTACATCTGTGTAAAGTTTATCGACATAGAATGAAATCCACTTAAAGGACATATTTCAGAGGTAGCTTCTGTAATAGTGAGAAATACACAAAAATAAAAGCATTGTTATAAGGCATCAAGAAGACTTAGTGGTAAAGTAAAATACTGGTGCTTCTTGAACTTATGCAGATTTCCTCTTGATACAACCATGAAATACAACGTGTTTTATTGGAGTTACGTGATGAGTTATGTATGTGTTTACCCAAACCATCGCATTTGTTGAGCTGGCTTTATGTTTAGGGTTATTGGCCTGCTGGAGGGTGAACCTTCGCCTTTGCCTTAAGTCTTGTACTGCCTCGAAAAGGCTTCATTTTTACAGTATTGCCCTATATTTAGCTCTTTTCATTTTCCCATCACTTTTCAGCAGCTTCCCAGTCCGTGCTGAAAAAAAAGCCTTCCCACAGCATGATGCTGTCGTCACCATGTTCCAAGGTGGCAATGGTTTACTGTGGGTGATGTGCAGTGTCAGTTTTCTGCCTCACACAGCATTTTGCCTTATGATTTTCTTTCTACCTTTTCATAATGGCCAGTGAAGCAGTCCACATAGCTAATGGCTGTCTTAGCACGGGATTCTTGTCTTGGCTGTTTCTCTGATTAAACCTGTGCTTGATCGGTCTGTCAGTTCAGGCACATGGACATGGTTTAGTTGACTTGGAATATGTACGTTTACCTGATTTCTGAGTCTGGTTCCTTGGGCTTCATAATGCTGTCATTGATGTACACAAGGCCTTCACAGAGCAGCTTTATTTATACTTAGAAATTACACACAAATTGACACCGTCTACCAATTAGGCGGCTTCTTGAGGCAATTGTTCCACTTATGTCTTGAATACACAAACATTTTAGATTTTTGTTTGAAAACCATTTTCAGCTTTGCTTTCCACATCACACTTATGCACAAACTTTGAGTTGGTTTGTCATATTAGATCATAATACCATGCATTTAATGGATGAAGAAATATAAGAGGATTTGAGAAGAATGTCTATTTTAGCGAGAAATTAAACATTTTCTTGAGTTTTTTTGCATATGAACATTTTTAAATATACCATAAAGTAATGATATACAGTAAGTTTGGAAAACTCTAATTATAATATACTCCCATGATATCCCAGTCTGCAATTATTTGATAGGTTTTATGTATTTTGCAGTATTTTAATATTTGTGTTCAATCTATTTAATATTTCTTTAAACCAAACTATTGGATGATCCCAGAGAAATGCTATTTCATTTTGTTGTTTGCATTAACTATCAAATTACAAGAAAGTAATTTGATTCTAAGTAGCAATAAGTGTATACTATTATTTATTGTTGAATAAAGAAACAACCACCTTTCATCAAAAACTGCGGAAATCTGAGTGCAATGGGAAATAATAGCAAAATATTATGAAGGATAGATGAGTAAGAAAGTGCAATAAAAAGCAGATTGGGTTTAGTCATGGGAGTACAACATTTCTGGTAAAAGAAAACAAGAAAAGTTCAATATTTAAGGATTTTCAGCACATTATATGCTCATCTCATCTCAGTCAATGAAAAAAATGTCCTTGTTTTAGCAAACATCTGGCCAAACATCTGGAATCTGGAGTCTTTCCTGATTATTAAAAAAATATGAACCAGTAACTGTACATCCTCTGATTTCTTTTTTTTACCATATTTTCTTATTCTTAGGTTGTTGTTTTTTTGTCTCTGCTTACTTATTCCTACTTTTCTCTCTGGACTTGCTCTTGTCAGAATTAAGGTTGTTTCTGGTCCCCGAGGGAGCTACTGGCTGGCTAATCCCTGATGGAGCCTTCTCCTCCCACTTCTCTTCCACCCGGCCCCCCTCTCTGATTCTTCCTTCCTTCCTTCCTCCCTGCATCCCCGGGTGTAAAGCCTCCTTGTTCCCACTGGACAAAACAGCACCTTTGTGTCCTCCTTGACTCTCTCGTTTTCTCCGTTTCTGCAGCCCTCCCTTCTTCCTCACGCACCATCAGCACGCCCCCCATTCTCTCAAAAAAGTGGAGCAACATTTAAACCAAGGGAAGTAGGGAAATTGTTAGCAGCAGGTTTATAGGCTGGAGGCTGAGTCCTGCAGGGCTCAGAATCCAGCCGAGCAGAGAAACAGGGCTTTGTTAAAGAGGGATTAGTTTGGAAGCTGAGAAGAGGGTTGCCACCTCCATCAAAACTCTTCACACCTCCACCTCTAATCACAAGCACTTAAACAACACACCCAGTTTGACATATGACCCACAGACGGAAGAAAATATCCACTACCTGCACAAACTTGTGCTGCACATTTTATGGTTTAAGAAATTTCCACACTGGAGGAAAAAAACACTAACACCTACAGATGTTTGGCTTTTGTCTGTATTAGAAAAGCATAAACTGAGCAGTTAATTCAACAGCAAATGACTTAGCAAATGTTTATTTCTTTCAGCTACGAACAGCAGTTATTAGAAACTAAAACTCCAGTGGACCCATCTGGAATAAAATGGGTGCCGCTGTTTGGGTCACAAGATTTAGTACAGCACTCTTTTTTTATTTATTTATTTATTTATTAGCCCATGATTACCTTACAGAAACATGACGTTTTCTGGATGAAGAAGAGTAGAGAGGAAGCTTTTATTTCACGTTTTCCTGTAAAATGTCTACATAAACAACTATTTTTGAGATGCATGTTCCATATAAAACCTAATGATAAGATTCCACCAAATCCATTACAAAATCCTTGAATGAACTAGAACAAATAATTTACACACATATCACAATCTGACCCAACAGTGACCCACATCGTACTGTTGTCATTCATTTCTTCCATCTGCTGTAGATGGCTGCTAGGCAAAGTTTATTTTTATAGCGTTTATAAGTGTTGTACATGAAGGTTTATTCTCATTTCCATTGGTGATCAATTTGTTGGCTGAGTCGCTGAGCTGGCTGTCACTATTCAGAATCATGGGCAAAGTTGTGTCACTCCCAATATCCAGCATCTACCTCCACATTCACCTCCAGTTGGTGGATTTCCATTTCCATAACAGCTATTTTCTAAAGAAGCTTGTCAAAGTCCTTTGTGGTTAGGGGAGGCATCTTGTGCTGATTAGCTGGCATTGGGGTGTTGGTTATGGTCCTGACCCAGTTTCGGTTTGCCACAAACCCCCCGCTCAGACTGATCCTAGGGAAACAGCGGCCAGTTCACATTGTCCTTTTTGTTGCTATCCCTCATAAATGATTAAAAAACCGCCATGGTTTTAGCTTTTTTAGGGCAAAACATGTTATCCGTGGGCATAAATATCCTATTTCATCCTACAAAACCCCTGTGTTGCCATTTTGTTTACACTATTCAAGTTAACCAGAATCAGAATCAGAATCAGAATCAGAATCAAGTTTAATCGCCAAGTAGGTTTGCACATACAAGGAATTTGACTTGGTGATGATGGTGCAGACAGCGCAACAACACACCGTGGCAGCCGTTCGCGGCGCCATCAGGAAACTGAAGGACGGAAGATAGCAACAACATTGAGGAAAGGGAGGGAGAAAAAAAAGACAGATGCTAGACAATTTACGCTCTCACAAATAAAGTGTCAAACAACCGACAAAAAAAACCCCTCATAGCACAAAAAGCACAAATAAAGCACAAATAACACAAGACAACATGTATGCAGAAGGTAAACATGTGAGACCTGTCGCGTGTGTGTAATTCATCAGTTTTTATGAGTATCAGTTATGCGTGTGTGTATGGGCGAAAGTGTTTTTCTCCGTGAACACTCTCCAGAGGCCATTGTCCTTGATGTTATCAGCCGGCCCACAGTTCAGAGAAGCATCCTCAGGTGTCAGCGGGGGAGGGGGGTAGCCGGGGGGGCTTTTCTGAGCACTCCGCCATAACAATCCAGGAGAAGATAGGGAGGGAATCCAAATATGTTATTTGTTATGAGACACGCTGCACTGCCTTTCCTGTCAGCTTTTAAGTCTTTTGCTGGCTCCACATAAATCCAATTTTCCAAATTATTGGGCTTTTTCGCGCTTCACTCCCAGATTTTATCCCATCTCCCCTTGAGTTCAACCCCAAAGTCAGTCTGCGTTCCAACACAGCAGCTTTTCGGCTTCGCTCCATTTCACCTGCCAGGTTTGTCCGTTCACAGCCAGAGTGAGCACGTCATGCAGCCGGCAGCCTGATCAAGGCCAAATGGCTCCGACATCCGCTGTATTTGCCGATACTTCAAAAATCCACAAAAACCAATAAGTAGAGATCCCAGTATCCTTAATCCAATGTGAAAATTTCAAACGTCCAGGAATGACAAGGTCGAAAGACACACCGTTTTCCTCCAGGAATTTAGGGTGTATCTCACAAAATAAGTCAAATCAGGACCGGACGGGTCCCCCTTCCGTTGCCTACCCGTCGAAAAAAATTTATCAATAGTATTGAGAGACCAGCTTACCAGATCCATGTTTTTCAGAGTTCGGTTGATATGAAGAAATTGCTCAACCAGAACTCACTGGTTGTGAGTTCTGGTTGAGAACTCACAACCAGATTTTCACAATTTGCTCAATTGCTTAACGCAAGTTTGTGGGGTAATTTTACTTTGAAATTCACCTGAACTTTATCCTGTCAAGCGCCCCACGTTTTGGTTTGGCTCATAAAATTCTGGAGCTCAATGCGTCCGGTCAACCTTCCTTCTTGCGGAATGTTTTGCAGCGCCACATTGCCTCGGGAACCGGACCTACAACCGCACGTGGCTGATATGAATGTACACATTGATTTTTAATTATTTGGGTTCCTTTGAGGCACCGGAACCGTATCTGCACCATATTCTGTGTGAGCTCTGTGTTGCTTCATGTTGAATTCTCTGAGAAGTCTGTTTAAGTCCTCTGGGGTGTAAATAGGCATCTTGTGTGCATTAGCAGACATCAGCTGGTCTTTTTTTCGGAGTCCACAAGGGGGGGAAATAAATACATTAAATAAATAAATGCTAGAGAGTCACTGATCTAAAATAGTTTAGTCCAACTTTTCAGTAGTTTTGGATAAGACGTAGAAAGTCAAGAGCAAAAGAATGCAAGCACACAGGGAGCACAGGAATAATTCCAGCTCTGCTCAAATTCCTGTCAAGTCCAATCCGCTCCCCCATTCCAGAATGAGCACATCCCCACAGCAGGATGTTGCCACTACCATGTTTCACAGTGGGGGTTGTGTCTTCAATGCGCAGTATAAGATTTGTTTTAATCACACATTGCTTTTTTCATGTCAGCCAAAAAAATCTCATCTGTATGCTGTCTCCTCTACATGGTCTGTGGCAAAGTGTTACCAAGACTTTGTATGCAAATTAAGGAGGAGGAATCACACTTTCAAAATGTCCATCTTCCAAAAAGCAACAGAGTATAGCGCAACTAAGATGGATATTTTGAAAGTGTGATTCCTCCTCCTCCCCCTTCCCAATCATGCACTGCTTTGGGTTGATTTATCACAAGAGAATCATAAACATAGATATACAAAATAAAATGCACCGAAGCTTGATGATGTAGGATAAAAAATTAAGATTGTTAAGAACGATGGGGCCTTATAATTTTTTTGCAATGCACTTCATAAACTAGTAAGAATTCGTACAATGAAGAGAAGAAAAGCATTAAATTTTCATAATATGGAAACCCATCTTTTTAATGGGCTGTTTTATTTCCTCCACACTCGAAAAATTGACATTCCTGAGTGAGGACTATATTAGGTAGTAAAAAAGTGTTTTGAAAAGAATGTCCAGCTTCACAACTGTGATTTGCAGCCGTGACCTAATAACACAGTAAGTGTCTGCTTGAGTCTTGCCTTTGACCAGATGATTCAGCTGTGGCTTTAAATCTTTAACAGATAGGTGTACAAAAGGGCAGTCCATCAGCCCTGACTGTTGGACCTATTTTAGCCAAACATCAATACCTCCCCGTAAATCACAAAATGACATTTCGGGTCTTTTGAAGAAATCCTGCGCATATGGATGGAAGGTGTGCGCCCTTAAAACACACATGTAAGCCGGCAAGAACGATCAAAAAGCACAGTTGGACTCGATGTGCCGGGGAGAGAATGACAACCTAATGTTGGAGATTTAGCATCTAGCTGGACATGCAAAGCCAAGGCAGGTTAGAATCCCTCTTTGATGGCAGATATCAAATGGTTTTTGTAGGTTTCCCTAGCTTGCCTTTTATGTTTCTTACTCACTTTCACTTCCTCCCATCGTTGCCACATCTCACTGTTGGTTCTGTGCTGAAGTTTCAATGCGACAGCTTGACTCTCCCTCTCTGTGTGTGCTTTGAACTCCTCAAACTGTTCTTTTGAAGGCTCGGGCCATAAAATGTCCTTTTATGCAGCAGAGTCTCTTTGATGGGGTTGTCACTTTGTACAATACTTTGCTCAGAACTCCAGACAAGCATGACCACACCCGCACAGACGGACAGACAGACTGGCAGGTAGACCTCGTGAATGAAGTCTGTCCGGTTTGGCGCTTTGACAATCCCTTACTTTTTTTTTTTTTTTTTTTTTGTAGAGATACAAGGGGAAATCATTTCAATCTGTCTTACTAATAATTAGGAACTTGTTTTTGAAAAGTTACCATATAAAAAATGGAATGGTTTGATTTCCTTTTATTGTGATACCTGAGAAAGTGCCCGTAGAACAGAGTAGCACAGTGTGCCCCTCCCCCACACATTGCTGTCAGATAGCTGGCTGAAAGAAGCTCACAACACTTTTCCCTCGCTTAAAACTAAGACGAATTTGACTGAATGAAACGGTCAATCTATTTGACAAAATGTATCCCAATGTGGACACATTAATGTAAAATTGAATGACTAAATCAGATCTAAGAACAAAACTACTACCGATCCATGATTAGAAAGCAGAATCTCAGCTGCTCAGCTAAACATGGATCTTCCAACCAACAAGCATTGAAGGTTGGTGGATTCTGATTTTTATAACTGCACTAGGAGGAATTTCTGAAGATGCTTTTGATTTATTTTATTATCCTTTTTTACTACATGTAGATTTAAACAACATGAGTAGCCCTCTGCCAGTAACTTCTTTGCCAGCATTACCAGACCAACAATCCACAATAAGAGCATTAAATAACAAGGATTTTGCACTTTAACTCCTTTTTGTAAATAAAAGTGCAACTTTTTTGGTCTGATATCAGACTGTGGTGTCACCTATCTGGGAACCCGAATTTGGACCTCAGCAGGTGCCGTTCAAGTTCCCGTCTCTGACAATGCCAACAGGGTGTATATCAACCGGGAAGGTCATCATCAGGCTGCTCGTGGCTTCTATCCTGGCTCTCGTCTCTGAATGTGTTGACGGTTTCTTCACTTTCGTCTTTTTGGATAAAGTGAGTTCTGGTTCCTATGGCAAGCCCCGAGAAGGTAAAACAAAAGCAAAGCTTACTGAAAGATTTGACGGTGAATTAAGAGAACAAAGAACTAAACACACTGATTGGTCTATGAAGCCTGTGATGTAGTTCTTTAGCTTGTGGTGCTGCTTCTATGTGCTCTGTGTGTCAGTCAGTCCTTTCTCTGCGACTCTTTTTGCACCATTCTTTTTGTGCTGACGAAGGACTCACCAACACACAGACGTATCGTATCATCTCGGCAGCCAAGTTAAGAACGTGTGTTTGTGGCTGATCCGCTCACCAAGGTTGAAAGGGAATAATTATTATTTTATGTTTACATTTTTATAGAAGTATATCAAAACTCTCCTGACCTTTCTTCCTGGAGCAGTGTCTAAGCAAAGGTGTATGAAACTAGCGGGATAGATAAATTACTTTAAAGACACGGCAAGTCTTGCTCAGAGTGTGCAAAAAGTGTCGGATATCTAAGTCTTTCCGATGTTACAGCTTTGCAAGGTGTTTAATAGTTGATTTGTATGCTATGTTATCTGTACGATTGCTGTGCTGGCGTGAAACCAGCAGAATATGACATTTACAAATATATAAAAATATTCTAAAAAGAAATCTAAATAGAGGATCAGTTCCTCCAAATCTGAGGCCATGGTCTTGAGCCAGAAAAGGGTAGAGTGCCTTCTCCGGGTCGGGGAAGATGTGCTGCCCCAAGTGGAGGAGTTTAAGTATCTCGGTGTCTTGTTCACGAATGAGGGAAAGATGGAAGAGGAGATCGACAGGCGGATTGGTGCTGCGTCTTCATTGAAGCGGGCGCTGTACCGGTTTGTTGTGGTGAAGAGAGAGCTGAGTCAAAAGGCGATCTACATTCCTACCTTCTTCTATAGTCATGAGATTTGGGTCGTGACCGAAAGAATTAGATTGTGGTGGCTCGGGCATCTGGTTAGGATGCCTCCTGGACGCCTCCCTGGTGAGGTGTTCCGGGCACGTCCCACCGGGAGGAGGCCCAGGGGAAGACTCAGGACACGCTGGAGGGACTATGTTTCTTGGCTGGCCTGGGAACGCCTTGGGATTCCCCCGGAGGAGCTGGCCCAAGTGGCTGGGGAGAGGGAAGACTGGGCCTCCCAAATAAGGCTGCTACTCCTACTACCCGACCCTGGAAAAGCAGAAGAACATGGATGGATGGATGGATGGATGGACGGACGGACGGATGGATGGATGGACTTGAATAGATTCATACCTGGTTACGTTCTGAGGCACCTCTGCTATTTACTTTAAAGGCCTGACAACCTCAACCATTAAAACTTCTGAGTGGACACAATGTATTTTTTTCTTCTTTGAAACAAACAGCTGGTTATTCTTCTATAATTTAGTAACATTCTCCATTGTGGAGTTTTTAAATCTTTTCTCCAACGTTGATTCCCCTAAGCACGAATTCCCCTGGCCCCCAACTGTGGCCATTACTGTTTGGATTGTGTTTCCTCTAACCATCCAAACACTGAGACAATCTTTGTTCTATTGTAAAATGTGAGTGCTGAGAGGCTTTTACAAAGCTGGAACCTGGCTTTTCCCATGGTCCCCTTTTACCTGAGCTTGAGGACAGAGGTGGGAAGAAAGAGCAATACAAATAAAAGAGGTTGGGGAGCAGGAATCAGGTAGGTTCAGAGACTATACTGCCTTCACAAATTTACGTCTGACATGAGTTCATTTACTGCCAGACTGCCTCCAAATTTCTGATGTATTTCTGATGTGTTGTAGGTTGAGAGATAAAGACTAGTGTGGTGAAACATAAAGACTATGTCTGAACATTTATTATGTATAACATGAATTTTCAGTGTAAGGTAACCCCCCCCCCCCCCGTGGATTTTTTTTAAACTGCTTTCAAAGATCTTTCCAACACTGCTTCTTTCGTAATATATTTCCACAGACAGCTACAGACACACAAAACAGACATGAGAACTGACTGAAAATTATCTTTATCAATAACCAATTTGTCACAATAACACAGACAGGAATGACACATATTGAAACATGGGTTGAAAACAGCTCTATCCATGATGCTGCATTCCCCAAAACCCAAATTTCTTTTTTTGGGATTTTTTGCAGCTCTAGTGGCTTGCTTTTTATGACAGTAGGCTGACAGGTAGGGGGTGGAAAAGGGGGAGAGACATGCGGCAAAGGGCCGCGGGTCGGATTTGAACCCAGGTCAACCACGTCGAGGACTAAGGCCTCCGTATATGGGTCGCGCTACCTGCTGCGCCAAGCGTGCGCCCCAAAACCTGAATTTCCATTTAAATAAGCTGACCTGAAAACCAGAAATTCTACATTTATTTAAATACTTAAAATCAAGATAGTGACTTATTCTGTCAGTATTAGTGATCTAGAAGCGGAGAAGGGAGATGAGACAGTCCATCTGCTCCAAAGTTTGCCTCATGGAGTTTCAATTTTGGGCTTTATCAGGAAGATTGTGCCTCAGCCACGGCCAGAAAGACGATAAGGACTTTAATGCGCAAAACCGCAAACCTTTAGCAGTGAAAACATTTTTATAGGTTGGATACTGGATATTGCACTAATTTGGTGGCCAATTCTTTGGGTTGTTAGATCCAGAGACCAGATGCCCACTCCGCTCCTGTGCCTCCTCCCGCACACGGTGGTTGAATCAGGGGCCCTGAATAACCTTTTAGCTATCAGTGTGTGTAAAATGAGTGAAAACATCACTGAAATCACAGATCTGATTTAGATAGTTAAATTCAGCGTTAAATACAGCGTGCTAATCTGCATATAATTAAGAAAGCTGAAGTGTTTTTATTATTATGGTTCATTGTTTATGAATTGCAAAATAATATTTTGGTTTTATCCACTCCATTCATGGTGGTCCCTAATAATAATACCGTCGCTCTTCAGTTTAACGTTTCCCTGGATTTCCTAAGAGACAACCGTGTCGTTTCTCCTCGTCCCATGGCCAATCAGTGAACAGTAGTCTGTTCTGGTCACATTTTGGCCCTACTCCACTCTGAGTAGCCAAATGGAGCCGGTGTAAAAGGTGCTCATATAAAACGAGTATCTGTTATATTTAATTTAATAATACATGGCATGTACCGGTCTCAATAATCATGTGGGGGAACTCAATTGGCATTACAGCAATCAGACGCTTCTTAGAACTGCTGGCCGCCTTTTTGCATGTTTCCACGGGTATTCCACGGACGATTTTTCATTGGTGATGAGCTCCAAATCTTTCAGGTTGGAAGGGCTTCTCGCCATCATCCTAAGCTTTAGCTTCCCAAACAGATTGTGTGTCATACTCAAATTTGGACTCTTGCTGGGCTATTCCAAAAAGTTAGCATTACTTCCAGGAAAAAGATACATGATAATAGAACAAAAAGATTACTTTAAGCCTTAATCTTTATGAATACATTTGGTTTTACTGTAGTGAAATATTTCTGTCCAGGTTTGACCAATCAATGTGTTGTTTTCAACCTAATCTCAATTTAATGTGGTCCTTGTGCCAAAAGTGCATTAAATGTTTTTCTTTGTCTTTAAATAAAAAACAACCCTATGAAGGTTACATCAATCCCAAACTGCGTTGTGAAGGATCTTTGTTCTCTCAGCGCTTAGGCATACAACATAAACTCAAATCAAATAAATAAGAAATAAAATGGATTACAACTAAGGTAACAGTTGGAGTAAATAAAAATATATGTAAATAAATACATCAAAATAAGTAAAATAAATAAATAAATGGAAAATTAAGAAGCGGAGAGGGGAGACGAGACTGCCTGATCTGCTCCAAAGTTTGCCTCATGGAGTTAAAATTTAGGGCTCTATGAGGAAGTTTTTGCCTCAGCCATGGCGAGAACAACAAGAAGTGCAAAAGCGCAGACCTTTGACTGCAGTGAAATTAATATTATAGGTTGATTACTGCGCTGATTCATATCTTCCTCGGCTTTCTCCCCTCCTGCCACCGCAGGAAAGCAGAGAGCCATTCGATCAAGGGCCGCGCGCTGTTCAGAGACAAAACTTCATAACTTTCATTGAGCGTAAAATGAGTGAAAGACTTGCTAGATCTGAGGATCTGGTTCACTTTATTAAATACAGCGCACTCGTTTGCATATAAAAAGCGAAAGTGTCCTAAAAGAGTTCACAGACCACCAACTTAGGGTTACCTGAAAAGCCAGTCTTTGGGAAATGTGTGCTCTCTGTGTGCAAGGAAAATGAAAGGGCTTTGTTTGATCATTAGATCTCCATTAATATATCAGTCTTACAGAAATGTGGCAAAAATATTTATAATAAATTAACCTAAAATGAGGTCTGCCGCTCCCGACGACTCCGAAAACAGATTCAAAATGGCTCATATGTTTGATGAACTGACTGCATAGATGAAGTTCGGAGGTGTAGTTTCTTGCCTAAAAACCTCTTAAAACTGCTTTTTGTAATAAATTAAGGGGAAAAAACTGATAGGTTTGTAAACTAGTCATCTCCTTGATACGTCCTACCCTTCAGACCAGGACCTTTTGCTCGTGAAACTAAAGCCCAGTGGAATCTACAATTCCCCATGTAAATTTGGATCGAAACGTGCACTAGGCGTTTTACATGTAACAAAAGGGGCCTGTTGTTTACCTCCCAAACTAATTTCAACAATTACAATGTTTGTTGGGTTTGTTCCTTTAGAGAATAACTAACAAACAAATACAATTCAGATAAAAACAGAACATTTTATTTTTCATTGTTAGGCCCATTCAAAAGCGTCAGACCCAAATAGGGTCCTGGTGCTTCCCTTGTGCCAGATACCTACCTTAGCATTTTTAGCTACCTGTGGCTCCAAGCCATATTTTGTTGCTGTGCTTCTATGTTATACAACACATACGGGTCTCTGCTCCTGGTTGACTAAACGTTTAATTAAGCAAAAGAAAAGTCACTCTGGGCACAACTAAAAAAATAACCTTTTTCTTTTTTTGTGTTTGTGCCGCCCCCGATGGAACAGGTGGAACATGGGTGACAATCCCTATCACCCCAACCGAAAACCACCACTGATTATCATAAAACCAGAAACGCCCACCATTTACCATCTGCATAAATTATGCCTTCTGTTTCCTCTGAGTGTTCATGTAGTAGCGGGAGGAAATTATTGTATTTCACTTACTCAGAGGGTTCACTGGTTAAAGCATAGCATTTACAGCTGCAAGGGTCACGTTGTCCTCCAGAAAAATAAAAGCAAACTCTTGGTTAATAACTCATCATTTGTCAAGGTGCGAGTTCAAAATGTGTGGCAGAGGATTCAAAGTGAAAAATAGTTTCAGGACTTGGCCTTATCCAGTGCCAAGAAAGCCAGTCTTGAATGAAACAGACTGTTTGCTTGACAGGTCTCTGCCAGCTTCTGAAATATCAATCAACCACGTTCAGAGGCCAGCGGAAGAGCTGTCAGTTCCGAATATGTGAAACAGATTTCTAGGACAAGATCTTTGTACAAACATCATAAGACTTCTGTTAAAGCAGTTTGATCATCAACCTGTTTTTTTCCCCCTTAACCCTTCTTCCGCTCTTTGGTCTGTGTGGCGTGGCTTTTGTGACTGTGTGTACGTGCGTTTGTTTGTCTCTGCAGCGAGAGGGCAAAAATGATGTTGATCTCTCTGTCAAAGTTCTGTGCTGTGAACAGGTCCTGAGTGCACACTGAGGTGCCCACATGTGCACGCACACACACACACACACACACACACACTAGGGCACACAAAAATATGAACTGTGACTGTCAAAATGAGTGAAACTTCAGTTGCTGACATGTTCTACACAGTAAAAAACAAAATGAAAGGCAGAAATGTTTTTTTTTTATTTGTTTTTCTTTTGGAGGGGGGGTCTTTGAATTCACCTGTTAAGGGCAAGTATGAGGAAATAAATTTTAGAGCCAGATTTGAAGAGTTCTATGTATGGAAGATGGCCTGCCGTGTTGATCCTCTGCATCTGCTGGACCGTAGGACATGGAATTTTTTTTTTTTGACAAAGGACAAAAAGCAAGAAAATGCTTAATTGATACAGTACGTTATCGGTAACACAGAGTCAGCACTTTCGGAGCGCTCCATTCAAGGAACATGGATGAGGAAATTAGAGTAAACAGACAACTTGAGTGTTGCTTGTGACCCTTAAAGGGGACACACCATGCACAACCCGCTTTTTTAGCCCTTAAATTTTTTTTTGTGTGTAGACTTGTCTCTACGAGTGCAGCAAATCGTAATGTAGTCTGTCCAGGTGATGCTTAGGCATAGTTATATTCTGCTTGAGCCAATTCTTTTACAGGCCGTTCAGTTTTCTCTGTTCTGCATCGCGCTTTTTGAACTGTTACGTCACAGTATTAGCTGCGGAGCTGCTAGGAAAGGTAATTAACTTCAGGCTAACTAATTTCGCGTTCTTGCAACGATTTTGTAGTCAAAGCTGAAGGATGCCGAAGCTACGAGTGGATAAGTCGAAATGTTCGGTTGTTGAGGGCATTAACCCACACAATTCATTACAGTTTCACCCTGAGCATGTTTTCTATTGCTTATTGGGAGTTGGAAAGGGGGGAAATATTCCCCGGACTTCTGCCTCCTCGGTGGACTTTTTAAACTGAAACTCGAGCTGTAGACTTTGCTGTCAATACCTGTGTCTTAGGTGGACAGTGTGTTCTGCTTTGATCCCTGAGTTCAGCATTACAAGCGTAACATCATCACTCTTCGGCAATTTTCCGCTGCGTTCTTGGCTGCCTTGCGTTCGGCTTTTTTTCCCTTCAATCGGTTTTACATATTTCTCAATTTCAGTCATTGAATGTGTTTGTCATGAGCTGCAAGGCTGTAAATTGTTGAAAAGGAAAAACATTTTTTTTTAAATCATGGTATAAGATCTCGACATATGACAGAAAATCTTTTTTTTTTTTTTTTAGATTTACACTTCTGTGTAACGCCTGCATCTGTCCTGACACAGTATTTTATCAGCAAACCTGACCACTGAACCGAGGTATCTATGTTTTGTTTCCATTTGGCTCATCTCGGAAACTTTTTTCTTGTCGGTTTCCTGTGTCAGTGTCAGACAGCTGAAAGTGCTGCAGCCACACAAAGCTAAATATAGCACAGAGACATCTGTGGTAAGAAGGTTTTGAAATTATGCAGATAAGCACTTTGCAGAGACGTGGGCTGTGAAAATGTGAACGTCGCAGTTAGTGTAAGATGAATCCCAGGGCAGATGGTGTGTAAGGTGAGGTACAGAGCATGTGATTTAGGGGACTTAAGGTTCAGAGGGTGTGGAAGTTAACATGACCATTTTATTCCTGATTATTAAGTATTGGTAATTTAATTTAATGTAGGTTAAGAAAGTTATTCAGCCACATTGGAGAACAGGTTAAAGGATGTATTTTGATTTTTACATCTACAAACAGAGCTTCTTTTTATTACTTTAAACACACATATAGTTTTGCAGCCATTATTCTGTAGGTAATAAAGTGCTTTTACTGTCAATTAAGTCGTGGTTAGGTAGGTCACTGAGCAGCAAGCTGCAGAGGCCACAAAGGGGAGAGAGCAGGAGGTGAAAAAGCAAATGCTTATCGCTGGAGTGGCCTCGTGTCAGCGGCGCCATCCCTGACTGTCACCACCCTGAGTGACACACATCAGGGTTGAAGGGTCAGCAGGGGTGAAGAGGTGTGAGTGTATGTTAAACAAGCAATAAAAGAAGTTGCTGTATGACAGGTTGTTAGCCTTTTGGACCAAATGTAAGCTGCAGTTCTGTTCTCGGGTAAGCTAGAAAAGAGTCATTTCCTAAGAGGCCACATCAAATGAGGATCAGACACTTTTACATTTGCACAGCTTGAATTTTTATAATACGTTGATAAATCTTAGTATGTTTTAGTGAAACTGTAGGAGATAAACCAGCATAAACCGTGGATATTTGTAAAGCGGTGGTAAAGAAACTGTGCACAATATCAAATGTCTTTAAATATTAACAGCTATGCCAAACTATGCCATGCATTAGTATTCAGTTTCCCTGAGCCCATACTGGCCAGGAACAATTAGGGTTTATCGCCACCAGGCAGTGGAATAGTAAGGTCACTCAGAGGAAAAAAACAATCAAGAAGAAGTATGTTTTTAGTTGCTTACCCATTTTAAGATTAAAGACAAACTGAGAAAAAAGTTCAAATGATGAGAAGAAATGGCAACAATTATAATAAACAATAATGTCGAAGTGGTGCAAAGATCTGCAATGGCCTTCTGCAAATTAGCATGTTAAATTTATACCTCAGAATATGGTTTAATAAAGAAATTATTTCTCTTTTGGCCTCTAAAAAGTAAGCACGACAGCTTCTGCATTCTTTAATGTATTTTTTCCACTTCATTCTCAACATTTTAATCTTTTTCTGAACATTTCATCTTTTTATTAACATTTCACTTTATTCTTGAATTCAGTTTTTGATTTTATTCTAAAGTGAAAAAGAAAAAAACAACAACAAACATTCGTTTTTTTTTTCCTTTAAGTGACCCTAATACTCCTTTGTAGCACCAGCTTTGCACGTCAAGACACTGGATTCTTGCCCGTTCTTCTTAATTTAAGCTTAGTCAGATTTGCTAAAATGCGCCAGTGAACATCGATTTTCAAGTTTTCCCACAGATTCTCGGTGGGATAAAGGTCCCGACTTTGAATGGGCCATTCTAACAATTGCCTTTACCTAAACCAGTCCATTTTGCCAGTATGTTTAACGTTTTTTTCATGTTTAAAGGGGAATCTCTGTCCCGGTCTCAAGTCTTTTGCAGCCCCTAACAAGTTGTCTTCCAGTATAGTCCTCACACACACACACACACACACACACACACACACACACACACACACACACACAAACAAAGAAAATAAGAGTACCAATGAGCTAACCCTTTAAATTGACTTAAAAGCCAATGAGAAATAATTTGTTTTAAGAGAAGACTTCAAAGTTAAAGAGACCCAGACTGTCTGATGTGTTGAGGTAATTTGTCTCCTCTTAACTACTTCTTTATCTTCTGCACCACCAACAACAGCTGATCAGATGACCGGAAAGAGAACAGAGAAGAAGCAAATACTGTGGGGCAAGACCATGAAGACATTTAAAAACCAATTAAAGAATTTTAAAATCAATCCAAAAGCAAACTGGAAGTCAAAATGCTTTTGCTTTTTTTTAAATCTGTTAAAAGTGGAGCGGCAGCATTCAAAGTCAGCCGGCTCAAGTAAGTAACTTCTGACTCAGCCCAACACGATGTGCATTTCAAAAGTCTAAACAGGTCTGATAAAAGCATGGCTTACCTAAAGGTGATGCAAACAAATAATGGTTTATCTTTAGCCAGTTGTCTCAATTAAAAAAGCTAGTTCCATCATGCCATCTTCTCTGACCTGATGATGAAAAGCATCTAACAGCATGATGCTGGCACCACCGTGTTTCACAATGGGAAAGCTGTTTACTTGATGGCGTGTGGAGTCTTTGTTTTCTGCAGGACATACTGCTTTGGTAAGGTAAGGTAAGGTAATTTTATTTGAATAGCACTTTTCAGTAACAAGACGTTCAAAGTGCATGTAGACCACCAAGTTACATTTTCGGTCCCATGTGAGCACATATGATAAGGTGCTCCATAGGATCGATAGATTCTCCCATCTGAGCTGTGGATCTATGCAGCTCCTCCACAGTTTCAAGGGACCCTTTGGGTTCTTCTCTGATTGTTCCTCCCCTTGCATTGACATTAGAATCATCAAGTTTTGACATTTCCTAATTGTTTTAGAATAAACCATGTCTGCATCTTGATGCATCATAAAATAGATTGTACCACCCCCCCACCCTTAATAAAATCCTGATAAAATAGATTGAAGCTTGGGTTGTAATGACACAACATACACACAGTGCAACACAGTTCCAGATATGCTGTAAAAAAGTACAGAAACTGGATGGATTTCCCTCCTATCAAACACTTTATACTTTAAGAAAAATGCAAAAAGGTCACACAGCCACCCTACCTCAAAATCCCACTGTGAACTGGGGGAAGCAGTCAGAAGGCCGCTGTAAAGAAACTACAGAAATAGTCGCGCAAAACAGTTTTTAATCTAGTGTCAGAAAAGTGTGTGTGTGCGCATGTGTCTGTTCGTTGTGTAGTGAGCGAGCGGTGGGTGTTGAAGTATGATGGTCCCTTTTGGGGGGGGGGGGGGGGGGGCTGTGATTGGATGTGACACAACAGAGGGTAGGTAGGGGGCAAGGCAGTGGGTGGGTGGTGTGACCATTGCGAAAGGTTAGGCTACTGTTAGCCGGGTGGAAGCTGTGGAGGAGACTGGAGATGAAGTGAGGGTGTGACTGACACATGGATAGAAACGGCTAGCAGGGGGCAGCGGGAGGTGGCAGTGGGAGAATAATGGGGACAGGATGCGAGTGTGTTCCTTTGACAAGTGTGTGTGTGTGTGTGTGTGTGTTGTTTCAGGTGTCCATACACCCCCAAGCCAACCACCAGGCACAGGAGAGGAAGGACTGGCAGCTCATTACCCTGATCAAAGACCTCACTTCCCCCTCAGGTTTGACACACACACACACACACACACACACACACACACACACACACACACACACACACACACACACACACACACACACAAGACTCACACAATGTGTTTACCTGGCTAATCCAAGCCTAATCTTCCTGATATGCAGGATATGGAGATCAATTAAGGAAATGAAGGTGTGGTGATGAAAGGATGGGTGGAGACGCAAGAAAAAGGAAAGAGCCACTTAAATCTGTCTAACAAGTTAATCAGGTTCATTTGTTCACTGGTCAGTGAGTTTGCAGCTATGAAATAAACATTTGAAATGTGCACAGGGACGTTAGCATGAGCTAACACTTTGAGGGTTAGCTCCAGGTTTTTCAACATGTTTCTTATAAAGTTCCAAGTAGTTACTATCTTGGCTGCAGAGGATAACCTTCCTTGTTTTTTTCAGTCAGTACATATTCATTTCAGTTGGTCCTGGAGGCTGAAGCTAGCGACTAATCAATGAACCTAACGGCTAGTTAGAGTGGGGCTAGGACTGAAGAGGAGATCGACAATCTTAAAACTACTGTGACTCTCAAACACGACAGCAGTTTCTGCCGACACCATCTCACGAACCTCTAAACCATCATCCCGTTTGCATTGAACGGCTATTCACACAGAAAAGGACGACTGTTTACACTGGAGTGGGACGTAGGAGGTGGTGAACCATCATTTATGTATGGAACATGAAACATGAAAATAATTGTCAGTCAGAGTACTACCCAAGAGAAATGTAAGGCATTTTTATATTGGACAGTTTACTCTGACGTTAATGATTTGCGTTGTCTTCTGTTCAGAATCAGAATCAGAATCAGACATACTTTAATAATCCCAGAGGGAAATTACTTTTGTTACATGCTCGAGATATACACACATTTTTATATATATATATATATATATTTACAACATTCCACACAAGTAATATAAATATATACATATATAAGTCAATATATATATATATATATATATATATATATATATATATATATATATATATATATATATACATATGTATAACTATAAATCCAAGTAAAGTGATAGGAATAATTACAACTGTACAATGACAACTGAAGCCTTAATGTGATCATAGCATGAATGTTCAGAAAAATATGGACATTCCTGCATTTTACTGTATGTTTAGACTGATCGTTTTAATTCAAGCTGTGATCCCTGAAAACAGCTGTCAGTAATTTCTCCCCTGACTCCGGTAAATAATTACTTAAGAGTAGAACTGCGCCACATTAGGACATTAATGTTCCGTTATTGTGTCACAATATCTCTGCGACATCTGCCATCTGTGTCAGATGAGGGAATCCATTTCAGTGAGACTCCCTCCAACTGGCTATTAGCATGCAAAACGTGTCTTCATGAATATGAGAACTTCTTCTTCTTTTCTTCCGCTTATCTGGGATCGGGTCATGGGGGTAGCAGCCTAAGTATGGAGGCCCAGACGTCCCTCTCCCCAGGTACTTGGGCCAGCTCCTGCGGGGGGATTCCAAAGCCTTCTCAGGCCAGCCGAGAAACATAGTCCCTCCAGCGTGTCCTGAGTCTTCCTCTGGGTCTCCTCTCGGTGGGACGTGTCCAGAACACCTCACCAGGGAGGCGTCCAGGAGGCATCCTAACCAGATACCCGAGCCACCTCAACTGGCTCCTCTCGACGTGGAGGAGCAGCAGCTCTACTCTGAGTCCCTCCCAGATGACTGAGCTCGTCACCCTATCTCTAAGGGAGAGCCCAGACACACTACGGAGAAAACTCATTTGGGCCGCTTGTATCTTTCGGTCACGACCCAAATCTCATGGTCATAGATGAGAGTAGGAATATAGATCGACCGATCAAATCGAGAGCTTCGCATTTTGACTCAGCTCTCTCTCCATCACAACAGACTGGTACAGCGTCCGCTAGGGCTGGACGATAATTCAGTAGCACTATATATCAATCGATAGATCCATATCGATGATAGAAAAAAGGGTCAATAAAAAGTTAAATAAAATAACAGTTTTCCTTCCTTATACATTCTAGCAATGTAGGTTAATATTACAGTCATTACTTCCTCCCAACCAATCACAAACGCAGATCCAGGAATGTCACCAAGCTCCGCCCCCTTCAAAGAGATCAGAGAGCTCTCTGATCTTTTTTCTTTTTACAAACTTGTGGTTTTGATGAAAAGTTGGTTGAATAAAAATGGCCAGGGCTGCACTTAAAATATATGTTTTGAATTTGTCGATAATTATCAATATCGAGCAATAAGATTTCTAGTTTATCGATATGCTTTTTTTTCCCTATATCGTCCAGCCCTAGCATCCGCTTCCCGGCAGACGCAGCACCAGTCTGCCTATCGATTTCCCGTTCCATCTTTCCCTCATTCATGAACAAAACCCCGAAATACTTAAACTCCCCCACTTGGGGCAGGACATCTTCCCCGACCCGGAGAAAGCACTCTACCCATTGAGAACTTATAATCAAAAAAATATTGCTAAAAACTGAATGTTTTGCGTCCCTCTTTGGGGTTTTTTTTATAGTGATCCCAGACAGCAGCAACAGTGAGGGCACTAATGTAGCTACCCAAACAGAATGACAACAGCCAATAATTATTTATTTTTTTCTAAATACATGTTGCACATTCAGGTTCAATGCCTAATGACTGTTTAGCTTTGAGTTCTCTATTGGCCACCACAAGCTGAGGTCTGTGACATCTAAAGGGGTCATTTTATGGGCCATAAAATGAGAAAGTTTGGTTTAAAGGTTTATAGCACAGCGCTTCAACCGGTAAACAGGGTAGAAGTTCCCAGTGGTTTTAGCCTCTGTGAGAATAGCTGTTAATTTCCGCTCCCAGGACAAACTTATCTGGATTCCTACCAAATTAAGATGCAGCAAATAGTATCTACTGCAGATATTTAAAAAGTAGAATTTTAAGAGAGAAGGCTGAATTATCATTTTCTGGAAATATTTACATCAACAATACTATGTAAAGTCATATATTACTTCACAATTTTTCTGTATTTATATGTACCAAAATATTTATTCATATCGCTTCAGTTCACAACAACTGTGTATCTCAAGGCACTTTAAAACACAAACGTTATCAAATTATATAGAAATATATGATCAGATCAATGTAATTTTTATATATGCAATATAGTTATATAGACATGTTCCGTTCAATTTCAAACAGTCCAGTTCCATTGTTTTTATGATATAATATAGTCAGAATGTTATGGTATGTATTATATTTTATGTGACAAAAGAGGATCTCAAAATACCCTTTTATTGTTTCCACTGCTGCTTTTATTTAGGATTTATTATATTTGGTGTTCTGAACTGGTATCGCGGCTTATTCTGGTTTTATTTCACTCACAGTTCAGATCTGAGTCACCACCTGTTGCTCATGTAGCTGCAGTTGGTAACCAGATTGTTTCAATTCATATCAATCCATCAGGTGACTCAGTTATTGGATAAAAGGTGATCACTACCACTGACTAACTTTCCAAAGCTCAAATGACTCATTCATTTACAATCATGCCTTGACCAACAGGCCTTACAGTGAAGACGAGCAGTTTACATTTTCTTTTTATATTGATTCTGATTCAGACCTTGCAACGCCTGACATTGCGTTCAGAAACTGACCACCCCATGATCCATCATAACAAAAGAGGTGGTGAGTCAAGCCTTCGCCTCTTGGGTGGGTGGGGTGGGATTTTATTGTTATTATTCAGACATTTCTGAAGCATAATCCCAGCATAGACACACAGAGCATTCATCTTTTACAGAAATGACTACATACAGTTGCAGAGATTTGCTTTTACTGGCTTCTGCTCGTTTTTGGCCTCTTAAAGTCTGACCAAAGAGCAGGATAACTTTGTGTCTCTTTTTTCCAATGACAGCTTTGTTAAATACAATAAGTTGTCAATGGCATTCAAAAAATAAAGGGGGGGAAAATTGCAAATGCTGAACTAATGCATGAAGTTTTGGCTAGCATAACTTGTGCTGCACTTCTATCATATTCTCTCGTTTCCTTCCCTTCACTTGCTCCTCATCTTGGCGGCTCTCCTGTGATAATTTAACACTCCTCTCCCTATTTTTTCGCTCACATCTTTTGTAATTTCTTTTGTTATTTACCCTCCTGTTATCTTCTCTCCAAGTTTTTGTTCTGCCCCATCAGATCCTTTTTGTCTTTCTTCCCTTCTTCTCCTCGTTTCTTCTCTACTTGCCCTCCTATCTCTCCTCTGATACATTGTGTCCTGAATTTGGATACTGTTGAAGCCACACTATGTGACTTTCAAGGTGTATATGCAATGCAGAAAGATAATTATCGGGCCCTTTTTCCACATTTTGCGATGAGTCAGCACCTGGTGGGATTTCACTTTCCCCCCACATTTGAAATGTATTTAAAAACCTACTTCAAAGATCACAATGTTCCATTTAAAAACAAGCTCCATTCATTTTACTAAAGCTCTTTAAGCAGCAGTGTGTTAAATAGTCGTGGGCGTTTGGAGGTCTCACCTGTTCTAAGTTTAGAAACAGTACAAAAACGGTCAGGTCATTATGCTTTCTTTCACAATTTGCCACACTCTCATGCCTCTTATACAGTTCCTTATAAAAGTGTTAACACAGCATAATAATAATAATAATAATAATAATAATAATAATAATAACTTTATTTATAAAGCGTTTCATTCAAAGTGCTCAACAGTAGGTAATATAAAAAGTAAAACAAGAAATAAAACAATACATCATGAACTATTCAAAGTTTTATCCAGGTTACAGGCACCAACTGCAATGTATTTTATGTGACAGAACAGAAAGTACTCATTCTAAGTGGGGAAAAAATGAAATGGTTTTCAATTTTGTCTTTTTTTTCTTTACGAATCCACATCTGAAAAGTAACAGGCGTGTGTATTCAGGCCTTTTTACTCTAAAACCCATAAACCAGATCCATCAACGTGTAATGTAATCTCAGTAAAAAAAAAAAATTCTAGATGGGTAAAGCTGGCAGAGACATACCCTCAAAACATTTGCAGCTGTAATTCAGAAGAATCTCACACAGTTGCATACCACCAGTTTTAGATTTTTATGCGCAAAAATGTTGGAAACAGTATTTTTTTCTTTGAGCTCTGTGCTGCTTTGGGCTAAGGCTTTGAAATAAATCCCAATTAAATTAGTTAGTTAGTTTGTTAGTGGCTGTGCAATGAGAAAATGTGGAACAGTTTAAGGACTGTTAATCCATTTTGAAAAGCACTATATCTTTTTGCTTTTTTCCCCCTTCATCAACAGCAAGTCAAACATTTCTTGTTGGGTAAGCAAGCACAAACTCAAATACGTTCAGGGGAACGGTGAACTGTGTAATATGGATGATTACAATGATAACAAAAAATCCTTCTGCTCTGTATCTAGATATTAGCTTGCTTTGATTTTTTTTTTTAAAGGGCAACTTTCCATGTTTTTTATACTATTTGATGATGGCCATGTAAGACACAAATTTCAATGAACTGCACCCAAGTTAGTCAAATATAAATCAAACCTTTTTTTAAAACAAACAAATATAGGACTGGTCTATCTAGGATATTTTACTGGTATCTTTGTTTTAAGATTATTAGCATTATTGTTATTGATATTAGTAGTAGGAGTAGTATTTGGTGCTATAGTTGACTACATATAAAAGGAAAGTCTCTAATGATGTGATTTGCTGTTAAAGACATGCTGGCTCACAGAGAGACCTCCGGCCAGTAGACCAAATTTAGAGACTGTGTGAGTCAGTGATTACAGCACAGGCAAATTATGTTTAACTGTATTTTATTATTCAGGGGACAAACACGAGACCCTGGTTGGGAGGTGGTGCTTTTTTTTATTACTTTTAAACTGAGATTGAAGGGAAAGTGCTAAGGCTATTGAATTGGTTAATAGACGGATTTTATGGGGGCTTTTTTTGTTTATTTTTTTACCATTGCAATTCAGTGACATTAGTTTAAGACAGTACAAAGCTCCTATTTCCTGTTAAATAACGCTAATATGCGCGCAAGAAACTAGGATAAATTGCACGTTCTCAGAAAGGATCTCATAGTTGAAACACATCTAATGTTTCATAGGTGCAGCAGCCATCTTGAATGTCTTCAGAGTCGCCTGGAGCCTCTCCCCGGCTGCACCAGGGGGAGAGAAAAGGAATCCCGGACGAAGACGAACAGTTAACCAGCCCTTCTTAGACTCATACTTATCCCAGTTTTAGGTTATGTTTTGTACCAGAGCCAGTTCTTAGCTGGTAGTAGTAAAATCCAAAAGCCAAAAGCTTTCTCCCTTGTAAAACTGCATCAGCCAATCAGTAGATGAGTCAGTTGGTACATGTGGCTTTGGACAGAAATCTTAAAACTGATGCTGTTGCAGTAGACGTCTGACCTCTGTGTGAGTCAGTGTTGTTTGTGGTCATCACATGTACATCAGCACCCGAAGGTACGGACTGCTTTGAACCCTTCTGACTGGTTAATAGTCCCACGGCATGAAGTTCAGCAATTTTATCTCAGTTGTGTAAACACTTTCCTGGAAGTGATTCCACATTTAAACACAATGCGTCAGATGAGCAATAATAATGATGCATAACCTTATAATTTCCCCCCCCCCCCATTTAAAAATCACAGTAAACATCTTTTTTTTTTTTTTTTTGCTTATTTTCATGCCAACTGTAGACATGAGATGTAAGACTTTGCAGAATAAAAGAAAAATTTTAGTTTTCATTGAGCTCTTCTGAAATGGAAGAACCCCACTGGGCAAGAGGAGGGAGGAAAGAGAAGCTCCGGTGGAAGTTAACCTTTGGCCTCTCTTCAGAGGAGCGACAAGACCCCGACTGCATTTCGACCCCCAGGGTCCGACCATTCGCTGCAGCGTGACCTGCCTTCATGGGCGGGACCAAATTTCTCCTCGCCATTTCTCGCATTCTGGGCATTCCAAGACTCGCTGAGGACAAAATATCCGCAGGCAAACGGCAGTTACATACATGATTAAAGTAAGAGTACAGCCAGGCGCTGTAAGTCAAATGCACTGGTCCGATGATCAGCATATCTGCTCTTCAGCTTTAGAAAACCAGGGGTTTCAGGAGTTTATGTGCATGTTAGCATTTTGCTAAAAGGGGAAGATATTGGTGAGGACTTTAGTAAAAGCAGTTGCTGCTGTCCATCAACCTGGAAAGAGTTTCCCAAACATATAACATTATGGAAATCTTTCAGGACAGTCACCAATGTTCCTAGGAGTAGCCATCCCAGCAAATATACATTAGAGTCAGATCATGACTCACGAGCATGCACGTTGGCATTACTTGAGCACGATTGGCATGTGGGACAACCAGTAGAAAAGATGATCCCCCTGGAACTTGAAGCTGAAGAAAGATCGTCCACTAAAACCTTAAGTGGGCTCTGCAGAAATGAATATCTGCCAAATTCAATGAACCAAAGCAACATTCGACATGGCAGAGAGATAAAGTTCCACTGAAGTCGTTGCTACACCTCGTTTTTCACGTACTGTCACAGAAAAGGTCTCCTTTTTTTGTTATGACTGTATATTAATGTTCAGGTGAATAATTTAAAAGAGTTTTGGAACAAACCAGGTCAGAGCATTTACGCATTTCTCATATGTCTGTTTTTGGGTCTTTTGTACATGGGCAAGCTCATTGTCACGTTAAGATTCAAGACTTCTGAACTATTTCTGCTGTGATGATGAAGAGTTCAGCGTTTTCTTTGTTCATCTTTATCGAAAGACTGCACCGTCATTTTCTGATGACCACACATTCTTGTTTAATAGTGTAAATGGGTCATGACCGTCACAAGACATAAAAACAGTAGACGGGAGTGAACTGAAAAAAGTCTCTCTCTCTGTTGTTTTTTACTGTTGTTGTTTTTTACAGCTTTGTCCTTCTGTTAATGACCAAGATATTTTAAGATTTTAAAAACATCTATTTATTATAGGCTGTATTTTTCCTTCAGTAAGTTTAATACTCACTGGTACAAACGTCCCTAACATTGTGACTAAATCGGAAAGGCAAAACTGACAGTGTCTGTGAGTCTACTTATTTTGGCACAATCGCATCTTTAAATATGAGCGGCGTGTGTGTCTTGTGGGCTGCCTGGTAAGAGCAGAACCTCATTTTGGTTGTTCTTTGCTATTTTTTAACTTTTCCACGTGCCATCGTGTGTGTGTTTTGTAATAAGAGGACCAGGAATAGATCCAGGCTCTGTATGCTTGTGTTTATTAGCACGCTGGCTTGTAATTGCACTCCTGGTTCTGCTTTGTGTGATCCAGGTCCATCCTGTGGTACTGGTTAAGTTTAGATCCAACACCCACACACACCTAAATACCCCCGCAGTCTGGACACTGACCCAGACAGAACCAAACCAGGCTACACACTAATTACATGCCTGGAATTAGACATAATATCGGCCAACTGGTCGACTGTGGAAACAGTGATGGAGGGCCAAGTTAAGGTTATGTGTTCATGTGTAGGATTTCTGATTTTAATGTGGTCAATTATTAATGTTTCTGAATTTCCTAATCTACTCTTTTGTGCGTTGCCGTGTATTGCTAGTCAACACAACAGAGTTGGGGGTGGGGAGGGGGGGGGGGCATAGGGCATAGGAACAAAATAATGTTATTGTCGGCAGCAGAAGAACAAGTCAGCCTCTGTTTAGTGTTGCAAAAGAAACTACTCCAGAATATATTCTCTGATGTGTCCGTGATACGGATAAAATACAGTAGTTCCTGATTTTATTTTTCAAATTGTCATTGTTCAGAACTGGCATCTTCGGGACTACAAATCCAGAAATAGCAGTCTGGCGTGGTCTTTTGTGGCAAGGAGACGTGGAAAGGTTTTGGACTCTGTGTATTCTCTTTATTTCAGCAATGAAAAGAAGTTAAATGTTGAAATACACAGACATATGGTTTTAAAGTAAAAGTGTCATTTTCATTGCAGAGAAATAATGCATTGGAGGTCTGAGGTTGATGTCAAGCGAAAGGAAGTCACCTCTCTGTATTAGAACTGGTTACCTTTTAAGCATCGATTACATTATGCGTCCTTAACGGTGAAAGAAACCCCTAAAAGGCCTGAATATTTGTTTTAAAAGTGGTTTATTGAGCCATGGTCCTCATGTTTTGCTTATCTGTAGGGTGTCGTATAGAAGGGAGGGGAGAATTAGGACAATTCCAAGGGCCCCTGTCAGCCAAGGGCCCCAAAAAAGAATGTTTATAAACATATATGAGGTTTTGGGTTTATTTGGATTTTCTTTGTCATGGCGCCCAACATTCCTGATGGCACCACAGGGTATAACTATTTAGCATATAATTTAATGGCAACTACACTAATGAATATACAAGTCAATGCATAAAAAGTCATAGTATGAATTTAGAGTGCGCAAATACGCCTCACCAAATGTCCCTGCTAGTCCTTCGAAATGAACATCTGACTTGTGACAAACTGTACAGAGGTTTTTCTAAAATTTTACAGTAATTTGCCAGCAGCTCAAAGCTAGTAAGTTACTGCAAAAGGGTTTACATTACTGTTAGGCAATTGCAGTAACATAATCTCTACTGTGATTGTATTCACAGTACGTTTACCGTATTATCACTTCCAGTACTTTATCATAGTTTTGTTTACAATATAAAATTATTTACTGTAATTCACTCACGTGTAATACATTCTTTTTATGTATTAGGTATATTCATATATTCTAGCTGCACTTCAGTTAAAATGTGGGAAAACAATTCAAAACTTACATCTAGAACATAATCTGTAAATACACAACAAACCTGACAAATGCAGGTATTTTGTCTCTGCTGGGTCATTGAGTGGTTTCATGAAATGACTTTTATGACCTTCAAACAAAAAGTTTGGGTTCGTTGATCCTTTTAAAAGGATAGATTTAATTTTTACTGAGAGATTATCATTTTCCTTTGAGCACTCTTGTTTTTTCCTGGTTTCCTTTCATACTACAGTGCCTTGCAAATTCATTCACATTCCATGAACTTCTTCATCACAGCTACAACCTTTAACGAACTTTCTTCCTGCATGTATGTGATAGGCCAAGAGAAATTAGCGTATCATTTCCAAGTAAAAAGGAAAAAAAAGACTCGACTTTGAAATTGTTTTCAACAATTGAAAATCTGTGAAGTGTGATATTTGTATTCAGCCCCTATGAGTCAGTACTTTGTAGAACCACCTTTCACTGCAATTAGAAATGTCATTCCAATATTTAGGTGGCCATTGTTTTGTTTTTCTAAATAATAATTTATTAGTATTTATTCGTGTCTGCGTTGGCATTTCTCTGTGCTGTTACTGGTGAATTCCCCCTTGGGAAGAACTAAAATATTTGTTTATGGGGAGCTGCACGTCTTTGAGAAATGTCTCTACCAGACTGGCACATCTCAAGTTTTGGTCATAATTCTTTGCAAAACTCAAACTCAGTGAGACTATATGGCTACGTTCACACTGCAGCCTGAAGTGACCCAATTCCGATTTTTTTGCCCATATGCGACCTGTATCTGATCTTTTCATGACAGTCTGAACAACACAGATCGGATTTTTTCAAATGCGACCCAGGCCACTTGGATATGTGGTCCTGAAGCCGATACGTATCTGATCTTTTCAAATGCGACCTGTGTCTGTACGGCCAGGTCGCATTCATCTGACCTACACGTCATTGATACTTGACAAACGTCACTAACGGTGGACCTGGCTATGCCAAAGAGGTTGGCTAAAATAAAACTTAAAAAAAGAGGTTGGCTATTGTGCGGTAACAAGCACCTGTTGCAAGTCAATACAGCCCCACAGCGACGCGTTTACTCGCTGCCATGGCTGCCGAAGATGTGTGTTTTTACGTGAGAGCGCTAAAGAGATCCGTTCAGACGCACATAAAGGTTGCTTTTGTCATTCGGAAATTATTAATGAAATCCGTAGCCGCTCACATCGCTTCTTAAAAAGATTGCATTGGTAATGTGCTGGCTCCGGTTGGAGAATAACGTAAAGAACGCAAGATACGCTGCAGCATTACGATCCATGTTTACTTCCGCAAACAATGAGCACGCTTGCTACGTGTGACGTCATCGCGTCCTCCACTGCGCATGCGGGACACTTAGGTGTATGAATGCAGTTCACACAGGAGATCACATACAAGTCGCATATATTTGGAAATGTGAACGGACACGCAAAAAAATCCGATTTCACAAAAAAATCGGAATTGAACATCAAGGCCTGCAGTGTGACCGTAGCCTAAGACTAACAGTAATTCGTCAGGCTTTGGTCTGGACTTTGACTGGGCCTGTCCAACAGATGAACATCCTTTGATTTTAACCATCCCGTTGTGGCGCTGGCTCTTCAGGGTTTTTTGTTTGTTTGTTTGTTTTTTTTTGCCAATAATGCCCTGAACTTAACTCCATCCATCCTCCCATACCCTTTCAACAGCTTCCTTGCTCCTGCTACAAAAAAGTATCCCCACAGCATGATGCTGCCCATTACCACGTTGCATCATGAGGATGGTATGTTCAGAGTTGGTTGCAGTGTTAATTTTCTGCATTGCATGGCGTTTTTCATGTAGGCAACTAAGTATTCTCTTTCTGACCAGAGGAGCTTCTTCCAAACAGGATTGTTTACACCTTTTTCAGAGGGTTTCATCTCACCGTTCTTTCATAAAGGCCAGATTTGTGGAGCACAAAACAACAGGTTGTCCCGTCAAAAACTACTTGTACCTAAGCTACGGATATGTGCTGCTCCTGCAACGGTTACAATAAGCCTTTTTTACGTAAAATCTCAATGAAACGTGAAAGTTTGTGCTTGTGACGTGAAAAAAAAAATTAAAAAATGTGTAAGAGGTACAATTAACATTGCAAAGCATTCGAAGTATTTGTCAATATCATTACATGAACAGAAGTAGTATAAATAAAAACGACGTTCAAAACATTGTCTAATCTTTTAAATCCCTCCCAGGTTGAAGGAAAACACCTAAGTTGTTTTACAAATTATCTCAAGCGCCATAATTTAAAATATCAGCTTACATTTTAGGCTATGATACTAAAAATAAAAAAAAATCTAAGATTATGGCGATAGTAAAAATAGATCTGAGCATTTCATGTATTTTCTATAAATTACATTTTCTTTTATTCAGCTGCACTTGCTATTCCTGCGTGGACCTTTGAGATGATTTCATTACATCCCAACATTTGAGACTGCACCAACTCTCTTCACAGCATATGTGCACATAAAGGAAACTGGACTCCAGTGGCATATGAATGTCATAATGATTTTAGCCCACTTTATTTGAGGACAACTGAACTCTGTGTTTAAGGAGTGGCTAACAATGTGATCTTTGCCTGACATTTCTCTTTTGAATGATGAGCCCACAACTTTCCTAAAACTTTCACTAAGCTACTGGCAAACTTACCACAATTAAAGTGATTTGGTTGATTTTGTTTGTGTTATTAAACTCAAAAAGAATTCTTGGTCCTTATTTTTGGATGATTCCGTCACATAAAACAGCTGGAGAGCAACAGAAACTGCGTTTTGGATGTTTTTAGAGGTATTTTTTTCCATACATCTTTATGCACCACTCAGCTGCTACATTGTAGGTTTGCCTGTTCTTGAGAGCATGTCGTGATTTTTTTTTCTTTCTTTCTTTCTTCTTTCTTTCGTGATTTTCTTTTTTTCTTTTTTACAACTGTGTTTTAGAGTGTATGTTTACGAGGTCTAGCCTAAGCCTAATAGTAAATAAGCCCATGCATTTTATTTCTAAAGGAACATAATTCCCTCTTAGACAGTGCATGCATTCATAATGTGTCCTGGTGTTTTAATGACATAGTTTTATTGATCCCTGCTGGGAAATCTAAGCTTTTTTTTCGTTGACTTAAGGAAGTTCACGGGTCAGGGTCGGTGACAGATCAGCATTTTTTTCAGCTGACATGGATTCAGGGTCTTAATCAGCAAGGAAATATTTGTCAATAACACCCAGTCTCACATATCTCTATTTAAAATGCCTTAGCAGATTCACTGTTATGGAAACCAAAGGAAAAGTACAGATAAAATAATTTAAAAATAGATGTATTAAATTTCCAAGCATGTTTTACATGAAGTACAAATCAGCTGATTGCGTTTTTTATTAAAGTTGAAAGAGGTTCATGTTTCTTGTCATTATCTACAAAAAAAAATGTGGTGACAGATGCTCATCTTAGTTTAAATGTGATTTATAGAGAGAAACATCAATTTTATTAAATGATGAGCAGTGATAACTATGTCATTGAAATCTTTAAAAACAATGAACATATAAATGACAGCATCAGTCAAATTAAAACTCTGGTCAAGTTGTCCAGATCAGAGGAGTTTGGGATTGAGACATTTTGATTTAAGCTTTGGTTGGAGAGCTGCACAATGCAATTAATCTTAATCATAATTGCGCTGCCAATGTGTCCACTATCCCAATAAAAAAAGCTGCTTTGATACAACTTTTTCCATCCTATTATATCAGTGTGGTGAATTCACACTCCTCATCCAGTAATATAGTATACAAAACATATATGGTATAAAACAGTTGGACGGACTCTCACCGCAGCTGATCACCACACCTAATGGAGAATTTGTTGGCTGAAGCTCATGGATAATGGTGGAGGTACCATGATGAAAATATAGAAGGTGAGGTGAGGAAAATGTGGATTAATCCCGACCGTTAGTCATCACAGTATCCAACAATAACATGGCAATTAAAATTTGTTCCTAATATCGTGCAGCCCTATTTGTTCCACGGCTGAAAAGGACAGCTCGGTACTCTCTGAAAACAGGTTTTGACTGCAGAATCAGTCATGAAATCCCATATCCTTTTTCCTTTCTCTGACATAGAAAATGATTAATGTTTACGCAACGCTATTAGACCCACCTAATCAGATCTAAGGATTCAATTAAAACATATTTGAAAAACCAGAAGGTTTTTTTACTTTAAAAGTCATCTGAAGAAACTAAAAACTCTATTATAACAGCTGTTGGAGAGGTTAAACCCTTCCCTCTTTTGAAATTATTGACTTTTCCAAAATGTTTGGCCAAAAATCTGGGGCTCTCACCAAGATATATTAACACATGTGGTGTATTTATTACATCTAAATGGATTAGGAGGTAAACTGAACAGACAAAATATCTCGGTATGGTGCTAATACCAACAGCACAAGAAAAAGGAAAATAAGATTTCAGATAAAGAACATTAAAGGGATCTTTCAAAACAGTGACTCTCTTTAAGGCCATTTTCAGTGCTTTATTGGGAGTATAAGCAATTTTGCTTGAGACGCTAAAACCAAACAACCTGGTGTAAGCCTCCTCTGGAAGGTTTCATTACACCTTTGTGTTGTTATTCTTTTACAGGATCTTTTCACAAATTCAATTAGATCTCATTTATCCTGTTATGGTGCAATAGGGGCCGGCCAAACTCATCCAAATTCTTTATTTTGCTGGATGTGGACACACAGACTCGCACAGCCACACACATGCCTCCTCCCTCTCTCGCCACACATTTCTGCTGGCTCCAAAGCACACAAACACACCTCCTGACCAGGCAGGCAGCAAGGAAGGAAGTCAATATTTGAAGAGTTGAGCTACCTGGCATCACGGTCAAGATCTGCCTCACACTGTAGGCACACTATAGTCATTTTTTTCTTACAATGGACCTCTCGGCTTGTTCCATTTAAGCGTTTTTGGGGTTAAACTGTAGTTTTATTTGTTTATTCTGTTACCTTTTGGCCTCTGGATATGGCTTTTATTTTAACACACCCTAACAGCTCCACTGAATGAAATTAAAAACTACAAACTGGTCTGTGACTTCTTTGTTAAATCTACGAACAGCCCCAGAAGTTATTATGGGTTTCATAACAACGTAATCTGTATATGCTTTCTACTTTAAGCCTTTGACCACTGTTTGAAACAGAAAGTTGCTCCTGTGTCTTTAAGGAAGGAAGGAAACAACCTTAACGAGAGCAGATGGATTTCTTCTCTTAGTCACAATTTACTGTAAAAATATAATTTTGAGGGAATTAACCAGTGGGTGGGCTGTGTTTGGACCGGAGCAAAACTGAATCAGTTCCTAATAAAATATTATGCAGATTTAGCTGATTGTGACATATCATTCTTTCACAGACAGGTTGGTCAGACAGACAGCTGCTAAATACATACATTTACCCTCCCATTATTTAATACATTTTAATTTATGGGGGGGTGGGGGAACTAAAGATGATGTTTGAAATGTGTCTTTTTGCCAAGTTTACTCTTGTGTACAGACCATGTACTAAGTCAATGAATGTATGAGCCTTTTGAAGCCTTGATTGATTCGCAGGTCAGTGCTTGTTTCCACAACTGTATATTTTCATCATTTTGCAGATGTTATGGTTTTATGTGAAAAAATGACTCCCAGGAATAATAGCTTTAATAGCTTATTAAGTCGGGGTCCAGAACACCACCACCGTGCGCATCATTGCCCATCCCAAATACCAGTCTTTGGATATTTTCTGCGCCAACCCAGATAATAATTATAATAAAAAGAAGAAGAAGAATAACAAATACAAAAAAAGAAAGAGTATGATCAGATAATATGATGCGATTTCAAATTTCCAATTATTTTAAAGAGTGCATCTGCCTCATACCTCACACTGTATCCATTTACAGGCTGAAACCTCACCGTGAATATGCTGTAAATCAATCGGCTGCATAACTGTCCAGTAGATGGCCCTTTAGCTGCCGTTTAAACATCACTAACATGGCAGATTGCTTTAAGTTGATGT
This sequence comes from Fundulus diaphanus, assembly GCA_037039145.1. Lineage (NCBI taxonomy): Eukaryota > Metazoa > Chordata > Actinopteri > Cyprinodontiformes > Fundulidae > Fundulus > Fundulus diaphanus. The sequence continues at coordinate 36,926,233 of CM073136.1, forward strand.
CCAGCTCATTCCATAAGGTTGCACCTCTACTATATATGCTGAAGCTAGCACATTTTAGTTTCCTATATTTCTCCTTTAGAGGCAGCTTATTCTCGGTATTATGTTGGTGAGAGGAAGAGTGCAATGGAATAAGTTCACAAAATGTAGTGTTTGACCAGGTGATGAGAAGATACACAGTACATGCATCATAATAATGGTTCACTTCATGGAGTCTTAGAAGACCATATTTATGAAAGAGAGCATTTGTGAGAGAAATTCATGTGGCCCATGGTATTAATCTTAAGGCTCTCTTTTGTAAAAATAGTTCTGAAGTGTAAGTGGGGTAGGTGTTAATCCATATTATGTTATATTAAGTGACTTAAACAAAAAAATATATATAATACTTTAAGAATGATTAGTTTCTCAATAAAATTAAATGACGAAGCAGTGGAAGCGCAGAGAAAAACTCCTCAAAAGCTTTCTTAAAATTTAGCCATGACACAGTTCAATGAGTTTTGCTCTACTGTACATTAGTATGATTCTGTTTTGTGGTTTCGAGAAAGTTTACCCAAGGTTTTGTGTTGCTGTTGTGACTTAGCTCTGTCTTGACGCTTTGTTTTATTTTATCGCAGGAAGGAACGCAGCAACCACACAGGCTTGATGACCCGCTGAGAGACGCGTTTTAAATTCAAAAGAAAAAAAAAACAAGCTGTGGCACGGCCAGCGTCCCACACAACTGTTAATTGGTGAGAGATGTGTATTGCGAAGCATCAAGGCAGGAGGATAAACGATGGCTTTACCTGCAAAAAGAAGCTTTCGGTGAAACTCTGCAGAAGTGTCACTGTAATTTACATTTTCACCCTGTGCTCACAATCACATGAATGAACACACGGACTGAACCGGTAGCCGCCTTTCTCGGGTCTTAAGGCGTTTCAAACAGTGAAGAGATAAAAGAAAGACAAGAACACACAGACACCAAAAGTACTTTCTACTATTTAGGTTTTTTTACAATTAGTGTGACATATCTGAAGACATTTGGGAGACACTTTTATGTTCTGGAACAGAAAATGTCAAATGTTGCAGATGGCAGGGTGTAGTTCTGGATAGCAATAGAGGTTCCTTGTCTTCTAAAAAACTGGGAATTACCCTGAAAATAATTGTTGTCAGTTAGAATATAAAAGCTTTTCTAAAATACCTCTACCAATCACAGACTTTGAGGAATCTATCAGTAAACCTTTTTTTTTCTCAGCTAAGTAAATGTAACTAACTGTTTTGGAGCCAGATGGGGCTGTCCATTATAATCGCAGCCTCACAGCAGTAGCCAGCAGATGTGGCTGGGGGTGAGGCTGGGAGGGAGGACTCCAGAGAGATGGAGAGAGTAGCTGGACCTTCCCTTCCGAGCCCGGATGGTCACAGCGCTGAGAAATCTATAATTCAACAAGCACTTCATTTTGGCCGTGCCTGAGAGCCACACAGCTGCAGGAGAAAGTATCCACAGAACATCTTTGTGCATCTGTACGTCAGGAGACACACAGAAAGATAGAGACAGAATTGTGAAGGATAAGAGGGTTTTTTTCTATATTGTACGACAGTTTGGATTTCTGACGATGCGTCTGAGATTTTGCCTCATTAGTTGTTGAAGATTATTTACAGTTAGAAATAGATCAGTTTGATTTCCACATTTTTTATGTAAAAAAACATTTTTGGGTCACAATATTACCACATCACAGAATATAAGACACATTTGTCAAGACCATAAAGGAAATAAGCAGGATTGCTGAAGCTACTCCTTCATTTTTTTCCCACAGCTTAACTTTTTTATACATGTACTGGGAACAAGTATTAAAAAGTCACATTCATTTCACTTTTGTATAAGAGCACTACACCCCAGAGTGGAAAGTTTGATTTCATGATGAAAAGTTTGGGCATAAAAGCATGACATGACTGAAAGATCATTAGTTCAACTTTGTAGTCCAACTGTTTTTAATATTTGCTTTTAGTTTCTATTTTCCCATGTTTTATTTTGTTTCTACATTTTATTCCAACTTGCTTTTATTCTGTTTTAATTTCCTATGTTTTAATCATGTAAAGCAGTTTGCATTGTCTCTGTACTGAAATGTGCTATACAAATAAATTTGCTTTGCCTTGTCTTGCCTTACACAATGCACAACCTAAAGCACAAAGCAAAAACTTTTCCATGTGAAGTAATTAAGTCCATGAATATATATATATATATATATATATATATATATATATATATATATATATATATATATATATATATATATATATAATTGCTAAAGTAAAATTACTACTAGGCCACTTTATGACATGTGAACGAAGATGTTTATTGGAACTGATTGCGGCCAATTTAAATTGACTTTAAGATGAAATTCCAGCCAATCCCAAACTACAACAATTTTCATTCCTCCCTTTCTCCTTCCCTTATTTTCTGTCCGGCTTTGTTCAAAAACAATAATCCCAATTTGGAGGTGTAGTGGCTGCCATGGCGATGCGTGCAAACGGATAATGGGGCAACTGTTAACCTTTGACTGGTTAAAAGCCCCAAGCTGAGTGGGGAAAGGGGTGTGGGGAGAGGGGAGGGGAGGGGGTTATAGGGAAACTCAGAGAGAGACACACACACACTGTGTCACAGAGAGCAAGGAAATTCACACTCATTTCCTCCATGTGGTTTCGGTACAAATCAACAACATCCTGTCCTTTTGTGAATCTTGCCTGCCCTCATGCTGGGTTGCGTTTCACACACACACACACACAAAAACACATACACGCACGAACACACACACGAACACACACGCACTCCCCCCACCACCGACTGAGGTTTTTTTTACACTACGGTGGAAGCTGTATAGTCATACCTTACATTGTTGCAGAGGAAGGAAGGACACGTCCTTGCTCGCAATAAATGGCTTTAGATAGAACAGGAACACATTAGGGGAGCGGCTATTATTCGGGCTAATCCAGTTTAGCCATGTGGCCTCTGGCATCTTGACATCCTTGTCAAGATGACGGTTCTTAAAAGAAATAAAAGAAAAGTAACCACCTTCAGATGTCTTCTGTTTCACAAGTTATAAACGGACCTTTTTGATTCAGATAAATGCAGGGCATTGTTTTTTTTATCTCAATCTAGCCATGGTTAGAATGAAAAGGATCCACTGGAAATACACAATAAATCATTAAATTCGTCTCTCTTCTTTTTTCTTTTTTTTTTCTTTTTTTTTTGCAGGGTGATTAATTTGAAAGTCGAACCTTCATGTAAATCAGGCCTGACATTGCCCTTGTGACCAAAAAAAAGCCCCCACCCCTCTTTTCTCCCCACGCACAAACACACACACTCACACACGCCTCATTCGCTCTTTCTTCCCATTCATAAAATTCCGGGCGTCGCGCGTGCGCAATGCAATTCGGTGTCCTCCCCATTCATAAAAATGTAACCTCCGCATTTCAAGCCCTCCCCGACTCGCTCTTCCCTCCCATTCAGAAAAAAAAACGGAGGCATCTGCGCAGCGCCGTCCCCCTTTTTCCTCTCCTCTTCCCTCCCATTCATAAAAACTCACTTCCCTCCCCCTCGGTGGTTGCAACATCACATCCACAGCTCTGCGTCCTCGACCGCAGTCGCCTTTTTTCTAATGCGCCAATGCGAGCGGAGAAAATAGCGCTGGAAGAGCCGCTCGCCTTGACGTTCTGGACTTAAACGTCTTTGGGGATACTTGAAGCGCCGAGCCGCCCGACTGGACTATAAGCGAAGCCTGCGCGCAGACGTCGAGCGTAACGAAGAGATGAGAATTGCGTCCTGAAACCCACTGTAAGTGATGTTCTTTTTCTTTTATTTTATTTCTCATTGCTTTTTTTCCCCCGTGTTACAAGTTTAGAAGTCGTGAGCCAGCTTGTTTCAGTTCCACTGCTCTAACTCAAGCCACATCAGTTTCGTCGGATCGTAAATGCGCGACATCGTTTTCCCGAGAAACGTCTTTCTGCAAGAAGCTGACTCCTTGGAGCCCGTGTTTGCATTTTTTTTTGTATGTGTAAATATTTAACCACCGGTTTTCCGGAGCGAACGCGAGATTAAGGTGAGAGGGAGAGACTGGGGGAGGCGGATCAAGGTGCAGATGTGCACTTCTGCATCTATTGCGATTATGACGTCTTTCAAATTGGCTACATATTCGCTCACCCGTGTAATAAAAAGGGAGTTCAGTTGCGTTTCTCCTTCTCGCTCTGCAGAGAGCACCACGTCGCTTAGTGTCAGGTGATTTTTTTTTTAATGATCTTTTTTCTACTTCTGTCCCTATTACACGTCTGGCCTCTAGCAGATATTTAACTTTAATCCGAATTTTGAATTGCAACGTTCACGGTTGCGCTTTTTGGCACGCAGTGTTCTGCTCTCTTTAAAACCGCCTCACCTTTGTGTCTTTTTCCGGAAAAAATAAGACTCAAAACGTCGAATGCTTCTTTTCAGTGCAATATCGGCTCGCTGTTTGGGTACATCGAGCGTCCGCCTCCGGTTTTATGACTCAGTCCATTCACATTTCCAAGGGAGCGACGCACACACACACACACACACAAACACACGCACGCACGCGCACGCGCATAGTTCCGGCTTGGAGCTCATAATGGTCTAGAGATTTTTGACGATCACAAGCGCTTGCGCCTGTGCCAGCAATGTCGCAACAGGTTTCACAACCAGCCAGGCTTTTTTTTTCAGACCCTTCAGAGGAAGGAGAATAACATGATCTGGGGGCATAGCTGCTGCAACACAGCAATTTGAAGTAATGACACATTTTCGGAAGCAAAAACAAAAAAATCAGCAGGTCAGTGTGGCATATATAGATATCACTGAAATAATAGGAGGCAGCAGAGCTTGCTCTATTTCTACTTCCGACGGTGATCCGTGGGGGTTTACCTGACGCGCGGCACTCATTGAGGAAATGGATGCAGCCAATTTCACTGAGCATAACTGGAGCGCACTGATTCATCCCTGGTACGCTGCCTGCAGCAGAGTAGCTCCCATTCACAAAAAAAACACCTGCAGGTTCATAAAATCAGCCTCATTCACAAATTCCGAGGCTGATCATTTTATGTGATTCGGATTTGTGGTTGTAAATTGGTCCAAAACAAGTTAGAGAACTACATCACAGGCTACATTATAAAAGCTGAAGGATTTACTGATAAGCGGGTTTACGCAACCTAATTTCTTGTCCTGGGTTCTTGCTTCTCTGGCAAGTTTCTTATTTCCACCCGCCTTGTTTTGCATCTTTGAGTCTTTTGCATGCAAGCCCTGATCTCTGCTTTTTTTTTTGTAAGGGAGAGGACAAGAGTCCAACTTCTATTGTTCTAATTTCAAAGTTAGAAAAGAGGGGGATCAGACTAAAGATCCTGTTGGTGCTCTGTCTAAAAATCCTCTTAGCTTTTTCTGGCTCAACAGCCAGATAATTGTATAGAGCATACAATCCAGAGGATTATTTGTAACTGCAATTTTTATGTTTTAAGGAAAAACAAATTGTGACATGCGTGATAAATGTCACTTTTGCATAAAATCTAGGGGGTTATTTAGGAGCTACCCGTTCCAAGTAAGAGTATTTTTATGTTGATACAATATCCTGATATGACATCAATGCTGGGTGTATAGAAGTTGCAAAAAGGTTAAAAGTCTTCCTTTCCAGACTACTTTAAAGAAATATTTCACAGTTGTATATACAAAAGCAATGGCTAACTAGATTTTCATTGAGCCTATGGGAGGTTGCATTGAAGAGCATAACTACCATCAACCAAATAGTTTTCCTCTTGAAACTTTCCCCTTTGCGCTTTTGAGACGTCATCTTTTTTATAAAATACTCAGAACATGTTTCTTGAAAGTTTCCGTGTAACTAAATCTGTCACGGCCCACCATTGTTGCTCGTCCTAACTGTATCTCTTGTATCTACATTTGCAGTACTGCTAAATGCTGCTTTAGAGTGAAGACGTGCGAGGCACCAGACAACACATGGAGTCCAGGGTTCCCCACCACATTCCCGGAGTGTCTTCTTCCCTCATTTCTCAGCCTCTGCTGGACAGTCGAGTGCCCTACGGTCGTCTTCAGCATCCTCTCACCATTTACCCCATTGACCAGATAAAGTCATCGCATGTGGAGAACGACTACATCGACAGCCCAGCAGTTGTGGCCCAGCAGCCTCTGAGCCAGAAGTCTGCAAACCGAAGAATCACCTGGGTTGGTCAGAATCACGAGGCCTTCCTTGGGGCCAACCATAATCATCATCACAATCACCAACATCTGCTCCATCAGCAGGGAAGGTGCGAGCCTCACCCTCACCCTCACCCGGACAACACCACCCACCCCTGGATTTCCTTCAGCGGCAGGCCCAGTTCTATTAGCAGCAGCAGCAGTACCTCTTCCGATCAGCGGCTGTTGGATCACGCGGCACCGATTCCGACAGTGGAACACCACCCAAACTCAAACCATCACCGGGGTCTCATCAACACAATCACAACCCGAACTCCTGGCTATTTCTCTTCCTCTGAATCTAAAGGCCTGACCTCCTCTTCCTCTGCTTCCTCCTGCTCCTCTTCCGCGAAATCGCTCGACCTCAAGTCGGCAAAGGTTCCTGCTGGAGACGTGTGCTCCACCGGGGTTCGGCAAGGACTGGCACTTATCCCTTCCTCTCCAACTGAAAAGAAGCACCTCTTTGTCTGCGAGCACTGCGGGAAGTGCCGATGCACCGAGTGCACGCTCCCTCGAACCTTACCCTCCTGTTGGGTCTGCAACCAGGAGTGCCTGTGCTCAGCCCAGAGCCTGGTAGACGCAGCCACCTGCATGTGCCTAGTCAAAGGGATCTTCTACCACTGCACCGAGGACGAAGACGATGAGGGCTCCTGCGCCGACAAGCCCTGCTCATGTTCACAAGCCAACTGCTGTGCACGCTGGTCCTTTATGGCCGCCCTCTCCGTCGTCTTGCCATGCCTAATCTGCTACCTGCCAGCTACGGGACTGGCCAAGCTGGGACAGAAGTGTTATGACAATGTTAGCAGGCCTGGCTGTCGCTGCAAGAACTCGCAGGCGGGCGTGAGCATCCCTGTTAGTAAAAATGGAGGGGTGGATGCAAAAGCTGGGACAGATAAGCAGCAGCAGCGGTCATGATAGTGGACTAAATGATCTGGCTGTGGCCTTGCGAGGAAATGGACAGGACCCCACTTGTTCGGTTACTATGGATTGGACAATCCAACAGCACCCCATAAAGCCACCATATTTATCTGCTGGAACATGACTAGTAAAACGACGGTACTTAAATGGTTTCTTGATCTATGTTTGACAGTTTGGATGATTAAAATGGTCCATTTGAGAATTGGTTAGTAGGGATAGCCAACGGGTTCTGCAAGAGATTTTAGTTTTTCTGTTCTGTAAAGGGTGATGAGAACAAGAGACTGGATTTCGTGGCCTCATGTTTGGTTTTGTACCTCTCTGCTGCTCAATATTTTTCAGCTTATTTTTCCAATGCGAAGTAAAAAGAAACTGGTTGCTGATCCTCTGATTGCGAAAGGTTTTCAATCCCAGCCAATCCAGAAAAGCACGGCCCAGTGTCGCACCGGAAAGCAAGTGGTTAACTGGAGAATACTGTGGCTTTTATGATAGGCCGTTAAAAGAGACCGCTTTCTCTCAATACAGTGATATTCACCATCTTTAAATTTTTTAGTTACGCTAAAAGATGCTAGCTTGGTGATATCTTGTCTCTGGATTCTTATTTTAACAGGGGGCTCTCTGAAAAAAACCCTTATTAAAGTTAATATAACAGTAATTTTCCATTTTCTTCACCTATTCATGTGCTGCAAGTGAGAAATAATCAATTCACAGTTGTTCTTTTTTTTCTTGGCTAGTAAAGCTTAGACCTTCTGAAATATTTTGAATGCTGTTCACTGCTCCACCTCAGATGTAATGCATGTCACGATCTGCATGCTCTAGTCTAATGGTTAGCCACCGTGCTAGAAGTGGATTTGTGGTAGATGAAACGTGTAAAAAAAAAGAAAAAGAAAAAAAGAAAAAGATTTAAAAGGAAAAAAATGAACAACCAACCTTCTCAGGGATTGTTACACAGTAATCTCCTCTAGAACTTGGCCTACTGCATGTTGAATTTTAAAACTGCCTATAAGAGCCTTGTCTGCTTCCTCTTTGCACAAAAAAGGCAAAGAAAACTTTTAAGGGGCGAAAAAGGCAAACGTGAATAATTTAAAGCGAGTAAGCTAAGCGAGAGGCAACTGGGCCATAAAACGTTGTTGTTTTTTTTAGAGGAGAAAGGGATGCAGGTGAAGAGGGCGAAGGTAAAGGTGAAGAAAAAAAGGCTTAGAAAAAGTTTTTGTTCTGTTTGTATCCAATCAGCCTTTGTCAAAATCAAACCTGCCACTTGCACAATGTTGCTTTTAACCCCCCCCCCCCTCCAAAAGGATATACTAAAGCACAGTATTAACCAACTCAGCAATCTTGTATTAATTTGGTCTTCATCACATTTACTCCACACACACCCATCCACCTCAACCCACATCAGTGTCTTTGTGAAAGTCAAATCAGTACGCTGTGTAGCTGCGTGTGTGAAATAGTCTCTTTTACTCCTAAAAGTCTATTTTTGTGACTTGCATGATGTTCTTAGGAATTTGCCAAAGGAAGCTATTATACAGTAGCATGTTTTCACAGTCTGAGTGACCACAGTTGTTATGCCCTCTTGCCAAACAGATGACGACTGCTGGTGGTGAGCTGCCCTTTAATACAGATGGCTGTTCATGTTTGGCACTAAGGCATATTGGTTTTGTGGCTTATCTTCCACCAGGGTGACTAACTTTACTCCTACTTGTATTTGTGTTGTTGCACAAAGATAATATCATAGAGGGAGGAAAAAAAGGAAAGAGGGGTGAAAAAAACACTCATGGTCCTAGGTATTGAATGTGCGTTGCCGTTTTCAAAAACCCTGGCGGTTCAGTCTGAGAGAAAGGTGCCAAAACTGAGAGCGAACGTGTGCCTGGAGGAAGGCGGGGCGGCAAAAATCACAAATGTTTTGACAATATATTTAGTAATAGAGCTATGCAGTTGAAATGTTATTTGCTGTAAATAGTTTCACAACATTTGTGTTCTTTAGAAGAGACTTTTAAATGTCCTTGAAAGATTGCATGGTACATTATAACTACAGTTCAGTACAAACTATATAGAGACTATATTAGATATATATTTTGAGGGTAAGAATAAGATGTTTTCGAGCAAAATGAGGGCAGTAGAAGGAGGGTTCGAGAAACAAAGTGACGTTATACCACTTGCACTTGATTTAGAAAAGTGTGCCCGGCAATAATATTTTTTTTTTTAAATCTCCTGCTGATTATGCTATTCATGGCTCATTAGCAGTCGAGAGGCTAAGCTAATTCCCTCTCTGAGTCCTAAAGAGTGTGGACTCATTGAATCCACACTGCGAACACAGTCTACCCTGATCAACCTCGTTTCCTGCTCATTTTCTCATTTGTGCATTTTTTTCTTTCCTTTCTTCCATATGAAATACTCCAACAAACACCCCTAGCCTGCCTTGATTGACAAACACAGCTGCTGTTCATAAACTTGTCATACCACCGAGACGGAGGAGACAGATACGTTGTATGCTCTCACCCGTCCTGTTTTCTATCCAACCCCACCCCACATCTCATCTTTGTTGTTTTCCAGAGTTGTTTTGATCTTTATCACCAGTTGGACCTCTTTCTTTTCAACAACTGCTGCCTTTCTTTGTAGATCTTTTTTTATTATGTGCTCGATATCCTGTTCAAGGTGTGAAAAAAAATCACCAACAACTATATTAAAATGGAGGTCTATTTGGTTTTCAGTTTTACACGCCAATGCCGCCTGATTTTTTTTTTTTTTAAACAAACAAAAGGAGAAACTATCATACGGTTGGTACTCCATTCCTTTGTACCTTTCCAATGTCATTGTTGGGGATTAAGAAACAAGATCTGTGCTTTTTTTGTTAGTTTGTTTAGATATTGCAAAAAGAAAAAAAATCTCATTTAAAAGGTTCCCTTTATAGATATATTTATTTTGAAGTTCTATTTTATATAGTATTTATTTAGATGCCAACTTTTGTTTGTGAAGAAAGCTTATGTTGAAATGGAATGTACATTGACAATGGAAATATATATTGTTAAATATACTTGGCTGCTGTGTTGGTTCTTTGTCCTACATAACTGAAGAAACAGGAAAAGGATAGTTCATGTATTTCTTTAGACTTAGGCTTTATTGTCATTCAACATCACAGTCACAATGTACATTTTAGAGAAATTTAGTTGATAGGCTACAAAAACATAAGACAAAAGGGAAACATAAATACAATAATTTATGATTTGTCAGGAATGAAGCGGCAAACCAGAAATGCATTTATATGTACAGAAAAGTTATGTGTAAGACCATATGAGTAGTGCAAGTATATGTAGCAGCAGGATGTATTACAACAATGGAAGGACCATATGATGGTGCAAATAGCACTTAAAAGAAAAGGATACTAAGAAAAATATTGTTATAGCTGTCAGGAATGTAGCTGCAAACCAAAAATACATTTTACATGTACAGAAAAGTTATGTGTAAGACATTATGAACTTTTACTGAGGTACTGTTAAAAGGTTATAAGTGGTTATTTTAACTGACAGAAGATAACCTTGACATCTTCATTTGCTAGTAATCCAGCTAGTTCAAAATGTTGAAGGAGGTTTTAAAGCTCCCGAGAACAAAGCAGACTTATACAGTCTAAAACAACTGTTGTTTCAAAGACATCAAAGCAGTCTATGTAAGGCTATTTTTGTGGACCTTTAAATCCGCAATCCTTAATTTTCATAATGCTGGAGAGCTTCTCAGTTTTAGCATCTCGGGAGTAGCTGTTTAATTCTTTTACTAACTGTTAATTTTACTAAGTAGTCATTAGCTTCTCAGAGTAGCCATTCATTTATCAGACTAGCTTTTGCCTTCTTGATTAGCCTTTGGCCTCAGCCTCCCACACAAACTAATATGAGTTTAAACTAAATGGAAATTTCAAGAGATAGGTCTACTAGCCAAAAGTTTTTCTTACTAGCTGTTAGCTTGTCCAACTAATTGTTAGCCTCTCAGATGAATTGTCAGCTTCTCAGACTAGCCATTATATTCTCAAACTAGCCATATACATCTCAGAATAGCCACTAGCGTCTACTACTATTAGTTTTTCAAACAGGCCATTAGCTTGTGAGACTAGCTTTTAGCTTCTCAGACTAGCCATCAGATAATCGGACTTGCTACCTCTGGCTAGCCTTTAGATCTTTTTGCCAAACCATTAGCTTCGTGGACTAACCATTAGCTTCTCAGATAAGCCATTAGATGGATGAACTAGTCTAGTCCTTCAGACGGGCTAATTAGCTTTTCTGAGTAGCTAGCAGGTTAACCACAAGGTCTGATCGCTTTAATATCTGTACTGACGTTTAATTTAATAAATAAAGAACTGGAAAAAAAAACTCTGCCAATGATAGGGTTCTATTTGAGGGTTTTCATTCCAATAATAATTTTTGCTGTAAAACCTTTAACGGCTTAAGTTCCTTCACATTATCACTTTGTCGTCCTGACGTCACCCTTCCTGTTGCTACGCACCATAAAACACTTTCAGGGCCCTAAAGGCCAAAACAAACTGAGTGACCTTTAACTGAAAGAAAACATTACATAAGAAACAGGAGATAGTCCACGGACTTCCTCTGGACTATGTAACCTGAGACTTGAGCTGCTCACCTGGCCAGCTCATATCAGAGCTTAAACTCCACAGCTGCTGTTTCTGTGTGTGTGTGTGTGTGTGTGTGTGTGTGTGTGTGTGTGTGTGTGTGTGTGTGTGTGTGTGTGTGTGTGTGTGTGTGTGTGTGTGTGTGTGAGAGAGAAAGAGACAGAGAGAGAGACAGAGAGAGAGAGAGTTTGCTTTACAGGTTAAACTAACTTCCTCAAGGTTTATAGGGGTGGTCTGTTCTAATTGGGATGTGTAACATTCCTCTCCCCCAACGCACCACCTTATGTAGCCAGAACACACTCAAAAACCTTCTTGTCGCACACAAACACACACGCTGTCGTCACCTACCACCTGACCCGAGCCCACCTGCACTGCTGCTACCCAGAGGCGTTTCTCCTCCTACCCCCCATGCCCTCTTTGTTTCCAACTCCCAATTGTTCCTTTCTGTACTTTCTGAATTTTCTGGGTGTTTACCTGAGTGAGCCTTGGAGAGGAGAATGGAACAAATGAACAAGGTGAGAAGAGAATAGAAAAGAAGTCTGCCTTTCAGCATCATATAAAGAACATGTTTCCGCCGCAAAAGCCCTGCAGGCGCTGCTGTGTCTGCTCCAACAGGTGAGATCAGAGACCAACCTGCCTGTTTACCTGCCGGTCTGTCAGCAGCCACCTGGGCTGACACACACACACACACACACACACACCTGCATTTGACTTCCTCCACACCTACATTGTCATCTCCACCCCACCGAGCATCATACATATCATCAACACAGGAAGCTTCAGCACAGGCAGGTGGAGCAGAAACCATTTATTATCAGCTGCCATTGTGGCAGACTGGATTTACAGAGGAACCAGTCCTGCCTCGGTAAGAAAGTGCGAATGCACATAATCATCTGCACTGTGCTGTAGTCTGCCTAAATGGGTTTGGAAATCACAGAGTTTTCTGTGTTTTCATACAAGACCACTGAAAGTGTTAAAGTATATATTAGGTATATATATATTAGGTATATATATATATATATATATATATATATATATATATATATATATATATATATATATATATACACATTTGTACAAGTTGTTCATATTTGCTATATTCTCACCTATTTTCTTATTTATTTGCTCACTCATGATTCTTCTACCTGTTTCTTTATCTATTTACTTACATACTTATTTCTTTAATTTGGTCACTTACCAACTTACTTGCCTGCTTTTATTTATATAGCATCTTACTTAGTTACATAAATGATTACTCATGAATAACTTTTATTTGTTTATTCTTTTTGTATTTTCTCTCCTCTCTCTCTCTCTCTCTATATATATATATATATATATATATATATATATATATATATATATATATATATATATATATATATATATTTTAGGGCTGGGCAACGATTAAAATATTTAATCGCGATTAATCTCATAATTTGCCTGATTAATCATGTATTTACAAACTCCATGAATGAATTCAAAAGTAGTGTAAAGACCACTTTTATTTTAATGTTCTGCTGCCATATGAACAAAAGTGTTGTAACATTTGTAGCACTTATCAGTAACACATATTTAGTGTAAAGCTCAACTTAAACATGTAAAACAAAAAATAGCAATAATAATAAATTAAAGCTTATTGCCACATAAAGAACTTCTCTTTATGGGGAAAATATCTACCAAAAACAGGCAATTTCTGAGGTAACCGCAGGGAGCAGCATTACCATTTTATGTTCAATACCAAAGTTTAACTTGGCAGTGGTTACAACTAACTTGTTTGTGTCATATTCGTTGCTGGAAGAACTTTGAACTGAAATGCTTGCTAACTCGATATGCTTGCATGTTTATTTGACATTAACAAGCGTTTTTTTGTTGTTGCTTTCTCGCGTGCATATAGTGAATGGCAGGGAAAAAACAGGCAAAAACACATGGATACTTTGAAGCGAGAAGCGACTTCACCGACGGCGTCGATGCAGACCCCGCTCCGCACAAAACTTGTTCCGGCCGCCAACTCACCGCCTCGCCTAAGCAAATTCCTGCGGGAAACACCGCCTTCCCCATGTCGGCTTTGTTTTTTTCCGGGCAGCACCTTTCTTCCTCTTTGAATCCGAGGCTTGGCTGACAGCGAGGTTATTGCCGCATTATCGCCACCTACTGTTCTGATTCAAACCCCTACACCGCAGCAACAGACCTTCACAAAATAAAAGCATGTGAGCAACATGCGTTAATGCGCGTTAAAGTAAATATCGCCGTTAATAGTCTAATGAATTAACGCGAAATTAACGCGTTAACTTGCCCAGCCCTAATATATATATATATATATATATATATATATATATATATAGTCTCTTACTAACCTGTTGTTTATTTATTTACTTTAAAAAAATACTTGTAAAATTACTTATTTTGCTAATCTATTCATTTACATTTGTTTGACACCCAAGCCAGTGGTCTTTAGGTCCTGGTTAGGGAGCATAATTCCCTCTCTCTATGTTTCAGTTCCCCTAAAAACCAAAGCAGGGCTGCTGTAATGCAGGACAAAGAAACATCCGAGCGACATAATCAGACTCAACCCATTCCACATCTGTCTTCTTTTCTGCTCCGTTTTACAACCAACGGAACTTGTGAAGCTAAATCGCCCCGCATCTGTGTCTCACCTGATCCGTCACTTAAAGGGACAATCCGACTGATTTTCAACATGAGTGCATAAAACCAGCAGACAATGTACTACAGGGAGAATGCGAGCCAAGTGCTCGGCTGTAATTGATGGTTCCTCTTAGCCAGTTTCTTAACCTGTTTGAGATGATGTTTTGAAATGCAAGCTGTAGTTTTGACTCTCCCATACTCACATGCTCAAATAAATCCCCTACAGTTTGCTCTTTATAAGACATACTGGTATGCAAAAAAGCAATTTACACATCTGGTATAGTACTTAAGCAAAACCCCTTGCATCTCCAGACAAGTCCCAGATACAGATTCAAGAAACACACTTTGCTGTCTTTCTCTTCCTGTGCTCAGTACTTCTCTGGTCTGCAGAATATAATCCATAAATCCAGACTGAAAAAGACTATGTCAATATCTTTTTAAAATAAGTAAATCAAGAACAGCTTGAGGAAAAACTTCTAACCAAAGAAAATTGTTGCAGTTTTTACTATTTGCATCTTTTCAACACAACATATGTTTTTTTTACACTATTGTAAGGCACTTTTCAGTGATTGATACTCCCACTGACCATAAACATGCTTATGTTTCATCCATACAAAATGGTCACATATGCGACCTCTGCGAGGCTCATATGGGGCAGAAATAGCAAGTGCATTGCTGTCTGAAAATGGATCCACTGACATTTAAACTGCATAATGAGGTCGCTTCCCATCTCTCACACACACATGCCATTTCAAACACTCCAGTCTCCTCCTCAGCCTCCTGCTTTCTCCGCCCCTCTTCCCCCTGTGGAATTCAAAAGTAAAATGAAGTTAAGTGTGACAAGATGGATTCGACCGGAGGGAAAAGACACATTTTCAACACTTGAAAAGTTTCCGGGCTAGCTTGAGTTGATGGGACCGCATGCAAAGCGTAGGGCTGTCTAGGATGTTGGGAGGTTGTTTTTTCCCCCGAATGGATTAAATGTTTGTTTTCACAAAACTGGAGATATTGTTGAAACCAGATAATTCTGACTGAACTTTCCCCATTTTCAATTTGTATTTCTAAATGCCAGAATTGTGAACAGATTTTTGTTATGTAAAGTTTTGTTTCATTAATTTTATATTCTTCAAATTCAGATCTTTATGTACATTGCCTTAGTATTTGGTAGAACTGCCTTTTGAACTCTATAACTTGGGTTCGGATATCTTTTCCACAAACTTCTCTAAATAGTTTGCTGGAATATTGGACCATTCCTCCAGACTAAAGCACTGTAAATGAGTTAGGGTTGTAGGCTGTCTTGTTCGAGACACACCCTTAAACTCTGCCCAAAGATTCTCCATATGATTTAAGTTTGGGGCTTTGCACCTGCCACTCCAAAACATTGGCTTTGTTGTCCTTAAGCTACTTGGTAACTAATTTGGTGGCATGGTTTGGGTAATTGTCAATTTGGAAGACCCATTTGCTTTTGGAGTAATGGCTTTTTCCTTGCTGGTTGGCCTTTCAGCCCATGCTGGTACAGGACTTGCTTTATTTTTGGATAATGACACTCTTTCCAGCCCCAGTGAGCTTTTTGACTTTTGCGTTTGTCCTGTGGCTGATTTCCCAATAACACATGTTCATCTCTGGGGCCCAGAACGAGTCACTTTCTTGAACGTTATGGTGACTGGACATTACAATGGTGTTTGTTCTTTCATATAAGTGATTTGAACAGATGAACGTTGCACTTTCCGGCTTTTGGAAATTGTACCCAAGGTTGAATCACACTTGTGAAGGTCCATGCTATCGTAGCTGATTTCCTTCAGAAATTTTCCATGTGCCGTAAAATACATTCACAGGTTTGCTTCCATTTAGCTAAATGGTTTGAAATACCCTCAAAAGCATTTCTTTCTCAAATTGTTTCAACACGTTAACTTTTGAATTAAAAAAAGGAAATGAAAAGATTCTCCCTGAAACCTCTCATTATCCAGCCACCTAGCAAATAAGAATATTTTTCATAATCCATGAAATGAATGTAAATATCTTCTTTCAACTGTAATTTGTCTTAACTTTTAAACTTTACAGCTAATATCCAACATTAAACAAGTAAAGCATGGCTCAAGACATTCACAACGGTTTCTGAAGACCAAGGAGAAAGAGAAAGGGCAGATTAGCCATCAGTTTTAGGACCACAGTTGTCTGCCTTCCAGCGAGTCAACCAGGCGGTCAGCTTGTCCACCACAAAACCACTCACCCAGCCAGCAAACAAGCCAACCGCTTCATTTCATTCTGTGGGGCCACTGGCATGATACCAAGTAATGCCACCAAACAAAGAGCTTCTGTCTTGCATCACTTCCCCTCAGAGAGGCCAACCAGGCCACAGCCTCTTATCACCAGGCGCTGCCAGTCTGAAGCACACTAAGCCCTCAGTTCCACTGAACGTGGAAGCACCGTGGTGAGGCTGCGCTGTGCCTTTGCAGCTGATCGCGGCAACTCTGGTCAGTCAGACTGGTACCACCCGGTGCGCCGCGTTGCGTTTCTGAAGTGGCCCAGATGCGTCGCCGCTCGCCGCTTCTCTGAAATACGAGGTTGTTTTGATTTTTTCCGCTTGCCACACCAGCTCCACGTTAGGGCTGGGCAAAATAGAAAAAAAAGCATATTGATAACATAGAAATCGTATTGATTGATAGTTATCAAAAAAAATCTAAACATATTTTTAACTGCAGCCATGGACATTTTATGCTGTTGCTTGATGACCTATTTTTATCAAAAGTACAAGTATTTAAAAGAAAAAAAAAACAAGTGCTCTCTGAAGTCTTTGAAGGGGGCGGAGGTAGGTGACGGAGCGTTCGTGGGTCTGCGTTTGGGATTAGTTGGATGTAATGACTGTATTTTTAGTCTACTTCACTGGCTAGAATGCAAAAGGAAAAGAAAAACTGTTCTTCTATTGAACTTTTTATTGACCCTTTTTTTCCCTATCGCACCACACATCTATCTTTCAATATATATTGTTATTAAATTATCGTCCGGACCTACTCCACGTCAATCTGGAGCAGAGCGGATCGTTTAGGCAGGACGTCAGTTGATGAAAAGCAAAGTGGATGGAGTAGAGCACTGAATAAAAAAATAATAATATCAGAAAAACTAAACATTTGAACTCACCCATTAGTGATCCACAGAAAACAAAGTGGATATTACTGGCTAAATAACCACTTTACTGATTTATTGTTCTATTTAACGCCTACAAGTAAAGGCAAGGCAAGTTTATTTATATACTACTTTTCAGTAACAGTACGCTACTATTTTCAGTAAGTACACTACTATCGCGTGATGATGCAACCCTCACGTGATCTGAGTCCAACCTCGCAGAGGCGTTCTGCTCTGAAACACTGGCTTCATCCGAATACATTTAATTATAGCTCCTAGCTCCTCTTTCTAGCTCCTGTTTCTTGACCTTTCATGCTGTCAACAGTAAGACCACTATCATGGGTAGGAAAGGAGCTTCAGACAGCTGTGCCGATTTCAGACAGCTTTTAACTCCAACATCATTACGCGACTAAAACGCACATGCATGATTCTAGTCATATCTGGGCCAACAGGTTTCCGAAAATGAACTACAAAGTCCAAGCTCTCCTCTCTCTGGACATTTTTTTGTTAATGTCCATGAGGTGGGCTGTGCTTATACGTCATGTCAAGCAAATAACTGTGGGACTCCTTATAGCTTACCGGTAAGGGACCTTGTGAGGTTCCTATACTAAAGTAGCTGTGAGAGGAAGCAAACAGTCTCCTCTTCCTGCCTCCCTCCTTACTGACTGCACTATTCGGACAGCGCTTATTATGGCACGCTTCCGCTTTGGCTAAAGAGTCCTTACCCAAAAGACGTATTCGGATGGAGCCACTCCTGGTGGAACAGACTGCCTGACAGAAGGCACGGCGCAGTCGCAACATGGCCCTCCTGTCCCACTTCCACATTCACTGGAACCCCATGGTAAGGCCTCCACCACAGTGGCCTCTTTGCTGCATCCTGTTACAAGCCTTCTCCCATTATACCACAGTGATATAAACCCTGTACCCACAGGGAGGGTCTTGTTTTAGCTGTCGAGGGTGTCAACAGACAGGCCAGCAAATGAATAGGAGAACAAATTAAACTCATCTGACAACATTTTCAAGCAACTTTTAGACAACCTTCAACAGATGCCTGTTTGGTTATAACTTCTAGAAAGCGTGCATCGTTGTGCTGATAAGAGGAGTGACATTAAATTATGTTAATGGGCTGAGTGTTAAAATCAAAGCTGATTATGCCTTTAAGACAGCAGGCAAACAACTCGGTCATTCAAACCCCGGGAACTGTTCTGCATTGCTTCACATTAGATCTAAAGGATTGGCTACATCTTTTAGGGTGGGGTTATGTGATTGACCAACAAAAACTTGTCCTTAATCATAATATGGAAGGAAAACGATACATGGTTTTCCAAATTCCCTACAAATAAAATACCTGAAAAGATGACGTGAATAAGTAAATTTCTCCACTGTGAGTGTGTGTGATCAATAAAGCCCTATCTTATCTTATCTTATCTGAATATGTATTAGGCTCCCCTGACTCAATACTGCAAGGGTTTTGGATATGTCTATACCGGCTTTGCTCATCCAGAGACTGAAATTTATACCCGTTCTTTGCAAAATAGCTCAAGCTCGGTCAGATTGGATGGAAAGCCTCTGAAAACAATTGTCAAGTCTTGCCACAAATTCTCAATATGATTTTGGTCAGGGCTTTGAATTAACTCATTCTACCACATGGACATGCTTTGATGTAAACCAGGGGTCTTCAGTTCTGGTCCTCGAGGTCCAGTGTCCTGCAACGTTTAGATGTGTCCCTGATCCAACACACCTGAGCCAAACAATAAGGTCATTGGCGAACTTGACTGCGTGCTGATTAGCTAATTCAGCCATATTGATTCAGGTTTGTTGGACCAGGGAAACATCTAAAAGCTGCAGGACACCAGGCCTCAAGGACTGGAATTGAAGACCCCAGATCTGAACCGTCCCATTTTATTCTCATCTTGCTAGTAGGTGAACATCTCCTGCAGTTTTGAATCTTTTTGTAGCCGCTCAGCAACTTGTCTTGTGTAGCTTGATCCAGACTCTCCCATCAATTTTCACTAGTGTCCCGGTCCCTGCTAAAGAAAAACATACCCAATGATGCTGCCACCAATATGTTTAACCGTGGGACTAGTGAGAAAAATTGGCATAACGTGCAGCGTTAGTTCTGTGCCACATATAGCAAATTTCATGGCAAAAAAATTCAACGTTGAACATATTTTAACTTGTTTGCTTTGATTTCTATACGACTGGAGTTCAACTAACAGCAGTCCCACCTGAGCTATGGATAGTGCAGCTCCTCCAGAGCTACCATAGCTCAGTCTCTACTGTTCTCTTTCCCCAGCCTGTTAGTTAGGCTCGACAGGCATGTTTTTTTTTTTTTGTAGTATTGCAGTTGTGCTACGCACTTTTCAGTTGAAAGGGTGAACGTTGCAAAGCAGACAGCTCAGAGATGAGCACACGTTCATGATGCTCTTTGTTCACTGATGTTCTCTAATAAACCTCTGAGGCCTTCACAGCTGGATTTATGCTGAGACTAAAGTGGACATATCATGCTTTTCGGTTCTTCCCTTTCACATTGAAATCATTGAGTCATGGTCTATATAAAAGTGGAACTGCAATGCTTTGGTCTGAATTCCTCCCTCATTTACCCCAACATTCGCCCATTTTACCCCTGTTCTGAGGTGTGCCTGAGAGCGGCTCGTTTTGGTCCTGTCTCTTTGAATCTAAAGGAGGCACTTCGCCATTAAATCGCAGTAGGTTTTGGGTATGCTTGTGGTTGTAATATCACACAATTATAGGAAAGTTCAAGGGGTCTGGATGCATTGAAAGTTGGACATTTGAGGCCGGCAGTGGGACATCCAACATATTATGCTCTCCACATGACAAGTTTATTCTGCTGTGAGTGGATTATTTTCGTATAGCTAAAGTGAAGGAGAAAAAGTTTGGAATCTTAATGGCCAGCTTTGCCCGTCTGTCTTGATAAGTATTCAGCCAGTGTAGTTTGATACTTCCTCCCATGCTACAACCTCTGCATGTGTGTGTGTGTGTGTGTGTGTGTGTGTTTGTGTTTTCGACAGGCCTGGTGGCTGCCTAAAGGGGTGGGTGGAGGGGTGGACATGTGTAAAGACACAGTTGCATTCCTTTCCGATCCTCCTCTCAAAGAAAACACATGCAGACACACATTCGCATGGACACAGACGTGCTCGGAACAACACACATGCGCTCCTTTTCTCTCCTGTTTCTGCAAAACAGGAGGAAGAGGGCCCCCACCAGCACACACCCCCCACTGGAGGCACTGGATGGAGCAAAACTGGGCTGACCAAACTTGGCTTCCGACCCTGGAGCAAGGACACGCCCACTTGGCGGTGGGCTGCATTGCATTCCTGGTGAGAGCATTGTCAAAGCCAAGCACTTCCTTTGGAGCACAGCCAACTGCACCGCAATAACATTTTATACATTTATCTATTGGCTTTAGCCTGTGACATTCAACCCCTTCACACTAACACAAAACACAGTCACAAAAAATGCACATGCACATGGCTGAATCAGTGTGCTGTGCATGCACATTTGCACGTTCCCCCAGGGAAAGTATTGCAAAACGTTGTTTTGGTTCACATCTGTTCTCATATCTCTGGCCTTCCTTCTCCCAGTCCAAACGTTTCTATTCCATATTTTGTAGCGTTTTCTGTTGTTGTTGTTGTTTAACTGGCCTCCACATTTTTGAAGCACTGCGAAATAACTTGTCATCTTTAGCCTTGTGGATACAGACTCTGAAAAACCTTTTACCACAATTTAAAAATTCCTGTTAATGATTAAAATTCATGGTCTGTTTTTCTAGTAGAATATTTGAAATTTGCCTTGCTTTGATTAAAAATGGGACAAAGCACTAATTTCATTATTAATCAATTTGAGGGTTGTTTTCTGGTGTAACTGGGTCGCGGCTTTGGCTGTAATGCATAAAATAGTCCAAAACGTCTCAGTCGTAAATCTAACTACATATAAAATCTCTCAAAAAGAAAATGTTTCATGCATTTGTTTTCGTCGTTTTACATTTAAATTCTTCCAAACTAACATGAGTACGCATAGATTTGTCCAAGCATTCAGTTAGAGATCATTACCATTGTGTTTTATTTGCAGTTATTGCTGCCCATAAGTTTGTTTGCTTCCTTTTCTGTGTTTGACTGTGAGTATTTCGTTAATTACGACATGGATAGAGATCTTACTGTAA
Organism: Fundulus diaphanus; assembly: GCA_037039145.1. Classification (NCBI taxonomy): domain Eukaryota; kingdom Metazoa; phylum Chordata; class Actinopteri; order Cyprinodontiformes; family Fundulidae; genus Fundulus; species Fundulus diaphanus. The sequence goes on from CM073136.1 coordinate 36,947,929, forward strand.
TTATCTTTGTGTGCTCTCTTCTTCTTTTTCCTAATAAAAAGGTACTCCTGGCTCAATGCATTCGGGTTTGACTGTTTCTCACTTGGACAGAGACATAACTTTGTCTACCCTTTCTTTTTTTCTTCCCATAGACGTACCTCGGGAACAATGCTTCTGTGTTTTTCTGTGTTTCTTCCCTGGATGAAGCCACTTACAAAGCTATTGCTAATGTTGTGTGGTGCTTTGCTGTTTCTTTACCATAGAAAGTACTTCTGGCTGGGCGCTTTTGTGTTTAGCTGAGTCTCTTTCCTGGATGTTGGATATGAGAGAGAGAGAGAGAGAGAGAGAGAGAGAGAGAGAGAGAGAGAGAGAGAGAGAGAGAGAGAGAGAGAGAGAGAGAGAGAGAGAGAGAGAGAGAGAGAGAGAGAGTTTAGAAGAAGTTCCTGTGTTATACTCCACAGCATATTTCTTAAAAGACAAATACAGAAACTGTAAATACATACTTAAAAGTGTAATTTCATAAAAGAGAATAAACGCTAAAGTGAGTGGTTCAGCCTGCTACTAAGACTAACTCCTTGATCTAACCAAGGGATGTGTAAACAGATTTTAAAAAGGCAATAATAAATAAATTACACATAATGAGTCAAAATTCTCACATTCTTCTGCAGGTCCTGCCTGTGGACCCAAATGAAGTCCCACTATGATCCATACTTGCTTTATAAATAAACTTGCCTTGCCTAGCCATATAGCTTCTACCAATGAACTAAATGGTTTAATCTGCTTCATTTTCCTGTCTGTGTGTCTGTCTGTGTTCCAGTTTCTCTTTTGTTGAGACAAACAAAAACGAAGCCAAGCACACAGAAAGACTCTTACATAACACGTATGACTTCACAGGAAGTGAGGGCCATTGTGCTTGTTTGTTTTGTCATTTGGTGTGTGAAGATGTTTGGATACAGGATCATGTCCAGCATTATCAAGTACTTTTGAAAAATGTAGATGATCTGACTTAAATGTTTACATGTTTGTGTGTGGGAGAGTGTGCGTTTGTGAAGTCCCACAATCTGCAATGAGGCTTTGTTGTTGAACTCACTGGGAGAGGACACACGAGGGCACATAGATGTCCAGTCTGACTCTTGGAGTTCTGCTTCCTGTGTGAGCTGTTGCAACTTTTCAGCGCGTCTCTCTCCTTAAGCTCAAAGTAGGAGCTAAAGTTAAAATGTTGTGCATGATCCACATAGGATGCAATTCTCACTTTCATGTTTAAATGTTCTGGGTGTTGTGTACTCTCATATCCTTACATTTACCCAACATTTTGCCCAATGGGGTCATGCAAACAAATGCATTTTAGAAAATACCGAGGGCACATTTCGCAAATTTGCAAAATGCAAACAATCATTTGCTAAACAACATACTGACAATCCAAAAGGCCAAATTTATGTAGGCTCGTTAAAACAAAGAGATTATTTGTTTGTGCTACTTAGGCTTGAGTTTAAGCTTCACAGTGAAATGTTGTCTTAGTAAGAAAAGTGCAAAGTAATGTAGTCCTGAGATGAACGTTTAGATTCTTTTTACAGCATTACTTTTTTATTCCTTGCTCTAAGTCAGACATGTCCAAAGTGCGGCCCGGGGGCCATTTGTGGCCCCTGGACTCATTCTGGACGGCCCCTCCAACAGTTTTTCAAGAAAGATTTGGTCCACCAGCAAAGGTGACTGATGCAGATGGAAACTTTTAGTTTTCAATTAGGTCAAAATTATTACAGAAAAGTTAAAATCCTACAATAGAAAATGTTAAGTACAATACAAAGTATTCAACTTTTAATAAACACACTTTTGACACTCTCTTCAATTTCATAGTAACATCTATCCAATGACATTTAATTACTCAAAATTCAGACTTTGGTGCATTATAATCTGCTTTGAATTCAATTATTAAAATTGGCTAATTACATCAAGTGTTTTCATAGCACAACTGAGCCAGATATTGTTCTTATATTGTTATACCAAAAAGAGTAAAGTTTATTATTGTTAAAGAGTCAAATGAAATAATTCAAAATAATTTGCAAACTGGATGACCATCTTTTAATACGACAAATGAGCAAAACCCTTTTTTACCCTTAAAAATTATCATATTTTGTGGAGCAGGTAAAAAATTTTACATAATATTTTTGGTTTAAAAAAAAATTGTGTTTTTTTGGCCCTCGAGTTCCTTTAACTAGACAATTTTGGCCCCTGTACTGAAAAGTTTGGACACCCCTGCTCTAAGTTAATTAGAAGAATAAACCTGTACTTATGAAATACTTCAAAGGACTTTTTGTTTGCTTAAATAGCTTAATTTGAGATATATCAAAGGATTCTTCAGGTCAATATACAGCACTTGGTCGCATCGACTCTCCATGCAAGCTGCCCTTCTTAAAAACTCCTATGTAACTCGAGAGAGTCGGATCTGTTGCTTAATGTCGCATTTTAGGTTACCTCAGACTTCCGTAACAACAAAACAGCAATGACACTTACCTGATCAGACATATTTTTGGTTCTCTGATGTAGGATTGAATCTAGAGGGGTGACTGTGGTCCTGTCTTTACAGGTAACTCCATGACTTCTCAATTTGCTGGTCCAAAGTTGTCTGCTGTCAGATTCCAAAACACAGAGTGAGACTGTTTAATTCTGCGACAGTGCAGTGTTGTCGGTGGTCTTCATCTAGACCTGTAAGTCACAGGTCTAGTGCCCCTAGTGGTTAAAAGTTATACAATGCTGCTTTAAGCGCCATAATAACTTTTTCATGGTGGCTGACAGGTGCAAACGTACAGCAATCGGCTGAACATACCAAAAACGGCCAAACAGGCACAAACACAAAAAACAAATGTAACACAAAAAGTCTGCACAATGAAAATAAAAAAGCTGAAAGTACCAAAAAATGACCCAAGGACACAACAACTGAGATGGTCAGAGCGTGAGGTCGGACAAGCAACCTGCAAGTTGCAGGACAATGTCCTTAATTGTTGCGCCACCATTGTGGCACAAAAGACATGAGTGAGAGCATACCTTTTCTTTTTTCCCTCCAACTTTCTTCTGGGCTATTTGCTGGCCTGCCAGCCACCTTAGATTTTAGTTAATATTTTTCTTTTATTTCTGCTGTGTTAAAGTACTACGTTCTGAAATATTTACCCTACAGGTTTCTTTTGTTATTGCTTTTGAGTCATTAAGTCATACCTAAATGTTTCATATCTTCAAATAAATATATTCCTTTGGGAGCAGACTAAATCACTTACTTTAGCATTTATTCTCTTTTATGAAATTACATTTTTAAGTATATATTTACAGTTTCTGTATGCCTTTAACCATGTAACCTTTAACCACAGAACTTTTGGAAACCAGTGGAAGTTCTTCCAGAACTAAGGAGTAATATTTGACAAAGATTTAAAATCACTTAAGCAAATTGACTCCATCATTAAATGAAACTTTTACCATTTACATCTTCTGGCCAAAGGTCAGGATTTGGCTTGGGTGTGCAGATGTGTGTTTTCTGAGTTGTAGACTGGTTGAGCAGACTTCAATGAACACCAGGGTGGAGTCTGATTGTTGCTTGCTCGCACACCTGGGCCACATCAATAGTCATTAAGACTAATTTTCAAGGAGCAGCAGGATCACCAGCTTTCGCCAGATCTTCTGCTCACTTAGCGTGCCTTCTCCCTGCCGGGTTATTCTGTATTTTGGATTCTTCTCAAGCTCCTGTTGGCACCATCTTCTGCTCGATTCAAGCTTAATAGCAAATGGCACTGCAAGATTATATGTCTGATTTTTTTTTAAATCTTTATTGCCCATTCTTATAGTTCAATGCTTTGTTTATCTCTGTAAATTTATATTGTTTTTAACTGTAACAAAATTTGGTTGCCTTTATTGGCTGCGTAAAGGACCATATAAACGATGGATCGATTGATTCCTTAGCATGCTTCTATCATAGAATGCTTCTATCATGGCGCCATAAACAAAAACGGCAGATCCCTCCACATTGATGCTAGTGTCTGCGGGCATGTGCCTTCCACCAAACAAACGGTGCTTCCCACAGAAATGTATTATCTAGCTGATTGTATATGACTTAGACTTAGACTTTCTAAGTCTTTTGGTATATGACCAAAAATAAAAACTAGATCAACTTTCCAGAAACTCAAGAAAAAAAAAACTCCTCTGCACCAACGACCCACCAAGCCTGTCTGAACCACACTCTTTACCTGAAGGAAACAGTAGCAAGGAGACCTCCTGAACCGAAGCAATTTTCACATGGGCAAGTCCTCTTCCACAGCCAGCTGTTAAAAATGCTTTACCCTTTAATGCTGCTGCTCCTCCCTGTTAACGCACATCTGTTTACCTTACATCGTGAACGCCATCCAAAATCACCATGGCGACCTAAACGCATCCATCAACATTTCTCACACTGCCGTATATTCATAAAGAAGAAGGTCAGGTCAGCAGATATGTGAGAGCTATGTGCATTTGAGGCCTGCTACGTGTGTGTGTGTGTGTGTGTGTGTGTGTGTGTGTGTGTGTGTGTGTGTGTGTGTGTGTGTGTGTGTGTGTGTGTGTGTGTGTGTGTGTGTGTGTATGTGTGTGTGTGTGTGTGTGTGTGTGTGTGTAGGATCTCAGGGTGCGGCGTCTTGGCATGTCTCACTACACTTCGATGTTTCCTTTTAGCTCAGTTGGCGCTCTTGTGTTCCTGTTGGCTGACCTTTTCTCTTCCTGTAAAGTTCCTGTCATGCATGCTCTGCCGAAGGTCACAGGTCTGTTAGTTGAAAACAGGTTCTTCAGTTCAAAACCCTTTAGTAATATATATATTTATATATATATATATATATATATATATATTTCAGAAACATTTGTTTTTAACACGTACCACACGGAAATCCAGTAAACCACACAGAAGCAATAAGAGACATTCTTTACTGTAGGCAACCATTTGCTCATCTGTGGGTGGAGCTAAAGATTGATGGCGAGAGACCTTTTTTATCCGCTAAAACTTGGAGTTTATCACTAAAGTGAAAAAAGGAATAATTTGCATAAAGATGGTTAGCAAATGTACAAAGTTTGATTACTATGATCATAGTAAAGAGATCTCTATTATTGAGAAAGGCATCAAAATGTTGACATGCCATATTTTGGTAGAAACTGAATACAAGGCTTTTCCTCTCAGGACTGATTTGTCTTTCACAATGTTTTATTATATTTTGAAGGATATGCGTCTCATTTCCCCATCAGAAACAAACTTCTTAGTTACAGTGCATGAAAACTTTGAATTTCAATCTCCAGGGATGTAACATTTTAGTAAGATGCCCCGAAAATATAGGGTATAAGTTGTTTTTAAAATTTTATAGAATAACGGGTGGCGATTGACAAAATGTAAGGAGGGGACCAGGATCAGTGAGGTAGAAAGCTGCAGAGTAGGTATCAAACAATGGTGGTAGCTAATCTGATCTTATAGAGTGAGACGGGGGGTGGGGAACGAAATAGGTGACCAGGCAGGTGAATGCCACTATATCAAGGAGAGGGTCCAAGCGACTTACTGGTAATAAAATCCCATGTAAACACAGTTCTGGCTAAAAAGAAAAGCAGAACAGGTCATTAAAGCTAGAAGACTCAAACGTTTAATTCATGTAATGGGCATAGACAAACTCACAGTATCCAAGGTGGGGCAGACAGGGGCAAAGGCAGGAGGAACGTGCAAAAACTGAGAAGCGGAACGTGAAAAAATATTTAGGCAAGGCCACGGTGACAGGATGGCAGCAGATGATTTGGCGGTGGGTAAGCAAAGGCAGGTGAGTTAAATACGGGCAGCAACAGGTGCAAGCAATAGTCATGGTTGCTGGAGGTTGGAGAACAGATTCATTCAAGACAGAAAGGCAAACAGAAAGCAGGGTCAAACAGATACATGAATAAGTAAGGGCTTGGCTATACATACAGGCTCAGAGACATAGTGCAACACTAATATTTGGGCAAATGTCCCTTAGCAAGCTGAGGAGCAACCCCAGCCTTTTTGTAGCCATGGGCAATTGTTAGCCAACTCTTCTTATTAGACATGGTAGAGTTCAGTTAAATTGGTTGATTTTGTCCAGTGTGGGTCGGATGGCTGAAACTTGGAAACATTGGGTGTTCTAATGGGACAACCATCCCAAACACCAAAGAATCAAGGGACTAAAGAGTAAATTGACTGTGGTTACATAGTTTAAGTGTAATAATGTTTGTCCTTTTTAGCGTATGGGAATCTCTTGACAATTTGAGCAATAACAAATTGATTTAATACCTTTTAATCTTTTCCACCAAAGCTCCGAATCTAGCTGCCAGTAAACGCATCTCGCTGGATGAAGCTTTAGAAAACACAGAGGAGCAGTCAAGAATTATAATCAGCCCAGATTCTCTTCCTGACAGCCACCGTAAAAACTGATGTCCTGAATTGTTTCCAAAAGAGGGAATCTCTTGGAGCTTCAAGAAGGGCTTCAGCCGACCCGCAGATTTACATGTGTGCACACTGCCGTGTGCAGGCGCACACATGTAGTTAGAGGTGTACTGAATTAGAAGAAAGTCTTGTAAATTTTGTGGTAGCAGCGTCTATGAGAAGTGGTCTGGCTTACGAAGACCTCTGGCTCTGAAAGCTGTCCCTGTGGCTGCGTGTGGAGGGGGGGGGGTAAGGAAGTAAGCCAAGGATGTGGTCGATCTTACTGAAATGCTTAAAAGCCGTATAATTCAGAAAACCTTTTACAGTATCATGCATGCACACGTCTTCTTGTGCGCTCAAGATTATTTTGTGTTCATTTTTAGATTTGTTCTCTCTTGTTCTTTTATTAAATGTCCCACCCCAGATTAATTGATTGTAATGGCAAAGTGTGTCACTGAATATGTCTTCCTTACTATTTCTCTTTTCAATAGCTGTAATATGGTTAAGAAGAACCCCCATACGCTCGTTTGGGTCTTCATCACTGAGGACAAACATATTTTAACCCACGTCACTCAATATGTAAAGAGATACATTTCCACCAATTTTCAAAGATTTATTGTTTAATAACTGAGAAAGTCTAATATGAAAATCCAAACTTTGCCTGCCATTATTTAGACCCTGAGCAGAATTAGGGTTAAAGTCATCTTTTCATTTTTGGAGCGGCCCAGCCATGGTCCCGACTTGATTTTCACAGAAAATCCGGGGAGGAAGTCGAAGATTAGGGTGATGGCAAAAGGGCTTCCAACATCAAAGGCTGAGATCTGGTCACCAAAATCTCATCACTTAGGACAGCAGATGAAAACTAGCTCTCCTGCTAATTCTGGCCTATTTACATTGATGTTTAAAGCTGACGTTAATTAACGTGCATTGTCCTAATTTAAATAAAGATCGTCAAATTAAAAAGGGAAGCATGCAAAAAATCTGGCCATCAATTAAAAGAAGGCTTTTAATGTTGCAACGTTATCCGTCCATCCATCACATCCCGTCTGTCTTGCTTTAATCCCAGGAATGTAACTACTTCTTAGTAATTACATGGGTTTACTGAGTGTAACACTGATGGGAAAATTAGATGGAGATTTGGGAAGTGAATGAAAGAAAAAAGAGGTGAAGGAAGGGAAAAGAGAGAGAGAGCGAGGGGAACAGAGACAGCGCACCTGCTCTGTGACCTCGGCCCAGACAAAGACACCTCTGTCCCACAACACAATGACGTCCGGGACACTGTAACTTCCTGTGTCTGGTGGGACAACCAGACAGCACAGCAAGCCTGCTGTTTGTGCAAGCTGCCTCTATTGACACACATATGCACGCACACTCTCTCTCTCTCACGCACGCACACTTACACAAAGCTGTTGGCTGTAATCAAACTGAAAAGCTTCATTCAGTGGTCACTCTCGCCACAGACGGGCTTGTTTCCGCTTGAGTCAGCGGTGAATCTGAAAAGTGATCAAAACTAAATAATATCGACCACAAAATTTCATCTATTTTTCCAAATTGCTTCTGAAAAGAGCAATACATCATTCTCATCTGACTGAAGTAGAAACACATGTGAGTTAGCGGTGGTCAAATGGGATCATTATGGTAATCAGCCTGCAGTGTTTTAGTTTTTTTTTTTTTTTTTCTTGGAATCACATCATCTAATTTTATCAAAAACTCTTAGAAAATTTTTGTTTGCTCTGATAAGAAGCATAAATCCGTAAAGAGCTGCAAAAGTTGGAAACGCTGGGTTTTAGAGCAGGAAGGAACAGTTTATTAGCCTTAGGTTTTGGAAATACTGCAATAACTAATGTGAAGCAAAACTAAGACACGAAAAAGCTTTTCAGAAACAGAAATGTAGCATTGAGACTTTCTTCAAAGCAACTTTTCTCTTTTATTGATTTAGGTATTTATTTTATTTATTTTTTTCCCTTAGGAAGCTGCCAGCAATAATTGAATGATATGCTGTCATTCATAAGAGTCCACTGAGTCTTAGATAACAGTAAAATCAACAAAGTCCGACCTTTTAAGTTATTTTCTTATATAGTGGCACAAAGGTTTTTCTTTCTCATTGACTATATAAACAAAACGTCCAGTAACGATAATTATTAAGACATCAAGTAAACTGGCAGAATTACAGCACCTTGTAAAATGTATTCATGCTTCTTCAACTTTTTCACAAGTGTTTTATTGAGATATTGTGTTATAAATTAACACAAAGTAGTGAATGACTGTGAAGTGAGTGAAAAATTACACCAAATAAAGCTAAAAAACTGTGATTTGCACCTGTACGGAATGACTTCTGATCAAATACCTCTCATATAAATCACAGGGCAACCAGTTCTCCTCACTTCAGATTTATGTACCCCTGTGTGTAAATGAATCCTAGTATAAATACAGGTTTTTCTGTAGAGACCTAATTGGTTTGTTAGAGTGAATTTAATGAGCAAACAGCATCATGAAGGTCAGGAAGAAACATCAGAAAGGTCAGTGATAAAGTTGCAAAGAGGCTTAAAGTAGCGGATCGATTATAGAACAATATCCAGAGAACGTCTCACAGAGCTCTGTTCAGGACTGCACATCTTCAAATCAACCAAGACACTTCCATCTAAGCTCAGAGGCCAAAAAGGAGTCTCATGGTATCTCTGGAGGAGCTGCAGAGTTTCAAAGCGCACATGGGGGATTGTATCGACAGCACAACTTTTATGAGCGAATGTCTTGGAGAAAGTACCTTTTTAATGTCGCCACGACGGTGATAGCAAATGCTCTCTGGTCAGATGAGACCTAAATTAAACTTTTAGGCCTTCCTGCAAAACACTGTGAGGAATATTAAATCTCTAGATTACCCAGAACACACCTCCCCCAACATGAAGCATTATGGTGGCATAAAAAATGTTAGAGTCTGCAAATACTTCTAGTAGTACACCTTCTAGTAGGACAGTGACCCTAAAGGTACAGCTACATCTGTTGGAATGGCCCATAGAAGTCCAAACCTAAATCAAATAAAAAAATCTGTGGCAACCTTTGAAAACTGATTATCTCACATTCTCTCTATCAAATAAGGTTAAGCCTGAGATATTTTGCAAAGAAGAATAGACAGTACTCTAAATCTGTAAAGGTGGTAAAGACATATCTGAAAATACTCGCCGGGTGGGTCTGTTGACTCAGTGTCCTTTCCTCCCATTTCACAATTATCCACTCCTTTATCACATAAAATCCCCCCACAAAAGTCGTTGTAATGTTTATTGTTGTAATGTGATGATAAAGTGTGAAAATGTTCACACAAGGCAGCGCAGGTCATAAGCAAAATGGTTAACTTTCAGAACCTCCTGGTGAACCGGTGGGTACTGGAGAGCGGTACGTAGGATAGAACTAGAACAAGCACAAGGCACTCCACTCCAGAAGGTCATAAAAGCACCACCAAAGGTTACCGGGTCTGACCTTCCAGCCATCAGTCACATATTTGAGACCCGATGCCCAAACAGGGCCAGGAGAATCCTCTGAGACAGCACATCCGTCCCACCACCTCCTCAGGCACCTGCCTTCCGGCAAGAGATTCACACTCACATGTACCCACGAGCCGATACTGAACAGGTTTTCACCAAATGCTGTGAAAGTGTTAAACAGACTGCGATGACACACACACACAATCTCTCTACTACATGCACACACTGTACTGCATGCCCACCCACGAGCACACGTACTGCCCATTTGTAAGTGCAATATACACGATGAGGATAATGTGCAATTCATTTCTACCCATTATTCGTTACATTTTACTCTTAATACTGATGTCTATACCACATTTATTTATTCATGCACAGTTGCCTGTTTACCCTCGTCTTTTAATGTTTCTAACTTTCTCTATACTTCACCGTCTCACCTAACGCTTGTTAAATGTCCTATAACTGTCCTCACCACGTACATGCAGCCTCTTCAATGAATCTAAAACGGCTTTATGCTTGTTTTTATTTTATTGTTGCTTAGTGTATGACCAATTTTACTTACTTTGCCATTTTATTTTCTTTGCCCGTTATATTTCTCGGTACGGAAAATTTTTGTTGCAACACTGTGCAGAGATAAATAAACATCTTATCGTACTGTAGCTTTTCTTATTGGTTCATTGATTAGATCTGGGGGTGAAATGATGGTGATTGCTTCAAAATTATTTACATTAGGTGTACATTAAAGTAGGTGTTTTATCTAAAAACAGGTGAAACTGTAGATTTTTTTTATGGTTACTCCAAACACAAACCAACCTAATGATATAAAAATCCATGTAAAGGGAAACAGATGTTTGACATGTCAGGCTTCCGCTAAATCAAAGAACTCATGTCTCCTGCAGACTGTTGTTGTTTTTTATTGCGAAGGCTGTTAACTTATTACATACATTCCACGGCAACCTCACCCTCTAGTAGCAGTGTTGTGTCATGGTCATTATGGCAGGAGATATATGGGAAAGGAACCTCAGCAATAGTTCAGTGTGATTGAAGTTTGATCCCAGTCACCAATTATGCGGTTCAAATGTTTCCTCTGTTGCAGCCAGGGTATCTTCCTTTCACACGCTCCTAAGGCTGAAGATGATGGGAGAGCATGGCATTTCAGAAACACTGACAGTGAAGCAAAACATGTATAATGTTGACGGTGATTTAAAAAAAAAAAAGAGCATATACAACTGTTCGTGCTTGGTAGGATATTTTTCCACACACATATTTTAAATTGAAGACATGAGCTAGTTGTTTATCTATCTGTTTATTTAATGTTATATTTACACTGTGACTTCAAGCTCCACAACGAGGTTCATTTCAGGTTTTGTTCTAATCTAGTTTCAACGTTCAGCGTCAACATGTGTCAACACTATTAAGAAAGTTAAGCAGTGGTACTACAGTACTATATTCAAAAGATATAGTAAATATAATAATAATAATAATAATAATTACTATTATTAAACATCTATCAATTTTAAAGACTAGGCCTTCCAGGTATCGCTTTATAGCATATGTCCACATTGTAATGTACATAAAATACAATTAAAGCATTTTATTATAAGCAGCTACTGACAAATGATAAACAAGCTATAGATAAAGGTTCAGAAAAAAAAACTGTCCTGTGAAATTCCATTCTAAAAACACTATTTATTTTAGTTTTACATCTTCACTATTGCTTTAGGTATGTTTATAACAGATTTCCAAAAACCAAAAAGTACAAATTATCAAAATCTGAAAAAATATGCAAGGAGGCAAATGCTTTTTCATTGCACTGTATGTGTATTATCATTGTCCTAAACCATGGGTTGCCCCTGTTTTTTATGTCTTTTATTTTCAGATAATGGTCATCTTATTGCTCTCACAAGCCAAGTAAAAATTATTGATAACAAAAAAAAACTAAAGTATGTCATTTTTGGTTTCTGAAATGAAGAGTCTGAGAACATTGTCGTCTTCATTTTCTCTGATCTCTATCTCTGAAAAGTGGGATAGAAAACTTTTGTGGATTTGTGGGTCATCGCTTCTGATTCCCCTTGTCCGTCCTCCAGTTAGAGGAGAAGAAATTCACCATCTCAACCACGGAAAACCGCGGGAAAGCGAGTCCAAGCCCCAAGTTTATCTCAGTACATCTGCTCATAATACTGCTGCTTAATAGGGGAAGAAAACCTAATTGGTTAAAGTCCTCCCTCAGCCTCCTAGTGTGTGTGTGTGTGTTTGCCACAGTGCCTGTATGAGTGTGTTTGTAGCATGGGTTGTGTCAACATATGTAGGGGTAAATGAATGTGATTGTGTTTATCTGATGGATGTGTGTAGGTTACAGGAAGATGTGGAGGCTCTTTTCTTATGAGATGAGGAAGAGGAGGAGGAATGGTGGATGTGTGTGAGTTTGAGGGAAACACCGATGAAGGGAGCAGAAGTTCTAACCAGCTCTGCTCTGTGTGACTGCTGGGCATGAAGTCTCGGTGAAGCCAGACCACCAACACAAAAAAAAAACGATGCAGTACGAACAGTGACACATTTGAAACCTACAGCAATGATTTATAGCAGCAGGATGATCCACTGAGGCCTCACTGATTTAACATGTCACCTAATTCAATGTTTTTGTTGCATCTTTTTCATAAATTGCCTGTTTTTTTTTTAAACAATTTTATCATATTGACCTGTCTACAAGGATGTTATATTGGTTTCAAATTACTCACCAGCTTGAACACAGCGTGTCCATAATGGTCCATTTTCTCCTTTCTCCCAATAACCAAAGGAGATTCTCTGGGCTCCATGTTTGGACCCCTGCGCTTCACTCTCTATATTGATGATTGTTGTGAAAACCTATCAAACGCTGAATTCTATTTTTATGCAGAGGATACTACCGCGTATTGTTATTATGTGGGGGAGGGAAAGTGCTGCGTTACTTTATGCTTCATATTCCCTGTGAAAACTTCGGTTCACTTAGGCTACGTTCACACTGCAGCCTGAAGTGACCCAATTCCGATTTTTTTGCCCATATGCGACCTGGATCTGATCTTTTCATGACAGTCTGAACGACACAGATTGGATTTTTTCAAATGGGACCCAGGCCACTTGGATATGTGATCCTAATTCCGATACGTATCTGTCTTTTCAAATGCGACCTGTGTCTGTACGGCCGGGTCGCATTTATCCGACCTGTACGTCACAGATACTCGACAAACGTCACTATTTTGCGTCCTGCTATGCAGAAGCGGGAGGAAAAACGACACCCATGGCGGACTCAATGAAGAGAGCTGAAGAGAGAGAAAGCTCCGGTTAGAAAAGAAATTAAAGATCACAAAATGCGCGCCAGCATTATAATCCCTGTTTACTTCCGCAAACACTGAGCACGCTTGCCTCGTGTGACGTCATCGCGTCCTCAACTGCGCATGCGGGACACTTAAGTTGTATGAATTCAGTTCACACAGGAGATCACATACAATCATGATCATTTTTTGAGAGACTTTCATTGCAGTTTCAGAATCTGGTTGTCAGTGTCTTTCTCCGGGGAGCCTTAATGTGCATAAATATGCATTGTGCTGTCAAATTCTCTGTCTGTTTTCAAAAATGTACCAAAAAAGTTTTTAGAAGACTTGCGCGCTGAAAACAAAAACGATTGCCGTCACATAGTCGAACAACTGGCACACAAAAAAAAGTAAAACCACACGTAATAATTTAGTCATGATAAAAACTCCTGACAGCTGTCTCTTAAACATACATGAAAGTTTTAAAAAACTGTTTTATCTGCGGGGGGTTTTTTGTACAGTAGGAGCACAATTAGGAGTTAGTCACGTCTTTTCTGAATAAATTGAACCTGATTTTGTTTATTCTAAACTTCAGACACGGGAAATGTAATGAAAAGCTTCATCTATCCGTCTCTTGCTTTGTACAGATACCCAGAAGTCAGAATTAAAAACACAGTTATGTAACAACAAAAGAGTGAGATTTAAAAAACTAAAGCACATTTTCTCTCTGTGCTTTATGGCAAATAAGAGTTTTTTTGTGATTCAATAGAGAATTGTTCCAAATTTTTTTAATGTTTCATTTTTTTTTTCATTTTCTTTTACTGATACAAGACAATGTTTCTCACCAACATCTGGGAGGTGGTGCTGACATTAATTCCCATTATTTCAGAAAGAAAAACAGCAGAGCAGGCTTAAAGCCAAAGTAGGAAATATGAGCATTCGCCCTCTTATGCTAAAAGGGGAAAAAAATGCTCTAACTTGAATATTCATTCACCGCTTTTTGTCTTCTGAACTTGTGGCTAAAACAAGGACATTCAAAGCCGGAGCAAGGCTGTATGAGGCCCCAAGCAGAGTTTTCTTTGGGGCCCGCCTTCATTTCAGCTACAGCCTGTTCATGCTGTCCATGCAGGAGTTTTATTTCTTCCTTTCCATTCTACAGGAACCAGGTTAAATGTTGCATTCAGAAACAACTACAGAATAAAGGCTGTCACCTCTTTCGTGCATAATATGTTTTCCAGTTGTCACAGGAGCTGCAGAAATTGTTAACCTTGCTTTAAATTGTGACTCTTTTATTATGATTTCTGAACTATGACGTATTTTTTTTTCAGCATGTGTACATCTGGCACATTTGTCAACAAGTCTTGTGTGAATTTGTGTGAATTTAATTCCTCCCTGGGTTCCAAGCAGTCTCATAGTTTGCTTATATTGTCGGCTAGCCCTGATGACAGTGGGACAGACTTCAGGCGTTCCAAATGGCCTTTTACTTTTCCAAGAGCAGCATCTGAGGTTAAGGTCCAGGAGGGAAAAATCCAGACATCCTTGTCTCCCCAGCAACACTTCACAGTTCAATCTGGGGGATCTCAAACCGATCAAGGGTCATAAATATCTAGTCCTTCCAGTGAGGCCTGGATGCGTCCTGGGGTTTCCTCCAAGTGGGACATGGCTGGGAAACCTGAGAGGGGAGGCACCCAGGAGGCCTCCCGCTAAGATGAACCATCTCTACTGACTCCTTTCTATGCAGAGGAGCAGTGGCTCTTCTCAGCTCTCCTTCAGGGCAATAATGCTCCTCATCTCATTCTTTGGGTGTTGAAGCCTTGGGGGCCTGGGCATCACTAGGTCAGCACTCTGATGCCCAGGAAGGGGCCATTACCTAGATCTAGAGACTCAACCTCCTTCTTGTTTTCTTTTTCTCTTGGTACCTGAGCCAGAGTTCAATTATAGATTTCAATAATAGTTTTGGAAATTAGAGGGAAATAATCTTCCACGTAGAAATCCCCACTTTCTTTATAGCAATACTATTTTGCATAATAATAATTCGTATAATAATTTCAAGTATGTTTTTAATACTAAAGATCTTTTTTTTCTATTTGTTCTTTCTCTTTAGCATTTATCTGCAAGCAAAACACCCTTACTCTATCTAAAAGACCTCTGGACTTTTAATTAGTGACAAAACATCATAACATCACAAATTAATTAAGGCCAGTAACAGATTTAACAGATGTATACAAAATAGAGCTGCCACTGTTGTTCAGTATATCATTTTGGGAACATAACCATCATCATTTAAAATTTAAACTTAAAAAAATCCCCGTGTAATACCTCAGTTTGAAAGAGCAGTTATTCTAAATCATAAAGACTACACAGATTAAACTTTACTTGAGTTGTTTTGCATCACTTTAAACAAAAAAATCCCTTCTCGTTCTGTTTTGGCCTTCTGAGGTTTTGCTGCAGTTTCCTTAAGTAATTTGACAGTTTAACCACATCCAGTTTGGTTTCTGGCTGGTGTCTTGGCCAGGAGCGCCACCGTAGCTTTTTCTGGAGACTTCTTCTTCTTCTTCTACCCCCTGCTACACCTCCGATGCGTGCGGTTTACTTTCTGAGGGCCTCCGAAGCACATGGCTTTGATCCCAGAGGGAAAAACGACGGACCAAGACACGAGTAAAGAGGGGAAGGAGTGAAACAACAAGGACCAAAGGAGTCACCAAAAGTATGAGGACAGAATGAAAACATTCAAAAACAGAGAGGAAAATGACCACAGGACACACATGCTGGAAAAAGGAGAAAGCCATAATTTTTCCACTGCAGGTCATCCTCTGTCTTTCTCTTCTTGAGACAAGGACATAAACATTGGACAGGCACAGAGCCTGACCCTAAGAAGACGAAACGTTTCATTTAGTAATTTGTCCCTGTGTTCCCTGACGTCCAGAAACCCAACCTAACCCTGTGCTTTACAGTTCCGAGCTGGAACAGACGTCCAACTCTTTGTGACTGTATGTACTGAGCTTCTAGCTGAAAGCATACTTTGTTAAAAGTATTTTTTTTTTTTTGTTGCTTGACTGCAAACAAAACAGATTGAAACGTCATGCGGCTCCTTGCGACGCATCCCCAAAACGCTCCAAATTAGACTGACGCGTGACATCGGCATCACTTACAGGAACAACCAATGCCGTGCAGCGAAGCTCAAAGAACAAACGGAAGAAAGAAGTGAGGTCAAACATAAAACAATATGCTTTTTTATGAGCGAGGTCTGAATCAGTCATTAACAATTTGTCACACGACTGTAACCCAGTACGAACAGAAACCCCATGAAAATCAAACACATGTTAAATATATGATTCAAAACATATTCTGAGTTTGTAATAAATACAAATATTACACAAAACATAAATGATGACAAAAACATTGTTTTGTAGTTTGTATTAGTCATAGACACTTTACCTGCGCTAAACTGAGTTTTTTTTCAAAAGGATCTTGCAGAAAAAGACGGGAATGTATACACTGAACAGTACTAACAGCTAGTCAGACTGGTGCCACTGAGAGAGTTAATGTAAGGCATTTAAATGAACTCACACGGTAACATTTCATTATAGTGAGAGCCAGTACCAGATGGAAAGCTTCAAACATCATAATACAAAGTGATAACAATGTGTTTCTCAGCATTATATGCAATTAAACAGTGCAGGACCAGCCAGAGGACAGCTGAGGTTGTACTATGTGTGCAAACAATGGAATTCAATGTGAAATTTTTACAGTTTTAGATGTTTCGTAACCAGGGTTTTTGTTTTGTTCTTTTTCAATATGAGCTGTCGGTCGTGGGACGTTTCATCCCAACCATGTGTCAAACACCACCTATCAGGGGGATGCTTTGTACCCACTTTGACACCGTATGATTTAAAGTAATCTTCTAACATTTAGTTAAATGGAAGAAAAGATTGTTATGTGACTCTTACAATAATATCTACCAGTTGCAGGTCGCTCACTGTGGTTTGATCATAATCTACTTTACTTCACAAGAGTCGACTGACCGAAGAAACTGGTGGCTGGTGGAAAAAAGTGAAATATAAAGCTCCCAAAGGTATACAATTAACTTTGCAGATATATGTGGTATTTGAAAATACTTCACTACCAAGAAAAATTAACTGAACGCAATGGTTTAGTAAATGAGTAGGAAATAGTAAGTTTTCCAGTAATACATTGGGGGAAAAATTGAAAACTGTGGGAAAAGTGGGTTTGAATTGGCAAAGCTCCAATAGAGCCAGAATTTCAATTTTGAGAGGCATTCTTGAGTGTTTTCCTGCTTAGGACTAAAAAATGCATTAATTTCAGTACAAAAACAACGATTAGACTCCAAAATAAATGTGATTTGAGACCCAAATTCTCTCAAATAAAAATACCATGCTTCAGTTAACCATAGTCTTGTCAAAAAAAAATTTTAAGGAATGCAAAAAAATATGTTTTTAAACATTTTAAGCAGATATTAAAGCAGGGGTGTCCAAACTTTTTGTCAAGTGCGCCAAAAGTGTCAAGTCAAAAGTACTCGAGGGCAAAAAATATAATTTCAAAAAAACAAAATAAATGATGAACATATTATATTGTGCTATTTGTTCTAGATCCTCTCCAAAAATATGAGCATGCAATGTTTTTAATTAAACAAATGAATCAGATTTTCTGTAGGAAAGCGAAGCGCAAATCATTGTAGATTCAACACCTGAAAAGGGTTTCGCACATTTGCCTTATTAAAAGACGGTCATCCAGTTTGCAAATTCCTTTGAGCTAGATTAAAAAAAAGGTCTATTCTCAGCAGTAGAAACAGGACTTTTTAACAATTTAATTAAAGGCACATTTTGGTGCACCGAAGTCTGCAACTGAATAAAAGTCATTGGATAGATGTAGTCCTATTTACTATGAAATTAAAGAGAATGTAAAATTGTGGTCATTAAAAGATAAATATTTGTGTTGTGACTCACATTTTCAATTGTTAGAAGATTCTAACTTGTCTGTAACAATTTTACCCTATTTTAATATAAAAAAAGTCTCCACGTGCATCAACCACCAGTGCTGGTCGGCCAAATCATTCTTAAATAGCAGTTGGGGGCCGGACAAAATTAGACCAGGGGCCACAAATAGCCCCCGGGCCGCACTTTGGACACCCCTGTATTAAAGCTTGATTATGTTTCACCGTTATGCTAATGTTTTAAATCCAAATTAAACACATAACAAATGAAACGTCTCAAACTTTAGCTTGATTTTATATCGTTTATTTACAACGTAAAATGTGACTGGCTGTTCACCAGTTTTAATGACATTGTAGAAAATCTTTTATTTTCATCATTTCATCATTTCAATGCTGACCATGTTTTAGTGTTGTTGAAGTCAGATTTTAATTATGAGTTTTTAATAGACTATTGTCCTTAATGTTTTTATGTCTCTTACCTGGTATTTGTAGCAGCACGCACATGATCCCTGTTCACTAACAATAATTATCTTTCTCACAGATTTCCACTACATAATCATGTGTGCTGTAATGTTATTTAACCTGAACAGCTAAAGATTACAGCCGTGACTGTGTCCCTTATTAACTATTTCACAGACTGGTTTTTTTTTCTCTGCGATGTTGTGTTCTGTTTACGATAAAATCCTAAAATTATATCAAGAAAACTTTATTAGAACATTCCTTTTTATACAGACAAGCTTCTCGTTTTTTACTCACCTTCGATGTGCCCCTGTTTGTTTGTTTTTTTTTTTCTGTTTTTTCACCATTATTTTTCAGCATTATTCAGCAACATTTTGTTTCCTCTCTTTCTTCCTTAATTTATTATCATCGATTCTCAGCACAGCACCCACACTCCTATAGAAATGTGACCCAGAACTGACAAAGAAAGAGGAAGACAAAAATGGGAGAGGAAGGGGGGGGGGGTGCAGCTTACACCAGGAAGTCATTATGTAAATTTCCAAGCCAGGGCCGTCTTGCTATAAACCCACTGTGATGTCTGGCTCGCAGTAAACAATATTTATTTCTTTGTTTATTAATGCTTCCACTGCTTCGTGCCGCCCATCTTCCTTGGTAATTGTTTTGAACATACAGAAACAAATGCAAACCCCCCACCGATCTGGGAGGAACAGCTCGGTTTAAATGTTGAAACGCAGGGTTCAAAGTTGGAAGCAAGGAGAGAGAAATAAAGGGGCTTTGCTAATGTAATTATTTTTTATGGAACAAACACGCAGCATTGATGTGGGTTTGTTAACTGTGGTTTGAAATGTTTGGTGCCGGTGGAAGGAAAAACTGAGGCTTCGGCGGGAGCGATGAAAGGAACAATAAAAAGTTTCAAAAAACAAAACGAACTCTGCACAAAGAAAGTGAGTGTATCCAGCAAAGATGTCAACAGATGTTCCTTTGGAATGATGAAAAGATTGATTAATGATTAATACAATATACATAAATAATTTACTTTGCGCTTGCTAAAACCAGAGTTTCTGAAACGTCTTCGCTAAACTGATTCCCAAAAGGACCTGTTACCCAGACTGCAGCTGGCTCAAGCCCACAGAAGCACTGTTTTCAGTTACAGTTGTAGAGAAAATGCACATTTTAGATTTCTGGAAATCATCTTAAGTGCCCCTACTTCAGGTTTCACAACCCACAGTGAGGTCCAGACCTCAAATTAAAATAATAATAATAATAATAATAATAAAGAAAAACAATCTATCCCAAAACTGTTCAATGTGCTGGCTAAAACAAAGCTTAAATCAATATTAATACTCTATTACAATGTTTCCCATCTCGCCACGTAACTTCCTCTCCAATAGCCTCTTTCACAAAAGGTCAACACTGGCTTCCGTACTTTAATGGCATGTTCCGTTGACTTTTAAATCAATAGAAGCAGTAATGTTTCCAATGTTATGAAAATGACCACATGTAGAAAATGTTCTTAGTGACTCAATAAAAATCATAGTTTTAAGCTTTGATTCGGTGAGTAGGAGGGACCCAAATGACATGACTTCATGGTGACTGAGAGATGATGCCATCTTCATCTAACAGCTACTGTCATGTGAAAATATTGCCTGATTTAATATTTGGTCCTTTCAGAAGAAGTGTTCCCATATTGTTGTCTAACCTTTTTCTTCATTCATCTTTTGAAAATAAAATGATCCACTTATTGGTCGAGACAAAAAAAAAGGTTTATGCAAACTGCGTTTTCTAAATGAAGAGAAGCTTTGGACGCCCGACCCTCCCTTAATTTTTGGTTCAAATAACTTCAACAAAACCCATCCCTAACTTTCAGCTGTGAGCTGTGTTTTCAGTCGGTCCTTTGTGGATTCACAATATGTTTTGAGTTATTGTCGCGTTGCATGGTCGGGTTCTGTGTAAGCTTGAGTTTTCTTTTTCTTCACAGATGGTCGCACGTATTTCTCAAGCATCCTCTTATGCATGGTACAATTCGTGGTAGATTGTATATTGATGAGCTGGCCAAGGCCTGATGCAGCAAACCAAAACCATAACACTTTAACATCCATAGTTTACAGTCTTTTGCTAGAATGCTTTAATTAATGCTAAGCATGTCCTCTGTTCTGGTGTCCACATAATTTTATTTTAGGCTCGTCTGTCTGAAAACCCAGAAGTCTTTGACTACTTTTACTCTGGCATACAAAAGTCTGGCCTTCGTGTTTTTCTAACGGAACACAGGTTTCCTCCTCGCACGTCTCCCATGTCAGCTAAACTTACACAGTCTCTTTCTGGTGGTACACAAATGCCTGCTGTTGGCAATGACATTTTAGGGTTTCTGGAGACTTCTTCTAGCATCCTGCAGTCGCTTTTTGAAAATTGCTTGGGTAGAGAGACCTGTGCGTGTTGGCATTTGTTTTGAAAGTCCTTCACTTGTGGATTATTTTTGATGGTGTGGAAGAGATGATTACACAACCGGACCGACGTAGTTATACAACTACAGTAAACGCTGGAACCCAGTGGACCTTCCCAATTTCATAGTCAGTCAGCGTCATGGACTGACGTTCAAGCACTGTGGAGACTTCCGTCTCGTTTGATTACCCACCCCCTCCCACACCGCCTCACTCCCTCCCCCACGTGGCCTCATTTCTACACTTGTCTAGTCGTACCCCCAAATATGAACTTGTGTCGACAGAAGTAAAGACTTTGTTGTCAAAGAGATTAAAGTTGTATTCACAAGACTTTGAACTCACAGCTATTAGATTCATACTCACATAAATACAATCTTAACCTACACAATTACATACAAATACAAATATGAACGGTTAGATCATGCACATATCTTTTTGACACCTGTCTTACTCCATACTCTTGAAGTGATTGCTAGAGGAGTCGTGGTGCTCTCAGCTCACATCCACGAGTTAACCTGAAATCAGTAACGCAGCAAAACTATAAACGGAGCAACTCTGCCAAATTCTTCCTCTCTCTTTCTGCACATCACAACCTCTTTAGGTGCCTCAGCGAGAACTCTGGCAACTCCCAAGCATTGAGCAAAGGTTAACGTCTGAAATAAGCCAGCAGTTTGTTTTCAACTGTCAGGGAGGCAGGATTCCTCAATGACATGTTGTATCCCATCCGAACTGTAACATCCTCCCCATTGGGTAAATAAAACCTCAAAGTCAGTGCGTGTGTGTGTGCGGTGGGGGGGGGGGGGTGGGGGGGGCTGGTTTGGGGCTGAACACGTGCAGCACCCAAAACAAAAAAAATCAGGGGAAAGGAAAACTACATGAGCATGATCGCAAATGCAAGTAAAGGCATTTACTTACGTGTGTGTGTGTGTGTGTGTGTGTGTGTGTGTGTGTGTGTGTGTGTGTGTGTGTGTGTGTGTGTGTGTGTGTGTGTGTGTGTGTGTGTGTGTGTGTGTGTGTGTTAGTGTATGTGCGCGTGTGTGTCAGATAGCCTCTGTTTGTTTAGTTTGAGGTGACAGCAGGAAGGAAGGCAGGTTAACGAGCTGCTGGCTCCAGGCACCCAGGCACATGGTGATTACGCAACCCCACTCAACTCCTTTTTCACACACACACACGGACGCACACAGACACACACACACAAGCACGCACACACATACGCACACAGATAATGCATCCACCTGGGTGAGGAAACAGACAAGCTCAACAGTTTGCAGACCCTTTCAAGGGCTCTCAAGTTGGCTCAGTGGGATTTTATCTCTGCACAGTTCCTACGCAATAATACAAAATGGGTAAATGTTTATTGTGTCTGACATGAGTGGACAATCTAAAAGCTTCCATTTGCCAAATGAGATGAATTGCATATCTGATGAAAGATATATCCTGTCTGTGTGATGGCTCATGGCGTAGCTGTGGAGCGGGTGTCCATTTACGGATGCTGTGGATCCTTGACGCAGCCGTCTGGAGTTTGATTCTCGTCCTTGGAAACTTTGCAGCACAATGTTCCTTCTCCCTGCCCATTTTCTGTAAATGTTTTTAAACAGAAAGGCCTCTATGGTCATACAAAATCTTAAAAATGAAGGCATATGCTGTCTATAATGTGTTCAAAACCCTCCTGTTGCTTTTGACCCATAATAACAGGACATATTTGATGTTTATTGATGTTTTTTTCACCTGATAAAATTGAATGTTTGTTACTGGTCTCACAACTGGTGACCGTTTGGATGTGTTTATGATGTTTTTTTATGTTTTCATGATGTAAAGCACTTTCAGCTGCATTGCTGCTGAAATATGCAATACAAATAAACTTCACTGGACTTCAAGGGTTTTGCAGCAAAAGATGACATTTTGATTATTTCTGTTTTACTCTATAATTTTAGGACTCATCTAATCACTAAACTCCTCATGGGTTACTTTACAAATGAGAGCACTTGCAAAAGACAAATG
This sequence comes from Fundulus diaphanus, assembly GCA_037039145.1. NCBI lineage: Eukaryota > Metazoa > Chordata > Actinopteri > Cyprinodontiformes > Fundulidae > Fundulus > Fundulus diaphanus. The sequence continues at coordinate 36,970,953 of CM073136.1, forward strand.
TTTTATTACTTTTTTATTTCACTAAATAAGACATGTGAATAACCATGTAACAGTCAAATATCCTCCTCTCTGTAGGCTACCCTGGCTAACTATAGTTGCCTATAAATAATTTTGGCTATTAACTTTAGACCTCATTCCCAGGTCCATATTCCAACTTGTTCCTAGTTTTCTGTTCTTAACTGTGATAAGCATTTTCCTTTCAAATAATTAATACCAGAATTCCTTCTGTGTAAAATAAAGGGGACTTTACATACCAGTAAGAGCCTATACAATACAGAGAAAACTCCTTATAGCGGAGATTGTACTGAAGTTTAACTGACAAATTTCTGCCATTACTTTAGTTTACCTTACTTAATTGATGGCATCTCTTTGGTCTCAGACAATACTTTTAGAGTATTTGATTTAAAAATATATATTAGAGTAAAAAAAAAAAAACTACAAAACAAAAGAAAAGTCAGAGCCAAAATTGCAAGATATGCTTAAATAAAAATAATTATTTACGATCTTGACTTATTTATACAAATAGATATTAAAAAAAGGAAAAAATACACAATAACCACACAGATAACACATTAAGGTGCATCAATTTCATGCATTTCTTCTAAGTATATTTATAGCAGCCTTCCTGATTCGTTGGGTTCAAGCTGAATGTGTAAAATTTAGTAAAAGTGAAAACCAGACCCTGCGTCCTCACTAAGACTAAGAAAGTAGAGCACATCACCCCAGTTCTAAAGTCCTTACATTGGCTCCCTGTATCTCAGAGAATAGACTTTAAAATACTTCTGTTAGTCTATAAATCCCTAAATGGCTTAGCACCTAAATACATCACAGACTTGTTATCAGTGTATCAACCCTCCAGACCTCTCAGGTCTTCTGGCTCCAGCCTTCTCTGCGTACCTAGAACCAGAACTAAACAAGGAGAATCAGCATTTAGTTCCTATGCTCCACTTATCTGGAACAAACTTCCAGAAAACTGTAAAAGTGCGGAAAACCTGAGTTCTTTTAAATCAAGATTAAAAACACATTTGTTTAGGACTGTTTTTGACTGTTCTAGTTAAACTGTTCTACTGAAACAGCATTAGTTCAGCTTTTTTAGTCCAACTGTTTATTGATGTTCTACTTTGTTTCTATATTTTACTCCTACTTGCTTATATTCTGTTTTATTTTCCTGTATTTTAAACATGTGAAGCACTTTGCATTGTCTCTGTACTGAATTGTGCTATATAAATAAATTTGCCTTGCCTTGCCTTGCCTTGCCTTGCCTAACCTTGACAGAGTTAAGCACTGACACCAGTGTCAGTCTGATGGCTTCACAAGTAAATATATATTTAATCTTTGTTGCCACCTTATTATTTACACCATTACCTTATTAATTAGAGATACAGTTGGATATTTTGATCTTGTTTGTTTTATGTGTACATGTGCTGCTCTGAAACATTTACCATTCAATACAACCCAAAGGTAAAAAAGTGCAAGAAAAAGCTGAAATAAGCGATGATGAAAACAGCAGTTCTAGAGATGGAAAAGTGTTGGTTTGTTTCCACGAGTGTGTGTGTGTGTGTGCTCCCGCCCGTGACGGTCATTCAAGCAGAAAAGACTCCTCATGTCACCTATTAACACACTCTCGCCTTTGACCCCAAACTAAGCTGAATGGCTCTCTAATGGAGGCCAGACTGCCAGAGTGCGCGCGTGTTTGTGTACGCTTTCACATGTGCTCAGGCTCAGCCGTGTCCGTTTGGACGAGCGTCGGTGTGGCAGACAGTGAGGGACAGGTCAGATGGAGAGAGTAAAACAGAGCTTGTGAGCGGAGGAAAAAAAAAAGATTTCGTAAAATCCGACCCCAGAAAGTGGAGGAAGTTTACTCAGCCGACTTTCCAGAGCTCCGGGAGCTGCTCTATTTATAAAGACAGCAAACCATCGCTGGATATGTTTGTGTACTCCAGAGTATGTTTTCATGTGCCGTTTGTGAGAGAGCACTTTTCAGCTGCTGTCTTGCCACGTAGTACATGTGTGCGATAAAATTAATAAATACGTACAATTAAAGGCTTCCTGTTATTTAGCGGTGAGGCCAGAGGAAGTTATTTTGTGGTACACTGATAATTTTGGTCAGAACACTGGGCTATAAATACTGTCAGTGCTCTGCACTCCAGCCTGCCTTCCTCTCTTTCCTCCATTCCTGCATCCCTCCTTGAAATAAAAAAAAAAAATTTAAAAAACTTGTGTGCTGCAGGAAAACAAGAGCAAAATAAGCACGCAGGGAGCTGTTTTTAAACCTTTTACAACATCCGTCTTTCCAGTCTACCCTGGTGTCAGGTTCAATCTGGTGAACAGGGCTTTGTTTGGCAAGGCATTCCCCATAAAAAGCCTCATTGAAATGCATGCACAAATTGCAACATACAACACTTGCCGTATTGGGAAATAAACAAAGAAAAAATATGATTGGCCTGTCTTTTGTTTTTCAAAGCAGAAAAGTTTGTTCGAAACATATGGCCTCTCAAAAGGATATGTATTTACATATAAAGGTGATGGTATATGTAACTGTATTCTCTGGACCTCCACCACTGTCTGTTGCTGTAAACAGAAACCATGGCTTGACAAAAAGCACATTTCTATTTGTCACACAGATATGTAGCCACTGATTGCAACATAGTTAAAAGATGAAGTAAAGGCTTAAAAATGTTCCCAAAGAAGCTGAAATTTAATTTGGTTATTCTCACCCACAATCTTGGCAATGAGAACAAGACCAATCCAGAGCTGAGAGATGGGAGAACAACACAGTTTATGCTTTAGCTTTGACAGATCGAATCAGCAGCCAGACCATTGAAGCAACCACAGGTGTTGATTGTGGTTATAATCCTTTACAGCTTGCGTGTCCAGAGTGCCCGGCTCCTTCTGCCCTGGACTGACTTTGTGAAGCCCTTGACAGCAGTTCAAGAATTACTCAAATTTGCACCACACAGGTGGTTGATGCTGACTTACTTAGATTTTTTTTAAATCTTTTTATTAGTTCTTTTTTTAATCTTCATACGATACAAGAAGTTAGATACAAAGTATTTCATTTATTTATCACTTTTTTGGCTTTTCCTATAATTTGATTGTAAATGTGACCACAACCATCCAGTGACTTTTACTCAAAAGCATATTTTAGGGTAACCTGGTAAGCCAGATTGATAATGTGTAGCACTCCACGTTCTGCACTTCATCAACCTGGGACTGCTCCCATCCATCAGGGGTAAGGAGGGACATACAGCATAACTTTGTGACACGTAGTGCCCGCCTACCAGTGGTCAGTTTTAGCCAATCACGGTGTCAAATGAAAATGTCATGAGCAGCAGGCGCCATGAGAAACCACAAGTTACGCTGATCAAGGCGCTTCTTGCTGTTCTACTATCAAAGAAGAAATCGTGGATTCTTACAAAACAGATGTGATAGCAGCAGCCACAAGTGCGTCCTCCTGCGCTGCCATGTTTGTGTCAGTTCGGCTGTGGGCTCGGCAGCTGTTGCTTTCGTCACAGCTGCATGTCCCACCTTAAACCATAGTACTGCAACGTGATTGGCTCGAGCCGCTTTGGTTATCCCGTGTTTCTAGACGCACAAATGCCAAGAGAATTCAGCTTGCAGGCAGAATTAACTTTAGGGCACCCAAATATGCTTTGAATAAATGTGTTACATTTGGTTCAATACAGCAACCTTTTTTCAAGAAAGAGAGACCCAAATCCCGTTCTTTCTACTGAGAGTAGTTTTTTTTCTCTATTTTCTTCAATTCGAGCCCAAAAGAATTTGCAAATTTAATTACTTTCATTCAAAAAAGGAAGGAGGAAACCTTCACAAGGTTTTGATCTACAATAATACAGTATACATCCTTTTCCTGTAAACAATTTTACTGCTTTATTTGTTTAATCAGAACATTGCATTCATAATTTATAGAGCAGGCAAATTGTTTCCAAATGTTCTTTTATTTGTTACACTTTTTTGGCCCGTACTTCTGACACCATCGTTTTGCAGGCAAGATCTGTCCTGTTAGTACAAAACATCTGCTGATGTCCACAGACCACGTTCACTCACGATAACTAGATGCAGCAGCAACTGTTTTTCTTCTCAGTGTCTGAGCAAAACGAATGACAGAACGTTTGTATATCAGTATTTTATTTCCATTTCTAACGACATGTGCATCATCAGCTTTTTAGTGAGATGTTGTGTTGTACATACCGTAGATGGACACAGTTTGAGTGGCTTGAGAAATGGTGTCCGCGCAATACTATTCTGACAGCGATATTACTTTAGTACAGTTAAAACCTTTAGAAGAGAAACGTGGACTGGTTGTGTACAGAAAAGTGAGACTTTCAACTGTTTCCACTCACAATCCCCAAACTGTCACACACTTCAGGCACGGATGGACTCAGAAACAGAGCAGTTGGTACGGTTAGGTGGTATTTATTGGCTACTCTTGGTCAGGCAGGCAAGGGTCAGATCCGTGGCGTCAGTCAGGGTTTGGGGCTATCCAGGAATCAGTCGTCGGGCAGGCAGGAGGTCGTCACCAGGGAGTCCAAGGCAGCGGGCGAGGGTTCAGGAAATCGGACGAGACTGGACAAGGGAGAGAAACAGGCAGGTTAGGAGAGGGAACAAACTAGGCTAGTCAAAGCTTGACGTTTTAACGGACAGATGGCCTGAAAGTGTTTACCACTAGGGGTTAGACAACGATCTGACGCCGAACAGGTGGAGGCTCCGCCCTTATATAGGACCCACTGCTGATCAGAGGACGACCTGCAGGTGTGAGGGTCACAGCAGCTGATGTGACACAAACAGTAACAGTATTGGTCCGAACTGGTGAAGAAATTATGTCAATGTTAATGCAGCTACAACATTTTTATTTAACTTTTTTTTTTTCTAAATTGATTATTTGCCACTGTAATAAATTAAAGGTAGAATGGTCTCATTGGGTTGCTTTTAAATCCCCGGTAGGGTGCCGGTCTGTTAGGTTTCCAAGCTATTGGGCTTAAACAACATTCCTCCTTACTTTTTTATCTGATGGGTTAATTCACTGTATAAAACTACACTTTATAAACACAAATTACTTTGTGATCACTAATATTATTTTGGTTGCCATTCTGTGATGCATTGGTACCAGAGTTCAGTGTTCTCTACATCATCTGTCTTGATCAACTTTGGTTGCATTCTCAGCTGCTTTCTAAAAAAAAAAAATAGTTTACATTCTGTTACATATTTCTCAATTTGGAGCATGTCAATTCGGTTGAATGTCCAAACACAAATAAAAGGAAGGCTTTTAAAAATACATATCTATGTAGGCCTTTTAACATGAATTAGACTATTCAATTCATGAGTGAACAATATTGCACAAGTTGTGTGCTCAGAGAAATAAATAAAAACAGATGATTCACAGTAAGGCCATAATGGTTTCATACTTCTTGTTGGTCCTCTGATATGGTATTGTCGGGGCAGCTAAAGCTTGGAAAAGCTATTGAAAAACCAATCAAGTGGATCATGGTCAACACAGGCTGTGTAATTTATTTCAAGTCAATCTCCAATCTCTGTGATGGCATGTTTAGTCAGTGGTGCATAAAACATGTATTGATTTGTACCTTAAAATAGCCCCTGTCATATGGAGAGTGGTGTTTAGTTGTGTCCGTGTGGCATTTGCTAAAAGAAATGTCTTTTGATACCCAAAGACTGCATAACTAGTTGTGAGGTTTGAAACAAATTTCACCATTAAATTTTATGTTTAAGCAGGTTAAATGATATGGCACTAAACATGCTGAATGTTAATTTTAAAAGAGGTAATTTTTTTTTACTATTAGAAAGGAATCCGAATTGAGAATTTCCATTTGCACAGTATATGTACCACTTTCATCACCTGAATGTCCAAATTGCAGAGACAGAATTGAGTGTAGCAGATGAACTGTCAAATAGGATACATTATAACACTACAGAGAAGCCCTTGGATACTGTATCTTTGCCATTGCCTGGTTTTTCTCTGTGATAAATTATCCCTGGCAATTGATAAACAGGGGCCGCTAGTTTGCGTTAGCATTCAAATCATCCACCCACTACAATGCCTGATGGCTCAGTATTTGTTATCAAGAGAGCTTTTTTTACCATCTTGGTTGCAGTAATCCAGCCCCACTAGTTGGTATGTTCCTGCCGATTCCTGAGTACTTCTGCATTTTTTCTGTTGCTAATGGTGCTTCCCTGTGCCCAAGTATCACCTGAGAGCTTACTTTGAGCTACCACTGGAGGGATCCTTCGATCTTCAAGCCACCTCCTGGTTCAGAACACCTCTGCCATACTCAAATAGGAAGAGGGTCCACCTGTCATGACTCTCCTGCCTGTCCATCCTAATAATACCAACAAGAGGAAATTCCAGAGTTCACTTCTCTACACCATTTTACCCGTCCACCTACACGTTCAACAGTACTCCTGATTCTGCAACAAGTACGAAACATTCAATACACAGTTTAGCGCAGATCCATCCACCACATCTCCACCAACAGATCTCGCCTTAACCGCAAAGAATTCACTGGTCTGCTTTCTCTGAAAGTTTAAATCGTTATTCTAACTATACATTAACCCTCATTCTTAAGCGCAACTATCAGCGTGCAGTGTGTTGTGATTATGAGTGACCAAGTTAAAAACTATAATATGATGGAACAAAAATATATTTGCAAGAGTACTCACTCAGTAGCACACTATCAGCCACCAGACCAGGATATACGAAATCATGTGGACTGTTGCACGTATACTCAAAGATCCACGCGGTCACTTCATCGGGCATGCCAGGAAATTCTTTCAAGGGTATGTTAACAATCCAGATGCTTTTGGACATAAACAAGCCTCCAAACCGGGGAACGGAAATTCAATTTGAACACAATTCTGCATGGTGATACAGAGATGTTTATCTCTCTCTGCCTATCTCTGGAGCTGGACGGCTGAGTGGCCGCTGAATGTTTACCTCCGATAAGGGCTTTCTGTTTGACCACCAGTTAAGTTGCACTGAAGTGAACTGAGAGGCCACACAGGGGAAACTTTATAAATGAGGCTAAGTGTAACTCCAGGTAATTCAGCTGGGTATGGCTCAGGTTGGCACCTCAAGACTCAATCAAAAGGAGGCGAGATTAACATATTTGTGCGAGACAAGTGGAGGGTTACGACCTTACGGCACAAGAAATTATTGAAATATGTTCAGCTATTTACAGCTTGTACATGAATAAACATACACATCCAAAACATGGTTATATTAAAAAATGTCTGGGTTTTTAAAGAATTTCAACACTGCATTTATTTCCCTTTTCAGGAAAATACATGTTTAAAAAAGTTTTTCATCATCCTCAATGTGCAGCTTAACGGCTGTTTTATGTGCAGGTTGTTTGTCTGAATGGCTGAATGTCTCTGTACGGAACAAAACAAGCAGACCTTTGAGTTTACAACATGCCCAATCCAATCAGGACGCTCTATGCTTCTACAAAAGTCTGCCCAAAGTTAAGAAGAGAAACAGCACAGACATAAAATGCTGCATGAAGATACAAGACCCATTGCATGTTTCTATTTACTTTGGCACTTTCTGCACATTTGCTGGAAAAAAAGCAAGAATAAAGCACAGCAATATCAGCGGTAAAAAAAAACAAACTTAAAACAAATCTAGAAAACGTTGCATTTAAAAACTTTGTGAAAAATTCTTCCATTGTATGTTGCTGATACTAGTTCAGTCCTGAAAGAGTGGTCGGCTGATATGGTCAGCAAGTGGACAAAGGTTTTGTGTTTGAACTTTTATTACTTTATCCTCCAACCCTGACTTTGTACACAGAAGACTCTGAAAACAGACAAGCAGCGAGAGACGGTTATTTTCCTTGGGACGTTTACATGAGGAGTTTCATTTAAAGCCTTAGAGGACTTAGCTGTCAGAATGATCTCAGAGGACACTGAACAAGCCTCATGAACCAGAGATGTACCTTTCGTGATAGAGTGTGCTTTAAGTGTCGCCGAGATCCAGTGATCTATAACGCTATAGCCTCACCTACAAGAAAGCTATACATGCTATTATTAGCTATAGAAAATGGGACTAACAATTACTGCTCTGGACAGCTGAAAATGCTAAAAACTGGCAGATTTAAAGATTTGAGGAGATATTTTCATATTGGTTTGAACACATTACTCATGGTCTCAACTTGGACGCATGTGCTCAAGTACAACCGTGAAAAGCTAGTCTCTGGCACATTTAGATACAACCCTGCTCAAACACACCTGAATCAAATGACTGAATTCCTTTTACTGCACGTCATTCAGCTCTGCAGAGACCTGGTGAAGAGGCATTCATTTATTGTTGCAGGGCTGCATCCAGAAGTTTCTTGGGCACCCCTGGAGTAGGGCCTACACATAATGTTAACAATATAACTGAACAGATTTCTGAAAATAATTAAATAAAAATATGATTGTAGCAAAAAGCTAGCGGCACACACGACCGTGAGCTTATTAAGACTTATTGTGGGTTCATGTGCACAACTCTTGGGTATCTTGAATTTTTACTTTTAATTCTTAGATTTCCAATAAGGTGGAGTTCACATCACGATGCAACGGTTCTAGATAGCAATGACTTTACCATTTAATGATATACAGTTTTACGAAACAAATATTGATGCCAAATTTTGCAACACCCAGGAATGATAAATATCTAAATACCCTACATCTAATTTGTGTTCATTCGATTTACACCATAAAAAAAAGCATCCTGTCCTCCACAGACACTGAAAGGAGTAGTTGCAGCGCTATTCTGAACCAATTTTAGGTTGTCCTGGGACTCTATCCTCAGGCAACATCGGAACTCTGTGTTTACTCATCTCATAATAAGGCTCATTCAGCTGAGGACATCTTGATTAGGTCTGCCGAACGTCTGGTTTTCATTTAGCTTGGAGGATGGGACCGAATGAAGGCAAGAACAGAAAAAAATGCTGAGTGGAAGAGAGAATAACTAAAAAAAATATTTAAAAAAATTAGATGTCTTGTGTTTTTACTTTTTAAAATTTCACAAATCTTTAGCTAAGAATTGTGTTTGGCAAGAAATTCACAGCGTTTTGGAACAGCTGGCATTAAAACCTTACCCCATTTACCCTTTTGCAATAATGTGGCAAACTTGTGCTGATTGCCTACTGTCCTGGGAAAAGTTGACACAGTTATTACAGCAAACATCCAGTAAATTGTAGTCTACTTGGGCTTCCTTTGCAATACTCTTGAAAGAACATTGTGTAATTACTCTGTGTCATTTTCTTATCATAAGCAAAGGCACACAAACAAGTGAGGAAACCTGTTGGAAGGTTTTGCACATTGGTCACAATCAGTGGACTGAGGATTAGTAGCTAGAGTGGTCTTCTTCCGATCGGAAGGTTGTGGGTTCGATTCAAGCTTCCCCTTATCACATGTCAATGTGCCCTCAATCCCACTTAACCCCAAGATCCCTACCAATCTGCATATTGGTGCATACATGTGTGCGCATTAGTGGGTGTGATTGGGTGAATTGTAATATTGTGTAAAATGCTTTGAGCTGTCAATATTACTAGAACAGTGTTATATAAGCCCCATTTACACTACCCTTTGGAGGGACTATATATCCCGTCAGGCTGGGGAACGCCTTGGGGTCCATCAGATTGAGCTGGAGGATGTCGCTGGGGAGAGGGATACCTGGGTTTCCCTGCTGGACCTGTTGCCTGTGTAAAACGACGGATGGATGGATGGATGGATGGATGGATGGATGGATGGATGGATGGATGGATGGATGGATGGATGGATGGATGGATGGATGGATGGATGGATGGATGGATGGATGGATGGATGGATGGATGGATGGATGTTTTCCAACCTCTCATTAGCAAACTACTAAGTAATACAGTTTGATCATTTTTCTCAACATGAAATATTTCTTACATAAATAATTTGTATTTTAAAGTGAAGATTTTCAGATCTAGCTGAACGGTCTGCTTTAAAATACAGTTTTCCCATTACCAGATATTCCTCAACACAGCCATGGAACCTTAGCTACATGAAAAAGGCTACCAGAGCCAAAAACGTTATTTTAAAAAAAAAAAAAATTGTTGTGTAAAATGAAAATTGTATTTGCTAGTTCAGTTAACCAAAACTGAAAAAGCTTTAAAAAAAAATCCACTTGTCATTAGCCAACCTCTTCGCCAGTATCATCTTATTTTTATTTCTCTCACTTCTGTGAACCCTTCGTAACAGAAACGGAATGTTTTACAGGAAAGATATTCACAACTTCTACTGTACACTATGGTCAAAAATGCTTTCATAAAATACAATCCCATTTTCATTAGCTAAAGTTGCATTTAGTATTTACCAATAATATGAAGCAGTTTTTAACCAAAAGATTTGTAATTTAAAGACAAGATATTCTTGTTCAAAGGACTTCTGCTGAAAAATAGTATAGACACTGAAATAGCATGATGATACAAGTGGCTGCCAAATAGCCATTGTTAATACGATGTAAAACAAATTTTACAAATTACTTTGTTAGCTCAAGATGAAGATAACATCTCTCCCATTGAAAAAGCATAAACATCTTTTATAAAACACAGTTGTTCCATTTAGCACTACCCATTAGCAAATCAAATTGATAGCTAGCTTATAAAATTTTTCCTTGATGTGACACACTTTTTACCAAAGATTTGCTAATTTAGACTGAATACAGTCATGGCTTGTTCCCCAAAGTTTTAGCAGATCAAATATAAAGCATCTTATAAAAGTTGTCTTGCCCCTTGTCTTTTTTAGGTGTCCTTAGCAAAGCGCTATAGCTAGAAGCATAAAATATTTTCCCCAATGCAAACATTGTACCATAAAATAAGCAACATTATTGCTAGAAGAATAGGAACATCCATCCATCCATTTTCCGACACGTTTATCCCTATTGGGGTCGCGAGGGGTGCTGGTGCCTATCTCCAGCTGTCAATGGGCAAGAGGCGGGGTACACCCTGGACAGGTCGCCAGTCTATCGCAGGGCAAGAATAGGAACATGCAAGGATAAATCCCTGTATGCTGCCAAAATGTCCTCTACATGTTCACAACAACAACGGCTGTAATGTCTTTCTAAAAGTGACGTTGTCAGGCTCTATGCTATTTATGCTATTTCCTTACTGAAGGGCAAAGGCTGTATTGTTATGTTCTACACCAAATATATGTCCTTCACAGATTGAAACAGTATTCCATCATTTGGAAAAATAATGGATATCACATCCACTTGACTTCAGCCTCACATTGGAGCCAAAACATACCAACACCCAGTTAAATATTGATGTACCCATATTCCTCCCGATAACATAAATAACACACAAACCCAGTCTAACATACATGTTCCTATAAAATAGTTGAATATGTGTGGAAGCTAAATATAAAACAGCCACTAAAACACACACACTCAAAGACGAACTTGTTTATGTGAAAGTGTAGGGTTCATGTAATAGATAAAGGGACGGTAAAGTCAACATTACTGCAGATAGCCTGCTGATAGAGTGTTCCCTTGCTTCCGCTGCCCTTTGTTTACCTAATGATCAAGTGGATGTGCATGTGTGTGTGTGTGTGTACTTGTACGTGTACTTGTAGCTGAGTGAGAACATGTTTTGCCTATTTTATTAGTAATGTGAGGACTTTGATGCAAAATGAGGACCTTTTAATACTCAATTTATCTCAGAAGTACCTTTAGTGATCAGATCTAGATTTAGCATGGGGTCATAAACTGTGTAAATGATTGAGGCAGACACAAAGGATATACTCAGTATACTTGAGTTTTCATCAAGTGCATTAAAGTGAACGATAATAATAAAAAGCAATATAATATAATATAAATCATAATGATATATGATAATATTCTATATAAATATATATTCACACAATAAACATAAATCAAATAACATTCAATGTCAAAGTGAAGCCAGTTTTGAATTCAAGTCCTTTGTTCTATGGATCAGATGTTGCATGTTGTATCGGGAAAAACAGTTCCTGAATTTCCAAGTGGAGAAACGAAGTAGGAATATTCTGTGAATGTCCATAAAACAAAGATGGGGTCAATTTCCTACCACTAGGTGGTTCGTACGTAGCTCGCCATCAGAAGGGATTCACAGGGTAATTCCAACCTTATCACAAGATAGTTTGAGGGTAGTCTGCTATAAGTTGAACAAGGTTTCCTTGTTTCCTTGATATTAACGAGAGGTGCAGCTCGTTCTGGTAAGGCCTTTCATTTTACAAAACTTTAGCACGTTCTGATTTTATCATAAACATCATGGCCAGAAAAATCTGGAACCAATAAGGTCCACGGTCCTCTCGATCCCAAGGTGACCCATTTAATTGGAATGTTGAAGCATTACCTCATTTCGACACTCCTCTGGTAACACCAGCTGGCAGGTGATATCACTTCACACTTGCCGTCTCCTGAGAAGAAGGTTGTTTCTCTATTCTGTTTACTTCTCTCAGCAGGAGTGGTAGATCAAGGAGTGTATCCCACAACAATGGAGGTGGAGATTCTCCTCTCTCAAGGTGTGCAATAGACCCCTTGCAACCACGTGACTCCGTTACCCAGAACCCCTTGCGTGGCGGCCATATTGGTTGGCATGCCATTTTCTACACAACGCACGATATTCAAGACACTGTACGAGTTTTTCCCCTTTTCGGGCCGATTCTTCAGCCGTGCAAGCATGTTTTGAATCGGGCCGAATTTCAGCTTGATCGTACAGGGGGGAGGAGGGGGGACTGGCTTCTCACGACTACCTCCCGATCAGGAATCGGACGATCGGTGAAAATCAAACATGTTTGAAATTCAGTCGGCTGTCGTGAGGTTTTCGTGAGCGCATCCTGCTTTTCAAGCAGAGCTACGAGGGAGCGCCCTCCCCTCCTCTCCGTCCCCGCCAGGGGAGGGAGGAGAGCGGGCGTCCCTGAAGCGACCTCCAACCCGGCCCGCTCGCGGGGGCGTTGGGGAGGGCGAGTGCTCCGGTCCGCGCAACGCGCTGGCCGCCTGTTTCGGCACTCCTCCACTCGCGGGCGGGCCGGGCCGGGCGACCTGCCGTGCCGCGCGGCCGCCGGTGCGTCTCGTCCCTCCTCTCTCCCCTCTGTTCCCCCGATGCCCGGTGCCTCCTGCGGGCCTCGCCAGAGCTGGGCTCGACCCCCTGCTCTGGGTCTCTTTCACCCACCGTCGCTCGCCTGCCTCTGCCACCACAGCGAGCGTCGCGCCGCACAGATCGTGAGCGGTGAACTTTTTAAACCCCGCGGTTCCGTCGCACAGTTTTTAGATGTATGTAAATACCACGACTGAAAAACTCGTACAGTGTATGTATGCCCGGTATTTGCGGACCCTTTGGCTCTTCCTGATAAGGATTTTTCTAGCAATCCCGATGATTGGCCATCAGTTTGCTATGCGGATCTGGTGAACTACCTTGTGTTGTCACCCACCCCAACGTACAGTGGCGATCAGATGAAGGCGTACAAGAGTTTGGGAGCGCACAAACAGTTCACTGCCGGATGGATACGTGAACTGTCTGTTTTTTACCTGAATGACGTAGCAGTTGTCCGTGGAAGGGTGAGTTAAATGTTGTTTATTCTCATAACTTGGCTGCATATAGTCCGATAACATCTGACCCTAAACTGTAAACATTGCTTTGGCAACAGAGATGCAGTCTGTTTGCACCATATTGAACAATCAGTGAATAGTCTTTTGTATACGCTCCGCCGGCCATGCGAGTAGAGGTAACTGGGCCAGTGCAGTGGTGGGCTGTCACGCTAGCCTGCCCACCAAGATGGAGGTGCGCACCCCCGATCACGTGACTGTGACGTCAGATGCAAGGGGTCTATTACAAGCTGGATGGTCAAATCAGCTCGCTGTTTAGCAGCCAGATCAACAGTGGAGAAACGAGGGAGAACAGAGGTGGCAAATTGAGTGTCGTCTGTGAAACTATCAGGTAAACGTCCATCGTAGGCAGGCAAGGAGAGAATAAGGGCATGGTCACTGCTTGAGCTGCGCACCAATTGGCGGTCGCAGATGGCTTTGACAGTGTGTTGAACAAGCAAAGTGTAGGTTGACCCTTCGACGTGATGTTGAATGAATTTCAACACACTTTCCCATTCGTTTCCGGAGATAAAAACATCTGGCACCTCAGGCTGTGGTCATCGGAACAGTCCATCGTCATCAGCATTTGGCTTCCCTGCTCTGTAACCGATTTTAAGGTAAATGTAGACAGTGCAGGCAAGCAGAATCTTGATGCTGATGGGCTTTTCCTGCACCTATCCTAAAAGCGTTACAAGTGGCGAGCTAGCTAGGAGTGATTCACGGGGTCATTTAAACCTTATCACAAGGTGGTACAAGGGTAGCTCGTCATTAATTGAAGAAGGTTACAAAAACCCTGACATCAAGGTGGTTCTTGAGGTCATTAAAAAAACTGACCGTCCAGTCTCATTATGGACACTTTGAGTGTTTCTCCAATGCAGAATTCTGCAACATTGTTTAACAAACAACAGCAGAGTCAGAGCACAGTCACAGGGAGCGGCAGCGTGTAGCAGGAGGAAGTGATGTGGCGTGGCCTGAGCTTAAAAGCAGTTGGGTGCGGCCGTGACAAGTTCGCGTGGGTTACAATATACTGGTAATGGTTAGGTTTAGGGTAGGGGTCAGTGTTAGGCCATAGAAAGGGTTAAAAATGAATGAAAGTCAATGGAAGTAAAGACAAGCTCCTTGCTTTGCATCTAAAACGGATGTGTGCGTGCGGGCAACCACAAGATAAGGCAATACCCCCGGAACCTGAGGGACAAATGCCAATCATTCTGACGAGCTCACATAACGCCAATGTGCATGCACGTTCCTTGTTATCTTCTGCTTGCTGGCTGCAGATGCACACTTCTAGTGTTTATGTAACCGGTTAGCCTAGTGGTTAGCTTTGGCGTTAGCCGTTCATTGTAGCTTCGCTGCTCACACCATTTACTTTGAACATGGGAGAGAGAGTCGCAAGAAGCAAACCATGTACAAGTTTATGAGAACAAGAGGAAGGCCTCAGTAGAAGAAATTAAAACCAGAGTGGATTTGGGAAATTTTTCACGCGATCCCCCTGAGGAGCAGAAGGTGCTGGTAAGACTGTCCTGCACATGCAGATATTCAAAAGGGGACTTGGGGAAACTTCCAAAAAAATTGCAGACTCTACCTTAAACGTTATTTTTTTAAGCAGTGAAGTCAGACACTGTGAATGTGCACAGCAACCAATGCAGTTGAGTTTATTACTTATTGTTTTCATAGGAGAAACTGTACCTGCTATTTCTAGGTCTTTCTGAGAATTACTGTGACTGCTTATTGTCCAAGTACTCGCTTGACCAAGTCTTTTGATTATTTGTTTGTCAGAGGTATCATGAGGGGCATCCAGCAAGTGCCATGGTTCAAGGTGAAATGATGTGCTTCCCTCTTCTGGATGATGGCTTTGACGGCACTCACTGAAGTTTCAGAAGTCTAGCAATGCATCTGTAACCATTTCCATTACTGTGTTTTGCAAAAGTGAGACTTTTTGTGAAGACTTTTCACAAAAACTTGTTCATAATATTTTTATAGGCCATCAGTTATTATATTAAACCAGCTGATATTGGTTTGCAACATAGCAGTGGGAATGCTTTCTAAATCCAGACAGATTTCAGCTGGTTTCTTTTTTAGATTTCTTTTATTTGTTCAACACAGCAAACCATGTGTCACTTCAAAAAAAGTTTTTACCCGTTTTCTTTGATTTCTTTTGTATGTGTGGATTACTTGGGCCGTTACCAACATCTGGTGTGATTTCTTTTTCTGTCAATCGTCCCATTAGAAACCTTTAAACTGCAACAACTAAAGTTGACATGTTTCATACTTATTTCAGCCACAGTCTTTGCTTGGACGCAAGGCAGAGGAGTCATGCATCTGCGGAGGAAATTGTGAATGTGAAACATGTCAGATTGGAGAGGAATTCTGAGAGCCTGCAGACCAACACGATGAACCCGACCATGGGAAAAAACATGCACGCAAGCACGCACTCGTAGACAAAAAACTCAGAGTGCACATACTCACACAGAAGCGAAAGTCATTCAGAGCTTGAGCCACCTGTTGCATTCCTCAGCCAATAAGTCAGCCACTTAAGCAGCCAGCTTTTAATCGCCCAGTCAGTCAAAGGGCCAGGCAATAAAAAAAAAACAGTCCATCTGATCAGTTAATGGTCAAGACAGCGTTTAGCACTTCCCAAGGCTAAACAAACAAGGTGTGATAATTCTTGTGATGTCTTTGCATTTTACCAATCCTTAAAGACATAAACTCCATTTATCCTCATTGTTTGAAACAGACAGCACAAAATGCTGGTCAGACAGAGAAACAGAATTAAAAAAAATATTGGAAAAGCATATTAGAAACACTTTAAAAGGCAAACGGAAAGTATAGATATCAATCAAGGCCACTTTTAAGATAACGAGAAAGTCTGGTTCCTTGACAGAGGAATCCAAAGCACAGTATTTAGAGAACATTGCTTGTTTATAACAGTAAAATATGCAAACAAGGTTACATAAGACATTCAGTCTTTTAGGGTTATAGTAACGCTGCAGATGCGAGTTGAGCTGTGGTCAGCCTGTCAGGTGGCCAGCCAGCCAGCCAGCCACCCACGCATCCATCCAGCCAGCCAGGCAGGACAAGAGCATAGGAAGCAGTCATTATGGAGGAAGCCAGGGCGTCTTAACAGCATTATGTGCCCCTCAGAGAGAGGCGGTCAGAGCCAACACGGCTGACTGGAGCGCTTCAAAGCAGGAAGGAGCCCAGCCACCACCACCTCAACCTGCCTGCATGTTCAAGGGGAAGCAATGAGTTTAATGGGCTGGGGTGGGATGGGGATGTTATAGGGCAGGAAGGATGAGCGGGTTTTAAAACATGATCCTCTAATAGTTTATCAGCACAGATGCCGTTTAAGTCCACAAAGGTTCGGCGAAGGTTTTGGGATATACTGTACGTCCTTGCTGTGTGTGTTAAATGAATGGTGAACCTGTGGGCAAGAGTTAAAATAAGATTTTTTTTTTTTCTTAAACCAAAATCAGTATTTTGTCAGTGAAGCCACATCAACTAAAACTGAGCAACTTGCTACTGGCACTGGCAGCATGGTTGTGCTCGTTGCTGGTCAGAAGCTTAGATGTACTCAGTATCACCAGGAAAATCCTATCATTTCGGGGCCTTTAAGGGTGCATTTGAAGTGATGGTGAAATGCTGATACAACACAAAACCTCAGTCAATCATAAAAAGAAGAATTGGGTACAATTGGTTGTGGGTTTTCTCTTATCAACAGGGTTAAAATCATACATACGGGCTCAAAACAGGCATACACGCTCACTATTACGTAGATTGATAAATATAGATCAGCATGTTGCAGAAAAAACCCACAAACTTTTGTAAACATAAACATGATTCTTGTTTGATTCTGTCTGGATATTTGACCAATATTCAGATATAGGCAGACATGTTAGACTGGTTGGTTTCCATCCATGGCTTTTAGCCATCCTCCATAAATTTTGAGTAGCATGAAGAAGTTTGGGCCATTCAAGAAAAAAAGATGTAGATCTGCTTTATTCCATGCCAAAGTAGTTTGGAAGTGTGCTTGGTAGTTGATATTAGATATTAATATGGCTGAACTCTGAAATTGAATAAAAAATAGCTTCCACTAAAGTATTTTGTACTTTGGTTGAAGCATATACTATATGTATGTGCGCACTTTATCCCATTTTTGCACCTTTTTTATTTTCTACCTCATAGAATGTATGTCAGCTTAATTAAACAAGATAGATAGATGTCACATGGATACATTTTCTGAGCTGTTTTTGAAAATGTATGATTAATTCTTTTTCTTTTCTTTTTTTGTTTTGCTTTTTTCACAATTTTTTGTTTCCTATTGGCAATTTGATATTGCATGGCTATATCTTGTATACTTCTCTTGTTGTTATTATCATTATATGTTATTATTATTGTTATTTTTGTATTCTAATATTAAAAATGTAGTACGTAGTATTTGTATTGTTGCCTTTTCTGGATTTCAATGTACTAACGAAATACAAATCTTGTTGTGAAAAATCATTTTTGCATGTTGTTGTTTGAAAATCCTCTCAAGTGTTCCCATCCTTCTAATCCCACAGTAGAAATGTTCCCAACTCACTGATTTTCAGGACCTATTAACCTGCATGTCGGCATGTTTCCCTGCTCCCGCACACCTTACTGAAATAATTGAATTATCTCATCAGACTGTCATCAAGTTCAGCAGACACTTGGCCATGACTCTTCAGTTTAAGTGTGATGAAAGCAGGAATGGCACGGAAAGTCACAGTTCTAAAGCAGAGTTAGCATGCCCGTTTGAATTTAAAATCTATTTTTACAGGATGGGAACCACTGCAGTATCAAACATCACTTCCTGGTAGAGTTAAGAAAAGTTCATGCTTCCGGCGAATGCATGATTCAGTTTTTAAACACAGCAATTAAAACATTAAGTCAGGTTTATAATGTTTTTTACAGATCGTTTCTTTTCTTTGCAGAAATGTTCTCTTCATTTGGATTCAAAAAGCTGTTGAATTTCTCTGCTTTACACTCTCACAGTTGCACCTTTTTTCTCACATTTATTCACTAGATTTTTAAGGGGCATTTTATGAGAGAACATTTAAAAAATAATCTCCTTTGTCAAGTAAGGATTATGCAACAAAGCCTGGCATGAAACTGGACATCTGACAGCCTCCTGAACCACCTTTCTCCCTTTCCAAGTAGCATCATCAACATGATTTTTGGACAGTTTTCTTCATTTCTCTGTTTGATTTATTTTTCTTGTGCTGCTTCTTCTCTCTTTTCAGTATCTTTCTTTCAGTGCATTTCCCTCTTTACTGCTCCCTTCCTTTTTTTACCAGCCACCCCCATCTCCTCCTCCTCCTCCTCCTCCTCATCTATCCAGCACCTGTGGCCCTGCAGAGGGGAAGTTCCAGGGGAGAGGAAACCCCCAGGGCAACCAGGCACTTCACAGATGGTTAGCAAATTACGCCTTCATTACTTCTTCTTTCCTCCTCTTCGCTTCCTCTGGTCATTGCTTCAAAATTACTCTGTGTTCCTGTGACACTTCACATCTGTCAGCAGCTGGCTCGACTGCTCATAAAATTAGCAACTGGTTAGAGATAAAGTAAGAAAACGTTAACCTTAGTGTTCTTATCTAACTGCTCTGAATCTATCTATGGATTTATGATGTAATTTAGGACATGTACAAAGATTTGTGTCATTTATTGCAGCAAGAAAATGGATTTTGGGGGAGTTTTTTAGGGGTCCTGAATCGGTGCATAAAAGACATGCAACATGCAACGTAAGTCAATAAGCATAAACACATGATGCCTTCAGGGTGAGTTACAGCCACTAAGCGGGCAGGAAAACTTATCCAAGACGCTGCATCTCTAAAACCATGTAATATCTATGTAATATAATATTGTGAACTGCCTCTAAACATTTTTGATGTAATTTCCCCTCTAAAGGACTTTATTATCTCCAAAAAGATGTTAATTTATTAAATCCAGAAACACTTATTACAATGATCTGAACCTCAGACTACATCTGTGTGTAGTTTCCTTTGCTGGCTGCAGGTGTTTTTCAAACCTAATTTCAGGAGAATCTGATTCATGACTTACTTTCAGACATAAAGTGCCATGTAAAAGTGGTCATGCCGCTACATTTTATTCCCATTTTGTCTTGTTACAACCACAATTTTCGATATATTGTATTTGTTGTTTTATGTGATAGACTACCATTGACTACCACTAAGTATCTGTGAACAGAAATGTTTAACTTCTCTGATTGATTTGTAGTTGGATTCAGTTAGCTCTTGATTTTTTCTGGCCCAATTTAACCACATGCCATTGCATCGTAGCTTGGGTCCATGCTCTTCGACTAAAGTCTTTTGAAACCTCAAACAAGATTTTCAACATGATTGTCCCGTATTTAGCTCCATACTTCTCCCCATCAAGTCTGACCATCTTTCCTATCCTTGCTATAGAAATTAATCCCCAAAGCATGATGCTGCCACCAGCATGTTCCACCAGTGTTGGTTTTCTATCATACTTAGCATCTTAATTTCAAAATCTTAATTTTGGCCTCTTCTGACAAGAGCACCTATTTTCAATATTAGCAAAGGTCACTAAATGGCTCGTGGAAAAAAAAAAATTACATGGGTGCTCTTTCAAAAAAAGCTTTCTTTTTGGCTCTCTTCCATCAAGGCCAGATTTTTAATTTTGTTGTAAAAGTAGTCCCATCAATAGATTCTCACACCTGAGCTATAGAACTGTGAGGCTCATCCAAAGGGACTGTTGTCTTTTACCTGTTACCACTTTAATGTATGACCTTAAATCCATATGTATATAAGTCACCATAATATATCTGGATTGCACTGTATATACTCCATGCACCTTTTCCTCCTTTGTGCACCTTCTGTTGATAAGAGCCGACGTGACATGTGAATTTCTCCATTGTGAAATTAATAAAGTTTTATCTTATCTTATCTTATCTCTCAATATTGACCGAATCAGATTCAACTTGTTTTAACATAAATACACACCACACTGATCAGATTTTTACTTCACATGATATCGTACTAAAACACACTGACTCTCTCCAGGGGTCAATAGGCAAGAGGCTGATTAAACTAATGATACTCAAAAAACAGAACATACAGCAAGCACTCATATGCTAAAGCAATGGGAAACATCTTTGACAAACCATTATAATTTATCCCTAGAGTTTAATTAGAGCATGTAAATCTATTAGAGCATGGGAAACCATCAAACTTGCACAAAAACATACAAAAAAACTAAACACTTGAGACTTCATGAGTGCTGTGGTGCTTTCAGTTTGTCCATTGAAGACTGAATTTCATGTAAAAAAAAAAAAAAAGAGCAAATATAGCTCTCCTGTGCAGTTACTATCACAACTTGGAAAACTAGAGGTCTCTGAGTAGCCCTGAGTTCAACACCTAAAATGTCTGCAGCACATGTACAACATGATGAGAGTTGCAGGCATAGAAGCACTAATGTCCATTTTTTTTAATCTTTTTAAATCAATAGCACAAGTTGGTGCTATTGGTTTAATAAGATTATCTTTGCTCTCTCTTTATGAACTTGTCCGTTTGGTGTTTGGAGCCATTAAATGTAGAGAAATAAACCAGCATCAACACTTACGCATTCATCTCGGCTGCAACGTCCAAATCAAGAGGCGAAATTAATCCAAAAAATGAAATAAAAATCAATCGACATACTGGGTTGTATTGTTGCTACGATGTTCCTAAAGAGTAAAAGCTAATCCACAAGCACGGAAACATGACAATATTTTACTATCAGCCCAAGTCTGCAAGCTCAACATTTTTTCCCATGTGAATTTAAAGAGGGAGGAGCACAATTAATATTTTCCCGAAATAAAATCAATGTGCATCGTTATTAGAACCTACAACTAAGGCCTTAATGAAAGACTTCTTGTTGTGGCTCCACACAGTCTGCAGCTTAATTTGTTTAGAATGGCCAGTGACTGATGCACACATTCTATATCTTGTTTCCATGCCTCTTTCAGTCCACCATGAAGGCTCAGGGCCCAGTGCACCCATTAGTCAAGCTGAGGAAGGCATGGAATAATAATGAATGCACCTCACGTTCACGAGCAAGACAATCCCCCTACCGCCACTTCCACCATTCGTGTGTTTCCAGGAGGTATTTCCATCATGCGAAATATATCAACCTCTTACTCCAACAGATGATTCCAGAGAGGATCTGATTTCTTTTGCGCTACAATTTCCTTCTAATGTCAGAAAAACCAAAAAGTTTTAACGTTAGCTGTTAGCTTGCTTCGTTCGGTCTGAAACAAAACTATCTGACCACAGTGGTGTAAAATACGATTTATCTTCAGAGCTAAACTCCAAGGCTTTGAGTTTGGACGGCCTCTTTGACATGACCCTAATCTTTACCCCTCTCCACAGATTAAAGGAGGGATTAACTGCATACTGGGGAGCTACAAGCAAACGTAAATTATTCTCCCTTGACAGTAGAACCTTTAATCTAACATTTGGTGCATGTTCTTGAAACCTGCAATGAAGCCCACAATGTATTTGTATCTGTTTTCCATATCTGCTTTATCAAGTTCAGTATCGAGCACGCGCTGGAAGCCGTTCAAAACAACCAGTGGATTACATCCTGGGTCCATTTTGTGACCAACGACCAACCACCGTTTCTCCAATGGTGCGTTCACACCGAACGTGATCCAGGCGCCTGGATCGCCTGGCGTTGGTCCCTTGACTCCTCGCATGCAATCAGTGCAGACGACGCAGCCATTTCCCCCTAGCCCGCTTCATCGCATCATCAAATAGGAGGAGTGTCTATCAGCTTCCCGGCTTTTCCTGTCTGTTCTGCTCACAGAGCGGGGGAGATGGACTTTATTACAGAGGAGATGGATATTGCTAAGCGAGTCATGGTGCTGCATGTAATGTGGAAAGCTGAATAATGGCGTCGGCTGCCGTGGGTCACCCCGACCCTTCAAAGACGCACCTGGTTCGGCGACAGCCACCATGTCCATCTGTTTGTGGATCACAGTTGCTTCGAATTCGGTATTTTCAGGCTTCAGCATGAGATGCTTCTGGCCAGTGTAGAGGGACACATCTGCCCCCAGGGTACAGATTTCACTCTGGGACAGAAAATACACTTTTGGTGAGTAAATCCATCATGTCTCAATGGAAATATAGCCTAACTGTACTGTCTAAACATCCATCCATTCATTTTCACTTCTATCCCTTGTGGGGTTGCGAGGGGTGCTGGTTCCCATTTTCAGCTGTCAATGGGCGAGAGGCGGGGTACATCCTGGACAGGAGGCCAGTCTATCGCAGGTCAACACAGAGACAAACAACCATTCTCGTACACACTCACACCTAAGGAGAATTTAGAGAGGCCAATTGACCTAACAGTCATGTTTTTGGACTGTGGGAGGAAGCCGGAGTACCCGGAGAGAACCCACGCATGCACAGGGAGGACGTGCAAACTCCATGCAGAAAGACCCAGGGCAAGGGTAGGACTTGAACCAAGGACCTTCTTGCTGCATGGCAACAGTGCTACCCACTGCTACACTGTGCAGCCCTCTGTCTAAATATGCAAAATATAAAAAAATTATGCTTAAATAAATGGGCAAGGAGCTCCCTCAACGCAAAGTGAATTGACTGAAAAGTTCAGCTCTTTTAATTCAGGCGAATATCACTTCGCATCCACTGCAGGTTTCGTTCAATTTCGCTTCGCTCAATTTCGGCCTCGTCGCGTTGATCGAATGCCTCCTGCACCTTGCTTCACTCCTGAATCCGCCTCTACATAGGAATAATATGTAAATCCCTTAAACGCCTGGATCGCGTTCGGTCTTTACGCACCGTAATAGGGCAAGTTCAAGGAGAATCTAGTAGGAAACTCAAGCCCCCAGAGAAAACGGCGTCAACATACACACTCCAAAGCAAACCCTCCACTATTGATTCTGAAGAAACTTAAACTATTTTCAAAAATAGTTACAGGCAAAGGGAAATAATTGGATAGTAGAACATGAGGTTGTACTAAATGACCAACCACTTTGGGGTGGCAGGCTCAGAAGGCTGGAGGCTTCTTGTTTCTTGCGACAAACCCCACTGAGATGTGATCTAAGCAAACGCGATAATGCTGAGCGTTAAAAAAAAAAAAAAGCTCGACAGGCAGGAGGATGGCGTTAACGGAAAGAGTAGACCAGACGTCCTCCAATGCTGCTGCAGTAAAGTGGCAATGAGAGAGGAGACAGTATGAGTCATACACAAACCCCTCCCTCCATTTCTCCCTCAGTCCCCCCTCTCCTTCTCTACCCCCTCCCGGCCAGCCCTGGTGGTTACGTTGATCCTGACTCATTCATTCACAGCCAAGTCTCAACGCTGCTTTTGTTATACCTATGAAATTGGGCTACTGAAGAGACTGTTGCAGCTCTCATTATGGCGCTGTGACATACTTTATCACACTATCTGACGCTCCATTTATAAAAAGTGCTCCAGGCTTCATATGTGCACAGACACATACTTGCAGTTAGCTTTCCTAAATGTAAGTGGATTCCTGTATGAACATGACATTAACAACCTTTTCGCAATACGAAGCATGTCGCTCTGTAAGAGATTTTGAATAAATCCATGTGAAGTACTTCACATTTCTAATAGTTTCATCATATAGATGCTCTGATTCATCTCTTGCTGGTCATATCTGCCCTTCTTACATACCCCCCTCCCCCCCCCTCCACATTCCACATCCTCTATCCTCCTCTTCCTCCTTGCTGAGTGAAGAAGCATCTACCTACATGTGGTTAGCTCATCTCCTTTTCTTCCTCTCCTTCTCTCTCTGGTTAGCTCATCTCCAGGCAGTCAGCTTTGCAGGCAGCTAATTATAGGCCACGCTGTGGAGCGCAGGGTCGGATGTGACAGCATGCTCTTCTGTATGTAGGTGTGTGTGTGTGTGTGTGTGTGTGTGTGTGTGTGTGTGTGTGTGTGCTTATCAGTGTTAAGTGGAGACATATCTGTTGCTGTTTGTCTCCATTATGGTCTTTTTTCACATATACGCACACACAATGAAGGCCCTGTTCCTGTTTTTTAAAAGATCGTGTAGAGGTTTTATGAGATTTGGGCCTCATCACAAAGGGCTGTCACAAGTATGAAAAAAGGGGGAAAAATGTGTTTGTGTGTGTGTGTGCGTGTGTGTGTGTGTGTGTGTGTGTGTGTGCAGGATATCCAATCCCTGCCCCTCCCACACTGTGCTGCAGCTCTGACTCATACAAGGTGGAGGCAGAGACGACCAGGGTCTGATGACTGGGAACAAACACACACATCAACACATACGTGTAGGCCCATGATCATACTGACATATACAGTAAAGCGAAGATGTGTGGACATAATGTGCACCCTTAACGCTACATAGTTCACTTTAACACAGAGAGATGACCAGAGAGGTAAAGCTTTGTGGTTACTTACAAATGAAGATAAGCTGGTTATGTTAAGCAATGAGCATTTATTCAAGCCGTTGCAAGGTTTGGTGGTTTAAAGGTGTAAGTGTGTAAGATTTACTCCCATCTAGTGGTGCGCTAAATAAATTTCAAATGATCGAGAGGTGCACTCTGGTGCCTCGCTGTTAAGTGCGTAATAACTTCTACGGAAGCCAGGGAGTGTCATAAATGAGACAATGTCAACATCCTGCACGAATTCGAGTGTCCCATCAGGTGTTTGCTAACAAACCAATTAGCCGTCTCTGCCAGGAGGACAGAGTATTTGCTGGACTAAACTATTCTGTTTTTAACATAACGGCAAAATAAACTTCAAATTTAGATTGAATTAACTTACCTGCTCAGCAGAAAGCCTGCAACCTCAGCATCCGTTTTTAATTCCCGCTCCCTCATGAATTGTCTAAACCTGGTAAAAGCTACGCCGATGTAGACTCTCGTTTTATCCCAGTTATTACTTCTTTTTCTTTTCTTGGTTACTTTCTCTTCCCTCTCGCTGGGCAAAGAGTATGGATGGTCCTCCATTTAAACAGAAAACAGCAAATAAAATGATCTACTTTACTTGTTTTCAACTCCTCCTCCACCGACAACACATGTTCACACAGGTAAAACACGTAAGGCTAACAAGTTTGTCCGCTTTCAGCTACTGTAATCAAAGATATGGCGACGCAACAGGCCGTCTTTCATTGGGTTTACCACCACCTATGTGTTTCTAAACAACTCATTCTAAGCTATGAGAATGCTTTCATTTTTTTGCGATTGTCATTAGCCTCAGGCAGAATATATAATAAAAAAAACTTGAATACAATAGGACAGCAATGCTTGCTAGGTAAAGCTTTAAAAGTGAAAAACTTAAAAAACAAACAAACAAACACAATAAGAAGCATCCCCCCTACTTATAGAAAAATAAGGAAACCAAAATATTTCTTTTTGCTTTTTTTTTCTTTGGACATTGGCTATTTTTTACTTAATTTCTATCCAGTCATTATTTTACCTTAAGGTTTTTGCAGGAATTAGGTTTTGGGCTTGCTGAATCCCTCAACACTGACTTTTGAATCAGTTTAATAGATAACAGGCAAGTTAGCAAAGAGGTAGTTCTGAATTGGATCACTAGGTACTTTTTAAAAAGACACAGTTTGTTCCTGTTTCTTCACTTAAATCTATGAGAAACAGAAAAAGATGTATAGCTTGAAAATGGTTTTATTGTATCAAAGAGATCTTTTTCTTATGATATAACCAAAAAGATGAGAAAAGAGTTGATGAACCAACTAAAGAATGGTGCATCGATGTATGTAAAAGATCAGAGAATATAAGGAATAGACATAAAACACTTTTTAAAGGACTAATTGGCTTACATTTCATAAGCCACAAACACAATTATGACACCAATATTAATAAAAAAAAGAAGCACTGTGCTGGGTGTGGTAAAACAGAGTCAATAAAAGTTGGTGTTTACGTACATCTCTATCCCTTGATTCCTCCTCTGCCACACGTCAAACATTCTTATTCCATTCCTCCTTTCTGGTGGATCCCCTTTGGCGTCCTTTGTCCAAAAATGTCTTGCTTTTCTGTTATTGGCCAAACCATCCTGCCATTGCCCCTTTTAACTTTTTCCAAGCTACTCATCTGGAGCCGTCCCTCTAGTGCCATTGCCAAGTCATTCATCACAGGTTTTAGGCCATCTTGCAAACCTTCTATCACATAAATTGGTCTCAACAGTTGTTGCGATCTGCTCCACCCTACATGTACTCTTTTCCCCTCAGATCTGACACGGTCTATTGCTTTGACCACCGGTATTTAAATTAATTCACCTTCAATATCTATAGTCTTTGCAGCTTCATTGATAAATTATGTCTAAATTATTTATTGACCTTCATTCCTTTGTCACAGAGCCCACAGCAACCTCTCAATGCTTTCCTTCACCCGGCCCCTCCCCTCACTACAGATCACGGCATCATCTGCAAACGTTGTGATCCAGAGGGTCTCCAAATTCAAGAATAATGGTTGAATGTTGCACTAAACTTCTTGATAACATTAACTGCCTGTCAGAGCAGCTCAGCATTTAATAATCTTCTTTATCTCGTTGGCAGTTATGTTGAGGAAAGGGACAGGCGTTCTGAGCAAGTGCACTGCAGTTTCCCCAAGAGATGCATTGTCTAATTGGGTGCGGTCATTCCTGTTCCACAATTACTGCACTTTTCCACTATAATCTTACATCATCTTGATTTCTCAAATATGAAAAGACCATGTTTGTTATTGGCCATTCAGTCAGAGAAACTAATCTCAACCCATTGCCACACATAACTAGCTTTATTTAAGTAGCTATAATAATGTGCAAGTCATAAATCAGTGACTGACCTCACAAATGCTCTCCCACTAGAATACTCAAGAGTTATATTAAACCCTATGGATTGAGAATGGGATGTAAAATAAGGATGGGATATCACTCAAGTCATCGGTGTCCAAAAGCAGACAAGCAAATACCATAATTTCAACAACATGGTGTAATCAGTTAACCTCACTTGCTCACTGAAGACAACACATTTTATCCTAAGAGCCATAAATGACTCTCGTCACCAAGAATCTGCAAAGTGTAAATGCTTCGCGGCATTCAGCCTTATTTTCTTCTTTGCAAACTACATGTCACTGTCAGTTAATTAAAATGTGCCAGTGGACTTCTCAATGAATTGCGTTGCATCCATTCAGAAGTTATGCATGAGTATGAGCCCCTACACAGACGCATGCTTTGGTCTGCACACCATGGCAACAGCTTTCTGTGTAAAGAATGGCATCAGAAGTCAGTGTGTATCTGTTCATATGCTATGGGAACTCACTCTCCTCCTCCTCCTTTTTCATCGCTCACCCCCCCCCCCTCCTCCTCTGCCTCACAGCTTCCTGTGTCACCCCTCCTCCCCCCGCTGCAATAAAAGGAAAGAGAGGCCCATTCATTCATGCATTCAGGCAGTCAGCTGAGCGAAGGAAAGACAGAGGGAGGAGGGAAATGGAGAGACAGAATGAGATGGAGGAAGAGAAGGCTTCCTCCCTGCGCTGAATAGGTCACCTGTACTACATCACTGATGGGGGATGGAGCATTGGAAAAAGGAGGGGGGGGAGTGAAAGGTAGGACAAAAAAAGACCACCATCCCCCTCTCCTCTACATCCTCTTCATCTCTGTCTCCTCCTTCTCCTCCCCCTGCTCTTCTCTTCCTTGAGCCCCCCCGTCCTGCCGGTATGAGTCACACACAGACCAGTTCCCTTGATGCACTGCGGAAACGTAATGTGACGTACAGCCTCCACCTCTCTCCCCGCTTCGCCACATGCATCCCTCTCGTCTCTCCCATTCATTTGTTCGCTTATTCCCTCCCATTTATCCATTCTCCCGTCATAGCACAGCAAGCCCTTCATTCACAAAAAAAAAAAAAAAAAAGAAAAAGAAACACACAGAGCCACACGAGCCGGAGAGAGGCGGCAGGTGGATTCACAGCACTGGAACAAACACAAACCGTCACGCCAGCGGAACAGAATCTGTGCCGAACAATGAGTTCTGATCAAATGCATCACGGGGTGGGCTTATTTTATGACACCTCAATGAGGTACCACAACCACATTTGGGTCTAAGGCTGTGCTAGATTCCTGCATTCCCATGGTTACGGTGGGTGCTGTCAAATATGAAGACTTGCCGGGAGCACTAATTTGTTACAGTAATTACTCTGCTGACAGAGGGGGTGTTTGAGGTGTTTAAAAAGTGACAATTACAATCTAAGCCTGTAGATTGCAGGGGGGGAAAAAAACATAAACCCGTGTTTACCTTCAAACAGCCTAATCGGTACAAAAAATAACCCCAAAACACCCTTTATAGTGTCAAACAGAGCTATATATTATAACACAATAATTTGCCACCTTTTTCTGTATTTATTTGTGTATTTAAGTAGCATCTAGAGCTGATTAACAGATTTGAGACAGAGAAAAGAGGTGACTTAACGCTGTTTCTTTTTTCCCTGCTCTGACGTCAGTGCGTCTACACCTTTCTGGGTCTGATACAGCACCGTGGTATTAACCCATTGCATTCACACGCAATGAGTATGCGTAGGATGACAGTCACAAGGTGCCTGCAGAGAATAAACCAGCAGCGGTCAATGGAGGTGAGCGGTAAAGTGAGAAACAGGGGTCATGTTTAATGTTAGATAAAATAGTGCTAAACAGCAAGTTATAATCGGAATAGATGGGATAGGATTACATATGCTGAAGAAAGAAATGTATGAAGAAACCTTAGATGTGATACATTTTGACTGAAATGTGTTAAGGGTGGGGGTTTCAACACGAGTTCGGGTATTACGCCCAAAAAAAGACCGGAATTCCCATTTAAAAGGTAAAATAAATGAAAACAGGAAGTAAGGTATGACTCATACCAAGATTATCAGTAATGCAAGTCTGAAAGTTTATACACTGATGTTTAACACAAAGAAGTTTCATTTACAAAGTATGTCCTTTCTTGCAAATGAAAGCTCATATATGTAATCTAATCTTGCGCATTTGACTCGACACTGTGAAATAGTATTCACACCTCTTGAGCTTTTTCTAGAACTGTCTGGCTACAAACACCAAACTGAGTGTATTTTTTTGTTGAAACACAAAGTAGTAAAATCTTGGCCCCTTCTTTTTTTTGCCGAATAGCTCAACCTCTGTCAGAATGGATGGAGAGCATCTGTGAAAACTATTTTATTGCAGCTCTGGCTGTGTGTTGAGATTATTGTCCTGCTGGAAGGTGAACCTCCACCCCAGCTCTTAAGTCTTTTGCACGCTCTAACAGGTTTTCTTAAAAAAAGATTGTCTCGTATTTAGCTCCCATCAACTCTGACCGACATCCTTAGACCTGCAGAAGAAAAGAATCCCCACAGTCTGACGCTGCCACTAACATGTTTCATAATGGGAATTGTATGTCCATGATATGTACAATGTTAGTTTTCCTCCATATATAGCATTTTGCATGCAGGACAAAATCATTTATTTTGGTTTCACCTGCATCTGCAAGGTTGCTGTGACTCCTACATGGATTGTGGCAAACTGTCAACAACACTTCTTCTAGCTTGTTTCAAGAATGCCTTTCTTCTTGCAACCCTTCCTTTAAGGCCAGATTGGTGGATGGGACAACTACTACTAGTCCTGTCAAGAGAGGCTCCCATTTAAGCAGCTTCTTCAGATCTTCCATGGGGCTTTGGTTGCTTCTTTGATTAATGCGCCCACTTGCCCAGACTGTTAGGTGGAAAAACCGTGTCTTGGTAGGTTTGCAAGTTGCGCCATTCTCTTTCCAACTGGGAATCGTGGATTTCACAGTGCTCTGGGTGATGTTTAAAGCTTGAGATATGGTTTTAATACTCAAACCCCTCTTTTACCTTTCCTACAACTTTAATCCTCACCCGTTTGATGTGTTTCTTGAGCTTTGTGATGTCGTTTGTTCACTTATGTTCTCCAATAAACCTCTGAGACCTTCACAGCACCGTTTTATTCAGGATTGTTTAAGATCAAATGACCCAATCTATTTACTTCTGAACGTATAGCTGGATTTTATATACAAAAGCGTAACTCGCTTTTTAGATTTCTTTTTGTTAACATATGTGTAAACCTTGTATTGTTCTCCTTCCCCATCACAATTGTGTGCTAATTTGCTTTGGTCTAGCACAAACAAAGTCGTATTTTAATACATTAAGGTTTCTGTTGAAAACGTTGGAGATACTGTAAGTTTAAAGAAACTACACATTGTATCTGCATATAAGGTGCATATAACCCAGAAAGAACTACAGATTGCGCTACAAAATAAATGGTTGCTTGGGTAGGAGAAAACACGGCGTTGAAGAAAGTTACAGTGCATGTGCGTCGTAAGGAACGCCAGTCGGCCCCAACCGTCACAGATAAAAACGCTCCAGTGACGAGCATGGAGTTCAGGTTTATCCTGCTGCTTGTGCAGAGGAGAGGAGCAGAGAAAATCTCAACGTACAGTGTGATTCACCACAACAAAGTGTCGGGGGAGGGGGCGGGGGGGGGTGATGATGTCATTGGTGGCGGCGGGGAGTCATCACTGATTCAGAGAGGAAAAAGGATGAGATGGAGGTGGAGGAGGAGGAGGAAGAGGATATGGAGGGGAGGTGGGGTACCTGCTGAGTGTGACCCATGGTAACAAGGCGATGCTGGCCAGTGGATGACTCACCGCGGCTTTACCAGCCTCACATGTATGCACACACGGTACTCTGGGATCCTCACGCCGATCCCCACCACGCACACACAAACATCATGTACAAACGCATGATGCGGATGTCGTTAAAAATCACAAACGACACGTAGACACACTTATACGTGAAGTGATGGGAGAGAGACAGAGAGACAGAGAGAGAGAGAGAGAGAGAGAGAGGAGAGGAGGGGAGGGTCCGGATGACTCACACTTCGGTGATAACACTCCTCCCCCCCTGCCCCAATCACACACTGAACACAAAGTAGGATATATCATTTGGATGCAACCCACATCCTCCCCACATCCTGGGAACCTCCCATCTAAAAACTTGGCCTGACAGCGTGAGGCTCCAGCTGACGGCTGTTTGTCTCAAGGTGATGGGAACGCTGGCAGGAAGCTCTGAGTAAACTTTTTTCCCCCCACCAGTAAGTCATGAGGGTGGTGATTGTTTACTTATAAGTGATGGAAATCCATTTTGACTTCAAGGGAAAGCTGAATCGATGTGAGAAAGTAATTCTGTCATGCTACTCGGGTATGTCTCACGCTAAAGATCACATTTCCAAGTTGGACTATGATGAGCGTCATTGCCCACGGAAGATAAACGTGCTACAGCAGATTTTTCCATCAGTCTTTTCTCTTTTGATTTGATCTCAACATTCCCCCTCTGGAACGCCTAGCAGCTCTACAACGTAGTCCGGATTTTTACTCTCCAATCCCTATGCCTGCACTATGTTGTGTTGCCTCTTTTCTAAAGTTAATTACATGTGATTTATTGCAACTATAAAAAAAAAAAAAAGAGATGTGCTTTTGTTTTCTGCCATGTTTCTGTATTTGACGAAGCTTCACGCTGCAAAAGAAAAGTTGGGTGCACGTGCATGTGCTCTTTTTGTTTTTAACAACAACCCTTGGTATGCGTTTGAGAAAGCCGTTGCAGCAGTTTTCCCGTTCTTGCTTAACACGTGATTTCAGCTGATCAGCGGTGCGATGAACAAAATGTTCCCGGCGGGTGATGTGTACGGCCTACAGGACTGAAGCGGCAAACAGCTGTTTAGCTTGAAGCGATCTTGTTTGTTCAAATGCAACTGTGAAGGATTTGATCCGTCAATTCATTAATTGCTCTTTTGGAGTCGCTTCCTATGTCGCCTTTCGCACACAGTCTCGAATCTCTGCCCACTTTATCTCCTTGAAAGCCTTATCTCAGCGCTGCATACCTTTTTTTGACACCCGTTGAACAGTTGGTGTACTGGTTTTATGAAGAGAGGACCAGAAATATGACACTAATACAGAAAGAGCCAAACCCTCAGAGCGGCGTTGCAAGGGGGGGGACAACAACCCAGAGGTTAAAGACAGCTGCATAGTGCCTTCCTGAAGGAGCAGAATGGCAAACCCGGTACTTCCGAACACTTGAGGATTTACATGGAGGCAGACAGCGAGGAAGGAGGAGAGTATTTACCACTGTCAGGATATACAAAGGGGTGCAGCTGAACGTCTATGAGCCCCAACAATGCCAATAAATCTCACTAATAAGGGTGACCTGGACGAAAAGAGCACAAAAATACATTACACATAAAACTTTACCAAATACGTGCAGTCAGGGGAGGCAGATGAGGTAGTGCTTCACCCGTCATCATGACAAGTAGAACACTAACGGTAAGCAGAAGCACTTTGACTGTTCAATACTTTTGTTTTCAGCATGTTTTCATTATTTGTCATGGTCAAAAGCGGTGAATTTACGTGTTGCCTGTTCAAATACTGTGAGGAAGGGTAAAGTGAGGCGGCGCTGTGCCGCACACACTGACTGGTGCATGCCCGTTGATGGTTCTCTCTACATCATCAATATACACCTTTGATTGCGTTCCACAGTCGGATCAATATATTTGATGAATGTGTGTGGCATATGTAGTCCTTCTGTCTGGCCATAAATAAGCAGTGAAAATACCCAGGGTTAGGCAAAAAGTACTGTGTCTCGCTGATAGAGGGCGGTGCTGAGCCCAAGGGGAACGATTGGCAACAGGCACACGTCACTGCATGCTCTTCTTCAACTCAAATATTCTTTAGTCCTTCTTGCTATTGTATTGTTGAACAGTAGATCACTTATTAAGGGTGAATAAAGTTTTAAAACAACCAAACGTTTACATTAAGGTCCATCTTTAATCATAAGAGTCTATTATTGATTCACATATATCCGTCTCCAGAGGCATCGACGCCTCACCAATCACGCACCTCACCACACATCAGTGAATTTTACAAACGATGAAACAGCAGTGATCGTCAAAATATGAAGCGAGAAAACAATATCAAACAACATATTCCATAGTGTAGTCTAATAACTCATCAAAACATTTGCATTCAGCTCTTTTAACTATTTAATATGTTTGTTGAAACTTGAATGCTTTTTCCCCCCAATGCAGCGAGAGCTTTGGCATCTTTGAGAGGAACGGATTTTGTTAACAAATGTGCTACACGTTTCAGGATAATGTAAGACGTTAGTTATGAGGGAAGGGGGCCAAGGACAGCTTAGTCTTTGCACCGACACTGCAGGCCGTCCAACAGTACACTATAACATATAACGATGAGGTAAACTACTGAGGTTTGTGAGGAAACTCAAGTCTCCGTTGCACCGACTGTGTCAAGAGTATTTCAGCAATTTGACAAAGCATTCGTGTAAATTGCATCTCCATAGTCAAGCAAAGACATAAACGTGGCAGGGGTTGGTCGTTTTCTTAGGCGTGACTTAATTCAAAAAGAAAAATCTGAGTTTCAGCTTGTTTTAACCAACTTTTTGATATGAGTTACGAGTGAAAGAAGAGCGACCCATCCGTCAAGATTCTAAGGTATTTATATTCAGACGTTAAATCAATAAATCAATCTTCAGACCAAGAAAAGTGGTGGTACATTGGAAACTTTTAGCATAAGACAGCTCAAAGTTTCCTGAACAATATTAAAGGATTGTTGGAGCTGACCAAGTCCCTGCCGTGGTGGGGATGGTTTGATACTCCTTGAGAAAAAAATTAATTTATACAAGGTTAATAATGGCCCCTGAAGTGATCCCTGAGGAAAATCTTTGGCCCCACAAGGAAGTAAGAGGCAATACCTTCAGCTTCACGTTGCATTTTGATGGAAAGATCATTTTTAATCCAACCAACCAACTCCTGTCAGACCAACACTAATACGTTTTGGCTTTAATAGCAAACGGCCTACAGTGCCAAAAGCCTTATACGCGTCAATTAAAAGCGCAGCACAGTATTTCTTACTGTCTAAATGGCACAATAAAAGTCTAAATAAAACCATTTATTACTTTTAAGGCTGCTGTAGTTGCACTGTCCTTTTCTAAAGCCAGACTGAACATGTGATTTAAAATGACAAATTAGATTAGATCGTCGTCAAATCGCTCACTTACAAGAGACTTCAAAGTTTTAGCAAGAACAGACAATTTTGATACAACTGTTTAGTTTCTGCTGGATTTTTCCCCCTTAAGTAACAGCAGAACAAAGAGATTTCCAAAGGCTTTGTTTCCATGTACTCCTGCATTCAAAGTAAGTCACATGATTTCCTTTTTTAAAATATATAACTTAAACAGGCATAATAATAATAAAATGGCAGAAAGAAGAGATCAAGAGTCTCGTGTAAATGCTTTCAGGGATCCAAGAAGGGATTCCGGTGTCCCATCTTTTTCCGCTTGTTTATCCTTTCTTTTTTCATTAGTCCATCCCTGATACTCAGAGTTCCCAGCTGCTTGATTAATTTTCCCACAATGTCCCCTAAATTTAGCCAACAATGAATGATTCACATGACGTACACAGGCTGTGAGCTTCCTATGCTGCATGATGATGTAACACCAATGGTAACTAGAACATGATGCCGTCCAGACACTTCCAGCGAGTTGGGGTTTTCTAAGTAATATTGGTTTGGAAAAGTGTTGCTAACACTGTGGCCATCCTGTCAGTTCAACTTAACATGGCCAAGTTTCCTAAAACGGATCTTTTGCTAGCTCTAAACGGAGCCAGTTTGGTGACTTCCAGGCTTTATGCAAAGCTTACCGGCGCTTCGCAGTTGCTGGAGCATCAGCATTAAATGCAAAACCTCGTGACATTAGGCCAAAATTGTTTCAAGTTCCCCGTCTTCCCACCGTCTCAGACGCCAGGCTTTCCCAATAATGAATTGAATCTGCATTTTGCACACGCTAAAAAAAAAGATCTTCTAAACTGAAGCCAGAAAAGTTAAGCACTCCCACGCTCTCTGTAAATCATAAAGACTCCTCTTATCTTCTGATAGCTAAAACATGCAAGCGTCGCAAGCACTTGGCGAGCACACATCATTCCCATCAACTGCTCCGAGAAATAACTTCCGTCTGTGTAAATCGACGCCAGCTGACAAGACACGGACAGGTCTTGGCACAACGTTGCTGTTTTATCAATGACATCTGGACAAGCAGAACACCTGCACCGAGTGACCCTGCTGGAGCCGGTGAAGAACGACGATCCGCAGCGGATGCAGGTGGAGAGGGGGGGGTGGTGGAACAGAGCGGGATCCGAATCTGGTTGTTTGTGTGCGTTGCAGAGGTCGGGCTGAAGTTAAACCCTCTGCACCTGGCAAAGTGAAGTTTGTTAATTTGGGGTCATCTGGTGACGTGGTGATTCATTGGACCGGTGTTGAAGGTCTTTCTGGTGACCTTTGGCTTTTCTGTCTTTTCCCCTCTACCCTGCAGGCTATTTGGGCAATGATAGATTGGTGATAGAGCTTGCTGCTGAAGATTTTAGGAAGGAAATCTGACTCCAAAATGTAGCATGGGCACAGCAGGCCCAAAATGACCGGCGGGAGAAATCTTATAGCGTAGCATTTGTCATTCATCGTGAAATCTCCAACTTTCAATCTTACAGGTCAGATCAAAATGGTTTTTCAAACGAGTGAAATTCTCAACACACAGTGGTCATCACACAGAGTGATGTATTTCAAATGTTTATTTTTGTTCGTTTGGATGATTATAGCTTACAGCTAATGGAATTTCAAATTTAGTTACTCGAAAAGATTTAATTACATAATTGCATAAGACCATTTAAAAATGATTGGAGAACCCTCCTTGTGTGTGGTGTCAGTGACTGCTTGAAAACTGTCAATTCTGCAATTTTCTATAATTCTGTAAGGCCATATAATCTGAGTATTTTAAAGAAAAGCTTTTTCATTGGTTACATGTATTAATTATTTTGGTTATGTAAAAACCTTATTCCAAAATGGATTAATTTAATCTTATTAACATACAATATGAAAAACAATCCAGAGAAAGTTTTGAAATTGTGTTTAAATGCCTTGCTTGATAATTTCTTGCTGCATTTGGCAAAAGCTGCTATTTAAATTTATTTACAGAAATTATGTGATATGGTTTTAAGTATAGAAATCTAATGGGGGGAAAAAGGTTTTAATCCATTCAGGAATAATGTAGTAAGATAATAAAATCTGGGCAAAGTGAAGTGCTGTCAATCATTTCCACATGCACTGCTTTATTCTTATTTTGTGATAAATGTAATTTTTAATTTTCACAGGAATTAATAATCAAAGTTAACAGGAAAAGGGTTGTAAAAAGATGTCATTGTGCATAATGTATAAAATGTTTCATTTTTGTACTAAATTACTAAAATTAGTTCCCTTTTCAATGGCTTTCTAATTTTTTGAGACACCTGTAAGTTTCTTTAACACCACCAATGGGAAGCAGAAAATTTGAGCAATGTCCTATTTATTGTTCATCAGCCATTTTTTATGCAATCCATGGTAACTTGCACCCATCAAAACAACTGCTTCCAAAGAACGTCCTTATTTAAAAATCAGTCTTGTAACCTTTCCCTCCTTCTACCTAATCCATCAGCACAGGTTTGTCAGTGACCTTCTGATTCGAAAAGCTGCAGCTTCGCATACAGTCCTGGTGTCGCTTTGCTTCATCCTTTCATTTACCATCAGCATCCATTTGGGGAGGAAAAGGAGAGATGATGTGGCAAGAAGCATCTCAGCGCCACACGAAAAGGTCCCGTTTATACCAGACGACTGTTTCAGGTGGGGCGACCTTTGCTTCCTGTTCCATCTGCACAGAAAAACCCAGCTGACATGTGTAATTAGCAGCCGCTGGCGCTAAATCATCTCCACTCTGGCAACCACATGTCTCCTGTGTTAAATTTAGCACAACAACATCTCAAGAGAGACTGTTGGATTTTATCCTTTCTATGCGCTATTATGGGAAGTCTGATGAGATCAAGGTTCCTGCACAGTTTCACGTCAAAGTCTCATACTTCTCCGGACACGAGTTTCCAGAGTTCCCAGTCTTTTCTTTAAAAACATAAAGTATCACTGATTAAATGGAAGACATTTCTATATTCGTCAGGCTTTAGCGAAGGAAGGCAAGCAGGTGGGCAGGAGGGAGGCAAAAAGGAAGGAAGGACACAAGGAAATGAGGATGAATGTCCAAAGGACACGGAAGAAAGGGGGGGAAAGGATGAAAAGACAGAAAGAGAAATGGACAGAAGACAGAAAAACAGAAAAAAGGACAGAAGAAATATAGGGGAAAAAAATCAGAAACAAGAAAGAAGACATGAGTGATAAGATAGGACATCTGTGAGGATAAAGGAAAACACGGAGGGAAGGAAGAACATGAGAAAGAATGACATGAAGGATGGGCACTAGGATGGACTGTAGGTAAGAGGAAATGAGTGGGAAAGAAAGGACACAAGGATCAAAGGGATAACGGCATTTAGACAAAGTATTTCACCCATACATACTAAACTGCAAATTACTAGAATTGAATCCCAAAGTTTTCTAATTTGCATAGAGACACTGGAAGATCCTCCATGTTGAGCTGGACTCAAGATGCTTCTGATCAGAATCTGTAAAAGCCTTTGTAATATTTTTTTTCATTAAGAGGATCATACACCCCTGTCAGATTTAATCTTAACATACGAGTCAAATTACATAGATATAGAAATGATGTAAAAACAAATCACTTTTTACTACATATAGAAACCATCGTTTTCTATATGTAGTGATTTTCTACCAAAGCGTTCAATAATGAGCAAAACTACAATTGCCCTTAGACAATTTCACTGACTAATTTCACTCTTTTCAAAACAGTTGTACAGAAATATCTGTCTCCAAATTACTTAGAAGTAAAACACTCATCTGAACACTTCAATCTCACTAAACTAATTCAACCAAATGTAGACAAATGACTCATCTAAAAAGGTGTGGGAATTATTTATTAGTTTAAAATGTCACATTGCACGTCTAAATGCAGAGAACAAGTATAAACATATCCAAAAAGCTTTATCTGTGATCAACTTAAAACATCTCAGCAGGAAACAAAATAAAAATATATGGATGACTTGTGAATGCATGGGAAAAAATCTTTATAGTAAAATGTGGCCACTGGCCTTTTCTTTTTTTTTTTAAAGGTTCTCTAAGCAGCTGAACTCAAAACAAATAAAACATTTGAATAAAAACAAATTTTAACATTTCCCTTTACATCTACTGCATTGTTTATTATTTTGTTAGCGACAAACAGCATTGGTCAAGGAAGATCGAAGCATCATCTCATGTTGAGTAAATCAAAAAAATCAACCACCAAGCCCTGGGGCTGACAATCGGCCTCTTCCGTACAAAAGAGCAACGAGTTGGAGAAATTTACGGCGCATACAACACTGCCCTCTGGTGGCTAAAAGGCAGAACAACTATAAACGAAACAATAAGGTGGTCATTCAGACGTTTCAAATTTCATAATTACAGAAAGCACTTATACTTCAGTGCTGGAGAGAATTCTGTGTCCTCAGTTTTATAACAAAAAAAAGGGCAGACTAACGTCATACTGTTCAACTTGTTTCGATGGGAAAAAAGAAAAATCTAAATACACTCCTTGCCCTTTCTGATTGCAAAATGTCAAGAGTTTGTTTCATGGTTTGAAAGAGACGTGAAAAATAACAAATACTGGTTGTTCGAGGGCTCAGTAGATGAATAGGACCCGGGTGCGGGGCAGAGTGGAGAAAGTGTCGGCCATGTTGCGGATTCTGGCGTAGTTGATGAATCCGCGGAGGAAGAGCAAGATGCCTGGAGAGACAAATCAATGAGGAACCATAAAACTAAAGAACAAACCCTCTTTGAAGTTTAAAATGACGATTGATCGCAATGTTTGAAAGTAGCTCTAATGATAAATTAATGAAAAGCTAAATGTTAGAACTACCGTGCACAGTTACCTTATTTACTGCTAAAGATGTTTAAAGTGTAACTCACCGCCATGCAAAAGCATAAACCCGCTCCCAAATTAGAAAAATTCTACCAAAGTACATTTATTCAATGGGGAAACGTCATATCAAGAAATAATTGTGACAAAATAAGATGTACTAAATTATTGTTTCAAAGTAAAAGAAACTGAAATATGTTTTAATGTCTACGAACTTTAACAAGCAGCCCATCTACATGCTAACTGGTTGCTTGACAGACCTTCTAGAAAAGCAAAATCCTTCTCTGCCCTACAATCACAAACATTATGGGACTTTAACTGGAACTTTGTGCTTTGGCTCATGGCGACTGGTAAGTAAGGTGGAGGACTTGTGATGCTGTGGGCCTTTTTCTCACCCAAGTGGCCATGGAAATCTTGAGGCTTCGCAAACTATTTGAAATACCGGGACACTTTAAATAAAAATCCTGTGGACGCTCCTAAGAAACTCAAAATTCAATTTGAACAAACTACTGATCCCAAGTCCGAATCAACACAGAAACAGTTCGACAGAGAACTGCTTGCATAAAGCAGGGGAGGGGATTCGCAATATATTATTTATCCTTTTGATTTCCTAAACTTTGACAAAAATAACATTTTCTCTGGCTGCATCTAGAAGTCCGATTGTGTGTGGGTAGTTTACGTCTGTCGAATCCAGACTACACATTTGAAAAAGTTTTGGCAGATAGTAAAGCGTCTGCATCGTTGACGAAGTAGCTGGGTTAATTAGTATTTTAAGTTGGGTGGCAATAAACAGTCCAGATTTACGTACAGGCTTTATCCTGCCTGCCATATTTATTTACTTCATCTGGTTTTAAGCACATTTCACAACATAAATAATGCTGATATTTTAATTGATAAAATTTTAATTAACACAAACTCTTAAATAAAACATATAGGTAATTAATACAATTAATACGCACACTACATGAAAGTGTGACAGCCTCCACTCCTATATTTTTTTATAGCATTTTGCAGAGCTCAAAAAAGAAAAAATTGTTTTTCTTTGGTGTCGCACTTAATACTGAACTGAAATATATTTTTATTTCCATTCCAGTCCCATCATATTTGACATTCAAAAAAAATCTGAACATTC
Organism: Fundulus diaphanus; assembly: GCA_037039145.1. Lineage (NCBI taxonomy): Eukaryota > Metazoa > Chordata > Actinopteri > Cyprinodontiformes > Fundulidae > Fundulus > Fundulus diaphanus. The sequence continues at coordinate 37,011,598 of CM073136.1, forward strand.
AGGCAAGGGCTGGGCGATTTGTATAATAAAATCTGAGATTTTATTATACTAAAGTTGATTAACGGGTTTTTCCCCCTAATTTTCATTTCACAAAAAGAAATTAAAGAAATGATTTTAAAAACTTGCTTTCGTGTCAAGCATTTCGTCTGGGAGTTGATCTGAATCCAAAGTGCGACTAATTACAAGCTGGGAAACAGGCTTGTAAAACAAGATGGCGGCCTTGTGTAAATATACAACAATATCATCTAACAAAATGTTTGCTGCTGGTGGTTTTACCAGATGAGCTGAGGACAGGCTTCACCGCACTTGTGTAACTTCAAACTAACTATAAAAAAATAAATGGATAAATTAAAGTGAAAAAGCAATTTCCCTCTTTCCAACATTTTGACAATATATTTTTCCTAAACATATATTCAGCATTGCTGTTATTCTCTTTTGCATCGGCAAAATAAAATCCAGATTTTTCAAAAATTTAATCTTTAAAAAATTGTAAATTCAAATTAATCTATTAAATCGATTTATCCCCAAGCCCTAATTCAGGCATTTTTTTAAAAAAGATAAATAATAATATGGACTTAAAATATTTATTTTAGTCATGCAGAATTTGGTGCTTAATACCTATATTTTGGACCTTAAGCCATTTTATTTAGGCATACAAATTTTTTTTAATTTGTGTGGTATAAATATCAGCTTGAATAAAAGTTGGCGAGGCTTTTTAAGCAAACTATTGGGAAAGTTAGCGGCTAGATAAAAGTTAATATCAGCCCTTGGTGATTGTGTTGAATTTAAATGCAGCTTCACCAAAACCTTTATGTGCAGTCGGGGATTCATGGATGTAAAACAAAACCTCTTTGTGATTAAAAAGAAGAAGTAATATTACAGAAATGTCAAGATTATTCATAAAAAATATGTTTTTTTATTTCTACACTTCTAAAACCACAAACACTTTCTTCCCAGGATTCTGACACCATGAGAGCTTATATCTGCGTCACGCAATCAAGACAAAGTGAGTGATTCACCGAAATGCAGAGGCTCGCTACTCACCCGACACCAGAAACACCCACCACAGCCAGTACTGTCCATCGAAGTAACCCGGGAAGTATGTGGAGAACTGCAAAGCCAACACACAGACACAAATAGCCGGTTAGAATAAATACGGCCCGCGGCGGTTTCACTCGAATGACTCCGACATTTTGACAGCAAACGAAGGAAGGAGCGCCATCCTCGAGAGATCTTTAAGGAAATGGTTTGGCACAAAGCTGACCACTACGGGGAAAGCACTTTTAAATCCCACAGGGGGGTTTGAGGTTCTGTAAATAAAGCCGCGTTTGACTGCGACGTCGGGTTGTGTCCCTCGTACCCTGACGATGAGAATCCACTTGATGAGGGAGAGCCCGAAGCCGGAGATGGCCCCGTAGCGTCCGGCCGCCGAAGTGGTCAGACAGAAAGACAGGAAGAAGCCGATCCAGTTGAAGAGGAAGGCCACTGGAAAAGGGAGAGGCGGAGACAAAGACGGCAGGGTTTAGGCGTGCGCTCCCAAATACACAGCGTAAAAAAAAAAAAAAAAACAACTGTTACGGTCGTTCGGAGAAAACTGACTGAAGAACGTGAGCATGAAGATGCCGTCGTTTCCTATTCTCAGTTGATCGGCGTCATCAAAATCCTCTCTGGGGACAAAGTCTTCATCCTGCCAACAGAGTAAATCACAAAGACAAACACTTTAATGGCGGAAAAGATGTCTTAGCAAAGCTTGACCTTAGCAGAGCTTCCCCGAGAGCTACGCTGCCTCGTAAAAGGTGCTCACAACTCTTGAACGCCGGCATTTTGTCGCATTAAAAACAACAATTTTGTGTATTTTAATTTCAATTTATGTCACAGAGGACAACAAAGCGGTTGGTGATTGTGAAGTGTGTGGAAGAAAGCGCTTTGGCTAAGCTTTCTGATCTTCAGGCCAAAACGCTGAACACACCTCCCCCAGCCGGGACACGGCAGCTGACCCGACATGATGAATGGAGCTAAGTACAAAATAATCCTGGAGAGAAAAAGTAAAAAAGTACTAAATATTTGAGCCCAGGTTAACGTGACCAAATGTCAAAATGTTTGGGGAGTATGAAAACTTTTGCAGGGCTTTGTACTTCGAGTAGATCAAGCCAAGATATTGAATTCCGGACAACTGATACTTGCGCGTTAGGATCGATCCAGGAAAAGCGTCCGCTGACGAAAACCAAACTTTGATAAAAAAAAAAAACAAGGAGTGATCTACCAAACTATTGGTGGACAAACGGAGACACCACAACACAACAAGCCTGAATCAGCATGCCCCCCCCCCCTGTCTGTAGCCTTACACTGAGCAGATCCGCAGGCTCCTCTAGAAAACTTCACTCGGCACCAACATCTAACAAACACGCGGGAAGTGTGGGACACTGAACACGTTCTGTTTTCACACCACAAACCAGGACTGAACGGGCTTCCTTTGGTCACACGCTGCTCCGAGTTACCTCCGGTGAGCCGAGAATAATGTCGTCGAACGTCTCCGGGCGTTCCCCGTGATGAGGCAGCTGCTGAGCGCGTAGCAGCGTGTGGCGGAGAAACACGACGACAACTAATCACACAAAAGTAATCATGTCAAAACCGTTAACGTGTTTGTGAATATAAAGTTAAGGTGCAGTAGTTTTAACCAGTGGTATCGTGTTTTTTTTTTCATGTTTCAATACTCTTATCAAGCAGCTAAACTGACTTTTGTATAACCAGGGGAAAAAAAAAAAACACATCAGGTGTTGGGAATCCTGAAAGCCTTGCTTGCAAACATTCTTAATAAAATGTTTTTTTTTTTGTTTTTTATAATAAAATGTTCTGCATCGGGCTACTTTCATGTACTACAGCTTCGTAGCTTTGGGACCGACACCGAAAACGTGTTGCGATCCAGCAGCAAGAAGTGGGCGGAGCTGATGCGTTTCCTCACATGATGGACGCGCATCACAGGTGGCCTCCTACTGCCAGCCCCGACGCTATAATCTACAGCTGCACCCACATCCTGGCAGCCCTGCTGAAGACGCATGAAAAAAAAAAAAAGCCCTCAAATAAATCCATGTTTTATTGGGGGGGAAATAAAAAAAAACTAAGCCTTTAATTTGAGTACATTTATTCAGCGAGGGGAAAAAACTAAAAAACAGGTTAAGAAATAATTACCTTAATATCGCTAATAGGGGTGGGCGATATGGACTTTTATCACAATATATTCTGGTAATGTGGTGATAACGATAAAAGTGGTGATTTTGTTTTTCAGGTGACTGTGTGGCTGTGAGTGCAGGTGAATTATAGTCCAATAAAAACAAATAATGTCCTTAAAAAAAAAAACACATTTAAAAAAGTAATACTAAAATAAAATTCTAAAAATGTTTCATCATAATACTGGTTACATAAAGAAGTGAGATTTCTTAACTGCACCGAGTAAGTTAACTGCATTTAATTATAGTTTTGAATTTATTGACGCTCTCAATAAACAAACAAACAAATCCTGACAATATTGACAGTTTTGGGGTTCATCCCGACTCGCTGGAATTTATCATTGTCTAGATAAATCTAAATTCTTATAAGAAATATTTCATGATAGCAATAAAACAATACGATAATGGCCCAGCTCTAATTGGTAATATGTGCTGTCAGAAATGTTTGTAACTGCTTTTAACATACAATAGCTTTGGAGTTAAAGTAAAATTATATTTATGGTCAGTTTTTTAATACTTATTTTGTTTTTTCATTGTATTTTTATATGTCTTTCGTTTTCCATTTTTATATGAAGCCAGACTGAGCACCTTGGAAGTGATGGGAGAAAAAGGGTCTGTTTTGTCCAACCTTTACATTGGAAACATGTGGAGTAGGACAAAATCTAATGGGAGTTTACCTGGAACCGTCTGCTTTAGCCAGAAGAGACAAACATTAAGCCTTTTTAAGGAGAAAAAGAAAAACCTTCAGGTTTGTTTCACGGAAAACAAAAGAAAGACAAATTGAAAAAGCATCTTAAGCACAATATTAAGTACGGCGACGTATCTGTGATGCTCCGGGTTTGTTTCTCTTCCAAAGGCCCCGGGAAGCTTGTTAGATTGAAGGGCACTGCGAACTCTTTGAAATACCGGGACATCTTGAAAAAAAATGTGATGGATTCTGCCAGAAAACGAACGGGTTCCTAGTTGTTGTTGTTTTTTTTTTTTTTTTTGCCCGAATAATGGTCTAAAATATATGTCCAAATTGACACAGGCATGGTTTAACCCACACCGGGACTCTGGGAGATCTAGAGAGATTGTGCGAAGAGGAACGTTCTGACCTCCACCTCTCTGGAAACTTCAAACTTTGGGAATTTTATAGGAAAAGATTAAGCGCTGTCCTGTTACTAAATAAGGGATTGTACAAAGAGTTAAGGCCAGAGGTAACAACAAATCCCGTTTAAATCGTTTCAGGTCCAAGTTTGTTTTCTTTCCCCAACCAAACAAATGTATTGAAATGAAAGGTTGGGTTTTCTGAACTTTTCTGGAAGAGGTTGAACTACAGCAATAAAAGATGATTTAATTGTAAGATTTTTTTTTTTTGTACACGTCTTTAAAAAAGTGCCAACAAACAGTGAGCGTTTCAAAGCAACATCATGTTGAATACAGTAGAAGTGTGAATCCAAAGCTGGTCCGTTTCCCTCTGGGATTATTAAAGTATTTCTGATTCTGATTCTGATTGAGGTCTTGCTTGTATTTTTTTCCCCCGTGTGTGTGTGAGGTCAAAGAACGTAAATAGTTTTCTGTAACAGGAATAAGAAAGCTTGAAGTTAGCGTTCCGCTGCTGGACCCTTGGATTGATCAAAGGTAGTGTGAAACTGTCTGCTGGGCTTTGTGTTTAACTGACAGTCCAGACATTCTTCAAAAATAATCATTCCAGTGCTGGAGCTGGAAAGTATATTTATGGTCATATTATTATATTAGCTCCTTCACATTCAATTCAATTTATATAGCTCCAATTCATGAAACATGTCATCTCAAGGCACTTTCCAAAATCAGATTCAATCAGATTATACAGATTGGGTCAGATTATACATATTGGTCAAACAAAATGTCCTATCTTCACATGAGATACATGTTTTACAAATAATCCAGCACCAACATCCAACCTTCTTATCCCTGCTTCACTTCACAAAAAACAAAAAAACAGCACTTTTATCAACTTAATTTTCGCCACAGTCCCACTGCCCCGCCCGTTTCCGCCCGCCCTACTCAGCTCCTCCTCGCACGGATTACTTTCGCTCTGCTTTAGTGATTCCACCGGCCTAGAGAGGCCTGGAAGAGGGACGCGTCTCCTGGGCGTCGCTTTAGCCTCGTCCCTCCGTCTCCCACCCCCAGTTAACGCTTTAAAGAACCCTATGAGAAATGCTAAATGATCATACGGCGTTAGAAATTAAACATAAATAAAAGCATGTAAATAATCTTTCTATTTCTGTACATGCAAGATTGTCTTGGATATTGTTAAGGATTAATCCATCGGCATAAATATGTGGATCACACATCTAATAATAAAATAAAACTCTGTCTGCTTTGAACATGTGTTGGAGAGTGTCGCTGCCGGTTCCTGGGGCAAACCGCTCCTTCTTCAGGCTGTTTTCAGGGACAGAGTTAATATTCACACCTTCATAGATCTTTTATCTCAGTCATTGCGGAGGCGAGGAGAACACGTTAATTAAAAGGATCTTAACCGCAGTGAAGTGCTTTTTGTCGGCTTGATTTTGCGCGACTCCCAGGCAGGAGGCACCGGTGAGTCAAGCAAGCGCTGACTGCGCCAGTGATTAATCATTCCTATTAGATCTTTTGGGTCAGCCGACAGCAGGGAAAGGCAGACAGTCGCTGCCTTGTACCATAAGAGGTGGATGGATGGACACTTCAGAAACAGCCTTCAGGGTTAAATGAGGGAAAGCCTCGGTATATCTACGGATCTGTTACAGCGTGTCTAGGAAAGCCGAGGGGTCCTTTTGTTCTCTTTTTCACCCTTCAGGCGAGGTTCATAGTTTGAATATAATAAAATTATATTTCGGTTTTCATCTACCCTGTTCATAGTGGTCCTTAATATTAATGCTGTCGCTCTTCAGTTTTTTTGGACTTCCTTGGAGAAAACCTTCTCATTTCTCCTCGCCCCGCGGCCAATCACCTAAAAGAAGGGCGTTCACTCCGACAAGGTTTGACCCTGCTCTTCAGCAGAGCCGCAAATACCAGGACTGGCCCTGAAAAAAAAAAAAATTAAACACTGGAAAGTGGGCGGAGTCGAGCCAGTGGAAGTGGGGCTTTTGTAGAGAAACACGGCTCACATATAAAATGTGAGCGCTGAAAACAGCCATTACTTTGGCCCCCGATGTCCAAAAACTGTATTTCCTTTCAGCTGAGTATTGAAAAAAAAAGTCTTTAATCGTATGAAACTGCTTTTGTTCAAACCAGAGATGCAATCAGATACAAAAGGTACACAAAGAAATCTCACAGTAGGCCGCTGTGCACTTCCTTCCTTGCAAGCAACTCCGGAAGTGTCTCAGAAAACACCACGCTCTGTCTAATGTGTGTTCTTGTACTTGCAGCTGAGCAAGAACACTTTTTGCTCGTTTTACTAGTAAAGTGAGGACTTTGATGTAACGTGAGGACCTTTTGTCTGTTCTCACTTTTATTCGGGGCTAGGGATTAGGCTTAGCACTATGGTGTTAATTAGGTTCCGGTGAGGGTTCGGGTATAAACCCGTAAAGGTTAGGGTGACGCCACGGAAAGGCTTGAAGATGAATGGAAGTCAGGGCCCGGTCCTCACTTTGTACTTGAAACAAGGGTGTGTGTGTGTGTGTGTGTCAATGTATGACGATAACGAGATGGTGAAAAACAAAAAGTGAGCCACTCACTCTTCCAGTTGCCAGGGGAGCAGAGGTCTCAGCTTTGGTTCTTTCTGCTTCATCATAGGAAGGTAGCGTAGTCGCTACGTTGTAGGATGGAGGCTTGGGGAAATCCCCGTCTTCCTTGTAGTCAAAGTAGGCTGCAGATAAAACAGCGCAGTTTCATACGCAGAAACTTAACTGATTATTTGTTTTATTTCAGCATTTTTAAAAAGGCAACTTGCTCACATGAGGAGCTTAAAAATACAAAGACACCTCTAAAGTCTAAGATTTCATCATAGTTAATCTAGGGGTACATGTTTATGCCCTTACCTTTAGCTAACATTGGATTTTCTAGGTTAAATACGCTGCAAAGCATATGATACAGTTAAGAACATATTCATATTAACCCTGAATGCGAATATTAGTTGTTACTTGTGTTTCTCTGGTAAACCTGATCTTACAGAAACACAATTCCTGGAGTCAATCCCATGCAGACGCTGTCACACTCTTACCAGGACTGTCCCCGCCGACGCTACTGTATGGGGGGGGAGCATCGGCTGCAGGCTGGGGACTCTCATCTGTGTCCTCCTCGTTGGGCAGCTGGAAGAGAGGGAGACGGAAAATGTAAGTTTGCACACTGGCTGCTCTTTTAGGGAACCTATACACAAAACAACAAGGAGCTCAAGTCTGGTGCTAAAATATTACCGTCATACAATGGCAAGTTTCAAAGTGAAACTTGAAATTATGAGTCGACAATAAACCCTGAAACGGTCAACAAAATAAGAAAACAAAAAAAACATCATGGTCTCATTTCTCACTTTTGTTCTATTTTTGCCTTGTTTTCTTTTTTTAAAAAGGAAGAAAAGAAGCATGACCATTCTAATAAAACCCCCAATCAGGCTCTTTTTTTTTTCCTGTCATGCACGCACAAGTCCAAGCTATTTCTGTTGCGTCAGCAAAAATAAAATCATAAAACCAAGCAGAAATGGTTACCTAATATTAATTTTGGGGTTAATAAGTTGTAGGAAAACATCCTATAAAGGGATTTTTATCACGGCTGATGATGAGAAATAGAAAATGAATCTGTCACACACACAAAAATGCAGGTCCGTCCTGATGAAATCACATTTAATGTTTCACCACAAACAACCACTATAGCAAATCGCTCCCTGCATGCTATAAAAACATCAACAACTCAGGCTGGGGGTTTAAACCCATAATAAAAGGTAAGGACAAGACAAAGAAATGAAATGTATTGCCATTAGGGGTCCGTTCTACTGCATCTCCTCTTCTTATGTTCATCTACGTTAATCCCAGATAAATTGCAAGGTAAACAAATGTTGGAATAGAGTCTGCTTTAAGTCTTCATCGAGGACACCAACATGTGGAGGAGTGCTTCCCAAGAAGCAAACATCTCAACCTCCTCAGCAGTTTTCAGTGGATGTACGAAGCACAGAGTCACACCAAATTCCCCTGCACATTGCTGCTCAGCTGGCTTAGAGATGGCTACTAGCTACCACTATTTAAACGGAATGGCAAATACGCGCAATGTTCTGTGCAATAGGTGCTCGGACTTTACTGGGAGGTGTTCAAACTACAGTATTTTTAAAAAGTAGAGCGAATCTATGAAAAATTACATAAATGCCACACTGTAACAGCTGTTATAATCAATATGCACTGCATTTTAGCAGCGGTAGGAACAACTTTGCTTTCAGCTTAAAATAAAAGCAGTCAGATTGTAGTTTTGCGTTTTCATGTGTTAGCTTGATACCATGAAACCAGGCAGTGTTTGCTCAGGCTCATCATTTTATGAGAATTTCACAACTGGTTAAAAGCTGAATGAATGCTTCACAAGTGAAAATAACAAGGCTTTTAGGAATCTCCAAAGAGGGCTAATTCAATCCCCATTGGACAAGTTGCAGGTTTTAACCTAAGCCCTATTAAGCATCGCTTTATCTATGAATGAGGATTTCACAAACGATAAACAGTGCTTCAAAGCACTTCTAATCAGGATAGAATAATCCAGTCCATGTTTATTTGTTTCAAAACAGCACTTTCAAGGCCCTATGTCAGGTGGCCTTAAAGCCAAATGGGAATTAAATCGTAAATCGAGACTTTTTTATTTTTTAGCTTGATTAGAATTCCCTAAATACTTTAAAAACTAAAAATACAACTAGTCAAAGTCGGTTTAGATCACTTTCAAATTGTGGGAAAAGCCTTTAATCTGTGCCGAATCAGAGGGAAAGGTTAGCGTCTTAGCTAGTATGTTTACGTTAGCCTCGTATGAACACAATCCTGTCGATGACAAGGATATATACACTTCACAACACAATCGACTCAAAGCTTTTACTGAGACTGATATCCATCTTTCTAGTACAAAACACGTCCTTGTTTAAGCAAACGACATAAGACACACACACGCCTACTTGGGTGGCTAACGGCGAGCAGCTAACGGCGGCGATTAAGGAGCTGCCGTGTTGTCACATACCTGCTGGTACCTGGCGCTCGAGTCCGCCATTCCGCTCCAAATGCTAGGTTATGTACGACTAACGAAGAATATGCCACCAACAACCCCTGGCGAAGACAAAATTATATAACAGTGTAAACTAAAACATTCGACAGTCAACAAAATGGAAAACTGCTTCTCGTCGGTTAAGAGGAAGCTGATAATACCATAAAGCTACAACGCTGCTTAGCAGAACACATACTACTTCCTGTTAGCGTTGAAGACTGATGAGCGATGCTGTCTAAAATATATTTGTTTATATATATTCTAAACATCTATATAGCTTAATTTTATCTATGTTCTCCCCTGAACAAACTTTTTGTTGAATTTTCGACTTCCAATAAATGTTTACAGGCTTCAACTTTGAAAAGTAACCGTGTCAACTTCCGTTTTATCCGCTAACTTAATGAATCCATTGGCTGTCAAATGATTGACGTCAATCGCCACAACAAACTCTCTACCGCCCCCTGTGAAGTAAAGTGGAACAACTGTTATGTTCAGTTTTCATCATGTTACAGATGTAGATTAAAATAACATAAAATCGAAACCGCCCAGAGGAATTCGTTGACATAGTATGTTGCAAATGTGTTCATAACCCTTGAACCTTTCCACAATTTGTCATTTTGTAACATCAAGCTTTAATGTAGTTACACATGCAATTTATTTTGCGTATCATAAGATAAGATAAGATAGTCTTTATTGATCTCACAATGGAGAAATTCACTCGTCACATCGGCTCATACAAGAATGTGCAGAGTAGGAAAGGTGCATTCAGTTATATACAGTGGATCTTCATATATACAATGGATCAAAAAGAATACCAAAAAAATACAAAAAATAAAAAAATAAAAAAAGGAAATAGGAATGGGCATATGATGTCTCATTTACATTCTTGGTGGTCTATATATATATATATATATACATATATATATATATATATATATATATATATATATATATAAACATATCTATATACTTCAATATATACATATATCTATGCGCCTACACACATACGTACCTACGCGTATATATGTGCATATACATTGTATATATTTGTACATACATGTGTACTGACTTATGTTCAGGTGTTGATAGCAGCAGAAGTCACTACATCAAGATTATTGCACGGGTTGTAGGACAGTGTATTAAATAGGTTATTGCACATTAGTTATTGCACATTAATTGTTACAGTTATGGTCACAGTTACAGTGCAGCATTGTAAAATCTGGTAGCAGCAGGAATGAATGACCTGCGGTAACGCTCCTTCTTACAGACTGGGTGTCTAAGTCTGGCACTAAAGGAGCTGCTCAGCTCCTCTACAGTCTGGTGCAGGGGGTGGAAGGTGTTGTCCATGATGGATGTGAGCTTGGACAACACCCTCCTCTCAGCTACTTCCTCCACAGAGTCCAGAGAGCAGCCCAGGACAGAAGTGGCCTTCCTCACCAGCTTATTCAGCCTCTTTCTGTCCCGCTCTGTGCTGCCAGGAGCCCAGCAGACGACCGCATAGAGGAGGGCTGAGGCCACCACAGAGTCATAGAAGGTCTTAAGCAGAGGCCGGCTCACTCCAAAGGACCTCAGCCTCCTCAGGAGGTGGAGGCGGCTCTGGCCCTTCTTATACAGGGCATCGGTGTTGTGAGTCCAGTCCAGCTTATTGTTGACGTGAACACCCAGGTATCTGAAACTCTCCACTGTTTCTATGTCCTCCCCCTGGATGTTCACAGGTGAGTGAGGTCGGGGTCTTCTCCTGAAGTCGATCACCATCTCCTTGGTCTTACTGGTGTTTAAGCACAGATGGTTTTTTTCACACCAGTCCACAAAGTCCATGATGACCGACCGGTACTCCAGCTCGTTCCCCTCAGACACGCAGCCCACAATGGCCGAGTCGTCAGAGAAATTCTGAAGGTGGCAGCTGTCCGTGTTGTAGGTGAAGTCCGAGGTGTAAAGAGTGAAGAGAAACGGAGACAGAACGGTGCCCTGGGGGGCCCCGGTGCTGCAGAGTGCCACCTCTGACTGACAGCCGTGCAGCCGCACGTACTGAGGGCGGTTAGTGAGGTAGTCCATGGTCCAGTCAGCTAGATGTTTGTCCACCCCAGCGTCCTCCAGTTTCTCCCTCAGCAGCACCGGTCTGATGGTGTTGAAAGCGCTGGAGAAGTCAAAGAACATGACTCTCACAGCGCTCCCAGTGGTCTCCAGGTGGGTGAGCGCCCGCTGCAGCAGGTAGATGATGGCGTCCTCTACTCCGATGTTGGGCTGGTAGGCAAACTGCAGCGGGTCCAGGGTGGGGCTGACCACGGTGCGCAGGTGAGCTAGGATGAGGCGCTCCATGGTCTTCATCAGGTGGGAGGTCAGGGCGACTGGTCTGAAGTGGGACGGTTCCCTGGCGTGCGGCGTTTTGGGAACCGGTACCACACAGGAGGTCTTCCACAGGGTGGGCACCACCCCCAGGCTGAGGCTCCCATAACTCTCCCATGTTTCACATTCTAATGCCTGCTTTTACCCGTGCCTAAGATTGAATAGAGATCATCTGTGAACAGAAACTCTAAAGTCTTCTTTTTTTCATAACTGTTTTTATTTTTGCTTTTTTAATATAGAATACATATAAGATCAGAGATGAACCGAAATGGCCAAAGAGAAATTTTACCGTGGTGACAAATAAAATCCTCTTGACTCTTGAATACAGTATATTGAAATATCGTTATGCTAGTGTCTTCTTAAATGTCTATTTAATTGGACTTTAACTAGGCCATTTTTACACGCTTTGATCTAAACCACTCCATTGTATGTCTGGCTGTATGTCTAGGGTTGTTATCTTGCTGAAAGACGAACATCTGCAGTCATTCCGAATCTTTTTTTTTTAACTCTAACATTTCTTTCAGGACTCCACTGCATAATCACTTGCTTGCTTTGCTGTCCCTCTTAAAGAAAAGCATCCCCACAGCATGATGCTGCCACCAACGTGTTCAAGTGTGGGTTGGGTTTTGCATGCAAACAAAAAAAAAAAAGTGGAGTTTTGGTCTCATCTGATTAGAGCACCTTCAATTACATGTTCGCTATATTCCTTACATAGTTTGTCACAAACTTCAAATTGGACTTGTTATGGTTTTCTCTCAACAGTGGCGTCTTGCTACGTTTCCATAAGGGCCCAAGTTTTGGAGGGCTTAACTGAAAGCCTTCCTGTTAATTGATTATCCCTCCTGAACTGCGGATCTTTGGAGTTCCTCCAGAGTTTTCATGGCTGCTTCTCTGATGAATGCTGTCCTTGGCCAGCCCGTCTATTTAAGTGATTGGTCATGTCTTTGTAGGTTAGCAGTTTCGTAATACTCTTACAGTTATTAGATTGATTGTCTCAGAGTAAAGAAGACTGGATACACATGATGGCCGTGCTTTTCTATTTTCTCTTGCATGACTTTCATTTCACTAGACAATCACGCGCAGCCTTGTTTTGGTCTGTGACATAAAATCCCGGTTAAATACATTGAGGTTGGCGATAACAAAATCTAAAAGCAAGCTCAAGCAGTACCAATAGTTTTGCAAGGCACTGAATATTATTCTAGGCATAGAAAACAAAACGCAACAAACACAAATGGGTCTTAAAGGTTTTTATTGTATCTTTGTGTAAAACAAAAAGACAGCAACGGTACCCATGACAGTTCCTAAGCTCAGGTTTTGGAGGGTCTATATCTCCGACTGATTTCAAGTCCAGTCTTACTGTGGATTCCTGTACCTAAGTAGCACAGGGTAGGTAGTGCCTATGTGCTTTTGGTTGTAGTGGTGACAGACAATCTCCACGTCGTAGAAACTGAACTGCACTTTGACGCGCTCGTTGGGCGAGGTGAGGAAACAGAGAGTGTACAGGGCGAACTCAAACTCAGGACTGACGCCGATGAAGATGCTGCCCTTGGGCTTTATGCCGTCCTTCCAGCTGAACTGTAACGCCAGGATGTGCTTGTTCTCGTCGGGCTGCGTAGAACGGGACAAAAAAAAAAAAAAAGAGGAGGACCGGTGGGACTGAGCGAGCAATGGGTACAAATTTAAATAGATAAATGCAGAAGCTGTACCTGGGGAGAATTTGCCGTGACGGTGTAGCCTTTGTAATCAATGTGACCCAGCTTTTCTTGTAAGTAGAGCTGGATCCAGTTGTGAAAGCCGATGACAGTCCGCCGTCCTCTTGTCTCACCAACAAACACGTGTTCAAACCCTGAAGAGTCTGGCCTGTAGGCAGAGACAATAGCCTTGGACCAGCAATTTGTTTACCTACATCTAACCATTATGATTCAAGGTATATATTTTTTCTGTTAAACAGAAAGAAAGAAAAAGTGTGAGAAACATTCTGTGTGCGAGCTGCTAACCGTCGTGCTGTTAGATTCCTTTCTCTGGGTCATATTCTGATGCTGTGGCAGCGACCACCCACCTGCTGGATCCTCTCCTTGCGTAGAGTTCAAACCAGATCCTGTAGAGCTGCTCCTTGAATTCTGTCTCGTCTCGAGGAGAGAGCTGCTTCTCCACCAGGTATTTATGAGCTATCTGAAAGCAGCAAAAACAGGTTTCTCTTCAGCGTCCCGTCACGTCGCCATCACAGCGACCCGTGCTGACTGATGACGTTGATGTAAACTGGATTTAAAGAGCTTATCAGGATAAAAAACAAGGTACATATTTCTCACTGCAGTCCTGTGCAATAAAATCAGAACAGAACAGTGCTGTGAGAAATCGCTTGTCCTGCCACATAACACCCACAAACTTTAAAGTATTTAATTGCCATTTTTTGTAATGGACTAACACAATATAGTGCATAATAATAACCTGAGAGGGAAATAAAAAAAAAAAAAATCTAAAAAGTGGGGAGTCCATTTTTATTTACCGGTACTTATGTTCTCTGACAGACAACAGAGGCAGTCAGAGAACAACGGTATTTAGACTAAACCCCAGCTGGACTCTATATACTGATTCTGAAGGCGTCTGGCGGCGCTTGATTTCATTTAGCATCAAAGGGGGCTAAATACAAATACAAACCACATTTCTCAGATTTTCTATTTATAAAATCTCTTGAAATTTCTTTACAGTTCACAGCTATGCACTGCTTCGTATTGGTCTATCACGTTAAAATGCAAAAAAAATACAGCAAAATTGGGATAGTGTCAAAACGTGAAACAGTTCAAGGGGCATAAACATGACTGTAAGGCTCCGTAGGTTTAAGGAGGGCATACAAACTAACCGAAACAATGAAGGGGACTGTCCCAACATTTTCAGTCAACTTAATCAACACCTCAAGTCGATAAAGGGAGATGATGTTGTCATTCGAGGGTAACGGAGATATTTCTAAGTGGAATGGGGTTTCTACTTTCCCCCCATACCACTTCTTAAATAATCTGCAACAGTTTGTCTGTAATGGCAAATTCTTGCACTCTAATGAGGTATTGCTTGACACAATATGAGCCTCCTTCCTGCAGCGTTTTGCAGGCTAATCTTTGCAGGAGTCACCACTGTACAGCTTAATCAGGTCAGTGGTTTTACTGTGAAACTGCATGTGTCGCAGCTTTACCGTTGCTTAGATTGAATGCTGCACACACACATCTTATGTAAAGTTCTCCTGCACCCTCATAAGATAAAATACAGTTTCAGTCTGAAGTTAGCTAGCAATCAGTTTGACATTTTTTATCGTGTCAACGCTGGACTTTTAACAATGCACTTAAAGCATTGTTAAGCGGGGGAAGCTATTTTAGAGAGTTTTAAATGCTAGAACTGAGTGCAAATGTTTTGGTTTCTGGATCTTTAACAATCCATCTATGGTTAAAATCCTGCAGGTTTGTGGGTATCAACAAGCCTCTGACACAGCTCTGCCTAGACAATTGATCACTTTTCCTCTCGGATTTGGTATTGTTACTGTAAAACGGTTAATTCCTGGCCTTGCTTTTTTTATGTCTAGAAAATACAGGCCTTCTAAATGTGACAACAGCACCCCCTGCTGTTTGGTCTGTAACTGCGGTCAGTAGTATGATGAATACTGTTAATAAACTCCTAAAAAAAAGTACAAAGCTTAATGTAACTGAAGTTTATACTTAATATTAATGGTTTGATATTATTGCCCTGCGATAGACTGGTGACCTGTCCAGGGTGTACCCCGCCTCTCGCCCATTGACAGCTGGAGATAGGTACCAGCACCCCTCGCGACCCCACAAGGGATAGACGTGTTAGAAAATGAATGGATGGATGGATGGTTTGATTACTTTTGCCATATGAGGTTCATAGCTAGTTAAAAGTTGACTGCAGGTATGAGTCTGGCTAAAAGCCATTTATATTGTTGTTAATATTGTAAAGTTAAAAAGTGTGGCAAGGTTGAATCATTCTAGTTGTTAGAAACCACTATTATATGTTATAAATGAACCCATATATGTTGTAAATTTTAAGAGCTTCTGGGTAATCTTCAGAACAACAGCTTTAACGCATTAAAACAGAAAGTGATCGGGACTTGGCTGCTCTGACTTCGGACTCGACTTGGGACTTTCGCGCCTTTCCTTGGGACTTGAATTGAGACTTGGTTGGAAAGACTTGTGATGTGACTCACAATACAATAACTTGGCGCCACATCTGCAAATTCTGAAACTCAATCTCAGATAAAGAAGAGACGGTCGAAAGTTGGACAAGAGGACAAATATTTCCCACACACATCAAAACTGGTTTTGGGACGCAAAAAGCTCGCTAACATTAAGGCTTTGGAATGGACCCGACCTCCAAGTTTCTGCAAATATATGGGCAATGCTTAAAAGCAAGTTTTGTGCTAGGAAATCAAGCTGTGCCCAACACACATACGATGAATGTATATAAACTTCTGTCTGGGAGAACTCTATATTAAGAGTTCTTGTATCAGGATGGGGTTTGGTCTGTTTTTGAATGGTCATCATGCCGACCTTTCTGAACAGACGTGACAGGCAACCCGGCTGCTGTGGCTTTGCTGAAGCCGCCCTAATTTGCAAGCATGGCCATTGACACCCTACTTCTTTTTGTGTGCATTTAAAAACATTTAACACAACACTTTGAGAATTACTGTCACATTTCAAATTAAGAAAAGTGCTGCGGGTACCTTCATAGTGGGAGTCTGAACAATGGCGTCCAGGAACCTGTGGTTCTCAGCCACTTCCTCGGGAGTTACAATCTCTGGCTCACCGGTGTCACTTTCATAGTTATCAAGAAGGGAGATGAAGGCTGCGGAATCGAATACAGGTTATTCATTTTTAGCACAGCATGCGTTACAGGATATTATGTAATGTTTAAAGCTGTCTGATCCCACAAACATGAAGATTACAGCAAATAAAGCCTAGTCGGAGACAAGTCAGCAAAGCAGAAATCCTCTGAGCAATCCTCTGAGGGCTCCGTACCGTACTACACAGCATCAAAGCATAATACGAGCAAGCTAAATTAAATCGGCCTTGTTCTGACCCCATCGTGCCGTCCATTCATAGGTTATCACCGCTTGTTACGTCATTCAGTTCTGGAAATAGTTTCTTTTTCCTTTTTTCTCTACTGATTTTCTGTGTTTTTTATGACACTAGTTGCTCATTTTTCATACAGTAGACTGACAGAAAAGGGGGTTTAAGAGAGGGGGAAGACATGTGGCAAAGGACCTGAGGCCGGAATCGAACCCTGGCCAGCCACGTCGAGGACTAAGGCCTCCGTATACGGGTCATGCCCACTACCCCAGTGCCATCGGAGCGCGCCCTACCTGTCTTCTTTTAAAACACAGAACACTAAAATGAAAATATCATCAGATAGGATAGAGGATGAGTATTTTTCTGCAAACGGAACTATTCATGCTCTGTGATTATGCAACATGCCTCTATTTGTCACAAGGAGATTACGTGGAGCAGCTTCCCTTTAAGAAGAGGCGATGGGTCGTAGCAAACAGGCCAGGAATGCTGGACGTGATTACAGCGAGTGTCTTGTAAAAGTTCTCATTCCCTTTAACCTTTTTCCTACAACCATAAACGCTAATGTAATTTACTCGTTATTTTATGTTAAAGACCGACACAAAGTAGAACATAATTGTGAAGTGGAATGATACGTGGTTTTTATCATTTTTTTGGGGGGATTTTTTTTTTGTTGCAAATATTGATCTGAAAATGTGGGGTGCATTCATATTTAACCAGCATAATGATGATCCCCAAAAATAAATCCACGCCTTCCCAGACATTTAACGAGTAAACAGAGTCGAGCTGTGTGTAATTTAGCCGTTTAAATATACTGCATCTGCTCAGGATGCCTCCTGGGTGTCACCCTATTGGGATTTTCTGGGTGTTTCACACTGGGAGGAAATCATAGGGAAGACCCAGAACATGTTGGGGGTCCAACCAGAACATGTCCTACTGGTTTTGGAATGCCTTGGGATCTCCTAAAATGACCTAGCGAGATCCCTTAAAGCCCATAACAGCAAAACAAACGGAACACCTTATGTAGATCACTGGAGGATCTCATATAATTATTAATAGATGCATTTAAATTAGGCAGCACATATAGGACCCATATGGAGTCCACATTTTACCAGCAACTTTCCTGGATCAAACCTACATAGACAGCTAACGTGAGGCACCTACACCTGGAGTCCATTTTTCAGCCGTTCTTATATGATTGCCATGTGTAAATGTTGTCAGGGAACGGGAAAAGCTTTCATTCTCCAGGTGTACAAAGCTGGTAGAGACATACCCGTAATTTGTAACAAAGGGGAGGGACAAGAAATGCACACCGGATTTTCCAGATTTGTGCTTCTAAACAGAATGTTTCGTTTTCCCTCTGCTTCACAATTATGTGCTAAAATATTGAAAGTTGTTTTGTAACGAGACAAAATATGAAAAAACTCTAACGAGGCTTTTATGTCTGCAAGGGAAAGCTTGCAGACATAAAGGCGGTCACAGTGAAATTCCACCCTGAGCACTGACCTGAAAAAGTCTCCTTTTTGAAAATATTCTCATTGACGAATGTGAACAGAGGACGTCCTGCTCTGTCACTGCTGTCATTGTCGTTGTTCTCGTTGTTGTCATTGCCGCCCATGCTGTCCCCAGCTTTGCCCTGCAGTAGAGAGAAAACATTTTTGTTTTACTACAAAAAAAATTAAAAAGATGCCATACTAATTCTTTTTACTAATGTACATGTATAAAACCGACACAAACGTGAGGGACTGGTTGTATTATTAATGTTTTTTCTTAAACTTATTATACTTAGAGTATTTATGTATTATGCAGGATTAAGAATAATTTCTGAAAAATCAATCTGCAATAGTAAGAAATTAATAACAGATTTTTTTTCTGCGTGTCCATTAATGCAGTGCACCTGCAGAGAAATCCTGTAGTCTTCTCCAGGTTTGAGTCGGTTGACATCGTTGTCCCATATCTCCTGCACCATGGCCGACAGCTCTCTGTCACTCTCAATCATCATACGGCCGCTCCCTGTGCGCCTCGTCCCACGGTTGCCAGGAACAGTTCGGTCTCAGTTTCCTTCTGATGGCAGTGGTGAACTGTTTAATGCCTCAGCTGAACTCCGGAAGTAAACAATAACAAATCTGGATATTCAAAAGTAATAAAGTAAAAAATTAATTACTGTAATTTTCAGATGATAAGATGCACTTAAAATCCTTAAATTTTCTCAATAATTGATGGTGCGCCTTACAATACGCCTTATGGTCCGACAAATATGGTAGTCTCAAACATTTGATATATAACTGGAATGAGATATTTACGCTTACTATGTAAAAGGATTTTCAAAATCTTCCAGTCGGAAATTAAATTAGACCAGGGTTTTCTGTTTTGGGTCACTTAAGATTACCAAATTTAATTTTAATTTGCTAAATACCAAAATAATAGAAGATATATTTTGTGGACATTTTCTTTTTACTTTATTGTATTTTAAGGAGTTTACATGCACAAAAATTGCTATCCTTTCAAGCAATTTTGGAAATCGCAGATGTCATGACTTTGAAACCTTGTGACAGGTTAATTCCCAACATTCGAGTCAACTGGACGGATGTATTTTGAGGCAACACCTCAGATCTGCCACTTCCTGGTGCGTCATCATGTAAACACTAAAAGAAATCAGGCAACATATCAGGAGGGTATCCACAAGTCTGGTTTATTCTCACAATTTCAAGAAGCCTCAAGGTGCCACCTTCGTCATGCCAAACAATTATAAGCAAGTGCGCACGACGCAGGAATGTCTAGCCACTATACCGTTATGGGAAGAGACTGGCTCCGTGTCCCAGAGGTGACTGTATATTGGTGTGAAATGTGTGAATCAGTCCCAGAACAGAAAAGAACCTTGTTAAGATACTGGCAAATCCTATCCTGATGTGAGCGGAAAGGCCAATCAGCAAGGAAGAAGCCATTACTCCAAAAGCAACATAAAAAAACATGGAGACATGTCCAGAGATCTCATGAAACTAAAATTGTGTTGTTTGGACCTAATGACAAGAGGGAATCTTGCAAAGTATGTTAGGTTGCAGAATTGCCATTTTCCCCCCAGTATTTTCCTGCTGGAGGGACTGGTGCGTTTTACAATATAAATGGCAGCACAAGGAAAGAATATCATGAATAATTATTTAACCAACAACACAAACCATTCAAATTTGTTGCAAAGTAGGTTAAGGAAAACAAAGCCAATGTTTTGGAGTGGCCATCAAAAAGCCTTGATTTTAACTATGAAATGATGAAAAGACTTAAAATGCTTGGCTCCAGTCGTGGAGTTTTTTTTTTAAAAAAAAAGCAATTTAACGGAAAATCATTAGTCTTATCTAATGGTCCGACAGTGAGGAAGAAAATATGATTTTTCGTTATTACGTTTTTTTTCCCAAGTTTCACTCATTACATTTTGATTAGCTTGTCACTGTATTCCAGAGTCTAAACACACGCCGTCCACTTAATTAAAAATACGAAAATCTATTATCCAAATCAAAATCTACCAACCTGCTTCCTTCGATCCGGTTCTGCTTCAGTGAACCAACAAGGCCCGACTACTGACTGATGTGTGGAAGTTTCTCAGTGTAGGCCTGCTGCTGCTGCTGCTGCTGCTGCTGGATTACTGAGTTTCTGACTGCAGGAGTCTTTCATAGTAAGGCCCAGCCAGTCGATCAGTCACTGCCTATGGTAAAGGACAGGGGAGCACGAGTCGGGGGATGGGGACAGGGCAGGAGAGAGGGGCCGTTCTACAGGGTTCTCCACAGTCAGCAACTCTGGCCAAAGAGATTACACAATGACGTCTCTTTTTGGGTTCAGCTAAAACGGGGGCTCTTTGTTCCTTCGCCGCTTCATTGTTCCCCTCTCTGTCACGGCATAACGTCTGGATTACAGGGTAAATATAAGTCACATTTCAGGTTACAGGGTGCCGACAGGAACCTGGGGTTGATCTAACCTCTCCGAATAGGGGTACAATACCAACAATATACACATAAAATGATGAAAATGTTGAAAAACTCTCTTCTTTTGTCGGAATTTGCTCTAATAACTCCATAGAGGCTAAACGGTCATATAACATTTATGTAAAATTTGCTTACACAGTACCATAGACGCTTTAAGGAGGGGGTTGTAGAGTTGTTGGTCGGGTGTGTAGGTAAGTCTTTTTGTGTGCAGTGAGTTAGGAATCGGCTGTTTTCAAAGCTACAGAAGCTGTTGAGGTCACCGGTCAGGGGGTCAAGCTCCTGGAGCTTGTGATGTCAAGATACATCATAATGTTTCTGCATGTAGACCAGAAAGCTCAGCTTTGAGCGCAGCTTGTTTCAGGAGTTTGCTGTGCCGCCTGCACGGTCAGTGGCAAAACTGCAAACAAACCTTTTACAACTTTCTAAATCGAAAAATATTGCAAGGCACTGTATGAGGGGTTATGGGCAGCATGGGTTTGTGGTCCAGAATCAGAATTTCTACTGCAGACCAAACTCTTCAAATAAATTGAAATTAAACAATCCCCCAATAGACTGAAACACTAATATTTTGGACAAGACAAGGCAGGTTTATTTATGCAGCACTTTTCAGTAACAAGACTTAAAATGCATGGCCTTCATTTTTAATGTGGGTGAACGTCAGGATGCTGTTTTCATACCAGCGTCACACCAAAGTAGTTTGCAACTTATCACTGAACTGACAGGTGGTTGGCTCTGACCAGATCACTCTTCACCTCCGCCGGCGGGGCGGGGGATGAACCCACAACCCAAGTGTGAAACGCGGACGGCTCTCGCAGACATCAACAGACGAAGATGCACCGATCTCCGCCAGGTTTGGACTGGTGATTGGCAGCTCGCCAACGAGTACATCCTTTATTTTACTTGACTTATTCACAACCCAAGGACTGGATTTTCTCCGTGTTCCCAGATGATTGCACATTTAAACTAATGTCTTCAAGCAGCTTTGAACCGTGCTCTAGCTGGATTGCTGTCACAAAGTGCTTTGTGCTGTGGTTTAGAGGCCTCCCAAATACATGAAGGACTGCTTGAATGACTTTTCTGATCTGCTGACCGACATTATGCAAAACTATGATCATGTTCTTATAGTTGGTGACTACAATATTCATGTGCGCTGTCCTGATAAGCTAATGGTAAATGACTTTTTAAACCGTATTGCCTATCAAACTTGTGCAATCTGTGCCTACACCAAGGTGTGGGTATACACTGGATCTTGTTTTAACTCAGTTTACCCCTTTTTAACTTGGAGCGCGGTGATGTAGTATGGTCTGGCTGTCTAGTTTGAAGTTTCTCTTCCTTGTACCAAAGTTAAATCTCATGCTGTCCCGTTTTTAACCACTGCTGGTGAGTTTGTCTTTACAAATCAGAGCTAAAGCCATCCTGAATCCACATCTAATGCCCCTGATGAGCTCATATCATGGTTTTAATCAACCTCCTAAACCGTTTTTGACTCTGCGGCCCTCTTTAAGATCAAAGCCATGGATTACAGAGATCCCTGGCTGAATGAAACCACTCGTGTTGCCAGAAGCAAGTGTAGGAAAGCATAACATAAATGGAAGGAGGATAAACTTCAGGTGTTTTTGTCAGAGTACAATATCAAGTTAGTTACATTGCTAGAATATCAATCTGGTCACTGTTCACCAGTGTCCGCTGTTCTGGTGTTAATAAAATTAACAGATGCACTAAAGGACAAGTCAACTCCAATTTAATTTATATAGCGCCAATTCACAACCCATGTCATCTCAAGGCACTTTACAAAATCAAATTCAATCAAATCATACAGATGTGACAACAATGAGACCTGAAACAACTGCTTTTCAGACGTTTTTCCACCTGACCGGAGTCAGTGTCGCTACTGGCAGCACGAGGCGATACAGAGGCAGACCAACCCCACCAGGATGGCCTGATTGACACGCCAGGCTATGTCAGACAGCCCTCTTCTCTCTGAGCTCAACAATCTTTTAAACATATTTATTTGCTGAAGCCTTTTGCACATCCTGAGAGGGTAACTATTTTTTTTTTTCATTTTCTTTGAGTACAACACTCTATGGGCCTTATAAATAAAGGTGGTAAGGTATCTTAAATTTGCAAAAAGAATTGCTGTGTTCTACTTTTGACATATGAGACGGGCTTAAATTTTCTAGTTAAAACAGTCGCTATGTTGGGGGCGTGCTCCGATGGTGCAGGGTTAAGGAGCGCATCCCATATATGGAGGTCTTAGTCCTCGACGCAGCTTCCCCCCTCTTGTCAGCCTACTTTGTAATAAAAAAAAAAAAAAAAAACCCACTTGTGCCGTAAAAACCCAAAAAAACATTTGCTATATTATCCTGATTATTACAACGCTGGGAAATGCCTTAATACACAAAGAAATGCTTTGCTAACAGAAAATGAGCCAAACCAAAATAGTGGCTCTAAACACAACTGCACCTTATTTTTTTTTTTTTAAACCTTCCCATGAATTCATTTTTATTTTTCATAATATAACCTATTCAAAATCAGAACATTTGTTCGGCAACCTGCTGAATCATTTGCCAAGAAATAATCCATGAACGTCCAAGTCAAAAAGATAAAGGCTAACAGAAGAGAAGCAAAACGTCACCAAAATTCCTCCAGATGTGTTCATTGCCAGTTCAGAAGACCTCTATAATTCCCATGACTGCAACTAGTTTCTAGTCATGCAAGCTTGTTGGCTTCTCTGCGGCGTGGCAATGTGTAAATCACCTGACAACTGAGTCAATGCATGTGATTGTTGGGGCATTTCAGCTCCAGGGCAGATGAAGGATAAAGTGCATTATAAAGAGTATGAACTATAAAGTGCGTGAACGGCTGCGAGGCGCTCCACCGGTGTCAGTCCTCCTCGTCGCTCCAGAACTCATCCTCGTCCACGTCGACACCGTGGAAGAGTCTACGGCGAAGAAGGAGAAGACACGTTCAGACAATCTGGGTACTGTGCCGACACGGGCTAATTTGCGAGCAAAGAGGGGTAAAAAGCATAAAAATAAATGCAACTTTATTCACAGTAGTACATGTAGAAAAATCCAGCAGTACATTTTAGTATTTCTTTAAAATGCTGGTTGAATAAAAATGCATGTTAAATAATAGTTACCAACGTAAAATTACTGGCAGAACAGTTATTGACGCCCCTAATAAATGTAATGCCTTATATTAAAATAAATATAACCTAGACATATTTCAGTTTCTACAAAGTTTTTATAGAGATCCTTCTTTTACATTTTAAAGTTGTTTGATTTTTTTTTTACCTTTTAATTTGTAATCCATGGCTTTGGTTTCTCTGGGACGTGAATATCACATCATTACACAGATCGTGTTCGTTTCATTTCGCTACTTGTTACGAGGCTGGACAAGGACCAAAGTTCAGAGTTTCTGGATGTTTCAGGAGGATTTTTTGGACTATTATAAAAAAAATACACTAAAACTAAACAGCTTTACTCATTATTTCATTTTCTTAATGGCTTATATTAAGAATAACAGTGAGCTCATCAATGTTTTTGACTCTGACATGAAAGTTTGGTCCTTCAACTCTTTGTTAATGCTTCTTAATGGTTACTTATGATGCTTTTTTTCGACCTACTGAGGTCAGATGTGGTTAAATATATCCTTTAAGAATTGGACATGGATAACATAATGTTGCCGTTGTACTTTAGTTGATGATAAAAGTTAGAAATTTAAAAATATAGATACAAAATCTAATTAATGGAATTTTAAAACCTAGTATTGAAATCTTTAACAGGTTTAAGATTTTTTTAAAGCTTAAAATGCTCCTTTTATTCTTTAAATATCTCCAGAAATCTATCTGCAGACAAGACAAACTTGCCTTCTCGCACAGTAAGTGGGATGTTAGGGGAGATTAAAAACAAAGCAACTGCTGTAGTTGTCTGTGTGCAGATGCCAGAAAAACCATCGCAAACATAAACAATGGCTTTTTGGCCAGATGACACTAAAACTGAGCTTTCCAGGAGCAGACACTCGAAATGAAGAACGAATAAATGGAGAGGCACCTATTGCCCAATGCAAAGTATTATGGAGGAACTATGATGCTGTTTTTTTTTTTTTCTTTTAAGTGCCCCAAAAACCTTAGAAGAAGGTATGTCATCGCTCAACTTTTTAAAACATCTGGTTATTTCTGCAAGAAAACAGAAAACAGGCAATTATTTAGTCTTAAAAGCATATGACCAAATGTACACAGAAATGGCTCACCAGGCAAATAAAAAATAAAAATCAACTTTCCTCCATGACGGCCTTAGTTTCCACAGCTAAATACTACATGCATTCTGTGGGCTGAGCTGAAAGGACGCGTCATAATTAAATGTTGAACGTATACATAAGGTGTTTTTCTGTAAAACAAACAAAAAATAAAGGTAATTGCTAAGGTATTGACAGCAGTGGCACTGGGGATTTCTTTTATAATAGTTTCTTAACATTGGCCTTTTTGCCACTGCATGAATAAACTTCGTGTAAGAATGAGCTTTTTTTTTCTAAATCTTTGTTTCAAATGATGTTACTGCAACAAAAGTTACATTTATTTTAAGGCTTTTTACCCATCTATGTTGAAAATGCCAGTAAATGTTGACGGCAACGCATTTATATGCATCAGATAAAGCAGACGGAGAGGCTTACTGGTTATAACAGGGTGAATGTGGATTGTTAAAGTGACTGTATGGGTTCACTTTGCTGAGGGCACCGAGGCACAGCCAGCAGAAGTACTGCTTGCAAGAAGTGCACGTCATCTTGTTGCAGCCGTCCACTTTCTGAAAGATACGAAAAGCCGCGACGTTACCGACACCGTGGCACACGATTTGAGCGGAAACCTTTTCAATTGTCATGATGCATTACAGCCTGGTAACCACTAGGGGGGTAAAGGGTACCTGAATATTGGTGCCACAGCGAGGGCAGCATTTGCAGTTCTCTTTGAGCCAGTCCCTGCTGTAGGATTCCTCCACGGCTTTTTGGACCACCCTCTTCCCAAAGCGCTGCTCCATGAACTTCTTGCCCTCAGAGGTGGCTGACAGGTACTCATCTCTTAGGTTACGCAGATCATCTGAGGAGCAAAACAGAGGCTGAACTAGAAGAAAATCTGTTCTTATTTCCGGTAATTTTTTTTTTTTAGATTTGTATACATTTTACAGCTGCGCATCTGATTTATTTCCCCACAATTGAGATTTACTTTTAAAGCGTCTGCCCCACATGTTGACGCTAGATTTATCTTGTGATGACTTTTCTTTTCTTTATAATATACCACTTAATCGTTTGCTAAACAAAGAATTGTCTCGCTCATGCAAAATACTTTTTAAGTATCAATAAAATAGCACTATCTGTGACATTACCTGCTGTTATTTTACAATGGGAGACGCCGTGATAGCCCAGCTTGCACAGCGTGCAGAAAGCATACTGACAAGCCGAGCAAATGCCCATGGTTGTGTCCGGCTCCACCATGACAGCCGTGCCACAGAACTGACGGGGACAGTAGACCACGTCAGCCATAAGGTCCAAAGTCGACTGCAGGAGCAGACGGTCGTATCGGGCAAACAGCTCGTCGTCCACCAGCAGTTTCACCTGAAAGATAAAGATGGGTAGCAAAAGAGCTGGGTGAATAGAGAACGGAAACTAAAGATGGCACACCGGGGGTCTCCCCGTCTCACCTGTGACGGAGTGGCTAATGAGGTACATTCAGGTTCTGGGCAGTTAAGGCACTGGACGTTCCCATCCCGGATTTGGATTTGAAAGTACTCCGTCATGCACGCCTTGCAGTAAACATGCTGGCACCCCTTGAAGCAGAGACAGTTAGAGCCCAGTTTATCGGAGAAGCAGATCCCACAGCAGAAGACCTTGCTGTCGAACGCCCTCTGCCGCTGCGCCTCATCAAAGCCCAGCAGCTGAGGGAGGGGGTCAGAGTGCGGGTCCTTCAAAACCACGGCGCGCGGGTCCGACTGAGACGTCGGTGAAAGGTGCTGCTCAGAGATCGCTCTGTTCAGCTCTGGTTTCTTCTCCTCTGGCTTCTTCTCCTCTGGCTTTTCAGATTGATTTACGTTCTGTGTCCCAGCTGGACAGAGGAAAAAAAAGAAAAAAAAACTTTTTCCACAATCAACCAACTTTTTAAAAACTTTGGCATAATGTACAGTTGGCTGAGCAAGGATTTTCCTTTTCATGCAAGAAAAATAATATTTCTGAGCAAACTAAACTGAGACGTTTTGATCTGCTGGCGTGCTCTCTGCCATGTTGCTCCAACGCTGTGCTGCGGGTGGCAATTAAGAGCAGGGAGGGGCTAAGCCCTGAGTGGCAGCTGTTCCCATGCACACGCACGAGGCCGGCCCGGCTATGTAAACAAGAGACTGGAGAACAACATAGAGAGATGCGGTGTGACGTCATACCATACTCCATCCGAAATATTACCTTTAATTCTTCACATCACCATTTTTTAGTTCCTTCAATCTAAAATAATGAAATCTCACATTGATCTTTTAAGGCTAAAAACTGCAAGGCAGGAAGCCCCTGCTTCCTGTCAGCCTACATTCAATAAAAAGGGCCACTAGTGCCACAAAAGATAAAAAAAACATTTCGAGACTCATGTTGGCTGTATTTGTAAATTTCACTATGGCTTTGGTGAAAGCGTCCATGTTTTTTTTTTTCTCTCGATACTGTCAGAAAAGCGGGAAACTGGAACACAAAAACTTGGAATGCGGTACCGCGCACGTGACGTCACGGCCTTAAGAGTAACGCCCCTTTTGCCGCACCGGTAGGGCAAACAGTCGTAGAACGCACATACAAACCAGCCATTACAAGCGCAACAGAACCAGCGATATGACCGACTTTGCAGCCATTAAACTTACCCAAGACGATGTCCCAGGCGCACGGTTTACTGGTCGCACTGTGGAAGAGCACACCAACCTTCAGCTGAAACGGTGGCTTGAGTGTCGAGGGCTCAAAAAAACCGGAAGACGGGCCGAGTTGATTCAACGGTAAGCTTTGTTTTTTTCCCTGCTCGGCGTTCATGCCTTTGTTATGATTTCCACCGTGCTCCGTTCACGTCGGCCTTTTTTGTTTGTTTGCAATCAACGTCCAGGAATCTGTATATCTTGCCTATAGGTAGCCATGTTAGCGCCTGCTAACATGCTAGCCTATATGCTATCATCACCCTTTCCACCGACAAAATGCTTGCTACATATGTAGGTGAATTTGGTAACTTTTTCCGGGTTGAAATGTTGTGTAGGCCGCCCGCACAAGTGTACCCAACGCACACATTTCTCCTTGGCACTCTTGAGTTTCGGGAAATTAATGAAGAAAACATCCTTCATATGCGGCCGATCAGCGTACCTCGAGTCGCTGTTGCACGTCCCATAGCAACAATGTTTATAAACCATGGTCTTAGATGTTGGAAAAAGCAGTCGTTTACCGAGTAAAACCTAGGCTAACGCACGTCTCTTCCACACCAAAACAGCGGCGCGTTTGGGAGTTTGCCCTACTGCGTACCACGTGATGTGACGTCATCGTGACGTTGTGTTTCTAAAAATAGCTCGCGCGCGGTACCGCATTGACATCACTCCAACTTCCCAGTTTCGAGTTCTGAGGTAAATGGAACGCAGCACAATGCCCCGTACGCGCTGTGAGATTTACAGCCGTTGCAGACAGAAGACGAGGACCGTGGAGAAATCTTTGGTCGTGGCTCTAAGTGAGACAGGTTGTAGAACGGACGTTTTTAGAGCCTGGCAGCCAAAGATGACCTGCGATCAACATCTGACAATGTCAGATATTTAGAAAGAATATCTCAGTTTGACAGCTGCTACGACCTACGTCTACTAATCAAAAGTGTTTGACTGGACCACTGTAACACGACATGAAAGGCTGCACAGGCTATGTGCTGTCCCGAAAATAAAGTAAACTGAATATGTTTTTGAATCAATTCGTGTCAGTGAAAACCTGTCCTGTTTGCCCTGATCAGACAAGTTTTGTTTAACCGGAGCAAACACACCGGAGCATAGACCAAGGCGGTGAACAGGTGCATCTTCATCGGTGTGTGCATGTCGGATTCCAGTGACAGCTTTCATTAAAGTTCATTAAAGTTCTCTTATTGTGGCAGACTAGACCAAGACTGATAAATAATTTGGGCCCCAAAACATTTTTTCTTCATGTTGGATTTTTTTCCCTTGCGTCTGCAGCAGACTTTTGATGCAGTGAACTGGAACATTTTGCCAATTATTATTTTTTTTATTATTTATGAAAGGACATTGACATTTGATTAAACAGATTCATCCAAAGAGAACTCTTTAATTCATTACTGGACTATTTTTCATTAAACTTATTTGATTGTGGTTTTGTTTCGGCTGAACAGCTGATTTTTATTTAATAATAAATACAGCCGGGGCCGTAGATGGATGGCAGACGCTGATGAAGCACGTTCTAAGCGATTTAGTACTAACGGTGATACAATGTGCGCACATCAAACTTGACGTTGTGACAAAGATTACCGTATTTTTCGGACTACAAGTCGCACTTTTATTCACAGTTTGGCCGATCCTGCTACATCTGGGCTCACTCCCCCCCCCCCCATTGATCCATTCACATCTGCACATTTTGTCGCACTTCTTCTGGCAGCAGCACACAAACACTCCCGTCTCCTCCCTGCAGCCGCACACCTGACCCGAATAATGAGCTTCAGCAGAACACAACATGCGACCCTCTTTGCGGACAAGACAGACACGAAGGTGCTGTTCAGAGAAATGTTCCCAGGCAGACAAGAAAAACTAAATGCTGAATGGTGCGACATGCTAAGCTAACAGTACGACGTGGATGTTTGAGAGCAACATAAAAAGGTCTGTAAAGCTCTTGCATCTGCATCAGTGAAGCTGTAAACCTCTCAGACAACATTAGCCAACGGCAGCTGTTATTAGATTGACAGACAGGCCAATGACAGGTCTGAGCTCACCCTTCAAGCTGCAACACACATTGCTCCGCTGCGTGAATGAATACCGTGCTGCTTCTGGTACTTAGATTGTTCCGATGAATCTTTGTCATGTAACGTCAAACCACAAAATTGGACGAAGCAAACATACCTTTGGCTGCAGGATCCACTTTCCTTCGGTCACCAGCACCCTTACTGCTGCTTCTGCTGAGTTCAAGAGGAGACTGGATGCTCAGAAAGTCCAGAGTCTCCTCTTTGAGGAACTGGATCCACGTGAAGAGGATCTCATAACCCTGATTTTCTTCCCACAACTCATCCAGGCGGTGGCAGAGAGAGCTGAGCTGAAAACAGCAAATATACAAGGAAGAGCTGAGAAAAATACAACTACAAACAATGACTCCTTTCCTAAGGTAAAGATAGCGTTAAAAGAGATATATATGTTTTGTATATTTTATAAAGATGTAACAATCAGCTGGTCATGAGAATCCACCGATTTTTCACTTGACATGTGTGGATCAGTTGTTGGATGGCTGGCAAATGAGATTCTGATCGGTCTTTTACAGACCAGTGAACGCATCATTAAGACTACTAGGTGACCATAAAGACAACACACTAACCAGCTGTACATCTCAGTGGTTATTTTCAGCATCATTAAGATTAGGAGTGGACAGTTAATCAATATCAATATATATCATATAGCTTGATTCAATAAAAGGTAACATGGCATTTCCAATATTTCAATATACATTTCAGTCTATGATTACAGTATTTGTCACTGACTGTCGTTCCAGGTTTTATGAAGTTTTATACGTTTTATTTTATAAAGCAAGTATATCTGAAATGTTATATTGGAAACGTTTTATAAACATGGGAAAATAATTGTCATAAGTTTGTACAGGCATCTGTTGTGGGCATTCTTGGCAGTCTGTCAGAGGCTTTTATTTGGTTTATATTGATATCGTAACTATATTGTGTCGACCGAAATGAAGAAATATATCGTGATATAATTTTTGCCCATATCGTCCAGCCCTAATTAAGATGTTTAAAATGAAATCAGAGGAAGCACAAAAAAGTGTAAAACTTCCAGAAAAGAACCTTTACTTTCTTCTGAGGCATTAACGCTGCTCATTTAAGTTGGCAAATCCAGAATCAAGAACCTTTATTCTCACCATGTGTTATCATAGCTGCATTTTTTTTTTATTATGTACCATAATCTGGAGGGATTTTACTTTATTTGTAGAGTTCAAGTAACACATCTTTAACTATGGGCTACTTTTCAAATATGCTCCTTTAATATGTCTCTACTTTTGTTGAGAAAGCTCCATTTTGGTTTATTTAGAAACAAGAAAAAAAAAATGTTTTAATCATTCATAGAATGGAAATAAAAATGGTCCAAAATGTTTTCAGTAATTGTTTTCAGTAATTGTAAATTAGCCAGAAAAAAAAATCTGAGCAGATCATTTCTGATATACATTTGCATAGCATGCCTACATGAGTAGAGCTGTACTGTTGTTTTGTGTCATCCATCCATTCATCCACCTATCGTCTACACCCGCTTGTCCTTGCAGGTGCCTACCTCCAGGTCATTGGGCAAGAGGCAGGACACACCCTGGATAGGTAGCCAGTCCATAACAGGGGCAATGCAGAGACACACAGGGTAAGCAAGCACGCACACACGCACTCTTACACAGGGACGATTTAGAGAGAGCAATGAACCTGACCTACCTGAGCTTTGGTCATCCACTTGGAGCTAAGTGAAAAGACCGGTGGGGACATAGAGGGGTAGTCTGCAGGAAGCTCGAAGTTGAGCACCAGAGGAGGCAAAAAGCAGACATGATATTCAGCGGTCTTCTCTCCTGCAACAGATGGGGAAGAGGTTCGTCCAGGCATGTCACGGACGGTGATATGAAGGACCTGTTGTTTGCACTCACGGCTTTACCTTTCGCTAGCAGCTTGAAATCGGGAGGGAGCTCCAGACACAGCTGGATCTCTCCTCCCTGAGCAGACTCCGCACGGCGGAACACCTCTTCGTCGTAGATACTTGCAAGAGCAAGCAGTTCATTCTCCTGGGCTTCCTTATCCTCAGACATTTACATACCTACGGCAACAACAGTAACAACACGATGCATGAAGCTGGAAGATGTGGATGTAGCAACGTCCGACAAAACAGAGAACTGCGCCTAATGATGTCTCATAAATTTCACAATAGTTTACATAAGATCTTTGCTTATCAAATGACCCAAACGGCCGAGGATTGCCTCATTGCAACTTAATAAGAAAACGAGGAATATAAAAATACGGGTTTTGCTGTGACTTAGCTTTAGCTAGGCTGCGTAGTACAAAAGTTAGAAGACCCGTGTCTAAGGCAATATTAATGTAGCAACAGCCCACATAAAGTGACTGGAGGGCTGAGGCCGGCTGACGTTAGCGGCTTAGCTGGCAAGCTAACTAACTAACTTGAGGTGTTCACTGTAGGTGGCTAGCTAGCACTGTTAGCTAACTGCCGTTTGGTAACAGCAGCTAACTGCGGGGCCCTATGTCATAACAAATGTTACGCAGTTCTCAACTATTAAAAATTATTTCACTGGAAAGTACTTTGCATTGCGTTAAAACGAAGAACTACCTTATATGTCCCAAGTGCCAAAGTCTTCTGCCCCTTTTGACTAGTTGTGGTCATGACGAGTACGTTTCACAGCGCCCTCCCCAGGTGCTCTTGGTGTCGTGCCTTCTTCTTCTTCTTCTTGTGGAATTTTATGGCGGTTGGCAACAAACTTTAAGTAGCATTACCGCCACTTACTGGTATGGAGTGTGGTTCTTAATGGTCTATTTTATCTATATATACCTATATAAACATATATATATATATATATATATATCAATCTATATCTATCTATCTATCTATCTATCTATCTATATGTACCTTAATATTCTACTCATTTATATAATTTACTTCTTCTATAATGAAATTCTATGATATAATTTTGTTTTCTTTAAATATTGAATAACTATTTGTATATGTTTACTCCCCAAATGCTTCCTCAAAATATCTAACAAATTAATCTTTTCCTTAATACATTTCAACTCTTTCTTCATATAAGTTCTCTCTCTTTCATATTTATTACATTCTAATATAACATGTTCTACTGTTTCATATTTTCCACAATAATCACATTTACCGGTATTATGCTTTTGAATTTTATAGTGTATAATTAAGTCCCGTATGCCCAAATCTTAATCTTGTTATCACCCTCTCCTCTTTTCTATGTGCCTTCTTCTTCTTCTTCTTTCGTATTATGGCGGTTTGAACACGGCTGATAGGTGCATACCGCCACCTAGTGTACGTTGGTGTGCGCTTCCACTCACTGGGTCAATATCAATTTGCATACAAAAAGCATAAGTGAGTGACGCCATTTTAGCTGTAACACACCTCATTTTAAAACATCTCGTGTCCCCCTCTGCAACATGCTAGACTACTTTTTGTTGATTTTAGTTTAGCTTTTAATTCCATTCAGCCACATATTCTTCTTTAAAAAAGAAAACTCATTCAGTTGGACGTAAACCCCTTATTAAATGGTATCATTCTTTTCTGTCAAACAGGCCACAGTGGGTCAAACTGAACTCAGTGTTTTCTGACACTGCTCTGAGTAGCACCGGTGCCGCCCAGGGCTGTGTCAGTTCACCATTTTTTTTTATTTACACTGTACACTAATGATTATGTCACCTATCGGCTTAATGAATATGTGGTGAAATTCTCAGATGATACCGTAATACTCAGCCTGTTAAACACAGATTCCAACCCAAGCAGTCATAGGTCAGCAGTTGATGAATGCGTAAACTGGTGTGATGCTCATAAGTTGCACATTAATATAGAAAATATGATGGAGATGTATTTGTCGCCATACAGGGATAAAACATTCAACAGGTGAGCTCATATAAATACCTGGGGGTTCATACTGATTACACTCTTGGCTGGCACACACACATGTGGCAGGTGTTTGTGCTGAACTTCACAAGCGTCTTCGTTTTCTTCGTCGTTTAAGAGCGTTTGGTTCTTGTACCAACATAATGGTCATTTTCTACAGAGCTACCATAGAGTCTCTACTAAAATATGGCATCGCCAGCTGGTTTGGTAATTTGACAGTAATAACAAAAGACCCAGATCTTAAATTTATTAAGACAGCAAGTAAAACAATGGGAATGGCGGCTCCTCCTCTGTCTCCACAAGAACTATTGGAGCAGTTCATCCTCAGACAGGCAGGTGAGATTTTATCCGGCTCCTCTCTGAATTTGTGCTGCTGAACTCCGGAAGAAGGTACAGCAAGCATAATAGATTTAAACTTTCGTTCATCCCATTGTCTATAAAACTTGTAAATGAGCGCATGGTGTGGTATGAGAAGATTAACGGGGGAAAGTGCGGTGACATGCAGGTAGCCTCATCTATGGTCTCTTATGTTCTACAGCACAGCAGGCTGAGGTTTTTGAAATTATTCTAGTTTCAAAGGGTGATTTGCAAGGTTTTATTGATCGTTTTAGTCAAACTGTGATTTATGAACTGTTGTTACTATTTTATATTTATTTGTTACTAACACTTCTTTTATTAGTGATTGAATATGTAGTGTAATGCAGCTGATCCTTGTATCCGAGGCGAATTTCTCTCAAGGGAGACAATTAAAGATACTTTGACTTTATTGGTTTGTGTTATGCATATAAATGGATAATGCTGTCCTAATTATTCAGATTTCCTTTTTGTTCCCTTCAGTTTCCATCCAAACCCCATTCATTTCCTGCCTTTCTTGCTACTACACGCCGGCCTGAAACTAATGCAGTTTAGGGGGCCACGGCATGGGAAGGTTTGGGAACCCCTCGACTATGCCTCTTGATTAATTAGATTACCGATCACATTGATCAGCGGAGTTTAATACTCTTTCTAGAGTTTTATAAGGCCTTTGACTCAGTTGAACATCCCTTTATTCTTAAAACTCTGCAAAGTGTTGGTCTTTGGAGAAACATTTTAGTATTAAACGGGACATTTCAGGCAAAATCCACTTTTTTCGTCCTTATAGACGCTTCATGCTTTTCAGTTCTTCTTTCCTCATTGAATTCACTCAGTTGTGGTCTCTATAAAATGGAACTGCAATGCTTTGGTCTAAATTCCTCATTAATTTACCTCCATGTTCCCCCTTTTTACCCTCATTCCGAGGTGTGTCTGAGAGCAACTCGTTTTGGTGCCGTCTCTTTAAATCTAAAGGAGGCCCTTTCCATCGCGCCCCCCTCCAGGTCGCAGTGTTCTACTCCACGTCGATCAGCCGTTTTTGTAGGATGCTGGGGGACAATGTAAAGAACAAGCGAGCATTTTTGACTTATCGCTTCGACCTCCTTCATCTTGGACTATAAAAACTATCAGAGAACTAAAAATGGCAGATTCCCTAGATTGGTAAACTGGAAGTCCAACAACCTTCTTTAGCAGTTCCACAACAAATATTGTTCAAAAAAAACTAAATAAAAAGCAGAGAAAACCAAATGGCTTGAAAAGAATGTCCAAAGATTATAAAGATAATATACACAGCACATGGACAGACTGCATTCAACTTTTCTGCACTCCTAAAGACTAAAGTACAAAAAAAAAATGTATTTAAGGGCTAAAAACGAAAAGTTTGCATATGTTCCCTTTAAATACATTCGGTTTCCCCATTTTCTCAGAATCCCAACTTCTTGTTTTGTTAGATAGTTGTTAAATAAAAAGCAGTAATTCCTTTTCCATGTAGCAGAATTGTTTTTTTCAAGATCTTATCGTTAAAAAGACGTAAATAAAAGCAATATTACAGATAATACATAACTGTATGCAAAATTTGATTCCATCTTATTGTGCAGGACGGGAAAACGTCTTCGTTTACAGGAGTGCGCTTGAAGAAACGATTACATCTCATCCCAGTTTTTGTTCTAAGATTTATTTTCGCTTTTTTTCCCCAGTGATGTGGCAACAGCAGCACCTAAAAAAGGTGATTTGTTGGACCAGCAACCACCCTGTTGAGTAGAAAAAAAAAAAAAACAACAAGGCTACCAAAGAACAAACGGATCATTTGCTTTTGAATGAGAAAAGCAGAACATTGAAATACTGCATGACAGTAACTCTTAGTATCTAAATCGAACATACAGTGAGACTAAACATCATAACCCAGGAGTTGTGTTTGTGGCGGAAAAAAGTTATCCAAAAACAAAATAAACACAAGATTTACAACTTAAGCTACTGATGTCCCTTCCCCGCTCCATTGAAACCTTTTTTAAACAATATTTTATAGTTTCTGTAAGCACTATTAGTTACCTTCAGCCAACAGCAGCTTTGCTGACAGACTCTCCACATCTGACATTCTTAGCTTAAAGGCGTTCAAGAGAAGCTAAACAATAACAGCCATGAACGCAGCACAAACTAAGCAGCTTGCAATCCACACTTGCAACTCTCGCGCCATCAGGCAGTCCGTTCAATATTATTATGCAGTATTTTTGTATTCAAAGAATATAAGAAAGCATGCCGTGAAGGCGGGTCCGATCAATAGCGTTGATAACGGATGCTGCTGTCTGTTTTTCCAAAAGGGGCTACTGTGTCGTCAGGAATAATCTTAGAAGAAAGGGCTGAACCGGGACAAGAAGCGGTAGAAATGGAAGAGGGAAATTCAACGTTGGCGGGGGGGAAAAATTTAGTCAATGTCCATTTCAGGAAGCTTGTTTTCTGCCGTTTCCTGTTGCGTGCCTGTGGGTTTTGTTTTATTGGGGTTGCCAGGCTGGATTTCGGGTTCAGCCTGTCCATTGACTGGCCCGTTCTCCGTCTTCTCCTCCTTAGGAGGCTCCACCTTGGGCTTGGGTTTAGTTAACGCTTGATTGCAGGACGCATAAAGCTCCTAGGAAATAAACGTATCAAGGTAAGCAAATTAATTTTACCTTAAGCCAAGTCAAAACACACTTTTTTTGTAACGATGTTAACATTCGCGAAGACGCCTCAAAGTACCTTTGTTTTGGACTTAATTTCTCCAACTTTGACCACAGGGTCCACAGTGAGGTCCTGACCGTTCTGCTGGTTCATCTTGGTATTCATCCAAGCCATGGCCTCGTTGACCTGCTTGTCCACCCGAGTCACCTCCAGCTCGTCGAGGTGGTCGTACTGCTCCTCCTGTAAGTAGACAAACAGATAAATTTAACTGTTTACACCATTTCAATCAAACCTTGGCATAAATTTGTCTTAATAGCAGCTGTTCTCTTCTTAAGGGATGGAAATGGTTACCTTTGCCTTGTAGGCTTCGATGATCTTCATGTACATCTGTATCTGTCTGCCCAGCTCCTCAAATGCTTTTGGTCTCTCCTCGGCTTCCAGGTATCTATTGTGAATGGGTTGACCAAATTTCTGCAGGGGTAAAAAAAAAAAAAAAAAAAAAAACAAACATTAAAGTGTGTCAAAAATAGTTCTTGGATCAGTACCCGTCAGGGCTGTAGCCAAGACAACTTTATTCATAAAGCACTTTAAAAACAGCAGGCGCTGACCAGAGCGCCGAACAAAAAGAATTAAAATAAAGGAATCTCTTTTTTTTTTTTTTTTTTTTGTATAATGATAGTAAAAAGATTTATTCGTTAATTGACGTTAATTTACACAAGCCGGTGGAACATTTCATAGATGCTTTGCCATCCATGTAATATCATTCAGTTGAGTTTATTTAATGATGCCAAATTACCACAAATCACATCCCAACCCAACTTTATGAACAGGTCCGATTCATATGCCTTAAGTATTCAGTCCCATTTTATATCTCATATGTTCGATGCAAATATACAGTAGCTTTCAGATGTCCATAAACGAGGTGCAATTTATTCATTCTGAGCTATTTACATCGGCTCTAGAGGTCAATTTAATGATATCCAGTTCTTCAAATGCTTTGGTCAAATTAAAAGACTTTTAGGTCTTACAGCCCAGCTTCAAGTCTAGTTATTTTAATGAGTAAAGCCAAGCATAGACAAACGCACTGATAAAGACTAACCCAAGCAAGGAGCCCTGTGAAAATTGTTATTAAAAACAAGCTAGTAAGGAAATGTGGTTAAAGGGCCTATATCATGCAAAACAAATTTGGTCAAAATCATGCGGTTATTTTGCTCGATTCCTGTATGTCTGAGTAATCCCAGCTGAATTCTGCTCCCTGAGTGGCAGTGACAGGTCGTACCAAAGTGGAGATTAATTCTTAAAACTGGTGCGATTTCTACAATAAAACCACCCGACGGAGAGGCCAGAGACCTAAGTAAATCTAACCGCTTGCTAAATTTGAACAGTAACGTCGAGTGATGCCATGCTGCAGCAGCAGTTCAAATAACTGGTCAGAAGCAGGACTCTGGAGAACTTGACCCCATACTGCGGAGCTAATTCAGCTATTTGATTCAGGTGTGTTTGACCAGAGATTCAGCTAAAAGTTGCAGGAGTTTGACACCCCTGCTGTAGTGCCAAAGGCAAGATTTCATCATAGATAAAAGCCTTTAGCTGACTTTGGAAGGCTTTTAAAAAAAAAAAAAAAAAAGCATGATATAGAACCTTTAAATGCTCCAATAAATATGGTGTTTTGGTTTCATTTTGCAATCAGAATCAGAAACAAGTATATAGCCAAGTAGGTTTGCACTTAACAAGGAATTTGACTTGGTGTTGATGGTGCAGAAAGGCATTTATTTCAGTCAGCATTACTTATGACCCAGGGCACAGGCTCCCAATCTATATGCAGCTAACCCATTCAATCCCTTTTTACATTTTCAGAAGACTCGCCTTCAGTTCAGCAAGTTTGTCGATGTAAACTTGCTTCTGCTGGTCCTCTCCATCTTCATACAACCAGGTCTCTGTGTCCTCCAGTTTTAATGAGAATGCGTCACGATCCTGAAATTAGACCCACAAAACAAAAACAAAAAAACCCCAACAGAAAAAACATGAGCGCAAAACAAAGCGTCGGCTTAATCCCCTTCAAGTGAACAAAAAAACAAACAAAACAAAAAAGAAAGAGCTGGGAGGCTGAGCGCAGGCCTAGAGAAGACGCTGCTCTACACTCACAGCTTCGTTCACAAACTTCTCCAGTGCTCCGTGCAGTTTGTCCCTCATTTCATACACGTATTCTTCCACGTTGTTTTTCGCATCGTTTCTCTCCTTCTCCAGCTTGTCCTGCATGATCATCTTCCCCTACAGGAGGCACAAGGGAAGAGAAGAGAGAGTTTCGTTCCAATGGCATGTTTTAAAGGGAACATTTTTAAGCACCACAGCAGAGAAAACAGGGCTGCTCTATTTTAATTGGCACCCGCCAAGCGATCGTGGGTTTTTAAATCTCGATCAAACGCGGTGTTAGAAAGTGAGCCTCTCTACTGTGTGGGCATGCCAAACATTCCTGGTGGTTTTAGGAACATTACCTCATTCTCCAAGAACGTATTAAGTTCTTCAGCGGGCAGCTGCCACTGCAGTTTGCCCTCTATGGGCAGATCCACAGTCTTCGTTTTGACTTTGGCCTTCTTGGCCTGAGGAGGCAGGTCGTTCTTCTTCTCCTCCTTGACATCCTCTGGTGACGTCTGGGGAAAAAAAGAAATTAAGTAAATTAAAGAATTCGATACGTTTAGAAAATCTAACGCCTCCAGTTAAAACACAAACTAGTGTTTAAAAAGAGACCGGTAAGCTCACCGTGTGGAAACTCAACTGTTTTCTTTTTAATGAAGCTGAAACTAAAACCTTCAACGACCCAAAGCTCAAAGTCTAACCTTTATTTAAACAACGGCTGAGCCTTAAACTGTAATAACTTCAGCTTTAAAGTTGTTTTTTCTGTTGCTTTAAACTGACCTTGGTCCTCTAAGTGGAGGCATCAATTCCAGTGCAGAAATTAGAATCCCTTTATTAATTCACCATTGTTTTATAGCTTATTAAGCTACTTAAGATAGCAAGAAAGGCTTTAGAAGATTCAAACAAAAACACGTTTTTGTCATACATACTAAACTATCGTTGTGAGGAACAAGTTGAATCCTAGATCTTGAGGAAAGGGCTCCACTACAAATAGCTCAGCTGACATTTTCTGATAGAACGTTTACATTAACCTGCTACTTAATCATTTTAGCTGTAAAGAAACAAGAAAATCAAAGCGAAGTTACAGAGGACGCATTTTAATATTCTGGGTCCTGAAGATGCAGATTTACATCGGGTAAACGTTTCCACAGACCCCCTGCTAACAACTCAGAGCAAAGGAAGAAAAGCTGGTGCGCCTCCTCCACTAGGTACCTAGTGCTGGGCGATATGGATGAAAACTTTATATTTCGTCCATTTCAAAAAAAAGCTTTCAAGCAAGTAGAATCTCAGTCCGATACAAATGGGGATTAGAAGTGGAGTAAAATAAAAAGAAATTCATCAGCATTACACGGTCTATATAATTGTCTCGCTAGC
Source organism: Fundulus diaphanus (assembly GCA_037039145.1). Classification (NCBI taxonomy): domain Eukaryota; kingdom Metazoa; phylum Chordata; class Actinopteri; order Cyprinodontiformes; family Fundulidae; genus Fundulus; species Fundulus diaphanus. The sequence goes on from CM073136.1 coordinate 37,051,767, forward strand.
TTAACAGAACAAAAATGTTTTAAATACTGCAGTATCTTATTTATATTTATATATCTATAATTTTAGAGGTATGTCTGTTTTAATGCGACTCAACATATTTTAATGTGGTTCTAGTTAATTGTAAGCAGAGAAAAATTCAAAGATTAAAAATCTTTAAAGATCGAGGAAAGTTGGGTACGAACACCGGCTGTGATTTTTAAGACCCGGCAGTCTGGCTCGCTGACACTAAAGATCACAGACTGAACTTAAATCCTGATCCCTGTTGTTGGTTCGGTTGCAGGCTCTGATCCAGATCATTTAAAGATGGCCCGACTGGATCCAGGCATTTAGGATCGGCTCAAAACAGCCCCGGTTTTGTTGGGCCGTTTGTATTTATTCATCGCTAGCGTTTTAGGTTTTTTGTAAACTGGAACTGATGCGGTTCGTAGACTCTGGAGACACAGGCCATTTCTTTTTGTACCATCCATTTTTTTCCTCCTCTTTTGCAGTTTGCATCCACTAGAAATGGAAATCTGGAGGCTTTTGGGCAGCTACTTGCGAGCACTTGCAGAAGGCCACTTTCCGTTTGCTTCATTCACAACAGAGCAGCACGGGGAGATGAATACCGTCCTATCGCCCAGCACAAGGTTACCTCCATCTCCTCCGCCTCTGCTTTCTTGTCATCGTTGTCTCCAGTCTGGGGTTTCTGATCTTCCTGGTCCAGCTGCATTTTGGCCTATTGCATGGTAACAAAAGAAAACATATATAGAAGTTTTAATAAGATGACACCTTTGGCGTCACTGCATTAGACCAGTTCACGAAAGTTTTGCTACCGCCATCTAAAATTTTCCAAAAAAATAATATTTTAATTTTAATGTACGACTAAACTTTAAATCCATTTCTGTTTCATTCTGTTTCTGTTTTATTCTAGACAGCGGCATTCAGAAGGATTAAGAACAGAAGTGGAAATGAAAGAATGAAAGATTTAAAGGAAAACCAGGAGAAAATGTCTGAAAAGGCAAAGTAAAAAGCATTAGTGTTTACCGCCTTAGCGGCGTTCAATTCTGGTCAAAAAAAACAAGTCAAAGCAAACAGCTTCTCTTTCCCCCTCACGCTCCCTCACCCTGCCCTGACCACTGCTTGGGCTTTTGGCATCCGGAGCAAAAACGCGTACCTCGTCTTCCTTCGCCGTTTGGTCCGTCTCCATTGGTTCCTCTCCTTCCGTCTCTTTTATGAGCTCCACCAGAGATGCGCTGGAGACGCTGAACACACCGTGAACGTTGACGCGCACTTTCACTTTGATCTTGGCGCTCTCGCCGGACGCCTGAGGAACCACGTTCTGGATCAGAAACTGACCTGCAAAGCCGAGGGAAGTTGCCGCAACGTTGAAGTTCGGTATAAAAAGAAATGATTAAAATCACAGGGAACGATGGACTGATGGGTATCTGTAATTAGTGGAACCTTTAATACCTATAGTGGCTTTAGGGTATTTTAGCTCCTTGGGATTATTGTAATAGGCTTCCAACGTGAAGGGCTCTTTCCGGTAGAAGGTCAGGACTTTGGAGAAGGGAGCTGCATGGTTCTTTGGGAAAACCTCACAGTCGCTAGAAAAAAAACAAGATGATCCAAATATTAATTTGGCAATTAAGGTCTGAATTTAGTGTATTAGCCTAGGAAACTGACAAAAGAGGTTTTTCTTTTGTTGTTTTTTAGCAGTGGCTATTAAGCTTCAGAAATCTATATCAATACACTGCCATCAATTGCTACTTTAAATGATAATTAGTGAGATGAATTAGCGCTTTTTGTTTATAATTCATGTTCTTTAAGGTGGATCTAAATGTAAAAATGTTTTCATGGTTTAATAGCGTCTGCTGCTGCTAAGAATGGCACGTTCAACAGGTGAAACATATCTAGAGGAACGCGGTCGGCGAGACTTTTAACAATGACTTTGTCGTCCGTGAGGATCAAAGTGGTCCTCTTAGTTGAGCAGACATGAAAGGAGGAGAAAGGCCCCGTTGTCCTAACCTGACCCTAGCCGGATTGATATCGCTCCGCCTAGCTTCACTCACATCCATCTGGGACCTCTCCCATAGAGTGATTTCTCCAACCAATTTTATTGTCCAGCCAATCAGGACGCAGGGCTGGAGTTTCATAGATGTGACGTAGTGGAGAAGCGACCGTGAGACTGTTTTGATAGCAATGGCGGCTCGCATCGAGGAAGCAAGCGTTAACATTGATGCTGCCATTTCTTCCGTGTTGTCCAATCTACCTAATATGGTTTCATTAACAGAACATCAGAGAACGGCTCCGAAGGCTTTTGTTGGTGGAAACCATGTTTTCGCCCTTCTCCCAACCGGATTTGGCAAGTTTTGTTTTCCGGGACGCGCCTCGGAGCGGTTAGCGCGAACCATGTTAGGAGGCCTTTAGTCCTCGACGCGGTCGGCCCGGGATCGACTCTTTGCCGCCTGTCTTCCCCCCTCTTCCTGTCAGCTCACTGTCAATAAAACGCATGCCACTAGAGCCGCAAACACATTTAAAAAAAAAAAAAAAAAAAAAAAAAAAAAAAAAAAAAAGTTTTGTTTTTTCCTGCGTCGCTCTCACAGCGTCACGGGTTAGCTTCGGTGTGAGTGGTTGAAATAGCACGTCGATAAAGATGACAGACAAGTGGCTTATCCAATCATATGCAAGGATTTTTGATAAGGCCCAGCCTTCAATAAAGGCCATTCCTATGGAGATGTCCCAGATGTATGTGAGTGAAGCTAGGCGGAGCGACATACATCTGGCTAGGGTCAGGTTAGCGTTGTTCTGGGATGACTGTGAACGCGTTCATACCTCAGTCCCTCCTCCACAGCTGAATTCCACTTTAGGGAGATGGAGTATGGGACGACATCCGTGATGGAGAACTCCCTCACTTTGAAAGCAGGCGACAAAATGGCACACTGCCGAAAACAAGAAACACAGTCATAAGTTAATGAAGTGCTCTACCGGAATAAGACAAGCTGAAGTGATGCACACCAAATAAGGATTCATTTCTTGTTAATAAAGAAGAAACTATGCGTCATCTTCCTCAGACCATCTATGCTCCCTACAGGTTGGGCTGCTGAGTGTGAAAACAACTGAACTTTGGAAAGTGACTGAGGCGTACCTGCAGAGCGCAGCCCCTGGCCACCGCCTCATCTGCGTTTAGCGTGGTGCTCAGCTCTTTGCCGAAGAATTTGCTGATCCGCTCTTTGATGGATGGTATTCTGGTGGCGCCGCCCACAATCTCCACTGCATAGATTTCTTCCTTTTTCATCTCTGGGGGGGACAAAAATGATCAATCGATCCACATTTGTCGGGTTGATCTAAAACAGCCGCAGAGTGTTCAACAGTTCACGATTCAGTCAGGAGAAGCAAGAGTCATCGGACGTTATAGATTAGAGGCAGTTACTAGAAGCAGCTCCACCACGCCGACTGTATTTGTTTACATGGTTGTGAGGGTAGACCAGCAGCTATTAAAGCCAGATACACTCACTGGTCTGTTCCATGACGCTGCGCAGGGGACCCTCTACTTTGGCCAGCAGCCCAGCACACATCTCTTCAAACTGACCTCTGTGAACATGATCAGAAGGTATTAATAGACCCAGCTTAGTGGCAACTTAAGTCTCGAAAGGTAATCACTTCTTGAACTTGAAAATATCCAGGTAGTCATGTCAGAACAACAGAATTCAATGTAACCTGTTCCCATTTTATTTGACAAATCAACACAAAGCAGTGAATAGTAGTGAAGTGGAAAGAAAATGGAGACAAATTCTTTTTCCATTCCTGCTCAGTGAGTTATTCAAAGCCTTGATTTCAGTTTTCCATCCCAACTCTGCTGTAATCACTGACCTGCCGGCTGAGCTCCTGGATGAGTAACTAACCTTTGCACCCAGATCCCTTTACAAAGGGGGCTCTATTTACTAATAAGGTTCATTTTAAAAGCAATCAGTTAAACTAACTTCCTTTCTTTTTAGATTTGGGACTAAATAAGAATGCCTTGTTTGTTTAAAATGTTTAATCTGAGTTGATTTATCGCCAACAAATCCAATAAAACACACTGAAGTCGGTTGTTGCAAGTCTTTGGTCCGGTTTACTATCAATTATATTAAGCCAACAACAAACAACAGGTCTGAATCCCACCTGTTCAGTTTACTGGCAACATCAATGTCGTTCATGAAGCATTCGATGTTGAGGGGCAGGTCGGAGGAGTTGGCACTCATCAGCTTCTTCAGCTTCTCGCACTCCTGGTAAAGGCGCACCAGAGCTCGAGGCTTGGACCGGACGTCCAGCTTGTACTTCTTTGCAAACTCTTCACAGAAGTGGTTCACCAGGATGTCGTCGAAGTCCTTCCCACCGAGGTCTGAATCAAAAGCTGTAGCCAGAATCTGATAGAAAGAAGAAAAGGCAAACAATTACGTGTTATGAATGTGTGAAGTTATGGAACAAAATCTGAATTTACAGTACCTAATAGCTACCAACAGCTGTACAAACACCACTCAGGTCTTCATTCCTCACCTTGAGCTTTCCTTTGTTAAAGGCACAAACGGATACCTGGTAGCCAGAGTGGCCCAGGTCCACAAACACCACTATCCTGGGCTTCTCCTCTGGAGCTGCAAGATCCTGCTTATAGATTCCATATGCCAGAGACACTGGAAAAGAACAGGCAACAAACGGGCCAAATTAACAAATAACAGAGCGCTGCTTCTTTTTTGGCGGGTTGCTATGATTGTTCTTCCACTTAGCTTTCCATTAATATCAGAGAATACAGCTTTATATGAGCAGCCAGCTTCTGCTTCAATCTCTCTCTTATTTCTCCGTCTCTCTTTTTATGTTTCTGTCTATTGTGTATCTTTATACGTGGTTAAATTTTGAAGGCTACCTTTCTTCCAACCTTCTTCTTGATTGAATGAAAATCTCTTTAAATCTAGGTCTGCCAGAGTTAAGAATATTTTTGGCCGTAACTTTTTATTATTATTAATTTTTTTTTTTTTATTACATTTGGGATCTGCTTCTGATCCATTCATGGGGTCCATCTAGCAACAAAAATGAATTTTCCAAGTATGAAGCAGACATCTGATTCACTCAGGACGGTGTTTTTTTTTTGTTTCCAACAGAAACATTTGATGATTTGCGACAATCGAAGCAAATGGTATTTCTGTAGGACATCTGAAAATGACCATAGAGCTGTTGACTTGTTGAGAACGTCCTGTTTATATTAATAATCTGCTTTAAACAGCCGTGATCATCCTTATTTGCATTAGGCAAACGTTCTCAGTATATTGAAGTAATCATGTAAAGCTGAAAAAAAAAATGTGTCCTTTTTTTTTGTGTAACACAACAGAAAAGGAGCATTTATCCTGTTGGGTCCCGCACTCCAGACACATTCTGTCTGTCGATAACAACTCTTTCATTTAAGCATTTCTTTCTTTAATGGACGCACCATCAGAACAGACGACGACGACATCTGCGCGGCGAGTAGATGCTCCCAAATTTTTTTTATTTTTTAAATGCAGCCATCCTCAGAAACTGAGTGTGTTTACAAAGCGCAGATATGTTTAACAAAGCAGGGAAAAATATGTCGCCACTCAGCGCGCTCTCTCTCCTGAAGGGAATTTTGTGAGTTTACCTGCGTGTCGCCACGGAAAATTGAGCTCTGCACGTACCTGTCCGCAGACTCATGCCCGCCTTGTGGGAGCATAGAGACAGAAATAACCGTGAACACCTACAGACGTATAATATTTACTAAATTCTTGTTGGGGCGACCCCTTTGTACAACGGTAGGGGAAACACTGCTCCACTTTGATTGAAAAAACTAATTTAAGCCCACAATGATCGACGCCGTTTCCTTATTTCTAGCTCGTCCTGTTGTGGTAACAACGGGGGTAAAAATAATGGACCCCAAAAACATCCTGGTTCCTGGAAAAAGTTCTAACAGTGGGAAACAACACACTGCTGATTTAAAAGAAAGAAGAAAAAAAAAAGCAACAACATCAAATATCCTGAATGCCATCTCACGTTGCTGAGTATAAGCAGGTAAAATGGGACGACGCCGGGTATACCTGCAGTGGTCTCATTCATTAACCGCAGACAGTTGAGGCCGGCGATCTGAGCTGCATCCATGACAGACCTCCTCTCTGGATCAGTGAAGTAGCTCGGTACCTGTCATGAGGAACAGAACATATTTAGAGCGCCCATCAATCTGCATCAACAAAGGTGGAAAAACGACGGCTGCATCCTTTAATGCCAAGAAAGCCGCTCTTCCTGTTTTGATACTAGGGTCAATTTCCACACCCAGCTATTGACGCCCCGTCTGAAAAAGGTATTTGTGCATCGTCGCCCTTTCAACGGGCCGGGATGCTAAAACAAAACATCCCAATGTGGAGAAGTTCAAGACCTAAATTCAGAAACAGGCCACAGCACTAGTAGCATGCTCTCCCTCACCAGGACTGATGTCACCGATAAATTTAGCCCCGGTGAAAGTACCAGCCCCTCTGTGCTAGATCTATAACGTTACATAACAGGTGCTATTTGTACACTCTCACGCTGAGCTCCACGCACACTTCCCACTCTTTACCGACAGGGTGCAGGAGCGGAAGTGCAACTTCAGACGGAGGCATCTGGTGAAGAGGCTAAAAGCTAAAATGTCACATCAACAGGTGGCAACACATTTATACACCAGACCCGTCGTTTTTTTTTTTTTTTAATACAGAAATGTATAAATAACCCCAAACAAACAGCCTGTCAATGCAAGAGGCGTGATGCCAATAGCCAAAGCGGGGATTTCAGGTTTAATGAGCAATTCAGAGAAACTGAGAGTTAGAACTCATTAATCAGCGGTATTCAGAGTCCTGAAAAACCTGCTGAAGTTTCAGAAATCTTCAGACTTTAGATGTAGTCACGGATGTCGGCCTGCTTACAGAGATGACGCAGTCAACAACCGGCTTCTTCAGGGCGCTTTCCGCGGTCTCTTTCAGTTTGGTCAGTAGCATGCCGGTTATCTGCTCCACGCTGAATACTCGCTCTTCCTCCATGTACATCACCTGGAATTAGAGGAATAATCGAGAAGAGTTTTATTTCTCTACAAAACAAAAAGTCAGGCTGAGTGCAAACAGGTGTGGTTTTCGTCCTGGCCGTGGAACACTGGACCAGCTCTATACCCTCAGCAGGATTCTGGAGGGGGCATGGGAGTTTGCCCAACCAGTCTACATGTGCTTTGTGGATCTGGAGAAGGCATTCGACCGTGTCCCCCGAGGGATCCTGTGGGGGGTACTCCGGGAGTATGGAGTACCGGACCCTTTAATAAGGGCTGTCAGGTCTCTGTACGACCGGTGTCAGAGTCTGGTCCGCATTGCCGGCAGTAAGTCGGACTCGTTTCCGGTGAGAGTTGGACTCCGCCAAGGCTGCCCTTTGTCACCGATTCTGTTCATAACTTTTATGGACAGAATTTCTAGGCGCAGCCAAGGTGTTGAGGGGATCCGTTTTGGTGGCCTTAGGATTGCGTCTCTGCTATTCGCGGATGACGTGGTCCTATTGGCTTCATCAGGGCGTGATCTACAGCTCTCACTGGAGCGGTTCGCAGCCGAGTGCGAAGCGGCCAGGATGGGAATCAGTGCCTCCAAATCCGAGACCATGGTCTTGAACCGGAAATGGGTAGAGTGCCTTCTCCGGGTTGGGGAGGATGTGCTGCCCCTAGTGGAGGAGTTCAAGTATCTTGGGGTCTTGTTCACGAATGAGGGGAGGATGGAGCGGGAGATCGACAGGCGGATTGGTGCAGCGTCTGCTGTGAAGCGGGCGCTGTACCGATCCGTTGTGGTGAAGAGAGAGCTGAGCCAAAAGGCGAAGCTCTCGATTTACCGGTCGATCTACGTTCCTACCCTCATCTATGGTCACGAGCTTTGGGTCGTGACCGAAAGAACAAGATCCCGGATACAAGCGGCTGAAATGAGTTTTCTCCGTAGTGTGTCTGGGCTCTCCCTTAGAGATAGGGTGAGGAGCTCAGTCATCCGGGGAGGACTCAGAGTAGAGCCGCTGCTCCTCCACGTCGAGAGGAGCCAGTTGAGGTGGCTCGGGCATCTGGTCAGGATGCCTCCTGGACGCCTCCCTGGAGAGGTGTTCCGGGCACGTCCCACCGGGAGGAGGCCCAGGGGAAGACCCAGGACACGCTGGAGGGACTATGTCTCCCGGCTGGCCTGGGAACGCCTTGGGATTCCTCCTGAGGAGCTGGCCCAAGTGGCCGGGGAGAGGGACGTCTGGGCCTCCCTACTGAAGCTGCTACCCCCGCGACCCGACCCCGGATAAGCGGAAGAAGACGGACGGACGGACGGACGGAGTGCAAACAGCAAACCCGTAACAGTAAGAAGTGTTTAGAAAACATTACACCTCTTAATAAAATTGGGATTTTAAGGCACCGACAGGGAAGTTTAGCCATAAACGAGGGCATTGTCCCTTTTATTAAAGCTATTACCTTGGATAAAACTGAGTCAGAAAAAAAAAAAAAAAAAAAAACTCGGAACACCAATTTGGGTTAATATACCAACTCGTCTTTTGGATGAATTCAGAACAAGACCCTGAACCACATGCAAGCCAAAGTATTTCCTGGTCAATTATTTTGTGATTTATTTTCGCAGAACAAACACTAAGCCGGAGGTTTTATCCAGTAACAAAAAAAGGACACTTTACAGAAAACATCCCAGAAAAAGAAAATGGAATTTAAGGAATCAGCTTTCCTGGTCTTTAAATACTAGCATCAACCACAGAAAAACCCAACATCGGTTGACCTCTAACCCCCACTCTTAGAACAGCACGTTAAGGGATAGCCTCACCTTTACACCGGTGGCTCCTGAGGGCATCTGAGCCAGGTCATACACCAGGTTTGACTTGGCTGCCTGAACAATTGGGTCTGAGAACGCTCTGCCATGGAAGCGCTTGAAGCCTTGCACTGTGTTCTTACAGTTGGTCACCACCTGGAAAGGCAGATTTAGCAGGAAAAAGAAGGATGTGAAATGTTCACCGTTCAGAATAGTTTCGGATTTTTATGTGCCCTGTAAAAATAGAAGAAGAAGAAGAATCTAATACATATAATTTATCAGGATTGACTTTTACCTGGCTCTTTGCCGCCGCTCCAATTAATCGATTTCTTGGACCAAAAGATATAAATGACCTGGGGGGGGGAAATAAAGAAATAATTTTGTTACTATAATCAGATAATTAAAGTAAAGATCATAACCACAGGTAAAATAAGGGTAAACATGTTTGTCAGAAGTTACTAAATGCAAATAGCTAACCTGTCAAGGCTCAGCCTACACAGAACTACAAGGCTAACTTTGATCACAAGCTACCCTTTGGTTTAAGGCTTTCTGATTGCTTTTTAGGGTACGATTACTGATCTTCTTTCACACCTATTACTGCGTGGCAAACTTACAAAAGTGGCACATAAAAATCCCATTGGATGATTATAATGATAGATTTTGTCCTAAAAAAAACATGTATATTCACATATACATGTCGGGTAGGGTTGTCATTCCAACCCTACAGTATAAAGTCCCTTTGCCGTTTGCCGCCTTAAACCCATCCATGTTGGCACACTGCCAGTCAGCTGGATGAAAGCAGGCCGCTACCCCATGCTTACCAGACACACAAATCCGGCGTACCTGAGCACACAGCCCGACTAAGCAACTAATATCAACTTTTCATATTTGTGTCACTCAATAAAAAAGGCAAACAGCAAAAGATAATTAATGAATTACTAATAAACACCAAATTTGCTAGTGTATTAATAGTTTAGTCTATTAATTATCGAAACAATAAAAAAATTACATTTTAAAAGCATTATATTCTGTCATTTTATATTAAGTCAAGTTTTTACACTTGCATTTTTTATAAATACACTGAGTGAAATGTTATGTATTGTATTAATCATCATTTAAACACCATATGAAGTGTGACTATACTGGTTCATGGCCACATGTAAATTTTTAGTGTATACATTTATTTATGACATTAAATATTTTAGATTTAAAGAAACAGACAACACTGGGCCTAAGGCATTAGCCCCCCTTGATATACATCAAGAAAATTATCTCCTATAAAAAAAAATTAGGACTTTCATGATTTATGACCTCTATGTATACTATTTATTGTTTATTTGTACTATTTTTGCTTCTTTGGCCGCACATATACAAATCCAGAAAGATGGTGGCAAAATAAAGTAATTGATATCTCAAAACATAAAAGATAACTACTAAATATTTAAAAAAATGTATTGAATATCACAAGTGAGGAAAAAACCAGCGCCACGCAAACCGTTAAGGTGCTTAGTTTAGAAGAAGAGAGAAGTGAACTCGTTGAAAAAACATTTAAGAAAAGTTTAACAAAACGTGAAATCCATATATCATTTGATATTATTCATTACTTTTTTGGGCGGTTGGTAATTTTTGCTAGAATATTCCACCAAAAGCTCGACTGCTGTCGTCATCGAACGAAACCTTTAACGCAAGACGCACGTCTTGCCACACGGGACACACCGGCTTGGTCGGAGCTTAGGCCTTCCGCGAATGTGAAGCTAGACTTGGAAGCACCGCCTGCGCGGGGTCACCCGATAGTTAAACACAACACACCTTGTACCTCCGTTAGTTAATGTTTTTATATATACACATTATTTTCACATTGAATATAATTTCCAGACATTTCTGTTATTGCTGCTAAGATTTTTATCCTCGTAAAACCTTACCATAAAGGGATACACAATGACATTAAGTTTAAATTAAATCAAGAAATCGCACATGCAGGTATGAAAGTTCAGCAAACGGTTCTAAAAATCCAATTTCAGTGTGACGACAAGACAATGAAAAGGATAAGACTCTCCAATAGGGTTACTATTTCTGATTTTTAATATCTAAAACGTGTAGGCTACTTTGAATACTTACGGCGTGCATCTGTCACTGTATTCGTTGGCGACTGTCTCGATTCCTCCAGCTCGGGCTACAGCTACATAGCAGCTCTGAAAGCCCAAGTCAAATCCCACAACTGACATCTTCACAAATATGTCTGTCTCTCGGCTTTAAGGTTGTCCGCAGCGGGACTTAATACAAAGCTAATGTTTCCCTATACACCTTAAAGAGTACAAAAAAGTAATAGAGTTGTCGCGTTGCTCTCTGTGAAAAAGATCTAGCTCTCCTCACACCCCTTACTGATACCGGTGTCTCTGCACTGGCAACCCTTAGAAGCAAGGTGGTTTAACATACATCTCGCGCTCTCGTCACTACTTCTCGCGAGATGTACGTTGTTCTAGACGTCTCTGGACTTTTCCATAACCATGTGAGTGATGTTTCTCCAATTCTCGAGCGTTTTGGAGCCAGACCCCGAGATTTCTGCGGAAATTTTCCATAGTTTCCTTGAGTACGGTTTGTTTTAAACGGCAACAACAGAATTAGGAGATGAAAACAAATCCGGTGATGATTTAGTCGGCCCCAGTCTTTGAGAAAAATAAGAATGTGATAAATTAATATCAAAATCTAACTTTTACAATCCTTTGAACTTTTATATCGTTACCCTCCTAAAATAATGCCCCGATTATTATTATTTTTCTTTTTAGAGAACACAGAATAATACGATTTAGGCAAAAAATATAACTTTTCGCCAAACATGATTTAGGCCATTATTTTAGGAAGTTGATGATATTATTACTAAACATTAGCTATAGTTTTACAATACATTTAACTACATTATTATTATTATTATTATTATTATTATTATTATTATTATTATTATTATTATTATTATTATTATTATTATAGGGACCCCCCAACTGTGGGTCCCTGAGCAAGACCTTTAGCCCTAGATTGCTCACTTCGCGCTGTGATAACTGTTACCATGAAGATGTGTTCTCCACAGATAACCTGCTCCACCCCAAAATCGATTGGTTAAAAAGTGTTTTTGTTCTTGTTTGTTTCATAAACTGTGGATCATTATTTATGGTTTGTAGACAGTAAGCCTCTTCTCCCTCCTTCTTGTTCTTATTTCAGTATGTAGTACTTTTGTTATAGACTTAGACTTAGACAACTTTATTTGTCATTTTGTATGCACTGAGTGCGTACAGAACGAAATTTCATTGCATCGTTATTGTAGTGCCTAATCAAAAAAAAAGTCATCTTGAGCACCTTACACAACAGTGCCCAAGATCATGCGGGCCACTTGAGACACCAATTCTGGTGGATAGGTGTCGAAACGTTTTCAGAAAGAACCGAGTGAAATTCCGGTTACCTCTGGTTTAAGCCTGTTTGCTGTTGCGAAGACCCATATAACTGAGAATTTGCACAGGCATGTTTACCAAACAGGTATAGTAAAATTCTGTTGTATAGAAACCGAACTCAAAGTTCAGTTGAAAGTAACTTGGATTGATTTCAACAAAATTCAAACACATTCAGATATATTAACATCGTGCAGAACAGCACAGCCACTGTGAGGTTATTCTTATGAATAGGAATAACACGAAGAATCCCTGTGATTCTGTGTGTTGCTATTACATGTTGCGACTCCAGAGGGCGCTGTTGCTTCTTTACACCTTAACGACAGCAACGAAGAAGGGGGTAGACTGGGCAACATGGCGACTCCCATGCACAGGATAATTGCGAGAAGACAAGCGTAAGTATAACCCGAATAATCGAACGTAAATGCGAAATTATTGCAAAGTTTGCGAGTTCAGTTTTCTTCTTTTACAAAACGCCAACCGGACTCAGGTCGTTGGGCCTCACCTCAGTCGGAGGAAGTCAATGTTAACCGCAGCACCGAAAACAGGGAGCGCAGATCCGCCGCTGCTTCTGTTTACAATATACGTTTATTTTCTATAGATTTCTTATCTCTGCTGAGGGTTTTAATTAGTCTTGTAAACCAGGAAGTACTGAATTAAAACTTTTAATTAGAATGCCACAGTTAAGAAAGAGACAGTCTGTACTAACCGTGAAAGGCGTGATGAACGCACTTTATACAAATAAACATAAAACATGGTACTTGGGTAAAGTTAGAAAGATATTCACAGATTCGGCTTTTCCGGATCAATAACTCATCGGCGGATGATTTATTCTACAGAACAGACATCTCTCTGTAACCACAGCAAGGCAGACAGTCAGCTACAACCGTTGTTTCCTCAAAACGAGTCTCCCCCCGCGCAGGGAGGATTACATTGGACCCAATGCAGAGCTCGCGGCTCCGCAGATGCTTAGTATGAAGGTTATTTTGTTCCAATACGATTTGTGCATTGTAAGTGTGAATTTGAAGTTGTAGAGGGAGTTAAATTCTAAAAAAAAAAATTTACAAGTACACATTTTTTTTACACCTCTTCAAATTTTGAGTACAAGTACACAAATTGTGTTCTGTGAGTTGCACATCAAAAACCTCTTACATTCTCAGTTTTGCTCCAAATGGTCCAGAACTATTGTTGCTAAACTATTTGTGCATTGTAATTTTGGTGTTTTGTAATTGTAGATTTTTTTAAATCTGTCACAAGTACAAAACAAAGTTACACCTCTTCAAATTCTTGAGTACAAGTACACAAATTGTGTTCTGTGAGTTGCACATCATAAGTGTCTGTCATTCAGTTCTGCTACAGTTGATCTAAATCAAAAGTTGCAAAACAAATTCAAACACGTGTATTAAAATCTTCAAAAAAATATTTTTTTATATTTTTTTCCCTTAACACAAATACAAATCAACAAGTACAACTGCACGAATCTGCTCCTGTGAGTCACAAATTCATCTTTACAAGTTACGCCTTCATTTTCACTTTTGACACAACCGCCCCAACGGTAAAAAATGATCTGTGACTTGTGGGTAGTACCCTTGATCAGATAGCAGGGGGAGCTGCCTGCTCGGTCAGTCTGTACCAACCGGAAATACACACTGCCTTGTTGCCTTTTAAGTACTCTGCACGCATATGCCTTTGAAGGACGCAGCTGTCACTGTCATAAACAAAGCCATGTTTTTCTTTCCTGTCACTACATTTTTGAACCGAAAAACCAGAAAATTTTAATGAAAAAAAAAACGGCCCGTTTTTGGATTTCGCCAATTCCATTTTCCATTTTCTCCTTCGGATTTAAAAGATAAAGCCGGTTTCACGGCTGGCCCGGAAGTGTAGGAAAATATTTCAAAATAAAAGCATCGATGTAACATAATGGAAGCCTGAAGAAAAAATAATAATGAAGCGTAGAGATGTCTTGAATAAAAAAAGGACGGTTTTACGTTGCAACATGATAGTTTATTGTAGAGACATGAGCTTTATTACATTATTGTGTGTTTTATTAGTGGAACATGAAACATAAAAGCAAATCACATGCTGTAAACCAAAAATATAGAAGCAAAGTTTATTTTTCTCATCAAGCAAAACCCACCTTCACTATAGGATTACTGTCTATATGTGTCTTGATTTTAGTGACAGTACATATTTTTTAAGCTAACAGAGAAATGAAGATTTTTTCATAGATATAATTGATTTATCTTTACTCACAAATACATACAAATACTGCCACGGGGATAGAGTGCCTCATGTATTTCATATTTGTCATACAAAAGATGCTAATTAAAAAGTTACACTGTTCCGTGTCTGGGCTAGAAAAGCACCTATAGCAGCTTTCACGTGAGTTCCTCAGTGTTTTCTCTCTCCACGATGGAAATTTTTGATTACATTTGTACTAAACAAGAGTTACAATCTCCCTTATTGAATAGCCTATAGATGGAGATTCTTATTCATAAGACAACTGAGATCCAATCTAACCAATAGCTAGATAAGCTGCATTGCCTATCTTTGCTTATGTCCTACACTGTACCCAGGCTAGCCTTTTTATTTCAGGCTATTTAATTTTGGAGTGGGTTTTTATTTTGTTTTATTATTGTATTATGTATTATTTTTTATGTGAGTGCTGCTTGTCAAGCAGCATGAGTTGCCTCTATCTACTATATAAAATAAAAATGCCATGCCATTAATCAAGCGTTTTTTATTAAATGAAAAGCAATAATAGTATTTTACAGATCAAATAAGATGCATAATACACACGCACACACAATGTGATACAGATTATAATAACCATTATAACCAGTTATGAAAGTGTTATACATCAATGTAGGAGCTATTTCCCTATTTTTGTTTTAGAACTCAGATTATTTAGTTCATTTGGTGTATAAATACATGTACTCCAGGCTTATGATTTTTTACCAGTCTTCCAGTGCTGCAGTCTGTCAATCTACCAGTCCTTTCAGGAAACCAGGCCAGGAGAGGTGGCAAGTAGTTTTTCAGTTTGTATCAAGTTTATTTTTTCCTGAAGAAACCTGGAATAAACTCACGGAACTGCATTTTGACGTATTTTGAGAATTTTTTGTACTGCGTAAAACCAGAAACCCACTATTCATCAAGAGACAATTTGATTTAAATTTATTTTTTGTTTGTTTACTTTTAAGTTTTTTCATAGACAAGTAGTCACTACAATCAAGAAAAAAAATGGAACAGGAAAAAAAAAAGGTCCCATAACAAATTTTCTTCCGCTGAGCAAGAAGTGGATCTAGTGGGAGAAGGAGGGACCTGTCGGACCTGTCCATTGCCTCCCCTGTCCCTTGATCCGATCAGCCATTTCTAAACTGCCATCTTCACATCATTCCTGGTGATCTCGCTGGTTAAGGTGTTCTTCTTTAAAGCTCCTGCAGGAAATATATGTTATGGTCACAATAAATTAGTATAAATTTCTCTGGACTAAAGTTACTATATTACAGTTATTATTATCCATCATGCACTTACCAAATATGACTTCAAACATCTTTAAAGTCCTGAATTCCCGCTTTCCATTCCGTACCTAAGGGGGAACAAAGTCAGTACAAAGTTAAATCATTTTTAATTTTTTTGCAGCTTTTAATGGCTCGCTTTTATTGACAGTAGACTGACAGGAAAGGGGCGTAGGAAGGGGGGAGACATGCGGCAAAGGGCCGCGGGTCAGACCAAAGGCCTCCAAACATGGGTCACGCTACCAGCTACGCCACGAGCGCACCCCCAGCTAAATCATTTTATAACCACTGGAGTAAACCTGACAAAAAGACAAACTCTGGATCTAGATTATTTTCATTGTTGATAAATCTATCGATATAGATTAATGTATAATTGTTGATTATTTCAACATTGTGATTGGTTGCTATAATAATAAAATGTTAAAACATTTTGAAATATGTTGGTGCTTCCCAAATCTCTTGTTCTGTCCACAAAACAAAGAGATACTCGGTTTATGGCCATGAATGAACAAAGAAGACCAAGATATTCCTATTTATGAAGCTGAAATCATAGAATTAGGACTTTTTTGCTTTAAGAAAACTGTAGTTGCCAGTTAATTGAATTATTGATTACTGTTCAATTTATTGATGATTTGTTGCAGCTCAGATCACATCTACTGCCAGCCCCCCAATAAAACTGAATGAAATTTCACTAGCCTAGACTTTACATACATACCAGTTCAGACATGAAGCTTGGGTCAGACAGTTTTTCCTCCATTACTTCGACCTCCCTAACTGTCTTTAGGTGGAAACCATCTGGGATGAAAGAAAGGATGTCACCACTGCTGCCACGCTGTACCATGGTTTGTAGCATCCTTCTAGTGACTCGATTGTCTTCTTTGAGTTCCTCGAGGATTGTCAGGATGTGAACAAGGATGTTGTCCCTTATTTGCATTTGCGGGGTTTCGGGTGGTGAAATGGTTGACCTAAGGAGGAGTACAAGCAAAAAAGTGTCATTGTAGACCAGTTGGATAGAGCAAAGGAGATGTCAGCACAGACACTTCAGTCAGACAATTAAACGGGCCGATTGAAAGTACACATTCCAATCAGTTTCACTCACATCACTGTATGTCAGAATTGGAGGCAGTAGAGGTGTCGGGCAGACCAGAGGGTGGCTGGAGGCAGAGGAGGTGTAGGCCTGTGGGTGGATGAAGGCAATGGAGGCGTCAGCACAGACCTGAGGATGGATGGAGGCAGAGGAGGTGTCTCAGTACATACCTGTGGGTGGATGGAGGTAGTGGAGGTGTAGGGTCATCATCATCTTCTTCCCCGCTGGACAGAATCACTCTCCTAGACCTGTAAAATATACCAGCACAATCAGATAATTCATTTGTTACAGTTAAGTGAATTGAAGTGTTTTAAAAGTAGTTTGGTACAGAATACTAAAACAATATATTTTGTACAACAGGTGACGCAGTTGTGCATATAATCATACAATGTAGACATCAGTGTTTCCATAGACTGTCAGTGTGTGTGGTGCTGGGAGACGACACTAACATGCATGCATAATCCCAATAGCCTTACCTGTTTTTGCGCTTATCCCTTCCCATGTTCTCCGCAGAATCAGACACAGTCGGGACATCTGTGTTCTGCTCAAACTCAACCAATTTTATACGGGCTATCTCGTATGTTGCTGTCCGAAAGATACAAAAGAAAGAGTTACAATTACTTTCATTTCAGAGAACAAATTCTAACCAAATCAATGGTGAGCTCTTCTTGTCGCATCATATCATACATTAAGAAAGATGGTTACACTACCTGCTTTCCTCTTGACAGTCAACGTGTAGGTTGCCCAGTCAGAGTGTGGGTCCTGTTGCTCTATGACCGCCTTTGCAATGTTAACTCTTGCTGGTGGTCAGTAGCATTCATCCTCCTCAGGCCCGATAAACCATTTGGTCAGACTTTTTGCTTGCCACTTTCTGCTTCTGGATGCGCCTGACGAGTTGGTGGACAGGGTTTTGTGGTCGACGGATAGAGTTTTTTCAATTTACCTAAAAATGTCTTAAAGGGTTTTGCTTTTCGAGCATAAGCAAATGTTCCTCCACTTTTGCCAATATTTTCCTCCTCTTTGTTCTTTCTGAAGACTCCATTATTTCTAAAAAAGAAAAAAAAAAGAAATGTTTTAGCTTTCAACTATGATAACAAACACGGGAGATAACAAACTCCAACCAACAACTGCAAATGATTTGGTTAGAAAATTTGTTTCTGATCTAAGTCCATGTAAAATGAAGCTAGATTTGTTTATCGCATCACAGAGGTGACTATATGCTAATGTGTGCATTATAAGGCGGAGGGATTTCAGCTGGTTATATGCACTGCATCGTCACTTATTTAAGAGTGAAAAAGCGACTTCACTTTCAGAAACAAACCCAAAGAACAGCAACCTGCAAATAGAAAAAAAAACTCAGTCGTACGAAATAATCCGGCTTGGAAACAATGAGCGCGGGTCACTGGAACAACCGTGAAAAAAAAAAAAAGTCCAGCACGGCGAGGGAAAAACACATCAGCGCCATTAACGCGCGTTAAAAACGGTCGGCGTTGTGGTATACTCACGGCCCTTTTAACTTTTAGTCAAATACCGACTGCCAAAATAAATAAATACACTAAACAGCCCAAGCAGCTATAAGGTCTAATAGTGTAAGTCCAGCTCTGATTCCCTTAAGACGGTAGAATCTGCCGCAGAGCCGACAGCGGTATTCTCAAACCCGTAGCATTCTCTAAACTATGTCTGCAGCAGACACTATAAACCTAGCTCCTGTAATCTTTATAGTTACTTCTTCTTTTTGTTTACTGGCAGATTGCAACCTCTCTTTATAGTTACTTTCCGAAAAACAGTATTTATTAGATGTAGAGGCATATTCTTACCAGTATGTCGTCCGAAAGATACCGTCTCGTCTCCAAAGATAAAAACAACATCCTTCCAACAAGATGGCGCCTGTTAACTTCCGGCTAAGCATGGTGTCGGAATCCACTTCCGGTAGAAATAGAATTGTTTTGTTAGAGAGAATACTGGATGATCCTGGACGATCCCAGGTTTAGTTCTGTTTCAGACAATTTTCGTATTTTTTTAGTTAGATTGGGTGATTTTCAAGATACTAATTTAGTTGTGAAATTATTAAAATGTGAACATTATAAACGTTCCCCTGTCTCGTGTTCACTGCCCCCTAGTGACTGAATTGAGAATTGTGGTAATTTATTTTTCCCTTTCTAAAGTTTGTTAATAAAGGCCACAATTAATGAAATACTAAATTCTTAGCATCCTTCGTTTGCAAGACATCTTAGCAAAACATGTTTTTTTTAAAAAAAGCTCTTAAAAGCTACTTAATCCACAGCTGATGATGTTAGAACAGAATTAACTTAATGAAAAGTGTACAAAATCATTACGCTATACATAAAATAATAAAACAACAAAGCACATACTTTTTGGTTTGACATTAATTCCAGTGTATCAATATGAAAGTAGAATTCACCTGTGTGAAAACAATAAAGGAAGAGACATTAAAAACTTTAAGAATATGAAATACTGATCAGGGCCGGTTTATTATGAAACATATTGATCTGTCATCTCAGTAAAATTTTCAGATCTAAATTTTCAGCCGCTTCACTGAAAGGGGGGTTATGAAGTGATTTAAATTTAAATAATTTAAAAAATATATAAATGTATCATCTAAATAGGCTGGATTAGTGTGCGATTAAAGACTTTCACTTATTAAAAATAAATAAATAAAATAGCATAAAAAAGGAGACATTTCAGTGTCTGTTGTTATATAACATGTCGATTTGACCATTTTGAATTTGTAAGGGCTGCCCAACTGGAGCCCACCTATTGCCCATGCTTGGTCTATCTACCATGAGTCATGTGGGCAGTATATGGGCTGCCCACATGGGTCCCAGCAACACAGCCCACCCTGAGCCCATGCCCAGCTGAAGCCCATCTAGCCCAAGTGAGGCCCACATGGGCCCCACCTGGACGTGTTTGCTGGGTATGGGCCCCACCTGGACGTGTTTGCTGGGTCCCCTATTTGTATTTATTTGTGAGTGAAGATAAATCAAATAAATCAATGAAAAAAATCTTAATTTATCTGTTAGCTTCAAAAATATGTACTGTTCACTAAAATCAAGACACATATAGACAGCAATCCAATAGTGAAGGTGGGTTTTGCTTGAGGGGGTTTGCTTGATGAGAAAAATAAACTTTGCTTCTATATTTTTGGTTTACAGCATGTGATTTGCTTTTATGTTTCATGTTCCACTAATAAAACACACAATAATGTAATAAAGCTCATGTCTCTACAATAAACTATCATGTTGCAACGTAAAACCGTCCTTTTTTTATTCAAGACATCTCTACGCTTCATTATTATTTTTTTCTTCAGGCTTCCATTATGTTACATCGATGCTTTTATTTTGAAATATTTTCCTGCACTTCCGGGCCAGCCGTGAAACCGGCCGAAGGAGAAAATGGAAAATGGAATTGGCGAAATCCAAAAACGGGCGGTTTTTTTTTCATTAAAATTTTCTGTTTTTTCGTTTCAAAATTGTAGTGACAGGAAAGAAAAACATGGCTTTGTTTATGACAGTGACAGCTGCGTCCTTCAAAGGCATATGCGTGCAGAGTACTTAAAAGGCAACAAGGCAGTGTGTATTTCCGGTTGGTACAGACTGACCGAGCAGGCAGCTCCCCCTGCTGTCTGATCAAGGGTACTACCCACAAGTCACAGATCATTTTTTACCGTTGGGGCGGTTGTGTCAAAAGTGAAAATGAAGGCGTAACTTGTAAAGATGAATTTGTGACTCACAGGAGCAGATTCGTGCAGTTGTACTTGTTGATTTGTATTTGTGTTAAGGGAAAAAATATTAAAAAATATTTTTTTGAAGATTTTAATACACGTGTTTGAATTTGTTTTGCAACTTTTGTTTTAGACCAACTGTAGCAGAACTGAATGACAGACACTTATGATGTGCAACTCACAGAACACAATTTGTGTACTTGTACTCAAGAATTTGAAGAGGTGTAACTTTATTTTGTACTTGTGACAGATTTAAAAAAATCTACAATTACAAAACACCAAAATTACAATGCACAAATAGTTTAGCAACAATAGTTCTGGACCATTTGGAGCAAAACTGAGAATGTAAGAGGTTTTTGATGTGCAACTCACAGAACACAATTTGTGTACTTGTACTCAAAATTTGAAGAGGTGTAAAAAAAAATTGTACTTGTAATTTTTTTTTTTTAGAATTTAACTCCCTATACAACTTCAAATTCACACTTACAATGCACAAATCGTATTGGAACAAAATAACCTTCATACTTAGGGACCGTGTGCAAGTTGCAACCCCAGAAGCATAATCATAGAGAAATATTCAACAGCGTCACCAAGGAGAGGTGGATTATCATCAAACTTGTAGAATACATAGATCACTTCATCTGGATCATACTACAACTCTTACTTTGGGAAAATTTGCTTAACTCTATTTTTTGACATTTTTTATTGTTATTACAAGTATATAATTTTCAATAAGTACACCACAGATCACTGTAGTGCCACCAAACTGATCATACACATAGATACCCTCAACTAGTTCATACTACAACTCTCACTTTGGGAAAATTTGCTTAACTCTATTTTTTGAGAATTTTTCATTGTTATTACAAGTATATAATTTTCAATAAGTACACCACAGATCCCTGTAGTGCCACCAAACTCATCATACACATAGATACCCTCAACTAGTTCATACTACAACTCTTACTTTGGGAACATTTGCTTAACTCTATTTTTTGACATTTTCTATTGTTATTACAAGCATATAATAGCCAATAAGTACAGTATAGATCACTGTAGTGCCACCAAACTCACCCTACACATAGATAACCTCATATAGTTTATACTACAACTCTTACTTTTGGAAAATTTGCTTAACTTTATTTTTTGACATTTTTTTATTGTTATTACAAGTACATAATTTTCAATAAGTACACCACAGATCACTGTAGTGCCACCAAACTTATTATACACATAGATCAACTCATCTAGTTCATACTACAACTCTTACTTTGGGAAAATTTGCTTAACTTTCTTTTTTGAGATTTTTTTATTGTTATTACAAGCATATAATAGCCAATAAGTACAGTATAGATCACTGTAGTGCCACCAAACTCACCCTACACATAGATAACCTCATATAGTTTATACTACAACTCTTACTTTTGGAAAATTTGCTTAACTTTATTTTTTGACATTTTTTTATTGTTATTACAAGTACATAATTTTCAATAAGTACACCACAGATCACTGTAGTGCCACCAAACTTATTATACACATAGATCAACTCATCTAGTTCATACTACAACTCTTACTTTGGGAAAATTTGCTTAACTTTCTTTTTTGAGATTTTTTTATTGTTATTACAAGCATATAATAGCCAATAAGTACAGTATAGATCACTGTAGTGCCACCAAACTCACCCTACACATAGATAACCTCATATAGTTTATACTACAACTCTTACTTTTGGAAATTTTGCTTAACTTTATTTTTTGACATTTTTTTATTGTTATTACAAGTACATAATTTTCAATAAGTACACCACAGATCACTGTAGTGCCACCAAACTTATTATACACATAGATCAACTCATCTAGTTCATACTACAACTCTTACTTTGGGAAAATGTGCCTAACTTTATTTTTTGAGATTGTTTCATAGTCATTACAAGCATATAATAGCCAATAAGTACAGTATAGATCACTGTAGTGCCACCAAACTCACCCTACACATAGATAACCTCATATAGTTTATACTACAACTCTTACTTTTGGAAAATTTGCTTAACTTTATTTTTTGACATTTTTTTATTGTTATTACAAGTACATAATTTTCAATAAGTACACCACAGATCACTGTAGTGCCACCAAACTTATTATACACATAGATCAACTCATCTAGTTCATACTACAACTCTTACTTTGGGAAAATTTGCTTAACTTTCTTTTTTGAGATTTTTTTATTGTTATTACAAGCATATAATAGCCAATAAGTACAGTATAGATCACTGTAGTGCCACCAAACTCACCCTACACATAGATAACCTCATATAGTTTATACTACAACTCTTACTTTTGGAAAATTTGCTTAACTTTATTTTTTGACATTTTTTTATTGTTATTACAAGTACATAATTTTCAATAAGTACACCACAGATCACTGTAGTGCCACCAAACTTATTATACACATAGATCAACTCATCTAGTTCATACTACAACTCTTACTTTGGGAAAATGTGCCTAACTTTATTTTTTGAGATTGTTTCATAGTCATTACAAGCATATAATCACCAATAAGTACACTATAGATCATTGTAGTGCCATAAAGTGTATAGCACACATATAAATTGAACATGTTGAATAAACATAACATTGGCTTTATTGATGCAGAAAGGCTTATACCGATAACAACTATATTACAACCAAAGACTATTTAACTTCTCCTTTACTGTTTGCATTATGATCAAACAATGTAACATGAGAATACAGCTTGTTCCTACAAACTTACACAAAATAAAATCTCACTGAATAATAAAAATCACAATATTTAAGAATCCCATACAGCTCCACAAAAATTGCTATAAACCTGAATATCGCTTTTTGTCTTGTTTCCTGCATGATAATGAGGGAGACTTCAGTAGGAATTGCCTGCTATGAGGTCAACAGAGCTGCAAGGTCCACATCACTACAACATGCTCAGTGACAGTCAGCAATAGTTACTCTGAGATTCTCTTGTTGGTGCACAACACACAGTACCAAAGTGTCTCTTTGTTTGGAATCTGTGCTGGTATCATTTCAGTGCATTCAGTGTGGAACCATCATCCACAAGTTTCACACTGTACCTACAGCATCGGGATAAACATGTGTGTCATTGTAAAACTTTGGACATAAAGAAATTTGTAGAGACTGAAATATGCCCTTAAATTTTTCCTAACAGCAGTCTTTTTTTTTAACCTACCCATTGTCTTAAAAGCTTGTAACATAAGGAAAGGAAATGCAAAGCTGAGGCCCTACAAGAATGCTGTACGATATTAAAGACTATAAAGTACTTAAATATTTTAGTAAATATATATTACTAAATATATTATCCCAATACAAGTGAAACGAAAAAGAGCTTGTTAAAGTCTAAATCTAAAATGTCTAACATGGCCAACAGTTACATATGTAGCCAAAGAGAGGTTAAATTAATGTAGCATTGAATGAGGTCAAAAGCTTCAGCTCACAATCGAAACTGAATTTAATCTGGCATGTAAACATTTCTCATTCATTACAACTATCAAAATGACAAGGAAAAGAAAAATGGTTTGACTTACCATGGAAATTCTGTTCATATTTCAACTTCCTCATAATCTCTTTTTCCGCTAAACTGTAAAAGATTATTGCTCTACTGACCTTAATTGATGGCTGATCATGATTGGCTGGGACTTCATTACACTAAGCATCTAATTGGTATGATTGTGTCTGGTGGTGTGGTTGCACGGCAGTGGCCATGAGGTAAAAACTCAATACCAGCACATTTAATCAAATAAATTAAATAACTAACCAAAGCTCAAACATGAAATAAAGTAAAAATTAATGACAACACATGAAAATGTCATGTTTTTAGACTCCATGTTGACTTTTAGTTACTGTTATACCTGTAAAGAAAAAAAATGGTGAAAATGGTTTCCAGGGCAAGAGTGTTGGCTTAGAGATCCCTGCAGTTCAAACTGAGTACTGCTAATAAAAACAATGGAGAAAGATTTGTATTATTTTTTATGTGAAATTATT
This sequence comes from Fundulus diaphanus, assembly GCA_037039145.1. NCBI lineage: Eukaryota > Metazoa > Chordata > Actinopteri > Cyprinodontiformes > Fundulidae > Fundulus > Fundulus diaphanus. Next base: position 37,076,392 of record CM073136.1, read on the forward strand.
CCTCAGAATGTAGAGTCAAAATTCACAGGCCAAGTGTTGCTGTGTAAATAAATCTGATAAGGTGTAGATGTGATTTTTGTCACCCTACAACTTATAAAAGTTACTTTGTGGATGATGATAATACTTTATGCCCTTAATGTTACATGGAGAATATTAGAAATATCTGTGGCCCATCTTCCCAAAGTAAGAGTTGTAGTATAAACTAGATGAGGTGATCTATGTGTATGATAAGTTTGGTAGCACTACAATGATCTGTGGTGTACTTATTGAAAATTATATACTTGTAATAACAATGAAAAAATGTCAAAAAATAAAGTTAAGCACATTTTCTTAAAGTAAGAGTTGTAGTATGAACTAGACGAGGTTATCTATGTGTAAGATGAGTTTGGTGGCACTACAATAATCTATACTGTACTTATTGGCTATTATATAATTGTAATAACGATAAAAAAATGTCAAAAATAAAGTTAAGCACATTTTCCCAAAGTATGAGTTGTAGTATAAACTAGATGAGGTGATCTATGTATAACTACAAGTTTGGTGGCACTACAATAATCTATACTGTACTTATTGGCTATTATATACTTGTAATAACAATGAAAAAATCTAAAAAAATAGAGTTAAGCACATTTTCCCAAAGTAAGAGTTGTAGTATGAACTAGATGAGGTGATCTATGTGTATGATAAGTTTGGTAGCACTACAATGATCTGTGGTGTACTTATTGGCTATTATATACTTGTAATAACAATGAAAAAATCTCAAAAAATAAAGTTAAGCACATTTTCCCAAAGTAAGAGTTGTAGTATGAACTAGATGAGGTGATCTATGTGTAAGGTAAGTTTGGTGTCACTACAATAATTTATAGTGTACTTATTAAAAATTATACACTTGTAATAACAATGAAAAAATTTCAAAAAATAGAGTTTAGCAAATTTTCCAAAAGTAAGAGTTGTAGTATAAACTATATGAAGTTATCTATGTATAGGGTGAGTTTGGTGGCCCTACAGTGATCTATACTGTACCCATTGGCTATTATATGCTTGTAATAACAATAAAAAAATGTCAAAAAATAAAGTTAAGCACATTTTCCCAAAGTAAGAGTTGTAGTATGAACTAGATGAGGTTATCTATGTGTATGATAAGTTTGGTGTCACTACAGTGATCTGTGGTGTACTTATTGAAAATTATAAACTTGTAATAACAATGAAAAAATGTCAAAAAATAAAGTTAAGCAAATTTTCCAAAAGTAAGAGTTGTAGTATAAACTATATGAGGTTATCTATGTGTAGGGTGAGTTTGGTGGCACTACAGTGATCTATACTGTACTTATTGGCTATTATATGCTTGTAATAACAATAGAAAATGTCAAAAAATAGAGTTAAGCAAATGTTCCCAAAGTAAGAGTTGTAGTATGAACTAGTTGAGGGTATCTATGTGTATGATGACTTTGGTGGCACTACAGTGATCTATACTGTACTTATTGGCTATTATATGCTTGTAATAACAATAAAAAATGTCAAAAAATAAAGTTAAGCAAATTTTCCCAAAGTAAGAGTTGTAGTATAAACTAGATGAGTTGATCTATGTGTATGATGAGTTTGGTGGCCCTACAGTGTTCTATACTGTACCTATTGACTATTATACACTTGTAATAACAATAAAAAAATCTCAAAAAATAGAGTTAACCACATTTTCCTAAAGTAAGAGTTGTAGTATGAACTACATGAGTTGATCTATGTGTATGATGAGTTTGGTGGCCCTACAGTGTTCTATACTGTACCTATTGACTATTATACACTTGTAATAACAATAAAAAAATCTCAAAAAATAGAGTTAACCACATTTTCCCAAAGTAAGAGTTGTAGTATGAACTAGATGAGTTGATCTATGTGTATAATAAGTTTGGTGGCACTACAGTGATCTGTGGTGTACTTATTGAAAATTATATACTTGTAATAACAAAGAAAAAATTTCAAAAAATAAAGTTAAGCACATTTTCCCAAAGTGAGAGTTGTAGTATGAACTAGATGAGGTTATATATGTGTATGATGAGTTTGGTGGTACTACAATGATCTATACTGTACTTATTGGCTATTATATACTTATAATAACAAAGAAAAAATGTCAAAAAATAAAGTTAAGCACATTTTCCCAAAGTAAGAGTTGTAGTATGAACTAGATGAGGTGATCTATGTGTAAGGTAAGTTTGGTGTCACTACAATAATTTATAGTGTACTTATTAAAAATTATACACTTGTAATAACAATGAAAAAATTTCAAAAAATAGAGTTAAGCAAATTTTCCAAAAGTAAGAGTTGTAGTATAAACTATATGAAGTTATCTATGTATAGGGTGAGTTTGGTGGCCCTACAGTGATCTATACTGTACTTATTGGCTATTATATGCTTGTAATAACAATAAAAAAATGTCAAAAAATAAAGTTAAGCACATTTTCCCAAAGTAAGAGTTGTAGTATGAACTAGATGAGGTTATCTATGTGTATGATAAGTTTGGTGTCACTACAGTGATCTGTGGTGTACTTATTGAAAATTATAAACTTGTAATAACAATGAAAAAATGTCAAAATATAAAGTTAAGCAAATTTTCCCAAAGTAAGAGTTGTAGTATGATCCAGATGAAGTGATCTATGTATTCTACAAGTTTGATGATAATCCACCTCTCCTTGGTGACGCTGTTGAATATTTCTCTATGATTATGCGTCTGGGGTTGCAACTTGCACACGGTCCCTAAGCATCTGCGGAGCCGCGAGCTCTGCATTGGGTCCAATGTAATCCTCCCTGCGCGGGGGGAGACTCGTTTTGAGGAAACAACGGTTGTAGCTGACTGTCTGCCTTGCTGTGGTTACAGAGAGGTGTCTGTTTTGTAGAATAAATCATTCGCCGATGAGTTATTGATCCGGAAAAGCCGAATCTGTGAATATCTTTCTAACTTTACCCAAGTAAACATGGTTACAGACAGCGGAGATTTAAAATTAAACTTGCGAAGGAGCTTTTAACTCCCTTAACCCTTCATTAAGTTAATTTCTATATTCATACTTAGAAGACCCTGTATGTATCCTAAAATTATTTCAAAATGTCTGTAGAATATTAGTGTTACTTATTCTTGATCGTCAGATCCAGCTTTTATCGTCTGAGGCAGGTGGCTAAAATAAAAATAATTTCTTTCTCAAAAGCACTTTATGTTTGTTATTAATGCATTCAACACCAATCGCCTTAATTACTACGGTGCACTTAATGTAGGGGTTACAGGTTCATGCATTGCCATGTCTTTTAACTCGCACATCCAAGTATGAGCATATTACCTCCATTTTAACGTTTCTTCACTGTTTGCTAGTAAATTTTAGGATTTTTATTGTTTTTGTTTTTTTTAACGCCCTACATCGTCTTTTCCCATCCTACTTCTCTAAGCTGCTCCTTTATACACCCTGTTGATCGGATCAGACCAAGCATAAGCCAAAGGGGGGACTGTGCCTTTTCTATTTGAACTTCTAAGATGTGGAATAACCTACCACAGCAAATTTAGACAACCACGTGTTTCTCTCTGTTTTTAAATCACTATTTGCTCTGGCCTTTGGCACCACTTCAAATGCTGTTTTTACTCTATTTTACAATTGTACCTGTTTTCGATGTATTGGAAGATTGCGCTCACCACTGTTTTATGATTATTAGTTAATTAATTTTTGTATCTTTTAAAACGTGTAGCACTTTGGTCCAGTATGGTGTTTTAAAGTGCTTTAGCAATAAAGCTGGATTGGATTGGATACTTAATCTCCTATTAATGTTGTTATTCTTGTAAAGGCAACAATGATTCAATCGAAGTTATATCACATGAACAAAACTATTATATCAAAACTAAATATATCAAAGATATTCTTTAATTATTATGTAATTATAGAAACCATTTGTTTTTGAAACGTGTGCCTGATTAAAAAAATCAGAAAGCATTTGAAGCACAAGTCTGCAGGGTTCCATGCATGCTTGAGCAAAACATGTCAAAAAAATAGAGAATACATCTAAATATGTACTGGCAGCCCATATATACGACTGCTAACATCAAAAGCACCAAAACAGAGCATTTTAAAATAAAAATAAATTTTCGTGTTTTGATTTATACAAAGCACTGCTCTCTTTATATAGCAACAGAGGTATTACTTTAAAATGTTCTGTTGATATGTAAAAGACATCTAAAGAAAATATTCTAGAGTTTATGTAATGAAGAAGAAAAAACTAAAACATTAAAGTTTACAGACTTAGTTCCTCTTTACAGTATCTAAAACATGAATAAATGTATTTGTGAAAAATCTGATTGTTTTATATTTAGATGAGATCCTTTATCATTAAGTTTTTTATTTTTTTTATTCAGGCCAGTTTGATTTTAGATAGCATATAACGTTGCACAGACACACCTGTGTATTGCTGTGTAAATTGGTGTTTAACTCAGTATGTGTAGTATTACAGAATTGGAAGAGAGCTAATCTAAGCTAGTCCAAATGCCAAGAAGGTGGTGAAATGTTCTTTAATGATTTGCAGATAATAATTTCGTTGCACTCGGACTGTAAAAAGCGTAATTGTTGCTAATGTTATTTTTTAAATGAAGAATATTGCAGTAACCCTACATAAACGTTTTAAAATGTCTTTGGCTTGGATTTCCCCAACCTGTCATCTTCAAATGCAATTATTTCACTGATATAGCACAAAAATCGCAAACCTAAACTGATTAAAATAAAGAACGCCGAGGTGTTTGTCAGTTACTGTTTTCTTATTCCTATTTGAAGGGTGTTTGTCTGTTTTCCACCCCGTCCACAGGGAGGCAAACAAACAGCATGTGCGATGCCAGAAGTGCTTGGAGATGGGCCACTGGACGTATGAGTGCACAGGAAAACGGAAATATTTGCACAGGCCATCAAGAACCGTTGAGCTGAAGAAAAAGCTGAAGGAAAATGAAAACAAACCGCTCAGCATCACAGGGTAAGGGCCCTCCATTCCTTTATTCCTGCTGACCATGGGAGTTGTGCTTCCTCTGGGCTTTCACTTGTGCACTGAAAGACTGACAGCAGAACTCGGCAGCGTTCATTCTCTGAGATAAAGAAAGGAACATACTAACCAGCATGTGTTTATTTTACACCCGTGTTAACTTTTAAGATATGCCTTGATTGCAGTTTATTGATTTCTTCCACTAAAAAATGAAATAGAAATCTGTCAAACCTTGCATTAAATGATGCAGACACCAAAAACCCTTTTTAAAGTCTACATTGTCAGTGTGACAAAATGATTTTCTTTTCTCTTTGCAGACCAGGAGGGGAAAGCTCTAGTGAAAAGAAAAGTAAAAAGAAGTAAGTTTTATTTTGATTTTATTTCTTTCCTTTTTTGTTGTTGTTGCGGAATAAATCTTTTACAAAACTTAAGATTTAAGCATATTAGGTTTTTGATAAACCGTCTTTATTCATTGATTTGTTTTGTTTTTTATTTTCCTCACATAATTAATTACTGCAGACAGACTTTAAATAGGTGCAGACACCTAATGCTGTATGTGGAAAATTTGTTCTAGATACAAATGGTCAAAACGTGCATATGAAGGAGTGAAGTGTCTATTTGTAATTAATTTTTGACGTGACGACAATTTACTTAATTTTTCTCTAATAAAAAATGGAATCACCACATTCATCAGCCTGCAGGCCAATTAGCGCAAACAATGTAAAACTCTTTAAAATGGATCAACAAATTTTGAAATCACTACTTGATTTATGTTATTTTTTTCTGTTGTTTTTATTTAAATTTATTTATGTTTAAATTAAAATATGACATTTAGATGACATGTTTTATTAAAAAATATCTTTTAACAAATCAAATTAACAGTTTAAAAAATATGACACAACAGCGCCCCCTGGTGGAGGAACCTATTAACAGCAACACTTTGAAGTTTTGATTTTTAGGAATGGAGACTATTTAAATAATTGTGATTTCTGTTCCTACTTTTAGAAATGTCATCATAAATAGTCTTGGATGCTCTTTTCGTCTGCATGCCTGCTTTTTGATGGTAGATGTGTTGATAGCTAAAGCAATACAATTGAAAGAAATAGATGTAATTGTAAACCAGTTTCAAATAGTTGGGATATTCTTGCCTATTTAGTTGTGCAATAGTTATACTGACTAGTTAAATGAAACATATTGTAATTTCCTTACCAGCAACTGTACTTTGTCCATATTGGGCATGTTAGGTGCTATGCAGAGCAGTTTTATTCTTTAATCTTCAAATCTTTTCCAACGAACTAACCAAGATTAGATCTATTTTATTATTATTTATGGAAGCTCGTTGTGTCTCTAAGCATGGGAACCATGAAATCTAGTTAGAGAGAGCTGTAAAATAATTTTCTTACATGGTCATAACTGGAAAGAAGTCCTGCAGTTATTTCTCTGAGAAGAACTGCCCTCTGCGGTCTGTCCTTCATCAAAACATCAAACTGACCGTCAGTATGCCTGAAATAAGTCATCGTGTCCCATAATCACATATTTGTTTCCTAAGGACAAACCATTTGTAAACTGGCTCTCCTTAGCCAAACCGCTTTTGATCGTTTTAATTTTTTATTTCTGGTTTAGTCTTATTTGTTTAGACCAATTGTAGAGCGGTGGCTGCCGACCACAAATCCATTATGACAACTTGAACAATCAGAAAGTGTGAACTTTGTCGTCTCTGTTCAGCTGCGGGCCCAGGGCGTGTGGGTTATTGTCGGTAAAGGACGCGAGCAGTGAGGCGACACTCACAGGTTCAGGGCGCATGAGGGTCATGGTCTGGAGTAGACGCGTGAATCTGACGTTCAGTTGCGCTGATCCTTTCAACGCCCACTGATGCCTCTTGATTTGATTGCAAAAACCAAGAGATAAGCTGAACGTAGTAGAGATGATACAACAGTGATCACGGCCCATGGAAGCTCCCAGTGAGGGTAACGGGTTTCCCTTCTCAGTCTGTGCTCTGCTGCTTGCTCTCAGGGCAAAAGACTCGAGCGACGACAGCAGCAACGACTCCGACGACTCGTCCAGTGACTCATCGTCAGACAGCAGCGACTCCTCCAGCTCCTCTTCAGAGGACAGCGACAGCTCTTCCTCCTCCTCCTCCTCTTCCTCCTCCTCGTCCTCAGACAGCTCAGACTCGGGAAGCAGCAGCGATTCAGACGAAGGGCCTCCAAAGAAGAGGAAAAAGAAGAAATGAGCATGTCGGTAATAAAGGAAGGCTTTCGTTACGTTACTCTGTTTCAAATAAACGCTTTTTTTTTTTTTTGTCCTAAGGCCGATCACAGCTGGTTGAAAGTGGATCTAGGACGGCTTTACAGGTGTGCTGTTAAGGAAGGCATGATAGTTTAGAGCTGTGTTTTCTTCTGTGTTAAACTCCTCTCCTCCGCTCCCTTTGCAGCAGTGACGTTTTCTAATATTTTGATTTTTTTTTCTTTTCTTTTCTAGCAATACAATAAACTTCAACACCTGTCAAGAGAAACACAAAACTGTTTGAGTTAAGCCTATGATTTTTGTACTTTGTTGTGCATTTAGTTGCGCCGGAACCGTGCAGGCAAACGTGCCCCATAATCTCCAGCTGATTGAATAAATTGTAAGATTGTAAAGTACGCGGAACAAAATAGAAATTTTTGTTATAAAGTTGTTTTTACTCACTAATAAATAAACTTTGCTTGTTATTGTTTTGGTTTGTTATATAGAGCCTTGCAGAAGTATTTCTACCCCTTGAACCTTTTCACAGTTTGTCACGTTATAACCTCAGACTTTGGTTCCTATGTGATGGACCCACACAGTCTAGTCTCTAATTGTAGAGTTGGGGGGGGGGGGGGGGGTGGCGACAACACGTGTTGCGTATTTGTATTCACTCCACCTGAGTCAGTACTCTGTAGTGGACCTACAGCTGCTGCTTACATCTCTCCACCAGCTTTTCCCGTCAAAAGGACCTGTTTTTTTTTTTCTCATTTCAATTTGCAAAATAGCTCAAGCTCATTCAGTGAGCCTCTCTGAATATAAATTATTTGGTCTCAGCACAGATTCTCAGTTGGACTTTTGGCTGGAGTTGGACTGACCCATTTTTAATGCATGGAACTGCTTCGTTTCAGGTCATTTTAAGGTGAAAATCCACTTTAGTCTCAAGTCTTTTGTCACCTCCAGCAGGTTTTCCTCCAGGATTGCCCTGTTTTTAGCTCCATCCATCTCCTGAACGTCTCTGACCAGCTTTCCGGTTCCCCGCAAAAGGAAAGCATCCCCACACCATGATGATGCTGCAAACACCACCACGTTTCATAGTAGGAGAGGCGTGTGCAGCGTAATGCACAGTTTTGCATTTACCAAACCAGCTTTATTTGTAACACACTTCAAAATAAACCATGATTCACAAAAGTGCTGTAAATATATAACACTAAAAATTTTTTTTAATGGTTTAGATGCTGCTAAAATCATTCATGGTTAAGGCAGGCCTACCAGTTTAAGTGGGTTCACAGTAATACCAGTTGTTCCATATTAGGCTAATGATTTGAGAATGCTCTATAGATATGTTTACACTGAGGTTGTGTTACACCTTAAATTATTTTACTGCTTAAAAGAATTTCAAAAATGATATACATTATTATACAATTATTACTTTTCCTCCAGCTTCACAATCATGCATTATCTCATTACTGGTAAACCCCATTACAATCTATGCAAGATTGTGATAAGACAAAATGTTAAATAGTTCTAGGAGTAAATACTCAAATGTTTTTATGTTATTACATCATTTTAATAAATTGGTATAGAATTGTCAGTGAACATTTTGAGCATGTGAAGTAATCATATATTTTTTTTTCTTTTCTTCATTTGGTCTGGTTACGAGGTATGTCTTGTGTTGCAGCCAAATCATTGAATTGTGTTTTGTGTGTTTTGTGGGGAGAGGTCGGCCTTTACGGCTATAGAACCATTTTGGGGCCAAGAGGTCGACAGCAGTGAATGACCTCCAGAGAACTGGACCTCTATTCAGACCAGAGACACCCCTTTAGATACCAAAAGGCCTGGGGGGGGGGGGGGGGGGGGGGGTTCACTGATTAAAAGATAGGATTCCCATGTGAATGGTTCTTTTGATATGAATTCAAATGTGATGTCGATTTGAATAAAACAAAAACACTTATTAACTGGTTAATCAGAGCCAAAATGATTCATAGGTATAATGTTGCTGCTTTCTAAATTCTCTAATCAAATCAGAAATATCACAAATTCACCAGGCTGTTTTAACCGCAAGGATACATAGGCCTACAGAATTATAATTTAAATCTTTTATTTATTTCACAAAAGTGCGTAACAACCATCATAGGCCGTCTACTTTTATGGTTAAATAACAAGCTCTCGACGAACAGCAGGGAACAATAATGAGACGTGCGCGATTTCCCTCTGTACGTCAAAACATAGGCAACCTTTACGTCACTAAAACGCTGCGTTCATGTACAAGCGGAATTATCCCAAGAGGTCAGTGTAAACAAAACGTCTCAATTTGATCCTCTAAATTACGCAAGGTCATTTTTAATTAATGCATCCGTCGCACAAATTCTTAGGCCTGAGCGAAAGTCCCACGTTTTTCATTATTTTCCCCCATTAAAAGCACGGTAAAGGTGCCGCAGTGTTGAATCATGCAGTAATAGCTAATTGTAAATAATCTGAAACAAAATACAGATGAGTACATTAAAGCCTTTATATGGAAGTACCTTCCTCTAATTTATTCTAGCCGTCTTCTCTTCATGTGCAATAATATATCCCACAGGCTTTCTGCAGATTTTCTTATTTTATTTTTTTTATTTCGCTACAGTAAAAAAAATCTTAGACCTGCTAAAGATTGAATTTGCTCTTGTTCATTCTTGTTTGGCACTTCAGATAGCTAGTTTAATAATGTATTAAAGCGCTTCAACGCCGTTTCAAGTAACGCCACTCCGATCGGCCGCGGACGGGCCGGATGATGTGTTTGACATATTTCCGACGCACCGTGAAAGCAGCGCTGGCTGCTGCCATCCACTCCGGTCCGCTGTACCTGCTTGGCTGTTTAACTTAGCTACCAGTCACTTTTATTCAGTAGTAACAGCATGAAGGACAGAAAAAAATATCCCAATTTGTTTCCCACTCGGCGCGCAGATGTTATTTGAGGGAAACATGTGAACCGTCCGCTCGGTTTCCTTATTTTAGCTGTTTAGCTGAGTCCATTTTGCGTCTAACTGGAAGTGAAAAAAAGACAAAGAGAAAAGAGCTTTCCAACAGCTAGAATGGTTTGGGCCTAAAAAGAAGACAAGAGGTAAGGATTGTCAGTGTCTGAAAATGAATAATTTCCCGAATAACTTTGCTATGTGATTAGGTTGCGTTTGAAGTGAGTGTTAACTTCAGTGTCCGCGAAAAATAAAACGTTTTAGGAGGCTAGCCGCTAGCTTAGCAGCTAAACGCCGCTAGCTAGCAAACGTTCCGCTTAAAGACGCAGGTAGTCCCGCAGGTTAGCTTCTTTTTAAACATTTGGTTGATCAAAGGGCCTTCTTTTTAGCCTCTGGTCTTCAGAGACTTGATTTATTTTTCAACGAAAATGTAAAAAAATACTTTTTTTGTGTGTTTCGGGCTTTGCTTGTGGCAAGCGGAGACAAACATTAAGGTGGTAGCGATCTTGTTTTGCATCTAATGTAAATTAATGGGGCGCATATTTGTGTTTTCCGTCATAAGCGAAATCTTGAAATTGCTTAGTAAAATAAAAGCACACATTTAAGTAAAGTTGTGTACTTTTTAATGAGGCAAATTAATAATAGTTATGATTTTCGTCAAGATATAATGATCATAATCTACTACAAGATTATGAAAGAGTCGTAATACCTTGGAAAAGCCCAAAGTGGGTGAGATGAATGTCCAAGTTCTTTACTTTGCACATGACTGTAATGACTAATCCAACATGTATGAAACCAAAGATTAATAATAAAGAGTCTTTTTGTATTATCATCAGATCAATCTCTGTGTTGTGAACCAGTCTCCATACTCAGGCAAAAGTAAAATTTGTTTTTGTAAAGGAAGCTGTCTTTAGTTTCTAGGAGGCCATTTTAAGTAGCGTACTAGGGGGGAGGGCCAGAAAATGCTTTATAGGTCAGAAGTTCCCTTTTGCCAGTTGAATACATAAGTCAGTGTCTTGATGCAGTCACCTGAGTTTCCCCAGATAACCAACTAGTTTCGTTTGGTTAGAGATGCCCCGATCAGTCGGCCAGAGATTGAAATCAGAATGTGGCTTGCTTGAGTTGTCTAAAAATCGGATGAAAGTCGTGGACCAGACGCTTTGGTGCATAAATTGGGAACAATGTTGTGTTGTTGGATTCAAAAGTTTAACTCTATAAACCCGCACCACATTTCTTTCTCTCGGGTATGGTAAGAGTTGGGTTTTGTCAAAATCAGCATCGGTAGATCAGGCCCTTAAAGATCACTGGAAACCTGTATCTACCGAGAAACCGTCTCCATGATCGGGATGATGCAATCAGCGGCGTTTGAGTGCGTTGTAATATAATTACAATTGAATTAGACTGTTTTAATGTCTGTCTACATGTTTGGATTATAGCAGCATAAATTAGTTTAATTTATATTAAACTATATATTTCCATATGATTGGATATGAACTTGACTTGCTTGGTTGTAAAGTGCTTTGTGACTCGGTTTTGAAATGACATTTAAATATAAAATGTAATAATGTGAATGTGTTTGATCATTCAATTCAATTTTATTTATATAGCGCCAATTCATGAAACATGTCATCTCGAGGCACTTTACAAAGTCAAAATCAATCATATTATACAGATTGGTCAAAAATTTCCTATATAAGGGAACCAGTTGATTGCTTCAAAGTCCCGACAAGCAGCATTCACTCCTGGAGAAGCGTAGAGCTACAGGGAGAGTCGTCTGCATTGTCCATGACTTTGCAGCAATCCCTCATACTGAGCAAGCATAAAGCGACAGTGGAAAGAAAAACCACCCATTAGCAGGAAGGAAAAACCTCCAGCAGAACCGGGCTCAGTATAAACGGTCATCTGCCTCGACCGACTGGGGGTTACAGAAGACAGAGCAGAGACAAAACAAGAGAGACAAACAAGCACAGAAGCAAACATTGATCCAGTTTCCATTCATGTTTGAAACAAATGGAAACCTAATTGAATACATTACAATTTATTGGAGGATGTTAACGAGGACAGCGCCAAACCTGTTGGTCTTGGTTGAGATCTTATTTCTGGGTCGTTTTAATGTCAGAGACTAGCACGGCCGTTAGAGTTGAACCTTCACAGCTGTAATCAAGCAGGAAATAGCACTTAAACCTAAGCGGTTTGTTTGATGACTTCTAAATGTGTTACCCCAGAGCAGGATATTCCGATGTTGACTTTTCCCCCGCTACTTTGAGGCAACAGTCCAGTACTTAATTGGTCTGGTGCCCTATTGCATGACCCATGAAAAAAAAAAAAAGAATAATCAACCAGAGATTGGCTATTTTTTCTTTCATCTCTTCTGATCAGTATTCTGCAGGTGAAGAAGGACTGAAACATATTAAAACTACTACCCCCCCATCGAGGAATATTGAGTTTATCTTTGCTCTTTTATGCATTAAAGCTCTCCGATTCAGCAGGTCAGTACTTTGGAAAAAAGGTGAATACATATCGGCCGGGAAATGTCTGATTGGTGCATCTCTAAATGGTATCCATTTATACTCCAATGAAGATAAACCCAGTTTGTTTTGGTAGATGTCTTCCTGGCTGTCAGTGTTCAAAATTCATTATTGAATATTTCTGCGAATGCAAAAATGAGCTATAGTTCTTTTTAACTTTTAGCGGCCTAATGACTTTTGGCTCAGAAGGCAACCCACCTGTCTGGTCAATGCCACTTTAATACGCTTTAATGATTTCGTTCAGCATTCCAAGCAGCTTAAGGCGTAATATTCTTACCAAACCTTCAAGGTTCGCTGCATCACGTACTCATAGCAAAATCAATTTTAGTTCTTCCTCTGGTTAGTCAAGCTGCGTTAAACACTGGGTAAATAAAACTGTCAAATCCGTCAGATATTTCAAATATACGTTGTGGTTGGATTGCAATAGTTGTTCATTAAAAAACTATATAATTGTTTCATACAGATTAGTTCTGAGTCAAGATGCTCTGTTATGCCTGAGTGTAATAGTTTATATGAGCTAGCATTCCCTTACTAGCCTGCGAAGACAAATGATGCCAAAGCAAAGTAAGATTAATGCCAGATGTCAACTTGGCCAGACGATTTGAATGACGCCAACAAAACACGGAGCTAAGGCAAACAGCACATTAGTATTGTGTAACGGTGCTCGCTGTGAATCCGCTTCCTCTTTAAATTTGGCCTGCAGGCTTCAGGCGGGCTGTTTCCCCTGTTGCCACGGCAAAGGGCACATGCTCTGTGAAGATGTTTGAGAGATTTGCTCGTCCAGTCCAGACAGAGCGGAGAGAGGGCGTGGTTTCCTTGGCTTTCAAGCGGCCAGCGGACAGGACAGTGCCGTCTCCGTGGCCGAATGTTTGGGAAACGAGAGGTGCCGAGTCTGGCTTGGATGTCTAAAACAAGACTAGATGGCTCAACTTCTTGCCTTAGTTAAAAAGTCGGGTTTAACGTAGAGGTTTACAGTCATGTCGTTTTTATAATGTAAAGACAACTAATACTTTTGAAGTGTAAGCATTTGATTAAATGTCAGCAAGCTTATGTATTTATTTAAGTCTAAAATTGAATAACATTTCTTTAGCTTGACAGGAGGAAGTTGCTTGAGTTGCTCTTGCAGCATATGCCAACTCAATTAGTCCAAATCTTATCAGACATCAGTAGATGTATTTTTTTTTTTCTTTTCTGCCCCCCGGTCTCTCAGTGCTGTTGCTCACACAGCAGAAAAATCTGCAGCTCACTGTGTCCTGACCTTATGCATCTGTTCTCCTGCTCTTGTTCTCCACGATGAGAGCTAAGCCCCCGTGTGGCTACACAGTTCTGTGAAGGTGAAACTCATTAAGGTTGTTCTGGTTTCTGTGATCTGGCACCGACGTGGAGCGTGAAGTGCTTTGTTCTCGCTTCAGAAATCTTACAATAACCGCCTTTGTGTCGTGCAGCGGGAGTCGGATGTCTCATAAACACTAATGGAATTCATTGTCCTTTGGAAGCAGGTTAAGTGCGTTGCAGAAGATAAAAATAAAACAAAAAAACATGGATCAGTGCAACAAACTGGAGAAGTCCCAGAGTAGGGCGTTCTAGATAGAGTCGGCTGTCTCAAATGATCAACTGCATAAACACTAGTGCTGTGCTTTGTGTTGCTATTTTTGGAAAATTGTACGTGTTTAAATTTCGCCGTTTGATTTTTTTCGCATCGTCCTCTTAATGGCTGCTGATTAGGGACGGAACACTACCTGTTATTGTTATAGAGGAAAACATAACATCTCTAGGAGAGATCGGTTATCCTGTAGTAAATAAGTTTAACTAGGACAGAATGCATTGATGAGCAGTCAGGGTTTCCCCCGCCGCTTTACTTGAAATGCCTCGATGTTTGAGAGCAACATAAACGGTCAGTAAAAAGAAAACCTCCCGGTCTGAATAAGCTAACGCGCTAGCTGCTATCAGCTCCACGCAATGCTCCTCGCGCTTCTCCCCGTTCCGCAAACAAGTCTAATATTTACAGTCCTTACATCTGATAATGTTTTCTTAATTAGTTTAATAAGTTGCATCCGTAATTTAGCACCATTCAAAATGCATTTCTAGCCTTCCTGCCATGAAAAGTTATATATTTATAATGGTGAGAGTAGATCATTGAAAACCAGGTTTTACTAAGATCATTCAAAATAACTTAAATCTTGACAGTTTACATAAAAAAAATGTTTTTTAGCATCTTAGTGAGAAGCGCAGTTAACATTACTATTAACACTTGTCCTTGTGTGTAATCCCTGGAAATATATATGTGTATTTAACTCTGAGATTTTGAAAAGGCAGCTAATATTTCCTAACCCTGCACGTCACCGACAGATTGAAAGCTAAAATGGATCAAACTTAAAAGCTCCTTTTTTTTCGCTGTAATTCCCTCTCTCGTAATGTAAATGAAGAAAATACAGTTTTTAAATAACTGCTCAATTCTTGTCTAGCTTTAGTTTTAAATGCCTCACTAATACCGAAAATGGCAAACTTAGACTTCTTCAGTCTGTCCTAGTTTAAAAAAAAAAAAAAAAAAACGTTGCCGTTATCACAGGATAAGCAGTTTCTCCTAGAGATTTTCTGTTTTTTCTCTGAAGAAGACTTCAGTCTGTAAGAGACCGCACGAGAGAAGAGGAGGTTTTTGAGACTATCCAATCAGACGAACCAAGTTAGGGCAGATCAAACTGAAAGTATTCCGTTTCTGGTTTCCAGCTGGTTAATAAATAGTTTTTGTTTTTGGGAGGGGTGGTGTCCTCCTGTCATTGGGCAAGTAGTCACCAGTAGGCCATCTCAGGCTACACAGACCCCTGTGCAGCAAGATTTGAACCGAGGACCTTCTTTGCTGCAAGGTAGCAGTGCTGCCAGCGGCACCAGTTTGTGTCCCCCGATTAGAAGATGCATTAATATAAATAAAATTTCTGTTTTTACACATGTTCGAGAGAAATGTGGAGCTCTCGCATTTTGTAGGCCCGACAAAGTTTTTCTTTGTTTAATTTTTTAACTGTCTTTGATTGAGGGTAAAGAAGGAGGATAAAGAACACAAAAAACCCAAAAGCTTTCTGAAAAGCATACAGGCTTGAATGACGCATTCTTTCAGCAAGGTAACAGGAAGATGTGTGTCATGTTCCCGTAGCGGCGTGGCACAAAAAGTTACCCAGAACAGTGTGTTATGTGTGTCAGAGCTCAGATCTAGAACAGTGTTTGGCTGATACCGATGGGCAAAAAGCAAAAATAATCCAGGATGATATTAAAGCCTGCTTTCCCCTATGATCAATTCAGTGTCTGACTAAAAGATGGGGGAAGGGCGGCTGGAAGCGGCCAGTCTTTCTTTTTTTCAGTCTCTTTCACTTTTCTTATTATATTTTGGGATAATCATCTTACCGCATAAAACAAAAGAAGCTCTAAAGTCACCTTAGACAAATCATTTGTGAATTTAAAGGAGCCATAAGTGCGATATTTACCGCAAAATTAACCAAAATCATCCTCGCTTGTCACCCAGGATTGAGGTAACAGTCCCTATAAACGATCGGTCCTCTCCATCAACAATGTCTGTCACGTTTTTTTCCTTTCAAACCTGGAGGTACGGTCCAGGACTACTTTGGTTCAGAGTGTAGCCCGTTTTTACTTCCTGGTTCCTCAGCCAATCGTACGAGAGTTCCCAGAGTTCCCAAAACGGAGTGCAGCATTTGGTATTTTATCTTGGCAAAACAGCATCAGCCTGCAAACATGGAAGCCAGTAAGAGAAGCGGACCAGAAATAAAACAAAATGGAACATCATAGGCCCGTCCTCTTTATATAAAAATTCAGTGGTTCACGCCGTTGAGATGGCTATTCTGTCAAGGCGTTGTGAATGTGTAGCTCCGATTTGCAACACTAGGTGTCAGTATTACTTATTGCTCCTTCAAAAATAAAGTCTTTAAACCGGTTCAGATACTTGAAAGATTCATGATTATAGGAGAAAGAAACTACATTTTACAATGTAAATAGACAAATGTTTTGTACCTAAATCAGTTTATTGTCATAATAAAAACTGAAAAATTAAGAGAATGTGGAAAAGTAATGAATATTGCCAAATACTGTAGGAATCCTGACAGTTGCTTAGAAAGTCTGCAGATAATGATAAATATAAGTTACTGTTTTCTTATCAAGATGTATTCTCAATGGCAAGATAAATGGAATGACTGTGTTATGAAACTGAAGGCCAAACAAGTCACTTTTCCCCCTAAATTAAGCCTTCTATTGAACAAAATCTGAATTTTTTTTCTCCCATCATTTTGCTGAATAATAGTAGTTTTAAATATTCCATGTGTATTTTTTTTTATTTATTTATTCATTTATAAATGCAGAGATTTTAAGAAGCATTGTTTCGTTGTCGCAGCAGTCCTCAGGATTCCTCCCTAAACAGCTGCTTACAGAGGAAAGGTCCAGCTCAGTGGCTGCTCCCGCTGGAATTCCTGCTGTCAGCAGGTTCACTTCAAAAGCACCGGGGGGGCTGTGTGGCCGGCACGCCCCCTCCCCATCGGTACCCCTTACTGGCTGGTACTTGAATGAGGTGCATTCAACAGGATATGAGATAGTACTTTGGCTATGTCAACATAACTGTAAAAAACGTTTTTTTTTTCTATTTATAAACCACCTGTAAAAACCTGAGATGAAAAATATTCACTTTAGAACCTTTTTGATAATGGTACAATTCGACCTTTGAAACGTGTTCTTATGCTTTTAGTAAATATTCAGTTTGCAGGACATCATGCCAGGTGTTACCCACAGGTTCCACATCCTCCGTGCTCGCGCCGTTCACATCCAACCGATGGAGCAACTGCGTTGTCATGTTAGTTAACGAGAACGGTTCCACGTCCTCCGTGATTACTCGTCACCGCCAACGGAACTGTTCTGCGTCGTTCACCGCCAGGTTACGGAACAACTCCTATTTTCTGTTCCTTTCCGGTCCGTCGGGCTCTGGCCGGGTCAAGCTCCACGTAGCAAACGACTGAAACGGAAAACAACCGTCAACAACCTGCGGTTTGTCAAATTTCAATAGTGTAACTAGAAGCCGTTACCCACAAATTAAATGTTTTTTTGTTTTTTTTATATATATATTCACAATAAAGTTAACTGTTTTATTTAAATATCGGATGCAAAGCACCCTTTTTGCACCAAATGGGGAGGAAGATTTGTAATTTCATTTGAAACGAGGTAATCCTCTCCAAGTAGATTTGCTTTCTGCTTGTAATGACGATTATCGCACATGCTCTCCTCGGGCTCCAAGGAGCTTTGGAGCGGAGCTAGACGGAGTAACCGCGGATGTAGTGGCATGCTTTGCTTTGTCACGGACTCACGGAGACGGTCTGGAACAGTTCGGGACACATACAGGAGCGGAGGATGTGGAATTACGGCGTTACGCCAAAGTATTTCCGGAGTTGGCAATTTCCGTTTCCACAGCGATTCTGTACAACACACCAGCGGTGGAATGGATCTCATTTCAAAAGTAGAATTGGCGGTACTGTACAACTTGAGCAAATGGTCTTTAGAATGTGTTGATACAATCTTCCTAGTTTTTAGGGATTTACATTTTGCAGGGAAGACTAAGGAACGCTTAGTGGTAACACTTTTCAATGACTAGTAGAAGTTTGGATGGACTTCCCCTGAGGGGTTTGTGTGTTTCGAAGAAGACTTGGTCTGCATTAAGTAGGGTCACAGCAACGTTTGTGAATCGTCCGTTTCTTGGCCTGTTATGACTCATCCATTTTCTTCCGGTCTTAGTAGACAACTCTAATAAGTGATGGGACGTGCCAAAGTGTCGGCAGAAATGATGACGACCAGAGAGGATAACCTGATGTCTCAGGAGTTGTGAAAACGTGCAGTTCAGCAGTCGTGCGGTTTAGATATGTCATCGTTGTAAACTGGAAAAATTAACAAAATTTAAAGTCAGGTTCAGGTTTTATTTTAAACATATCTTTAGAGAACCACCACTTTATTGTTCCCGTTTTAAATAGATTAGGAACTTGAACGAGTCTTCCCAAGTTCCAGTAAATGTGATGTTTTTGTGCGTGCTGTGTTCATTTTCTGCTGGGTTTGAAACTGTTACCTCTTTTAAAGATCACAAAGCATATTTTTTTCTCTTTTTGTTCTAGAGCCCTTAGAAAATAGATGAAATCTGTTTATCATGATGAGCAGGTCGGGCCTCAAATAAAAAATAAATAAAATAAAATGGAAATCGTTATCAGCTGTAAAAAGACTGATCGGTGCATCTAAATTACACCCTTAAAATATGACCCACTTGCTATCAGAAATCAGAATCAGAAATACTTTAATAATCCCAGAGGGAAATTAAAGTTGCTATGTATTCTGTCCCAAAGCTTCACTTTACTGCATTTCATTTTTGGACCAGTTTTCTTAAAATCACCTTGTAAATAGATAACCCAAGATTAAGTAGGTTTATATATTTACAGACTATGTGCTCGCTGGAAAGTGTTGCAACATGTGGTGATGCCACGTTTGCCTGCATGTTTCATCAGCGTGCATAGCTGATGAAAATGTGTCATGTTTGTTAGTGAGCAGCAGCAGCAAGAAACCCGGTGCACTGTCTCTTTAACAGGCTTCATGGCTGCCTTGCCTTGTGCTTGGGGCATAGTGGGGAGGAGGGAGGGACTTTGTTGACCGAAAGCCCCGGTCTGATTGGCCGAAGGGCAGTGACATCACGCAGACGGAGGGCCTGTGGTGTAAAATAACATCTCCTTTTATGGGAGGAGGCGGACAGTGCCACTCTCTGAGAGAGGTGAGATCTGTTTGTCTCTCATGGATTGCCCCTTTTGCTTTTTTTAATGTTTGCTTTTGTTGTTTAAACTAGTTCAACGTATTCTCATGCTGTTATTGTTTATGTATGTGTGTGCGTTTCAACATGCTTAGGTTTATTCTTATACATTTTTTGTGATATTTTAAATGTCCTTCTTTGCAACATTTATTTTTTTCACCGTTCCTCTTCGTGTCTTAATAACATTCAGTTCAAAACGGATATAAAAACAGATATTAAACATTAAACTGTTCATCCAGCACACCTGTGTGATATTGCATAATATCTAATTATCAGAATCTGTGTCTCATACACATTTTCTCATGTCAGTTTTTACTATTTAAACCTTAAAGAAGGCCATTTTATTTACCTCCAAATGTTTTATATATATATATATATATATATATATATATATATATATATATATATATATATATATATATATATATATATATATATATATATATATATATATATATAAAATGTAAAACGTCTATACTTTAAGAGCCAGTTCCTAGTTTTTGTGCACAAACTTGGGCAATAAAGCTGATTCTGATTATTCCACACAACCTTCCACATACATTTGCAACCCCCCCGCCGCCCCCAAAGGCTCTATTCAGTT
The DNA here is from genome assembly GCA_037039145.1 of Fundulus diaphanus. Taxonomy (NCBI): domain Eukaryota; kingdom Metazoa; phylum Chordata; class Actinopteri; order Cyprinodontiformes; family Fundulidae; genus Fundulus; species Fundulus diaphanus. The sequence continues at coordinate 37,096,522 of CM073136.1, forward strand.
CACCGGGTCTCCATTCATGCTTTAACCACAGAACAACAACACAGAAACAAAAGCAGCCCCAGCCTCTAGACTTTACCTTGCATGTGACCACCCCCGCTGTTGGCCGACATGGTATCTGCCGAGAGCAGGCAGTCCCCTCCCCTCTCTGAGTCAGATTTGTCTCCACTCCAAGGAAATGCACTGTACCTTCGAGTCGAGTAAAAGAAGTGGAGTTGCGGTCTTACAGCTGGACGCTAAAAGATAACATTTCCTGAAAAGGGGGCTTCGCAGGAGGAGGCTGACACTCAGGTCTAGGTTAACAAGTTATGAGGAGAGTACTTCTGAATCCCTAGGAGATCTTTTGAACCTTTCTTCCAATGTTTCAGTGGTTGAGGCCATGGCCTCCCAGTCAGGGTAAGAAATGCACAAGTACTTGGTTTGGTTACTCCTTTTTTTTTTTTTTTTTAATCTTTGTATCTGTCAAGAATAAAATACTCCAGTGTTTTATCCCCAAGAGTTTCCTCTGTTTGTATGAGCTTGCATAATGGCTGTGTGGCATAGGCCCTGTCCTGAATTGATGGTGATCAGATAACCATCAGGTCTCTCCCTTTTTTTTTTTTTTGACTTTTAACACAAGGCCTGGCTGTTAAGTTGCGAGTTGCAGGGAGACAGACGAGCTGATTAATTTAGCTACAACATGACCGGAGTTCTCAACTCTGGAGACTTTGACCTTTTTAGTTTGGCAGACTATTGATTTCCCTTCGGTTACACAGACATAATATTAGTATTTAAAGCTAGCTGCACAGCGAGAGTTTTATTTAACTTTGTAACAGTCTATAAACTCTACCTTACTATTTACTTTTTAGATCCTAGCAAAAGGAGTTGGGCCTCGGATGTGGGCTTGGCCAAATATGCAAGTCAAAGCTTGACCTGACTGTAACTTTAAAGGAATATGTGACATAAGAATTATCATCTGCTTCATATTGTTGTTTGCAAAACAAACCTGACATTATTAACATGTTATTTGGGGGTTACTTTGAAGAATAGAGATAAATGGTGTCTAAATGACGTGATACGTATTGGAGATTTATGAGGACATTTTTTGTTCAGATCAACCTAACTTACCTGAACAGTTTCCACCATTCGATTAATATGAAAAGGCAAAAAAAAGTGTTGGCAAGTAAATGTAGGTGCTATTGCTTATTCTGAGAAGTTATGAGTAAGACAGGAAACACACCTTCTACATACATACCTGTGGTAGGTTTCAGAGCGCTGGGGACACCTGTATGTTACTCATGGTGTGTCGATTCTTTAACATACTCCCTTGGTTAGGCTAAGTGATCCTCGCCCATAGTTGCTTTTGTACACGGTGGTCATTTGGCTATTGGAATTTTGTGTACAGTAGGTTGAACGTTGTTGTAAATCGCGTAGTGTACACAAACGCAGAAGACGTGACCTTTCACCCACAAGAATTGTTTTGTATCCGACCTTTTATATCTAGCAACAACACCAACCTCTTGTCTTGCAAGTGGTTATGGGATTTTTTTTAATATGAATGTTTCCATCATCTCAGAATAGCATACGGATGTAGGAAAGGAGCTCTGTTGGTCTCCGGGTCAACTCGTGCTGCCATTCATCCCTTTTTGTTTTTTCATACCTTTTGAAGTTTTGGCCGTTTAAGACCCGGCCTTATTAACGTCTTAAAATGGTTTAACACCATGCATCAGTTTGTACCTGGCAGAGAGACATTTTGCACCCCGTTTGACAATTAATTATTCAAAGTTGTTTTCTATGTTCTACTAAAGGTTTTGATATACAACCTCCATAAGTGATATTTACCAATAGCCGGTCTTAGCTTTATTTATTTTTGAGCTGGGTTCATAATCTTGCATATTTTTTAAGATTCAAGTGGCAATTGGGATCAGAAATGGGAGTAGAGAATATTTTAGAGGTTTTTCAGATAATTCAGGTAAGGTTGTATTAGTTGGATGGTATTGTACAGTATTGTCGTGACGATTTATTTACGTATTTCATGAAAATACTGGTTAACAATGAGGAATGAGCTGATTGGCCATGCTTTTGGTACCATGGGACAGTATGTGAGTTAGTGGAGGAGTAAATTGAAATGAAGCCATTGCCATTTTGTAGCTTTAAGCCATTTTATTTGGAAATCCTTCATACAGTTATCTGGGTTCAGATTCCCATTTGGGTCAGTTGACCCTTATTAATTTGACAGATTAGGACCCCAGATCTAGAACTAGAATAAGTCTGAGCACCCTCCTGCTGCAAGATTATATTAACTGGAGTCATAAAAATATGATGGACGGAAAATTACCTTTTTATCAGCTGTTGAATCCATCAAAGAGGGTACGGACTCCTGGTCTTTATGACTTGACGCGGAGTCTGTACAAAATGTCCTGAGGCAGATGGCTCCATTTTTATACACCAAAACGTTGGGTATGTATCAGCTAAATCTACAAAGGTACATAATGTTGAGTCCTCTGCTTGTTTTGGCCTCAGTCCAAGTCCAAGTTGCATTCGGACGTCTGTTTTGTTTTTGTTTTGTTTTTTTGTCTCCACTGCTGGCTTCTCTTGTTTTTCACTTTTAATTTTGTTCCCCGGTTTTTGGGAAAGGTTCAAAACGAAGGCCGACTGCTGCTTCGTGCGTTTCTCCACTTTTCTGCATCAGCTTGTTGAAACCAGCAACAGTCGGTTGAGCCTCGCGTGTGACGATTTCCTCTAGAGGTGTACCACAGCGCGACAGTCTGCTAGTAAACATCAGCAGCCCGGGTCAAACCGTGGTCCGAATGGACATGAGACGTGTTTACCAAAGATCCTGTTGCTTTGATTAACGTTGGGGGTCGTTCACACAAGCAGTCCCACTCCCAGCTAACATTAACGGGTTTGTTTACATGTTCATTGCCTACCCCTTAAAGACACCATAGTGTAGTATCAGTTTCTTCCTGAGCAGTCACAATGTATGGAGCATTATTTCTCCAGTGCCTTTTTGTTTTTTTAAACCACAAGCAACATTTATAGCTTGAAAGAGCCTCAAATGAAAGTGTTTATTCTTGTCGGCTGTGAGGTAAAGGGGGACCAAATAACTATCATTAAGCAGAGTTTACTTGAATGTGGCTTTAGTAAATCATCCGCACAGTTAGCTGTTGTAGACACTCCGTGCCTGAAGGTGGTAATCAGCGGTCGGGTCAGTTGTAGCGAGTTTGTCATCACGAAAACTGTTGTGTTGCTTTTTTTGTGCTGTCCAAAGTCCTAGCTCTGCTGTAAATCAGGTGAAGTCCACAGACGATGCGCGCTCTCCGTCTTTCCTGATATACCCATGCTCCATTTGGATACTTAAGAGTTTGGTGACCTCGCGTTCCTTGAATAATTCTCATCCGTGAGTAAACCCAACTTTGTGTTGAGTATGGATTTGTGTTTGGGAGCAGCTGATGACGCAAAGCAAAGGTTTGTTTTTAAAAACGTCCATTCCAGACTCACTGCCATGTTTGACAGTCGGCTCATCAGAACCTCCAGGTTGCTTTGCGTAATTCCGGTTCTGACTCCGTTGGATTTGGCGTTATTGAGGATACATTTCATGTAAGGCTTGTTTCTTACAGGAAACTCGTGGTTTTAGATTTACACTTCCCCTGCTGGAATCTCTTCTCATCTTTGTAAGGATTGAAGGTGCCTGGATGTGGTGCGTTTAGTGATCTAGAAGAAGGCTGGGCGGTTGCTGTACAGTTTGTCAACAGGTTTAAACTTTTTGTTTTCGCTGACAGATTGAGAAGCTCTCAATCTAGACGGGTGGGCAACAAGCCAAACTCAAATGAGCTTGTTCCCATTTTCAAACCTCTGTGGCTGTTGTCTCGTTGGGCGCACGAGAGAAAAGACTCGTGTCAGGTTGGCTTTTTTTTATGAAACGCTGATGGTTTGTCTAAATGTCTGGGTTTTAATCGTATTGATCATAGTATCAGGTGTGAAGTTTTCACACATGTAAATACAAACTGCTGCTTGCAGTGTCATGCTTTAAAACTTGCTCAAATGTTTTTGCGGTGCATTATGGGTGTATGTTCATTTAATGGGGACGTATCAATGCAAAATCCACCTTTCTAGCTCTTTAAATACATTTTGTTGTGTACACGGAGTCTCTAGGAATGCAGAAAATATAAATGTAGTCTCTCCAGGAGCTGAGTACATATATTTATGTTCTTTTTGGGTCATATTTTTCAAGCCATTCAGTTTTCTTGGCTGTCTAATATGTTCTATTATGATTTTGTATTCCAGGCTGAAGGTACAAGTGGATAAGTCATTGGTTGTTCATCACACTGTCCTCCAGCATTCTCCAAAAATGGCTGAACAGGCTGGAGTGGAACACTCTGGCTCAATCCGAATACCTTTGTAGAGTAAGGACTCTTTAGCCAAAGTGGAAGTGCGTCAGCGCTCACTAGAGATGCACTGATCCAGTTTTTTTCTGATCCAATACTGATACCTGGGCTAAGGGCATCGGCCGATACCGATCCGATACTACTGTTGAATGAATAAACTATTTACCTTGCCTTATGAGTGAAGTTGTCAGGCTTGAAATAAACATTGTTAAAAAAAGCTCTGCATGTTGGTTAGCTTGGTGCTTTTGGAGGTGCATATTTAAGTCTGTGGTGTTGAATCTACCAACCTTATCACCCCCTTGCAAATTACACACTGCAGATGCTGCATGTTTCAGTCGGCGTCCCTTACTGGCGCTAAGAAGCCTTAAGCTATCCCACAATCCTTTACGTGACATGATGTATCAGCACAGCCCCCTTACGAATATCAACAGAAATGTCCGGGGAGAACAGAGCGGCACTTTGTTGTTCATTTTCAGAAGACTGCAGGCCCGGATGTGACTCGCAGCATCCATGTGCGTTTCTGTCACGTAATGACGTCGGAGTCAAAGGCTTACCGAATTCGGCACAGGAGTCTGAAGCTCCTTTCCTCCCCACGGTAGAATTCTTACTATTGACCCTGTGAAAGATCAAGGAACAGGAGCTAGGAGCTATTATTAAGGGTATTCGGATGGAGCCTTGGTGACCTGGAGGTGGGTGGGTGTGAAGTGCCTCCCTTTGATTTAAAGAGACGGCACCAAAAACGAGTTGCTCTCAGACACACCTCACAACAGGGGCAAAAGAGGGGGAACATTGGGTAAATTGGCAAGGAATTCGGACCAAATCATCGCAGTTCATCATATATGCGCAACTGAATGATTTCAATGTAAATAGGCAGAACTGAAAAGCCTGATATGTCCCCTTTAAACCATTGATTCTCAAGCTTTGAGTAACAAAACGCCACTACAGAAAATTATAGGTTTTCCAAGTATTACAGCTCTGACGGACATTTTATAACAGCAGGGCAACAGGATTTGGACTCTTTAGAAGACGAATATGTGGAAGACATGCAGCAAAGGACCGCAGGCCGGAGTCGAACCCTGGCAGCCGGCCAGGCTTATAATACAGTGGGGGAAACCCTGGGCTGCCTTGCATGTCAAAGCTCTGGTAAAAACAAAGCAGTTTGACACTTTAGGTGGTTTTTATCTTATTAAAGCTTTCATGTTTTTAAAAGTAAAAAGACAAGATTGCCATTAGCTAGCCTGGCTCATGAGAATAATAGAAAATCCTACTTATTATTATTATTATTATTATTGTGGTTCTTATTAGTTTGGAACTAAAATATACTTAACTGTGTTCAATTTCCTTCCCAGAGCCAATTTCAAGGGTAAAAGAACCCAAGTTGCCACCAGCGCTTGTTCTGCTTCACTGTCGTCTCGTTCAGTTGCTACTAGGAGGTTTTAAAATTGTCTTCACTGCACTTCTGATTTGAGATGTCTCTGATGAAGCAAAGGTCAATGAGCGTTGGACACACCTTTTTGGCTCTTGGTGCTTAGAGGCTTCACATCGGTTTGGTTATATTTACTATGCAAATAGTTTTGTCAAAGAACAAAAGCTGTCACCAGAAGCAGCCAAAGTAAGGACGTGTGCCACGCTTTAAGAATCTTGGATGGCTTTTTGCTTCTTTGTCTGGATGAGTGATAATTTTTTAACAGGAAAACAAGAAGTAAACAAGTCTTTTAGAACCGTTCTAGTTTTATTTAGAGCTAGCTGAACTGTGATTGCACTTTTTCGTCTGTTTTGTCTATACAGCGCCTGTGGGGTTTTATACTTGTGATAAAGTGCAAAAAAATAAGACCGATGTAACGAAAAATATTCGTTGATGGGTATTTTTGAGAAGATTAGACGTGTGTCTTGCGATATTCCATCGGTTCTTTTGGCTGTGGCGCAAAAGGACACTGGCCATCTGTACGAGAGGATTATTTGGTCGGAAACTGAATTGTGTGTAGATGAGCCTAAGCTTATTAGAGGCTACTTTCTCCTCTGGTCTTTAGCAGTTTAAAAAAAAAAAAAAGTGAAATATCACTTCCTGCAGTCATAAAACCAGGCATGAATAGGATGGCAGTTGGAAAATTTTGGCGGTGTTTTTATAAAATCTGTTTAAGGGGGAAATAATCTGCATACTGCCGCTTCCTCTGCGACCTAACATTGTTTAGCCGAGATTATGTTATCTGGTGCGGCGTGTGTTTTTTTTTTTTTTTGTTGTTGTTTTTTTCTGCATTCTGTTGACTTGCTGCTCTGTTTTGTGTTGACAGCAACATGAACCGTGAGGACCGGAATGTGCTCCGAATGAAAGAAAGAGAAAGGAGAAATCAAGAAATCCAACAGGGAGGAGGAGAGGCCTTTCCAGCAAATTCCCCTCTCTTTCCTGAACCCTACAAAGTGGTAAGAGTGTTTTTGGCTTTTGATCTTGGTTGTTTTTGTTTTTTCTATTACAGCTGGCATATCATTTATCAGTTCGGAGATATTTCCTACATAGACCGGAAGTGAAAACTGCATTATCAGGAGCTTTTGCGCTGTTGCTGTTTTTGTTGTCACTTTAATATCTTGTCATGTTCTCCTTTACAGTCTGCCCGATGAGACAGAAGAACCTAAGATACGTTGTTGTGTTGCCACATGTCTGAAAGGTCTACTGAAAGTGATACTTCACCTTGTTTTTAATCCAGATAATCACAATTTAAGTGTGTGTTACCATAATGATGTGCTAGACAAACATTAGATGCCTTAACTTTGGTGGTTTAAATGTTTCCGAATCAACTTCCAAACCCGAATATACGAAAGAGTCTGCTGATATCTCAAGTCAGTCAGCTGTTATTGGTAAACAAAAGAGTCTCTGTCGCACTTCCTCCCGTGTCTTCCGCTTATACCTGCATGCCCAAATGTAGGCCAGCCAGCTCCTGTCGGCGGGTAAAATTGTAAAGAGGATTAAAGTTCTCTGAACCGGTTCAGATCTTTGCCACTAACCAGATTTGAGCAGATGTAAGTGGCTCCTCTCTCTTAGCTTGGGCTAGCCATCAAAGAGGCAGCAAGGAATGTGTCCTGACAGGTTGGGAGCAGGAAAGCCACCAGAGGTGTGTGCGTGTTTGTTTTGCACCACAACAAAGTGAAAGATGAAAGCTGACAATAAATACAGAAGAATCCTTAACGCTGACCTTTCCCCCCCCCCCCCCCCAAGGGAGTTTTAACCTGCAGACTTCCTCAATATTTTTATAGAAACCTGAAAATTTTAAGCTTTAAATGCAACAGTTGTTTGGGGGATAAAAAAATTGCCCAAATTTCTGCCCTTTGTACGTCTTGCCAGCTGCTTGTGTGAGCCTTATGTAAGCTTTAGTTCGACTTTCTGACTGTCATGCTTCACCAAGTGGAAGTCTACGGCGTTATGCTTTCAAGCCCGTGTGCGCACACACAGCTGCAGCTGTGGCCTCCCGGATCTAGACCAGTGCAGCCGGAACGTTTTTATGGTGCAGAGTTTATATGCTTGCTCATTCGCGCAGAGTGAGGAGCAGTTAACTTTCTTTAAACGCTGCTGCACGTTGTGCATTTTATTCTAATTGAAAACAGATGACTGAAGCGAATCAAATCAGACTGTTTTAACCAAGTCGTGCGTCGATCTAGCAAGAGGATATCCTAAAGAGGACAGAACGCACGTTGGGTCTTCACATTTCCATTTAGAGACCGTCTTTTCTTAAACGTGCATGGCGCGAGGTTTTGAAGGTAAATGGTATTTATTTTATTGTCCATACATGCCCTTACAATTGCCCGACGTTTAAAATTAGTTTTCCTCTATTAACCGTAGTTGCCTCTATAGGTCGGATTAGTGAGTTCATGAAAAAATGATTTGGCAGAAGCCTCTGGGTGCGGGTGTGACACTCTGCGCGCTCTCGTTCACCCGGCTAGTTTGAGTCTCCACCGTAATCGACGCATTGGCGAGAGAACACGCGTTAACTTCAATATTTATAACTTTCTAACCTCAGAAGACATCACGCCTCTAAACAAAGTACCTGTGCAGTCGCAGCGGCAGATGCTTTTCCTCTTCCACCCATTCACGTGCACAACACTGGTGTCATTTCAACTTGTCGCCAGAGGGGGCAGATGTCCTGGAACTTACGCTACGCTCCTTTAACCAAAAAAGAAGATGCACGTGGATAAATATTAGAAGATATTAGGTTTAATACATTCTGGAAACAAGCCAGTTATGACAGTGGGATGCTTGATATCTGCTGAGACCGGACAAAGACTTTTTTTGGGGTCACATTAAAACATCGTGTTAACTTTTAGGCTTTAAACAGGTTTTTGTGTGACGTATTCATTTATTTTGGTGCAGTTAAAAGAAACTACTTTGTATCAGAAAGTTTTTGCCTCCACTATGACCTCTGAAAGGTTTTGGTTTGTTACACAAGTGCAATACAATCAGTTTTACACAGTGGACCCATTGTGTTTAATATGCTCACACAACATTGATATCGCTGCACAGCCCATGTACTCTGCAAACACAATGAAAGGTGTTCCAGTCATGCGTTGAGGCCTGTCAATTCTGCTCACACCAGCAACTGAAACCAGCAAACTAGGAGAAGAATAGGCACTACTACTCCCCCCCCCCCCCCCAATGTGGCCTGGGCTAATGAGACCCAGGCCACATGCTAGCAGGAGGTGGGGGAGTGCACGTTATGACCAAGCCAGTAACATTTCCTGCTGCAGATAACGGCTTGTGTTTCCTCACCCTCACAGCGAATCTGTCAAACAAAACAGAGGCGTGAGACTGCATGTGAAACTGGAGACTTTGCACAGGCGGCAAACAAATCAACTGGAACCTGTGGCCGTCAGAGTGATCGATTAACCTCTGTGCCCAGGCTGTGGGCTGACTCTTATCTCTGTCCAGAAGGGCGGTCCGGAGCTGTGGGCCGATGAGGCTTTTTTTTTTCAGTTTTCTTAATCCAAAACTAGGGAAATAACGGTTGGTTTTTCTTGTTAGTTGGAGGTGAGAATTTCTGTTATGGTTTTGGGGAAGTTTAGTGATGCATAAAGTAGCATTTTGTGGCCAGATTAATTTCTGACGTCCATCGTTGGTAAAGCTTAGAGCTGCCCATTTTCTCCAAAATTCTCTCTTTAGAAAAAGATATCAGCCCATTTATTGAAAATATTTTTTAGCGTCTTTGCCTTCAGAGATCATAAATTCTTTCCTTTAGGACCAGAGTCGACGTCACACTGCGAGTCAGTTAAGCACCGCTGTCAAAGCTGCGATTTTTGCCGAGATTGTGAGGCAGTTGTTTTAAACAGTCTTTAGCATCTTATGCGAAGCCGCCATCATTTATAAGTTCCTTTAAAACTGACACAACTGACCAAAGTGCTGAACAGATTATCATATGTAAGCATTCAAACACTAATACAAGAAGACGCATGAGAGACGTCATGAAGCAACTTGAACAAATAAAAAGAGCTCTCGCGTGCTTTCGTTTAAAAATACACAGCGAAGAGGCACTGGCCTTATATTAACTGTTAGCATTAGTAACTATAAATTCTTTAAATTCACACCTTAGTTCTGAGATTTTCAAAAGGCTGCCAACATTTTCTAATCTGATTATTTGTAATCTAAATAAGAGGTTGAAACGATCTAGAGGATAAAACGGGACCAGAACCTGTATTCCAGACTGGCTTCCTTTTATTGGCTGGATGACTTGTTCTCTCTCTCTCTCTCTCACTCACTCACTCACTCACTCACTCACTCACTCACTCACTCACTCACTCACTCACTCACTCACTCACTCACTCTCACACACAGAGCCTGGATGAACAAAGCCAGGTTTCAATATATATGAGTAAAATGCAGTTTCCCTTTAAAAAGCCTTTTCTGCTGTCAGTGAGACCTGTTGCATTTGAGTCTTAATTCCTGCAATAAAGATTTCTATGCTAGAGTGTTGCTGGCGGGGCTTTAAAACGGTGCCTTTACTTTTACCAAAGGGGTCGGATTTTTGTGTTTCTGACCAGCCAGGGAACGGTCAGGGCTGATTACGGAGATCACTGGAAAAACACAGGGATGCTGTTAGAGATGCACAAAGTGATCCCAAAAACTAAAATTGCAGAAATTTCGTTTTTTTTTTTTTCCCCCAAAAAAATTGTTCCCTTCAGTTTTTACTTCCTGTTTGGACTGTTATATCTTTACGTTTGCTTATTCTCCGTCATCTGCTTCTTCCTCAGGTCAGCAAGGCAGATATACTGTCCAACCGTATTCAGAGCATGTTGGGCAATTACGACGAGATGAAAGAGCCGATCGGTGATACTCTTCCAAAGCTTCCGGGTAAACCTTCGAACAGCTCGTCTTCCTCCGAGGAGAAGTCCGGCCAGCCTCTGTTTGGCGGGGACCAGCGAGGCGGCGGTAGTGGCGGCGGTAGCCAGAGCAGTAAGTGGACTCCTGTAGGCCCAGCAGCGGGCGGATCCTCATCTCAGTCACAGAAACGTTCTGGACTGGCAGGCGGACACAGTAGCCAGAGGAACAGCGGCAGCAGTAGCAGCAGCAGTAGCCAAAGAGGGGAAGTGCGGGAAAAGAAATCCAGTAAGCACGGCGGCGGCTCGGAGCACTCCAAGTCACACACTTCAAGTCCGGCGAAGGGGTCGCTGAGTTCCTCCGGCGGCCACTCGCGGAGCTCCTTGTCCGCGGAGCAGCATCACCCCAAGTACCGCAACAAGTCACCTAGAGACAGAGAGGCCAACTGGGATTCCCCCTCACGGGTTCACACCTCTTTCCCCAGTGGACAGCACTCGAGTCAAGCCTTCCCCCCGTCTCTTGTCTCCAAACCCAGCTCAATGCTGCAAAAGCCCACAGCTTATGTGCGGCCTATGGATGGCCAGGAAACGGCCGAACCCAAGAGCTCACAAGCTGAAAGCTACGGCGGGCAGTCGCACAGCAGCACCATGGGAGAGGTGAAGTCCATTGGCAAAGCTTCGCTAACAAAACTCAAGATCCCCTCACAGCCTGTTGAGGTAAGACCTCCTCTCCGCCACTTAAGTCTCAGTGGCTGTGTTTGCATTAGAAAAGGATCTCTTCTGTAAAGAGAGTAAACAGAGCGCGTTTCAGCGTTCTTAGGACTGTTCTAGCAGGGTTTTAAAAACATTTTATTCTTTGTGATGTCAGTGTCAGACCCTGGGTCTGGATGAACTATGAAGTCTCTCAAAATGTCTATAGTATGAGTCACGGTGCTCTAAATGAGCCTCTTCACCTGTTGCGCTGACCTCACGCTTCTGAAAACATCAGCTAATCACGACATTGATGATTCTCTCAATAGGGATCCGGTGATGCCAACTGTGTTGACGAAATCCTGAAGGTATGTAAAAACTTGTGCTCCTCTTTTAAATAGTTCATCTGTCAGCTCTTCAGTATGCAGGGGGAAGAAAATGTCAACTGACTGAAATAATTCAGCACTACCCGCGCTCCTAATCTCAGGTTTTTCTCCCCGTTTGTGTTTTCTTCTGAATCTTTTTTTCTTTCTTTCAGGAAATGACTAAGTCATGGCCTCCTCCTCTTACAGCCATCCACACTCCCTGCAAAACGGAGCCCTCCAAGTTTCCATTCCCCACCAAGGTCAGCGTTGTGCCGAGAGTTAAACTCCTTTAAATGATTCTCTGATTGTTCCATGAAGGCGGTCATGCTTTTTTTCCCCTTTTTACAAGAAGGAAACAACCAAACCATATTTTGCAAAATGATGCTTATATCATTATTATTATTATTATTATTATTATTATTATTATTAATCATTTAACTATTATCTTCAGCCACACTTTAAAGCAAAAGAAAACAAAATTATTTTTTTCTTTATTTACTTTAGGATGCACACCATTTTCCAAGCGGACATAGTAAGTTTTACAGTTCAAACCCATATTTGCACTTTGTATTGGCGATTATGTGCGTAGATGATTTGCGTTTCCGTTCGTTTTCACTCTAATTCTCCTTTGTCTTAGAGCGAGGCAGTTCATCAAAGAGCTCCAGCAGCCACCAGTCTAAAGAATCCACGTAAGTGCTTTATAGCCGTTACTCTGGCTTGTCAGTACATGTTGGTTATTTCCTTCATTGATTTACAATGACGTATGAATAACTACATGCATTACAAGTATTATCTTGGACATAATAAAAACCTAAAGTGAGCTGTAATAATAACACCTAAAGCCTTTGTCGTGTTGAAATTTTGTTTGCTCAGTAGGCTGGAAGAAGACTTGATAGTAAGCAGCAGCGAGGACAGCGATGGAGAACAAGAATCCAAGAATGCCCCACGGTAAAGTTCACAGCCTAAAAAAAAAACATTTAACTGTGTGTTTTTTTTTTTTATTATTATTTATTTTGGTTGGTTTGTGATACAAACGTCAGTGTTTGATAACCTGACTCTCGCCAGATGGATTTCGTTCCACATGACTCCACACGTCCATCTTGGATCGCTCCATTGGAGATGTGTTTAAGAAGGAGGGGCCTTATCAAAAGTCCTTGCAGATGATTGGATAAACCGCTTGTCCGTCGTCTTTACTGACGTCCTACTTCAACCACTCACATTGAAACCGAAACCATTGTTTCCACTGACAAAAGCCTTCAAAGCCGTTCTCTTAAATAATTAATATTTAGTAGATTGGACAACAATGATGAAATAGCAGCATCAATGTTACCGGGTGACTGGATTTCTCTAATGAAAACCAGGGACGTCTCTGAGTTTGCTAAGCGGGCGCAGAGTCTCTGTCAGGGGATTGGTTTGTTTTGCTCGATCCGCAACGCCGCCGTGGCGGGGAAGATGCGATCGGCTCTGCTCTTCGGCTACGCAGGGTCAGCGGCAGGACCGGGTACATACCTGTAGCTGCGTTAAACTTTTCTGCTCCATCATGATACGCTGAAATCTGGGACATCGCCGGGGACAGGTCATCCAAAACGGACTTGCTTCCTCGCTGCGAGCCGCCATTCTTGTCTGAATCCAAACAGTCGCTTCTCTGATACGTCACATATACGAACATCCCACTCAGCGATCCTGATTGGCTCGTCCATTTTATGTGGTATTGAAATCCCTCCCAATGGCAGCGAGTCCAGATGGACGTGTGGAGCGACACCCATGTTGCTGGAGTCAGGTTAAGTGTTTGAGTCCATCAGGTTCTGATTAATCTTTGAGGTTTTATCTTAACGCGTCACATTTTAGTGAGAGCTGATTATTGTGGTATATTTATCGTGAGACACTGGAAATTATTAAATAGTCGGTGCAATTTCTTCAATAGGTCATTCTAAAAGGACCAACAGGGCAGCTTGTACAATCATCGCCACCATCATATTTATTTTGCAGCCTGAGCGTTGAAATTAAACACAGTTCACTCTGGTTTTCTGTATTGAGTAACACAAGGCAACAATTTTATTACAAATCAAGTCTTTGTCTTAAATATCAAATATTAAAACACAAGTTTATTATGATTTAATTGCTTTTGTTTGAAACTGAAAAGCAATCATTACTCCCCCTGCTGTTTAAATATAGCTATTATATTTATAATAATCTAAAGCTATTTATTTATTATTCTGTTGATATATATGTTAGCAATAATCCTATATGATGAATAAACACCTGTGACAAAAGGCGACAGATTTCCAAGCGCAAAATGAAATTAATGTTTTCCAAAATATTAACATTATAAAATGTAATAAAAAGATTATTTACTTTTCAAATCATAAAAATCTCTTTTTTTTTCCTGATTCATATTTTCTAAAAAGCCTTCTTTGTCTTTTTGAGGTTGTAAGCAACGGAAACTGTTATAGCCAACTTATCGACCAACTGACCAGTAATGCACTGCAACAAGTCGCAAAGGGGAAGCTCAGGGTTACCAAAACCATAAATAAAAAAATCTTTGTATACCGTGATACTATCAACAAGCCTAATCACGATAAGCTGTTCAGTTTTTTTTTTTTTATACAATGTTTATAAGAATCTTATTTTTTCTAAACTTTATTTATTTACCTTAATCTGTTGCTGTACATAATCTGTTTAGTCTGTCCATGTCGCTTTAATATAGCAATTGTTTCTGATCCAAAATTAAACGTAAACGTCTAGTAGTTTTAAATGTAATTACGTGGTCTCTTCCAAAAGAGTCAGAGAAGTACCATTATCTGTTACTTGTGAGGGTTTTAACCCCCGACTGTATTTGCCCATCAACAGCAATATTGATGAAGCTGAGCCATACAAGGACGACTCGAGCAGCCACAGCGGCTCAGAGACCAGCTCCGGCTCCGACAGCGAGACCGAGAGCAGCTCGACGGACAGCGAGGCCAACGAGCGCCCACGGACCGCCTCTCCTGAAGTATTCACTGAATTCTCACATTGTTTCTAAACTGTGGTGCTACAATCACATAGCTGCAAAAAAAACCACACTTTGAGGTGTCTCAATAAGTTACAGTTTCGTCAAAAGTTGCTTTATCTCACAAAGTGCGCTTACGCACTGATATATTTTAGTTTTAATGATTGTGGCTTATACGTACGGAAACTTTAATTTCAGGTTACAAAAGGCAAATCTTTTATAAACCATGACTTGACATTGGCCTGAAGATGGTCTTTGACATAAGGCATGGAGCCAAAAAAATGTAGCAATAGAAACTGCATATTTTTATACCAACTATTAAAAACACGAGAAAAGTTTTTTTAGAATTCAGGGGAATGGTTCAGGGACCGTGGGTCCTTGAGCAAGACCCTTAGCCCCAGATTGCCCCCCAGGTGCTGTGATAGCTGCCCACTGCTCCTTAAGGGATGGGTTAAATGCATTAGACAAATTTAATTGGAATGTACAATTGCAATGACAAATAAAGATCTCTTCTTCTTTTGTTATACATCTATTGGAGCGTAGAGTCAGAGCCCCACAAACACGAATAATAAAACTAAATTGCACCCGTTATTAAAAAGGCTTCAAGCAGCAAAAGCAACAAAGCCAGGAATACTGGCAGTGTTTGAAGATGGCAAACATCAACATTTAGTTGATCTCGATAAATCACACTGTTGATTACAATAATCCTTTCTTCCTGATCACAAAAAAACATGCAATAAGTACCCGTCCCTAAGTTACACCCTTCACTTGGTGCCAAAGAGCTAGAGAAGCTGGCGGTTGAACGGAGGGCTTCATCCAAGCAGACCAAAGGAAGGTGTGGGATAAAAACATCTGTGTGCAACAACATTTTAATGATATTCTAATTTATTGAGGTGCGCCTCTAGAATGGGGAATACTGATTGGTCTTTCTCTAGTCTAGAATAATCTTTTTAACATCAGATTCGACCTCCTAAAGTACCCTTCCTAATTCTGCTTTCTGCTGTGTCCGCGGCAGCCCGAACAGCCTGTGACCAACAAGTGGCAGCTGGACAACTGGTTCAAGAACGTCCCACCCAAATGCAAGAAAGAAGGCCGAGATTACAGCTCAAAGGACTCGGCACCACCACCACCTAGTAGGGAAAAGGGTGCAGAGGGTGGCCGTGGCCGGCAGAAGTCCCCCGCCCAGAGCGAAGGCGGCACAAATCCCCGAATACGAGTGGGTAAGAAGCAGCCTAAAAAGTCGGAGAAGCCTCCTGTGGTGGAGGAACCCAAGGGAGGTCTCAAAGTGGAGACCGAACCAGCTCCAGAGATTCCTCCTCACCGGCCCGCCGCCGCCACTAAAGGCTTACGCAAACCAAGCATCAAAAAAGAACCCAAGTCCTCTCCCAGGCCCTCGTCGGCCTCCGTCACCACCGCTACAGACAAGCGCAAGACCAAGGCCCCCACCAAGACCCCTCAGTCTCGGGAAATTCTTTCCACAGATTCTTCTTCCTCAGACTCGGAAGGAAACGACAGCATCCCCTCCTCGTCGCAGACTCCCAAGTATACGGAGAGCATCAGGACCCCCGTGTGCGTTTTCTCTCCCATGTTGTCGCCGCTCAGTGACCCTGAGGAGCGATACCCCACAAGACAACCTCAGCAGCAGGTCTTGCTCGTCAAGATCGGTTAGTCGCTGCTGCTTACACGTCTTCCAGTAACGTGACAAAAAAATCCCCTCAGTTTGGCATCCTTGGATGTTTTCACAACGAGGCTTTTCCTTTATTTTGGACAAAATGAACCCCAACCCCTCCCTTTCCTTCCTATTTTCCATAGATCTCAGCTTGCTGTCGAGGATCCCGGGGCGGCCCTACAAGGAGCCTGCAGAGATTAAAGTGGAGAGGGAAGACTCTCAGGACCGAGAAAGCAGCAAGGACTTTAGCAAGCCCAGCAAGTCCAAGAGGAAACACAAGGTAGGTTATTTTCATGCGTCGTTGGATTTCTTCGTGAAACCTCAAAAGGGTTTTAAACTTATAACAATGATTTATTTAAACACAGGGAAAAGAAGACAAAAAGCAGTACAATTACCCGAAAGCGTTTAAAATGAGAAAAAGAAAGCTTAAGCTTCTTTTTTTTTTATATCCTACCCCTTCTCCACTCTTTGAGTATCTGATTTTATTCTGGCTCAGCTGTTTTTGTTACATTTATTTCATTAGTAAATATTTTTTATGTACGATTACCATAAACTAAAATCTTCACATTTGCATTTAGTTGCCTATATTAATATATAAACTCATTCACATGCACCTACCGGTCCATCTCCATAAACTGGAATATCATCAAAAAGTAAATTTCAATTAAATTCCTGTCAAACTCGTTATTTTCTCAGTGTTATTTTCTTATTTACACAGTGATGTTAAATATTTTTCTTTTCTTTCTTTTTTTTTTTTTTTTTATTAAAACAGAATAACAATGTTACATAGATTGACATAATCAGTGCAGTATTCAAGCATATGTAATTGGAAATTCAATTCAAATTAAAAAAATACTTTATTTAATCCAAAAGGGAAATTAAATGTTGTAACACATTCTGTCGAGGAGTTTTTATAGCTGGAAAGTTAGGTGGAAGGAAGGTTTGGTAGAAAAGGGGGCACTCACTACAGTAATCAGCCTTAATCATCCTCAAGTAACCGCAACAACCCAACCACACAGGTCAATGACATTAAGCCTCCGTGCCATGCCGTGTTGATTCAGTGGTTCTTTCATAAGGAGCCACTGTTCAGCATTGAATTTCTGCATTAATTATCTAATATATTCCTGGGGTTTATAGGTTTACATTTTCAATGCCAATGTGATATTCAGTCTGTTGGAGGGAGTCTCCCTGCACCACATGCCCACGCCGGACACAGGTTACGAGAGCCTGATGATCCAAAAGAGGACAAAATATTGATATTGTCACAATGTCTATCGATGCCTGTGCAAATTCTCAGTTATCTGGGTCGTCACAACAGCAAACGGGATTAAATCGGAGGCAACCGGACCGTCACTCTGTTCTTTCTGAAAACGTTTGCACACCTATCCAGTTTTTAATTTTTATCGGCATTATCCAATCGCTGTTCTTTCCAACGTCATGCAGCTCATCGGTGAGCTGTAATCATCGACATAAACGGAAATAAATGTTTTCTGTCCAGCGTATGACTTTTGTGCTTATATTAAAGATTTAACAGAATAATAGTCATGACAAAGCAAACAGATTTGATTGATAAAAAAGCTTTTTAAACTGGCTTCACTTCTGTTTAGCACAGAAAGCCCAAAGTGAGCCTCTTCGTCGTCCAACAGCTCTGCGAGTTGGCGTGCGCTGGGCTTTTATGTTTAAAACATGCTTTGGAAACAGAAGAAATGACGTTTTAATAGGGAGGTTATCTTTCACTGTTGCAAAATGTGTACCGTGTGATACTTAATAGAAGTTTATAGGTTATGTTAAAAAAATGAAAATCACACACCCCATTAATGAGTCAAAGTATTGCTGTGAGTTCTTCATAGCTCTTCTTCTTCTTTTTAGACCGACGAGGAAGGCACAAAGCCAGAGAGCAAGCGATTCAAGCCAGACGATAAAACTCAGTCTCCTCATAAAACCAGCAGTAAAGAGTGAGTATTCTGCCTCTTTGTCCTGATAATGATTCACTCCACTCTGGTACAACAGCACAACCTCATTTTGTAATGGAAAAAAAACAAAGCTTTCCGCATGCTTTTTCACTTCTCCTACAATGAACCCATTACCCTTCGGCTTAAACAGGAAAGTCTCAATATTTGAGCTCGTTTACTGCGACTTAGTCTCCAAAAGTTGCACTGGTTACCCTCTGCTCGATAGCCTGATCTCTGACCCTAGCTGTGAATTACCTGTAATGCTGACGCTTATTCCTCCACCGTCGACATTTTGGTCTTAAGAACTGTACAGCTGCCAAAAAAGGGCTGTTACTGTAGATAAATCGGAGTGCGTTAATGATTTCTATTCTGCCAGGTCAAAGAGACCTTTGGAGAAGAAAGAGGAGCCCGTTCCCTCTCCTTCCATATCCGGTCCTCAGCGCACGCCTAAGTCAGACCATCCGAGTCGAAAGGGGACGGTCAACCAGTCGTCCACGTTGCTATCAAGCGGCAGCACGAGTAAAAAAGCGGGGAGCCACAGCAGCAAGGGCAGCTCCTACTCAAAACACAAAAAAGGAGAGGACAAGGGACGCAGCACACGCGAGGGCAAGGTTGATGTGAGAAATGTTTTTCCATTTTTATCGTAGCCTTACAAACATTTATAGAATCGAACACATTTTCTTCTATTGTACTTGTTTCCCCTTCGTAATAAAAGCATTTTTCTTCTTTATCGGCTCCGCAGGAGAAACAGTCAAGTAACCAGCTGGCTGTGCCCCCCCTTTCCACGGATGGCTCTAGGTCACAGAGATCCAAGATGGTGTTTGAGGACAGGTAAAGAGGAGCTCTTGAGACTGTGGAAACGTCCCCAGTGGGACAAAGAGACCTGCTAAGGGGCTCTAAAGTTGCCTTTGATGTATGAAGCTGGAGGCCGTTGGTAGATTATAATGCATGTCTGAAAAATGATGGATGGATCTCTGCATCCTTTTTAATCTGTTTAGGGAACAGATCTAATTATGTTTATAGGATGTTTTTTTATTGAAGAAAATTAGCTGCGTTTTAGGCATGTTAATAAATAGGTTTGACTTGCTTGTAATTCTGTTGCAGGGTTCATTCAGCCGATCAGTACTTACAAGAGGCTAAGAAACTCAAGCACAATGCAGATGCACTGGTAAGAGCAAGGATTTGTGATGGTTTTATGCGAGTTGCTGCATCCTTTCCACCTCTACAATAAAAAAAAAACATTTATTTACTTTCAACTTGCGTATGGTAGTGTTGATAAGCTGTGGTAAACTATACTAAAGTACGAAACTCATCTGAAGGATGAATCCTTTGCCTCTCCAAAAGAGTTAGCAACTGTATTTAGACTAGGAGAGGCGATGTCTATATTATTTATTAAAGCAGAAACAAATCAAGCACGATATGAACCAGTAACCAAACAAAAGGTCTCCACTGAATTAACTAGAACTCAAGGAAACAAAACCAAAAGATAATTCGATGCAGCTCATTCGATAAAGGAGTATACAAGCTAAAGCAATGATGCTCGTTATGAACATAAGTCATCAAAATACCCTCTGTCTCTTAGAAGCTAGAAATAAACTTGTTGTTTTTTTTTTTTTTATATATGGGCACATTTAGGATTTTAACCTGAGTTTAACCCAAGAGTGCAGAACAGAAAGGGGGATTCAGAGCCATGAGGATAATCAGCTTTTGGTATCAGACTGCTAGAAAGGCAACATATTTAAGGTCCAGCACACGCTGTTTTCCCACCTGAGTTTCCTTTAACCGGCTTTGTTTCTCCAGCTGTCAAAAAAAAAATTATGATTGAATCTATCTCAGAATGAACAGCTGCTTTCTCGACTCATCAGGTCATCTGAAAGGTAGACCAGCGGTACAGGTTTTTCCTTTGGTTCCGGACATCCCGCAGGTCTTGTACGTTGGGTCACTGAGTTGGCTTTTTAGTGCAAAGAGGACGGGTTTGGGAAAAGTTACCGATGCCTTTAAATACACCGAAATGTAGAAAAACACAAACAGACTTTGTAAAGTTGTGTGAAACGCTACAGTCTGCAAAGCTTAATTAAGCCTCAGAAATAAATGTTTTCTTTTATTTAGCGGAAACGGGTATTCTTTTTTTCTTTTCTTTTTTTTTTTTGAGAGGGAGAGAATCGCTTCAATAACTAAACTAGTGGTTCATTTAGGCTAAATCATAGAGTCCAGCTGAAGTAGAAGGGGAGCAAAGAGTCTCTGTACCTGAAAGGTCATAATTAAAAGGTGTGTTGCTGCATTATCAGGTACAAAACATTAGTGCTGCACAATATATTGACTCAAAACGACCGCCTGGATGCAATATTTGGTTGGATATTACAGTGCCTAGCAAAAATATTCACCCTCTCAGCATTTTTCACGTTTCTGTTGCCTCACAGCCTGAGAGTTTGCATCATATCATTTACAGAACATGCCTACTACTTTGAAGATATATTATTTTTGTTGATTGTGAGGCAAACCATAAATAGGACAAAATAACAAAAAAAAAATCAGAGTGCATAACTGTCTGTACTTTGCAGAGCTATATTTTGCTGCAATTCTAGCTGCAACTGGCTTTGGATCACTCATATGAGCTCGCCTCATCTGGCCACTGGGATTTTTACCCGTTCCTCAAAGCTAAACTGCTCCAGCTCCTTCGTGTTGGATGGTTCCCACTCGTTAACAGCGAGCTTCAAGTCTGACCAGGGATTCTTAACTGAACTGAGGTCTGGACTTTGGCTAGGCCCATTTCCCTTTAAACCATTCGGGTGTTGCTCTAGCAGTTTGCTTCTCGTCATTGTTCTGCTGGAAGGTGAACCTCCATCTCGGTCCAAATCACAACCACACCGACCCAGGTTCTGCGCAAGAATATTTCTGTATTTAGCCTCAGCCATCTTTCTGTTGACTCGGACCAAAGCTCAGAGAAAAGATTTAACCAAATTTGCTTTAATCATAATGGTAACATAATCACAATATTCAGCTAAAGTAATGCAATTGCATGTTTTACTGATATCCCGCAGCCCTACTTTTAAAACATGAATCTTTTTTTTTTTTTTTTTTTCAGGTTTCTGTATATTATTGTTGCTGCTACATGATTGGAATTAAATCTTAGGGCTTCATACTTTATTACAAAGTTACAAATTAGACACAGAAAATATTTTTTTATAAAATCATTTTTTTGACAAAAGGCAGCAGAAAAACGTGTAGGACTAAATAAATGTTAAAATATGCTTTAAGTTGCGCAAACACCGACATTCTCCTTCAGGTTGTCTAATTATTGCAATTAATAATTGTTCGGAACAGCGCTCAGTTCTGCATTTAGGGACCAGATGAAAGCATTAGACTCGTAACCGGTGTGTGTTTGTTGATCACGCTCTTTTATTTTACAGACGAACCGTTTTGAAAAGGCGGTGTACTACCTTGATGCTGTGGTCTCGTTCGTCGAATGCGGGAACGCTCTGGAGAAGAGCGCCCAAGAAGCCAAGTCCCCCTTCCCGATGTACGCTGAAACCGTGGAGCTTATCAGGTTAGCAAAAAACAGAAGCATGCGCAAAACTTGAAAAAAAAATGGGATTGTATGTTTGGTTTTTTTTTATTGATAAAGTGTGTTAACATTTAGGGGCTGTGAAATTTCAGGCATTTTTTTCGGGTTCTGCTGCAGCAGCAAAGTTGGTCATGTTAGAGAAGCGCAATGTAATGTTATCGCAATTGTTTTCAATGTAAATCTCTTACATTACCCTGCCTGTGCACTCAGATACACTATGAAGTTAAAAAGCTACATGGCCCCAGATGCCACTTCAGCAGACAAGAGGCTAGCTGTGCTTTGGTAAGTGAATTCACCGACACCACATGATAATGCCTCATTTCACGTGACAGAAGTGTCCTTAAGCCTCACAAGTACTGAAACGTGGCTGTTAGTTTATGAAGATCGGTTCAAATAAGCTCCTTCCAAATAACTGCTCGCTCCACTTTTCGAGTTTCAAAAGGACATTTCCACATTTTTCTCTCCAGCCTCAAATGCCAGTCTCTTCTCTATCTGCGGCTGTTCAAGCTGAGAAAAGACAGCGCTCTGAAATACTCCAAAACACTCACAGAGCACCTGAAGGTACTCCAGGTTTCCTACAAGCTCAAAACCAAGGTTCTTTGCCAAATTTTGAAACGCAGCAAGAGTTCATGCATGACTTTTTCATAAAAGTAAATGTGCGTCTTCCTCCGTACATGATGTTCTTTCTCTCTCGTCTCTGTTGACAGAACTCTCTGAGTAACACCCAGGCTCCCTCTCCTGGAATGGGAAAGTAAGTCGCCGGCTGCTGTGCCGACCGGAGATTTCCTCTTATTGTCTAGGAGACACGATCTCTGCAGGTCGTTGGTACAAATGTGGCCGTTAGATTATCCAGGTTCCATATTTAGAAGAATCGGGATCTTTTTTTTTTCCACCTGATAGTTTCCCTATTCTACTAAACGCATTGATATACAAGGCCTTGCGAAAGTATTAACTCCCGTTAAACTCTTTCGCAGTTCATCGTGCGTGCCTCAACTTTTCAATCTTTAAGAGAAATTTAGAAGAGCATTTATCCTTTTTTCTTACAATTGTGTGCAACTCTTTGCTGGACTGTCACAAAATGTGAAACGATTCACAGAGAATTTTCGCTTTCACTCTATGCTTATCCTAAGCCTTTACCCTTCAACTCATAGTTAACTTTTCGTGTCCATACGCAGTAAGGCGGCAGGTATGCCCTCTCCGGTGTCGCCGAAACTCTCGCCGGGCACGGCTGGGAGCTACTCGTCAGTCAGCAGCAACAGCAGTGCCAGCTCGTCTGTGACCATACCTCAGCGTATCCACCAGATGGCCGCCAGCTACGTCCAGGTCACATCCAACTTCCTGTACGCCACAGAGATCTGGGACCAGGCGGAGCAGGTTGCCAAGGAGCAGAAAGGTAAAATAGCATTTTCTGATTAGCAGTCCCACAGTCAGCCTTTATTTCAGTTATTCATGACTTACTTGTTGACTCTGTAATTTCTCGCTTTCGCGTTTGACCTGTAATGAGAAATCGGTGCTGATTTCCAAATGTAGACAGACTTTGATAGACGGTAAAATTGCGAGAAAAGGCATCATTCCAAAAGAAATGTAAATGTGTTAAAACTTCTGTAACGGCTAGAAATTGGGAATCTTATATTCCAGAACATAGTTGGACCCCTTATTAAAATTGCCAATTAATTTGTTGCTATGCAGAATACACGATCGTTCAAATAACTTCATTTCTCATACCTGGCAGTGGGATTCATACCCCTTTAACTTTTTTTTTTTAATATTTTGGCAACAAACAAAACCTTTAAAGTATTTTAATGGAAATCTATAATAGAACAACAAAATGTTAGTGGAATAAAAAGGATTTATAGTTTTTAAGCTGTTTTATAAATAAAATTCAGCTCCCTTTTCTCTAAATCATCTCAATAAAATCCATTGCAGCCAATTGGCCTAAGAAATTGCGTAATAGTGGAATAGTCCACAGGCGTCTGATTTAGTCTGTGTAGATACAGCTGCTCAGTGAAAGTCTCAGATGTTTGGTATAGAATAGCCCCACTATGACACATGGTGGTGGCAGCATCAACCTGTGGGGATTCATTTCTTTAGAAGGGACAGCAAAGGAGGTCAGAGTTGATAGATTGAGTCTAAATGCCTGGAGACTTTTGAAGAAAACATGTTAGGCACTGACAGCGGTTTCCCCTCCAGCAGGACAGCGGGAGCTACAAAGGAATAGTTTTGATCAAACTGTATTTTTCATCCACAAAGGATCCAGTTAAAGTCCAGACCTAAATCCAACTGAGACCTTGTCCATATGTAGCTTGATACCTGGGAAAACTGATAAATTTAGGTGTTTTGGTCTTTCATCCACATAAAAACTCAAGATTTGCATCACTAAAAACGATTATTGCTGAACACTCCGACCAAAGTGGAGATTTGAGAAAACTCCGTTTCTATGTTTGCTTGTGAACATGGGGAAAGCCATTTTAGGGTCCCGCGCATCCCCGTCTGCGACGTCACACCTGCGACCGTTGTTATTGACTTGGCCGTGCAGTGGAGGAAAAATGGCCGCTATCAGACAGGAGCTGATTTTCTCCTTGGTCCAGACGGTTTTTGCTTATTTGTTTTTACAAGCCCAACTGCGATGAGGTACAAAGGAGAACGAACACTTGGAGGCCAGCTGTTTTATGCCCTCCCAATATGGAGGGACCATGTGGTTGGTTTGAAGGATTCTGATTGGCTGACCTAGGTTTTAGCTTTGCGGTACACTGCCCCAGGTATGCGTTTGGCATGTTTAAAATAACGCTCCGCGGCGAATTTGTGCGGATAAAGACTTTATAGTGTAATTCTTTAAACGATGCGTGGGGAAATTTTGTTTTAATGAAGACATGGCTACGTTTGTACAGGGCCTAAAAACCTGTGCCAAGGCTAGACAACTGTTGTTCTCTCCATTCAGTCGGACTGAGCAATTCTGCAGAAATTAATGGATAAATTTAAAGTACATCTGAAAGACTCTGCAGTTATGAATTAAAGAGGTGATCAACTTTCCAGTGTGTTGCTATGGGAGGGTGACCTGCTTTCCTGTTTTACTCCATATAAATCGACCACCATATGGATTATGGGTTGTTGTTTTTACCTGCTGTTTAGCTTTTGTCTTTGTCTCTTGCCTTCCCAGAGTTTTTCTCCGAGTTGGACAAAGTGATGGGTCCTCTGATCTTCAACACCAGCAGCATGACAGAACTGGTGCGTTACACTCGGCAGGGGCTCCACTGGCTGCGACTGGACGCTAATCTTAGCCACTAGCGAGGACTGGTTCGCCGGAAGCTGCTTCCTCACACCCTCACACACCTCAGCCTTTCATGCTCAGCTGTGCTCAAAGACACGACTTGCACATGAACACATACGTACTGTATACAGACACACACACACACACCCCCAACACAGCCCACCTCCGGTCCTCCGGGTATTCTTACATGCGGTTAACCTCTGAGACATGTTTCCAACACTGTGTCCATTTTTCTGCACCAGCTTGCCAAAAAGAAAAAAACTGAGCAATGAAGGACATCGTCACACCTTCAGCGGCACCGCATCAAAAGTCCCAAGAGCTTATCGCCTTGCTTCAAATTTCGGCGTTCCTATGAGAATCTTCAAGGCCCCTGTTTTTATCTCTTCTGCATAAAAGTGCTGTGGGGATTATTTCATATGAGTACACTAAACCTGGGATTTTTTTTTCTTTCTAGGCTACTTTGGCTTTTAACTTCTTTTTTTTTTTTTTTCTTCTTCTTTTTTTTTTTCTTAACTTGATTTCACCAAAGTACCTCCCAGAAACACCAAAGGTGCTTTAAAATGAAGGTTTCTCTTTATCGTTTTTGTGCCTTTTAAATGAGCTACAGGAAAACAGTCACCAATGAGATCAGAATTTCCTTTTTTTTTTTTTTTTTTTTTTTTTTTTTTTATGTTCATGTGTTCCCTCGTTGGCATTTAAATCATTTTTAGTTGCTAGTTGAAGCTAGCCTGGCCAGCCAGACTGACTCAACACCATTTACACTACGCATCGGTCCGGTAAGGAGCTGGTAGAGCCCGGTTTCAAAGGCGGGACTAAGCGGCAGCGTCAACCAATCAGATAACTACGGATGTGACGCAAAAAAACTCCAAGCGATGCACTGTTTTGTTTTTTTAATTTGTAGTCCGTGAAACATGTCATGCCATCGAGCAAGCTCTCCAGTGAACAATTTTCTGCCGTTTTTGTCTTTAAAAAAAAAATAATAATCAGAGGATACATGGTGCTCTCACACGCACTCTTAATCTTCCAAGGCACCAAGCAACAAAAATCTCCGTATGAATCTTGACTGTTATGGTAGCAGAAAAGCGCTGCTGCATTATGGGTAATTCTGCCGCTGAGAGTGACGCATCGCAAAGTCCCGCCTCCCGCGCTGTGATTGGTCCCGTCTGTTATGGAGCCTTACCCAGACTGTTATTCAGTCTGGCTGGCCAGGCTAAGTTGAAGCTGGAAATGATCCTTTTTAAACAATTTTAAATGTTTCAGTTTCAGCTCTCTGGAGGGCAGTTCTGGAAGCATTCTGTCAAAATGTTAAGAAAAATGGGATGGCCATAAAATTTTATTCAGAGGTTATTTTTTAACAAGGCGTAATTTTATTTGTCAGCGGGACGAACTTCTCCTCCTGCTGACAAAATATCTTCCAGAAATGTAAATTGGAAGATTAATTTAAACTTATTCTATAAACGGGAAGATTTGTACCTTTTTTGAAGATTCAAATTTCTGCTCCTGAGAGACATTTTTATTGCTACGTTGTTCAGAAAGTTCCTCAAGCAAGGGTCACTCCCATATAGTGTTATTCCCCTTGTTTTGATCCCTTTGTTAACGGTGTATTTTTCTAAGGAACAGCAGGGATTGTCATAAGTATTGCAGATTGTGTCCACACGTACAATGCAAATGCAGTTATTTATTTTGGGTTTTTTAAAACAAACAAAGATTATTATTTTTTTTCTGATTCATCAGGACTAAAACGAATCGACGTAAACGTGAAAGATGCGTTGTTTTTTTTTAATAAGGGGACAAAACTAATCATTGACAGAGATTAGCAGTGTTGTATTTATGTGATAAAGATTTTGTATATCTCAGATAATAAGAAATATAATGACCACTATAGATTCTATTTATATGCCAAGCAGATCATTTGTCTTCAAGCTAGTGCGAAATGCAAGATTCAGGAGAGGTTTAGTATATGAACATGTGTTTATACCGTTATTGTTCTTAAACCATGACATTTTAAAACTGAAATCAATACTTTTTCTTGCAAAGAAAAATTAGCTAGTACACCAGGCAGGGAGCTGCATTGAGTAAGTATAGATGTTTGCTTTCCAGATATGTAAAATCATTGATTCTAATAATGGTTATAATTACAGATGCACTGATCAGGCCGATATGGCTTTCCTGTTTTCTTTTAAGTCTCGCCCACAGATTCTGTTTTTGACCATTTTAGGTCTCTCCCCCCCCACCCCCCCACCCCCCACCCCTTCTAAGGACCAATAAATGGAAAACAGGAAACAATGTTGTTTCACACAGGTAGTTTAAGATTGGAGGCATTCAGTGAACCAGGAAAAAAAATCAGCATTTTCTCTATTTGACCTGCAGATTGAGGGGAACTTAGCCAGTTCTACTCTCTGACCGACTGATTGGTGCGTCTTTAGTTATAATGATCTGGGGGGGATTGGATGCTGTTGTCACTACTTTTCATGTTTTGGTTCCAAAGAAAACATGCTGGAAATCCCAAGCTTGGGCCAAATAGTACTTGTGCTAAAACTATTGGTTGATTATTACTAATAAGATATAAAAAAAAGTGCCACAAAATCTAGGCTTATTCAGCTTATTTTTTTAATTCTTATTCTTATTTATGCATTAAAACCTAAATACTGCTGACTATTTGGCCCAGCTTGAACTGTTTTTCTTGTTGCTTGTATGTCTGTTTTTTTCCACTGGCTCCCTAGACTTTTCTCGCTAGAGGGGAATACTGTTATTTTCTCTTCCACTTAAAGAGGAGAAAGTCAGAAGAGGTATTATTTTTTGATCTATGCAGGATTTCTACAAAAACAAACAAACAAACAAAAAAATAATTTTTTTAGCAGGTAAAAAAAGTAATTTTTAAGCTTTTCTTCCTCCTTTTTTGCACCTCAGTGAGACAGACCCCTGTTCAGCTCAAGCAGCCAATGCCTTTAGCTTTTGCAATTTTCTGTAATGGTGTATTATAATTGTGTATATAATTCTTCTTCTTATTTTTAATAATCAAACACAAAAGCTGGAGTCCTCTTTTCCTCAGTGGGTTTTGTGGGCCCGATCACTGTCTTCATACACTGGTACACTTTGTAAGTTAAGGTCGGCTCCTTGTGCTCCCTACACTATCTCGTAGTGAAATGGAAAAACAGAAAATAGCATTAGAATGATCCTTAACAGTTTGCTACTCACGCTTATTTATTTTTCTGCCCGTTTGTTTTTCCCTCTTTGGCCTTTTTTTGAGGGTTCTGATTTTTATGAAATAGGAAGATGTAAATGTTTTCGAGCTGTTCATGATGAGATTTCAT
Source organism: Fundulus diaphanus (assembly GCA_037039145.1). NCBI lineage: Eukaryota > Metazoa > Chordata > Actinopteri > Cyprinodontiformes > Fundulidae > Fundulus > Fundulus diaphanus. Next base: position 37,124,995 of record CM073136.1, read on the forward strand.
TGTAAGTAGTAATTGATCTAACTTGAACGCATCCAGGGTAAGATGAAGTCCTTCCTAATTCCCTTCCCCCTTTTATTGGACGTTCAGTAGGAAGATGTTAACACTTGCATGTTTTTATTTAAATACAGTTGTATAAATTGTAAATATAACATGTCTTTAAGGGTGACTTTTTACTCCAGGTTGGCATTTTTTAATTAAATTTAAAGGGCAAAAAAAAGACTGTAAATATATTGTGAGAGACTTTATGCACATATTTTTTTTTTTTCCTTCCCCCAAGTCGTTACAGATGAAATCCCGGTGTGTTAACACTGTAAATCAGTTTGATTTCTCCATCTTTTTTTTTCTTCTCTTTTCCCTAACGTGCTTGTATACGTTGTCTGTTTCTTCTTCACTGTCTCATAGTATCACCGTCGCCACATAATCAGTAACGTCTCTTAAATCCAGATGCGGATATATATATATTTTTTGTCCTCTCTGTATTTGATATGGAGCTGTGTATTTCATTACGTGTATACGGCTGAGCTCATGCGTCGGTTGAATGACCTGTACAGTCTGTTGTCTGCTTCCTCCTGAGAGGGCGAGAGAGACGTGTATTTAGCGTGTCCAACATGTTTTTCAAAACGGAGGTATTTCGCCCCCACTCAGAACCGTTGTAGCAGTTTCTACAGTATGTTGTCTAAGAACTTTTCTAAAACAGCAAAAGCTGTCTCCATGGTGAGACCAGCAGCATACGCGATGTACAATAATCTGGATTTGGCGACCTTTTAAGAGAACTGATCATAGAGATGCTATATATGATGGATGCAATATGTTTTAAAGGTACCTGTTGAGTTTGATCTTCAAACTTAGGTTATGTAATTTAAAAAGCATTCTTGTGAAGTGAGTATTAATTGTGACTAATGGGAGTCTGTCCTGAATATTCTTTGTATTTTGCCGTATTGAGAATAAAATATATATATGGATATGTTTAAGGGAGTGTTGGTTGGTTTGTTTTCAAATGCCAGATGTAGTGACTTTATTTAAAAGGAATAAAATCCTATATATTGTCTTCAGCTTCTTTTTAGGCATTTTATCTGTATGGTTTATAAATGATTTGAATTTCTAGAACGGGGGATTTCCAAATGTAAGGTACAAACCCTCGTGTGGCGTTCTGAGGAGATGCTTTCAGATTGAAACAAAAATGGAGTTGAAATTTAATTAAAAATATTGATAGTTAATACTTTGTTATTGCCCGTTCTTGTTGACTTACCAGTAAGCATCTCATGATTTAGAAGTAATTACTATTGAAATTAAGTTTATATCAATAAGTCAATAAAACACTATAGAGATGAATTACACAGACAGTTTTCCAGCTATTATTTCAGTTAATTATGGTGATTTTTCTGCTTGTATATAATGAAATCCTAAAATTAGATTACATCAGACAAACAACATTTTAATACAAAAAATATGAGGGGTTGTTTTTTTAAAAAAAGTACTTTTAATCTGACAAACGCACCTTATCAGAACATGTATCCCAATTTGTGAAATATGATTCATGTTTTGGTTTTTTTTCTCAGAGGGATAATTTTCAAACGTTTTATCGTGTTGTTGTTTTAACATTGTTTACAGCTACTGAAAACCCTGTTTTTTCGTTTTCTGGACAAACTAACATTTTATTACAGTAGTTAACCCCCAAAATAATCATACCCCAGGTAGGTAGGTTTAGTTTTAAAGTTATCATTTAATTTTACTGACGTTTTTATTCTCACTGAAGGTAATATAAATGTTTTTGGGTGGACCATGAAGTGCTGACTCAAACTGACCAAAATCCTTAAATGTGCTTTTGCTATGCCACCCTCTCAAGGCTCTAGTTGTATGTAGCTTGTTATATTTAGCTTGTGTTTTTAGAACACTTTTTTTTTTATTCCACCCAATTTATTAATATGGCAACAAACAGAAGTCTTTAAACAAAAAGCTTCTTTAGGAAGGACATTTTGTGACTCGACCGCCTCGTGAGGAGGATGTCTGAAGAACACCTGTCAAGTCAGCAGTGTCTCCATAGTTGTGTAAGCCAGTAATACTTCCTGGTTGAAAATGGATTTTCAGAGAAACTGAATCTATGGTTTTCATTTGCAGTAAGCCATAATCAAGAATCTTCATTGTTAACAGTGATTTTTTTTTTTTTTTTAGCAGTTTAGTGGATAGTCCAGTCCGTTTCAGTTTCCACCTCCCCCTGTATGCATAGAGGAGCGTGTTCAGTCTTCCTGGACCTCCTGTGGTCCATTATGACCTCCTCGGTCTTGCTGGTGTTCAGGATCAGGTGGTCCCTGGAGCACCACTGTGTCAGATTGTGAACCTCCTCTCTGTAATTGGTCTCATCATAGTTGGATATGAGACCAACCGCAGTGGTGTCGTCCTCAAACTTCACAACCGTGTGTGCGGGGTGGATAGCGGAGCAGTCGTGGGTGAAGTGAGTGGAGCTAAGGACACGGCATCAAATGCACAGATAAAAGCACGATTGTTCCTTAAAATGTAATTCTTTTAATTAACAGAATATAACAGGAGATGCCTGCAGAGAGTCCCTTCTCACAGACCCCACCCACCCTCAGCATGGACTCTTCACACTTCTCCTCCCAGGGCGCAGGTGCAGAACGGTGAAATGCACGACCTCCAGACTAACCTCCTTCTCCCCCTCTGGCATCAGGCTTCTAAACTGCTGATCGTACTACTGTTTTATTTTTCACATCCTCCTCTGCTCATGGCATGCAGCTGATTTAGAACATTTGCACAATCGTGTTTTGTATATCTGTATGTTTTGGAAATTGCTGGTATGCAATTGGGGTGAGTATTATTTTATAGAAGTAGGCTGCCAAATGTTAGCTTTTTTTAAAAAAGATTTTAATAAACTTTTAGAATTCTCATCTTGTAAAAAGATTAGTCTTTTTCTTTGTTCTAAAGCCTAAAAACGGCAATAAAATCATGTTTCATTAATTCAACCAGCATACAACAGCAAATGTGAGAATTGATTAAACTTCAAAAGCTGTCTTTTATTTTCTTGTGGCCTTGTAACTTTTGCTGCTTTAATCAAATGTATTAACAAGCATTAGCAAAAATGATTTTACCATGCATAAGTGTGATTCAAACACACAATGGCCAAAAGTCAAACCTGGTTAAAGGTAAAAACCTGTCAAGAAACTAGATAAACATTCAACATTGCGTAGTGTTAAAAAGAAAATATTTAGTCTTTTTTTAATGAACGGAGTATTTTTCTACAAAGATATTGAAAACATTGCATACAGCTGTGAGCCAAACTTAGCCACCATTTAAGCTCGTCTCTCTCCCTCCCCCACATTCTCAATAATCGAGTGAATGTCTGACTTTCGCTGCTTGTACTGCTGCTGAAAGACGGATTTCAGGAGGAAAATTAATACCATGTTTTCATACTCTGCTATTTTCATTCCTTTCAATCCTGCTCTGTTATTACTGCATTCTTGCCAGGAGTCTTAATAGAAGGAGGGCAGGGATGCAGAGAAAGTAATCACAGCTGGGATAGAAACTCTCGGCCCAGGGCAGAAACGAGACGGCTGTTTAGACCCACTGCACCAACAGGGGTCCTGCAGAGACACCACAGTTGTCACAGAAGTCGGGTTGACAATTTTGTATAAAACGAATATCATCTTTGACTTTCAACTAGCTCTAATTTTCTGCTTAAGCTAGGCATACACTGTACGATTTATTTCTTTTGCCGTTTTTTTTGGCCGATTCTTCAGTCATGCGAGAATTTTTGGATCGGGCCAAATTTCAGCGGCATCGTGCGTGCTGCATCGTGTAGCATACAGGGGGTACCGAGGGGCAATTAGCCCCTCATGACCACCTCCCGATCAGGAACCATACGGTCGGATGAAAATCAAACATGTTTGAAATTCAGTCGGCCCTCGTGAGGTGATCATGAGCTGTTGAAGCAGAGCTACGAGCGTCTGCGAGCTGATTTCCCCCAACCTCGCGCACTGCGCATGTGCAAACAAGGGATTTCTCCTTCTTCTCAGACAAAAACATAGAAGTGGAGAGAAGCATGGCGGCGGTACGTGTGACATGGAGTCAAACTACGGAGGAGCAACTCGTAGATTTGCCAAGGCAGCGCCTTTCGTTCTAGTGAGCCTCATATTTAACAGTGAGCATCGACACTTCCGCCTTTTTCTTCTTCTACTGTTAACATTTGGCTGTCGAATAGACGAGTCCGAGAAGCGCCATCTCCCTACTGGGCTGAGTCGGACGTGTGGTTTTTAGACGTACAGTGTCATCGGTCAGATTGCATCAGAGCAATGGGCCATACAGTGTAAGAACAGATATCGTGAGCGGTGAACTTTTAAACCCTGCGGTTTCGTGGTAAAGGTTGAGCTGTATATGAGTACAACGATTGAAAATATCATACGGTGTAATGCCGGCTTTAGCCAGTATTAACTTCTCAGCTCTACCCATCCCAACAGGTGTATCTGTCCAATTGTACAGTGACATTATCTTGTTTACTAACTTTCTTTCTGTCCAGTGAGATTAAAAACATTCAAACATAGATATGATGGAGATATTAGTTGAACTGTGGGGAGAAATGGGAGTTGGACGGTGCCCAAATAAAATCCTGTTTCTGGCCCCATGCAATCTTGGGCCGGCTCTGGATAGAGAGAAGCGTAACAGCTGTCTTTACTTCAGTGGGGACAGAGTAAAAGCTTGCCAGGTTTAAGTATGTTTTAAGCTTAAAATAAGTGCTAATTACACTATCCTAATTATTTAGCGTAATTTTATTACAGGGCGTCACAGTTTATATGGCTTAAAGGCCCAGTTTATATCTCAATGAAACTGTTATGTTGCAAACAAATGGCCTGTTCAGTTCCTAACATTTGTAAACGGTGTAAATATTTCAGCTTCACTTGTTTAGTCAAAGAAAAATGTGTGTGCAGCTAATCTTCCTGTGCATGCGACCACAAAACTGTTCAAAGTAGTTTATATAGCTTTGCATTGCAGAGCTTCTTATGAATGATTAGCTGCTCTGAGTTGTGGACTCTGGTCTTTTTACTTTTTTTTCTTCTCAGTTTTGTTTTTCTGTTTGGATTTGATTCTATTCACCATTACCCTTGAAATGTGCAACATCTTATTTTCAGAGTCTTGGATAATCATATACTTGTCTCACCTTGCTCCAAACTGAAGAGCACACACATTTTTTTTAGTACTTCTTACATAAGTGCTGATTTTTAATCGGCAAGGTTTCTCTATCATTTTTTGACCATTTGCATTTTTTTTTTCATTTTGTACCACATTTCTATTGATTAAATCATTATTTTATGACGATATAAAAATATATTTTCTATTTAATTTCTCATAGTAGGTCATCTTTTGCAACTAAAAGTGTTGACTTTCTTCTTCTCATCATTGTTATTATTACAATCATCGTTTTTCTACGATGAAAGATTGTTAAGCATTAGGATTGGTATTTATTGATTTACTCATTACTTTTGATTATATGTGAATATGTTTTGTCACATTTCTTATCATTTAAAATCTGCTGTCTTGCAGCATATATTTGGGTCCTGTATAAGGTAATACGTTTTTTTTTATTGCCTCAAAATACTAGCTTAATTGCAAATTTTCTCAAGCAATTCATAAAGAACGGAAATGCTGTTTCTAAATGCATGCAGCTTAACATTTATCAAAGTCTAAAAACGAAACCCACTAGATAAAAGCAATGCTGTAAAATAAATACATGGATGTATACTCGGCACAACATTAATTTAAAATTCTCCTTCTAACGTATAAAGCCCTTAATAATCAAGATCCATCATATATCAGAGCTGTGATTACCCCGTATGTTACTAACAGAGCACTTCACTCTCAGACTGCAGGTCTGCTGGTGGTTCCTAGAGTCTATAAAAGTAGAATGGGAGGCAGATCCTTTAGCTATCAGGCTCCTCTCCTGTGGAACCAATTCCCAGTTTTGGTCTGTAAGGCAGATACCCTGTTTACTTTTAAGACGAGGCTTAAAACTTTCCTTTCTGATAAAGCTTATAGTTAGAGTGGCTTAGGTTACCTTGAGCTATCTCTATAGTTATGCTGCTATAGGCTTAGGCTACTGGAGGACATCAAGATATATTTTTCTCATTCTGCTGAGTTCTCCTACTGTTCTCCAATTTGTGTTGTTTGTTGCCATTTCAACTTTTAACGTAATGTTCTCTCTGTCTTTTTTCTCTTCATAATAGGTTCACCTGGTCTGGTGAAGTTTTGACATCATCCATGGAAGGCAGATCATCTGCCATTACCATATAAAATAGAAAGGATTCCTTGATCAATGTGTGCTTCTGTGCTTTTTTGTGTCTCTGCTCTGTCTTCTCTAACCTCCTGTCGGCCCGTTCCTGCTGAGCCTGGTTCTACTGAAGGTTTTCCTTCCTATTAAAGGGGAATTTTCCTCTCCACTATCGCTTCATGCATGCTCAGCATGAGGGATTGCTGCAAAGCCATGGACAATGCAGACGACCGTCCACTTTGGCTCTACGTTCTTTCAGGAGGAGTTAATGCTACTTCTCAAGACTCAATGCAATCTGTTGGGCTTCCTTAGATAGGAAACTTTTTGACCAATCTGATTTGATTTAATTTGATTTTGTAAAGTGCTTTGAGATGACGTGCTGTGAATTGCCACTATGTAAATAAATTTTAATTCAATTGAATGTGTACCTATTTAGAGATACTTTATCAATCTACACTTACTCATTTGTCTTTCAATGTTTGTATTGTACATTTCCCCTGTCTGTCTTTAGTTTGACTCATGTCGTTGTTGTTCTTTACTTTATTAAGATCAACAAAAGGGAACATGGCACACGTCAAATTAACAAGAACACACAAAGCAGTACCAAGGAAAATCAATGAAAAACATACAACTTCAGCATACAAGCACAAAATGGCAAGGGTTTAAAATGATTCTAACACACAAATTTAAAAATATATATTCAAATGGTTAAAAATATGACACATTTTCAAGGCTTTTGTTATTCTTTCTGTCCAAATACTAGGAAAATATAATGCTCTATGTACAGATGTAATTTGGTGAATTTTGGTTTAAGATTGGAGAGCTTGGATTTGTGAATATAGATAATGAACAGCAGGTTAATAACATAAAATTGAGTATCAAGTTTATTGAGGATCTGTGTGACCAAACAAGACATTGTTCCAGCATCGGGAAAAATTAGGGGTACTCATCAGAAACAAAACATGAAAAGTTTGATTCCAAATATGTTTGTAAACCAAAAGTACCATAATAAGTGAACCTTTGTGTCCCTGCTGGCTTCACATAAAGCACAATTCACATGAACACCTTTAAGTCCCTGAATAGAACTTATGAAACGTTTTTTTTAAACTTCCTTTACTTTAAGGAAGTTTTGTGGCAAAAACCAGACTTTGTCCATGCAGGTATTTTGCACAAATCTTGACCCGTATGACTAAAAATAGGCTGAATCTTGGAAAAAAAAAGAAAAGGCGTATGAATTGTCCAGTTCTCCGAGGCTTTTTATCCAACTCATTTTGAAAGTGTAGCTGATTATGGTAAATCCTAGAAAATTCAGTTTGACCTTACAGTAATCATTCATCAAGACAGCTTGTTTAAAGAAATTATCCTCTTCTTCCTCGCAAAGTCTAACAGAGCTCTAGCTGTAGTTTTACATATACAAGATATTACATATCTGCATGCGAGTGCCTTGAACCTTTAATTTTCAGAAAGTAAAAAAAAAACAATACGTAGAAAAGGAAGTCAAAAGAACAAGATAAGGAAAAAATGGTGGCGATTAAAAAACAACCTGTAGTCCACATTCAAGGGGTGGCGAGGACTAGACACTTATAACATCTTTACCAGACGCTGTTTCACACTGATATGTTACTTGTTGCATGAAGGAATGTCTTGAAAATGTGCAACAAGTTATATAATTCCTTCCACTATTTATGAATATACAAATAATAATACATTATATTTACAGATAAGAAAAAGCAACAACAACAACAGTAATAATAATAATAATAATATTTTATGATCCACTTTTTATCCCGTGATTTTAATGTTTGGACAGTAAAGGCATTTTGCTTGTTAAAGAGCGCTTACATGTTTCCACTTTATTGATACTTATTTATTTTCTCCCTCTTGTTGATCATCAAAGCAGGACAGCACGCCCTTTCACCGCTCCTCCGCGACTCATCCAACGGACCAATGGCCTTTCCCGTATTCCCAAGGTGCCCGCCCACCGCGGCATCTGATTGGTCCCCTCGCTCCTCCGTTACCTTTCGTCCTCTCCTCTCCACAGGGAATAAGGTAAGCCAGCTCCGAGTAGAAGGAAAAGAGGAAAGCTCATTACCAGCCACACCGCTCATGGCGCAGTGAAAAGGACACGTCCCTCTGAGACTATGCGGCTATATTTTCGCTGTTTCTGCCACTGGAACCGGAAGCCCGCTCGAGGAAAACAAAGTTAAACACGGACCAAAGTGAGCGGGAATGTTGTCAGGTGGGTGGATCGACTCGGCGGCAGCAGGTGCCTCCGGTATCGACCGTTATCGTCTCAGTTTCGCTCGGTATCGGCTGCCTTTTTTGTTTGTTTGTTTAATAATTAACTTCTTACCGGATGCTATATCCCATCTTTATTGGAAAATATTATATTATTTACTTTGAACGTCTTTCTGTAGTTGTTTGAAGTCGGGTGTCCTTGAAGTGGAATAAACCTACCGTCGGCTCTTTTTTTCTTTCGAAAATTGGAAAACCAATCAGCATCAGAGTGTATTTATCAAACACTGCCATGTTTTTATTGTTGCTTTGTTTTTGTTTTTTTTTGTAGCATCTGAGTAGCTCTGATCGGTCGGTCTGCGCTTATTAACTTCTTGGAAAACAGACGAGAGGAAGGCCAACAACATCTCCGCCTATGATGACTCGCAGTTTTCAAACGAACCGGATCGCAGATAATCACCACTTAGAATGCAGACCAGGCCGAGGCGATGGGTCCCTGGCAGTTCTCTGTACTGTTAACCACGTATTAAATAGAGCATGATGTTGTATTAGTAAAAAAAAAAGGGGGGGGGGGTCGAAAAAGTCCCTTAAACTGATACCTGATTGTTGAATTATGCACAGGGGGACCCTTTTTACCAAATGAGTGGGCCATGTTTTATTTAGAGTGGGGAACAAAGGTGCAGCAGTGCTGTGGCCAGGGCTGCTGAGAGGAAACCAGACACTGGTGTTTTGTGCGGCGGCAGAAGTTGATTCACTCATGCGGTGAGTTGGTCAGATGGAGGGTGCAGGAGGAGCACACTGAGCCCTCTGTGCTGCTGCTGCTGGGATGGGATGCTCTGACTGCTGGCCCTGCACAGACCCTTTTTTACTGTCTCACAGAGGGGGACTGCATGATGCACCAACAGGGTCACGTTTCCTCAAGGTGGAACTGCAGATGTGTATGCAGGTTTGTTTTGGCCTTTAAAAGTGGAAGGAAAATGACCAAATCTCTGTAACGAGAACCAGCGTTTCCTAGAACTGGAACCGAAAGTCTATTGGGAGCTTTCCCTACCAGCTTTGCACATCTACAGTCCGATTGTTTGCCTGGATCTTCTTTGCAAATTAGCCCAGGCTCAGTCGGACTTGAGGAACTTTCCACAGATTCTCGGTTGGATCTTTGTCTGGATCATTGAGCTACGCATGACAATGTGAACCATTCTGTCTTTATCAGCCTCCTGACAGGTTTTTCTTGCAGGACTGCCCTGTTCTTAACTGATCGATCCTCCCATCTACTGTGACCAGCTTCCCTGTCCCTGCAGAAGAAAAGTCTCCCCACAGCATGGGTCTGCCACCACGTGTCACCCTAAACACATGGTGCAGTGATTTGATTTTTTTTTTTTTTAACCTCCCATAACTTTTTGTAACCAGATCACATTCTTAAACGTTTTATTGCTGTGTCCAACTGCAAACAAGTCTCCCTATGGCTTCCTTTCAACAATGACTTACTTCTTCCTACTCTTACAAAAAGGCAACATTTGTGAACTACATAACTAATCATTGTTCTGCCAACAGATTCTTACCAATTGAGCTATGGATCTTGATCTTTATGACGCTGTCTGCTCCCTAACGCTCTTTAGCCAACCTTTTAAAGCCTTTACAGAACAGCTGTATTTAGTCGGCGATTAAATTACTCAGGCACTGACTTTATTTGCTAATTAAATGACTGCTGAAAGCAGTTGGTTGCACTGTGTGCGTCCCTCCCCTCACATTTTTGCTTTTTGTCAAGAAGGTATTGCTTCTTTGCAGAAGCACCTGTTGATCCAAGTGTAATTTCAACATTTAAAATGGCAGATTGCCCAATGATACAAATCCAGTACGTGGAGGCATGCACACCTTTTGTAAGGTCGTATAGTTGGCGGACGTGTTCAATCCAAGCCTTAGTTGATGTTTTTTTTTTTTTTTTGTGTGTGTTTGCTGGAAGATTAGAGAAGAAAGAGACGGAAACAAAAGGTTGAAGTAAATAGAAGGGAAACGGCTGTAATAAAATAACAGGAGTCTTGTAAATGTAGCCAGGGTGTCGAAACCCAATCTCTTTCGTCATCCTTGGTTGGTTTTTTTTTACCGTCTCTCTTTGACTCAGGAATGAAAAAGACAAAAAAGATAGAAGATATTTGTTCTGTGTCGCCATGGTACTGGCTTTAGGCTTAGAGGAAGGGGGACTTTGTAGTGTGTTTTTTTTTTCTTCAAGCAGTGGAAAATTACTCTTTGAGCATTTGAGTATGTGGCTCAGACTCGGATGTTTACATTCTTTATGTGACCTTTTATTCAGCCCACCTCTGCAAGAATAACCTGCTCTGGTAAAGGGATCAGCGGAGCTATGCCGAAATGTGCCCCGAAGCCCTGATATTTGTTATTAAGGTCGAAGAATCGAAAAGTTAAAAGAGCAAAACCCTGTTGCACCGCAAATCATCCCGACGACACCTATTGCTAGGCTTCCAGCTGGGTAGGATGTGTCAGAAAGGCGTCGTAGCTTTAAATCGGTTAACGGCTCGTTAGTTTTTGTTATCCCAACCCTCATGTCGGTCGAACCTTCCTGTAATGGAATTCTCTTTTATTTGCCCCTGCGTGAAGTTTTCAGGAAAATAAACACGTCTTCCAGTTGCGAAGGAAGGAGCGGAAGCCGGGCACGACTCAAACGGTCCGTAAACCCTCAGAACAAATTAATAATGAATCGCACTCAAGCGCTCCCCGCTTAAGCGTGATTCAGTTCTGCTGCCGTTGCTGTCGAAACCTCCAAACGGTGTACGCTGAAATAATAAAGTTTAGTCCGTGCTTGATTATGTTAAAAGTCGAGTGCCCTTTGCTGATCAAAGTCCTCCAGACGTGCTATCAGCTACGTGAAAGACGCGGAAAGCCTCGTCCATTCAGTCTGGGAGGTTATGTCATGCAGAAGTTAGCCGTTCCGAGATTTTGTGACACCATGGCCACACTGTCGCGTAATAATTAAACCGAAGAGAGCGGGGAGGCTATTCGTCGGGCCTTGATAGCCATGCCGAAGGTGATTGCTTTTGACCATGACATCCTTGGAAAAGGCAGCTAATGAGATTGATGCATAGAAGGCAATGAATAAATACGTGCAGGTCTTCTATCGTGTGGTGACGCCACTGCAGTAACTGCTGCAAAGGTCACGTCAAGCACTGACAAGGAAATCAGAGCGGCTTATGGGATTCTGTTGAGTGAGGCCAAAGTGGACTGTAGGCTGGCATATCCAAGGTGCAACTTCTCTGCTGGATGAATAAATGATGACAATACCACAGAAAAGGTTAACCAGCTGGGACGGATGGAGACTGTTGTGTTTTCAGGGGGTTTTATTGCCGCGCACTGTACAGGTCCAAGCCGGCCCCCTTACTTCCTTCTCCTCGCTCGGCCGACGTTCCTCGTATTGTAGTACTCCTCTGTTTGGTCATTTGAGACGTAACCTCAAAAACTTTCCATTCGCCTCACTAAAACGCGAGCCCTCCCTTCTGTACGTTTCATTTCAGTCTCCTTTCCTGTCTACATTTCATGGGGTTCTGAAACCTGAGCTTGTCGGCTCGCTCTTTCTGTAAGTGCGATCCGTCACGAGACCCTTCCTCTTTTGTCAAACAAGCAGAAAGGCCTCTTTAAGCCGTATACGAAACAAGAATAAGAGATGTAAAGAAAGAAAGAAAAAATAGCTGCCAGTGGTTATTGCTGGATGATACAAGAGCCCCTTTGGCTGTTGGGTTTGGTTATGTGTCAATACCGACCATGGTTTCTTGACAAGGCCCCTCCTACCCTATTGTGAGACTTTTTAAGACCCCCATTGTGGTTTTGGCAGGATCGTATAACACGTAATGTTTTAGTAGTGTTTGAGTGATCCATAGTTAAAAAAACAAAACGTTTTGCTAAGTTTTTATGCTTTTATTACGTTTTTCATTTATTTATATTATGCAACAAGTTTAACATTCTTAGGTTTGATTCCAATTAAAAATATTTCATTTTGTTGACATTTTTATTTTGTACGTTTGAAATTTTTCATCTTTTCTGTTTGTTTAATTATGATTAGATTAGTTCTTTACCCTTTTTGACCATTTCTACTTTGCCTGCTTTAATGTGTAAAACACTGGATTGTGCGAAAAGTGCTCTAACTACCTTTGATTTATTAATATATTCATGAGCATATTTGACAGAAATAATGAAATATCCCAAACTCAAAGACAGTTATTATGGGTTTATTTTAATGTTAGGAATCTAAAACTGTGATAGCAGACATGGATTTAGATTTATTTAAAATTTTCTGGTCAGGTGAGCTGGGAAAACACCCCCACCCCCGTCTTAAAAAGCAATACAGTGATTGGCTGATAGGTTGGTGCATTGTCACGGCATTGTTGACATCCAGGTGCTGATGTGGAGAAAAAAAAAAGCCAGTGCTTATCAGAATTATGTTTCAAAGTTGAATACTTTGGGCTTGTTAGAAAAGTCAAAAAGCAATGCCCTTTGCCAGTAGAGATTTTTGCTGATTCAACAAACTGAGATACAAAAAAACTTTAATTTCAAAGAGCCTTGCTGCATTCATAAGTGTGTTTAGAAAATAATCCCATCTAACGCTGGCATGCAATACACAGCTTTACACACACAGAAAAACCTTTTCAGGTTTATTAGTTAGCACACCTTCTTCTTTTCCTTTTCTTGTTCTTCAGCTGCACTTAATGTGTGGATGACTGGTGATTGGTCCAGAAACAGGAAATGAACAAAACAGGTCCAGGGCAATGGGCAGGTCTAAAATTCTTGTGGTTTCATAAAAAGGAGTAAAAATGTTACTTAAAAAAAAATAATAATAAAAAGGGCATAATATAACTGCTTTCATTTTAAATAAGCAACGCTGCTTGTCTTTCTTCTGTAAAAATAACAGTTGTAAAAAATGTTTTCTATTACATTTATATATTATTTCTATTCTTATGCATAGACTTAAGCAAAAATGTTGAACTAATATCTGTTAAATTAAGATTTATTTTTGAGTTTAACACATAATATATATATTTTTTTCTCTGTGTAGGCGAACAGATGTATAACAACCTGCTATGAGCTGTTTGATTAGTCAGGCTATCTGCTCAGGTAGCCACCATCTAGTCTGTTTCCTATCAGATATGTTGCTTGGCGCATGAACATAACTTTAACACAGTGCCACTTTATTTTCCACACCTCAACTATCTATCATTATACCATTCCTACTTTAAACAGTAGAGCGGTTTTGAAACTTTAACTGTTTTTTAAGCTTGGTAAAACATAATGAAGGAAAATAACCTGTACTTATACACTGCTTAAAAAAATAAAGGGAACACTAAAATAACACATCCTAGATCTGAATGAATGAAATATACTTATTAAAAACTTTGTTATTTACATAGTTGAATGTGCTGCTGACAAAAATCACACAGAAATTATCAATGGAAATCAAATTTATTAACCCTTGGAGGTATGGATTTGGAGCCACACACAAAGTTAAAGTGGAAAAACACAATACAGGCGAATCCAACTTTGATGTTATGTCCTTTAAACAAGTCAGAATGAGGCTCAATAGTGTGTGTGTGTCCTCCACGTGCCTGTATTACCTCCCTACAACACCTGGGCATGCTCCTGATGAAGTGGTGGATGGTTTCCTGAGGGATCTACTCCCAGACCTGGACTAACGCATCCACCAATTCCTGGACAGTCTGTGTTGCAACGTGGCGTTGGTGGATGGAGCCAGACACGATGTCCCAGGTGTGCTCAATTGGATTCAGCTCTGGGGAACGGGCGGGCCGGTCCATAGCATCAATGCCTTCGTCTTGCAGGAACTGCTGACACTCCAGCTACATGAGGTCTAGCATTGTCTTGCATTAGGAGGAACCCAGGGCCAAGAGCACCAGCATATGATCTCACAATGAGTCTGAGGATCTCATCTCTGTACCTAATGGCAGTCAGACTGCCTCTAGTTTCCACCTATTGTTTGTTCCATTTGCACAACAGCAGGTGAAATTGATTGTCAATCAGTGTTGTTGCTTAAGTGGACAGTTTGACTTCAGAGAAGTGTGATTGACTTGGAGTTACATTGTGTTGTTCAAGTGTTCCCTTTATTTTTGAGCAGTCTACATCATTGCAATAGTAGATTTTTAAAGAATGTAATTATTCCCTAGAAATAATAGTTAAATACTTGATCTGACTTATTTCCATTATACTAAACAATGAAATTTTCACTTCACCGCTTGTTAGTTGATTTTGTTTCATGTTTCCTGAAACAGAGCTGTTCATGCAAAAAAAATAAAAGAAATAAAATATGATATAATGACAAAAAAACACAAATCTAGCAAGCACAATTAAGGTGCAACTTGTATGAGACATTTTTGATCTACCTTTGCATGGACTCTGAAGATTAATCTATTTTTTACTTTACTTTTTATTTTAAATAACTTACTGGTCTCATACACACTTTATGGAAAGAGACAAGCAATATATGGCATTCACATGTGTTTGCACGCTAATACATCATGTCTGTTAGGGGATCCTCTCAGGTTTCACAGGCGCAATGAAAAGGTGACATGAGCCAGCAGCAGACTCATTATTAAGGCTGTGATGTCGGGGTAATAAAAAATGGCATTTATGGCTGTCTGACACGGCTGAAAGTAAAGGCTACATGCCTGAATGTGCCAGTCTGAGCTGTGCAAGCTTGGCTCTAGGTCAGTTGTTAGAATAACAGTAAAATTACAGCTTACAAGTATTAGTTGCTTATTATTGATGTATTGTAATGTTTCACTATTTTAAAATATAGTAAACGACTTTATTGTTTTTCACTCAAAAACAATGAGAAATTTCTAGCTCCAGCCCTTTAAAAATCCGATATTTATTTTTTTCTGTAATTGTTAAAGGTGCATGGTGCAAGTTTGGAAGTTTAATATTGTCATGGTTTTCAGATGTTTTGCCCACATGCAGATACGACCAGACAAATATTATTTATTTTCTTTCCCGTGCATGCCCTACAATTGCCCGACGTCTAAAATGAGTCTGTCGTAATCGATGCACTAGTGAGAGAACACGGACTAATATCATATTATTATATTATATTCATAACTTTGTTACCTCGGAAAACATCACACCTCTAAACAAAAGACCAGCAGATGCTTTGCCTCTTCTCCCATGCACGTGCACAACACTGGTGTCATTTCAACTTGTCGCCAGAGGGGGCAGACGTCTGCAAAAATCCTGGAACTTACGCCATGCTCCTTTAAGTAATTATCTGTTTTTATAATATTAGCCAAAGTAATTGAAGATGCAACTGCTTCAAGGGTTTGTTTGAGACACAATAGACAAAAGTGCTGAATAGAATACAAAGCCAGAAGTCAGTCGCGCCAGGGTCTACACACCTGAAACCAACACTCTTGTTTTTTTCTCCCAAGTTGCAAAGTCCAGGTTGCAATGCTCTGTTTTCTAGTGTCGTTTAATCTTTTGATTAATTGTTTTACAACACCCACCCACCACCAACAACACCAATAATGCCCCTCCTCCTCCTCCTCTGCAAAGAGATGGAAAACCTCCCCTGGCAGCAGTAAAAATGACCCTATTGTGATCAGGTCCCCCAGAATTAACCACGGTGGCAGATGAGGTGCTGCACAATGAGGATTAGAAATCACTTGACTCCTGAGAGTGATTATCGTTTACTGTATTAGTTTCAAAAGCAGGACTATTAAAACGTAGCACCGGGTAATTTAGGTGTCATTTCATCAGACCCAGCAGAGTTCTAATAAAAGTTGTGGGTGGTTCTAGGCAATTACTGCCCCATTAGACACACATTTGTTCTTTCTCTGACGTCTGTTCTATAAGATGACCCAGATAGGGGTGGGTTGAATAGGAAAAGCAAATCTGTTGAAAGCTTGCTGCACAATGAGAAGGAATGGGATTATTCCAGATAAAATAGTTGTGCTCTTACTATTTTACTGTAAATCTTTGTGCAGGATAAAGGATACATTTTTGACCATGAGGTCCTTTTTTTTTAGCCAGTTCTTTGGGAGGAGGGAAAAAAAGCACGATCTGGAACAGACATGATCTTTTCTTTTTTAATAATGAAATCATTTCTGCCTCGGTTCCAAGAATGTTAATAATTCCCTTCAAATATGTGACTAAGCTGAAGAAAGTAGGTCGTAGGATAAATGTAATTTTCAAATTCAGTGTCAGTATATGAGCATCAAAATTCCACTGACATGTCTACGGAGAAGTAAAATCTCTGCTTCGTCTTTGCTGGGACTAAATTATTCATGCTTTAGATGTGACAAGTGGAGGTAAAGCAAGCACATAATTTTCTGGCAGAGGCATTGCATGATTGAAAATGGAAGTTTGAGGTTACTCGTGGGTCGTTCTGTACAATTAATCTCAGATTCTGATGTTATTCTTAAAGTGGCCTGTATTCTCACTCAACGGAGAAAGTTCGAAAAACGTTCAGGCATTTAAAAATTGTGAAATCAGAGACATTGGGAGATTATAATCAAGCCACATTTTATTTTAATCGCTCTGCATTTTTCCCATCTCAGATTACGCTTTAAAGAGTAAAAGACCACATGTGCCTCGCTTTACAACCGTCACTCTAAAACTGCGGTGATGTTTTACAACTGCAAAAGCAGATGTGCTGCAACATCTTTTTACACACTGTAGAAACTTAGATCGGATTTCCAGCTTTAAGAAAGCCCTCGGTACTCCTCTGACCTCAAGCAACTGATCCTTCTCAGAGGAATGAGTGGGAGACAGCGGAGATAAGAAAGAAACGGCCTCAGAGAGGTTAGAGGATTTGATTTAGATGAATAAAAGACACTTATTTGGTGTTGATCTAATATCCGGAGTATTTGCTTTTTATTTATCTAATGAATGCCCTTTTTGTTCGTCCGTCCGTCCATTAATTCATATTTAATGCAGTATAAATGGTCACCACAAGTTCAGAGTTGTGGGTCTGGAAAAGTATAGAATCTTATCATGAAAGAAAGAAAAAAGCGTAGGACTCTGCTAAAGGTTCCAGGTCATTTGCCCTCTGTGTGAATAAATGCTACATAAAATCGGAGATTAGCTTGTTTGTCGCTCATGTTCTGAATTTATCGAGCTCGATGGGAACGTCACAGCAGCCAAGCAACCTCTGATCAAAACATCCGACACGCCCGTTCTCCAGTCTGCTGCTGACTTCCCTGTCAGCCGTGCCAGTGGGGTGTGGGAAATGTGAACGTCGATTGTTAGCTCCCACACTGTGGCTCTGTGTGCCTGGTGGGTTGGTTTGCAATTCAAATCTTCCATGCAACACTGAGCAAACATTTCCTTGTTGTCCTGCGGCTGCTGCCCTACGGGGCAGCGTGCTGTATACCTGGGCTGTCCTCTTCATACTTTCTAAAAGTACAAGGACATATTAGAGTCATGACTGTTATATCGCACCGTAGTAGAGAACTGTGATTTTTTTTCAGAGTTTCTGACTGCTCTTTATCTTCTTTTAGCGCTGGTATTTATTCTGCTGCATATGGGTAAATCACCCTTATTTAAAAAAAACAAACTCCTTTTAGCACTTATTTAGTTTTGGATGTTTCAGAGGCTGACCTGTAGTTCTGCAGGGTTTTACTGACACCTCACAGGCGTTCTAACCTCACATTAAGTCCAAACACCTGCCACTTTAACGTTGGGATCTGACGTGTGCCGTTTCTCTATTCAACAACTGTTCGTTCTCTCGCCATAATTGCCTGATATTAGACCGGCCCAGAGGAGCAACAGGAGCGTGCAAGGACTGTGATTGGCCCGGGCCTCCACATGTCATTCTGCAATCTGAATTTCTGTCACCTGAATTCAGCCCACGCACACCCAGGTCCAACAATTACAAAAGGAAATAATGTCGTGTCTCAAAGGGCAAAAGGGTAGTATTGATGTCGAGACTTGAAATTTGTTTCTATGCAAAGAAAGAAGGCTAAGGTTTTTGCGCTTGTGTTCGGGTCTCATAGTGAAAATGTTTTCCTGGAGGGCTTTAATCAAGGCCAGTTGCTTACAGTTGCAAGTCATGCGTTCATAATTGGTGCTTAGGCATCTGCCACAATCGCCTGCGGCACGTTATTAGGTTGGCACCTCTTCCCTTGCATATTGTTCTCACTTTGGGATTAAATATGTAATGTCCTTATGTAAGAGATATTGAATCTAAATCTTTGTGCTGATGATATAACAGCTTCAAGATGGGCTTATTTTTCCAATCTGGATGTGGGAGGAGAACCATTTGATGACCAAACAAAACTTAGCTATGTTCAAATATGTGTCTGGGGGAAAGTTGATTCGGACCAACAATACTCTCTGATAGCTTTGAAGCTGGATGTGCGAATTGTTCGCTCATATTTAAGGCTGTGACTTCATATGCCTGAGTTTGTGTTGCATGCAAATCTTTGTTCCACTCGGAAGACTCCCACTCATTGTTCTCTTATCGGGAGACATAGTCACTGATGAGTGGTGAGAGCATTGTACAGGGTAGTATCCAATACAAGCAAAATAAAACGAAGAAAATGTAAAGTAATAGAGGTCGTGGCTGTCCACCTAAACTGGCCGGCCTGACGAGGAGAGCAAGAGGCCCATGGTAACCCTGGAGGAGCTGCAGAAACCCACACCTCACGAGCCATGCAGGGGGCACAGCCAGGATGTGGAAGAAGGGGGAAAAAGACCTTTGCTTACATGCAAAACGCTGTGTGTGGACCCAAAACATACATCAGAGCGGCAAGGGAATGATTTAGATCAAAGAACAGTGATGTTCCATTGGTTGAGAATCTGTGCGAGGACCTGAAACTGTGTGCTCTTTGCTGGTCTCCGTCCAGTTTGATTGAGCTTTGTCTATTCTGCAAAGACGAGTGGGTAAGATTTCAGTCTCTGGACCTGCAAGGCCGGTAGACGCAAACTCTGTGATTGCGTTGAAGGATGGTTCTACAAGGTCAGAATCAGAATCAAGTTAATTGCCAAGTAGGTTTGCACTTACAAGGAATTTGACTTGGTGTGGATGGTGCAAACCTGGGGGGCACTGAAAGCATTTACACTCCACACTTTTCCAGATATTAATTTATAAAAGAAAAGGCAGGTTTTATTGGTCTGTTAAATAAAACTCTGATAAATACAGGTTCTTGGTTTTCATGTTGTCCGGGGTTAATGAAGACATTTGTAAGGGACCTGATGTGAGAATAAGTTGTCCAACTGAGTGGTGGCATTGTGGAGCTGCTAACTGGCCAAAGTCTGTATGCGTCAGGTAAACAGCAAACACGAGTATGTGAAAGTTTTAATCTTTGAATAATATTTACATATTTGGTTTTTACCAGTCAAATGGAGGCCTGTGTGCTGATTATGAAAACCTGTGCGTCGCCTGCCTGCTCTACCTGCCCCAGCTGCCTATCCAGCACATTCCTTTCCATGTGCTTCTGCAAAGCACCCAGACTTTTCCGAGATAACACGCGGGTTGCCATGTTGCCATAAAGTCTCGGGTGTTTGGCCTGCCGATAGAGTTTGTCAGTCTGATTGCTTGGCACCCAAAGATAGCAGCTTGTTTTGTTTTCTAGCCTTTATTGGGTGGTATTTTGAAATTGTCTAACAAGGTTATCACAGTTTTTGTCAGGGACAATTGTGGAAGTGAAAAAATAAATCTGATTTTAAAATATCCGTATTTCTTTGGGAAACACAGGTGTTGATGGTGACGCACTTTAATGTCCCCAAACGAGCAACAAAAAAAAGGATAATTCCTATTCTGTTAGCCAACATGCTAACAGTTTTATCTATTACTACCATGCTATATATAGTGTTTATCTGTAGGTTGTTGCTAGATTTTGTTTTTATGCTTTTTAAATGGTAAGAATGGTCTTTGTTTAGGACTTTAAAAAGTACCGTAGGATTAATCTGAGATTGATACAAATTGTCTTTTAATCAGTTGGAACTTCTCTTGTATGGAACGCCTTGTGTAGATCTTGTAAAGTCACTTAAGTCACTGCTGTCACAGTGTGAGCGCACACAGGGCCCCCAATGGGCGAGTTTCTCTATGCTGATCTGAGCACAGCTGATTATGTAGCAACAGGCAGCGATGGTCACTGAAGCCTGGCAGGGCCGGATAACACTGAGCTAAGTGCTGTAGCTCTCTCTCATACACGTTGCTCAGTTAGACGTCTCACGGCATTTCCACTGAATGAGGTTTCATCGTAAACCATTTAAACTACAACTCTCTGGCAAAACAATAAACCAGACAAGTTTTAAATGTAAGAACACCCCAAAAACAACACTATTCTGCATTTTTTTGCATGTTCTAAAAGTTATCACTTTGGCTTCTTCATGATTAAATGTGGTTTCAGTGTAAACGTAATTTTAGATTAAGTAGAGCCTTATTGAGCTAATTGGATAAGATAAATAAAAATGTTTTTCTGTTATAAAGTTTAAATAGATTTTTCCTTAGGCGTTCAAAAATGTTATTTTGCTTTGACATAAGGACATAAAAGTATTCATTTAAATCAGAGAGTTATTCCTAGACTGAAAATAAAGATGAAAAAACAAACATAAACTAATTTTCACCCCAAATGTTGAATGAAAATACGTATTCCTTGAGTTATGAAGTCAAAATATTGTCCTTGTTTGTTTCTCAGACGAACGTGTCTTCAGGGACAGCCGATAGATGAAGGCTGGACTAAGGCAATCACTTGGAGCAAACCAATAACAGAAGGGTTTGTTTCTCCAAAAGGGAAAACTTTTTCCCCAACCATGGAGACTTTCCCGTTTTAAAGCAGAAAGTGGGTCAGCTGTTCTTATGCTTGCTGTCTCCTGGGCATCCCACAGGGACAGGTTTCCCTTTGCTCTGGCTCTTCTTTGTCCAATGCATTTTTCGTATGCGTGCCACAACCAGGCTTTTTCCGATATCCGAATCAGTATTGGCCATCATATCACGTGTCTCTTAACCTTTTTATTTACTTTTTTTTTTTTACTAAAATAGTGCATCAAAGTGCATGCTGTTTGGTACATTTACAAACAAGAAAAAAAAATTCTTGGTTTTGATGCATTGGGATTCAAAGGGGCAGAAAAAAACAGTCTTGGACCAGCTGTTAGTGCCTGTCAACATAAAATTGGCTAAATCTGATTTCTGCCCATTGAATGGTGCATCTCTGATTTGTTGTCAATGTAACATGTTTGCTCTAAATAATTGAATTCACTACATTAAGGTGTAAGGTGCAATGATTTTGAAACACGAGCCTTGGGGTTAAGTGTGTTAAATGTCTAGGCCACCTTTTGATGAGTAAAATATGTTAAAAGAAATCTACTCTAAAAGGTATGCAGCCTTACATAAAATACACACCTACGTACAAATAAAACCAAATGTCCCGCAGCTGTGAGCTATTCCAGTGCCGAGGAATTCCTGCAGTATCCAGTTAAACTCGCTGGGGTCGGATCTTGTTGCAAACCCCCGGGGGGTCCTTAATACAAAAGTAATTGTGTTCGCAGAGGCCGGATGAATGTAATAAGTTTGTCATTCACCGAGTCTTGTGCTCCTTTCTCAGTAAAGGAAAATGCAGTTCCCGGTTAATGGTTAATGGTAAAGATGATACAGAAAAAAAAAAGGTATTATTATCCTCTTTATGACCCTGCTGCATATCCTGCTTGTGATGTTATGTAACCTGCGCTGTTAACACTTTCCATCACTTCAAAGACAGAAAATGGTTGTCGCTGTTGAAAGCGACAACCATCTGACTTGGTTCGGCTACATGCAGCCTCTAAATAAAGTGGAGTAAAGGTCTCTGTTGCTATTTGGGCCAGATCGGGGCAGGAATGCAGAGCTTATTAGACTGTGACAGCTTGTCTTGGTCAGCTAGAGGTTTTAGACACTGATGTGAGCACTGCCCAGCAACAGGCAGCCATGGTTTCTCTCGCCAGCATATGTGTTGCAGACATAATGGAATCCATTACTTTCAGTGTTGACATTGAGATCGGAGGGAAAACTCCTGCAGGTGTTGGGGGGCCTTTTTCCTTTCCACGCTGCCAGAGGCTCTGCTCTGTAAGTGCCCAACGTCAAACAACTTCCTGCTTTTCTAACC
The DNA here is from genome assembly GCA_037039145.1 of Fundulus diaphanus. Taxonomy (NCBI): domain Eukaryota; kingdom Metazoa; phylum Chordata; class Actinopteri; order Cyprinodontiformes; family Fundulidae; genus Fundulus; species Fundulus diaphanus. The sequence continues at coordinate 37,147,591 of CM073136.1, forward strand.
GGCTTCCTCTTACTTTCTGTCTGATCAGGGACAACAGGAATGAAGGCTTTTCGGGCCCGTTGGAAGCATGATGTCAGAAGTAATGCCATATTAATTAAGTTTGAAGTGGCTGTTCTACGTCTTTTTGTTTTAATAGGTAAAACATTGTGAGATCAGCTACTTGTCTGTAAACTTCTTCAAATTTCTTCTTTCTACTACTTCCTGCTGTGGTTGTTGTCTCCAGAAACTCATGAGTCATTAGGCAACGGTTGCTCAGGCTGACATGGACAGAAATGAGACCAGCTAAAATGCTGCGGCCTTTAGATATATTGACTCACATTCTGATGTGGGGCTTTATCACAGCAGCAACGGACCGATTTTTGTCCTTACCAGAAAGTAGCTTAAATCGATTCTGTTGTCAGTCAAAGTGATGCTCGGCTTCTGTTCAAAGTGAAACATTTTGTTTGCTGTGGTGGAGCTTTGTCACAGTGATTGTTCTGTGCTGAAAGAGGAGTTCACCTTGTCCCAGCGTCTATACATTTCCTGACACAGAAACCTATAAGCAGGTATGTAAATTCAGCTTTACCATCAGTCGGTTTCTTTTGTCTACTTGCTCTGTCTTGCCTGAATCATATGCTGATTATGTGGTCCTTTTAGTCCATCCAAAAGGAATATCAGCCCATCCTCCAGATAAGATTTAACAGTGATAATTGGGCCAGAGGTTTTCTTTTGCCAATATAACTTGTGGACCCAAAACTTTTTCTTATGTTTTCTGACACATGTGCCTTATTTAAACACCATGTTCTCATGTCTTTCCCATTTTGAGGAGTGGCTGTGAGAAAATGAGCCTCTGTGTTACATCATATTCATACATCTAGCTGGGAATCAGAAAGTCATGGATTACTAATGAACAACCTTAATACTTAATAGTTATCGTAGACGAATGTTTAGGGACGCCACTAGTTGTGGCACCAGTAATGTAAAAAAAAAAGAAAAGATTTGCAAGTTTTGCTAGTTACGATTTTAGTTTGTGGTATTACTACTGCAACAAAAAAATATTTATTTAAGTCTATTATTTTTATGTCTATAGAAGCTGTTGAATCAACGTTTTATGATTCAGTAAACCATTTCCATGCGTAGTAAAAAACACCCCACGGAAATGTATTATTACAATTTTTTTTTGGTTCCTGTAAACACAATTCTGAACCTCTCATGCACATCGCTGCTCAAAATGAAAAATGTAAACTAAAGTGCTATATCAGGGATTTTTTTTAAATCGGGAATAAATACGAATATTTTTTGAATCATAAAAGCTGAACTGCATGCTGAAAAGACACGAATTAAAACAATGTGAATCTGTGAAACATTATTCATTTGTGGAAAAAAACAAACAAATGGGAATTCCTAGTTTTTATTAAGAATATTGTTAAAATCTCCTCTCATTTTCATGGACCTAGTATCGCGTGTTTTCTTGTCTCGCGACCAGAATGAATCGTCGTCTTTGAATTTCTGTCCTCCGTGCAACCATGACGTATAACTTAGCTCGTCTCTGTGGCTGCGCACACCGCCCCGTCTTCGTCTCGCAGTTGCTTCTTTCTCCTCGCTCTCTCTTCCACATACATTCAGCCCTCATAGACGAGCATTATGCTGGAGCGAGCCACCGGCAGGACCTGAATGGAGCTGGTTGTTGACACCAACCTAACAGTAACAAAACCTCTGCATAGCTGAGCACCAGGGCTGCCAGCTTCAATAGCAAACAACAGCGACGGCAACAAGGGTTGTTGTTGATCACCGAACCAACACACAGGAGTTCAGAAAGCTCACATTGTTATCCGGAGTGGGTTTGAGCCACATAACAGACCAAACAGTGTCCAGTTTGGAGGCTGTGGTTTACGGGATGTATTAGCCTTGCGTAGCAGTAATCCACGACATTTGAGAGACCAGCTGCTTTGTTTCAGATGAGTCGGAAGTCAGAAGGAGGCTAGGAACGCAGGCACTATAGCATGAGTAATTTAAAGGGTTTCTGAGATAAAGTGCAGCAAGTAGCCTATCTTTAAATATCACAAAGGAGGACCGTGAGGAGATTCTGTGACATTATCTATTCATCCATCCATCATCTATATCCACTTATCCGTGCAGGGTCGCGGGGGGCTGATGCCTATCTCTAGCAATCGTTGGGCGAGAGGCGGGCGACGACCCGGACAGGTCGGCAGTCCATCACAGTTTTGTGACATTAAAATGGCACAATATTTCTTGTCACATTTCAGTTTGTCATGGGATGAACTGTGCAATTACTATCAGAATGTGACTTTGTCCGGCGGTTATTATGGGATATCGAAGGTGACTGATTATGCTTGGCACCCTGTTGTATCAATTTGTTGACGCTTTTATTGTTAAGAAAGAAAGGAGGCCGTTCTTGAGTTGTTTAGTTTGAAGGACTGCATTCGATCATCCTTAGTTTAAGATTTGAAATAGCTGGATTGGTCAAACCTGAACTAGATAATCATTGTCTGCACAAAGAGTATTTAAAACAATTGACTATCTTTCAGATTTAGAAGTTTGTAAACTGGAGGATAGAAAATACTTTTATTTCAAACCTTTTCCCCCATGTCTAGTGCTCTAAAAGATCCATCCATACACATGCGTGCATATTCTGTACAGTATTTAAAGCATGACTTCTGTAGAAATAACTTCTAAATCCTTTGTGAAATTTTGTATTAAACTATTGAACTCTGGAAATTCAAACTGGGAAAAGTAGATTCTTAAAATAAAAACGTGTTGGGATCCAACACTCAAACTGGGATTTTTCCAGGCATTTTTCTATATAATTTGAACCACAAGAAAAAAAAAAGGCAACATATTGACATGTAAAACCTGAAAAGACTTTTAAAAACAGTTTTTCAGTTTTGAAATATTTACTCTATTTTGAGTTCTATGTCCTTAGTTTTCCCCTAAATATAAAAAAACCTCTCATTCTTGTGAACCCATCATTACATAGCTGATATTTAGATTTTGTATAGCCTATTAAGATATCAAAACGTAACTGTTATTACATTATACTACTAAAGCAACCAAACCAAGAGGAAAGGGAAAAACCGGGGTACTTGTGGGGGCTAGCTAGTCTTATGACTTTTTTTTTCTCCCTCTGTGGGGTGGAGGCTGGTAGGTCACCCATACACCCACGCTCCCCGTCGCCACGATCCCCCTCCTCCCTTTCTCTGTGCTCTCTCCTGCCTTGGCTAGTCTCCATGCGCCAGGCTCAGGGCCTTGGGAATAAATGGTGCCCCGGCTCTGCTCCGTCTTTGAAGCCAGCCTGGAATGCGAGGCCTCTCTTTTTTTCACCCCTTTCTCTCTCCGTTGTTCGGGCAGCCGGCAGCACTAGCAGCTATCCGCAGCAGTGAAATATTCCCTCTGCTGCGCTCATTGTGCATCGGAGAGCCGGACGTCATCGGCTGGCCAATCAGGGGCTCCCACTAGGCAGCCTCAGGTCTCTGTGGGGGGAGAAGGGACCCACTTAGAAGTCTTCCCTCTTGCACTTGCCTCTCCTGGTAACTTGCTCCGGTCGTATTTTAGAAGAAATACGGAAATAATTTGGATCGTCTGCATCTAGGGATAAAAAACAAACAAACAAGAAATCGTTCCTTTTCAGATGGGGCTCGGAAAGGTCAGTGACTTAGACTCAAACCTTGGTGAGTTTTCATTTCTTGTTCCCATCTTTCATTGCCGCCTGTTGTTCACAGACTTTTTAAATCTGCTCCTCAAACTGTTGATATCAAAGCAGCTCCCGGTACGTCTCGGGTGTTTGCGTCCGCCCATCCAGTTTCCCAACTTATCTCTGCTTTCTTGCTGTCATTGTTCACTTGTCCTGTCTCTTGTTGTGGTTTGCGTGTGAGAGTATTTGTCTGCCTGGGCCAGTCACCCTTTGCCTCCCCCTCCCTCCCTCCCTCCCTCCCCCCACTTTGCTCCCCTCTGTACATTTTGTCACTGCCTGTCCCCTCCATCACTTCCACTTGAGCGCTCCTCTGTTTGGTAGCCTCTCTGTGTTCTCAGAGGAGAGAGGAGGGCTGGAAACTACACTCAGAGACCCTGCAGATCAGAAGCCTCTTCATAAATTCATTCACTTCCCTTTAACTTTTCTCTCGGGAGACTCTCAGGAGGTGGGTTTTGTGTGTAAGCCAACTGACCACCTTGCGTCACGTTTGCATGTTTTCAGCCTCCCTTGACTTGGCAGACCTTTGAGAAAATCCTGCTCTTGAAACAGACGAATAGTTTTCAGTCATCGGTTTAGTTCATGCATAACTGGGAAAACATTTAATTATCATAAGCCAGGGGGAAACAGCCCTAATTCAACTGATACCGGATGGGAACAAGATGTCTTGTTTCCATGACTAATATAATATTGATTCTGCTAGGTCACTGTTTGATAACTGGTTGGTGTGTCTTTGCTTTACCAGCAACATTTACTTTTTTACATGCTTGAGAAGCATCAAGCTTAGAGGGTTCAAATGGCAAAGTCATGGGAAGGCATGCTGGTCATGAGAGAGTCCTGTTATTAGAGTCTCAAACCTATCATTAGCTTGCTGGAGCTCATTTCAGTACCAACAACGCTCCCAGGTTCTTTGGAAATCTTGTGGTATAAATTTGCTTAACGTACCACCAACTCATTAAATAAACAGTTTTTTATGTTTAAAAAAAAAACACAAGTAGTTTTTTAGCATGATGTACACAATAACAGGACAACTTTACTTTGCTGTTTCTAGATCACTTCCAGATTAAATAAACGTGGTGTGTGTAGAAGTGATGCAGTAGTTTCTACTGTAAGGATTCGGTAACAAGTTGCTCCTTAAATCCTTGATTCTTGTCATATTAGCAGATAAACAGCTGCTTTGACAACTCTCATTTTATTTATTTTTTATTAAAGATTTATTTTTTTACCACCGTTACAATAATTTGTGGGAGATTTATCTGTGCATGAATTCTAGCTGGTGCATGAATTTGCACATTGGCTACTACAACTAACTATCCATCTTTGTTATTAAATTTGTTCTAAATTGGCACCTCAGTGAATGAAAACTTCATAATTTTTAATCTGTAAATGTATAAATGAGTTTTGATGTGAAAAATGTGAATTGCCCTTTTTAAACTGAGGAAAATTGGTTTCTGTAAAGGTTCACTAGGTGCTACAGAGTTCAGCCAGCGACTGAAACAGGTGGTGAGCAGCGTGTGGTCAGAAATATTCACGTTGCATATCATTATTTTCTCAAATACATTTTAATCAAAATGTTCAACAAAGAAGATTTAAAAAGCAACACTTTAGTATCTCTTGAAAACGGAGCAAGTTCAGGACAGTTTGTGCATGCCACATCGCTGTATTACATCTGTCACATGACTAATCCCCAAATATTTCATCTGAGATTCCTGACATTTTCTTTCCTCGTGTGGGCTGCAATGTGCACCGCCAACCTCAGAGTCCTTAATAAGAGTGAGAGGCTTTATTGATGCTAAACAGCCTCCTTCAGCAGGTGGTTAACCCTTCTGATCCTCGGATCTACTCTGAAGCCTCAAATATGCAAACACATATACTTTGGGAAAACAAGAGAAATCCATCTGGCTTTGTCATGTGCTAATGAGTTTAATATAAGAACAAAGCACATGTGACACAAAAAATAGGGCCTTTGTTTGAAATATCAGGCCTCGGACAGTATGAGATTCTCACAGTTTGATAACTTAGAGTGAAAAAAGACCCAGGTTTCACAGTATTAATACAGTTATTTTAAAACACAAACGTATGACATCTAAATGAGTAAATATTTCTCCTGCTAAAATCAGCAGTGTGAGTATAGCTACTGTCTTTCAGCCAGCTGACCAGTGCGCATCAAGTGGGGGGTATGCTCCATTCAGCTGGGAAAAATGACAGCCTCCGTTTCTGGCATCTCTTTAAAAGGAATTTATTGTATAGCAAGACAAAAAGACAGAAACCTCGGTAAACTGTGGTAAACAGTCAGGCCTTTTGCTGAATGTTTATTTTATTGTTTTTTTACCGTCATTTTATAATTTTTTATTAGTAGTTGATTTTAATTGTTGTTTTATTGGTTTTCTGTACAGCCCATTGTCTGTTAAAGGCGCTAAACCTTAATAACAGTAACTAGCCCGTATATTGTGCCCAGCTGATCTAACATGAACAAAAGAGTTTTCCTGTTGCAGTTTGAGAGCCCATATTTTTTCAAACAATTCCACCCCCTGGTCTGTTGTTTTACCCATGCATGTCTGAAACTGACTCCTGAATTAGGATTTTCGACTAATAACCTGTCTGTGCTGTGTTTTATGTTCTCTCCACCAGGACCAGACTGTTTCAAGAGGCTTTAACTTAACCGAGTCAGGAACATGACCTAATTTGAGAAACGTTTGAGAAACGACTGGGTGGAACTCCCCCAGTTTTCCCCCTGCAAGACGGACACATGCATCATTGCACATTCACATACGTATGATTTACAAGCCCGGCCCCTCCCTTCCTGCCAGTTGCCCCAGGCCTTCATGGATTCTTACAACTTGCACTTTGAGAGAATGAGCAACGTGGACCTGCATCCTCTTAGCCTGTCTGTAAGCCGGCTTTCGCCAGCCAAGTCCAACAGCAGCATAGTTGACCATTTAGCCCACCACCAGCACGGTAAAGGAGATTCTGCTTACAGCTCCTTCTCTGGTGGGTCCACAGCCCCAGACTACCCGTCTCCCTTCCTCCCTGATGACCTACAGCCTAGCTCCTTCAGCCACTATGCTGACCTTAAATATGTGAAGTCTATTTACCATCCCACCCAGTTTCTGCAGTCTGACTCAAAGACTATGGATAAGCTCTACCGCTCTGTCGAAGCCATCTCACAGCAGTATCGCAATAATGCAGAAGTGAACTACCATAGCCACAATGGCAGCAAGAGTTTGCACTTCAACAACACTGCACACCCTAAAAAGGAGGTACATTCGAGGACTCCGTCCCAAAATGCTCCAGCTGCTGGCCATGCTCCCCCAGTCCCAGCACGCATTGATAGTTTTATAGCCACTAAAAACTTGGAGAACAGCGGGGTTCACCTTCATGGTACAGAATTTAAACCCCTGCCCCAACAACCTCCACAGCAGCTCAAACCCTCTGGCCAACCACATTCTCAGAGTCTAAATGCTCCAAGGACTGAGATCCAGGATAAAGGCAGCTCAAGCTTGAGTTCTGAGCCAGTGTACTCAGTATGGAGAGGCCCTCACGAGATGCAGCAGGCCCAGCATCCACCAAGCTACCGGTTGCACCTCCAGCTTCACAACCAGACAAGGGTGAACCCAGAAAACCCTTCCTTCGCGGACAACAGTGCTGCCTCTGAGCCGCACAGGTCAGCAAACGCCCCAAGCAGATCACCTCCTCAAGGCAAAAACCAGCCGGAACACCTGACGCCCAAACGGCCTTCTAACAGCAGTGACTATAATGGAGAACATCTGACCAAATCGAGTAGTCCTTTTCGAAGTGAGCGCAAAAGGGCACACTCAGCTCAGGAATGGCGTGGTGGTTCAGAGCCGCAGCGACCCGCCAGCCCCAGGAACAGCAGCCAGAGTTTTCTCAGCAGCAGCATTAAACACAAGGGCCAGTTTTACTTTGTCACAGGGGTGTACAAGCCATCTGACTCTGGTATGAGGACACACTCTGCAACTGTAAGCGGTACAGAGGCTGCAAGGGAGGTCTCCGCTGCCTTAGAGTCCCACCGTCACCGAGACAAACAGCGATCTCACAGCACTATGGATAATTTTTTCCGACCTCTCCAGGAGAGTCCCCAGTCTTCCAGTGGTACAATTCCAGAAGACGAGGAGGTTTTCATTTCAGTGGATCAGGAAATGGACCTGATGTTCAAGAGCATGGACCAGGAGAATCACAGGCCGTCCCACTTTTTAAACACCATGGAAGAAAGTCGTGAGATTGGCCGCCACACTGCAAGCAACCCGATATTCTACTGCGGACCGGACGGACAGAGCCCCCCACATTCAGCCGCTCGTCGAGGCGAGGTCAATTTGGTGACAAGCAACGAGTCGCCGAGCTACAGCAAGATGGAAGATCCTGCAAACCGAGGGAAGCGCCAGCCCTTGGAGGACGTTGCTAGTGAGAGGATAAGCAAAGAGACCACGCCGCTGCTGTATCACCTCACTGGAGCTATTCGAACAGTTTTCCAATCCAAGGTGGATCCTGGATTCAGTGGAAGGAAGGAGGCAAGCTTCAATAAATCCGTCCAGGGGGATGTAGCAGTAAGTGATACAGAGAGACCAGCACAAGGTGACACTTGCCAGAACCCGAGGGGAGAGGTTCCGTCCGTGGCATTTGGCACTTTAGATGATCGTTTTAAAAAGTACTACAAAGAGAAACTAAAGGACGCCCAGTGCAAAGTGTTGAGAGAGACGTCGTTTAAGAGGAGGGACCTGCAGCTGCCTTGGCCACACAGTTTGACGCAGAACTCTGAATGTAGACCGGCAGCCATTCACTCGTTCTCCTCATCACAGGACTCTGAGATATCCACAGACACACTCACTCCTTCTTTGACATCCGAGGACACGGAGAAGGGCAGCATAAAAGAGGCCTGGGACAATCAAAAGGAAATCGACAAATCAGCGGAGAGGCAAAACGGGAGGTCGGCAAATGTGGCCCAGCCCCAGGTGGCACGCATCGGAGGCAGAAAGAGACTGACCCCAGAGCAGAAAAAGATGTGTTTCTCTGAGCCAGAGAAACTGAACCTGATCGGTGGCACATCCAGCCACTCGCCCTCCCGCTCCTTTGGAAACGAAAGCGAGGGATTGTTTGCGGCCGAGTGTGAGGGAGAGGAGGGGATGCAGCAAGCGGAGCAGGGACTGGTTGCAGCACGGAGGAGGATGTTTGAGTCAAGAGGGCGAGCTCAGTCTGTCTCAAGCGCGTCAAAGACGACCCTGAAGCATCTACAGCATCAGGCCCTCATGGAATACATAGAACGAAAGACGGGCCAGAACGTGGCTGAGCCGCAGCTCCCGACACCTCACTTACCAACTCCGCCCAGACAGAGGCATTCTCTTAGCGAGAAACCGTTTGACTGGAGTCCTCGCCCACAATCAGGGAATCAGGAGAAACCCACGAAGAAGAAACACCACAGACCCCACTCCGCTGGCCGCATTCTTGATTCCTCGACTAGCTCCATCAGGTACCAAAGGAAATTACACATTAGAAAAGCTTGACTTTTTTTAACCTTGGTACTCTTCAGCTGTATGAAATACTGTTTAAATTTCCCAAAACAGGTATGCCCAGTTTTTCTCTGCACAGTCCTGCTCAGGCCACTATCCTGGCCACCAAAACCCTTCCAGACCGAGGGAGAGTCAAGGCCCACCTCAGGGGAAATCTGCATCTGCAGAGAGTCTGTTGGACCAGCGAGAGCCAACCGGTTTCCTAAGGAACAGATCCACATCCACACCACACACATTTCAGGTACATCACTAACAGATTTGGTCATTTCTTAAATTGGAAACTCTAGGGTTTATCTCTACTTTTGAACAGAATGCTTCTGTATATTATTTCCATCAGTGAGGGAGTTTTTAAGAAGATAAACAAGTAAAAGAACAGTCGTAATTTACATGTGCTTGGTGTGTTGGTTCTGCAGGCACATGACAAAGAAGAGGACCCACTACCAGTTAACGCTGTTGAAGCCCAATGGTATGTACCAGATCTGTAGACAAATAGGGACAATATAATTGTGATTTGGTCTGAAAAGTATTAGGTCAATGATGTGTCCTCCGAGCGTACGTCTCAACTTCATTCATTTTGGTACCTAAATGGTTAACATCTAGCTGCTTCAGTGAACAACCTTGTTTTATAAAGATTTACTCAAAACCCATGGAACTGGAGTGAAGAGCTGGTGAACAGCGGCCATTGAGGTTTTTCACACTTTGCATGTATAACCCGTAAACTTCAACCTGTGTAAGCTTCAACGTGAGTCACACAAATTGTAAGGTAGAGGCGAAAAGGTACATGTTTTTCAAAATTACTTATAAAAACAAAATTAAAAGAAATGTAGTGTGCATGTGTATTCTGACCCATATACTCCATGACCCCTGAATAAAATCCCTAAAATCCAGTGAACCAACTGCCTTCAGAAGTCACCTAATCAATACCCATGTGTAACTTAATCTCAGTCTAGCTACAGCTGTTCTGTAAAGGCTTCAGTCATTTGGTAGAAACTAATAGAGGGAATTACTAATCCTGGCTGTACGGTGGTCCTCTGTTCGAATCCTGGCCTGGGCTCTTTCAGCGTGGAGTTGCATGTTCTCCTAATACATGCATGGGTTCTCTCTGGTTATTCTACCTTCCTTCAATACTCCTAAAACATTGCTTTTAGGTTGATTGGTCACTCTAAATTTGCCCCTAGGTAACAGTGCAAGCATGCATGGTTGTTTGTCATGTGTCCCTGTTGCCCTGTAATGGACAGATGACCGTGGCAGAATGTATCCCAACGACCGCCAGAGACCAGCCCGCCAAAACTTTGCATGGATGAGCTGGTAGAAACAACGTCTGAATGGATGGATGGAGCAAAGAACACACAGATAGACAAGCATAAAGTTTAAGAAAAGTTTAAACCAATGTTGGATTTTGAAAAGCATCCCAAGCAACTGCAAACCTACCAAGACGTCTCCATCCATGGAAACTCGGACTCAATGCAATTAAAGTGTTGATCAGAAAACCAGCTAGGAGATCCATGGTGACTCTGGAATACCTCAGAGTCCACAGATCTGAAAGGAAGAAGCCTTAATACTGGGCTAAGTAATTGCTAAACTGCATTTTGTTATTATTCAGATTTGTAGAATATTCAAATGGTAGGACGACGACCTGGAACATTGAAGTCACAAATCTTCAAGGGAGAAAATACCTTTGTAAGTCGCTGTGTCTGCATGGACAATGCAGACGACTGGCCACTGTGGCTCTACGCTCTTCCGGGAGGAGTGAATGCTGCTTGTCAAGACTTGATGCAATATACTGGGTTTCCTTAGATAGGAAATTTTTTAACCAATCTGTATAATTTGATTGAATTTGACTTTGCAAAGTGCCTTGCGATGACATTTATCATGAATTGGCGCTATATAAATGAAACTGAATTGAATTGTGTGTAAAATCAAGCCGTGTTAGGGATAAAACAAACATGACATGGGGTTTTGGTCAGATGAGACAACGATTTGTATCTTTTGGTCTACATACAGGGGCTAGATGCAGATGCAAAAAAAGACCACACTTCAACATGAACACACCATTAGGACAGAGGGATTCTTTAACATGCAAACTTTAAAATGCGTTGAAGTTTGTTGTCATTATGAGGCAAAATGTGAAAAGGCACAAATAATTTCGCAAGACACTGGTTTTCTTTGAATCGTTCATATTTAAGTTTCCACTTTTCTAGAGCTTTATTTGATTTTATTGCTGTGGTTTTATTCTGGATTCATTTTCAATTGCAGCTGTCAGAAGAACGAAGGAGAAGCGCCATCAGAAAAGCGGGTCCCTGAGGGCCAGCAACGCGCTCGGACGGTGGGACAGAGGGGGAAGTCCATGGAGGAGCTTGGAGCATCGAAGGTTACTAAAGTATCGACCCTGAGTAAAAGCTCCGAGCACCTGGATCAACTGCGGAAGAATTCAGCTGAGCCCGCTGGTGAATACAGAAATGAGAGGAAGGCTTCACACCTCGCTGAAGACAGAAGTGCTAGACGACAGGAAGCAAGAAAAGAAGCGGAGTTTGTTGGTCAGAATAACTCTCAGGGACAGAGCCAACACCAAATCCGGAACAATTCTCCAGAGAGGCAACGTCCTGAGCAAGGGGGGGATGCGGCAGGAGAAAGAGGCTCCGCTAGAGCCATCTCTCCAGTCTCCAGTGGAGAACTTAGTGAGACAGTTTCTAACCCAACGTCCCTCAGAGGTCAAAAGACCAGTGAACGGGAGATCAAATCCTCCTCCTCCACACTCACCCAGACAAAGCTTCCTTGTGAAAGCCCACCGAGCACCAGGTAAGAGGAGACTTTGTCTTTCTTTGTTTCTGGTTACTAACTGTGGTTCCCATCTAGCCCATTTTAAAGATAATCAACACTTCCTGTATCATACTTCACAAAGTAAAGTCACATTAATAGTTGTTGTTCTGCCTCCGCAAATCTTATTTCTCAATATTTTATTTCTAGTAGAGGTGGGACGTCCCCTGGAGTAGAGCGGGAGCAAAAAGCGGACAACTCAATCAGCGAGACAAACCACGAAGTGTCTCTGAGCTGCGGCGTCACCACTGATCCATCGCTGTGGATTCTCCCGCCAGAGGAAGAGCTCAAAGAGGACGTCCTGAATCCCCAGCTGGCAAACAACGTTCCCAACGAGCCTGGCAGCTCCATCTTCACCAAGCAAAAAAACAACCCCCCTGCGTCTCCCTCTACTTCTGTCTCCGAAGCAGAGGTCAGGGAGCAGGCGGATGAGGAGAAAGGTCCGGAGCTGGAAGCTGAGACGGTGGGAGAAAAGGAGGAGACGGAGGACAGGGGAACGCCAGAGGGAGAGACGAACAGCTCAGAGAGGTCTGCCAAGAAACCCAAGTGGGAGGAGCTGGTAAATGCAGTGGTCAAAGCTGACCAGTCACTGGCCAGGGTGCTCTGTCCGGTGGCCAGTCGCAAGACCGCGCTGATGCTCATGGAGCAGCTCCTGTCTGAGGACACGCTGCTGATGGAGGAACACTACAAGAAGAAACAGGAGCAGAAAGGAGCTGCAGAAAGGTGAATTTAGTGGGGAAACGTGTCCCAGCAGTGGATTTATTTTACACAATCAGGCATGTCACCCGTCCAGGGGACGATAACTGTGCATCTAGAAACAAAAATTCATTTCACTCACATATTTGAAACTGTTTAAAGAATGATTGAGTTGACAGACATGGCCAAGTAAAAAAAAAAAAAGACTCCACAACTGAGCTCCACCAGTGTTGCGTTACATTTTGTTACGCCACATGTGCAGACACACCTGATTATTTGCTTACTGCTGCACAGGCACTGGGATGTCTGCCTGGGTAATCAGATACATGGAGACAGAGCTCTTAAGTTTAGCTTTTTTTGGGTTTTTTTGTTTGTAATACTCAAGGCTGCCTCTTGGCCTTCCTCAGCCTGCTCTAGGCAAACATAGGAAGTCTGACTCAGCAAAAGAAAGGACATTTAGTCAGGAGAGTCTGCATGGATGAATAAAGTTGTTGACATAAACGTATTTCTCTCTTTAGTGAAGGAGCTGAACCATCTCCATGTCTGCCCGATCCTGACGGCATGAAATCTCAGCGTACAGACGAGCAAAGCGAAGCTGAAATCACAGAGAAGAAGGTAATTATTAGCTTACTCAGAGTAGCTCATGATATGTGTTTTAAATAAAGCAGTACACATAAAGAGTTCATCATAAAGAATGAATTCTTGACATGAGTAAAACCCTTTTCTTGGTTGTAAACGTCAGGTTAAAAATGCTGATAAAGCTTCATGCAGGTTTAAAATGTAAGGTTTTATACTACTTTGTCTTCACATGATAACTAACAATATAACCCTCCTCTTTGCTGCATTGCAACAGAGCAATAAGGCTTTCAAAGTGCGCTCAGCTGCACAACTACAGCTTGCTTTGCGTTCCCATTTTGTAGTCGTAACGGGTGATTTTATACTGACATCATCTGGTTGCTATTTGGCCTGAGTGGACTCATTTCACTACAGATAGCCGTGTCCCTTATCACATGATGTTCTGCCTCTTATCAGCGTCTCGAGCTTGTATAATATTTGGCTTTGGCGCTAACTCTCGTTTTTCTTCCTGGCTGCCCTGCAGACTCTCTCCTGTAGCCTCATATCTTCATCCCGAATCATTTACAGTGCACTGCAAAAGGAGTCATGCATGTTGAGCTTTTCCACATTTTATCCTGCTACAAATACATACTTTACTCAATTTCTTTGTTATTTAAAGGGACAATATCATGCTTTTAAATCCTTGCTTTTCACATTCGAATCCTTCGGTTGTGGTCTACATAAAGTCAATCTGCAATGCTTTGGTCTGAGCTCAAGAGACCCCTCTTGTAACCCATTATCAGCAGACCGTGTCTTTTTCATGCCCCCCGCCCCTAACATCTCCCGCGGCGTTCCATTTCGCCATTTTTTGTAGTTCAATGGCCGAGATCCTATCACCTAGCTCAAGAGAAACTTTTTACTCCGAAATTTATGAAGAAAAGTACGCGGCCTTACATGTTCGAGCCAGAGCCTGACTGAGAGCAAGAGAAACTAGGACTGGACTATAATTCAATAACAATATATATGGATCGATAGACATAGATTGATCAAAATAAGGGTCACTTCAAAAGTTCTATAGAATAAGAGTTTTCCTTCCTCATTTATCAATATCGATCAATATGATTTCTATTTTTTTTTACTTTTTTTCTATATCGTCCAGTCTTAAGGGAAAACAATGCTGCTTATATCATAGTGCCACTCGAAATAGGCACCACTGTTGTGCTCTCAAGAAACTGTAAGCGAGCACACAGTAAGCGCTGTGATCTCTAAAATAAAGTCTGTTGAAATTTCAGCGATATCAGCAGCTTACTGCTTGGCTGCGTCCTTCATTTCCATACTCGATCAGATGAAGTCTCGCTGCAAATCCCTCTTTATTACTGGCAAAAATGACTCAAGCATTGATCCTTGAAGTGCATCGCGCAAACGAGGAGGGCTTTCCCCACCGATGCGGGTAAATTTCCACAAACAATAAGGTTTAACCAGGTACTTCGAAAAGGTTCTGATAATGGGGGCTGGGGGTGTGACTTGTGTGAGTTAATACACCCAACAACTGAAAATTTAGACTTGTCCACTGAAGGCTTCGGCATCCGTGAGTTTGGACTACAAAATCGAAGCAATAACTGAACAGGGCGGTAAAAATGGTGGAACGCATATTGCCTTATTTAGACGTTCCACCAAAAAGAGCTGTGACTTAACAGCGAAGAAAACGGAACAGAAAATCTGAACGGCTCGAAAAAAGTATCTAAAGATATCTAAACAACACTTTGGAAGACTAAATTAAACTTTTCAGTACTTCCAGGGGCCCCAAACATACACCAAAAGGTATTTACGGGCTGAAACAGTGGATTTTGCATGTTATGTCCCCTTTAATGTGAGAGGCCAATCTAAAGTAGTGCATAATTGTGAAGTGGAAGGATAAAAATTCATGATTTTCAGACTTTTTTTTTTTTACAGGAACGTTAGAGGGTCACTTTGCAACTACAGCTTCAATTCTTGCAGGGTTTCTGTCTACCACGACATCAGGAGGCTGAACCTTTCACTGGAAAATGGTTCAAGCTCAGTCAGACTAGATGAGATGTGATTGGATGCATCTGTGAATGGTAGCTTTAAGTCTTGTCAAAATATTTTCTGTTGGAATTACAGCTGGGCTTTGACTGTGCCATTTTAACGCACACACATGCTATAATCTTTACCATCCCGTTTTAACTCTGGCTGTATGTTTAGGCTGGCTGTCCTGCTAGAAGGTTTTGCAGCCTGGTTTTCTCATACTATTGCTCTGTCATTGGCTCCATCCATGCTCCCATCAACTCAACGGCTTTCCTAACCCTGCTAAAGAAAAGCTCGACCACAGCATGATGCTGCAACCATCGTGTTTCACTGTGGGGATGGCGTGTTCAGAGTGATGTGCAGTGTTAGTTTATAGGATTCAGAGCAATGCTGCATCCTCTACATTTCTGATTGCAAACTGCAAATTAAACCCGCTATCTTATTGGTACTTTCAATAAGGTGTAAGGCAGCGGCCCTCAAACTGGGGTTCCCGGACCCCCGGGGGTCCGCGAACCACGGGTTAGGGGACCGTGAAGCGCATGTTGTCAGGTCTGAGGAGGCACTGCTGCGGATGCGTTGGGGTTGAGCTAAGTAACACAATGGACTAATATTTAACTCCGACCACTTCATCAAGTAAGGCAGAATAAGGATATAATCTCCACCAAATCTCTAATATTAGGTGTATTTCCATCCATCCATCTATTTTCCTACACGCTGATCCCTGTTGGGGTTGTGAGGGGTCTGGGTGTCTATGTCCAACTGTCAATGGGTGAGAGGCGGGGTACACCCTGGACAGGTCGCCTGTCTATCCCAGGGCTAGGTGTATTTATATATATATTTTTAAAAACATATATAATTCCGAATGTATTAAACAGTACAAAAGGCTGTTTAAAAATATTAGCAGCATGAGGAATCTACAGGGGTCTTTGGAACATTTTTATCGCTGCTAAGGATTCCCTGGCCACGAAAAGTTTGAGAACCCCTGATGTAAGGGATAGTATCCTATCATAGATTCAGTAACAATTTTCAGAGGGTGTCAGAGTAAATGAGGATGACTACAAATGTATGCCGCACTGCGGATTTTCATTAGCAGCTTTTAAAATTGTATAACATTTTCATTCGTTTTGCGCTGGCCCGTCGCATACAATCCCAATGAGATACTTTGTGATTGCAAGACTGGCTAAATGTGAAAAGGTTTAACTGGTGTGAATACTTTGTCAAGGCACTGTAAGAGCAAGAATAAACCAAAATACAGTAATATATTCGACACATTTCTCTGTTGTATTTGCAGCGTTTGTTGGTCTTTTATATCAACGAGCATCTGCGTTCTCTGGAGGAGTCGCGTGGCGCCCTGCAGACAGAGGTGGAGGAGAACGCTGCCCTGGGGGAGGCGATGAAGCTGCTGGTGCACGAGCGCTGTCTGCCAGTGGAGCTGGAGAGGTACAACCTGTTCATCGGGGACCTGGAGAGGGTGGTCAACCTGCTGCTATGCCTGTCCGCCCGGTTAGCCAGGGTGCAGAACGCCCTGAGCGTTGTGGACCAGCACACCGATGCTGAAGAGAAGGTAGGAAGCCAGTCCGTTGCAGCTGGAGTATTGTCGTTTCTAGATTTTAACACTTGTAAAGTGTTGCAGTGTGTCACAATGATTCAGATTTTTCTCATACACAATAAAGTTCAAAGGTTATCAATGACTTTTTAAGTTTTGATAATAATCTGCTAGTGTCCTCTAAAGCCCTACCATCAGCTCTGCATATTATGTTTCCTTTTACGCTCCTGCCATTCCTTCCTGATGCTGTTTACACATATACACTAATGCGTGTGAGTAAAAGCAGACCGTCAGCAGGTGCTCCCGAGGACACGTTATTTATGTAAGCATACAGATTTCTTGACTTACAGCAGCTCATTCAGAGCTTGTGGATCAACGATAAGCACAAAGCGCCTCTGAGACCTTCAGCTGGTTGTGTTTACTTTTGCCACAGCAAACAGACCAGGAGGGGAAAGTTGAAGGGCAGCTCTGATGAAGTCAAGGTTTCTAGCTGTGTTGATCTGTATTTAATTACCAAATTGTTTAGCTTATCCGTGTTAAGTGACAAACACTTTAATAGACAATGGAAGATAGATTACCAAATGTCGCATGTGTAGTGATGCACTTTATGCAAATCTTTAGGAGGATTTTTAAAACATACAACAAGGACATAGGGCTTTTTTTTTTATGAACTCGTCAGTCCTACTGAGAAAAATGACACATCCTGTGGCTCATTATCCCTCTTGATGTCATGCCCCTCCCTGATTATTTCAGCATCAGCTCATGTTTGCATGGAAGCGTTTGATTTGTAGATTTATTCCTGAAAGAGCTCATTGTTCACGCTTCATCAGCTGAACAGGACTGCAGAGCGTGCTGCACAAAGGCCTTGCTCGAGCCTCCTTTTGCTTTTTTGCTGCTATCAGCAGCAGCAGCACTATTTACAGTGACTCATCGAAACTCCTGCCCAGTTTCGATGACATTTGTATCTACCCTGCCCTCTGTTGACATAAGGGCACACTGCAGCCACGGACATGTGGCGCTGCAACTTTCACAGCTTTCTGTCATCATTCCGTTCAATTAAGAAAATGATTTTTTGAATGATGAGTTTTATGATATATATATATATATATATATATATATATATATATATATGTGTATGTCTCTACCAGCTTTTCACATCTAGGTACTGAAATCTTTTCCTATTTTTCTAGGCAAAATAGCTCAAGCTCAGTTAGGCAGGATGGGCAACATCTGTGAACAGGAACTAACATGTTTTTTTTTTCCAACCCTTGCGTTATTCTTCCCAATTTCCCTTTCCCTCCTGAAGAAAAGCATCCCACAGCATGATGCAGCCACCACCACGTGTCACCTGTAGCACTGCTGAATTTATGATTAGATTAAATTGCACAAAGCTGGACTCTGTTCACTGATAACCTCACTTCTGAAAGCAGTTTGTGGCACTTTTGAGGGCTATCAGAGCAAAGGGTCCTTAATAAGAATATACCGTATGCCATGCTTTTGACAAGTATGCGAAGGGTTGCATATTGTTAGAAAAATCCTGCAATGACTATATTAGTTGTGATACATCCACATTTTCCTCACTACCAACGTTCCCATCTCTGTTTTCAGTAAGGAAAGGAAAGTGAAGTTTATTTGTATTGCACCATTCATACTCAAGCTAGTCTGAAGTGCTTTACAGGAAGACCGAAATAAAATAAAGCCTAAACATAAAAGCATTGCATAAGAGACAGAAGTCAAAATACAGATATTAAAGCCATACACGAAACGAGGATGCATAACAAATATTGTAGTAATCCGTCACCTTTAGCGTCCAACGAGCAGAAATTACGATTGTATGCAAACTGATCTTATGGTAAATTATAGCATTCCAGTCAGTCCTGTGTGGTAGAAATATTGCACATGTTGACACATGTTGTGCCGTCAGTTAAAGTCGTATGAAAACTTTTGCGAGGCACAATATAAAGCTGGACAGGGCCCATTGTAGTGGTATGAAATCTAACGCGCCTGCTTTGCTCCGTGCAGGAATCCCTGGACAGTCGCCACCGTCTGCTGTGCAAACAGAGGGAGGATGCCAAAGATCTGAAGGACAACCTGGACCGCCGAGAAAACCTGGTCTCCACCTTCCTGTCGCGTCAGCTGTCCGCCGAGCAGCTGCAGGACTACCGGCGCTTCGTCCAGACCAAGGCCTCGCTCCTCATCCGGCAGAAGGACCTGGAGGAGAAGCAGAGGCTGGGAGAGGAGCAGCTAGAGGCGCTTTCTAACAGCCTGAATATCTGAAGGGACAAACGCTTTGGCTTGTAGTTTCCAGGCTCCGTTTGCCTGTTGGAGATAATCCCATCATGACTACCCCCCTCCTATCAGGACAGGAATAACTCCTGAGAGTCAAGTGAACTTTTTCCGCCCATCACAGTTTGCACAATCAGCAGTGTGCACTAAAATGTCTTAATATTGTACATTTGTTTTCACTTTGAGCAGAATGGAACTGTTTCGGTGTGCCTTGATACATTATTATGTAGCTGTTGGACATTTTATCTTAGAGCTGCTGTGCAGAAACTTGTAGTACTTCAGATAGAGTCCTCTGTTTTTTCACTGAGACAATAGCCCCGCGGCCCTGTACCTGCACCTGTGGAAACCTACTATAAGCTTTAAGATCGTCTCTGAGCAGCGACGACGCTTCAGTAGCCGGACGGAGAGCGGTGGGCTGGATCATGTCAGGAAAATGTACTGTAGATGTAGAAGATTTCATATTTTTCCGTTTGGTTGCCTGTATTTTTAAATGCATTTCAAATTAAGGCACGAAAAAAAACCAAAAACAAAGTTTAACGTTGAAATAAGCACTTTGAAAAGATACATGAACGCACATTACATCAAATCCGAGTCTAAATAATTTCAAGTGAATGCCTTCCTCCCATCTGTTAAAGCCCCCATTTCTTTCTCTTGGATTTAAACGGCATTTATTTTCACTTTTACAGCTTCTGCTTCTAAACTGTGTTCAGGCTTGTATCCCATGATGGTTCCATTAATTTTCATGTTCAGGAATAGAGAAATATGGAAAATGCATAGCACAACCTTCACCAAAGGCAGCAGAAGTGACAGCAACGTCTCCGGGATAAATGTGAGTTCATAGAGGATTTATATGGTAACTAATCCAGGGAGGAGAGAAAAGTCATTAGAAATGTTTTCTGTGTGCAGTATCTTAGAGACCCATCACACTGGCACCCTATGAGAGGATTAAAACGTTCTGTTGTGAACCCAGTCTGACTGTAATTCACCAAGGTGGGGACTAACTAGTTGTGACAAAAACTCAGGTTTAATCAGATATAGATAAATTATGCTCCACTTCTGACCAGCATTTTTCCTCCGCTGCCTGTGGTCATCAGCAGTACCATTTCTACCAACTGTCACCTGAAAACGTTATATCAGCGAGCCGTGTAATGATTGTTCAGGGCTCACTTTTCTTCCCATTTTATTCGTAAGGACTCAAAATGTTAGTTTGAGTTTGTACTCTGTCACATCACATACGTTTTGCTCCCAAACAACACCTGTAGTCACCTCAGCGGTCTGGCCGTTGACTATCTGCTAGCTGTGGCTCTATGTTGAGTCCTCTTCCCTCAGCTATTGATTTTTCCTTCCCTGTAATTCCAAGACTTTAATGGATTCATAATTCTCAGGCAAATGTGTTTCCAACACAGACACGCACGGGCTTGCTAAAATTCATCCTCCATACCTAGGTTTACTTCCGTAGTTTCACCAATGTTTCCAAAATAGGGGATTTTTGTTGCAAAAGTATTTAGTACATAATTATTTTTGACATTTTCCCATTAAAAAGGCCTTCTTATGTCAGGATAAGAATCCTTTCCATGATTACTATGAGATTTCCAGACAAGTCATTATCCATATATGGTGGTGCCTTCCAGTGACTCAAATGGCTCTTTTTCTTTCAGATTCTTTTAGAACCCCTGTCTGCTTTGAAAAGCAATTTAAAGACTACCTGTGATTCATGTTAGGTCAGCCTTCAAGATTTTTTTAAATTACGAGAATAAAGTCATAAAATTGTGAGAGTAAAATTGTAATTTTATGAGAACTCAAAAAACTGCTTCCTTCCCCCAGTCTTAAATTGATGAACATTGAGCGTCTTGTGAAGTTATACTTTGGTGTCGGTTTCACAAATAAGGAAATACTTAATTCAGATCAAATTATTATTAGTGTCAGGACTTTGACACGATTGTGCAAACGACTGCGATTTTATTCTTGCAATATTACGACTTTCTTCTCGTAATTTACAAAAAAAAAGTACTACATCCATCGATGAGTAAAGAAAATAAAAAAAAATGGCCACAGAGGAATACATTTCCACAAAAGAAACAAAACAATTTTGAGATTAACTGAACATGTTTGCGAGAAAAAAACACAATGTTTTCTGATGTTGAATGGTCGTAAATTTTAAAGAAGAAATTAATTTTCCCTCTATAAAGGCATAAATTTGCTACGTTAAAACAAGTATACCTCTGACATTGTCAGAAATTTGGATCCTCTCGTGACCCCCACATGGTGTCTTGCAATCCCCCAGGGCGTCCCGACCCCCACTTTGGGAACCCCTGACATATGTGATGTATGTGATGCCCTATCAGAGCAAGGTACAAAAACATACACAAAATAAAGGACTCAAAGTGTCTCTCATGCTTCATGCTACCAAGTCTTAACTATTTGCTTGCCTATCAATTGATACTAAACCTCACTCAGACAGAAAAGTACTAAGGAGCAATTAGCACAAAGTATTTTCTCCCACCGTGTCCTTTTGTTGCAGAAGCAACATCTTATACTTGAAACTGTTTTTTATATAGTAAAGTACAATTTTTCACTTCAGGTGTCTTTACCACCAGCCGTCTCTTGGTACGTGAATCAAAAAACCCATTTACGTGCAGTCCCTCCATTGAATGTGGTTCATCCATATTTGTATTCATTTTAATAGGAATCTTTAACCAGAGAGCTGTCGTTTATCTGTGTGAGAGATGATGAATGTTTTCAGAAAATTGTTCCCATGTTCTTATCCCTTCAGGAAATTGTACCTGCTGGCTGTGTTGCCTCCAATATTTAAATGTAATAGAATAGAAATGAGCTTTTTGTCCATCAGTGGGGAAATTCAGGTGTACTGGCAGAAAAGTGAAAAGGCAGATTTACACAACGGTAAAAAAAAGTTTTGACGCAGGACTGAAGGCTGGAAAAACTGTCATGCTGTTTTCTGCAGCCAGCGGGAATTCCTAAATTATGCAAAACTCCCAACATTTTGGACCGCCAAGCAAAAAGAAGTGAGGAAAACTATGGGAGAGGTCCAGAACATGGATGAATCTGTATATACCAATTTCCACGCTTTTACGATTCGATTAAACCAGTGTTTTGATGGTATGGGATAATATTTCAATCACTACAGATCTCTGTAAGAAAGACATTTCAACCCAGTGTAAGAGTACTCAAATTCTACTTTCCCTGCTTTGTTTTACAGCCATTTTCTCTTGAGAAGCATTGGCATGTGCCTGTTTGGGGTTTAGAAAATCCATTATGTTTGTATTATTGTGAATAAATTAAGCTTTCACTGCTCATCTGTTGGTCTTCGTTTTCTGCTTCCTCTCTCACAGTTTATATTTGAACTTTACAGGTACGGTCTCTTTGCTCAGGGTTCAAACTAGGACAACTGATCCCAGCAGATGTTTATTCAAATTACATTATAAACCTCTGAGATCATTTTACTCCACTGCAGATAAGACTTCTGTACAGCACAGCACAAGACGTACAGACAAATCTGGTTATTTCTCTCTTGTTTCATATGGTTTTGCTTGTTTCCTTTTTGTGGAAAAGGCACCTATGCTCAGTAACAAAGAAAATAAGATATGCTTCCTGTCACACAATTGTCTTTATCAAATTAATGACGTAGCAGGCGTGGTTCAGGCAGCTGACGAGACAGATCCTGATGTAAAGAGACAGAGGGACAAGGACAAAGCATAAAACCAGGATAAAAGAAAATGGGGTTACAACTTAATACTGGCTATATAAATGAGAAGAAAAACTGCACCACTTATTCACATATATAGATATTTGTCTTACCTGCTGTGTGCATGTAATTGTGTGTGCCTGTGTTTTCATGCAAGTGTGCACAAAAGTGCAAGAAAAAGTTGTCTGCAGTAGACTTTGCTGGTTACATTAATCAGAGCTCGCTTCTGCCCTCTGCAGGCTTATAAGCACACTTTGCTTTTTAACAGGGGACAAGTACTGTTTTACTGATAGGAATTGTACACATATACCCTCATCTATGAGAGCTAAAAATAATGCAACAATAAACTTTGTTAGGTGTAAATAGTAACTTAAAAAAGTGACAAAAGAAAAGACAACATGGTGCCCGGCTTCTATGTATAACTTTCCCATTTTTTTGCACATTTTGTCATGTTAAAATCACAAACTGCAATGCATTTTACTTGAATTATGATAAACCAACACATAACTGTGCATAACTGTGAAGCAGAAGAGGAATGACAGATGGTTACAAATCAAAATCTGAAACGGGTGGCGTTTTCACCGAATAAAATACGTAAAAGGCAGCCTTCTGCTGTCAGAAGAAATGTTAATAAAACTCACCTGAGTTCAATTTAAGTATACATTTTATCTCTTCTGCATTTCATCAAAGAGAAGGAAGAGAAGGCCATGTTGGCCCATGAGCCAGGAGAACACTCCTTTTCAGTTTGACACAAAGAATGCAGGTACTCTAGGCAGGTGAGCCTAAATCTGACCTCTATATGGTAAGACATAATAGGGGCAGCATCATGTTGTGGGTTGCTTTTTTTCCAGCAATAACTGGAAAGCTGGTCAGAGTATTTGGGAGAATGTATAGAACTTGTCGGTTCTCAAATCTATTTTGTTGCAGCTATTTTCTGCAAAAGCCATTCGTCCTTACGACAAGCGGTTTACAGGAAAATAAAAGAACAGAGGGAAACAACATTACCCTGTAAACAAGAAAGATAATTAAGAAATAACAGTCGCGTTGGAGCATCAAGTTAAAACGCTTATTAAAAATGAGGCCACAGTTTCTGCCTATCTCAGGTTTTAAAGGAGTTTGTTCCAGAGCTCAAACTAAATGCTGCCTCCTTGTGTTTATTTCTGGTCCTGGGATCACTGAGTAAGCAGATTTCTGATCACCTGAGGGGTCTGGATATATGTGGTTTCCCATCTGAACATCAACTCTCAAAGGTTTTTGGACCCACCACACTATTCAGTGATTTCTTGGTAATTAAGATTTTATTACCCACCTTTTTAGAATCAGGGAACCACTTCGTTGATTTACGGACTGGTTAATTTTGCTGGTGTTGTTCAGGACATGCCTGATCTTTTTTTCCCTCCAGAGAACAAAAATAACACAATAATCTGACCAACTGAAAAAAGTGTGTACCAGTTTTAGAGGAAACCCTTTATTCTGACAATGGTTTCGAAATGACAGAAGACTGATTTAGAAATTGACTTTATGTGACTGTTCAGTGTTCGCTTTCTGACATGCTCTGTAGTTTTTAAAAACAATCAAATCCTTCATTTATTCGCTAAATTGGTGGTTATTCTGATCAATTCACCCCTTAATATTATAGACACACTTACTTATGTCATTATAGGGAGTATTGCCATGTGATGACAGAAATATAAAGTTGTATGTCATCAGCATACCTATAAAAAGGGATGCTGTACTATTCCGTCATCTGAGCTGAGCTAGACGGTGTATGTAGATATTGAATAAAAGTGCCCTGAGAATAAAGCCTTGAGCTAGTCTGCATGTGATCTTTTTGTTCGCTAAGTGTCAAAATTGCAAAATGTTTTGAAACATTATAAACCTCACTCAGTATCAGATAATTCCACCCACTTTTTCAACCTATTAACATGTTACGGTCAACTGTGTCAAAAGTATCACAGAGATCTAGCAAAATTAAGCAGGAGTATTTAATGCACCCTTGTTAAATTGTGTGATATTAAAAAGTTTTACAAATACAGTTTCTGTACTTTAATGTAGTTGATGATGAACTTGAAACATTGATGCTTAATGTAAAGAAAAAACGCTTACCTGTCAAAATTCCTTTTTGTTAAAGACTTATGTATCCCTGGTTATTTATTCGCTCTCCATTCGTACAAAATGAAGAAGTTAAGCATAAATTAAAAAAAGATTTGTTTTGGTAATCATAACCAACAAGTTTGGATGCCACTTTCATGGGTATTTTGCATGATTCTGTTGCCATCCTGTGTCTGCTTAAAATGGATTCAACATCCAAATGGTTTGAATTAATCAGACCGAAACAAGAAACATTGGTTTTTGTCATAAAATCTGTGGGGTTTGGTCATTTGTATCAGGAAGTAAAGAAATAGGATTTAAAACTCAAGGGGAGGAAATGGTATGTTTGAATTCCTGAAAGGTAAAAAAAAAACAAAAAGGAAAAAAAAAGCCAACGCCCATGAGCGCCTCTATAAATAACTACCTGCTTAATACAAAGAGCCGTCTTTCTCTTTAGTGCGTGCAGGTTAAACAGAGAGACACAGTTAATTTGCAAGGTGTGTTGACAGGTATGTTATTGAACTTTGAACAGAGCCCCGGTAGCTGTATCCGCCTTCCTTATAGTCTGTCAACAGGGCTGATCATCTCCGAGCACAGAGATCAGACCGGGGCTGCAGCAATCGTTCCTATCTTTCCTGCTGCCACTTTTTCTAGCCTCACCAAACAGATAATTAAAAGAAAGAAGGAGGATGAACTCTATAAGCAACAAAGACCTGCAACAGAGACAGGGAGCTTAAACGGGGAACTTTTTATTTTTTATTTTAAAGCAAGAACTTTGTTGGAAAACAGCTGCATGGTGTTAGAGCCATGAATATTAACCACAGGGGAAAACCTTAAAGCCTCAGCAGCGATCGGAGAGTGAGAAATTGGTGGAAAACTGCACACACCAAATCTTGGTAGCATGAGCTGTAAAGAAACGGCACCATAATATACAATAACGGATGATTCAGGCGCACATAGCTTCAAGGCTCTGTTTTCAGCCTGAACTCTGAACTCCCCACCCACAGGAATGTCAGCACACCTTGAGTCAGCCTCCCACCCATGACAGTCAGTCATTACCTAACACACCCATGAAGATTAACCAAAGATTGTCCTCAGACTAAATATACATGTAAAGATGCAGATCAGCAGGATCTGAAAGACAAAACAGTCGGCAAATTCTTCTTTACAATTAGCTTCTGTTTCACTTTTCTACATCTGGCCAGACATAAAGTCTTATAAGTCACATTCTAACTTTGTCTCAATACTTTAAGTCTATTGCTTGTTACTATTTGTCTGCCTTGAATTAAATTTGGCTTCTCATGTTTGCGGTTGGTGATTTTGTCTTCTTTTGTTTTTTGGCCACAATTCAGATTATGTATTTCTGGTTACCGAGCTTATATATATATATATATATATATATATATATATATATATATATATATATATATATATATATATATATATATAGAGTGAAGACAAGGCTATTCATTTGGCCTGTCAGTCATAAGTTTAATCAGAGTGCAGCGGTTCAGTGTAAAGCTGGTAAAAAGGAGCCAGTTGCCATTTTTCTAAGGTTTAACTTGCAGTTTAATTGTCAAAGAAATGCACATTCAGCACAGAGACAAGTGGCAGGACGTTACATTATGACTGTGAAGTGTGCCTGTTTTCCAGAGTACAATTATATATTAAAATCCTGAATAAATGCACATACTGTATAAAAGATTTTAAAAATGTCTTAAAATGTGCTACATTGAGAACAAATTGTAAAGTAGATAAAGCAGCTTGGTTCACTTTTGCATTGGGGCAGCTCTGCTGGTTATGTTAGATCTCCCACAGGTTCAGTTTTGATCACACTGTTGGAGCCATTTGATGTTAATTGTTAACAGGAAACCATTAGCATGTGGCTTGTTGGGATAATGGAAAACTGCAAGCATGGGGGTTGATATTATGGCATCACATGAGTGCAGGTGAGCAGCCGGTTTGAGCCAGGAGGAAGAAAAACAAGTTTAAACCACAAAATCCCTTTAAACAGTTGTCTAGGGGTGTTTCAAGTGGGAAAGTTAATGATCTTTTCTATCCTAGTAAAATAATCTATGTTGAAAATGTTGGTAAATTTGGCCTGGAAAAAAGACACCGAAGCAACTTTTTGAACTCCAATTACACGTGTTTTAGAGGTCAAAGCCGCCTGTTCAATGTATCTCCAGTAAAAAATTGATCAGGGAATCTCCTGTATCTCTGTGTCTAGAAATCAAGGGAAAAAAACAAAAATAAAACAGACACTATAAGGCAATTATGTCAGTTTTCTCTTGGGGAACATATTACAACCCTTTCCCGTTACTTCTGCACACTTTGGTCGGCATTTTGTAAATATTCACAAATGTACATTACATACCTACTTCATTCTGTTGTTTAGTTGATGTTTTGCATCCAGAAACTGTGAAATACCAGAAATACTGATTATTAAACGCAATTAGAATAAAAACAAACCCAGCTGCTCGTTGTTATTTTTTTTATAGTAGCTTTTTCTTTTTACTAAATCTGTAAGTTTTGAAGTTCCAAACTGAATAATTCCTTGTATAGCTGTAGTTCATAATGTAGAGTTGCTGTTTATTTCGGCTTACAAGGTGGCTTAGCTTATCCTCAACCTTCCCAGTTCAACTTGTGACCTTTGACAAGATACAAAGCTGCATTGAGACCCGTTTGTGCAATGTTTTTGATAAATGCTTACCTAGATTGAAAGAAAGAGACATCTTCCCCTCTTATTCTTTTAATTATCCACTAACATTAACCAACGGAATAGACATCACTACAAAACTCACATTTTCATTATTTACTTTATATCTTGTTGTAATATGATTTCCGAAGATCTGTTTGATTACGGAAATTCAATACGAATTAAGTAGCTGTCATTACTAAAATGTTTTGCTGGTTTTTACCCTGAAAGGACTCAGTGTGTCTAGGTTTAGCAGCATCTCTTTCTCTGGAAGGAGCCACAGATGGAGCTTTTGCTTCCTAGAACATTGTATACTCTCTGTGTCTCTTTCATGATTACAGCCACTAACAGAACTTTTACTGATTCATTATGTGAGTTCTCCTTGTTTTTCTTTCCCAGACAAAGGCTCAGGACCCCTGTAATTGACTTTCCTGGATAAAGCCATTGTTAGATCTGTTAGTGACCGAATTGGATTCTACATTCTTGGATATGAATTGGACCTTTTGTGTTCTTCATCTCCTTAATAGGACATTAGTTGTGGATTGGCGCAATGAAAATGAAGTGAACTAATTTGACTAATTTTAGAGTTTTTACAGGCCTGCAGCTTTCACAGAGATCTAATTTTTAACCTCCTTTTTCTGAATGCATACTGTATTGACTACTGTCAGGATGGAAGCACCATTTCACCCAGTATAACAGTAAGTGTTTCTGAGCAGGATTACTAACTATAGCTTTAATACAATGTCAAACCGCTAAAATGTAGAAAAAGTAACCACTTAAAAGTGACTGTTTTCTTTAAAAGACTGAAGAATGATACCGTCATGAAGCTAACATAGACCATGCATGAAAAAAAACATGTTTTCCTGATACATGTCATCCCAACACTGCCATATATAGCAATCTTTGCTCTTTAGCTCAGGAATGTATGTCGTACTTTTAATCACTCTGCTCATCCCAGCCTTTTTTTCCCCCCCGACACAGCTGCCTCAGAAAAAGGACATTTGCGTCACAAAACCTTCGGGCCGGGAGTTGACCTATCGTCTTGACGCCAGAACAATGGAGGCTGGCGGGGAAGTGAGTCACAGAAGAAGTAGAGGACGGACGAACAGCGGGGAGGGAGATGATTCCCCCCCCCCCCCCCCCCCCCCCCCCCCCGAGCAGACTTCTCCTCTCGTGGGTCTCAGCTTCAGACTGCTTATCATGAAGGATGACGATGCCGTTAACCCTCGCCTCCAGCTGCATGTGTACACATCCAGCCCCAGTCGGCTGCTCATCAGGCTGAATCACAGCTGTCTCAACAAGCCAAGCAATATTTCAGGGAAATCTTGGCACCAAGACACATAAAAGATTTAAGGAACACCTGGACAGGGCTCAATGAATGACCCACTTTTAAAGCTTTTAGCAAGTTTTAATGTCCTTAGTTGCATCATAAATACCTTAATAAAATCAGCTCAGTGGTTGAGAACATCTAAAAACTTTAATAGAAATTATAAATATTTTTGTAACAAAAAGATACATGAATGCGTCCCTTATTTCGTTTTTTCCTTTTGTAATCGCTCCCTTTTCTTCATCTCTGACTAAACAGCTCAGGGAGCGAAACGTGTCGAGTCTTGATCAGCAAATCTTTGGCTTCTATTAAATTCCTGGGAACGTAGACTCCAAACTGCGAGAACATTTCTTTCTTAGATCGAAATGATAACAACAACAACAAAAAAACTGACACAAAATCCACAAAAATAATTTTACAAAAGTGGACACGACATTCAATGTTTTTGATTCAGAAAGACACTTTTTTTTTTTTTTTCCAAGGTGTTGTCCTTGTACATTCCTTAAATCTGTTGTAGTCGTGGGCTGGTTGTTCTGATCAAGGTATGCCAAGATTGTAGAGTTATGAATTAAAACCCACAATAATATGTCATCAAACTGTTCCAATAATTCAAGGTTCTTAATGAATAAAAAAAAAAGGGTCTGGGTCGGCCCTTCCCCCACCTGTTGCTGCGTCCTGCTGGTCAGGAGGCTGAACGACGGCGACCGCAGTTAACCCTAGCTTACAAGAGAGATAAATTAGGCTGTGTGGAAGTAATTTGGGTCGTGAAAAACACAGCTCATGGTGATGGACCTAAAGGAAAGCCCAACTCGTCAACCCATTCAAAATCCATTTGTTACCTGTCTCACTCTATAGAAATGTATATCCTACATTTGAAACGTTTGCCTAAATGCAATGGCTGTGTATTTTCTATTTATACCTATGATATAGTGTATGTATGGAAATCAAAAACAAATTGTATGGATAATATCGCTGCACCTGTAACTGTTGGTATGCCTGGTTATTTAAGCACTATTAGGAATAACAATTCACGTCGTCGTCATCATAACGGGAGTAACGCAGCGTGAAACCCCCTCAACTCGGTGCTGTGCACTGCTGGTCAGCCAGCTGAAAGAAAGCCGCTACTGTTATCCCTCGCTTACAAGAAAGATTCATTTGCTTCATGGAAAAACACAAGTGATAATGCAAAAAGAGGCGGCACTGATTTTATCTTATTAACACGAGCTAGCTAGCCCAACTTACCAGTTCATATTTTTGATAAGTGCGTTACTCTATAAGAGGCAGAACAGCTAGAAAAAAAAGACAGATATTCTGGTTCAACGGTTCAGATCCTCTTAAATACAGGTGCTTCTTCTATATTTTTTATAATTTAAATAATCAATAACGTGCTAGAGATTACTTTATTACACCTGTAATTGGCAATAAACCGGGTTGTTTTAGTAGCAGCAGAAGTAATCCATCCAGTAGAACTGGGCTAAATTAGTTTTTTTTTTTTTTTTAGATTTGTGTGTAAAACGTGAACCTATGATCTTTTTACTCAATTATTCTGCGAGAATCTCACACCGGCTCATGCCTGATCTGCTGTGCGGCCTTTGTCTCGTTTAACTGCATAAATGAAGCAAGATTTAACAGCGAGAAAGAAGAAAAAAAAAAAAAACAGAATAAAGCTACGCTTCAAGCATTCATCAACACACAGAAGCATTAGACATCACTCTGCGTCTGAAGCCTGAGTCTTGTTTCTCCCCACCGAAGTCGTCGCTCAAAGAGTAGACTCCAGACCTCTGGCTGGGTTTCTTCTTCAGGCTGATCACGGGAGGCTGGAGGAAACGGCCAAAGGGGTGCAGACCCCTGGAGAGGTCCGACAGCAGGTCCTGCTCCTCTCTCTGGGTTAAAGGGTCCTTCTCCTGAGCTTTGGGCCCCTTCAACATCTCCCTGACGGTTTTGGAGATGCCTTTGTGGAGGTAGTGGTAGGCCCTGTTCCCACAGTTGTCCCTGATGCTCACGTCGGCCCTGAACTCGCCCACCAGCATGGCCATGATGTACTCCTGGTCGTGCAGGGCGGCTATGTGTAAAGGCGTGTACCCCCCGTGGGACTTGGCGTTGATGTCAACGTCGACCTTTCCTTCCCGGGACAGCTCCATGACCTTGATGAGCATCTTACTGTTCCCACACTTGGCCACCCAGTGCAGGACGGTGAACCCCGAGATGAAGTCCTTCTTCTCGGCGAGCTGGCAGTCGCCCAGCAGCAGGCCGTAGACCTGGCTCCAGTGGCCTGCGGCGCACTTCACCAGCCAGTCGTGCTCCGCCTCCTCCAGGGGGACCACGGAGGAAACCCTCGAGTCTTTGGGTTCCTCTGGAACCTTGGAGCTCCTTGCCGCCCTCCTCAGCTGGGGCGAGTGGCTCTCCATTGAGGATGGCTTCCTCTTGACCCTGGGGGTGTCCGTTTTTTGGCTCTGGGGAGGTACGTCTGGGTTCGCCTTTATCTTGTGGATCTCCACCCTGGTAGGATTTGGCACTCTCAGGGGAAGACCGTAGGGCTTGCTTTGAACCCTCGCCTCAGCCCTCTCCGTCGCGTTGAACCCAAAATTCAGCACCCTTTTAACTCTGACCTCCTCACATTTGCTCCTCTGCAGAGCCAGCTGTATGGGAGATAAATGTGCAGGGCTTTCCTTAGAAACAGCCGACCGTCCTGGATCCATGGAGCTCTCAGGCTTTCCATCTTGCACATGTGGACTCTGCTTCTGCTCGCCTGACGTCTCCTGTTTGCCATTGTCCTTACTGTTTTCAGTCGTTTGACTCCCACCGAGCAAGTGCTGGTAGGTCTTTCTGAGAACAACGTACCGGGCACCGTCGATCTCTTTGACGCAGGCGACGTTGTTCACGAAGGTCTTGAAGAGTTCTCTGTTCCGATCTCTCTGCGCCGGATCGACGCACTCCACCGAGGATCTGAATTTTCCCACCAGCTCAGATTTCTTCACTCTGCCCCCCTCCGCCACCAGCAGAGAAACGATGGACTCCTGAGTTAAATCCATGGATAAAAATGTTGAAAATCAGGAGGCGAGAAATGTGGGAAATGTCTCATAGCCGCGCAGTTCAGACACCTGGCTGCGCTGCTCTCCTCCCTCTACCTGGGGGGAGTTTCTCTTTTTTTTTTTTTTTTTGGGTCCGGCCAAAGTGCGGACGTGGAAATGATTTGAATAATATATGCAGGTGTTTTCCTACAAGCTAAAGTGAACAGATAAGAGTTTTTTTTTTTTAAGAAGACATGTTATTGCTCTCACGAGGAAATGTAAACGTTGACATATTCGTGTTTAGAAAAGTACCGTACATATTGGAAGTATATAAAGCACCCTATGAATAAATACATAAAGGCGTCGATGGAGAGCAAAATTTGCGGATAATGCACGTTTTCACGTTTTCCACGTGGATCCATCACTGTAAGTGTTATTTTATGCACAAAACTCAGAGGCCTACAAAAAAAGTAGAATATGTCACATGTTGGCTTAGTTATCCACTGATTGGTTGTCAGTTGGAAACTCATCTTAGACCGCATTTATTCATTTGGATATACAAAAACCAAAAAAAATAATTTTTAAGCAATTCCTGCACAATAAGTACAATACTTATTTTATTGACCTCAACTATTTGTGCTGTCATATTCTGAATCTGTATCAGCTCATGTCATGGCTCTATGGCAAATTGAAATGAAGGGGAACTGCCGGATGAGAAGTGGCCATATTGAAACCTGCGATGTGTCGCCTGTGGCCGAGCCGACTCGATGTGCTAACTCATTAGCGTGAACAACTCTGGTCTTCTTCCTTGAAAAAAATGGAGCACTAAAGAACAGGAACAAAACAATTCGACAGACACTCATATTTCATTGTGTTTAATGGTTTTATATTTATTTATAGATATAGCAAACATGATTTAGAGTAATAATATTTAAAATGAAATCACATGTAGCATCGTTACCTACAACAATTTCATTAAGTATAACGGCACACCACAATAAAATTGTATATATATATATATATATATATATATATATATATATATATATATATATATATATATATATATATTACAGACTAATGAAAAACCCTTCTCAATCAGAAATGTTGAAATGAAAAAGTGCTTCCATAAACTGTGCAATATATGCCCTTTATACTTCATAGGTGCTATTTTGTTCCTTCACAGTCCTCTAAAGACAGCAACTATCCCTTCCAATCAAATATTTTCCCCCCATTAAATTTTACTTCAAAATGCTTTGATAAAGCAATCTGTGAACAGCTAGGTTTCAATTACAATTGAGCAATAGTTTGGTGCACATCCACCTAGAAGTTTGCAGTCCTTGTCCTCCTGAAAATGACGTGTTCACAAAATATTAGTCATTTCTAAAAATTAGGTTATAAATACAGCATCACCCTGAAGTGTTTTCATTCACTCAGTACAGCTATCATAGTTGTTACAGTAACAAAGCACATCCTGTTTATGGTGTTGTAACACAGTTACTAAAATTCCCCAAAACCTTAAAGAGGGCATAAAAAATGTGTGTAAAGCTGCTATTGCACTTTTTCTTGACTTGTCACGTATAGAGACTAAAAAATGTATGCCACGTTTATATAAAGAATAATAAAAGGACACCGATTGTGTTGAGCATTGAAATATGTGTCGCTTTTGATATGCTCCCGGTTTGAAGCATAGCTGTGTGTGTTTTGGGATCAAAGGAATGAAACAGTGTTCAACTGCATCAAAACTAGACAACTTTCTTTTCTCTTGACGTCACAGTCCCCATCCAAAACATCGGCAAATGTTAGTATCAATCGACCATCTGGGAATTACATTTCAGTGCTTTATAAGTGTCCCCAAGCAGTCAGACAGTCATTGATCAAATTAGTCAGAATGTGGATAATGCAGTCAGTTTCACTTTCAGTTTCAAGCATTCTGCACATCAAGATTAGCAAATTTCCATCAGCACTGAATTTGCATGGCAAATTATGAGATTAGGCAATGGTTTTATTAGGTCAATGCTCTGACGTTTGAGTCACAGTTGTGGTGATTCTGTGCGTGGTAAAAGTGGAATCGGAGCTACAACGTTTGTGCAGAACTTGTGAATGTGTTCAATATATTTCTTACAGATTATCACAGAATATTTAGCAAGGTGGTGTTGGAGGGTTGCTCACCTATTGCCCTGTATCTAAAGTTACATTTTAGTCTGATACAAAAGGCATATGCTTGCTGCTATATGTTCAAAAAATTAGGTTGGAAAAAGATTTATGCTATCATAGTTTTCAAATAGTTGTGTATTGGTTAGCCACACAAAAATTCAATTAATCAAATAAAAAAAGATTGGAAATAAAAATGACAAGGGTATGGACTTATTATTTTTCTTAGGTGTGCCAAGGTACAGGCCCTGCAAACCCTTTCAAAAGTCCAATC
The DNA here is from genome assembly GCA_037039145.1 of Fundulus diaphanus. Classification (NCBI taxonomy): domain Eukaryota; kingdom Metazoa; phylum Chordata; class Actinopteri; order Cyprinodontiformes; family Fundulidae; genus Fundulus; species Fundulus diaphanus. Next base: position 37,182,005 of record CM073136.1, read on the forward strand.
CAGGTTCTAATTTTGTATTTGTTGTAGAGACCGATGACAGTGCATTATTCTCCATTTTAGACAGTTAGACTCAAAAGGAACATAAAAACAAATAAAGGTCAGATACCACTTTGTATGCTACTGGTTTAAGATGCTCATATTTATTTGTGTTTTAAGATATCAAATCTATTTTAAACAACATACAAAACTACTGCATTCAAGCTAGTTTACTACAGATGGCTTGAACACATCATAAATAAATATTAAAATTAACAAGAATTATGAAATATACACGCAAAAAATTTGTTTGGAAACTGTCTCTTTTTGAGGAGTTGAGCCAAATGATTCGAATCCCTGAACGGAGCTGGAATTCCCATCACTAATTGGAACGTGTCCATCACCAACAAAGACGTAAACCTACGTTAAGATGGTCAGCACATCTTCAAGGCATTGGTTTGCGTAAACGTTTTAAGGAAAAATAACGACACGGGTTTGGAAGTGTGGAAGAATTGGCCTAGTTGTCACTTAAAGGGAAAAAAGTGGATGTGTAAGCTAATGTAACACAATCCGCCTCAATATCTGCAAGTGCAAAGAGTATGAGCTCAACAATTTTTTCTAACACTCCATATTTCTCTTTATTTACCTGAATGTACGTGTTTAAATACCGTGGCTACGTTTGACATGAGCGCGCAAAGCGTTTCCAAGACCCCCCCCCAGTATCAACTCTGGGGTAAATGTGAAGGAAAAGACCGAGAAGCGGATCTAAACACGACAGCGGGGAGTCATCTTGTCGCGCCTTCTCTTTGAGCAGCTAGCGGCTCCCCTCCGCCTCGCGTCGCTCTGTTCCCGTCCCCTGTCAGCTCAGCTCGCCCCGGGGCTGGTTTAGCAGGCGAGGTACGGAGAGAGGAGTGCAGTTCCCTTTCGCCTCCGCTCAGTTCGCCGCTCAGCACGCCGTCTACACACATTCCACACCATGGCTGCCACGGACGTGGACGTATTTTCGGTAAGCAGAGAGCACGGCGCTTCGCGTTTCAGTCCCGTCGGCGGAACAGAAAACGGCAAAAAAAGTGCAGCGTTTAAGATTGGCAACTTGGTCGGTTGACGTAAATATGCGTGCGTGTGTGTGTGTGTGTGAGAGCGTGGTGTGTAGCTAAGCCTCCCCCGCTCATGGAGCCTGTTCATCAGCCTCTGGCGAGATGGTGGAAGTGATTTCTGCGACGGTGACTCAGTGGGTTTGTCGCCGTTCAGCCTCACCAGCGCGGCTGCTACTGCTAACTTGTGCGGTGTGGCCGTGTCTCCGCTTTTTACTCACGCCTGCCTGCTCGCTTGGACCTTTGTGAGTAGAGTGATGCTAACGTTAATGGCTGGCTGGCTTTAGTAGAAGTGCCTCCAAACGCGACACCAAGGGGAAGAGAACCACCAACTCCCACGTCGTTGTACGTTCCAGGAGAGAGCTGTACAGAGTGGGTAGTTGCAGAAGAAAGTGCTCCTGGGTGTTTTTTTTTTCTCCCCACCCCACCTGGAGCACCTTCGCTTGCTTTGACGTGCAGCGTCAACAACCCATCTCACCTGGATGCTGATGGCTGTGGGCAGGTAGGCTCTCCTGTAGAGGCCTGTCTTACAGTGGCCCCGGAGAAGCCTCTGACTGAAGAGCCTGTGTTGTGGGGACGATCCGTAACACTTTTATTCATAAAGCACTTTTAAAACAATCACAGCTGAAGTGCTGAACATAGCTGCAAACCATAAACGTACATTAGCGGAAAATAATATATAAGTTATAATATATAATAAAATATATAATAAAAACATATAGAAATAAACACGGGCAAACTGAGGCTGCGTTCACACTGCGTGGAAATGCCACCCAAATCCGATCGTTTTGGCCCGTATGCGACCCATATGTGTCTTTTACAATTCCGATCCAGGCTAAGCGTTGTTTATTTTAAATGTGTCGATGTCTGAGAGCGACATAAAACAGTCAGGAAAGCTACCGGTCTGCATAGCTAACACACTTGACGCACATTACGGCCAAGGTCCGAGATTAACACTCAGCTGAAGCCAAACGGCAGTAAATTTTCCGTTTGGCGAGTATAAAAGGTGTTTTTCAGCCATCATTTGGGTGGAGGCTTCATGTTCCTGTCCTGTCAGCTCGTATGACAACAAATGTGCGGGTACACAAACACTCGCACATGTGACACGAGAACGACAGCAACTAGGTCATGTCTGTTTGCTAACAACTAGCGTTTAGCTCAGGCTAATTACGTAGCGGGATTGTGTGGAGATATTTAGCAGGAGTCAGACTTGCTTTGGCCGGTAGATTTTTTTTAATTTTTTTTTTTTTTCGGTGAATCAGGAAGTTAATTTCGGACACTGGTTACGGCGAAGCTGCGGAAGTGACGCAATGCTCCCCCGCACTTCCCTACGACATGGAAAACAGTTTGTGCGTCTGATTCTTTTTAGTGCCAACTGTTTTGTGGTCTGTAAATAGTGTTGCATAACGAAAATCAGTTTGCTGTGCACTGCTGGTCAGCAGGCTTATAGAGAAGACAATTTCAGCTGTTTGAAAATACGTTGGTGTTTTTCTAAGTAATATTTACTTGTATATGCAGCTAAATATGAAGATTTCCATTTAAATTTAGTAGAATATAAAGGTGCGGTAAAACAGTGGTGGATGGCGTATCTTTATTTTCTTTTATCACAATATTTTCCTGAATTACAGTTGCTTGTTTTAGAACTGAATATATACCATATCTCACATTGGCTTATAGCAGATCTTATATAAATGTTTCTTTCTTCAGGGACGTAAGAGAGAAAAAAAGTACAACATTCTGTAGTTTTAAAGGAGCGGCTCATTATTCTAGCTATTAAACTTTTAGCGTACAGGTTACAACTGCAGCTAATGATTGTTTTATCAATTGAGTATTTTATTATTTTTACGATTTATCAAGTAATTTGATGAATAATTGGCACAGTGTGCAGATACTTTAACTTCAAATTTAAACTACTTGAGCCTATTTTATGAGTAATAGTAATACATTTTAAAAATGCAAGTAAAGTAATAATTCAATTCCCTTTTTAAAAAAAACGACTATATATATATATATATATATATATATATATATATATATATATATATATATATATATATATATATATTAGACTTAAAATGCACTAACAGCACGCCTTTAGTTTACACTTGAAAATTTGTTGAAAAAAGAAGTTGAAACTTTTCAAAAGCTCAGCCCTTTCTGGTTGAATCAACACCCGTACAGGACTAGCTGTCTCTGTGGCGAAAATGGTCCCAAAAAAGTTTCACTTGCATATTGTTTTCTGTTTTTTTAAAGAGTTTTTTTTAACATCAAAAAGCATAATGTTAAATAAATAGAATAGAGCCCTGGTAGCCTCTTCTTGTTTTTTAATTAGACTTAGACAGACTTAGACATCTTTATTTGTCATTTTGTATGTACAGAGTGCATACAGAACAAAATTTCGTTGCATACAGCTTGTATATTACAGTATACATTGCAGCAGTGATTAAAAAGTAAACAATTGAAATGTAAACAATGCAGGAGAAGAAAACAGTGTGCGATCACGGTGTACAGGAGAATTTTTTAAAACCATACAAAACCATGTATGGTTTTAAAAAATATGTAATGCGCAAAAGGCATTTGTGCAAAAATGCATTGTTCGGCAGCATTTGTAATGCTAGATAGAGATGCTGTGATGCTATGTGCAAATGTGGTGCAGGGTCCAGTTTAGAGTTCAGCAGTTCAACAGTCTGATGGCAACAGGGAAAAAGGTTTTGCAGAACCTGATGGACCTGCAGCGGATGCTGCGGAACCTCTTCCCAGAAGCTAACAGTCCATGGTGGGGGTGTGAGGGGTCTTTTATGATATTTCGGGCTCGCGACACCCAGCGCTGGGACGAAATGTCCTTAATGGAGGTAAGAGGAGCCCCGATGATCCCTTCTGCTGTCCTCACCACTCTCCTCACGTTATTCCAGTCGGTGGCATTACAGTCTCCACCCCACACAGAGAGACAGCAAAAATGCGCTAAAATGAGCTAAATTCTGTAAACTAATCCACAGAACCAGAACCAAACTCTCCTCTAACTGCGTAGGATGGACAGTTCTGATATGTTTATGTAATTCAATTCAATTTTATTTTTATAGCGCCAATTCACAACACATGTCATCTGAAGGCACTTTACAAAGTCAAAATCAATCAAATCATACAGATTGGTCAAAAAGCTTCCTATCTAAGGAAACCCAGTAGATAGCGTGCAGGTATATCTCACTTTGCTTTGGAGCATCTGCCCCTCCCCCCTATTGTCACATAATGGTACGATCCTACATGCTCAGATGCGATTGGCCGGGTAGCCGCCATGCTGGCCAATCACAACGAAGCTCTGCCATAAGCAGAGCTGAGCACAGAGAGCCGAGCAGTGCAAGGAAAACACTGTTCTTAGTCTCTTCGAAGCGTCGTCTTTCAGGGCCGCCTGCGTCTTTTGCGGATCACACGTGACTATCTGAAGACATCTGTTGTTTACTGAAGCGTTCCGTCAGTAAAACGTCTTTCTGGTTTGCTTTTGTTTTGCGAGTTTATAATAAACGCACAACTTGGTAGTCAAGAATCATGCAGTGTGGGACCCTGCAGCGGACAATACCTATGCTGCTAATGTCTCGCGTAACGGTAGCGTAGGCCATCATTAGTGGAAGGAAGAGCGTCGTACAACACAACTAACCACCCGGCCGGAACAAGGTGTGCTGAATACTTGGACAGCAGTAAAACGGTATTTAACGAAGCAATCGAGGCACTCGATTTACTCTGGGAATCATTTCCGCCCAAGTAGATGTTATAGTCTGAATAGTGACGCTAAGCAACTCGGCTTTTAGCTCTAAAGAGGGCGGCAGTGGTAGGATGGATATATTTTCAGAGTAGGTTGGAGATCGTTTTGTATTATCCTCATTGGTTTGTTGTGTGTTACCAGTCAGGTGTGACCCAATGAACGCTGGGCGGGACGGTGCAGTTTGTAAGAAGCCCCTGTAGTAACTCCCTGTAATAATAGTAGGAGAGAGAATTTCACAGTAGAGTGGCCGGAGCGCACGGCTGGGATTTAAAGAGCGGGGATTAACTTTTTTGGCAGATGCTTGAAAAGGTTCTTGAATTGGACAGTAAGCAGCTCTGAGATCCCGGGATAAAGAGATTAAGCCCACACTGCGGGCCACTCCTACTGCTTAGCGGCGCAACGCGTCTTCAAAGAGAAAAGGCGCGGATCCAAGAAAAGAGGACGCAGCCAACGCTGCTCAGTTAGGACTTTTCATTTCAGACCGAGTCCAGCACCGGTTCCAGGAGATCTTGCAGACTGGTGATTTTTTTTTTTTTTTTAAAAGTCTCTCCTGGAATACAAAACGAGAGGATTGATTGGAGGGAAACGCTGAGAATGCAGTGGAACGGGCCAGAGTTTGCAGCTGCCTGACCGACTTCCTGTCTGACTTTGTGAACTAAGTGAGACCACATTGAGCAAACTGTCATGCGCCCCTGCCTGTTTGTGTGAACCGAGGGCTGTTAATTATGTGGAGCCATTGATAGAGACACGTGGTTTGTCAGACTGTAGGTCCACATCGATCCAGTCTGATGGAAACGGTAGCTTTGGGAGACATTTCTGTGCAGGACACTGGGGAAGCAACCGACGGAGCCCGACCAATCATTTTAATTATGTTCATCCAGTGAAGGCATCAGATTGTGTACAGTGAAACAGTGGTCTCTATTTTTAAGCGGTTATGTAATAAAATACCCCGCACCGTACCGTATGCAGCGTGCACATTGCTTGCTGACCCTGAAGAGTGCTGCCTCTCCCTTGAGTCTTGCATGCTTATAATGACATTAGCTTCATATAGCGCTTGGAGCAAAGAGGCAAGGAACGAGGAAGTGGTTCATATGCGCTCTAGTTGGAGGTTTATTTCATGAACTCACTTGTTTTTTTTTTGTTTTTTTTACACCAAGACAAGTTGCAACAAATTTCTCTTGTAGTTCATCTTAAATCGTTAAACATATATACTGATGTTGGAGTTTTTTGTGTGTGTGTGTGTGTGTGTGTGTGTGTGTGTGTGTGTGTATTGTTGGCTGTATCGTGAATATAAAATACAGATTCAAATGTATCAATCACTGTAAGTTTTAGGGATGCACTGATATGAGAATATATATATATATATATATATATATATATATATATATATATATATATATATATATACACATACACACACACACACACGTACTAGGGCTGGACGATATAGAAGAAAGGCACATCGATAAAATAGATATCATATTGATCAATATCAATAATTATCAATAGATTCAAAACATATATTGTAAGTGCAGCCCTGGCTATTTTATTTTCTTGCTTAGTCACCTATTATTATATACAGAACACACAAGCACTGAATTAAAAAGCAACCCTTTATTCAAGCAACTTTTGGTTGAATAAAGTTTTTAAAAAAGAAAAGAGGACATGTGCTCTCTGAAATCTTTGAACGGGGTGGAGCTTGCTTCCTTGGCCTGCGTTTGTGATTGGTTGGGAGGATGTAATGACTGTAATACTAACCTACATGATAGGCTGGAATGCAAAGGGAAGGAAAATTGTTATTGAACTTTTATTTACCCTTTTTTTTCTCGATATATATATCGATCGATATATATATTGTTATTGAATTATCATCCAGCCCTAATACACACACACACACACACACACACACGCACGTTTCTGTGATGGTCAAATTTTGTATCGACGGAAAACTATGCTAACTTAATTTTTTTATGTCTTCTTTCGACACAAAATTGCGGTCGTTTCGAAACAGACCACACTGCTGACATTGCATCTCTGCTTCATTTAAAAACCCCCGCTATCCTGACTGTGATGCATCACTTTCACAGGACCGACCAAAAACTGCATGACCAACCCTCTCCCCTTCTTGAAACAGAGGCACACAAAGCAACTAGATGGAATAAACATTGGTTAATATCGGCCCCGTTTTACTTATCGGACCGATACGGTATGTTAAAACTGACTAACATCGGCCGATACCAACGTTAATGCCGATATATCGTCCATCCCTAGTAAGACTGATGGAGAGGGACAGTCGAGCTGTAGGATCTTTGGTGATGACGACCTAGAAAGAAAAAACTCTCGGGGAATAAAGCTGACATACCTCTTAAGATGATGTTTGTAAACGATGTTGCACGGACTAGAAGCCAATATTTACCCCAGAAGGGAGAAGCTAGCTGCTCCCATAAGTCCCATCATCACCTGTTTGTCCTGTCTGGATCAGATTCTAAAACTCCAAAGTGCTGTAATTCAAACATTACTCACCGCCCCTGCATTATTGATGTTTTCATTGATTCTGCCGGCTTCTAAGTGGCGTTATAATCGTACCTCATGGCTATTTGAATTCTTTCTGCGCTGCTTCCGTTAGTGTGTTTAAATGGTGGAGCCAAAGCTCGTTTTTCTCTGGACGACCTTCAGTCGGTGCATCGGCACCTGCGTCTGTACCAAAAACCTTCCTTATAGGCCTTACAGTTTGCCGAGTAAATGCAGGGACGTTTTTTAAGCATGCAGGTGGTGTGGAGCTAAAGTGTGCACCAAGAACTGTGTGATATTAGCAAAACATTATTGGTACTATTGCAATTGATAGCCTATGTTTTTTTCACTTTGTTTTTTTTAACCCTTAAAATTGCCCTCAACGCTCTCCCTGTGCTTTACATTGCAAAAACGGATCTAAAAATAAGTAAAATGTTCTTAAAGTTAGTGTATTTATCCTTGATTTGAGCAGGTATATAAGATTATCTGCCAATGGAATGAGTATTTATACCCCTAAAATAAGATAATTAGACATCCTGCACTTGAAATAAGATGATGGAGGTGAGTTGTTCCTATTTTAAGTGCAAAAATTTTATTCCATTGGCAGATCATCTTATATTATCATCATATTAAGAACATTTTACTTATTTTTAGTTCCGTTTTTGCAGTGTTGTTGGTCACTATCACTTGATCTCAAATATCTTATTAGCAATCCCAGTTTTGTTGCAAGGTAAATAACAAACCAGCAAATGTTACATCTCAGCAGTCCGCTCTGATTGCAGAATTGCACACATTATTTCTGATGATTCGGATTCAACATGTTTGCATTAGTTTGGTTTATTGCTTTTATTTCTAATCAGTAAACGTGTGTAAATAGATTTCAGTTTGATTATGAATAAAATGGACTGTAGTTGAATTAGTAGCTCGTGGTGATCGGGAGTGTTTGGATGATCGGTCTTATCTGAAAAACAAATCGTGCCTCAGAGAAATGAATGAACTCCTGGGCTTTGAAATGTGTTATGATGGTTCTTTCTCTGTGAAGTACAAGGAATTGCATCAGATTAGTAAATATACTGCTTAATTTAGTTATTTATTAATACATTGGAATGGTTGATCTATTACTTGTACAGAAGTATTGGATGGGCTCATGTCCACACCTGAGATTCTTGTGGCTGAGATGCTAAAGCTCACAATGTGGCGCAGAAACCACGATGAAACACTTACATCTTTCCCTCCTTGTGTCTCTTTCCTTCCTTCTATGTGGCCTTGGCCTCTATCCTACCTTTTGTCTTTCCTCCCCTCTATCCTACCTCCTTCCAAGCTCCAGTCTCCTTCATTCCTTCCTCCCTCCCCGTTTGTTTGGCTGACTCTGAAAAATGTGGGATTTTCAGACGAAAGTGTTAACATATTGACCTAAACCGTATGATTTACTTGGATCAACGACAGGAATAACTGTATTTTCCCAAAAGTAAAGCACATCTGCCTCATGCGATGACTTCCTTTCCGTCTCCTCACATCTGTCCATTTAATTTTTCCTTTTTCCTTCGGGCATGAATGACTATCGAGGCAACGCTGTAGCCGGTACAGTCGACGTGCGTGCGCAGCGATGGCCGTAACGAAACGAGTTTTGATCCTTTTGTTTGTCGCTGAATTCCTGACCGCAGGCGCGACGTCGAAATCTCAACCGTCAACATTCAAGTAGGTGCAGGAGAGTGACGGCATGCGAGCTGGCTGTTGGGGAGAAACGCCTCGGCCTGCGAAGAACCGCTCCTCCTCGGGTTCCTGATTAAAATCCTCTCGCTCCTTCTGGCTGAAACTACCAGGCAGCCACCAGACAGGAAAAACCAGTCAGCAGCCGCTCCGTGTAAAGCGCACGAGTCGTGAGTGTTGGTCCGCTGCTGAGAGCTTATCTCTCACAAAACCTCAGTTGATTTTTAAACCCAATAGGTCAGAAGCCCTCGACCTGCTATCTGCACATTCTCAGCTTTCAACACCCAGACATGAATCACTCTTCAAACTCTCAAAGGATGCGCAGCACAAGTATTTATGGTCGTAAAACGTTTCAGTTTCACACTTGAGGGCACTATTTAAATGTTTATTTATTTATTTTTTGACAATAAGGTCAGCAGTCAGTCTCTGTTGGTCTAAGCAGCGTTTGTGTTATACGCTTATTTCTTCTAGTAGCTTTTTCTGTCTGAAACGCTGCAATCCTTCATCTTATAGTCACTGAGAGACGGGAGGGATTAACCCCCCCAAACCCCCCCGATAAATTACAGTTAATGAATAGAAACCTGCACTATAACCAACAGTTGACACAGTCGTAGAACCTGACAGCCGAGGTTAAATTGCGCAAAGAACCACCAGCACGCTCGCAAACATCGGCTGCGGCGAAGTGCGTCGGGCTGAATTTCGGAAAAACAAGATGGAGGCGAGGCAGGTGTGGATGGAGGCCACAAGGCGTCAAAGACGACTTAAAAAAAGGACGGATCAAACAAAAACAAGAGGGGGTCTGGAGAGGCTGATTGGTTGAGGAAATCATCTTGTTTTTAGTTATTGCTGCACATTCGTTTGGACAGGTTTGTGGGCTTCCTTAGCAGCTGGAAGACGAGTTAATCATTTTTGATTTGTTTGACACATCTCTGTCGCTTTGCAAAGCCTGAACCAGTGTGTGTGTGTGTGTGGGGGGGGGGGGGACTTTGCACACAGACACAAGCAGCCGTCTCGATTTCAATGCTGATGTGTTCAAAGTGACTCATAAACACAGGTGTCCCAGGGGGAGCGCGGCACCAGGAGCCACGATGTGAAGCCATGAGTTATGGGGTTGAAGCACGTTCTGTTATTCAGTCTTTTGTATTGTCACTTTTCATCAATGATATTCAGCATAATTGAAAATCATTTATATGCTTTTTTTTTTTAAATAATTAATAGAAAGCCCTTTTGTTGGCATTACAACAAAGGCTTGACCTCCAGCCATAAATCCAGTGCGTAGTTAAGTTATAAAACAGCACAGCCCTTAACGTTGAGCAGCCTCCAAACGTTACCTATCGGACCTGTCCTATTTATGACTTCCACTAGCAAAAAAATACACAACGGGTCCCTGACAGAAACTGCTGAGTCTGTTAGCGCCTCGAGAGCAGCGGACACAAACATAGGGGAGGTTTGGCTGTAGGTGAAAGGGGGTTGAAGAGCAAACCGAGGATAGGCTGTACCTGCAGCTTGAGGCGCGTTCATCGGGTGACAGAAACGTTTCTTTATATGAAAGAGATGGAGCGGCTGCCTATCCCTCTGATAGCATTTTATACTTCACTGGAGCGGCTTAATAAGCTCAAAGCCAGAGGCTGTCAGCGGCAAACAGTCTTGCCGTCTGTACGGGTGTTTATTAATTTATTAATATTTATTTAACTTAAATATCAGTCCTACTTTTTTTTTTTTTTCCCCCACCACAAATGGGCCTATTTTGAGAGAAAAATGTGTTCATGTCCATAATTTGATAGTTGGAGGACTCAGTTCTGGGCCTCCCCTCTACCTACTGACCCGTTGTGTCCAGCTGTCAGCAGCCATGGTAGAATGGTTATGGTCTGATAAAACCAAGCTTTAACCCCTGGGATCTTACTCTAAATGGCATCTTTGACATGAAAGAACTTTACTGGGCATCACCAAAGGTGTACCATATCCACAGTGAAACGTGGTAAATCTTAAAAGAGACAGACAGGGTCCATGTTGTGTTAAAAATACACTTTTATGTATTCTAGTAGGTTAGTTATCAGCTGTTTCTCATATTTATCTACAGCTGTTTTTTTTATGGTGACAGACATTTGAGATAAAGCTTTGATTCGGAGATGCTTTTTCAAATACCCATCAGTTTAGTCCAAAACCCTCTGCCGTCTACTAGCAATCTGAAAATAAAGAGGGATTTTACGTGTCAAAGCGAGTCTGGTATGCATCCAAACTAAGTAAAGAATCACCTCACCAGAAGTGGGGGAAAAAAATAACGTTTTGAAATAGCCTAGACAAAGTCACGGGCACTCTTACCCCTATGAAGGCTGAAGGTTTAAACTGAATCATGTGTTTCATAGTATTTAGTTTTTTTTTCCCTCTCCAACTAATCAGTTTGTTTTTGCAGTTGTATTGTACACAACATTTGTCACGTAAAATGTAGGAAAATTGTGAAATGATTTAAAACGGTCTCATTTGTAACAAGGATGTGAACCCTTATTGAGATCCACCGGATCTGCACTTTCATTCTTAGTTTCATCTTCAAAAAAAAAGAAAAAAAAACCTATTTAAAGTCACAATAAGTCACAAGACTGCAGCTCTGTAATAACATTGTACTAACCAGCCCATAATGTTTGCGCCTCATTTTGTTTTTAAGGCGCCCCGGGGCCTCTCTGCAGCCATTTCCTGTTGGCCTGGTGATACGGTGGCCTGGGAGCTGTGCCGTCCCGTCGCTCTGGGACAGTTAACCAGAAGCTTTTCATTCCTGTCATACTTCACGCTGTCTCTCGGGCTCCTCTTCGGTCTGAACGAGCACGAGTTTTTGCGGAAGCCGATTCCTCACAGTTACTCAGCGGGGTCTAATCCTAAGTGACGGGCGAGCATCCCGGGTTTTGTGGCGGCTCTTCTTGTCCTCTTAAAATTCAGCCCCTGCGCTTATTTACGCCGAGCTAACAGGGTCGGCGTCTGTTTGGACTTAGTCGTGCACTTTTGGTGGGATTCAGCTGTTTCCGACTGAGGGGAAGGAGTTTTGAGTAAGATATGAAATAATTGATTGGGAAAAAGTGGGGAAAATTTTGGTTTTTAGGTTTTTTGTGGTGGAAATACTTTAAGGTTATTGCTACTGATGTAAAAAAAAAAAAAAAAAGGTGAAAGATCTTGGAACGTTGTAATTTGGTCCAGTCTTTACTGACTTGGTTAAGTCCCAGCTGGGAGGGCTTTGTGTCCACGTCTGCAGCTCTGTTCGGTCGGCTCCCCAGAGATAACACGTTTTGGTTTTGGTCAGCAGGCTCGGTTGGCAGCGTTCAGATCTGCCGCTGATGTGTCTACTACTACATCCTCTACACAGACGAGCTCGGTGCGGTTCAGTGTGGGAGGTTAACCCCGAATTAGCCGCCCGGGTTAAAGATTCCTTGTTGTTCTTTTGAATTGTACAGTGTCACTGTTGCGGCTTGAGTTTGTAGCAGAGGGAAGGTTTATCTGCTTACGGCTCTTTACGGTTCCTTAAAGAAGGGTTCATACCCCTGGAGTTTCACATGTTATGTTACAAATAGAAACTTCAATGGGTTTTGTTTGAATTTTGTGTGATAGAATCAGAGCGACACAAAATGGTGCGTAATTGTTAAGCGGACGGAAAAAAGATCAATAGTTTTAATGTTTTTTTTTTTTTTTTTTAACAAATCAGGGGAGTTGGATGTGAATGTCTTTCAGATTTATTTTATTGCTCCATAGCAAAAATCACAAGAACTGTCACTTTCTGTCATACATTTCCCATGAGCAAATGGGAGCAGAAATAAGATAAAATCTTATTTTGTCTGCCTCCATGAAGCTACCTTTGTCCGTAGTTACAGCTGTGAAGCTTTTGTTGCACGTCTGAGTTTTGCACATCCAGACACTGCAGTCTTTGCATTCGTCTTTGAAATGTAGCTTAAGCTCAGTACGATTATATTAAGAGTGTCTTTGGACATCGACTATCAACTTATGCCACGTTCTTTATTGAATTTAGGGCCAGAATTTACTGGACCATAATAACATGGACGTATTTTAATCAAAGCCATTGCATTGTAGCTCTGGGTGTATGTATCGCCTCCCTATTTAAGGCGAACCTTCAGTCCCAGCCTCAAGTCTTTTTACAGCCTCCGTTTTCTAATATCATTTCCCTTTGTTTAGCTCCACATGTCCTCCCATTGTCTGTGAAAATAAGGCATCCCCACAGCATGATGCTGCCGCCACCACAGAGATCGTTTGTTCAGGTGGATGATGCACCCTGTTTTCTGCCACAAGGATTATTGTGTCTAAGCACAAAGTTCAGTTTGGGTCATATGTGACCAGGGCACCCTCTTCCACCTTCGCTGTGTCCTCTTCATGGCTTTCTCTCAACAAATGGCTTTCTTCTCGCCACTCTTCCAGAGAAGCCAGATTTGTGGCGTGGGGCAACCCAACGTTGTCCCTCCTGAGCTGTGGATCTCTACAGCTCATCCAGAGTTACCACCGGCATCCTTGCCTGGGCTTTCAGTTTAATTACTGGACGGCCATCTCCTGCGTGTTTGCAGACACTCTTTCCACTTTTTCTTTAGATGACGGATCAAACTGTGTTCCTGTCCTCAGGATGCCTCCTGTTCTCTAATAAACCTCTGAGACCTTCTCTCAGAACAGCTGGATCCCTGCTGAAATGAAATCCCCCCCGGAGGCTCGTCTCCTTTTAAGCGACTTAAGAAGGCAACTGGTTTTAGTGGACCTTATTTTGGGGTACGAGGGTAAAGGAGGCTGAACGATCCAGTGACCTTCGATTGGTGATTTTCAGCCATCCAGACTTTTAGTTCAACCAAAGAAGGAAGGTTCATTCAGTTTCATGTGTGCTGCATGACACAGAAATGCTGATGGAATCATCATGCCACCTTCCGTATGGATCATTTCCTGGATAAATTGAGGCTTATGTAACTTCCCATTTTTAAAACCTTCCCTCATGATGCTTCAGTGTGATTGCAATGGTTTCCTTCCAACACCCTCCTCCTCCTCCTCCTCCGGCAGGAATCTTAATATCTCTGCAATGTTCAGTCAGCAAGCTAAATACCACAGGAAAATATAAAGGCTGTAAAACAAGCTCGGAGTTGACAGCGAACAACAAACGGGGACTCTTCCTCATTCCTGCCATCTTTTCCTGGGATTCTGATTGTGTTGAGCCTTCGGTGACTTCCAGCCGACAAATTTTCCTCTTAACAAATAAACATTATAAATGCAGTCCCTGTGACGAGTCTATCAGGATTTAGTAAAGAAAACGGTTTAAATGACACAATTTGGCATCTTAACAATTTATTATTGTATATGTGGGTGTAAAAGTAGTGCGATAGATGCAGAGCTTCAGTCCTTTGAAAAGTTAAGCCCCATTTTCTTTTCTTTTTTCACCCTAAAACCTTTAGATCCCTCCTATCTCACACGCTGCCCATCCTTTATAGTGAACTTCAGTCAGGTTATTAGGAGATCTGGTCTGTCTCGGGAGCCGGTCTCCACCCCTCAGCTCATATGCACAGGGCTGCTGCGTTCAGCTAAGCTCTCGTCTTTGGGCACCTCGTGCTGCGTGACATCAGCCCTGAGGTATGCGGCTCTTCGTGGCTGAGCCAGACGAGATCGGGTGGCTCCATTCATCTCAAGGTGCTGTCTGCTCTCTCCTCAAACTGCTCCGGTTCAGACGGCGCATCAAAAAGCCCTTACAGTAGTTTTGTCTGCCAGGCTTAGTTTGTTCCATGTTTGAAATCTTTGTCCTTTTATGTTCTGAGATGCCACTTCAGAGACAAATGTATTGGTCGTGGTGTGACATCCTGTTTATATAGCAGTGGTAACTTGATAAAAACAAAAACCCTCCATAAATATTGAGCCCTAAATAAAATTTTCAGGCTTTGACGGTGTGCATCCATTTTTTAATTTTTTTTGTTCACGTCGCTTGTCTCTTCCTGTGGAGGATTATTTACGCTCATCCCTCCCGCAGGCGCTGATTAACCAAATCACAACATATACAGCTGATGGGTTTTAGATCCGCACACCCAGCAGAAGACCTTTGATGTTATACTAGCGTAGAAATGTCCCTGATCTACTCTTAATTAATATCTTCCCATAGGTTTTTCCTCCTTTGTGCACCAGATTTCTAATGTTTCGCCTCGTTTCTTTCAGAATGAGGAGAAGCGTAACCTCAGCCTGGGCGGCCATGTTGGATTCGACAGCCTCCCTGACCAGCTGGTCAGTAAATCGGTGACGCAGGGTTTTTGCTTCAACATCCTCTGTGTAGGTGAGTAACAAAACGGGTTGGTTGGATGATAAAGAGTGGAACATCAGATGTGCTGCAGACGTTTTCGCGTTAACTTTATTTAAATCGTAAAATAACAATGACACGGAAGAGGAAATGAAACAAGCTATCCAACCATAGTACAAATAAAGGCAGGAAAAATAATGGTGACCACCTCTCAGTGGACATAATTTATTTAATTGTATTCAACAGTGGAAGAGCACAAGAACATTTTGGTATGTTTAGGGTTTAGGGTGAATGAATTCTTAGTGGACAATCCATGGATCACAAGTTTGTAGCACAATTCCAAGTCAAGGTTTTTTGTGTTTATTAAAAATAAAACTGTTATGTCAAAATAAACACAAAGTGTTCACAGAGTTGACTTTATTGACTTGATTTTAAATTATCTTTAGCGTGAATTAGCAGTAGCATGGCTAGCTTTCCTTAAAACAGTAGGAAAGCTAGCCATGCTGCATGTATAGAATAAGATCCTTGACTAAGAAATTTCTTAAAACCAGAAAAAAAGGGGTAAAAAAGGGGAAAAAAAGCCCAAAAAAGTGACTTCACGTTGATAAACTCGACCAATAAATCACAACTGCTGACTCACAAAAGATCTGTTCACTATTTGACTCATTCAAGTTTGTTGTCAGAGGAGTTCTCAAAGTCTTTGTTCAGATTGCATGAAAATGTGGTTCTTTGAAAGCAAAACACCGAGAATGGACAGATAACCGAGGACTTTTGCACAGTAGTGTGCACATACTCGTGTTTCTAAGATCCCCTAACTAGAAGTGGCTGATTTAGTGATGTACCTCTGTGTCTGATTTCCTTCTGCTCTTTCATCTGTCACAGGCGAGACTGGCATTGGCAAATCAACATTAATGAACACGCTGTTTAACACCATGTTTGAAAACGAAGAGGCCAGCCACTACCAGAACGGCGTGTATCTGCGACCGCGAACCTACGATCTGCAGGAGAGCAACGTCCACCTCAAACTAACCATCGTCGACACCGTTGGGTTTGGTGACCAGATCAACAAGGAGGACAGGTATGCTCGATGAAGTCCCCTAAACGCAGCATTGGACGCTCTTAGCAAATAGGAAGTTTGCTATAAATCTGTGTCCCATCTTTAAATTCTGTTTATTGTGCGACTGCTTGAAGTGGATACCGATGGGAGGAACAGAGCATATAGCTCCCAAATTCCACACACATTTTTCTTGTCTCTGTGGGGTTTAAAGGGGTGGAGGTGGAGAAAAAAAATAAAGAGGAAGTATTTTTTTTTTTTTATAAACATTCAGCTGTGGAATGAAGTGTACTTGCTCCGGCTCAGCCAGCATGCCCCACTCTCACGCTCTTTGATAGGAGCGTTCTCTGTAGGCCGTATGAACCGACATGCTGAAGGACAGACCCTGCAGCGAGCTGGAAATGAACACAGAGAGCTTCAAAAGGTCAGAGTGTGCGCATACCACAGAGAAGATTGAGGAGAGATGTGAAGGTCGAGGACAGATGACTGTAAACATCGTGCTTACTGAGGAAACGGAAAGGATTTTTAACCTGTCTCCCTCTGAGCAGTAAAATGTCACCACTATAGGAAATTCTTGTGTTGAAAGGGAGACAAGGTGGTTTAAACGTCACTCTTGTATGACACAGTTAACAAATATTCATAAGCCCCATGGTGAAGGTTTCTTGTGGAAACAGTCGGGTACTTTTTGGTTAAAAAAATGCTCAATTTAAGATTTGAATGTTTCAGAATGAGCATCCATAATTTGAGAGCCCACAAAGGAACAGTGTTGAATTTAAGAGCCGGATCTTTATACAGCAGCAGCAGCAGCAGCTCTGCACTTTGGGGCTGTTCCTGCTAAGTTTAAGTGTGCTTTATCCAAAGGAAAAGTGATAAGCAAACGGTTGTTGTAGAATAGGTAGAATTTCAGCTGCGGTCGAGGCTGGGAGAAGTGTGACAGCAGTAAATTGATGACCCATATGGGAAAATGTGATTTTTTTTTTTATGAAAGGAGATGAGTTGTTTAAGTGAACTCACGTGTTCTCTATATTTATTTCTTTACATAAAAAATGGATTCTTACCTAAAAGGCTTCTGGGTGTTACCTGCGTCTCCTTCCTGGACAAAGCCATTGAGAACCACGCCTGCTATTAATTATATTTCAAACATGTTTTAGAAAGTACATCTGGCTTTATTCTTCTGTGTTTAGCAGTTAAATTTTACTGGCTAAAGATACCGATTAGCTATTGCTGTCCTTAACGCTCCACCATTTGGTTTTCCCTCCTCATAGAAAGTACACCTGGCCCCCCGGTTGTTTTTCGTTTCATAGAAAGTACTTCAGGGTCTAAGTGCTTCAGTGATTAGTGTCTCTTTTCTGTATGAAGCCATGGACAGAGCTACGTTGTTGCCATCTGTCTGTAATCGTGTTACTGCTTTCTCCAGGTCAATCACAGAGTTTTGTATAACATGAAAAACGGAGCTGTAGCAACACATTTAAATTTCTCATGAGAGAAACATAACGAAGCTAAAGATTTCATATTTGTATCCTAGAGAGGACAGGGTGATTTGTAGCGTTTCACCAGTGAGATGATTTTCATCAGGACAACTCTAAGCTGGGATCTTGGCATTGAATCAGAACACACAGTAACTGAAAACATAACTCTCCTGGTTTGTTTTTTCAGCGACAAGTTCATATTTTCGTACATATTAATTACCAACACATGAATGGGAAGAAAAATATTTTGCTCTCGCAAAAAAAGGCAAAAATCCGGTTTCTCTTCGGCTCTGTCCACAGTTACAAGCCAATCGTGGACTACATCGACACCCAGTTCGAAAACTATCTCCAGGAAGAGCTGAAGATCAAGCGCTCGTTGTTTAACTACCACGACACCAGGATCCACATCTGCCTTTATTTCATCGCCCCGACAGGACACTCCCTCAAGTCTCTGGACCTCGTCACAATGAAGAAACTGGACAGCAAGGTAAGCACAAGTGACACACACATTCTTACCCTCTGGCCAAAACACCCGTGCTTACCTGAAACCCAGACCTCTCCATCACTTTGAATGAGTCCAGGGTGTGGACTCTTTGTTCCTAAAGAAAAATGACTTGTCTTGCTTTCAGTCAATGCTATAAGGTTTCAGGAAGAGTTATTTGGAGGTAACTAGAGTTGTTTTTGTTAAGTTAAAAAAATTACTTTTAAACACTGGATTATAAAACAATCTGCTTTTTGTGAATTTTTGTGAAACTGAAAAAACTAAATGTCAGATATTTGCAACGCAGCTTGTTTTATTTAAAGATGCACCGATCAGATTATTGTCACCATTTTCAACATTTTTGATTTCTCTTTCAGAATTACAAATAACAAAAATATATTTTTCTGTTTTCTGGATACATTGAAATTGTAACTCTCTTAACAAAACCCCATTTATAGTAAAGATAAAAGCTGATTAGTTACAGAGCTGTTTCTCTTTCTTTGTGTTTGTTTTATTTAAAAGGGAGTCTGCATATTCGTGAACATACAAATGTAAATAAGCAAGAATTAGCCAAAGGCTGCTTTAGACGTGTAGCATCACTGAAAATGTGCAAATCTAATCAAATCCTCTAGGTTATAGTGTAAAACTTTTAGTTTAAATAAAAGGCAACTAAAAAGAATTACTGCATATTTAATTTACTGCTTTAAAAAGACAACGTTTAGCCCACAAACCTGAACGTGTAATATGCACTGCGTCACACTAGAATACATTTACTACAATATTATTTTAATATAAATAAGGATGTTATCCATTTAAGATGTGAGAAAAAAACTCTGGGCTGTTTTTTTTAACTTTACAAGACACTTAAAAATCCTTTCTGTCATAAATCATCCTTTTTAGAGGACCAGATGGGCTGTACCAGTGTGTGTGTGAGACAGGGAGCAGTCTGCTTTACACAGCTCTGCAGTTTGGAAGGATGATTGCAAAGTGGACATTTTAAACCATCGTTTATGGTAGCAGCTAGCACAGTTAGCATTACTATCAGCAGTGGTATGCTGTAGTGCTAGCCGTCTTGTAGTATACAGGGGTAACGAGGAGCGATCAGCCTCTCATGACCACCTCCCGATCAGGAATCGGACGGTCGGTTGAAAATCAAACGTGTGAAATTCAGTCGGCCCTCGTGAGCGATCGTGAGCGCGTCCTGCTGGTGAAGCGGAGTTACGACCGTCTTCGAGCCGATTTCCCCCAACCTCGCGCACTGCGCACGCGCAAACAAGTAGATTTTTCTTCGTCTTCTCAAACGAAAACATAGAAGTGGAGAGAAGCATGGCGGCGGTACATGTGACATGGAGGCAAACTACGGAGGAGCAACTCTTAGAATGTCCAAAGCAGCGTGTTTTGTTCTAGTGAGCCTCATATTTAACAGTGAGCATCAACACTTCTGCCTTTTTCTTCTTCTACTGTTGACATTTGGCCTCTAGGTAGACAAGTCCGAGTAGCGCCATCTCTCTACGGGGCTGAGTCCGACGTGTGTTTTTTGAACGCACAGTGTGAGCAGTCAGGTCGCATCAGAGCATCGGGCCGCACATTGTAAGAGCAGATATCGTGAGCGGTGAACTTTTAAACCCTGCAGTTTTGTCGTACAGTTTGAGCTGTATATGAGTACCACGACTGAAAATATCATACAGTGTATGCCCGGCATAAAACTGTATATTACTTGAGAGAAATGGAACTCTGTAAAGGATAAAACTGTGCAACTTTGCTATAATATGTTCAAATTGCCAGCTTTTGTTTCCTATATTTCCATGTCTTGAACCTTTTTAACACCTATTGCACTTCCTTCAATATTATTTGAGTCTTTTTGACTCCATAACATCTTCCATATGGAGTGTTCAATGACTGGGAGTGGAAAAAAAATCTTTTTTGTTTGTTTTCAACCAATCTATTAACAATCAGGGCTAATCAAACATAAATCTGCTTCCCAGCTCTAGTTTTAGTTGTTTTGATTTAACTGTAATCTAAAGACACTTCCACTCATGTAAAAAAGCTCTTTGTATCTCAGAAATGGTCCTCATGGTGGCATGTCTAATGAATTTTAAGTTCCACTTTGACATAGCTTCAGCTGACATGCTTCCAGGTCAATAATCAGTTGTATGCCAGTCAATAGACACCCTCAGAAACACATTGATTTGTGGCTTGTTCATTGCTCATGAGCGAGATTTACTACACGCAGTATTGGGCAGTGGACTATCTGTTTCGCTGCATCTCTGCTCAGTGTAGCTGACTAGACCCCTGGCATTTTTCCAGTTTGTTGAAAATAATCTCCTCAAAATAGGTGGAGCCCATATCAGAGTGAGCGATCAGTTTGATTTTAAAAATCGGCTTGATTTTAGTGTCAGAAAGTGTATTGCATTTAGCAATTTTTTTATCTACGTTTTTCCAGGAAATATTTTTTAACTTAAAATAAGAATAAGATATTTGACACATTATTATGCTGTGGGAATTTACCCTGCGAATGTCTGCAATGCATGAAAACTGTTTTTTGTTGCATTGAAGACCAAGTTTTGGCATTTGTTAGTATGATTTAACATTAAGTCATAAGACTGTTTCAGTAATCGAATTTTTGTTGCATCATCAATTTGATGCAGAGCGTCTTGCTCTGGGAGTTTGCTTTCCGCCCTCACATTGTTTCATTGTTATGGTTACTGACAGCACTGCTGCAGAAATGACTGAGGGAAGTCCTTGAGTTGTTCGCTTTTCTGCCAATGCACAAATAAGAAATCCTGAATAAACAGATGGAGATCGAGTAACTAGATCCTGCTGCCTTACCTCTGCCAACCATCAATGCATGTCTGCCAAATACCTCCTGATGCTATTCGTAGCAGTGACTGGTTCCTCAGCCAAAATTCACTATCAAAGAACAGAAATGGGATCATATGTTCAGGAAATAAATATTTAAAGTAAGTGTGCAATGAAATGCAATGGAAAAAAAACACCTTTTAAATATTTATTTAATGTTTAATATTACAACTAAACCCCCAATACACAAAACTTTGACTGCCGTTAAAGCTTTGAAAAGGGAAGCCAGACTACAGTTCTGAGCTACACCTGCTCACGCTTCAGATAAAGGGAAGAAATCCAAATTCAGAACTCACTGAGTCAGTACTGCTGACCACTGAGCTTCAGTTCTGCTATTTACTGCCAATAGAGCGATCAAGTCCTGCCACATGGCATTTGCCAGCTGTCTACCGACACAATCCAAATAATCACGTTGCACACAGCCAAATCTCTGAGCCCCTGTTGTGAAAAGAGACAGTAAGTTACCTGAGCTAAAGATACAGAAGAGCTAAAGTTCTTCTCTTATATATATTAAAGAACAACTAAATGAAACTATATAAGCTCTACACTGCAAATAGATCCAGCGCAGTTCTTTAGTAGCAGTATATTTTCCTTCATTTGTGAGCCGCTGAAACCGTTATCGTCCATTTATCATTATCGAGGTGAATTGCTCAATATATCGCGATATTGATTTTAGGCCTTATTGCCCAGCCCTGTTTTATGCAATTTAATTATGAGTGGTTTCTGGAATTGGCACAAATAGTTTACAAGATCAACTTGTTTCCTTATGTTCAGCACTTAATGACACTTGTTGAACATGAGAGTTAAATGTAATTTAAACAGAAACTGGCAGACATAGCAGCAGCTGTGGTGTGCCTGTGAGACGGCGCTGAGGGAAGTGGGAACCCTTGTAGCAGCTCTCGTCTCACTGCTGCCTCAGTGACTCCAGAACGACTAGTAAAGTTGTCATTAAAACAAAAAGTCGCTTATTGCTATTCACATTCTAAAAGAAAGTCGCTGGAGGGGTCTGAAAAGTTGCTAAATATTTCAACGAAGACACTAGATGGACACTGGATTGTCGTCTCTAGTTATCTTTGCCTCCTGAGGCCAGCGTGGCAGCCGCTGCTGCCTGTCAGATCTGTACCGGTAGCACGATCAGCTCCGTTGGACATGCGCAAGCAGAATAACTTCTTAACCATTTTTTTTTCTCCTGTATTTTTGTAATTCCCCTTAAATCATGAAATATTCACACAATTACAACACGAAACATCCCACCCAAAATAAGATAAAAAGAAAAAAGCTAGAAAAACTAAAAATTGCCTTCCCGGAAGTTATTCTGTTTGCACATGCAGTACGACTCGTGCTTCCGGTACGAAGCGCACGGTGGATCAGTGTTTGCGCTGTCACCTCACAGCAAGAAGGTCCCGGGTTCGAGTCCTGTGTGGAGTTTGCATGTTCTCCCCGTGTCTGCGTAGGTTTCCTCTGGGCGCTCCGGTTTCCCCTACCACTAAAAGACATGCTGGTCAGGTCGGCCATTAGTGACGGCACGCTCAGTCGCAGCAGCTCAGCTAACCCTCCATCTGATCTACCAAGTTTCGTTTTATGTACCTTGTATGTATAATGACAAATAAAGCATCTCATCTACAGATCGGGTAGGGACACTGCCCCTAGCCATGCAGCAAGCTTTGCAGCCAGACAGGAAGGAGGAGGGGGTGTTGGTTTTTCAAAATAAAGTACATCTTAACGTTTCATGATTTTTAAATTCATTTCAAACTCTGATTATTTCACTTATGTATAAGTGTGCAAATATAGGGTATATATCTATCTATCGCGGTCTTTATTTTGTCGTGGCGGTGGTCCACGATCAATTACATGTAGCGGAAACCCTGTGTTTGCGCTATATTTACTCAAGTTGCTCGTTAAATACTTGTCCACGCTGAAGGCTCAAAGTTAGATTATCCTGTCCTGTTAAGGAGGTTTAAACGGGTCATGTAATAAAAGTGTCACAAACTGTATCTCAGGCTGTGTTGCTAGTGGTGTTCCTACATGTGAGCAGGAATGTATTTCCAGCTGGTAGTCTCGGTTGTTCACAGCAAACGGAGCTATTTTGGAGAGCGTTCTGGTCAGCTGGGAAAACCCGGCTGTGGGAAGTGTGCAAACATCACTGTCCGCTCCTTCCTCAATCTACATGTCCAGCCATCTTCCCCTCCATCTGCCACAGCAGCCCATACGAGGCTGTCATCAGTACCGGGTAGCGATTAGTGAACACGGTTTGTTAAGTAGGGGTTACAACATGATGCTGGGTGCCCCAGCTGCAGATTAATGATCCAATAAAGTGTGATGAGATTGTAATTTGGCTCCTAATGAGCACTGGGTTTTTGCTCGGAGGCTCACTATGGGATTGATTTTGAGTGGATCTGTGGGAGTCTTCACATCATCCCGGATAGATTTTTGGTAAAGCAGCTGTGTAGAGGAATGCAGACAAATCGTGTTTATTTCTGCACATCTGTTGCTGATTCTACATGGAATGCAGTTTGTTTTCATAATCACAGTTTGTTCTTCGAAGTTTTAACTGAACTTATTCGCCGTTCAGCTTTGCTGCATAGTGTTTAGTATGCTGTTATGGTTGCCATCCAGTTATTGCCACCTGTGCTAAATGTGTAAAAAGAATTGAGCCAAGTGTTGTTTTGTATTTTTATTATTTGCTGGATTTTATGACCCCAACACAGGAGTTATCTTAACCTTTAGCTTTGAAGATTCTTCTTGACTTCCTTACGAGTCTGCTTACTGTGCATTGAGGGTAAACTTGTGCTATTCTCCAGCCCTGTTTGCCATAGTTTCAATTATTTTAAACACTTCAATCAAGTAGTTCACTGCAGAAATGGGCTAGTTTGGGTGAGTTGCTATCTTGTTAATATTTCTGCCTTCATTGAATGGCATGTTTGCTTGTTTTTCTCATTTCAAAGAGGATGAGAGAGTAATGAAGCTGTTATACATCCTATTTATACCCTAACGATACAGGAAGTCATGGATTACTGAAAAACAACCTAAAATGTAAGATGGAAATCAGAAAGTGCTGCAGTTGCGTGTGTTTTATATGGTATATAAAGGGGGGGGGGGGGCATTAATTGTAACGCCAGTAGTTTTCCTAAACATTTCAATATACTTCAAGAACAAACTGGGTTTTAAAAGAAATGGCAAAAATTGTATTTATTTCTTCATAAGGCATTTTACAGGGGTGCCAGTAATTGTGGAAGACCTTTAGGAAAACCTACACATTTTAAACCGGCACCTTCATAGATTCATGTATATAGAAAACTCTGGATTTTACCGTCTAACCTTTTGTTTGTTTGCATCCCCTCTTTAGGTCAACATAATTCCTATTATTGCCAAAGCGGACACAATCTCCAAGAGCGAGCTTCATAAGTTCAAAATCAAGATAATGAGCGAGCTCGTGAGCAATGGCGTCCAGATCTACCAGTTCCCGACAGACGACGATGCCGTCAGCGAGATCAACGCCTCGATGAACGTAAGTCACATTTTGTTTCACTTTCGTGGACAGAAGAGTCATGACATGCACGGACCAGTGGACCAGCCGATCCGCTTCCCGTCTGGGTCATACCGAAGATGGTGTCATCTGTAAACTCCAGGACTTTCAGAGACGGGTGTCTCTGAAAGTCCTGGGATGATGGTGGTGCATTTACAGCATGAGGGAACAGAAACTTGTTGAAGATTTAAGTCTTACATCATTGAGGGCTGTTTGCCTAATTATTTGTTTCCTAAGTGTGAAATATTACCAGTAGCGATGCCACAAAATGCTGCTACAACGCATACTGGAGCACCTGCTTCCTGTGTCCCTGCAGCCCCGGCCTCGTCCTGAAGGGACAGACGTCCTCGTGTGTTGCAGCTCACACAAACTCAACAAAGTTGCAGCACTCATGCATATAAATGCTGTCGGTTAGGTGTCACCAGATGCCACCAATACACCTGTGACTGACACAATACAGACAGAGGAACATGGCTGGGGACTTTGGCCCATTTAGCTGCAAATCTCATTCCCCAGATCCAAAATCCTTACAATCTGTATCTTCTGGTAAAGGTATTTTTATTTTAAATTTTACATATTTTGACATGTATTGTAAAAACTGAAGCATATTCCTCCGAGTTTCTTTTCTTTCTGTAATAAAATATTACAAACACAGTTGAAAAAGTTAATGGGTTTGACTTTATGCCAAAAAAAAAAAAGTCACAAATAATGCAAATGAAATGCAGCAAAAGTGTTCAAAATAAAACTATCCTGGACTTGGATTTATCCTTTGAACTATTGTCCGTTTCTGTGATGTATTCAGTTTTTCTGACAAACACCTTATGGCTAAACGCACAAATGAGACTACATTTAATTCGCAGTGGTTTCATCCTGGTGCTGTCTCCTGATCTATTTATAGCCTGTTACATCAGTGCCCACACCCACCAGCTCGTCCCCTTCATGGCGAGCTTCATCCCAGCTGGTTTCAGCCATCGCCATCGAGTTGTCGATGTAGCATGTCGGGCATGTTTATCCCGCTGTCAGTCCCAAAGAGACTCGTGTCTGACGGAGCAATTATGAAATGTGTGTGTGTTCGGTAAATACCGTCATCTGAGGCTTTGTGCTCTAATTAACAGCTCCAGTAAAGCCGATGTATTAATCTGTTAATGAAAGATTGGAGAACTGTGAAATGAGTTGTATCCGACTATATTTACCTATTTAAACTTAGTACCAGCTGTATAAGAAAACCATTCCTGTGGTCTAAAAGAGGAAAAGCAAGGTCATAAAAACAACCGGACCTCTTGATTGTAACACTTCTGTCCCTTTCTTCCTGTGCAGGCCCATCTGCCGTTTGCTGTGGTTGGAAGCGTGGAAGAGGTCAAAGTGGGGAACAAAACGGTGAGGGCCAGACAATACCCCTGGGGAGTGGTGCAAGGTAAGGCCTGTTCACAAAGACTCACTCGCAATACGGCCGCGTTTGTTTTCCAAAAGAAAACACGCCTGTGTGTTGTGTGCCGAATGTTAGCTGGCTGTTACAGAGCACACAGATGGAGCACCGAACCGACGTTGGTCTAAATACTGACGTATAATTACCGTATTTTTAGGAATATAAGGCGCACTTAAAATCCTTAAATTTTCTCAAAAATTGCTCCTTATAATCCGGTGCGCCTTATATATGATTAAAGTTGTGCTTATGGACCGATTTTATGTGGTACAATGTGCTTAAAAATCTGCTAAAATGTGTAAATACGACTTTGGTCAGCAACGAAGCCGCTCCGCTCAATGGATATTCAGAGCATTACGGTACACTGTGTCACTACCTGATCAGACCACTGAGCTGTCTACAAGACTGCCTGACTGTAATGTCGAAACGAGAAGAGCATTCATGTAAGGCAGGCCGTGCCCGGAGTACGCACTAGTAACAATAAACCCAGTAAATTAATTCAATATAAAAGTTACGTTCATTTTGGCCTTATGCTAGAAACAGGTCCTTCAGGTTAGGTTAGTCAGCTTTTTGTCCTGTAGCCTTTTCCTGACACATGAAGAGTAACTCACATCAGTATTTAATTTAAAAGAAGATGCTCTTTTGGTTTTTCCCCTATTATAAAGAGTGGCTAAGACAGATAGCCCTCTGTCAAGCTATTGCTGCCATGAAAATGTATTTATAAATTGTTTAACATCCCGATGAACCTTAAAAGGAGACATAAACCACAACTATGCGTTTTATGGGAACTGTTTGGCATGCCTATATTTGTGCAACTAATGATTTTTTTTGTTTTGTTTAGTTAAAAACAACTTTTCTTTATTTGCAGAAAAAAAATCTAATTAAAGGTTTAATTTTTCAGTTTTATTTCAGTAATAACAGTGTGATTCTCAAGGAGGTGGACCAATAAACGTGGAGGACGCTGTAGCTACGAGAAAATATTACGAAAGATGTAAAATAATAACACAACACTGACTCATGAGTGTGTTGAAAGGAAATAAGTTCAGACATTGTGCAACAGTTTTGCAATAATGTTTAGAATGAATGTTGCCATATCCTTCCTCTATGTAGCTACATTTGTGAAGTGTTAATCTTCTCTAGTGATATAAATCCTGTGGTGGGATTATTGTCTTTTCATTTTTTTATTTTTTTTTATCAAAATCAAAACCAAAATATTATATTTAGTTGATCCAAGAAAAGTAAATGATCTGTTGTTGGGTGTTGAATTTATTTGCTCCTAGTTTGTCTTTTTTGTGTGTGTGAAAGTCTTTTAGATAGATGTCCAAAGTTGTAGGTTTTTACGGCAGCTTCAATATCCTTAGAAATGTTCTTTATTTTGCTTATTTCTTTGTCTGTTTTTCAAAAACGTGTCTTTATATGAAGTGAAGGTAGTTTTAACATTGAGTTCTGGTTAATCGTTACGGTGTATGAGCTGCTGTGAAGGGCGTCTGGCGTTTTCCGAGGGTTTAACTCAGCGGTTCTGTGTCAATGGTGAAAAACTGCCTGGGGCACGGTTGGCCATTTTATTTATACCCAGCCTATTAATGCTCCACGTGTGGTTTCCTGCAGAGTGAAACAATAGTAAAAGGACAGGAGGTGAAAGACACGCTAACATGTGCTGGTATCGGTTTTTATATGTATATTGTTATATGGCTTTCTGTGTGTGTTTATGCCGTTTTTGGGTTAAACTCTTTACGTTGAACGTGTTTTGCATAGAGATGTCACCTCCAGTTTTCTTTTCCCGCTGCTCATTCCTCAGTGTTTGTCAGTGCTGGTAAACAGTTTAATTTAATAACGTGACCCAGAGATGCGCTGTGAGAATATTGCTGCTCATGTGGGAGCTCCTCTCTGGAAAACGCTCCCTCCTTTTCCTCGGTTTACTGCTCTCTCTGGCTGACCCACGCTCTTCCTTTCCTCTCCCCACTCTGCTCTCCGACCACTCTCATTCTCCAACCCTCAGAGGATGCTCTCTGGTTATTTATGAAGCTTGTTGTGCGTTTCCTGGGGGACCGATTTCCTCCCCCCCCTTTTTCTTTTCTGGAGTCACAACAAAAGCAACAGCTCAGTGACAGTTTAATGGTGGTTGAAAACAGCCTTTTAAAACTGCCTTTTGAACCTTCATTTTTAAACTGCTTTGAAAAACTTCAACAAAAAATCTTTATTTTTTTAACTTTATTAACTGTAAACCACAGTTAAAGGGTGGCTATTAAACCTTTTGGCTGCCTTAAGTTCAGCCTAAATGGTCAAGTTCTGTTTGTTAATATCCAATTTAGAAATATCTAATAGATTTATATTAAAGTCTTACTTATAAATTCTAACATAATCTGCATGTGTATTTTTTACTGTATACAGCTTTTTGGTCACATATGTAAAAAAAAAAAAAAAAAAAAAGAATTGTTTAAAGATAGTTTTCCAAAGTTTGCCTAGGATAACGACAACTAATGACACTTTGTAGAAAGCTCCTGAAATCCCATCAGCTTTTTTTTTTTTCACTCTGTATTAAATTGTTGTTTTTGGTAAATAAAAAGTGAAGAAAGATTCATTTTCTTTCTCTTTAGTGAAACGTGCGTTGCCTTCATTTAGTTCTCAGCCTTTCGACACACTTTTTAAACTGAATGTTAAAACAGGAGGAGGACAGCAGCCCCTTGTGTTCTGCAGCTCTGTTGACTGAAATAAGGATCTCCCGTCAGTGAAAACCGTTCATTCATGCCAGATGTCATATAGATTGGTTATGTAGCCTCTTGAAGAGAGCCATGAGAAATTCCCATCTCCTTGAAGAGAGACAGAGGAAGGACTGAGCTGTGACAAAAAAAAGAGTGATTGTAGGCAGCTCGATGAGTGTGTGCTCGTCTTTCCTGAGGATCTCATGGCTCTGTTATCTGTGTGCTTCCTAACATCTGTGACATACAGCAGACCTCTGGTATTTCTACTCTAAGGCCCCATGGCTGTGTGTTGTTATTGCGCTGCAAAAACATTTTCAAGTGTCTTATGTGAAGATGGATGTCGGGAAGCGGTGCACGCATGCAAAGAATGCATTTCATTCTCGGTGGTCGGTCTAAGTTGATGTCAGATAAGCTAGGGCTGGGCGATTTGGACCAAAAATAGTATCTCGACATTTTTAGTCTGAATGCCGATATACGATATTTATCTCAATATATTTTTCTTTTCATAAAGTAATTGTAAAAAGGCGTCTCTGAATCAAAGCTTTATCCCAAATGTCTCACAGGCACATTTTGTTTTAACAAATGGCTGTAGATAAATATGAGAAACTGCTGAAAACACTGGAATACATAAAAGTATAATTCTAATATGACATAAACCATCTCGATATAAACAATACAGTCTCATCTTATCTATTTAAAAAAAATCTCGATATTTTTGAAATCTCGATATATTGTCCAGTCCTAAGATACACAATGGATGGTTGATCATTAAGTTTATAGACATATTTTTTTTGTTGTATTTATAAGATTTATTTCCACTCATAATAGGCTTTTATGTCTCATTAATTTTGGGCTTCTAATAATTAATTTGAACCATTCTTTTTCCAGGTAGGTCTTTATTATTAAACACACATCTACAATGATCATTTAACAAGAGCTGGGCATCCAGAAGCTTAATGTTAGATTGTTTATTTATTCCTAAACCAGTTTAAATGTGTACTTAGGATAACTGGGTTAAGGTTAGGACCCAACTGTGTCCAAATTTGAACTAAAGTTGAATAAGGTGTTCTCTCTTTATTATTCCATTCACTCGTTCCACTGCACCCATTCTGCTAGCAGTGTAACAAACCCTTTGTATGATGCTACCTCCGCCGTGCATGGGCGTTAGTACAACGGTCTTAGATTTGAAAACCTCACCTAGTGTTCTCGCCCGCGCATTTCAGCGTAATGGACCGCTACGCTGACAGTTCTCAAAATTACGTGGAAATTACGACACGGATGTTAGAGAGCAACATGGTAAAGTCAATGAAGCTCTTGAACGTGCAGCTATGAACCTGGTGAACAACATAAGCTAACGCTAGCTACGCAACGCGGAAACCCTTGTCCTTGTATTAATATTCATTTTATCCTGCGGAAAACAGAACAGTCATTAAAAGAACAACGTTTTACATTAGATTTATGTCCAGGGTGACTCCAGGTAAACTTGACCAGAACTGTAAGTGGTATTGGAGCATACCTTGCAGTGTCAGCAATTTTTGATGTTGAAACCCTGACCGATTAAATTTCCCACTAAAGATTTTAACCCTTTTAAATATAACCCCAGTACTGTTGATGTTGGTGGAACGTGCAACATTTGGAAACATATGGATTTTGTAATTGAGCAGAACGCCCTGGCTGTGACTCTGTTGCTCTGTCATGTCGTTAGGTGGTCCGTTACTGTGTTCACGTCTGTAGTGAACTTCTTGTAGTTTCCGTGTGTGATCGGCTCACCCAGGATGCATTTCAGCGGCAGGATGAAACTCCTCAGCGTCAGCAGATTTCCCTGCGTCGGCACTCTGAGGGGCTCAGATCTGCAGTCAGTCAGAGGATTGGCCTTTATTTAGCCCTCAGCAGGGGGCCAGAACAGAGGGGTTATTAGGAGCCCAATAAGCAGGCGCTTTCAGAACAGAAAGTGCCTCCAGAAAGGGTTTTTTTTTTTCATCTTTACCTTATGTTTCTTACCGCCGATACGTGGTTAGGTGGGAAAATTTGTACAGAAACAGGAATGTGTTGTTAGTTATTCAGTTGCTCTGTTCTCTCCCAGTCTAATACGAAGATTTCCTTCTGTTTAGGTGAGATGTTATCTGACACCTGGATTGTTTTGTTGCCTGTTTTACTTCAGTAATATATTGTTATGCTCTGCCTGGCCCTTTTCTATAATTGTTCACTAATTAAAGCTAAATACCATGCTTGTTGGGCTGTGTGAAAGTCACATTAGTTGTCTTTACATTTTTAATGCTCGCAGCTTGTGATGCCATTTAAACTGCCATGTGTGGGGTTCATGACTCCTGTAGTCCACACGCCCCTCAGGTGAAATGTAGAAGAACCTTAAAGGATCAAGCGAGGCAGGTGAAAATTAGCTTTCTTCAGGCTAACTCTTCATCCTCTTTCATCTGTAAAAGGCAGCATTTGAAGATTTATTTTTTTTTGCCTTGGACAAGTTTGGTTGTTGTTGTGTAAGAAAATAAGGAAAGGATTTTCCTTGATGAATTGAGGAGGTGGGGCCATTAATTAATGGACCTTCCAGAAAAGATTCTGGACACATGATATTTGATGGTCCCAAAGTCCTCAAAGTATTTTTTTTTTCTCCTGCCCACCTGTGTTAATAGTATTAAAATAGTTTTGTATCTAATGCAGTCTTGTTGGAAATGCTACAGATATGTGGGACTGTTGGGTTTGTTCTTCTTTTCTTTTTGAATCCTCTAACATAAAATAGTTTTATATCAGTTGATGTTTTTACCAGCATACATAGAAAATCACAACCCACAACCTCGTTTCTATCTTTACATATAAAAACGAACAAATAAATACTGTTTATATATTTAAACCAAATGTTTGTACACTGTAAGTAAGTAAATGTTTTGATTAAACACAAAATCATGGCTACATAAAGCTGACTTTGAAAATCTGAACTGCATCCCTCTGTGTACGTGAAGATCCATCTTATTTATATATACTGAGCTCAAACTTTACCAGCAGTGTGACTCTTCCGGAACAGTTCATGTGGTTGTGCTTGACTGAGCGGACCCCCTGAGCAAAAGCTTCAGCGGAATAGAAATGATGTCCAGAGCAGCACCAGCAGCTCTTCTCCTCGTCTGCCGTCAGTCTCTCTGTCAGGAAACTCTTCCAGCTGTGTTTCCCGCAAGTTATCCAACTCTGGGACAAAAATTAATCAAAGTTCAGAGTTTGCTCTAGTTCAAAATTTGACCTTTTTCCACTTTTCTGCTATGACCATAAAACATTTATGCATTTTTATTTAGGTTTAAGGTGATTACCCAACAGAAAGTTGAGCATAATTAAGAAAAGGAAAGAAAATTATGCATAGTTTTCAATAAAATAGGAAAAGTGTGTATTTGTATTCAGCTCCCATTAGTCTGATAATAAAAGTCGAGCACGACCAGTTGCCTTCTAAACTCTCAATAAGCAAACAGAATAAACCTGTGTGAATTCACTCTCACTAAAATCCCTATTATTAACGCTTATTTTTGGGAGGGCCTTCAAGATTGGATAGAGTATGTTACACCATCCCCACTTTGAAACACGGCAGTGCCAGAATCATGCTGTGGGGATGAAAAGCAAGCTGTAAAATACTTAAAGGGTTAAGATGGAGGTTTGAGGTATTTTTCAAATTTTAGACAAACAAAATTTCTGTCTCAAGATGTGCAAAACTGATAGACTTACAACAAAAGACCTGCAGCTGTAATTGCACAGGGTCTAATGGCGGTGCATTCACACGTTCTAGATTTTTGACAAAAATTTTGTTTTTTCTTCCACTTAATAGTCAACTACTACAGCTTTTTGGCCAGTTGCATAACATTTTAATGAAGTATATTAAAGTTCATTCTAACACTACAAAGTTTGACCAAGTTCAATGGGGGTTCTGGAAATTAAATTCTGGAAAAATCATGTGAATTTGATGTGAAAGGTGGACAACATAACTGCACATTTCTGTCCTAACTGTGCTGTGTGTTGGTTTTTCTCTCTTAGTTGAGAACGAGAGCCACTGTGACTTCGTCAAACTCAGAGAGATGCTGATCCGAGTCAACATGGAGGATCTGAGGGAGCAGACGCACGCCCGCCACTACGAGCTTTACCGGCGCTGCAAACTGGAGGAGATGGGCTTTAAAGACACAGATCCAGACAGCCAGCCTTTCAGGTAGGCCGAGTGACTCGAACTCGCCGAGTCCGCAAAAAGGGAAAACGGTGCAAAACCACAGAACTGCTCAAGTGTCACATTCAGAAAACAATCTCTATTGTGTAGAAACAATGCCTTTTTCTATTTTTGTCTCCTTGCCTTCTCTTTTCATTCCTGCAGTCTGCAAGAAACGTATGAAGCCAAGAGGAAAGAGTTTTTAGGAGACCTGCAACGCAAAGAGGAAGAAATGCGGCAAATGTTCGTGAGCAAAGTAAAAGAAACTGAAGCAGAACTCAAAGAAAAGGAGCGAGAGGTAAGTGAGAAACAAGCTGCTGGGGCACCTCTTGCTTTCCATGTTCAGGACTTTCACCGGAGGTTTTGTTTAGGTTCATCTGACACTTCCTGATTTAACCGCTTTCACTTACCAGCAGCAGAGCTATGAATGTTGGACCACATATCGCTTTTGGTTGCAGTTTTCAGTTAAAGGGCAAACGCTGGAGGCTCGTCTTGATAACAGGAGGAGCAGCAACACCCTCCATGGCAGAGATCTCAGCTCAAACTTCCTAAATAAAAAGGGAACTGCTTCTAACAATAAAAAAAAAAAAAAAAAAAAAAAATATATATATATATATATATATATATATATATCCATATATATATATATATATATCCATATATATATATATATATATATATCCATATATATATATATATTTTCTATTAGTATCACATCCACACATTGATGCAGGTCAAAATTTATTAGACCACACATAACAAATGAAGTCTGGTGATCAGTTGCCATCAAGAGGTCCGAAGGTGGCAACCAGAACTTCTCGCGTCTTTCATGGTGTTTGTCAACAGCTCGGTCTCTACCAAGGCGGCGCTGCAGTGTCGCCGTTTTAAAAACAGAGTTAATGATCTGCAGCAAAATGTAACGAGTCCTTCCGTTTCCCACGCTCCACCCCTTTGCCGTGTGCTCCCTCAGCGTGTTGGAGGAATAAGCTCGCCATCTCTGGCGCGTGAAGATTCACGTGTATCGTTTCTTCTGGTCCAAGAGCAGAAAAACCTACATTTCTGATAGTGGCACATGAGTTCCACAGGATCTTAAATTAAAATTCAGATAATAGGTGCAAGCAGGTTGAAAAGAAGGGGAGAAGTTGATCTAATGTACCTTTAGGGTCAAGTTGTTCTGTTCATTTCTGATGTGGATCTAAATTCCTAAAGGAATATGGTTTAGTTCAGAGTTGGGCTGATCAAAGCCACGGACAAAATTAAGACCCTTTACTTTTTTATGGATTGCTAATAATGTTTAACATCAAACTTTCTTTTAGGCTTATTTAAGGCACCTTTCTAAACACAAGTCTTGTGCAGCTGCTGTATTTCTCTCTCTTTTTATTCAGTTGTGAGATCAATTTTGGCTCAGTGTTTAGAAACGTGGAGGCAGCTGTAAGAGCATGCTGTGTACGGGGAAAACAGCATTTTCATAAAGTTGTGGTGTGATGTCAGAGTCAAAACAGCTCATATTGTTCTGTACTCACAGCTATCTGTCTTAGCGTGCTGGATTTCATTATAGAGAGTTCATCAGATGCTTGTGGGATAATTAGCACACCATAGAGAGAGGGTTGTTAATTACTGGAAGATCTGAATTTAAAGTATGTAGTTTGTGGATAGCGGTTACCATTTTACTTTTTATCTGCCAGAGGCCATTTTCATTCATCCGTCGATCCATCTGTTGATGCACCATCTGTCCGTCTATCATGAAGTCACAGCGAAATCTTGTATTTATGCTTTAAAAATTGAATACAGAAGGACAAAGGAGTGTGGAAGAGAGGCACAGTCCACTGATAGAGTTGAACAGTTAAATAACAAGATAAAGTTTAATGCAGATTAGTCTCCTTTGCGTGTGGTGAAGCGTCATCTGTTTTAGTTTTCAAACCTCAGAGCTCTATTTTGTTTAGTTTTCAAACTTCTTAGCAACTTAACCTGCTTCACAACACAAGAGGGCAGTTGCTGCGTGTATAAAAGGCAAAGCTGCCGGCCTCAAAGTTAGAACAGAAATCTGAAACAAACTAGCTTTTCCAGACAGAAGAAGCTGACATTTTCCTTTTTAAATCCAGATCTAAATCTGTGATTATCACTCAAATATTTACAGTATCAGGGTAAATAAAAATCAGAGCGTGCTTTTCTTAAAAACCTCTGGGTTGCTTTCTTCCCCCCCCCCCCCTCCTCAGCTCCATGAAAAGTTCGAGCAGCTGAAGCGGATGCACCAGGATGAGAAGAGGAAGGTGGAGGAGAAGCGGAAAGAACTCGAGGATGAGATGAACGCCTTTAACAGGAAGAAGATGGCAGCTGAGACGTATTCCTTATCTCAACCCCTCAAGAAAGACAAGGACAAGAAAAAGTAAGGCGGTCCCTCCTGCTAATCGCTCCTTTCCGGTATTCTTCCAATAACAGGACGCTTCATTTTTAAGTCTTCTAATTTCTTTAAGCAGCCCTCCTTCCTACCATTGTGTGCCTCAGAGTAAAAGCGGAATCCGTCAGCAGACGTACGGCAGTTTTGCTCTTTAACTCTTTGCTTATGAGCAGGAAGTTCACATTCTGCCATGTCCAGCAGCAGATCCTCTCCTTAATGAGCCTGTGAAGGAGTGTGCTCTGCTGTGTGGAAATTACCTCCAAAACACAAGTACTTCAGCTTTTTTTGAAGGACCTGGCAAGTGTGAGGGAAACTTTCCCGCTTTTTGTCCTGCCCATGTTTAACATTTCCTGTGCTTTCACTCGTTCCTTCAGTCTCACTCTAATTATTCAGGATACTTAGGGTGGAGGCAGTCGTCGCTGCCTCAGGCAGCAAAAAGCTTTAAAAAGTGATGCACAATTTAGTCAAGAAAAGAGAAAACTTGACATTACAGATGTGCTGATATTCTCTTTAGCAGAGTTAAAGAGCCACACATTTCTATCTGAAATCATTTTTAACTTAAAACTACTACTGTATGATGTGCTTTACAATACCTTAGATTAAATTATTAGACATAAATCAACCAATCTCATAACTTCCCCACATCTAAAGAGTGTAATTGAATAAATTGCCTTACCGGATTAAATGTCAGTTTTTAGTCTTGGATTGTGGGAAATAAATTTATAAATAAATGTGATTTATAGTCTGGGGCAAATTTTTTTTTTTCCTCTTTATGACGCATTTTTGACTGATGCGACGTATATTCCGCAGCGACTTATGGTGCAAAAAACAGAAATCTCCTAGTCTTTATGTTGTGTGTAGCAAAATATTCCCTCTTTAGCGGCATCCATAATAGGCTAAATAACATGGAACATACCTGGGAGGTCGAATCGGGTAAATTAGCACAACAAGCCACCGACTCCAACCTGGAAAGTTCTCGTCAGCGCATTTCAGCGTAACAGCCTGCTATGCTGAAAGTTGTCAAAATCACGCTGAAGTTAGACCTTGAGCGTAGCGGTGCTACGTGCTAAGCTAACAGTACGCCGCGGCTGTTTGAGAGCAACATAAAGCTCACGTGCATCAGCGAAGTTGTAAATCGCCCGGACAAAATACCAATAGCTAGCGCAAGCTAGCTTCACAGATAGCCCAGTACCAGGGTTCTGTCTCGGTCTGGGCTCTCCTTTCGAGCTGCACCACGCAACGCTCTACTGCGTGAATGCAGACTGAAACAGCGAAACAACATATGTATATGTGTTCTGTCTTTGTTGTCTATTAGTTCATGTTTCAATTACATTTTTAAGTGGTACAGGAGCAGCATATAGTTTTTACAAGCTTATAGCACCCTCTTGTGGCGATAGATAGTAATGTTTACTACTTGGTTCATGTTGGTCAGTATGATTTACCATTTAAAATTGATAAATAAGTCACACCTGACTATAAGTTGCAGGTTCGACCAAACTATGAAATAAAGTGTGACTTATAGTCCGAAAAATACGGTAATCAGACATAAAATGTAAATTGTTTGTCTCAGAAGACCTAAACCATTTTTGTATTCAACGAATCTTCTGATTCTTTTATAAGTAAATAGACTGGCCACCTGTCCAGGGTGAACCCCGCCTCTCACCCATTGACAGCTGGAGATAGACACCAGCACCCCTCGCGAACCCAAAAAGAGATAGACATGTTAGAAAATGGATGGATGGATGGTTCAGTTAAATATTCTGAACTTCATTTATACTCAACATGCACTAGTTTATCTTAATTCATCAGCCTTGAAAAATATCTATTTTTAGACGTGATGCAACACTTATAGATAGATATAGATAGAAATATAGTCATATTTAATGATTTTGCATATGCATTTCTTAGAGGTGTGTTTGTCAGAATAAAAATACATTTTGAAAAAACAACCTTTAAGCCGGTATTAAACATACATTTCATTAAGCCTCCATTTCTACATGAAAAGTGTTGCTTTTTTTATTGGTCTGAGGCAATATTATAATCTTAAATGTTGTTTTTTATTAGCTGAAGGTGGGAAATAAAAGCTTTAAAACATCATCATTCTGTGGTAATCTATTTAATATCTCCCTTAGTGAATTGAGATACTGAATTAAATAAACTTTCAATAATATTTAAATTTATTGACTATGACTGTACTTTATTGTCCTCGTAGGGGAATGTTGTCTTGGACTACGTGATAAAGCTGCAACCATAAAATACAACAAATACTCATCCATGTTTTGCACAATTACACTACAGTAAATGCAAAAAGAAAAAAATGCACATACTGCTGAATAAAAAACACGTTGCAGCTGACCACTTGTATACTAAACAACAAAGAAACCATCAGATCAGATCACAGCATCATCATACTGTATGCTTACCTTATTTTATCAATCTTATGGAGACAGGGACAGAAGACTGTTTAAATCTATTGCTAAATTCTCATTACGTG
Organism: Fundulus diaphanus; assembly: GCA_037039145.1. NCBI lineage: Eukaryota > Metazoa > Chordata > Actinopteri > Cyprinodontiformes > Fundulidae > Fundulus > Fundulus diaphanus. Next base: position 37,219,898 of record CM073136.1, read on the forward strand.
TTATTTGCAACCTGTTCTGCTTCTTTCTTTGCTCACATAAACTGCATTTTATTATAGCTAAATACTCCATAAAGCTGTTTTCCTTCCGATATTTTCCTGCTTTTATTGTAAGACAGTAACATGAGTCTAAAAGATTTGATAGAAAGTTTGTCCAGTTGCACTAAGTTTTCAATTACGGCCAGTTTTTAAACTGCTGCAAGAAGCATGTTCTTCCAGCACAGATATTTAGTTCTACCAAGACAATATCTGTGCTGGTATTTCAACCTTACTTACCTGTCTGATAGTAGGAAAAGTTAGAAGTAACAAAATACATTATTTGTGTGTCTGTCAATCCTGCAAATCCAGATCTAAACGTTAATCCGTGCCTGGAGGAAGCTCCAGAGCAGTAATAAGACACACGTGGCACAGAAGCATCTCGGCATAATCTATAATTGTTCATTTTTAAGGCACAAGCCTTTGGTTTTTACAGCTTAAAATGTGCCTAGTGGTTTGACCTAAAAGTTGCTCAGGCTGCGTCTTTCTTTAACTTCCTGTTTAACAACGGCGGCCAAAGCTGTGCTCAGTTCAACTTCATCACGTTAAAAACTCATTCAATGTAAAGTTGTCAAACACTAACGCCGCCGTGGAAGAGTTCATTTGAAGGGCTTCATGAACATCGATGGAAAAGCAGATAGTTGAAGATTATCAACATTATTTTGGATATTTTACTAAGGCAAGTTAATATCTGCAGTCATTTTTCAGGTGATCAGTTACATTAAGAGAAACAAATGAGCAGGTTTTCTGTTTTGCAACTAAAATCGAAAATGAACAAAAGTAAACTTAAAAGCCATTAGAGTGGTGAGTCTTGCTCTGTTCCTTCAGAATGAAGTTAAAAAGCAGACATGTGGCTCCCTCTAGTGGCTGCTCATGCACACTGTCACTGCATACAGGAGGCAAACTGGTCTTCCATTTTGTGAATACCTTAGTGCTTCCTGAGCTCTTCGGGTTTACTGATAAAGTGACAGTTTTATTTTCTTAAATTAAGTTTTGATGAAGTGTTGCATTTTACAACACGGGTGATTGAACAGGTATTATAGCATAAAAGCTCTATTTATTTTGTCCCCAAACACTTGGATTTTTTTTAATCTTTTTATTTTCCTGCAACACCATTGTCCTCTGTCTGCATATTTCACATCTTTTATTCACTGTTTACTGATTCATTCATTGATTTTCTTTATTTTCTTTATTGTTTCATTGTTTTTCAGTTAATTTTTGGGGCGCAGCACACCCATCCACACACGACCATGGATTTGTCCTCCATCACCATAGCAGCGACCACATCTGTCTTGTATTTTTTATTTTTTTTTCGTCTTCTTTTGACATTCCATCTTGACATTGTGCACATGGACCAAAGACACTGAGGATGATGATGATGGTGAAGCCACAGGAGAGAAAAAGAGTGAAAGGTGATGGAGAAAATGATCATGTCCCGTCAGTGGCCATCTCATTGATTCAGGTTGATCTATGTGATTTTTGGACATTTTTTTTAATAAATATATCTGTGTTTATTTTCATTTTTGTTGATTTATATATTTTTTGTTTTTTTTTCTTTGTTTTTGTTTCTTCAGCCATTCAAACATTAATTAAAACGTGTCAAGCATTGTCATTTCTTGGTACTACAACGAATATGGGTAAATGATGTATTTAAAGAGAATAGATATAAGGTGTGCCCAGTTTTTTTTTTTTTTTTAGGACTGACATTCAAATCGAAGAAAAAATGGTCCTCAACTTTAAAAGAAAAAAAAATGACACATTTGAAATATTCAGATGTCATTTGTCTTGTCAGATTTTTTGCAACCATGAGAAATTAGTTTAGTATAATCAGTCCCGTGTTAGAATGATCGATTTAAATTTCAGTGTGTCAAGCAATAACTGAGTACCTGCATTTACAGTGGTACTGACAGCCTAACATGTAGTCCTATGTCTTAAAAGTCTATGCAATATTCTAGTGCTGTAACCCAGTTAATGTATGTGAATATTTTCTAGAGCTTATCAAGCTTACAGTAATATGCAAATGTACTAGTTTTTAAATATGATTAATGAATGAGGCAAGAAGTAAGAGGCTGTACCGCATTTGTAAGTGACTAAACGCCATTGTGAACCCTGCGTGATGATGTGGATATGTTGCGCCAGTGGAATCACGACTATGAAGCCAGTAAACATTTAAGCCTCAGCTCGCTGTGGGAGAGTTTGCGCTCTCTGACGTGGAGAAGAGAGCAGCTGTATTTACTGTCTGTCGATGCAAATAAATGCAAACCCTCCCTCCTAAACATGAAGCCTCTCTATGCTCTGATTTGTTTGTCTGCGTGTACTCCGGGGAGATGAGGACGGTGGTGAAACGCGGGCCGGCACAGGCGCACTCAGCCACGAGGCGGCGGCTCCCGTCTGGAACCAAAACAGCTGTCGGTTTGAGACGCGGCGTTTCAATGATGTGTAGCTGAAGAGCCGCACGATGTTTGCGCAGCGCGGCACTCTCTCAGCTCTCAGCGCTGCGCCGCTCAACCTCGCTGGGTTGTCTGTGTTTGCCAAAGGTGGGGTGAAGGAGTGAAAAGGGGAAGTACAGTGTCGTGCAAAACTATTCATTAACCTTGAAAAGTGTTATGTTACAACCAAGTAATTCATTGTATTTTTACAAATTTATATAAAACAGGTTTTTTTAGATGTCTAAAAAGCCTTGCATGCATTCGTATTCAGCCCCCTTGAGTCGATACTTGGTACGACCATCATGCAACTGCAACTTCAGCTGAGTCTAATGGCTTTGCATATCTAGAGACCGACATTTATGCCAGTTCCTTCTTGCAAAATTGCCCAAGCCCAGTGTGTGAAAACCTGCCACAAATTAGCCGTTTTATTTTAGTTTGGACTTTGAATGGACCAGTCTTGCATATGCATTGTCGATCTGGCTGTGTATTTAGGGACGTTGTTCTGTTGGTAGGCAAATATTTTCTTCATTCACAAAACCTGTAAAAGTTTTTTTTTTTTTCTCCACAACGGCCCAGTATTTAGCTTTATCCCTATTCCCTCCAACCCTGACCAGTTTCCCTGTACTTGCTAGGGAAAAATAAAAACCTTCCTTCCTTCCAGCTTTGTGCTGTACGCCATCTTTTGTCTCACTGATGATGATGGGTCCAGGTTATTATGGAGTGTTGGGTTTCCAAAGGCGCAGAAATATTTTTTTGTTTAAGATTTTCTCACCTGAGCTGTTGATGTTCTGCAGCTCCCCCAGAGCCACCATGGACCTCTTGGCTCTCTAACGCTCTTCTTGGTTGTCTTGGCTTGGTGATCCTTTTTTTATTTTTATTTTTTATTATCTAACCCTGCTTTAAACTTCTCAACTTCATCCCCAACCTGCCTGCTGTGCTGATCTTCAGGAGGACTTTTGTTCACTCATGTTCTCCAACAAACCATTGAGGCCTTCACAGAACAGCGGCGTTTATACTGAGACTCAGGTGGACTCGTCGTGACTTCTAAAGGTGATTGGTATACTGGAGAAAAGGGGTCTGAATACTATTGCATGTTGAGCTCAGACTTTTCGTTTTAAACAAAAAAAATTTAAACCAAGCTTCCTTTTCGTTCCACTCCCTAACTAGGCACTGCTTTTTGTTGGACTAAGACATAAACGCCCAATGCATTGAACTATTGCAGACATGTTTAAACATTTTTCACCTAATAACTTTTCTAACATTGACAGGCTGTATGTATGTGCTGTTATTTCATTACACGTTAGATCTAAAAGGAAGTGACTGAAATGAAATTTTTCTTAATAGAATGTCAACTTATTTTGAGTTGTGTGAATCGGTCTCGAAAACTGACATTTTTCAAGAGTTTGGTTTTGTTAGATCGCTTTTATTTTTAGAAACTTTTTTTCTGCTATCTGTTTCGGTGAATCTTTAGAAACAGCCAGAGGAAGTCACACCAGAGTAAAGCGGTTTTCTCTGTTTAGAGAAGCCTTTGCCAGGTCTATTATTATTCTGTGCGCCACCCGCGGGGCTCACTGGGCCTCTTCCAGCAGCACAATATGTTCACCGCTCTACGTCGTGTCCTTTAAAGCATCAGGACACTGTGCTAACAAAGCTGAGTGATAATCACCGACGGGCTGCAGCAGCTGCTCAACTCTGCTGCTGCTGCCGCCGCGTTTCACAGCATAAAAAAAAAGGAAAGTTAATGGCAGGTGAAGCCATACGAGTTTTCTATACTCTGAAACTAAGCTTACTTTTTTCACAGGATTTTGGACCATAATTGGCTTTGACTTGTATAAAAAAACTTTCTAAACTTTATGAAATAATGGGTACTTATTTGACCTTGTATTGATGAGGGAACCTTGAGAGCTAATTTGATTTTATTTCATGGTGAGCCAAGGGGGGTTCTGGCTTTATATTTAGTGTTTTTTTTTTGCTACCAATTCTAAACAAACTAAATGATTTCTGTTGCTACAGAATGTCAGAATATTATCTTATGGCCTAATAAGAAAAATAAAATTTCTCTATTAGGAACTCCCAAACTCTGCTGCAGCAGTCAAAAGTGCTGTGGTATTTTCCAGCGACTAAACGCTAACCATAAATTGCACAACTATTTGGCATTATTATAAATAACCCCATAACATTCTTTTAACACCATATAGTTTATAGTTTTCCTTCTTGAGATTCATGCCATAGCGCTAATAAACTATTTCTTCAACCCACTTTCATTCTCCGGGAGTGACAAACCAAACATTTGACGCCTCAAACTTTTTTTTTTTCTTCCAAATTGTAGTTTATTTATGTGGTCAGAAAAAAAAACCCATATGAAATAGCTGCCTCGGCACATGGAGGAAAAACGTGAAATAACCTGATAAAACCTCTACGGTTTGGAAAACAAAAACTAGTTCACATTGGAGACATTATTGCTTAAAGTATTCAGTGTTTTTGAGCTTCAGAGCTTTGGCAGTGGAGACGCGCTTTGCCCTCATAAGACATCAAATGTAACTTAAACGGACACATTCTCCACCACGCCTTTTGATAAAGTAAAGCTCATGGCACTGGCTAATCTCTGCCTGATCACATAAAACCATGACACCTTGATCCCAAACTTCAGTCTCACATTACTCTCACACCGAACGCACTCACGAAATACTGAAAATGAAATAATACCATGAAATTAATCTCTTGAACTAATCTCCCAAAAAAGGTGCTCATTTGATATGTAACAACAGTTAGCATGAAGGAAATGAATACATGTTGCAGTATTAAAAAAAAAAAAAAAGAAAAAGGAAATTGCATAATTTAGTCAAAGTAAAGCTTTTGTGTAAAATGTCGCTTTTGTAAATAAGGTGTAAAAAAAACAAATGTTAAGTTTTATATATATAAAAAAATAAGGCTGAAAAAATATTTGCAAAAAGCTAAACTTTATCTTAAAGTGCTTTGTGGCTCTGGCGAGGAACCTGAGCACCAAGATGCTTCACATAAAACACCTAAAAATCAGGATAGTAATCAGAAACGGAAATGAAAACGTCCAACGCAATGAAACCGTTGATAATCTAAAACAAAGTCCACTGAAGACAAACAGCCACGTCTCATTGTAGCGACGCTCACTGAATTCTTACAGTTCTCTCGTTCGCTTCCCCCGCCGTCACAGCAAAAATGAAAAGTCACCTTTTACCCTAATCCACATTCATAATGTGACTGAAGGCAGACGCACAGAAGGAGCTATAACTACACCAGGACGTAGAAATCGGTGGCCTCTGGAATCATGAGAGCGAAGCTGGACGGTGACAGACGTCCCGTTAGTCGTCAGCAGGGTGCAGCGGCGGGCAGGGTGAGACGCCTTTCTGCTGAAATTCAAAGAAACCCTCTATATGGCTCTCCTCGTTATACAGACGCCTAAAACCGTAGTAGTCCTCCAAATCCCCTTGCTCACTGCCGCCACGCCCCCTTGTGGCTGCAGAGTGGCGCTGCGACAGGCTGAGGACCTCCTGCTGCTGCTCCTGGATCTGGGCGCTGTCCAAGATGTACACAGCGTTGGCCGGCAGGGAGAACTCCATGCCGTGTAGGTACTCGTCTACGATCTCTTTGCAGTGGATGAACTCGGCGCTGTCAACCTGGGAGGGGCAACACAAGCCATGAGTTCAACTGGATTACAACCGGGGTTACAAGACAGCTCGGAGATAATGTGTGGGTTTTAATTTTTCCAAGCGTCTAAGTTGGCCTCAGCGTGCCCATAAACTGCTAGGCTTGTGCGCCTGCATTTAAAAGTTCCTTTTGTTTCTCTGTGCCGATTTACAGAGGTTGGGGCTGTAGAGGTGACTGTTAACCAAAGATTTGTCTTTTTTGACAGGAAAGAACACATTTCACCCATCTGCAAGTACCAAAACGTGCCTTCAATGGGATATTTCTTGACACACCTCAGGTGGATTCAACATATGGCAATATATTCAAAGAATTAGTTTAATAAAGAAAAAAAAACATGCTGCTTTCAGCGTATCTTGCAACGTTTTGCCCGCTCTTAAACTGTCCAAAATATTACGTTAGCGTGTAAGATGCAAGTTTATTACACTTGCAATACATTAGCCAACAATTCTTGCTCTCCAAACAGTCCTTTGCAATATGAATATTACACACGCTAATATATGGTCCTAATTAGCAGGTGAGAAGGAGAAAACGGCACCAAAGCTCAGTGTTCGGTATTTTGGGATCATCAAGTCTCCATAGCAAAAATATTTTGAATCTTTTATTCACATCTTTATCAGGTGTAACCAGTAGAGGGCACTCTACTTCACTTTAATAATAAAAAAAAAAAAGCTAAAAGGTCTCAAACTGAATTTCTTGCAAATTGTAGTGCTGGATTTTGCACTATTAATAAACTCTTTCATAAAAGTCAGCTCAGTATTTTTTACCTATAAAACCTGATAAAAGGCAATGATTACACTTTCATTTTATCTTCCAGTGGGCCTAAGCTGCTCTCTTACCTGCGCTTTTTTCAGTAGGTCGGTGAAGACTGAGAACCAGTCGGGAGTGAGCGCCTCCAGCTCCAAAGTGATGATGGCCAAGGCCAACGTGGAGCCCTTGAACTGCCAAAGTTGGTGGCAGGCCATACAGTGCTGTACCTGCCTGGTCCACAATGCTGCCTGGAAGCCTGAGGGGGGGATCTTCTGATGCCTGGGCTTGACGGGGATCGCACCGGCACCCGTCCCGGTGTCGATGCCGGAGCCGAGACCAAAGGACGGAGCGAGGTGGGGATGGCCGGAGATGAGCAGGGCGTGGAACTGGGAGCGACACGGAGAAGAAGAAGAAAAAAAGGCCAAGATGTTAGCGTAATGTCATTTTCCGTCCGTCTTTCATCATTCCCTTATGTTTACTACTTTAAAATTCCTTTCATCCAGTCAGCCTAAACTATAATCTCCTCTGTCAGCGTGCAGTTGGGGATTTTATTGTCCTCCCAAGTGTTTGTAGCAGTTCAGTGCTGAAACTGTGCTACTTCCATTATCCATTATCATTCTCCCACTTCGCGTTTCATGGCCATCCTGTTGGTCTTGTGTTGTCCGTGCAGTGCTTTTCCGTGTTCTTGATTATGTGCAGACAGTATAAAACGTAACCAGTGCAGAACCAAGGTGTAAAAAGAAAAAAAAAGAAAAAACAAATCTCAGTTTGCACAGTGACTAAAACGGCTTCAGCACCATTTCTTCGAGACAAACGGTTTAACAAGACAAACATGTTTGTTCTTATCTCGTTTTCCCTTCATTACTACATTCATATCGTTTCTCTGGCAGAAATAAGCCATGTCGTTTGAAAGAAAGTGAATTTGCACTGGGGTGGTGAATTCAGCGTTGTGGTGCCAAAGGAGATAAAGCTAACCTAAAAACCCATCCGAAATTCCTCCATTTGACTGATTAAACAAACATCGGGGGCGGATCTGCCTTTACAAATCGTCCACACACGACGGCTGTTCCTCGCCACCGCGCAGCTGAATGGACCTCTCTGTTTTTATTTGGATGCACACCAACTCCAGCGGCGAATCTCTGTAAATGTATCCCTATCCACGTGTCATGGTGGTGAGTCTGTGACAAATCGCTGTTTTGTAGATAACAGGGAATAAGTATTCAGTATTTAAAAAGGGAATGCAAAGTGATTTCTTCAGGGCAGATGTTTACAGTATAGATGTGAGATATTTAAAAGTAACTGTTATTTGAAATATATTTATTTAACGTAAAAGAGAGAAAAGAAAAGTCTTTATTTTATTATAGTTTTGTTACATTATGGCTCTTTATTTTAGGAAAGTCCTGGATTTTGTATTAACCAACGACGACTCAAATTCAGATCGTGAAAGTGTTAACAGCGAGGCGGATTTGGAGTCTGGGAGACGATTCTGCTTCTTGGTCAAAGTTTTTATGGTGTGTGGCTTTAAGGAAAATATGTCTAAAAAAAACGTTTGCAGACCAATCTAGCACCGGTACTGAGGGAATGTAGATCATCCTTGTTGATGGAGAATGAGACTGATAAACTAACACACTGATATAAGCCTGAAAGTTGATTTTAGCAGAAGGCAGGAATCAAGGTTTATATCGAAAGGAGCCATCTGATTGTAATGTCCAGCTCAGCAGTGTGGCAACTATTAGAAAATGGGATGCGTTCATAAAGCATTCAACATTTGGCTCATAAATTGTGGTTTTCTCTGGGTGACTTACAGAGCCTTGCGAAAGTTTTCCTACATTTCCATCACGCGCTTCAACATAATGACAGACTATCATAATGTAGTGCCCAATAGTAACGTGGAAGGAAAACGATACATGGTTTCAAATTGCTTTGCAAATAAGAATCTGAAACGCTTGCGTATGCGTTTGTGGAATCACCATGCATTCATAGCTGCAGGGTTTTTTACGTCTCTGCCAGCTTTGCACGTCTGCAATTCCCCCCCCCCCCCTTCTCTGAAAAATAGTGCAAAATCGGTCAGACTGGAATCTAGCTACAGACTTAGTTTTAGTTCTGTTTGGACTTTGACCGGGCCATTTTACCACATGAAAATGCTCTGATCCAAACTGATCCAATGCAGTTCTGGCTGTAGTTTGGGCGCTGTGCTGCTGAAAGGTGAACCTCCCCACACTCTCAGGTCTTTTTGAAGCCTCCAGCCGGCTTTCTTCCAGTGTTGATCTGCATCTATCTCATCCCCTCTAACCAGTTTCCATGTCCTCACTGGAAAAACACAAACAAAGCAGCCTCCACACAGCATGATGCTGCCACCTCCTTGTTTGACACCCTGGACGGTGTGTTCAAGGGTGATATTCCGTGTAGAATATCCTCCATTCGCCATGTTTAGCATTTAGATTAAGATTTAGGAGTATAGGGCCCGTTTCAGATGTACTATTCAGATTTTTATTTGTAAAGAATATCAAAATAAATACAACCAATAAATACAATCAGGAAGCACAATCTAATCAAGTTTGCGGGCTTAACATGACAAATTAAAGTCCAAACAGTAAGATCACTTTTCTGAGGCTCTGCCTTCATCCTAAACCCAAAGCTGTGCTCTGTGTTGCCTTCTGCAAATTAATTCGGTTTAGCCCTTGAAGCTTGATGCATGCAGCAGGGATTTGTGCTGCTTGAGGTCTGAACGCCCAGACTACGTCAGCTCATCCAGCCTGCCATCTGGTGGCGACAGGGCTCGTGTTTCCACGACACGGCTGCAGAAGAGTCAGAAGTGCCTTGGCCCAATGCGCGACTCGCATGTTTTGTTGGTAGCTTGCAAATGCACTTAGAAATCTGGAACAAATTGCTCTGCTGCATCCGTTCGCCATTAAACAAAGCCGCGTCTTCGAGAAGACGCTAATCGTTATTGTGTCAGAAAAGGGTCCAATTTATCCCGTGTTTTTTTTTTTTTTTTTTTAAAGCTACAAATGTTTGCATTGATACAAATGCTACACATTTTTGTTCAAAGTTATAATTCACCAGAAGGTGGGAAACCCTCTGCTCTCTTATCAGACTTTGGTTAGAGGTGTGAGATGTTAAACTGAAGTGAGCATTGTCAATCAGAGCTGAATAAAGTTTGTAATTATGACCACAGGGACATAAAGCCCAATTAAATAAATGCACAATGTAACCCAGGACCAATCCTTTAATGTGGGACAGACACAGGATCTTGAAGCATGATGGTTTGCAATGTCTGCTGTTTGTACCGCTTGTGTTGTGACTGCAAGACCAGAACTAACCCGGTGATGCCGAGTTCTAGTATTAAGAAGAAGAAAAAAAAAAAGTTTGTTTATCTGCTGGCCTGTAAACTCACGATGTGAATAAAGTCGACCGGTGTTGCCGTGTACAAGTCCCAGTGCAGCTTGTCCAGAATGATCCGCTCCATGCGAACAATCTCCGCTGTTGAAAAGTTGCATCCACTCCGCACCACCAGGTCTTTAACGGAACCAAGAACCTGTTGCCAACAGAAGCCAAATAAACATACCGTTTTGAAAATGTCTAACGTGTGTTTCTGTGCGTCTATAAAAAGGTGTTACCTCATCTTCCTCGTTGATTTTGGCAGCCAGGACCAGGGAGGTAAAAGCGATGCATTTCAGATATTTTCTCTGTGCCTTTGGAAAAAAAAAAACCAAAAAAAAAAAAGCGTTCATTTAAGCAGGGTTGACTGAAAACCATGAGTTTTCTAACCAATTCAAGCCTCCCTCCACCAAAAATATAAAGACCTAGAAGCTAAAAGGTAAAACTTTGTGCAAGGCATGTTTGAGTTTTAGGTGCAGATCCCGCCCAAATCTGAAAGTGCTTGAACAGAAACTAAACGTGGAGCGCTGCGTAACAAACTTGCAGCCAACTACCTTGACAGTGGACAGGAGGCGGTTAAGGACGCACGCTCCCAGCGCAAAGGTTTCCGGACAGAACCGAAACAGCCGGCTCATCTCTCCGATCCAAACGATCGTTTGCTGGTGTTGGGACAAAGAGATGTCAGCGCCCTGCGAGACCAAGAGAGACAAGTGTTGATCATTAACTGATGCGTTGGGGCAGATGTGTCCCTGGCGAAGGACGTTAAACTGAGCCGACACATTCTTTCACATCAAATAAAGAGAAAAAAAAAGGCCAAACGTACAGGCAGCACATAACAGGAAAGGGGCGAATGCTCTAGAAAAGCAGACGGTGGGAAAGAAGTCAAATCACCCAAACAATGAGTGTTTTGAAGATACAACCCTGTGGCTTTTGCCTGTGTTTACTTGCAAGAATTTTATTTTTTTTTGCAAATTGTAAATGTACAAGAAAAGAAACTTGGTTTTCCTAGTGATGCCTAGAAGTCAACACTATTTGTTTTATGCTTGCCTAAAACTCCATTTCTCAAACTGCATAACCAAACTAAAGACCCCAAGTCCTGAGACAAGTTTATGATTTACATCGATAATGGTTTCAGTGGACTCTGGCTTAGTAGCAGAGCCTCAGCCAGATGTACACAAGAATAAAATTACTGCTAAAGGGTCCCTAAACCATCAGACTCCCCCGGCCCCCTAAAACATCTTTTTTTTCCTTCTTCACATAAAGCATGGATCGCAAGTTTTCATGTTTGTTAACCGAGGATGAAACTACTAATAAATTAGCCCTGATGGTTTCAGATTAGCTCATTTAAATTGATTTTAATTGTTCAAAATGTAAGTTTAAGACTTAAAAGAATTGAGAAATCCATGCTGTACAAGCACCAAAAAAATAATAATCATAGTTTCATTAAAATGGTCACAATTTAACGCTTCCAGTTTAATAATCTCGGCCAACAGTGTTTGAGCTGAAGTTGTTGACAAATGCATCACAAAGAAGCTTTCCATAGGTCCCTTCCTCCTGACTCAACCAGAACGCTGTTAGTGGCGCCTAACATGAAGTGAGACCTAAATCAAACTCTCCTTAAGCCCCCATACACCCTTGGGCTGACCTTGCTCAATCCATTTTGAATACAGCTCTTTGCGTATAGTAACAAAAAAAAACGAATGCAATCTCTCTGAAACACGCCCCGACTACCGGCTCACCTGAATGCATCCATTTTTGAAGAGCGGCACCTTCCAGAGACGAGCCTCCCTGAGCAGAGCGGCCTCCAGCAGGCCGAGCAGCCTGCGGCTCTCTGCGGCCAACGGGTTCTTCATCGCCTCCGCAGCACAGGCCAGCCTGCACCCAGGGCTCACACACCTGATGGTAGACATCCCAGTGAGATCAGACTCGTTTGCACTGAACACAACCATCACAACTCTATCCAATCCTGGGAGAAAAAAAAAAGTTTATATGGTAATAAACGCATTAAATACATTTTAAGTGTTGGAGTATTTATACAAAACACCAATAATCCATTAACTATATTAATGAACGTGGAACTCATTGCTTGAAATTGTATTAGAAAATGATTATTTCACACACCCTGTGATACAGTCAAGCACAAGATCCTTTCAGATCTCATTAGGGCTCAAGAAATGGGCCCTGCAGACAAAACCAATTCAGGGCGTGCTGCAACACGAGACGCTCTACATTGTGTGAAGAACAAAAAAACATTATAGATACATGTATTTATATTAGTGTATGTATTTCCTTGTTGTTTTTTTAATAAATATCTGATGAGCACTTGACTTATTAATATATTGAATCCAGGCACTTTTTTCATGCCATAGCCCTCCAGGGGCATTGTTTGCAATACACTTTTATGTTCACCCCAACGCAGTTTGCCAAAGTGAGGGGGTTTGTTCTTTTTGGGGGTGTGGGAAACGAAATTAGTTTGCATTTACGTGTTTCACTGTTTTAAAAGCAGGCCAAGTTAACCCCCGTTAGGAAGGATAGATAGATAGATAGATAGATAGATAGATAGATAGATAGATAGATAGATAGATAGATAGATAGATAGATAGATAGATAGATAGATAGATAGATAGATCAGCTGCACTCTGCAGAAACACCCTAGAGTGCAGAAGGAAATAAGCTGCCCGCTTTTACTTGGTTCAACAACAACGCCATTTTCAGACTCTGCATGCAGACATGAAACAGTGCAAAAAAAAAAAAGAAAAGAAGAAAAACTTTAATCAACCAATTACAGGGAGAAAATTAGCCTAAAACATTGGCGGTGAATTCTGGCGGAATAACGAACAGCAGCCGCTGCAGCTTCCTGCACAGTTGCTCCCCCCTGCAAACAAAAGCGTTTGGCTTCCTGTTACTTTGTTGCACTCAGACGGGTCTTACCTCTTTGATTTCGAAACCAGGCAGTGCTTTGGACGGCGGTTGCATTTATATGGTGTTTACAACAATAACGAAATAGCAATTCATGTTCAGCGAAGGCGACAAACCAACAGTCGACAGCAGAGGGATGGAGCTGTTGGGGAAAACAATCTCGGAACAAAATGTATCTCGTAGGCAATACAAGGAGAGCATTCTATCTACAGAGAGAAAAGTCAGTCAAAAAGTAGAAAAGGAGACAAGTTTCGCAAAGAAGACGATAAAAATGGAGCACAGTAATGTGCGTAAATCCAAATTTAAAAAAAAAAAGAGCGCAAAAGCGACAGGAAGCAGAGATCAGGACGGATTGGGGACAGGCTGTGTTTTGAACGCTGCGGGCACCGCCCCCGACCCGTCGTGACGTCACACAAACAGATCTGTGTTAGTGGGTCAGACGTGCGGGGCTTCACGCACAAAATGGTCGGGCTTTGTCTGGAAATGGAAGATCTTAGCTGTCCCGTGTATCTCGGGAAGCTGTTTGTTCAGCTGCGGTTCGGCGAAGCGCGCCCGCTGCACGTCCGCCCGCTGCTCTGTCTGTCTGGACAACCCAAACACCAACAACTCCTGATCACTTAAGCAAAGCTCTGGACATTTTGTCCTGCTTTACAGCTACGTGGAAAAGAAAGCGCACCCGCTTTCCCCGCTTTCAAGTCAAGGATTTTATTACCATACAATATAGTATAATAAAAAAAAGCTTCTGGTCCCTCTTAAATCAGAACTTCAGAGTCCAAAGATGCCCAATAAATTCCCTGCTAATCACCATTAGTCATCTTTAGACGTTGCCAAAGTGAGAATAGTAACAAATACTGTTTCCTTGGAACTTGTTCACATTTGGCCTTGTGGCAGCAACATGCTGTGGGGATATGTGGCATTCCATTTGCCACGGAAAACGAAAATAGGAGCTGGGAATTAGGTACATCCGAGTCGGAGAAGCCAGGATACCAAAATTAAAACAAAACAACAAAAAGTTAGGATTCCAATATGCCAACGGCCAGGGAAGCTGCTGTTGTGTTTGTAGTAGCTCTTATAAACGTCCTCTAAAGCTGTACTTTCCACATGCAAACACAACTTTTCATTTGTTCGGTTTAGAGTTGCAGCTGCTACATGTAACATTGATTTTAGACGCACTCTTATAACTGTGTCTTGTAAAATAAACACGTTTTATCACAGCTTACTGTTGTTGATGTGAGTAGCGACTGTCACAGTTGATTTTTCCCATTGGGAGCCGAGATTTCCGAGTTCCAAATTCTGACTGCGAATGGAACGCAACATACTGCTCTTCAGCAGGGAGAGAGAAACGGATCAGAGTTTATAAATAAAAGGCTTTCCTGAACAAAATCCTGTTAAAGCAGTGGTCTCTAACCTTTTTTTTTTGCACCATGGACTGAATTAATGTCAGACAATGTTTTCACAGACTGGCCTTTAAAGTGTGGTACATATGCCGTGTTCCATTTACCTCAGAAGTCAAAACTAGGAGCTGGAAATTACGTAACGTCCAAGTCAAGAGCGTTCCAGTTAACACATTCGGAGAAGTCGGGATTCCATAAAAAAAGAAGAAAAAACAACAACCCACTGCCAGGAAAGCTGTTGTCTTGTTCCTAATACCTCTTATATTTGTCCTCTAAAGCTGTACCTGCCACCTGCCAACATCACTTTTCATTTGTTCCCTTCATAGTCGCAGACGCTACATGTAACACTGAAAAATGCAACAAAATAAAATGATACGACGAGCAAAAAAGCTGCGACTTTCTGTTTTATCACCATTCATGATAACGCTCACAAAGTGCTTCACAAATAAAAGGTAAAAAAAATGTACAAGACAAAATTAAAAGCAGATTTAAAAAGACAGGTTTTTAGCTAGTCTTGATCACATGACCTCAGGGGCCTAATGTCGGGGAGTGGGGATGTAATAGCTCAGACTAGCGTCTGTCCGTGCAGAGTTCCCCAAGTCAAAACTAGGATCTTGAAAAGTACTCGATGATAAACTGGGGGCCTATAAGTTGAATTACATGACAACGTTTTGAAGATCTAACAGCAGCATTTTGTAAAGCATGCAACCGGTCCGGGCATGTTTTTGGTAAGACGTGTGTAAAAGCACGTTGCAGTAATCCAGACGAGACAAAACAAAAGCATGGACTAAAATTCCCATCTCAGGACGAGAGACAATAGGGCTGAGTTTTGCCGTGTTGCGCAGATGGTGGAAACAGCAACAAACCAGAGATCTGACATGCGTTTCAAGCGTAAAGCCTGAATCTACGGTTATCCTAAGGTTTCTAACTGAAGATTCAGCCAAATAGCCAAGAGGCCAAAGGATTTCTTATTTATTTATTTTTTTTCGAGTGCAAAATTGATCACTTCAGTTTTTTTTTCTTCATTTAGCTGAAGTGGACTTTCAGTCATCATGCTTTTAATTGAACATAATAATCTTAGAAATATTTACAAATATGAAGTGCATGAAAAATACAGCTCAGCACAACATTGAATCAGTGTGAGCTTGAGATGATCCCATCAGCGTCTGTCAACGTCTATTTTTAAGCCTCGGCACAGATTCTCAATTGTACTTTCTTCTGGACATTCGTTGGGTCATTGCAATACACAAATATGCTTTGAGACGTGTCCCTGCCGCTGCACACCTGATTCAGATGATTGAATCCCTTCGTTATGAAGTGATGCAGAGGCCTATGGATGACCAATTTGTTAGAATCAGACAGTTTGGTGACTCCTGAAGGAAGTTGGTAGCACTAGATTTTATTTTAAAGAGTGCTGAATGCAAAGGGCTTTATTTTGTTTGTAAAATTGCTGAAAATAACTTTTTCTCACCTTCATTTTATAAATTATGTCGTGTCAGTTTCTTTAAAAATTTAAATGAAACAAACTGAAGTTTGCAGCTGTAACATGACAAATGTCCAAAGTGTATGAACTCGGGCTTTCGCAAGGTTGTCTGTCAGCGTAATTGAATGACAAATAACACGAGAGACATGTTGCTGCATTAGGCTCGTTTGTCATGTAGCCTTTTTCATCAACGGCTTTTCTGAGTTTTTCGGCGCAGCACATCAAACAACAGGGAACGGGATTGGTGCTAGATTGGATCGGTTCTGTTGTCAGTAATAAACCCGCTCTTGTCCTCACTCCCAATCACGCCCCTCCTGCTCTTATCTCCCTCGCTTCATTCAATTTAGCACCAGGTCTGAGAAAAGAGCTGTCAGAGGGTTGATTAGGCTTTTTACTAAAAGAAAAACGAAACAGAAAAAAAAAACAAGAAAAAGAAAAGCTTGGGAAACAACACGACTGCAGATGCATGCATAACTGGTGCTGAAAAACATAAATTTGAATGATTGTTTCATTCGTCCATATAGCAAACTTTCTCAGGTCCGTCCAGTTTGGGCTTGATGAGCCTTGCAATGAAAGCCACTAGAGTAGTTCACAATGCGCGTGCCATTTGGCACAAAATGTTTACTGATGCCTGCATAAATCCATGTTCAGAATGAAGTTAAACTGAATACAAAATTCAATAAGCAAACAAATTCATATTTTAAACAGAATAATAGGACTTCAGAGCTTGTCTCTTGTGGCAAACCTTGTTTTAATCTTTTCCCAGTGCTGTACAGTTCCTTGGTCAGGCAATAATCATTACCAAAGACAATTTCAAATGGCCGTGTTATTTAAATCTAAATGGCAAATCCCTCATTTTTGTTTTTTCTGTTCTATTCTAAATCCTTTGAATGCTGTTATTAGCAATCTTAATATAAAACTAATTTACACTGATCACAGCCTAGTAGATGGAGTGAAAGACCTGTCCAGCATTATTGTAAGTCGTGCATAGCTTTAAGCACAGGTACAGCTCAATAATTAGAATATCATTGAAAAGCTAATTGGCAGTGCTGTGAAAGAGTATTGACCTCTTTATAGATTTCATTTGTTTTTTTTCTTTTTATCATGCTTAAATGTTAGAGATCATGAAACACAGATTTATATCAGACTATCAAACTATTTATACATATTATTTTGGTTCAATCTTACTACTCACCGCCAGGCCTAGGGTGGACCTGTAGAGTCAACAAGTAACCATCTCACAACATGAAGTAGGCTAAAACAAGACCCCCACCTTTTAGTGCTTCACAAACAGGACTTTCTTCTCTGAAAAAGATTTTTTTTCATAATATTGGGAAGGTGTTGATTTTGCAAAAGCGCAGTGGATTGGTGGGAGTTTGGGTGTTCGTGTTTCATAAGTTCTGATCCTCATCACCACAAAAATTGTGAAATACAGGTATTGTTGACCCCGCTTAAAGAGCTCCTAAAGCAGCGCATCCTGCCGTGATCCACACAAACAAAAAGACATCCGAGGGAAAGTTCCAAGGCCAAAACCCCTGCTGACGAAAAAGAACACAAGATCCATCTCAACATTTCTCAAAATAATTTCATAATCTGTGGACTGGCGAGACTAAAGTGAAGCTTTTTGAAAGGGGTCGGAGCAAACCAACAATTAAACACGGTGGTGGTAGTGTGATGATCCGGAGCTGCTTTCCTGCTTCAGGACTCAGGCAACTTGCTGTAACTGATGAAGTCATGAATTCATCTCTCTACAAGAAAACCCTAAAGGAGAATTTCAGACCAGCAGTTCATGACCTTAAGCTCGAGTTTACTTGGGTTGCGCAACAGAACAGTGACCCAAAGCACAACAGGAAGGCCACCTCTGAATGGCTGAATAAAACAGAAGCAAAAATGCAGGTTTTGGAGTGGCCTAGTCAAAGTCTGACTGAAATCAGATGCTGTGGAATAAAAACAGGCCGTTTATGCGTGTAATTAAAACAAGAGGAGTGGGCCAAAAAATACTTCCACAGCAATGTTAGAGACTGATTGCCAATTAATGAACTTGCCAGAAAGTAAATGCTCATGGGTGTTTTTTATCCAGACTAACTAACACTCTAAAATTTTATTTTGCCTAATATCTGATAGTTCTCTGGTGTTCAAACAGCTCTCACTTGGGCAGAGGAGGACATTAGTAGTTGAATTTTTCTCACTGCGGTGCCGCAGAGATAACGTTAGAGGTGGTTTAGATTTCAATTATACAGTTAAAATGTTTCCCTTAGCATGAGAAGTTATGTGCTTCCACTCTCGGCTGACATTCACAGTAAAGAAAAAAAAAGAGCTGTAACCAAGCGTCTGAGCGCAGGTCGTGGCAAAAATGCTGATAAGAAATGACGGTCCCAGCAGGCAGCAGCAGATCTGCATGTTGATAGCGTGCAAAAAGCAGTGGGAACATGGGGATTATGTTTCCGCATGAGGTCAGGTTGTGTTAGACTAAAAGTAAACTTGGTTGTTCTTTACGCCCCGATAGCAACAGTCCGTTTGACCCGATTAGGCTCTAAAGGTTGTTCAAACATATGATCAGTGAGTGCTTTCTCTCTCTCTCTAGTTTTAAATTTTCCGCATTACCTGCCCTCTGACCGGTTTTCTTTCTGCTTCTGCTAATTTAAAACAGCAGTGTTTTTCTGCACCGTGAAAACTGTTAGAATATAGTTTTAAAGCACCGGGTGGTGAAGCTGTTCTTTGCAAAAATACCGTAGGCTTATCTTATTTGTAAGCTTGCACCATGTTGTCTACAGATTTGAGAAAAAAAAATCTATTCAATTCACTTCTTCATACCTCTTTTCAGACATAATCACTAAATTACACATATAATATAATTAATTAAATATGTCATTATTTGTACATAATGTTTGTATGTGTTAACTTTCAAATTCTGCTGGATTGTCGGAAATAAATTATTCCGACAATTATATACTGTAGTGTAGAACTGAAGCAGCAACAATTACCTGGCCAATAAT
Source organism: Fundulus diaphanus (assembly GCA_037039145.1). Taxonomy (NCBI): domain Eukaryota; kingdom Metazoa; phylum Chordata; class Actinopteri; order Cyprinodontiformes; family Fundulidae; genus Fundulus; species Fundulus diaphanus. The sequence goes on from CM073136.1 coordinate 37,238,964, forward strand.
ATGAATACTGAAATATAAAATTATGCTCATAAAGAAAACATCCACCTGACCCCCCCCCCCCCCCCCCCCCCCAGAGGTACTACATCCTTAGATTTAAAGTAAAGAGTGAATTGAAAGCTGTTATAAACAAAATAAAAGTGATTTAACAAGTAGAAGTCCTATCAAGATCATCAAGAAGTAAAGTGACTTCAAAGAAATTGTGTCCTGTTCCGAAAGCATTTATTTTCTTTTACATTCCACATCAAAGGATTCAGCTTCACACTAAATTAATTGGAACTAATGAGAAAAACTGAGTCCACAGCCAAAACAAAGTTGCAACGGAAAATATATTAAACTTTAATATCTACCATAGTTAATCACGTACTAACGTGTAGAATTTGGCAATTTTGTTTAACTGATGATCTTAATATCCATTCTCTCGAAAGACAACAAGGAACCTGTATGCAGTGATGTCGTTATATCCACAAGGAAGCAGGAGATGAGAAGACTTACATAGCCTAAGGGCAGCCCCGGTTCAGGCTGCTTGGTTTCTCGTTGTGAAGCTCAGAGGGAGAATCTGCATGTTGAGCTTTTCTCACTGAAGGCTAAAGGATGGGTCTGCTCTAACCAGTTTAACAAGAGCACACAGAGCATCTGTAGATCCCCTGCCTCCCCGTTCTCTTCATGTGTCCGTTCTCCATCACACCGTAAATTAATGTCAGCCCTTAACCAACTTTGTCCCGTCAGGAAGGCTTTGTGCACTTGGCTGAGCACATTATGTTCCCAAAGTCACATCTAATCTCTGACTTTGATAACGGCCTCCTGGGCTAAACAGAAATGGATTTTCTTTCCCTTTTTATCTTTTGAGGCCTCTCTCTAGCCTCCGCTGATATTTCTGGGACTCACAGTTCACATAGAATTAGGTCCCATAGATATCTGCTGACAGAACTTTAATTGCATGTTCTGGAATTACATTTGACAAGATTGTGGTCAGTGTGATCAAAACTTCCAGCTCTTAGTGGCATAAAAAGTTATAACTAAAACTGATGCTGTTTCCAATGTATTTAACTTTTAAAACCTTTATTCAAATGCATCTGATCACCTTACCTAACAAGCTTTAAGTGCATTAATATACACCACCAAAAATGAATGTTCAGTTTTTTTTATTTCTTTTTTTTTTGGCTTAGACCAGAAAACTTGTGTTTTGAATTCAATCAAACAAAGTAAGGCCATTTTAATCTGACGTCATGATTCTGTTTGGAAATGATGATGCTGCGGTATGGTACGCTTTAAAAATTCATTCTCCAGCTCAACTGGAAGCATCTACTCTCTATCCGAGCTGAGGAAATTACACAGATCAGCGGACGCTTCCTGTAATTGTTGCACTTACCCATCGACCTCCAATAATGCATACGTGAGAGGAGTGACTGGAAAGCTGGCCATCAAAATGCTGCTGGGATCACTATAGTGGCTGATTGGTTCTTTTCCTGTCAAGCTTACATTTAAATGAACATGAAGAGCTTGCTGCATCTACTGGAACTAACCACTAGAGGGAGACAAAGGCCAGTTCATGTGTTGTATATTAAGGGACTACTCTGAAGGCTTTGTTAACTTCAGTGAGTTTTCTTAATCATTTTTATTATCCCTTTGATTAAAAAAAAAGCTCAAAAGGTGGACTGCACATCCGTTCTCGACACATTTAAAAATACACACTTCTTTTCGTCTTTGCTCCTTCTCCCAAGGCAAGCGTTTTCCTATTCTGACCCTCTCAGATGACAGATTTCACCCTAGCCTGCCTTGAAAAGTACCAGAGCATAATTTCCAGAGGGAGAGACTTCACATTATTGGAGATGAAAGAAAGTGCTGAAGAAGAGGTGGGAAAAGGGAAGGGCCCCGAGCTTGACCATCATCGCTAAGCCGGCGTGAAAGACTCAAAAACATGATGTTCTTTTCTTGTAGTGTGCGCACTGAAGGTGAAAAACATCAAGATAACAGCACTAAGGCCAACTCAATCAACGTCACGGTGTGTTTTAATTTAGAGGTGGCTGTATTTTGCAGAGACAAAGTGTCTAGATGGAGATGTGACAGTGGGAGGTTACATCAGTTCGTGTCTTATCAAACCCCAAGCAGAGAGCCTTTAAATTAAAACCAAACCTCACGGGGCGTGTTATTTATAAAGCACGTTTCCTGAGCTGACTATACAGTGCCTTGCATAAGAATGTATAACTTTTCTACTTTTACGCTTTTATCATATTAAAACCACACATTTTCATATACATATATATCTCAAAAAAATAAAATACCATGTGAAAGGGCAATATTTTTGTCAGTCTTTTCAGAAAGTGAAATGGTTATTTTTATAGAGATCCATTACACATAGAGTAAAATATTCCTCCCTTGTACTTCTGATGATTATGGCTACCAGGTAAAGAAAATCCAAAATTCGATGTCTCAGAAAATTTGAATATCAGTATTAGACCAATCAAAAAAGGATGTTTTAAGCACAAATATATAAATATGCATAAAAGAAAACAATATTTGTTTTTCTATACACATGTGTTTCTACAAAGAAGAAAAACATGGTTGGTTTGGTGCAAATAAGGATGATATCAGCCTGGATTGTTAGGTGTTCATCTGAGAGACAGCCCGGGGTAAATAGCGCGCTGTTGTGCCGACCTGAAGGCAAAAGTTTAAACGGTTTGTGCGCAGGATGTGTGCGGTGCCCAAAGATGTTAGAGTTCCTTTTCTTGACCCTAGACTTTCAAACGGTGTCTATGCATGAGGAACATCTCATGTCCCGGCCCCCTGTGTTTAATACAGACACCGTGTCGTCAAGGATAGCGAGGGGAGGCAGTGGTTGGAGGTGCTCTCCAGAAGTCTACCGTCATCTCCAAAGTCTTCAGCAGGTTAAACTCCCGGTGGTTCTGACCGCACCAGGATCCTGCTGTCTGTATGGAGACTCGTCAGGAGCAATGACAGCACCGTTGTCCATTAACTTCAAGAGTTTCATGGATGTGTCCGCTGAGGTGCAGGGGTGGGCAGAAAACACAGCCCTGGGGAGCGCTGGTCCAACAGGTCAGCCAGGAAGCTGGTCATTAACGGACGCTTGGAGGCCGGGTGAGCTTCTGGTGGAGGATGTTTGGGCCGATGGTGTTGATTGCCAGGAGGATCCTGGCACATGTTCCTGGCGTGTCCATGTGGTGCAGGAACAAGTGCAATTCCAGGTTGACTAACAGCATCATCTGGCGACCCGTTTGCCCGGGGAGCAAACTGCCGGGGGCCCCGCAGGGGCCCTGTGATCTTATTCAGATGTCTTAGCACAAGTCGCTTAAAGGATTTTCATGATCACAGACATCAGGGCAACATGCCTATAGCGATTTAACCCCATTTTCCTGGTCTTTTGACACTGAAAGAGCCTATTAACATCTTTCTCAGTGATCTTAAATCCATATAGCTATACATATTTGGGATGTCTTAATGATACATTTTCAAGCTTTTCCCATAGGGGCTTTAAAAATGTTTGAGTATTGTTATAAAGTACTTTGCATTGATTTTTAGTGAATCTACAATATAATTTATGAGAGTTAGATTTTCTTTTCCAGAACTTGATGAAATGTTTCCCAAAAGAGCTCTAAATTCAGAGGAAACACGAACTGTTTGGCTGTTCCCATCCCAGATCAACAGGGGGCAGTGTGCTCTCACATGAGCGGAGTCGTTTTTGAGTGAGCACAGCCTCTAAGTACAAAGGCAGGAAAATATTATATAATAAAATCATCCCGGGAGCAGAGCTGCAGTCAGAGAAAAAATTCTGGAAACTCAATAACTTTTATTGTCTGAGTTAGAGTTTCAATCTCTGATTCTTGTGTCGCCTTCCGCCTTTCAGCCTCATATTAGAACCATCCCGATGCTGTGAAAACCTTTTCATTTTATTACTATGTTTAGTTTTGTGTTTGCTGTCTTTCTCCTGCTATTTGAGTCTGTAATCAGACTTGCATTTTTATCCGCTGCCTTTCCCAGCATATACGCCACTCAATTTCAAAGCACAGTCGATAATTTCCTGTGTCGAAACAGTTTATTAATCTAATCACATATATCCAATGTCACAGTCTCTCCTTTTTTCACACCCCGAGTGGAAAAGGATTTGTTCTTAGTTCCCTTTCTGATTGACTAACCTCCGGTGGAGCCTTTTTTAAAATACCTGTTAACTTTGAAATTAAATTCTAATCACCAGTCTCATGCATAAAATGGAATAAGCAAATTTCCATTTAAATCACTTCTCTCTTGTATAGCACCTCTGGTGGAGAATTGTATTTAAAACTAATCGGTATTGAGTGTGGGTTTACTTCAGGCATTAAACAAATTAAAATTTATGCCATAAGATTGCTTTGCCGGAACCACCCACTGTATAATAATCATTACTGCACAGCTAATCTTCCACTGCTGTACATATTATAGCAGGAGTACCTGCAAGGGTTAGATTAAAAGGGGAAATTCTTCCCATTATGGGAACAATTAGGAGTTTTATAATCCACGCAGGACAATGCAACTGTGGTCAAAATAAACACCTAATATTTCAAATTCCGTTGCTTGATGTATAATGTAAGTTTCCCTTTAAGAAAGCAGCTCTATAACCATGCTGAAATATCAAAGTGCCTTCTGATCTAATTTAACCTGGATGAAGGAGGAGTTGCAGCTGCTGATTTTTTTCATACTGCACACCCAACTCCTCCAACTGTTTCTCATCTGCTTGCTTTTTCCTAATTATGTTATATAAGGAGCCGACTGCGGTCCTCTGGAAAGCTGGGAATCTGAGACGCTGCTCTTTTTTGCGGTGGAAATTCAGAAGTTCCTGTTAAGTGAGCAGAAGCTTCCCGCGTTGCTCTGATCAGTGGGTCAGCTCACCATTTTGCCCCTGACAGTAAAAATCATTATTCGCTTTGTGAAGTCATTCATTTCGATAATGATTCATCTTTTTAGTTGCCTTGGCTAAAACGTATCGACTTGCTTGTTAGGCCCGAGCAGCGAAGCGCTGCGAAGGCCTATTGTTTCTGTGTTGTTTCTTATTATTATTATTATTATTATTATTATTATTATTATTATTATTTTTATTCTGCCCCCCTAAAGAGGGGCCTTTTTGGGGGCTTTATCATATTCAAAAACTCACCAAACTTGGCAGATGCATGAAGACTGTTTAAAAATTTTATATTTTAAGGTCATCACAAAAATCTAACGGAAAATGCCTCAACGGCGCCACCTAGCAATTTTCAAAGGACCCTTTGCTATTCACTTACTTCATCGTAGAGACGTGAAATTTGGTACAGTTGTAGAGCTCACCAAGACGTTCAGAATTTATAATTAATGTCATAGTGCAAATATCACAGGAAGTCGGCCATTTTAGATTGAAGGTCTGATTTTGACCCCATTTTTGACGTTTACAGCATTGGTATTTGATCGAACTCCTCCTAGGGATTTTGAGCGAGCGACTTGAAACTCGGTCAGTCTGATCATAAGGCATGGCCAATTAAAAGTTATCAAAACGGTGAGTTTTTGAGCATGTTGAAGGGGCGTTAGCAGGGGTCAAAGTTCACCTACTCGCCACAAAAAATAAAACTGTTATATCTCCTACACAGAAACACACAGAGGCACCAAACCTTCTGTGATTGATCATCATTGGGTCTTCTTTAATATCCGATGGTCAAATGATGACATCACTTAGGCCACGCCCCCTGACAACAGGAAGTGTCATGTTTTGCTGTAAACGGTCGCTATGTTACCCCTCTGAGCTAATCAACGTGAAACTGTGTCCAGAGACAGAAGACATGTTGGTGTGTTGTGGATTCCAGCCCCAAGTGGATGCGATGGAGCAGGGGGGCGTGGCGGCGTGGTGAAGTCACCTCAAACGCCGCTGCCATACGTTTGGCTCTGAATTCCACATTTCTGGGCCAAGCTGCTTAAAAGTCACTTGGATGCATCCTTATCTAGCCCCCGACAGGAATCCATAACAAACTTTGGTGGGCGTGACCTAATGCCTCAACGGCGCCACCTCGCAATTTTCAAAGGACCCTTTGCTATTCACTTAATTCATCGTAGAGACATGAGATTTGGTACAGTAGTAGAGCTCACCAAGACGCTCAGAATTTACAATTAATGTCATAGTGCAAATATCACAGGAAGTCGGCCATTTTAGATTGAAGGTCTGATTTTGACCCCATTTTTGACGTTTACAGCATTGGTATTTGATTGAACTCCTCCTAGGGATTTCGAGCGAGCGGCTTGAAACTCGGTCAGTCTGATCATAAGGCATGGCCAATTAAAAGTTATCAAAACAGTGAGTTTTTGAGCTTGTTGAAGGGGCGTTAGCAGGGGTCAAAGTTCACCTACTCGCCACAAAAAATAAAACAGTTATATCTCCTACACAGAAACACACAGAGGCACCAAACTATCTGTGATTGATCATCATCAGGTCTTCTATCATATCCAATGGTCAAATGATGACATCACTTAGGCCACGCCCCCTGACAACAGGAAATGTCATGTTTTGCTGTAAACGGTCGCTATGTTACCCCTCTGAGCTAATCAACATGAAAATGTATCCAGAGACAGAAGACATGTTGGTGTTTTGGATTCCAGCCCCAAGTGGATTCGATGGAGCAGGGCGGCGTGGTGGTGTGGTGAAGTCACCTCAAACGCCGCTGCCATACGTTTGGCTCTGAATTCCACATTTTTTGGTCGAGCTGCTTAAAACTCCCTTGGATGCATCCTTTTCCACCCCCGACAGGAATCCATAACAAACTGTGGTTGGCGTGACCTAATTTTTCTATAGCGCCCCCTAGAATATTTTAAATGATCAGCCCCAAGCCATGCTTTAAGATAGAATTACGAAAGTTGGTACACAACATACACATGTGGAATATTGCTAAAGTGTTACTTTTACATTATTACTTTTGGGTGTGTATCCACCAATTTAACTGTCAAACTTTCATAAAAGCTGTCTTAATGCAAGAAACAAAACCCTTAAACACATGAAATAACAATTAACTTTAAATAACTAAAAAGGTTTTGTTAACTTTTCACATGAAGCTGGATTAACAGGTAGTAAGATACCTTTGATTAAATTGGTATACTAATGTTTAAACCAGGGGTGTCAAACGTATGGCCCGCGGGCCGGATCCGGCCCACCGAACGATTTTGTCCGGCCCAGTGGCCAAATGCAATATCAATATTCAATGGCTGTATATCCTCGCTGCATCGACCGATCTACACCAGATTTGTTGTGAGTCGTGGGGGAGCGCTGCTGAATGCGTTCGTGGGAATCTCCCGGCGGACGGGCGGGGAAAATGCGTGACAGTTTCTGCGGTGGCTGGCGGCCGGCGGTGCGCGAACCCCCGCGGTGGCCAATAGGCCGGAGCGGCGCTTGGCTGCGAGGGCCGATCGACGCCGCTTGCGGCTTTAATTGGACTTATAGCTTCATTAGGTTAAGATTTCAAAAGCTGTAGACGATATTAATTAAAGTGCTTGTATACCGTATGAGGCATGAGGCAGAGCCTAGAAATAGAAGACAGCTGTATCGCTATAAAAAAGACAAATGATTAGGGTTAAGATTAACTTTATTGTCTCAAGCAAATTTGTCTTATATACAAACACTGACTGCTGCATAAATATAAAATCCATAAACATCACATAACATTCACACTTATATCCACTTTCTCCCACAGCACATTGCACAGTGTCCAAGTACTAACATTTTAAGACAGTAAACACATAAAAACATAGTAAATCCAGTTTAAAATCCCCTTGACTGTTATCTGTAAATTCTGCAATCATATATAATCATAGTTCTTGTTCAGTCTTACAAATGTTTCTCACTAAGCATCTAGATTTCCTAACCAAACAACAGCGTCACAGTTTTGTCACATTACAGCCACAACCTTTAATGTATTTTATTGGGATTTTGTCCAAAGCACCAACACAGCACCAAAAGCACAGTTTGAGTACTAAAGATGAAGGCTGAGAATAATAAAACAAAGCTTGTGGTTTGAAAGCTAAAGCTTTAGAAAAAAGTTATTGAGGACTTGGTCATGACAACATTACGCCTTGGCCCTTTTATTGGCAGTTGAGTGATCCAACAATATATTCCGTAAACTACTGATAGGAATTTTGTAAGTAATCGTCAAACTATTCAAAAAAGATGAATACATATATCCTCAATTAGCTAAATATATTTGAACAGGGGGTTGAGGATTCACATCAGAAGAGAAGTGGCTGCAAGAGAGCTTGGGAGCCATCATGAACATCAAACCTGTCATTGCTGAATAAACAGTTGAATAAACCCCCGCCCCACCATGGTGTTGCTGACTTTCGTTAAAATGATGTAGGCAAGGAGATATTTAGCTTGATAAATAATGCATCCTCATGTGAAACTTATTCTTCAGCTAAAGAATACTGCTGTGGCAACAGGCTGCCACAGCATGTTGAACAATTTTCTAGCAAAACCTCTATATATGGAACCAGATGCCATATAGACTAAATGTGTGCCAGTGTACAAAAAACAACAACAAACACAAAGAACCTAAAAAATACTACACATCTCAACAACAAGTCAATATTAACGTTACGTAATCGTATGCTACGTAATGCAAGCACTCTGTCTACACTGATGAAGACTCACTCACCCCATGCATGTTAACTGAGGTGATGAAAATGTCAAATGGTTTTTGATTTATTCAGCTAGGAAGTATTTGACCACTTGGAGACACTTGTGCACTGTGTAGTTTACAAGACAGAATTTTTAGCCAAGGTCAGGTGACCACCTTGGTCTAAAAGAATGGGAAAAAGTAACTTCTTCTGTCCTCTTGCATTAGTACTCTGCAAATTTTTAGTTTTTACCCCAATACATGTTGTACTGGTACAACACAAACAATACACGTCATGGACATGACAGGACTTAAACCTGTACAAAATTCACTTCAGTTTTTGGCATTTGGACTCATATAGAGGGTATTTTTTTGATACATCAGAAGATTTGCAGGGATTTTAAGCTTTTATTGTTTTTAAAGGGTGGTGCCAGTTTTTTTTATGCTGCAAATAACATTTTACGATGTCTGATCTCAAAATTACGCTTTAATTGTTGTGATGAATTTAAACAGCAATTACTTTTTTGTTTGAAAAAGTTAAGATGACCTGCTGACTGCTTCCGTTCCCTAAAAACAATTTAATTCAGAGCAATCAAACTTAATGACTGATTGCTTCACAGCGGCTACTGTCTGAAATACTAAAAAATCCACAATTCCTGAGTTTCTGTCTTAGCAGATTTTATGTGAAATGTCTGCCAATGGAGAATTTCATGAATATTTCTGTGAGATTTAATTAATGACTGCATTTCTATAGCCACATTCCAAACTGTCATTGGCTGGAGTCTCTGATTTCTCTGCCTATATGCCCCAGCCAAAAAAAAAGACTCACACACAAAAATGTGAAAAGGAAAAAAACATAAGAAGTGAAGTACCAACAAAAATGCACAGCAAAGACGATAAAAAACAACAAACTATATTCCTACTTTGTTATGAGACACGACTAAGGATGGTTATTTTGATATAGGCTTTGTAATTGCCGTTAGAGAAAAAAAAAGTTATATTACTGTTTTTGTCCCGCCCTTATAATTTTAATCCCATTGTGACCTCAAAAATTCATCATTTCCAGCCAGAGGAGATTTGCCCTCCAGGTTGAGAACAATAAATCACTAAAACATCAAAAAGAGTTTTCAGTTCTTCTACTGCAACAATGTCCAAACATCGTCCGACCGCAGTACAAATGGAACAGCACGTTAAAGCCGTGCCGCTGGAAATCTGAAAACGATCAAGCCCAGCGGTGATGTCTCTCCTTGCAGGCGAGGGGTGGGGTGGGGTGTGCATCAAAGAAAGTGGCTGCTGCGTAGGCGTATGAGGAGGTGCACGGCACACAAACCTATCAATGGAGAAGAAGAAGGGAAAAAAAACACCTGACATACACAAAGGAAAAGCAGAGAAGTTTGGCTTCTTATCTTAAAGGTAATAAACTGTAAAAGACATGCGAATTACCGGTTTGTTTATTTTCTAATTAGAATCTTTGGTTGCTAGCATCATTTCCCATCTCTGAGGAAAGGAACGCACCAGTCCTCATCACACCAACCTGTCTGGAAAGTGCTCATTAAAAATGTGACACACACACACACACACACACACACACACACACACACACACACACACACACACACACACACACACACGCACGCACGCACGCACACACACACACACACACACACACACACACACACACACACACACACACACACACACACACACACACGCGAAAGAGTAAACAACATCAACTCTGAAGAAGCTATCTTTTCATTTACTCCAACAGCTCCAATAATTGTACGTCATTCCCATTTAACATGAAGACATTTTTTAAAACAGCCATGCGTTAACGCCGGCACCAGTAATCTCAGCACGAGCAGCAAACAGGAAAGCTCGACGTTTTAATTATCACGTTGGGTTCAGTTTTAAGGATTTTGTCATCCCTTTCACAGTTCACCATCTTGAAATAAACTAAAACGCAGAGTCTATTTTAAGGCACCGAATTATAATTCTTTTAATGCTCATAATGCTGGCCTATTATCCAGGTTGCTGTAGTAAAAGCTAAAGACAACTGAAGCCGAAGGATATGCATTTATAAGAGATATATTGTCTTACAAAATTATTCATAACCATCATTTTTTTTTCACATTTTGCCAAACCAAAAGCTTCAAAGCTTCATATTTCACAGTTATACACTACTTTATGTTGATGTATTACTTACAACCCAATAGATTGCACTTAAGTTGGTCATAAAGTGAGTCAATGTGAAACTATAATTTCCCAAAGCTCTGTAGGTCAATAATTTTGTAGAAGCCTTTAAAAAGTGTTTTATGCACTCACTGTAGGAACATCGGCTTCCAAGCCTAGTATGGATGATCGACTAACATTATCTTCCAGCAGTAGTGCCAAATTTGATAGTTTACTGCAAGGTTGGGGACATTTTATTCCCTATTTCCAAATTAGGCTAGGGCAAATGGATGAAACATGAAAACAAAACCTGAAAAGTTTACATTCCCACTCCAATATTTTTTCTTCTTTTCTTATCTCAGATGAACAGATAATGCAAATCTACAACGCCTTGCAGAATGTTGTCTGCGTGTGCTGCAGAGTGTGAAAAGGGCTGAGCTATGAATGGCGTAATGATTCACGTTTTCTCATGCCATATTTGTGCTTTGGTGCTACCACATCTCTCCTGCTTTCTCCCCGCTCTAATCTGCATTTAGTCCCCCTGATATCTGGACACCGACCCAACCCTCTGATAAGTATTGCCTCATCTGCCTCTCCGTGAATGATCGTTGCCTTAACGTTGACCTCACTATTGGGAGCTGGATAACGGATCTGTTTGAAGGGATTATTAGTGTCCGTGTCGCCTCTGGCGTCTAGTTTCACAGACTGAAGAGGAACGGTCGATAGATCTTCCAATCTAACACTCCCGCCCCACGTGACTGGACTGAGTCTCTGAGCTCCCAGTCGCCCACCTGCTCTGAGGTCACTGCAGTTGCTGCTCTGCCGGTTATAAAGCACTGCGGGTTAGTGGAAGTGAACATTTCCAGTTCTTTTTGTCACCAGGCCACCCCAGTCACCGGCCTGTTCTCTCTTCCCGCAGAGCTTCGCGTGTTGAGCCATTTCCTGAGCTGCTTTATTGATTCGGCTTCAATAAACCTATTTTATGATGACTTAAACTCCTGTGTTGTGGCAGAACAAGTGTGATTCTTAAGTTCAGCTAATCCTGAGCCACAAACACGCACCTCTGCAGTCCAGTAAACCTTGTTGTCCTGAAAGAAGATACTGGTTTAATGGTGGGCTGCTTTAGTTGTTTGCTGTGGAGATACAGTAATTGTTGGCAGAGCACAACGGTTTGTGGCAGCCGCAGAACTAAACATGTCTTATTTCCACCAGCTTTAAGTGTTTTTTAAAACAGTTTTAAGTAATGATGAATGACACATAATCCTCCTTTCAAATCTATCAAATGTACGTACATTGAAAGCTGAGTCTCTCTTGTCCGGAGGAAATCTAGCCGCACCGGTAATGTCTCCCGAAGCCCAAGCAGCAGGGGGACTCACCCGGAAAAAAAAAAGAAGAAGAAAAAAAAAAGCCCAACTCCAAATTTAGCAGTGTGTGTCCATCAGCTTGCTGTAAGTATCTATGGCAACGAGTGGCGCCTCTGCCACATTTGTGATGGAGGTCTTCACCACTTCTATTACTATTTTGGGTTTAAACAGACATTTACCACATCATCAGGATATAAGTTTCATGCTAGAGCTGCTGCTTGTTATCTGGACAGAAAGTTAGACAAGTGCCTCATAGAAGTTGGATTCAGACACTTTGCTGAGCTGACAAATATCTAAGCAATTCTTTTTTTTTACTTTTTTTGCATGTACAGTACATCTGTGCAAATGTAGTAATCCATCCTGTTATCAAAAGGATGAATATGGCAGGAAAAGGCGGCGGGCAATTGATTCCTTCATTTCAGTTTTTAGCCTTTTTAGCAAACTGTTGTGCTGCCCAGCCTCTGTCTCCATTCACATGCTACGTTCTTTGTATCCTCACTGGGTTGTCATGGTCAGTTAGGTGCTGGCCTACCAGTTGATCATTCGGCTTCTGCTCCATAACAATCTGTCTATCTTCCATGAATCATTCAAGGTTATTTTTGTCTTCATTGGAGACTGATGAAACTCTTGCATTGTGCCCTCTGGAGCCAAAAATACGGTTTTCCTCCTGCAAGAGAGGCTGCAGCAGATGCTCTATAGCCCCTCTGAACTGTTTAAAAAAATCTGTAGAAGTGTTTGGCCAAAATGATCTCTAGGAATAATGCAAGATTCAGGGTGGGGAAACATGCTAGGTCTTGTTACATCTTTTTCAAAACTTTAATTTTACAGCAGCCTTGTGCGCAGTCTTAACCTTTTAGATTAACTGTTACAAGCTCTAGATGCTGAAGTTTACAAGATCAGGTTTTTCTCCTCAACTTGTACGTACTCACATACATACGTCCTATGATCTTTCGGTGTTAGGTTTTAGTTTTTACTTGGGTACTTGAGCTAATCGTCTCCCTGGTAGGAAATTTGAATTGTCTTGTTACTCAAATGTGCTATACAGATAAACTTGCCATGCCTTGGTTTCTATAAGGTCTCGCTGTATGGCATTGATTTCTCAATGTTTGTTATTTGTTAAGGTGTTGTCATATTTCAGGTCCACTCATGTAAATTAGTCTCTCTCCCTCTGTCCCCCTGCGCTCATGATGTCCCAGTTCCTTCAAGTGATCTCCTCATTAACTCATCTGCGTTCAATACACTTATCTGCTTGTCCTTCAATGTGCATACTCTTCCGATTGCATTGTTCACTGCTGGATACTTCTTGATATCTTGTTACCATATCTGCTACCATGTCCGTTTCTTCCACGTTGTTCAGGCTCTTGCTTTGTCCCTGCTCCATGGCCTGATCTCCCTGTGCCTTGCTGTACGTTTTTGTCTTTGATATGATTAAGTTCATCAACTCAACATGTTTCTCCCACGTTCCAGTCTGTGCTTGGGTCCTACTCCAAAACGACAAACTTCGAAAACATGTGCTGTCATGGGAAATTTAATCTGAATAAAGCACAGGTTTTTTTTTACATTACAATTCTGTCTTCCCACTTGTTCAGTTTTGTTTCTGTATTTAGCCTTATTAAGTTTCATATTGTTTTTGTTCCAGAGCCCTTTTAAATAAATCTCTCCTTGAAAGGTGCAAAACAAAGAGGACGTGGTAGCACATTGACATGGTAGCCACAGATCTGGCAGTGAAACGTGGGACTCTGGCAATGAGAGAACAAAACAAATAAGTCCACAATCTGCCAGGAGTAATCAACTCATGAAACAACGGTGTAAAAAAATCTGACAAATTTACACAGGTGTTAGGCAAGAGGAAAAACAAGAGAAAAGCAATTACAAAAGTGACAGAAAATAAAGTAGACAACAAAGCAGAACAGGGCAAAACAAAGAAACAGGTGTATGACAGTTTGAAAAAAGATATTTCCCTTTCTATTCCCACAGAGGAAAATTCTGTCTGCGTTGCACCAGAGTTGGGTAGTAACTAGTTACATTTACTCAGTTACATTTACTTGAGTAACTTAAATTGTACTTTTACGAGTAGTTTTACCGCAATGTACTTTTTACTTTTACTTGAGTAATATTATTAAAGTATTGCTAAGCTACTCTTACTTGAGAAAAGTTTCTGTGTACTCCACCCACTGTGAGTAACTTCACCGAATAAAAACCACACCTGTTTAACCAAAAATGCACCAGAGAGACACTCCTACAGTTTATATTAAGGTGAGACTTTGTTGTTTTAATGGTATTTTCTATCTGCTGATCTTTTATAGCATTTATAGGTCAAGGGAGCTTACAATAAATAGTAGATATTGTCATTGGAAGTACTTAGCAATGTTCTATCTTACTTTTTATAGTTTAGCTTTATATTGAAAAATATTATTTAAGAAAGTTTCTTCTGCCTATATATATATATATATATATATATATATATATATATATATATATATATATATATATATATATATATATATATATATATATATATGTTTATGTTTTTACAAAACAGGAAAACATGGTTAGATTGTTGCAAAAATGCAGGTATGGATATTGACACTGACTGTTAAGTAACTAGTATTTGTTAATAGCGCTGAGGGCGTCCATCTGAAGTATTATCGGTTTGTGTGCAGGATGTGTGTGATCTACAGTGATGTTAGCCATTTTCCTGACCTGTGATTTTCCTGTGATTTTTACAAGTTCTGGATAAAGGGAAGGTCAGTCCTGAGGATCCTTACTGCAGACCTAAATGTGTGTTGTAGTTTGGACCCTTCCTGTTTTCTGGATGAGCCAACCTGCACAGTGACAGATGTTCACAAAACAGACTGAAAAAAGGTAGCGCAGAAGATGACCGCACAGCTCCTGAGAAAGCATGTACTTTCAGAGTTGCTGCAGGAAGTACAGTCCTTGATGGGAGTTCTTTTGAACAGTTTCTTTGTGTGAGGATCATCTCATGCCCCTTCCTGGGGCATGAGATGATCCAGGAAGGGGGGTCCTATATTTAGGAGTCTATAATTTATTAAAATACATTACTAAATTAATACATATGAACCTAATTTATTTGACAGTCCACGATAGCAGTTTAAATTATTATATTGCATATGCTTACACAGCGACTAAGAAAAATTTGAATTAGAACTAAAATTGTTTGACACAATTTTAACATAAAACAAATTCAATTCATAAAAAAATTCCACATTTGTTTATTTGTTTGATCATTGATACCTTTATTTAAAAAGAAATTCCAATTTTTTTCATATGGTCATATAATGTTCATTTAATGACATTTATTTTGTGAACTATGGCACCTATGGCCCCCTACACTCGACAATGATTGCATGCACTCTAAAGTACATCAAAATGTCTTGAAACATTGCACATGTAGGACAGGTGTTTTATTACTCAACACAGAAATGTGTCTGAAGCAGCAGAGCAATAGTCTGTCACGCTTGGTCAACATGCAGCATTTTAGGTCTGGTCAAGGTCAAAAACATTTTGTCATTTTTTTGCTCCTGTGATTTCAACAGAACAATATAAAGCTGTGGGGTTAGAAAAAACATGCTTCAGGTCATGTTTACATGCATATGAGTGAAGTGAGTAACATGCGTGTAGTCTGCTGAAACCGCTTTTCTGAATCGCTGTTTTAGAGTGACAACAGAAAAAAATGTGTCTGAGATGCCTCCCGAGGCTTTGTTTAAAAATTACGTTTGCTGTAAGAAATAAAATCAGATGGATACACAAACCAATGATTTCCCACAGCTGCAACTGAAACTAGCGAAAACCTTGATAAATTCTTCTTGTGTGAGAGAATAAATTAGCGAAACCCCTGAAATTCAAGTTGGACACCGACTGGGCTGTACAACGTCTGTGAGTTGACCTTGATGTGAAAATGTCTCTATTATGAGCCTCCATCTGGTGTGGAAATCTACTGGTGGTCCTAGAGCAAGTTTATCTGAAGAATGCAGAGCACAAAAAAGGACTGTTTGTTCAGCAGGTGGTAATGGCTTCTGTTAGTGCAAGATAATGCTGGATTTGCTACGCTGGCGAAAATCTTCCATTCTTCCTTTTGAAATGGTCTAATTATAGTAGCTTTAAGAAAAAAAGCACATTGTGCTCTGTTGTTTTTATTCTCCAAATGTTAACCTTTGTACATGTTTGTGAAATGCACGCCTGTAAATGCAAATGAGGGGATTGAAGCAAGATCACTGAATTAGAAAAGGATTTCAATAATGTATATGATGAATACGAGTAATATAATGTGATCTCCTAACTGAAACAAATAACAGTTTTGCACACAGTGTGAAGGGAGAGCGATGGCCGCCATTGCTTGCCTGCAGTAGAAGTTATCTATGCTAATCTGATTCTCGCCTCTTGTTTTTCTCAGCTGTACTGGTTCCAAGTGACTGCTTCAGGGCATGTATGTTGTGGTTTTTCTGTCCCATTTTATGCATCTCTTTTAAATCACTTGCTCCCAGCAGTTACAACATAAATACTGCTGTGTGAGAATAGACTTTCACTATGCTCAAGTAGTAGGCTGCGTTACTTGTACATTTTCAGTGAAATTGAAGAAAGATTGTGGTGGTCAATGGTGGCTTGCATATTTATAATCTATAGTGTGCTTAATAGCTTCTTAACTCATAATTGTAGGCGGATTTACATTATTTAAGACAGAGCAGCTGTAAAAATGATTCAACTGAAAGCAAAACATCTTCTGAACCAGTGGCCAATTAAACTACACATAAAAATAAACTCTCATTTATGGCTTTGTGATTACAACCAAATAAATTTGATTTGTAAGCTACTTTAAAACACACAATCTTACTGATGAGCTTTTGAAATATGTTTTTTTTTTACTACCAATGCATAAAAAATATTATTGTGTTTATGGACATCCTTTTAGGGTCTCATCACTGCCACTTTATAATCACCGAACATGGATTCCCAGCTCATAGACCTGCTGAGGCCTTTACAATGATGCATTAAACATAAACAGAACAATAGCTAGTTGATTTTTCTTTGGGATATTTCATTCCTTCATTATGCAATCCAGAAAGTACAATCAGATATAAAATATAACTTTATTGTGAACATTCATTACATAGTTTTTACAAAGATTTAAGGTTACAGGGACAACTAAAATATGCTTGAGTAATATAATATAATACCATACCGTACTGTATAATACAATATAATTATTTGATCATGCTGTATTTGCATTGATTTAGTTGTCCCTCTTGCATCATGATCAGCCATAACATTATGATCACTGACTGATGACACAGTCTGTCTGTAATTAATTCTTTATTCTTGACTGGTTCTGCCTCTGGTTATTTTTCAACAGCTTTCATTCCTCCCTCCCTGAACCCTGATTCATTGGATAACTTCAGACCAACCTCTAAACTTGCCGGTTTTAGTAAAGGTTTTTGTTAATCAATCCATTGCATTCTAAACCAGGAATGGTCTCTGTGAAATATTCTAGTTTGTTTTGAAAACAAACCACAGCAAAGACACCGAATTACAGGAAATAATGAATGATTTCCTTCTTCCTACTGATGCTCCTAAATCCTCTGTTACGGCAAGAGGGAAGGCAAATTTATTTGAATAGCCCATTTCAGTACAAGGACATCGCAAAGTGCTTATGTTATAGTTTTATTAGACTGGAGCCTTTTACTCTTTTCTGGAACAGTTTTAGGGTGGTTTTACATTTCTATCTTTATGGTGGTTGTACTCTTATATCCCTTAGTGTGCTTGTTGGATAGTGTCAGTCATTGTCTATCAAGATAACCTGGGGAGTATCTCAGGGTCCATTCTTGGGACTCTCTTTGTTATTACAATACAATACAACTTTATTCATAAAACACTTTAAAAACAACATAATTGACCAAAGTGTTGTACACCAATAAAAACAAATTACATACAGAAATATAAAACTAATAAAAATTATAAAATATTTAATAAAACATAAAAATAAAAAGCAACTTCTTAAACTGAGTTGAAAGCCAAGGAGAAATAATGTGTTATAAGGGAAGATTTAAAAACAGCAAGTGAGTCAGTCTGTCTGATTTGCAGAGCCAGCGTATTCCACAGCTTGGGGGAAGCGCCTGAAAACATTCACTCACCTCTCATCTTCCTCTTTGGCTTTGGGATAACCAACAGTAACATACATTTGAATCAGGTCGGACAAATACTGAGGGCCAAGACCATGCAAACGCTTGAAAACAAATAAAATAACTGTAATATCTATTCAGAAACGAACTATAAGTCAATGTAGTGATGCCAAAACAGGAGGGATATTTTCTCGTTTCTTTGTGTCAGTTAAAAGGCATGCAGCAGCATTTTGAACAGCTCGAGTTGGTTAATTAAAGACTGGCTCAGCCCATCATAAAGACCATTACAGTAATCTAAACTAGTCGTACTGAAAGGATGAATTAAAATCTCAAGATGATGCCAAGAAAGAAAAGGTTTAACTTTAGCCAATTGTCTCAAATGATAAAAACTGGACTTGATTACAGATTTAATCTGTGCAACAAGTATAAAATCATTGTCTAGTCTCAGACCCAGGTTTGTTGCTGTCTGAGTCATAAAATCTGATAAAAGACCCAGATCAGCATTGCTTTAGAAACAATACTGGGCTTAAACAACAATACCTCAGTTTGACATCCTTGCTTTGATTTCAGCAATACAATCCAGAAAGTGAATTATGGTGTACT
Organism: Fundulus diaphanus; assembly: GCA_037039145.1. Taxonomy (NCBI): domain Eukaryota; kingdom Metazoa; phylum Chordata; class Actinopteri; order Cyprinodontiformes; family Fundulidae; genus Fundulus; species Fundulus diaphanus. Next base: position 37,257,849 of record CM073136.1, read on the forward strand.
GCTTTCCCTGTTTTAGTGGCATATAAATTTGACTGTCATCAGCATAAAAATTAAAAGCAACACCATATTTATGGAGAATTAAGCCAAGAGGAAATAAATAGAACGAAACCAGTAAATGGCCGAGTATGGAGCCTTGAGGCACTCCACATGTAAGGGGCACTACTGATGACTCAGCATAACCTAACTGAACACAAAAACGTTTCCTTGTTAAACACGATTTAAACCACTGTAGAGCAACACCATTAATGCCCACCCAGTTCTCCAAGCGAGTTTAAAGTATCTGATGGTCCACTGTGTCGAAAGCGGCAGTTAGCTCCATTAACATTAAGATAACACAGTGACCAGAATCTGTGGTTAAAAGAATGTCATTAAAAACCCTCAACAAAGCTGACTCATTACTGTGATGGATTTTGAATCCAGATTGGAATGGTTCAAGAATGTTGTGTTCATTCAAGTATAAAACCAATTGATTATGAACAGTTTTCTCTAGGATTTTTGACATGAAAGGGAGTTTTGAGATGGTTCTAAAATTTGTAATTTCTGTGGAGTCCAGGCCAGGACTTATTTCTACATGTTACCCTAGAAAAATGTCATTTAGAGACATTGGTAGATTATTATGTCTTCTGCTGATGATATCCAGCTGTAAATCTCTACTAAACCCAGCCATGTTTTTAAAGTAAACCGTTTAAATGACTGGATTCAAGTTATCAAGTGCTGGATGGCACAGAACCCCCCACAGCTAAGTATGGACAAACCTGAGGTTATATTTGCTTGCTCCAATGACCCTGAAACACAAACAAGTACCTGTTTTTGTTGCCATCATTTTTGACCATTACCTGAGGCTAAATATGCATGTCAATTTAGTTGTTCAATCATGTCTCATGCAGTTTAAAATAAATGTATAGATTTATGCTATAGCTGTGTTAGCCCTATACTTTATATGATGAGTACGGCTGCAGAAAAACACATTCTTGACTTGCTGCATGAGTGTTGGTGGGACTTAAATGCACATCCTTAGCAGCAGTTCATCTATTATGTGTGAGATAATTGTAACAAAAATAAAACATGAAATATTAAGAACTACTAAAGTGCAAAATAAGATTTTGGGGTTACAATAAATCAAGATGTTCATATAACAAAATCACTACTGTGCGGAATACTAGATCATCCCCACATTTCGCCTTCGATCAAGCTGCAGCGTAATTTGTATAGAATTAAAAGACTCCAGCATTACTGTTTAATGGCCTTGAACCGAATTAAACATTTAAAAGGCTCCACCATCAAAGTGATGTAAAGCATCATAAATATTAATGAATGAACCATCATTTGGTTCAAAGAGTTAGAAGCTGGAAAAATTAAAAAGGGTGTACCTAAGGAGGGATTCTCAGAGGGCAGTGGGCTAAAGGGTCATTAAAGTGGTCTGATTTTCCATGTGATCACATGTAAACAAATGTATGGTTGCCAGTGTGAGTTGTGAGGCATGTTGTCTCAAATCACAACAAACAGCAGGGTGTCCCTGTAATGCAGAAATTATTGTAGGGACTGGATCATACAAATGTTTACATATGTGGGCAAAAATTGGTTCCAAATCGAGGTGAAATTCTAATAGACCTCATTTTGGGAAAATTATTAAATATTTACGTTTTACTTTTACATTTACTTGTTTGGGAGTCAAGGTCAAGAGTTTCAATGGACTAAAGGTTTTTCTTGTAAATCACCAGCTAATATGTGACAGAGCATTGTATTAACACTACAGAATCTAGAGGTTGACTTTGAGGAACAGTTTGTCTGTAGTGTAGCAATATCTGTCACTTCTAAATAAATTTTTCTTTCTAGTTAAGTGCTCAATGTTTGGTGCCATACAAATTGATCAATTTGATAAATAAAACATTTTATATAAATATAAAATATGTTACAACTATGTCATAGTCTGGACCTCATTTCATCCCCTTGTCACATTGTTGTTTGTAGGATATGGACTGAAGTGCGGACCAGAACTTGATGCATGATCAATGAGTAATGGCAATTTATTGAAAGAAGATAACAAAACTTACAGATAAGGGAGGCAATGGAACCCCCCCCCCCCCCCCCCCGCAGAAACAGTTCGAACATAATGGAGTACCTGGCAATGAGGGAGAGGGAAATGGCAGAATACATGGGAGAGGGGACAGAGGGAAAGGCAGGTGAAGCAATTAGCACAGGGAAAAGCTATGAGTATTTAGAGAGCAATGATATGACCGGGACAGGAGGAAAACAGAACCTAATAAGAATACAGAAAGCACAAAGAATAAACAGACTCTAAAATTCAATTAATTACTAACTAAACTAATATGGGCATGGAAACAATGATCTAACAGAAATATGGATAAAGTAACTAAATCCATAATGAACAAGATACTAACTAATGTCAGGAAACAAGAAGGACAGACTCTACCGACTGATAAATAATACTAAAGAGGTAAACACAAACAGACTTATGTTTAGGATGCTCAGGAGCCTAAACATAATCAAAGACTTGGGGATTGTGACATTTCAAATAAACTGTAATTATAGACAACGGTCTCTCAACACACAACACACAACTACACAAAGTGTAGTTGTGTGTTTGTTTTTATATATTAATATTTTTTGTGATTTGTTGTTTGGGCTGCGCAGTGGGTAGCACTGTTGCCTTGCAGCAAGAAGGTCCTGGGTTCCAAATTGGCTGAAAAATAACATTATTTATGTGCCAGGCTGACTCAAGGTTGTGTGTTAAGATAACAAAAGTGTACATTTTGGGGAGTTCAGTCTATAGTTTCCTGGAAAAGTCCCATCTGGAGTGCTGGAAGAAAGAAGAAGACTGACATGACATATATGGAGGTGAGATTGGTCAAAATGTTTCATAGATAATGGATAGAATAATCTAGTATAAATATGCCCTATCGGAGATTGGAGTTTTGTGATTTTTGGGGACTTATTGAATAAGTAGGAAACTTGTCTCTTTTTGGATAATTCCTCTTTGAAAAGCTATTTGCGGCCAATGCAAAACCTCCCCACAGCCTCTAATTGTATAGGCCAAAGAGAGGGCCTCTACAGTCCAATGAGAGAGTCTCTACTTAGTTAAACCTTTCCGACTAGCTGGATTGGTATAACAGATAAACAAGAGATCATAAACACATGCTCTGAGTGTGGTTCAAATGCACGTGCAAATCGCACACATCAGACACACAGCAGATGCAATCTGCTCAGCTCCCAGGTGTGAAAGGAGGGGGGCAAATATTTTTAAGCTCAAACATCATAGAACTGAAATCAGTACGAAAACCTTAGGTAACGCGATCCGAAATACAATCTCGACGCATGAAGTGTGCACATTGCACAAACAGTGCATGAAGGTCATACGACTCGCTTGGCAGATGTCAGGGCTTGAAATAAAGGAGTTTTCTATGAATGGAACTTCATATCCACCAACTCAATTGGATTACGAAGAACCTCTATCACTAGAACCAAATCCCTTGAGGAAATTCTAGATTCAATTATATATCGCACCCTGCGGACCCCTTTTAATAACCGTATGGCCAGAGGATGAGCACCTGGTGTTACTTCATGAAAGTCAAGATGGTAGGCAGAAATAGCTGCAAGCTAGACTTTGATTGTGGAAAGGGAAAGACTTTAACCAGTAGTTCCCAATGAAATGTTAAAACTTCAACAATAGATCACTGGAATGAAACTACAATCCTGTCCTCACACATCCACTGCCATTTGTAGACATACAAGCTTCTTGCACTCTGAATTGTTGCCACCACAGCTGGACGCAAGCCCTTTAAGTTGGACCTTTCAATAGGTAACCATGCAGCTGCCACAGTTCTGCTTATCTCTGTTTGCCATAACTTTGCTAGCCACCGCAGGGTCACTAGCATCACAGAGGAGCCCTGTCTGTAGACTCTCCAGGTCTGGCAAAAGCATTTCTACAGAGTCCGAACATCCATTCCCAGTGGAGTGTTCTGCGCACACGGCCAGAGGATTTGGCCTGAATCACTCTCTCATGAACTGACAAATGAAGCCAATAGAGGCAACTGCGGTAAATAGAAATAACTAATTTTACATGTTGGGCAATCGTAAGGACATATCTGGGAAAGAAAATAAATAGCATTTAACTTCAAAACTAGCTCAATGCACTTTAAATGTTGTTTTTTTATGTACGGGGATGTGGCACACATTGGTGACATAAATAGCTACGTCCATTGCAACCACCATGGCAACATAACATTCTTCCGTCTGTCTGAGAACCCACTGAAATCTTTGGCAAAACCACTAAACGAAAGGTTGTCTACCGTGTCTGAACGAAGATTATAAATTTGAATAAACTTATTACGCATAATTTTCGCTAGAGATGTCATCAAAAGCATAGAACTGCAGATGTTTTGCTTAAATGTTGTTTTTTATGCAACCACCGTAGTAGTGGTAGAAAATGTAACCATGTCACGTCTTTCTGAGAACGCCTTAAAATCTTCGGCGAAACTAATAAATGAAAGATTGTCTACCTACCGTGAACGAAGATTGTTAAAATGATATGCATACTTCTCGTTAGAAATGTCATCAAAATGCATATAAACACAGTTGTTTTCTTTAAATGTTCACTTTTCCACACGACGAATGGTAAATGGCAGCCATTTTTCTTTTGTCGCTGGGGGGAACTTGATAGTCACGTGATCTGGTTGCAAGCCAATGTAAATGAATAGAGCAAATAAAACGTAGAACTGAAACCTATTGGGGAGCCAAATTGTGACAACTACGTTTCTCCCAGAGGAGCAACGTGGATATTACACGTTTTTCAGTGAGACCGGGTCTCCCTTGATTAAGATGTATACTGATTTTGGATTTTTTTGTTCTGTTTTATTAGAATTTAAACTTATGGTGTACTCACACTTGCCACAGTGTACATTTCCTCCATTGGTCTGGACCTTGTGTGCACGGGTGAGTACACTCAAACGCATCCTGGTCCAGACCATGACCCCCTTTTTGAGGTGGTCTTGATCCGCTTCCAGATGAACTCTGCCGCAGTTTGCTTCTGGTGTGAATATGAAATGGCCTCGATCTTCCCCAACTACAAAAAAACATACATCTGTTTTGGACTTAACAAGCCACCGTAATAGTGACTGTATAATCAAATCATACCTAACCCGCCTTCTGTTGCATAGCAACACTGCTGCCAGCATGCCGTGGTACTCCTTCGGCTTTTAGGACGAATTCTCCGACACTGTTCCAAAATTAGAAACAGAATGTCTCAAACTGTTTTCATTCATTTTTTTTTAATACTATGCACAGAAAAAAGTAAGTACAACTCATCACTGTTAAATGTAGAAAGTTTTTAATTTATATTTTTCTCTATAAAGTATCCATCTCTTGAAACGTCTGTGCCTTCAGGAGATCAGATCACTGAACATGTGCTAAGGTAATGGTGAACAGGCAGCGTTATTTTTCATCTTTGAGATTGTCCAACATTTGTGGCAGCTTGGGGAGGTGTAGGCGAGATGGGCAGCTCATCACGGTAGAATGACAAGTGTGTGGGAGTAAAGCTGACCAAAAGAGGTGAGGAGGTGAAAACTAATGGCTCTTTTTTTTTTTTTTTACTTTGGGGCAAGAAGCCACATGTTTATGTGTGAGTATTCCATGTTGCCCACTGGCACACCACAATAATATATTTTATTGTAATGATCCTGTGTCAGCATGCCGCAGTTTGACATTACTACTATAGTTGCAGAATTATAAACCTAAAGCAAGAGTTTTCTTGCAACCCTGTTTTTAAACCCATTCAGTATAATAAAGTAATAAAAAATGTGACCGTCAAATCAGTTAAACCAGTTAATCAGTTAAGTTTAAATTTAGAAATGTTCAATTTGTGAACCCATGACAGGTTAGAAGTCCATCAGTGCAAACAGAAAAACATACAACACAAATGACTATACACCCTCAGGCCTCTTAGCGCATTTTACAAATCCCCCATTAATCTTACATGATTGCTTTTGGATTGTATGTTTGTAAACCCAAAATTAGCATTGCAAAATCTATTATATTAGAAACTGAATTTTAGATTCAGCAATGTTGTGTTATGCGCTTGTCCTGGTTTACACAGTCGTGGTAAAAACTGACATACGTTACCGCCCTACAGAAAGGAGAATAAGCCACATAAGGCCATTGCTAAGGAAGTATTAAAGCAGGCTGAGCTAAGGGAAAACATATGGTAGATAAAGACGCTGAAACAACAGGCACAACTGCAGTCTTGAGAGGATTATTAAACAGATTCAGTTGAAGAGGCTCCAAAAGGCTTGCTTCAGTTCTAATCACCAGTTAAGAGTTTCAGGGTGTGGCCAGAATAAACACATGGATGGGGGCATTAAGGACAATAATAAGGCTATTAAGGTCACCCGAGTCACTGATCAAGCACTCTATTCTGTCTGTTCTTGTCTGGATCGTTATCACTGGTGAAATTGCACACAGTCCACATGCATGGTTAGGTATCATTTCTTGACTGACAAAACTCAAACCCACAGTCATATATGGAAGGAGTTATGATTAAAGCAGTGTTTGTCTAATTGTTTCTTCAGTATAATAAAACATACCCCTTGATTGTCTACAAATGTTTGATTTGCAGTAACTGTGAGAAATTGGATACAAGGAATGGCTCAGTATAACAGGAGGAGTTAGAACAATGCGGCGTCAAATGAAACTATGCTGCAGATTTTCTATTTCACATTTACTGTGACAACCTAAATTAGATTTTCTCATGATGAGCAAGTTTGGCTTCTTGAAAAGTCATTCCTAAGATTGACATTTTGGCATTGTCTTATAGTTAATTTCTCCCTTTCTGTTTTCCTACCAGAAACTGAACACATCTGCCAACTATCTAGCAAGCAAGTTCCAGCTCTCAGGCATTGCTGCTGCTTTTTAAATAGTCCATGACTTTAACTATTCCCCCATCTGTCTCCAAGGTCCCAGAAAAGTAGCTGAGGAGATGCTGTGGCGTTCTAAAAGAAGCATCCGGGGAGTATTTGTGTTTGACAGAATGCTCTGCTGCCATTTAATTAAGGCTTACATGACAACGTTTCAAGATGAACTGCACTCATTTAGTTTGAGCACAGAGTCTCTGGTGTGGGCTTGTATAACTTAGTTTCAGTCAGTGTGTTTATATTTTTATATAGTATTTTTCTCTTGCTATAAGCCAGCATTGGAATGACAGTTTCTGTTAGCTTTTTAACAAGCACATTATCGTGCTTAACTCATCGCTGTCACAGAATTGGTTTTAGTTACATAACAGAACGACTTGAAAACTATAAAATATGACAACATTATACGAACTGGGAAACATGCAGTGTGCAAAGAAAAAAAAAAGCAATAACAACATATTGTTGATGCCATTACCTGGCACTACTATTAAACTTACCATAAAAAGAAAGAAAGGCTCGGTATGATCCGCCACCTCTTAGAATATTAAACTGCATATGAGCCCATTTGAATGAATAATTCAAAGAGATGAAATGAAGCATGAGCAGGCTGCTTAAATGCATGGATTTTTGGTTTGAGGCTGTTACTGTTGTGAGTAGAGGTGGTTGCACTGCCTCATTCACCTATGATCTATAGTAAGTTTTCTAATTTGCTTATATGCTTGCTGTGGTAAAAATGACTTTAACCACTCTTAAGATCTGTTTTAACTCAAATAAATAAATAAATAAATAAAATAGTTTCTTCGCTGACAGTCAAAAATTAGTGAGTCATAAGGGAAAAAATGTGACATTGTGAATATCTGTATTATAGAACACACAAATGTTTCAGGACAGCTGTTGATTACTGACTGTGCAGCATTTTTAAAATGCCCAAAAATCACAGGAGGTTCGACATTATCCAGTTGTTTTTGTTATTTCGTATCTACAGTGCTTTGCAAAAGCATTCATAACCACATTCACTTTGCCACATCACCACCACAAGCTTCCTTTGAGTTTTTGGGGGGTTTTGTGTGAAGGTCAAACAAAAGGCAGTGTGCAATTTTTAGGCAATAGGACATATTTTTTACATTATTTGGAAAAATAAAAGTCTGAAGAGAGCGGTGTCCATTTGTACTCAAGCTCTCTGAGTCAAGGTTTTGTAAAATCATCTATGAATAACACTGAAACAACTTTTGGGGTGTCTCCACAAGCTGTTACCCATTTTCCCTTTCAAATTGGATGAAGAGTGTCTGGGAACAGCAATTTAAAACGTTTGCCAGAGATTCTTGGTTTGATTCAGGTGTGGACTTTGACTTGGCCACTGTAACACCTGAATGTGCGTTTACCTGTGCCTTTTTATTGTAGCTCTGGCTGCGTGTTTTAGTTGATTGTTTTACGGGAAGGAGAACCTTTGATGCAAGTATTGAGTAAAGGGAGATATACACAATTATTCTCCTTTCAGATTTTGAAAGCCATGTACAAAAGGTTTTCCACTTCACAGTTATAGCTGTGTTGCTTTATTAAATAGAATTTGAATAAAATACATTAACATGTATGAATACTTTTTCAAGGCACTTTATTTCACTGTAGGGTGAGCATGGATGAACGTGGGAAGGGTGCAGGACTTCATTTTTGCAGGATGATATTTTTCTTAACAGTGACAGTAAAGGCGTTCTGTTCACTGATGTGTGGAAACTGTGTGTAGGCAAACAATGCAGCCAATATTATGCTCTCACAATTGTCCCAAATTTTTTTCTGGATGAGTGTGTCAAATAGAAAACAAGATTGCAAAGATGTCAAAAGCATCATCATTCACTTTTCAACAATGCTTTAACCTGTTCAGGATTGCACTCGAGCTGAAGCAAGGCACAGGATGTGCCACTGGCTGGTCCTCAGTCTTTGACAGGACTAACTTGAAAATTCACAAAACAACCAGCTGTGTACCAACTTTCATACATGTTTATTTTTAGACCTGTTTGAAAACTAGAATCTGCAGTTTGTGCAAACCCAAACCAGACCTGCTGTTTTAGTAAGTTGACAGTGCTATATTTAACATTTTAGAAAAGTTTGAAAATGTGCCTCTGTTTATGGTGCATTTTACTATTTAAATTTTTTTCAGGAAAGAAAATCTCATCACAAAGATACATATTTAAAAACCAACATGTAGACCCCACATCCTGGAGACTTCAGGCAGTATTGCATTAGGATTCTGTTGTGGAAGTCACAATTTGTTCTCTAAAAAACAATTGAAAACAACTGTCTTTGAACTCAGGTTGTTGCTGCGTTGGCAAATGAAAGTCAAAAGTGATTCAATCAAGCTGGACAAAGACAAAGTAGAAAGCTGTACAGAGGACATACACATCTTTTTATTTCTTTTTATCTTTTGTTTGGAAATGTCTCATTTGGGCTAACGGATGATGGATGATCTGGTTTGTTGTTGGGCCAATTTCAAAGCCAGCATTTATGACGCTAATGCCTCATCACTGAAAGAGCCAATAAATGTGAATAATGGAAAAAGAGCTTTTGGAACAAAATATGATGATTAAGAAAAATGACGCATTTATTGTGTGAGACAAACAAAAAAAACACATTCTGGCTTAATTACACCACAGTTTAGTACAGTTTCTTACTGAGTGCTAAACTAGTCTGCCTGCAGTCACAGTTTTTCATGTATGGAAGTAGGAGGTGATATATTAGTGTGCTGGTATCTACTAATGCAGGAGGGAGGGGTTGAATAAACCAACACTGAACACAAGCTGCTTTCTCAACATGCATTCAGTTTCTGATCTACACATGGTATTCACAATCATGTGTAAAGGTCCTGGCAAAGAATAGGGGACTAGAAGTTCACAAACCCCTGTTATGGCTTTTATTTGCCATAACAACAATTAGCTGTAAGCACAAGACTAGATGATGGAGCAAGTGGGGCGCAGCTATGTAGCGATACGATACAAAGCAAAGACATAAGCAGCCCATGACATGATGTCAATATCTTTGGGGTTCTTGTGTTCTTGCTTTCTTTTGTTCACCTTTCTGTGCTCAAGTTGTTTGGAGTTTTCTTTATTAAGTTTCCCGTTTTTTGTCCTGCACTTGTTGTATATTTAGGTTTCTTTACATTTTCTATCAGTTACATCCATGTTAACTACGCTTTCTCCTCCCGTTTCCCACTCTCTGCCACGCCGCTGTTATTCAATTCTGTTCAGTTCAATTCACCTGTGATTGCTGATAATCACTCACGCTGCTCACCTGTTTTCCTCCTTGCTTAAGTCTTGCTTTGTCATTGTTTCATTTTTTGTGTTCATGCCTCACCTGCCCAAGCCATTGTTTTTGCCTTTGTTCCATGCGTCATGCTCCTCATGTCTGCTCTGTAAGGTTTGCTTTTTGTTCATTAAATATTTCAACTCACCGTGCTGCCTGCCTGACAGGCCCTTTGGTCCAGCAACAACATCATAGATCATGACAGCCTGACAGTGTAAGGAGAGCAATGTCACTTTATGATCCTCCAGTGTTTAACTGATCTGAGGAATATGTTCAGCAGAATCCAATAAGGATAATAAGCGGCTGAAGATGGAACTCAAGAACATGTCACACTCTTGGATTATAATCACATTGTAAGATGAACTTCAAAATGCAAAAAGAAGGAGCAAGAGAAACTAGTAGAATGGGGAGACTAATGAAAAACCTCTAAACTCAAAGAGGTTCCATCAGTTGATCAAATGCTTAAGACCACTAACCAGAAAATTCCCAGAAAAAAGAAAACTAGAAGTGAACTTAGTAGTGAGTAGCCCCATTTTGATGCATTCAAAAAATGTGTTTGGACATCTCTGATGCACATGTTTCTAAACGGCTGGTGAGAATGTCGCTTCATGTGGTAAAGATGATTTCATGAAGGGAATCCATGACTGGACAGTGACATATCAAGAGACACCTTTGCCATCCATCCCAAGCCTTTTAATGCAATTTAGATCATGGAACACCAAAACATTACTCTCCTGCAAGAAGCTGTTTGTCAGATGGATGTTGTGAACCGCAGCGTTACTTCGTTGACAGACCGAGTCATGATCTCACAGACGAAGATCTTCAGTCAGGAGGGATGACTGTGTAACACGTTGGGTATGTGTTGTTATAACTACAATTCAATTGGGCTAACAAAGGATAGTTCGGCTGAAGGAGGTGTTGGAAAGGCAAATGTTGACACATGGGTAAACAAATCAAGTTTGGCGTTGGTACCATATACCAAAGTAGTATATGATACCATATATTAAAGTTAAATATATTGATTAATTAAACAAACAACAACAACAAACAAACAATAACCCCAATAGTATTCACAATCTGTTGATAGGTTTGGTTGCACTTAGAAATGTTCATCAGGTTTAGTAGCACACAGAATAAATAAACAAAAATAAACTCCTGCGAACCACTCGGTTGGAGAGCAGCTCATATCATACACACAAGTTCTATTTTTGGTCCATTAGGTATACACCCTAGTAGCTAAATGTCCATAGAATGTTAATGATCTGGGGAACAATTATAGTCATTGTCAACTAGGTTAATGTCAACGGAAAGCTCAGCAGGATTAGGAGATTCCCTGGATTCTTTGGGAGGATTATCATTTGGCAGAATTTTGGTGAGCATTTCTTCAGGTTCAGTTGAGTACTCAAGTCAGTTGTTTCCAGGTTCAAATAAGGTTTCAAATTATTTTGGGTAAGTTTTTATTAAGGTTTCTTCCGCAACTTCTTCCTCTTCACCAGAATGCTTGCTGGCTGAATCTGACACAGATTGTCTGACTCTTCAGAACAGCTGGACAAAGATTTTCTGGAAGAATTTAATTCAATTAAGTTTCATTTATATAGGGCTAATTCACAACACGTGTCATCTCAAGGCATTTTACAAAGTCAGTTCAATTAAATCATACAGACAGATTGGTTAAAAGGTTTTCTATCTAAGGAAACCCAGCAGATTGCATTGAGCCATCGACTTGCAGTATTCACTCGTCCTGGATGAACATGTAGCCACAGTGGACAGTCGCCGGCATTGTGTTGTTGACTTAGTAGCAATCCCTCATACCAAGAATGTCTGTAGCAACAGTGGAGAGGAAAATGCCACTTTAACAGAAATAAACCTTGAGCAGAACCAGGCTCAGTGTGAGCGGCCATCTGCCGCAACCGGCTGAGGGTTTGAGAAGACAGAGCAAAGACACAAACAGAACACAGAAGAACAAGTTGGTAAGTAATGTTTCCATTATATTGCTGCTTCCTGTACAGGACACCATAAATTCACCTCAACCTTCCCCTTTCTGTTCTTGCCATTGGGAGGGATGTTTTCTCAAGTCTCCATCTGATGAATAAGCTCTCAGATGGTTGCATCAGCTCTCTGCTAATCCTTGATGCTTAGATGGGAAAGGGCTGAAACAAGGGATAGCTGACTTCCCTCTGTGGCATAGCTGTATGGGACTGACTCTGCTGTAATGGACAAAGACTCAATTAGCATAATGCTATGAGAACCAAGATTGACAGAATGGGCAGCTTGAATGAGACAACCTTGACAGATGGCGTCAACAATTTGGATTCGGCAAGCCAGTTTTCCAGGAACTGGTATATGAGTTCATGATCTTTGGGTGACTCATCGGGACACTGGTGAGAATGGCTAGAGAGTGCATCAGCATCTATATTTTGTTTCTCAGTCCGATACAGAAGTTTGATAAAAAGAATTCGAGTTCATTGCCAGTAAACCTTAACATGACCTGCAAGCTGAATTCTCGCTGTATTTGTGCTTTTACAAACACACGAGAATCCATCTTGTCCCACTCCCACTTCAAATGTTCAATACTGCAATACTACAATGCTGATCACGTTGCAGTATTATGGTTTAAGGTGCGACATACAGCTGTGACAAAAGCAAGAGGTGCCAAGCTCACCGCCAAACCAAAGTAAACATGGCAGCGTTGGAGGATGCATGCCTAGCTGGTGCTAGGCATGCATCACATCTGTTTTGACAGAATCCACAATTTCATCTTTGAAAGTTGTTTGTGCCTGCTTACAACATTTTAATGTGACACTGTGATTGGCTAAAATCAACCTTTGGTAGGCGGGGACTAAACGCTGCTTCGCCCAATCAGCTCGGAAAGTTCTCCTGAATGTCCCTCCTTCCCCGAATGGATTCATTGGGAGCAGACCCAGTTTGATAATGTCTAGAACTAAACCGAGAGTGCTACACTTAATCTATATGGCTTGTTGGGTTAAGTAAACCTTTGCCAACATAAATTTGTTTTTGACTCTTATGTTGCTTGGTCTGTAACTCATTGCAAAGCAGAATATTATGACACAATGAGACAATGATTAAACAGTTAATATTAGAATTTCACCAAAAAACAAAGATACAGAAAATATAATTACAGGAAAGACTGAAGTAAAACCAGTAGCTGTCTTTGGCATATGAATAGTGGAAACATTGGGATTCTTTCTGATCATATCAAGAGTAATAGACTAAGAACTAATCCTTGTGGAATCCCAGAGAAGCATTGTTTCATTTGATTAAAAAAAATCATCTAAAGTTTATTCCCTCAAGAAAAATCACCCCATGGAAACAACTGGGCCAGTTAAACGAACTGGATCATGAAGACAGTAAATTAAAATGTTACAATTTACAGGGCAGATATGCTTAACACAGCAAAATGAAGGCGTTAACAACACCAGGCTGAATTGAAGGTAGAAAACTGCTTATCAGTTAATAATGGCTGTGTAGTCTGATGGTCACTGGGAGAGAGAATCTCCTGTGGTGTTCATGGTTTCCATTTCTCACATCCGGATGTTACTAGTTGCTTCTGTGCTCATTTAGAAAGGTGTTGAGCGGGTAAGAGGCAGTGCTCTCCCTAGTGGACTGTCTGGTATTTGTAGTACTCAGCCACCACCGTTAAATCCATTCCTTTGATGAGCGCAAGTGACAGCAGGATTCTTTTCTCTCTTGAATTCTCCCCCGCCTGCCTCTTCTTTTCTTTGTGACATTGAGCTGCAAGTTGTTCAGGCCTTTCTGTGCAACAAACCCACATCCCTGCTGGTGCATCATACAGTACCAGTCACTGGAGATGCCTGACATCTGAGGGTTTGAAAGAAATCGTCAGGAAGACAGGTCTGTCCACTGGGAGGCTGCACAGCTTCCCAGTAAATATCCATCTTTTTGCATCTGGTCTACCAGGGAATGCCTCACATGTATGTTGAAGATTTGTTCTCCTTGTTGCAAACATGAACTCTTTGCTCCAGTCCAAAAGTGTTGGGACTGAAGATAAGCTGCATGATTAAATTACATCTAATTAGGTATGCAGCAACCAAACATGTTAGCTGCTTCTCTTCTGTTGTCTATTTCTATATTTTCCGATTGAAAGTGGTTCCAAAAATATATGAGATTTAGCTTCACTGACACAGTTAACACTCCTACATCCCGCCTGCGTTATCCAAGTTTGCCTTTCTGTTACATCACAGCCTACTTGGAGTTTTCTAGCTTCTAAATCTGCACAGTTTTTCATAAATCAACGTAATGTATTGCGGTCTCGTGTGTGAAATAAGCGGGAGCTTGACAAAGCTGCCTGAGGGACATGGTTACTGCGCAAATGAAAAATATGTTAATTGAAATATATACAGCAGAAAATATAATTTAGTACTGAATGAAGCAAAAATGTGCACATGCGGATACACAATAGGTGAAGTAATAGTTAGGAAAAAATATACGCACCCACACCTACTGTAAAAAGTATACAAATGGATTATAAATTTTCCCTAGGGCCTTTCTAACCTTCCATGTTTTCCCCTATTGATCAGGTTGCAGTTGCAGTGTATTAAGTACTGCCTTGAGGGATTCTATGCTCTCGGTGCCCTTTAAGGAGCTGCTGCAAAGTTTTCCACGTTCAGTATGGATTCTTAAAATACTTTCTGAAGAGCAGTTTTGAAGTTTTTTAAACCGCTTAAAACTAGTGGACAGAGAATCTTTTGGGCAGGGAGTCTCTTCTTCAAAGAGCACATGCAGTTCTCGACAGAGCATGTGCTATTTACCGATTGTATGAATGGCATAGTACATTTTTGGCTTTTAATTATTTACAACATGCTGAAAAAGCATTTTGCTCCTTACAGATTTCTGCAATCAGTGTGTGACCTTAAGCTCAAGCCAAACTTGATTTATGCAGCAGGAAATCTATCAAAAGGACACAAGGAAATCCAACTCTAAAATTTTAATTTCACAAGTTTTCACTGGAAGATTTCATTTATTAGGACAAACATTTATCCAAACCAACCTGCAAAACAAGGTACTGTGTAAAACTAACTGCCTTCCTTATTAAATTTTGAAGTAACTGTGATTAGCGAAATTCTATCAGAAAGCTGAGTTACACTATTTCATAAGACTTTGGGACTTCAGCAAACCATAGCATCGCCGTTATCCAAATACCTCTGCTGACCAAAAACAGCACAATGGGCCATCTCCCTTTTGCCATAAAACATCTAGATTAAGACTTTTGGGAAAATATTTTGTGTACTAATGAGGCAAAAGGTAAACTTTTTGAAACTAACCTCCATCCATTGTCTAATTCCTAATAAAGAATGTCCATCCATCAGTTTGTGACTTAAAGCTGAAGTCTGCTTGGTTTATGCAGCTTAGTTGGTATAAGATTTCTTCAAAGCTTTTGTTGTTAATTTGCCAAAATTTGTCAAAGTCAGTTCTAGTTGGAGACAGTTTTTGATACTGAACTGGAAATGGATGTACAGACCGTATCTGTACAGACAAGTTAGCAAATTTGTTGCAGACCCTGGTACAGTGGAGTTCAGATGACACAGTCACAGGAGGGTTTGTTAATGGCGCAACAAAATACATTTCACCACTAGGTGGTACTTGAGCACTGATGCAGACCAAAACAAGATGGAAGACAAGCCGCGCCTCTCTCTACCTTCACTCAAGCTGCAACCGGCCCCTCCTTTTCCGTCTCACGTCTCGCCTCCTATGTGGATTCTTGAAAAGGATAAAAACACAGCAAAACAGCATCACCTTTCGGAGGAACATTTCAAGTGAAGAAGTAAGTAACTCATAACCTTATAATGCTGTTAGCAAGAGAGCATTTTGATCTGCTGGGGGTGCTCTCCGCCATGTTGCTCTAACGCTGCACTGCTCTGACAGTGGTATTTTAGGGTGGGGAGGGGCTAAGCCCTGCAGCTGTTCACATGCACGTACACGCACGTGCGGCCGGCCCGGCTATGTAAACAAGTTATACCACAGTCCATCTGAAATAAGACCTTTAGTTCTTCACATCACTAATTTTTAGTTCTTTCTATCTAAAATAATGAAATTTTGCTTTTGCTCCTTTAACCTGTCAACCATGGCAAATAAGGCACATGCATTATTAATGTTTTTGCTAATGATCTCATAGAAGAAAGATTCCTTTCATTTTTCATTTTTAAGTTATATCAGTAAAGTCTCCCCTTTGTAAATGTCACAGTGAACCTGTGCCCATATTCACAAAAGTTCTCAGAGTCGTCTAAGAAAGCTCCTAGCGCTAACACTGATAGCATGGCACTTGGATTAGGGAGCGTGGCTGCGATGCGGCGCCCTGTACCTGTGATTACACCTGGCGCTGGAGAGCAGCCATGCCCTAGCACGGAACAAATCGGCCCTAAATTAATGAACATTAATATTGTGTCATACAATTTGCATGGGCTGCGTGTAGGACATACTGAGGCGGACAAATCACGTCGTCTTGTGGTGGATAAAAATTAGGAAATGTGTGATGTATTGTGCGTCCAAGGCTACGTTCACACTGCAGGCCTTGATGCTCAATTCCGATTTTTTTGTGAAATCTGATAGTTTTGCGTGTCCGTTCACACTTCCAAATATATGCGACTTGTATGTGATCTCCTGTGTGAACTGAATTCATGCAACTTAAGTGTCCCGCATGCGCAGTAGAGGACGCGATGACGTCACACATAGCAAGCGTGCTCAGTGTTTGCGGAAGTAAACATGGATCGTAATGCTGCAGCGTATCTTGCGTTCTTTAAGTTCTTCTCCAGCCGGAGCCAGCACATTACCGACGCAATCTTTTTAAGAAGATCGAAACGAAAGAGCCAAATTTTTGGCAATAGCGTTTTGTGCGGCAGTAACGTCCGTACAGAGAAACGTGTGGGTGCGGAGTCGAAGCCAGGAATGGTGGGATAACGACGTGAGCGGCTTTACTGATACGGACTTCATTCACAATTTTCAAATGACAAAAGCAACCTTTATGTGCGTCTGGGAACGGCTCTCTTTAGTGCTCCTTACGTAAAGACACACATCTTTGGCGGCTATAGCAGTGAATAAACGTGTTGCCGTGGGGCTGTACTGGCTTGCAACAGGTGCTTGTTACCGCATCAATGATATGTATCAGTGATGTACAGGTCGGATAAATGCGACCCGGCCGTACAGACACAGGTCGCATTTGAAAAGATCAGATACGTATCGGATTCAGGACCACATATCCAAGCGGCCTGGGTCGCATTTGAAAAAATCCGATCTGTGTCGTTCAGACTGTCATGAAAAGATCAGATACAGGTCGCATATGGGCAAAAAAATCGGAATTGGGTCACTTCAGGCTGCAGTGTGAACGTAGCCCAAGAGACTTTTCTATCTAAGCAGGACTTAGAAAGACTCAACTCCCTCCATAAAGACTTCTATGGGGCAGGTGAATCTACCACTGACTGTAGCACTGAGTTAGTGCAGGGCACATCCAGGACAATCCATCCACTTGCTTTTTCATTGTAGGTGCAATGAATGCTGATGTGGGAGACTGTAGATCTGTATTAGCTAATCACTTAAAAGCAGCTCTGTTCCAATAAAAAGTTGATTCTCTCCAGTGAAGTTCTCTTGTCTGTGGATAGCTACACTTACATTAGTGAAGCATGGCACACAACATCGTGGTTAGACCACTGTACCTGCACTGAGGATGCACATGACTCTTTAGAGGCCATGAGGATAAATTATGAACTTGCTACATCTGATCATATCCCTTTTACTTTGTCTATAGATATGGGCAATTTACCTGTCCTTTTGCCCGTGAATAATGAGATACAAGAAGGGAAAATAAATTTGGAAAATCTGACTTGGCAGGATTTTAATCTGTACTGGATTCACCTTGAAACCTTGTTGAGTAATATTGAATTGCCAAAAAGCGCAGTAATTTGTTCTGACATAAATTGTAAAAATGCGCAACATGGTGCAGAGCTGTGCTCACTGTATGAGAAAACTATAGAATCCCTTCTTCTTTCGAGTAGGCTTTTGTGTAAAACTAAAAAGTTCAAAGCCAAGCCAGGGTGGAAAGAAATTTAAAAAGTGAACACTATAACAACATCTTTGCCAACTAATATTGATTGTGCAAACGGACCAGATGAAATTACTCAGGTATGGCAGAAACATTATTATGAACTGTCTAATTGTGTTAAAAGTAATTAATTTGTGATGGACAATATAGACAAACAGGAAAATGTGACTATTTCTACACAAGAAGTCAGTGATATTGTCATGGATCTGAATAATAATAAAGCATGTGGTGTGGATGATATACCTGCTGAGCACTTAAAATGTGCAAGAAGAAAACTTTTTCCTTTGTTAGCCATTTGTTTTACTGGGTTTTTAATTCATGGTATTTTAACAAACTCCATATTGTCTGTGATTTTAGTGCCTGTTGTAAAAGATAAAGCTGGCAAAATAAACAGCAAAGATAACTATCGACCCATTGCTCTGGCCAGTATTGATCAAAGGTGTTGGACAGCGCTATATTAAATACAATTAAATACTGTGACATCTGACAAGTTTGGTTTCAAACCAAAACTTGGCACAGATATGTGCATTTTGCTCTCAAAGAGATCTTGGACTCATACAGCAGGCATAATACCACCATTTTCACGTGTTTTATTGATGCCTCAAAAGTGTTTGATTATGTAAATCATGAAAAATAGTTTCAAAAACTGCACAATAGAGGAGTTCTGAAATATTTATTGAGAATTTTAGTGTGTGCTCACCAGTCTATGAATGTGAAATGTGGAAAGTCTGTATCATCTCCCTTTTATGTGAGTAATGGCGTGAGACAAGACAGCATTCTCTCGCCTTGCCTTTTTAACGTGTATATGGATGATTTATCTAAGTTGCTGAATCAACGTAGGACTGGCTGTGGGGTTGGCAATACAACCATCAACCACCTGATGTATGCAGGTGATCTTGTGATTTTCTGTCCATATAGTGCTGGTCTGCAGCAACTGTTAAGGGTTTGCTCTCAGAACGGTATAGACTTTGATATGAAATACAATGCGAAAAAGAGCAACATCCTGATTGTCAGGAGTAAAGAGGACTCTAAATTATCTTTTCCTGACTCCACTATGTCGGACAGCATTGTCAAAGTATGTGATGAGGTGAAATAGTTGGGACATTACATAACTGCTGACCTGTCTGGTGATAAAGACATTTACAGGCAGCGTTATTTGCAATACGCACACGCTAATAGGCTTATTCGTAAGTTCTCTGTGTGCTCAGTATCGATCAAAACAGAACTTTTTAAAGAATTTTGTACTCAGATGTATAATGCTTACCTGTGGTGGCATTACAGAAAAAGTAGTATGCACAAACTTCAGGTGGCATACAATGATGGCATGAGGATACTGCTTAAGTTGCCGCGATGGAGTAGTGCAAGTCATATGTTTGTGAATGTCAGTGTACCAACTTGTGCGGCTGTGCTCCGAAACCTCATGTACAGATATGTGTAGGCTAAAAAATTCTGTAAATAGCATCATTGATATTCTGACCAACCCCGTACAAAGCTCGATTAGGTACTTTTCTAATCTATGGAAACGTTGGCGCCTCAGGATATATGACAATGGATGAACATTCTCTTTTTTGTGTGTCTTTTCGTTGTTGTTCTATTTCTCTGTTCTTAATATGGACCAATTTGTGTTTGAAATAAAGTTGAGGATGATGGTTAGCCTAAAAATTCCTACCAAGGACTCTTAGCCTAAAGGCGATTCAGATTGCTGCTGAGAGTGACTCTGCGTAAGGAAATTACAAATTTTTTTTATCCTGGTGAGGAGGTGTTGTTGACCCCATTGCTAGGTGTGACGCTGTCTTTCAAGAGCTGTGATTGGTTGATAGTACTAGAAAAAAACAAACAAACACAAATGCACCCCTAGTGATCAAAGGAGAGAAATTAAGCGATTGGACTGGATGAAGAAATGTGTCACGATGATGAAATTAATTGATTGTCACACAGCATCAAAATGTTTGAATGCTCTTATTTACATCTTCATCATTATTTTGATCTACTTATTTATTTTACAACTTAATCTATTTAGATATTAATGTGCACTCACCTGTCTCATTTTACTGTAATTGTCTGCACCAGCCTGGTAAGAATTAAGCGCTCCATGCAGCAATCAAAGCGAGGAGACAGCATCACGCAAGCAAAGTTCTAGTTTTGGTGGCATTATCCTTAAAGGTGTTTGTGTCTTTGGTTCTCACCCGAGTTTGTATTTAGATAATTTTTTTTGTCTGTTGCCTTGCAGCAAGAAGGTCCTGGGTTCGAATCCTATCCTGGGTCTTTCTGCATGGAGTTTGCGTGTTCTCCCAGTGCATGCGTGGGTTCTCTCCGGGTACTCCGGCTTCCTCCCACAGTCCAAAAACATGACTGTTAGGTTAATTGGCCTCTCTAAATTCTCCTTAGGTGTGAGTGTGTGCATGAATGGTTGTGAATGGTTGTTTGTCCTGTTTGTCTCTGTGTTGCCCTGCGACAGACTGGCGACCTGTCCAGGGTCTACCCCGCCTCTCGCCCATTGAATGCTGGAGATAGGCACCAGCACCCCTCACAACCCCATGAGGGACAAGCGTAAAGCTAAGTATATGCTGAATTATGAGTCAATTATAATTTTGTATTGTTCTCTGATTTTGCCATATTTTCTTTATTGTTTAGAAGTATAGGGTAATTAATATACCAACAACCTAATGTCATTGATTGTATTACAATAAAAAAGAGCTATAAGGATTATAAATACAGCTGCCCCAAGAGAACACACCACTGAACTGTTTTTCAAGTCTGGACTTTTAACTATTAAGGATGTAGTTAAATTTCAAACATTATCAGTTGCCACCTGCCATCCAAGGTCTGTTTACTCTGAACGAGGATAGTAGCAGAAAACGATTGGATTTTAATCATCCATCTGCCAGAACCACACTTAAACAAATGACTATTTCTGTTGCTGGTGTAAAACAGTGGAACTTACACGAGCATGACCTTAAAGACTGTTCAAGCATTTCACTATTTAAATGTAAGTATAAGAAAAAAGAATTATGAAAATGTATGAAATGGAATGTAAAAGTATCTAGAATGTAAAATTATGTTTGTCAAACCCATTCTCAGGGCATGATGTGCCATTTTTTTGTTTGTTATTATGAACTGAGAGGGGATATGGTTCATAAGACGCGTTCTTCAACCTACTTACATGGTTTTTGTATACAATTGAGACCTTGTCTTGTGTAATGACAATTTAAATGCATTACGATGAAAAGAACAAATAAATGAATGAATGACACCTCCACAGTATTTAAGCTCCTTGGTTTCACTATTCACTGTCGGATTCTTTTTTTGGTCTCTCCTTGGTTCCACGCCCTGTATTTCTCATTCTATATATGTTCAGTTCCAGGGGCAATTGAATGCAAAGCCATTAGTAACACACAAAGACAGACATGTAACAAAACAACGCACCAAAATCACAATATATTATTAAAAATGTAGTCGCTGTGAGGATAAATGAAAATTTTAGTCTATTAGTCTTGAATCTTGGCAGCTGATATCTGTGTCTGGATGGAAATAGCTTAAATTTGTCATGGAGTGGATGGGCTGGTTTGATCCTTTTCACTGACCTCTCCTTTACCAGTTGAAGAGGTCACTTAAGGATGTTCCAGCAATTTTGCTGGTTTGTCCCTGTTTTTGCAAGTTAAAAGACCAAACCAACAGATAAAAGTAAAAGTTAATAAGGACTTGTGAAAACTAATATAAACCATTCTCACTAACGTAGAATTCACATGATGCTACCAATAAAAATACATTTGCTGATGAGCTTTCTTACAGAGCGAGTCCACATGGACTTCAAATGTCAGCCTGTCATCCACAACAGTTCCCAGGTATTTATACTTGTTCACAATTTCAACTCGCTGGGCTGCCACCTTACCATGGTGGAGGGGTTTGAGTGTCCCAATGATCCTAGGAGCTATGCTGTCAGGGGCTTTAAGCCCCTAGTAGGGTCACCCAAGGCAGACAGGTCCTAGGTGAGGGACCAGACAAAGCGCAGCCCAAAAAGCCCCTTATGATGAGTACAATTATTGGATTTCCAATGCCCCTGTTCCCTCGCCCGGACGCGGGTCACCGGGGCCCCACTCTGGAGCCAGGCCTGGAGGTGGGGCATGTTGGCGAGCGTCTGGTGGCCGGGCTTTTGCCCATGGAGCCCGGCCGGGCCGAAAAGGCGACATGGGTCCCCCTTCCGATGGGCTCACCACCTGTCGGAGGGGCCAAAGGGGTCGGGTGCATTGTGCAACGGGTAGCAGTAGAGGGCGGGGACCTTGGCGTTCCGATCCTCGGCTGCAGAAGCTGGGTCTTAGAACGTGGAATGTCACCTCTCTGGTGGTGAAGGAGCCTGAGCTTGTGCGCGAGGTTGAGAGGTTCCGACTAGAGATAGTCGGACTCACCGCGACGCACCGCTCTGCCTCTGGAACCAGTCTCCTTGAGAGGGGTTGGACATTCTTCCACTCTGGAGTTGCCCCTGGTGAGAGGGGCCGAGCTGGGGTTGGCATACTTGTTGCCCCCCATCTCGGTGCCTGCACGTTGGGGTTTTCCCCGGTGAACGAGAGGGTGGCCTCCCTCCGCATTCGTGTGGGGGGACGGGTTCTGACTGTTGTTTGCGCTTATGCGCCAAACAGCAGTTCAGATTACCCACCCTTTTTGGAGACCTTGGAAGGGGTACTGGAGAGTGCCCCTCCTGGGGACTCCCTCGTTTTGCTGGGGGACTTCAACGCTCACGTGGGCAATGACAGTGGGACCTGGAGGGGCGTGTTTGGGAGGAATGGCCCACCTGATCTGAACTCGAGTGGTGTTTTGTTGTTGGACTTAGGGTGACCACCTGTCCCGCGTAGCGCGTGCGCGCACAGCGTTTGAAGCCCAATTCATGCGTCCCGCAAATTGAGACCGTGTCACGCATAATCAATGCTTTCTCAAAAAAAAGTTGGTCGCTCTATCCTGGAGCCCCAGGCAGCCAAACGAACATTACTTGACAGTTCAGTAGGCCACACCCACCTCTCAGTTGAACTGCTGACAGGGTTGTCAACTTTTTCATTGTTGTCATGACTACTACGCACGCACGCGCATACCAGACACACTGGGAAGAAACGTTTAGAGGCGCGCTTTCTAAACGTTCTAATCTAAACGAAAATGGAGAAAGAGACTGAGTCATCATCGCCACCAGCATTTAAAAAGAGAAGGTGTGGGTACAAGAAAGACTGGGAAAATGAATATTTGTGGCTGAAAGGTGTTAAGGGGGATACCGAGAGGGCTTTTTGTGACATTTGCAAAACGACCTTCTCAATCGGACATGGAGGGGAATACGATGTCAAACGACACAGACTCACGGAGACTCACAAGAAACGAGTCCAACAGAAAGAAACATCCAAATCTATGGATGCTTTCCTCCGACCTAAAAACGACTTTATAGCTGACAAAGTGACTGCTGCAGAGGTGACGAGTGTGTATCACACTGTCCAACACGCTACATCATATCGAGCGGGAGATTGTGGCACAAAGCTAGCCCCAACGATTTATCCGGACTCGGACATTGCCAAGAGGATGGCCTGTGGTCGGACGAAGGCAGAAGCCATTATCACGGATGTACTTGCCCCTGCCTCCATCGAAGATTGCTTGAAAGTCCTCAGAAGACCACTGAATGAGCAACGAGAGGCCACAACCAAAGGTAAATTTAAAGTTATGTTCATGGATGTAACTGTAACATTGTTGTGTGTTAGCTATTTGTGTAACATTAGCTAGCTAATGTTAACTAATCATGTTCTTCTGCTGGTATGTTAAAAGTCAACTTTTCCTTCAGTTCACATTGCATCAGTAGCTAACGTTAGCTAACATAATGCTGCTCATCCGTGCCTTCATGAAACCAGGCTCTGTGTATCCTTACATGATTGTGAGCAACATTTCACTATTAGTTATCTCCCAAACGAAACAAACAAAACCAACTATAATTTTTGAAAAGGTATAAATATTTCTATAGATAATATTTATATAAAATCAATAAATATCAAAGCAGTAAAGGAGTATCTTGTAATTTTTTTTAATAATAATCTGTTTTTAGAGAATCTCTTTTAAGTTAATTTCAATTTCATTGTGCAGTCTTGCACAATGACGATAAAAGAATTCTGATTCTGATTTCAATCCCTTCTAGAAATGACTCCACGTCTTAATTCTTAAATCAACATTACAGCATTTTTGGTTGTTACAACAGCAGTTACTGTCACATCGCTGCTCTGACAGGGAGCTTATTCTCGGTCAAGTAGTGGTAAAACAGCTATTGACCACAGAGTGCCAGTGGCAGTCTGGGAATAAATTCAATTCAACTTTATTTACATAGCTCCAATTAACACATGCCATCTAAAAACCCTTAACAAAGCCTACCTATGACCCCCAAATGTGATCTGCATGAGTTCATTTACTTTTTATAAAAGTTAAATTTCACCTAGCCACCCTTAAGGTGACCAAGATTAAAGATACACTCACAAGGTAAATAAGTTTTTTTTCAAGCCCAAGGGGCTCCACCATTATGTCTCCATGTTATTTATACATGTTAATGGTATCTAAATAATGTGCTTGTGCTGCAGAATGTTCCATTAATTCAAATGTTTGAGATAAACTTTAGTACAAGCAGTTTATTTTATTAGTATACTACTCTTTTAAGTTCATCCCATCTGTGTGTGTGTCTCCACAGCCCATACACCATTCTTCTCAGTGGCTTCAGATGCCTCCAATCATGGGACCACCAAGCTCTTCCCACTGTCAGTGCGTTACTGGACGCCAGACTTGGGAGTACAGAGGAAGGTCCTTGATTTCTATGATGACAGTGATGAAACATCTGCCGCCATCTACAACCAGATAGTTACCAAGCTGGAGGAAAACGGACTGGGACTAGACATGATATCTGCGTATTCTGCTGACAATGCTAGTGTGAATTACGGGAGATACAACTCTGTCTTCCAGAAACTGAAAGAGAACAACAATTGCATTTTGAAGGCAAACTGTGTGGCCCACATCGTTCACAACAGTGCAAAACACGCAGGAGATCGGCTACATATCGACATCGAAAATGTCGTCAACAAGACCTTTAGCCACTTCTCCTCATCTGCCAAACGCATTGAGGAACTTAAATCAATTCACACCTTTGTGGAGACAGAGTACCAGTCCCTGCTTAGACATGTGCCCACAAGATGGCTGAGCTTGTGGCCTGCAGTGAAGAGGCTTCACGACAGCTGGGCTCCTATCAAGACCTACTTTCTCTCTTTGGGAGAGGACGAGTGCCCAAAGTCCCTATGGCGGCTCTTCAAGGATGACCAGGATGGTGAGGGCAACCCCCTTGATCTACAGGTAATTAATTTTAATTGCACTCAACTTTTTTTCCATCTAAGTATTATTACATGAAACAGGGATTAGAGAAATGATGATAATGCAAACAGTGTCAGCACACAGGATCATTGACTCTCCTTACGTCTTTTAGGTTTACCTGTCCTTCCTCAGCAATGCGCTGAAGATTTTCCATGACACTGTGCTGGTGCTGGAGCGAGAAGATGGAACTGTCTGTGAGCTCTACGATATCATGTTCACCCTAAAAACCAAGCTACAGCAACGACAGAGTGATGGTTTCTTTGGGGCCCAGACGGGTGTACTCCTCCAGCAGTTTCCAGACAGACAGGCAGCTGTGCTCAGAGAGGACATGTGCAACTTCTACCAGTCCTCCCTCACCTACCTGGAGCAGCGCTATGACTTCTCAGACTCCAACTACCAGAAGAAATTGGCTAGCCTGGCACTAAAGAAAAGCCCATTTA